>OV816024.1:251040334-252525864 GCA_929113105.1 Agrypnus murinus | reverse complement strand
AATATTTAACTCTCTTACAATGACAAGAAAAAAAATTTTAAAATTCGATATCTGACAATGAGTCGGGTCTTTAAGCATAATTTAATTATGTATTTATGTACTTTAATAAACTTGTTCCACAGTCATTAACGCGTAAAATTTGTTACTTTTCCGGTTTTCAAGTCTCAGCGAATTCATAAATTTTTAAAGAGCAAACCCATCGAATTTCTAGGTTTAAAGATTGATTCTTCTGAATTATCTAGTATTTGTTTTTAAGCATAATTTTAACGTATTTCATTCTTTATAAGTTGAACTTCTCACTACTATCCATTTTTTTCTAGAGTCGTCTGACTTTTATACCGTATTGCTCGAAAACTACTGAAGCAAATTAAATATTTGAAAAACGAGCGAATAGTAAATTTATTTCTACATGTAACAGTAAAATATCATATTTCTAACTGATATACTTTTATTTTTATCGGGCGATACATAATAAAAGGTACCCATTTTTAGGGAAAATTTCATTGAGAGTGAGTTAAATATTTTTTTTTCTCAGAAAGTATATCTCATATATCTATGAGATTTTTGTAGGGGTTAGAAAGCAACCTTGCGGTTGTTATTCTATTAATTTCGGACAAAAAAGTGTTTTATTTAAGATATATATGAAAAAATAGCGAACTATGCGTTCTTGTTTATTAATGGAGATAGCGTCAAATTTTTTCCGCTAAATTAACACTTTTCATATGTAGACATTATTTTCTTTAAAGAAATGTTCCGAATTTTAACAATAACAAAAAACCCGTTTTTTGTCGAAATCGCTTATCATCAAAAATCGTTTTTTTGTTTCCGCATTTTTATTATTAAAATTAGGAACATTTTTTTAAAAACAATAATGTCTACGCATAAAAAGTGTTGATTTAGCGAAACAATTTTGACGCTATCTCTATATTAATAAACAAGAACGTATTGTTCGCTTTTTTTTCACATAAATCTTAAATAAAACGCTTTTTTGTCTGAAAAACAATAGTATAAGCACCGCAAGGTTTCTTTCTAACCCCTACAAAAATCTCATAGATATATGACATATACTTTCTGAGAAAAAAATTAGTGAACTTACTTCAATGAAATTGTCCCTAAAAATGGGTACCTTTTATTGCGTATCGTCCGAGAAAAACAAAAGTATACCAGTTAGAAATATAATATTCTACTGTTGTATGTAGAAATGAATTTACTACTTGCTCGTTTTTAAAATATTTAATTTGGTTCATTAGTTTCCGAGCAATATGCTTTCAAAGTCAGAGGACTCTAGAAAAAAAATGGATAGTAGTTCATTGTTATTGAAAATTAATTATGCCGTTTATTGTTACTAGAGAAATGCCTGACAGCAGTTATCTCCCGAGATTTGATACCGGTTGCAGGGGACCGCTCTGCTTTTATGTTTAACCTATAGCAGTGGAAATCTACATTCCAAGGGACTGCAGTCAATAAGGTTAGTACGCTTTAAAGTATAGTTAGTACTTTAAAATTTAATTATCTACAACGTAAAAACGTGATTTTTAATAATTTTTGGGCAATAACCTTTTAAATAAACATTTCTGGACCTGGTCTCTGCAAGGGAGGGCTCTCGAAATGTTGCCATAAGAAATGTAGTATTATAGACTGAACTTCAAGAACTAATAATTACTATTTATTACAGTACCAGAATTACATTGTTCTTTTCAGTCAGCTGCTAAGCTTGATCTTCAGAACGTAGATATTGGAGACTTGCCATCACCAGTTGGTCAGTTCACCAGCACTACTCAAAGTCAATCTGAGGCCGCCTATAGTTCTAATCCATCCTTCAGCCAGGATAGTATTTCTTTGGATCCTGCCACAGATACATACAGCATTCCTACACCATCTCCCAGGTCGAAGGGAATAATGAAAGTGTGAGTATGAATAGTTGTGATATTTCAGTAATTTAACACATTGCTTAGGGTAAAGTGTTTCACCGCTGCCTCCAGTTGGTTTAACTGTTTCATGATCACTGTATAACGATCTAAACCTCTTTAAACAGAAATACATATCTTATATACGTATCTTATATAGTCTTATTTTGATTGACAGTAGGTAATTACACTGGAAAGTTCTTGACAATTTATTTTCATATTTGATTTTTTTGAATTTGAAGTTTGGTGTGAAATCTTCGTACCGAATCTCACACGCGCTTGAATTAGTAACCAGAAATTCTGTCTCGATTAGGAATGTTTAAAGAAAATTATTCTTCATCTGTGACTCGGGGCACTTTTCAAAATATTCCTGACCTCGAGATTGTAAGAGACACCTGTAGGTGGTGAGCTCGAAGAGATAAAGGTAAACCACGCCCCTAACGGTTTTTGTCGTTTTTCTCGAAAACTATTAGGTTTATCGAGATGAAGAAGATTAGGTAAAATAAAGCTTATTTAAATCCCTTTGCCAAAACCCATCAGGCGAGATTATCGATATTCTTGGTGCCAGTTGGCTGAAAAATTCGTTTTGGCAAGTTAATTCTTAGGAGAGTACACTGTACTAGTCAATTTTTTTATTCAACCTATTATGTAAAGGTGTTTCGTTTGTTTTGAAATCCTAATCTCCTTTATTTATAAGATCAGTAAAGTTTTCTGGAATGATTTTTGCTGTAAAACTGAAATATACAATTTAAAACGAAACTGTTGCCTTACTGTGGCGCCCGTACAATACGAGCAAATCAGGAATTAAATCGTGTATTTCAATTTCACATCAAAAATCATTCAAGAGAAAAATTTGCTCGATACCAAGGTCTTATAAATAAAGAAAATTCGGATTTCAAAATAGGCGAAACACCCTGTACGTATTGGGTTGGATACAAAAATTAACTGGTACAGTGTACTCTCCTAAGAATTAACTTGCTAATACGAATTTTTCAGCCGACTGACACCAAGAATATCGATAACCTCGCCTGATGGGTTTTGACGAAGAGATGCTAAGGTAAAAGATGACTGGACCACGATCGCGTCCGGATCTCAACAAATTTTTCTTAGCTACTTCATGACGAATATTAGACCAAAAAAGTTACGCCCGAATGTTCCTTGAGCAAATTTACTGGTGCAAATTGCTGATCCATGTGTGACATACCTTCTTTCTTCGAATACACAAAACAAAGGCGAGGTACGAAAAAGCATTTTTGGTAGGGATTTAAATAAGCATTATGTTACCTAATCTCCATCTCAATAAACCTAATAGTTTTGAGAAAAACGACAAAAACCGTTAGGGGACCTGGTTTACCCTCATTATCTCTTCGAGCTCACCACCTACAGGTGTTTGACTTTGAGGGGGTGATTTAACAATCCACAAGGAAGCCCTATGCAAAAATCCACGGACTTAACTCGACTTTCCGCTATTTTTTGTAAGACTGTACTATAGTGATTTGACTATTATTTTTTACTTCAATATTTTTGACATACTTATCATTTCTGAAATTTAAATAATGTTCTCTTTTCATTGCAGGAAGTGTATGCTGTAACACTCCAACTAGCCCCACAGGGCAGAACCTTATTAGATCTTTACTTCGAGAAAGGTATCCTAGATCAGACAGCCAGAAAGAGGTTATGCCACCTTATAGTTGACGAGAGCTAAGCGAGGAACCAAGGAAAAAAGTCGCGTCTTTAGATTTACATTTTTATTGGAATTTTTAATTTGTACTTATAATTGTTACATGTTATCATAATTATAATTATTTGGATAATTATTTCCGGATGTTGACTATAATGAATACAATATAATTAATCGTTCTAATGTAAGTTTTTTAAGTAAATATAGTTTTATTTTATTTGTCTTGCCTTCATTTTTGAACAATAACAGTTTTTTTTATTGAATTTGTTTATTTTCGACTGTTTTTGTGTAAGTATGATATTGGTGATTTGGACTCACTATTATTGCTAGTTGGCCATATTTGCTCTTTAGAATTACTAGATTTCCATCAGTTTCTGAAAATATTTTCAGCTATCTCTGTGAGAAAACCTTATATAGCAGATGAAGGTAATACACATTGAAATGAGGCATAAAAATTGAAAACATTCATATTTTCAATGTGCATTTTCCTCCCATATCATTACAGGGTTTCTCCTAGAATTAGCTTAAAATAAGACTTAAAATTAGGGAGTGGGGGAAATTTGGAGATTATGAAGAGAAAATTAGGCAAACTACCAAAAATAGTGAGTTTAAATCACCAATGTCATCTGGTAGAAACAACCAGAAAAGATAGTAATGTGAACTTGAATCGATGGGTAAAATCAACTAAGCAGAATGGTATTTTAGTTATATGCAATGGTCTTGACTGCTATCATATGTAGCTGATTCCACCTTAGAAAGATGCTGAATTAACTTGACATATAGGTATTTTTACTATCCAATATTATTACATCAGCCAGAAAAGCCAAGCTAATGCAACTACATCGTGAGTTACTTTTACTAGTCTACTAGGTTGATTTAACTATATGAGCTTCATTTCTAACTGTTTCATTTCGTATATCTAACTATACTATTAAGACTATTTTAACTATATGCAAGGCTGAAACAACCTAACACGGTATGGTAAATTTAACTATTTACTGGTTGCTTCTACCATATGGGAGTGTGATTGATTTAACCTTATTGGGTAAATTTAACCAAACACATTTTACTAAAATCGTATAGTTCGTGTTACCCATAAGTATTGTTGTCACTTTTTGTACCATATTTTCGGGTTGCTGCAACTCATTTTTGGTTAATTTAACCTGAATATTTTTTTCAGTGTGTTTGCATTCCAAGGTATGACATGTTCTGATTTTATTAAGATGTAACCACTGCGAGTATAATTACGAAGCTCTTCTAATTAAAGAAAAAACAGCAAATGGTTCCATTTTAAAAAGTTGCAATTTTTTTACAGGGTGCCCAAAAACGAATGCCAAACTTTGTATCTAGAGAATACCCCATTAAAATATTAAACTAAAAAGAATGTAGCTTGTTATTGAAAAAAATGAGATATCGGTATTCTCTGGATACAAAGTTAGGCAAACTAAAAATGTTTTTTTTAAATCATAGCAATCTAGTTTTTCCTTAGAGTCCCACAAATTATTATCTTTCTCGACACTCTTTTCCAAAAAACATGTGAACAGTCACGCATGCTCGAGTGTTTTTAGATTGAGGGTTCTGTGACCATCTTAAAAAGAAGTAACTGGGTGCTATGGCGTTCCAGTCATAAAAATATTTAAATTTATAATAAAGTAGTGAACATTAGTTTTTGAGAAAAGGAAAATAACTTATGGGCGTAGTCACACTACGCTAAGAGCTACAAAGAAGAAAGAAGAAAGCTTCTGTATACCACCTAGGCCAGTGATGGCGAACCTTTTTGAGAAGTGGGTCAAATTTTGTTCATTATTTTTTTTAATACTAGCCCGTGGGTCATTAAGACAGTGACGTCACTTGGAGGGGGATGGGGTAAAAAGGGTACCAATATTATGGAAACACCGAAAATTTGTTAACAGAAACAACTTGACAGTTGACGGTTTTTTTGGTTCTCACTTTTAAAATCCTCTAAAAAGATTTACGTTTCCTTTTTGTTTTACAACTTTTACTTTTGCAAGTGAAGGGCAAAATTCGACATTAGATACTACCTATTTATACTTTAACTTTTCAATATTTTCGATTATCTGTTCACTTTTTTATGATATAAAAAATAAGTTTATAAAAATCAACGCGTGGGTCATTTAAAAAGCCTTCGTGGCTCAGTGTCTGACCCGCGGGTCATAGGTTCGCCACTACTGACCTAGGCTCAACATTCAAGATGTAAGAGTGTCAGAAATTCTAAATATTTTGCATATTTTATTTGCATACATATTAGTTATTTCGCTTTTAATCAATTCAATTTAATATAATCATAATAAATTTTGGAAAACAAGTACAGCTTGTTTTTTACGTGCGTTTCCGCAGCACAATTTAAAATAAAGAAGCTGACATCCGTTTTGAGATGTAACTGAAAGTAACAGAAATGTGAAATTTTTAAAACAAAAGCACGTAACCCGAAACCATTACCTGCAAAATTTCAAATCGCAACTCTTATGGGTTTCACATATTCTTCTAGCCAAAGCTCGTCGTGACACACCCTGTATAGCCTCGTAATTTCATTAACGTGTTGGTATCTTAAAAATACTATCCTGTTCAACCATTTTGATCTAGAAAAATGTTGGAAACCCTTTTTATTCACAACGGAGATCTTCTAAAATTCAAGGAATTTTAAATTAGAACATATTTAACTTTCACCGTCGTTTAAATTTTAAAATTAAATATTTTAGCAATTGATATTTTAAAGTTTACGTAGAAGTATCTAAGCAGAAAAATTACATCAACTTTTATTTGCCATCACCCGAAGTTCGCCGATGTGATGGTTTAATGAGACTGTCAGCAAAGTCAAATCTGATTTGTAGAAATACAGAATAAATAAAAAAACTTTTTAGTTATGCTCTTTTTTATTTACCTATCTTCTACATACCATTTATTTTCATTTATTTATTTATTTATTTTGTCCTATACAAGTAATTAGACGGTAGAGAAATCAGAAAAATTATTACGTACCGACTCTACAGAATTTTAAATTAATCTTTATTTCGTTTTAGGAAACACTAATTAGATTTTAAATCCAATGTTATAATTATATCCAACAATGGAAAATATGCTCCTCCTTTTTGAAGATGTTTTGTAGCCTTTTGTTCGTCGATTTCATTTCTCTTAAAAATACTAATTGGCTATTTCTTGACTGACTTGGACAAAAAAACGACATTTTAAATAAAATGAAAAAATATCATTTTAAGTGAAGCTTATAAATATTTTAGAAATATGATGTAAAGATAAATGAGCATGCTTATAATAAACAGCTACATTTACACGAAAAGAACGTCAAATGCTACCTCTTGATTGTCTAAAATACTGAAAAGTAAGATGTGGGGGCGTACATCGTCATTTATAATAAATGCAATTCAAATGACGTGACAGGGAACTTGTTTTTAAAAATAGTCCTTGTGAACAATTTAAAAATGCATTCGGTTAATGTTCTTTCGATTTTAGTAAATGGAATATCGAATATTAGATGTACAATTGTTTAAACAATAAAGTTAAAAAATATCATTGTACTATTACCTGTTTTTAAGTTATCTTATGTTAATACGACAACGCTAAGGAAATGCGTGTAAATTTTCTTAATCTGTCAGAAAACTACAGTTGGTTGCAATTGGTTTGGTTAGTTTTTGACTGAATACTTCTATTACGAAAAATGTATGAAAAGTGACAAGAATAATAGTAGTAAGTCGATGCGAATGCTACTAAAGAACCGGCATCTATATATTTAAAACACAAGGCTTATTTTTGTTCCAGTTCGTTGGAGAGTTCCACCGGGCCGATCTAAGCGATTCTTTTTTTTATATTAAAGCTTTATTACTGCTTAATTTTTATATATCTTTTAATGTTTATATTTTTAATTTGAAAAACTCTAAAATGTTTAATTTGAGACGGACGAATCGGACATTCACTTGGAGCGCCCTCTCACTATTTACGGTGGTGTGTTTCGTAAGTACTCCCGCTTATAAATATACAAGGGTGATGCAGCCTTCCATTTCCATCATTAATTAGGCGGTTATAATAGTCCCCTTTCACAGGCCATGAAGGCCCATTGGGGTATCGCAGAGTAGGCTGTTATTCTCGAGCCGTTCGGCACTCAAGGGTGGTAAAGTGGCTAGCTTTACGCACCGACCGCCTATTATTACCCCAGGAAATGATTTCCCAGGTACTCATTTCCACAGGCTGAGTCGACCTGGAAGCCTTAGATATTTTTAAAATTCCAATGTATTATTCCTGGGATTCGAACCCAGGACCGTACGATTGGTAGTCAAGTGCCATACCCACTGAGCTACCATGGCTTCTCAATAAGCGGTTAATACGCGGTTAATGTTTAAAAAATTGTTAGGGTAATGTTAAACAAACATTATGTTTATGTCATGTTTTTGAAATATGTACTAATAGACATTTTCAAGAATGTTTTAAACAAGATCAATTTTTGATTTTATTCTTATCATTTCGTAAGGTAAAATTTCCGTATGTATGTATGTAGAATAAACCGGCGGGGAGGGGTAAGCCAGAGAGGAATATATGTCGGAAGAGAGGAGGATAAGCTGGGAGAGAGGAGTGCTAGGCTTAGAATTTTCAACTGGTTAGATTTGGTTGCGTTTATTTAAATAATCACTCACGAAAATCACACGTCGAATGTTGTATATAGGAAAATCCTTCAATGATTTGATCTCTTGACGAGGTTTCCCTAGTTAAAACCCGTAGATGATCAAAGTAGTGTGGATACTAGAAACGAAAATACGTAATGGGAGTAATAGTTATAAATTGTACCGATAAACAATCTGAAACTATGAAGAAAAATGATTGACGAACTAGGTAATAAATCTGAGATAAATACAATGCAATTAGAAATTCTAAGGTAATAATTGTAGGTGTGGAGAGAAAGGTTGTGGATGTGGATATGTGGTTGCGCTGCGCTCATCGCATGTTTGAGGTGTTTTAGTTGGGTTTGGTTTAACTTGAAGGGCTTCCCTTTTGGGTTCGTACCTGCATACATACATACAATGTTGTTGTATGTAACACAAGATTATATCAGAAGTGAAACGAAAAAAAAACCCTAAGCAAGGCTTTAAATCCGTATCATCAGTAGGTCATCGAATGGTGGGATGTTTGAAACTGTATGTATTTATATATCTTGTGTCATTTTATCTATGTGTCCATGTATTTTTGAAACGTTGATACATTTTATTTACTCATGCATTTTAGTGTTTAAGTACTAGTTCAAACGAGATCTCGAATAGTTAAATTATCATAGGGTAGTTTTTAAGATTTATAACCAGCTGTGATACAAATCACCATTCTGTCGATTTTACTAGACTTTTTAAAAATCCACAATCAGTATAGTTAATAAATAAAGCCCTACTTAGAACGTTTACATTTCACTACATATTTATGTTTTATTTCTATTTATTTATTATGTGGTTTTAATATTTGCTTTCCAGCTTGTAACCTGTAAGTATATGCACCGTACGACCAAAATTGTGGAAGTTGTCTATATGTTAGTAAAAGATCTATTTCTTCGCTTATCTAATAAGTTTGAAGCTTTAGTAATGAGAATTGTTTTAAAACGAAGTGGCGCTTGTTTTTCTTATCTTGTATATCTTGTATTACCCCGCCCCTCTCTGACTTATTGGAGTTAGCCGGCCAAAACTAAAGTAGTGTTATTTAGGTCAAAGCTGATACTTCCAGCACAGCTATATTTTGGTAGGTTTGGCATTTATCTATATAAAAGTAGCCCTTGTGATTTTGTAGGCTATAACCTCTGGAGTGAATTTATGAGGGACCCCCCTTACGAAAGGCTCACGAAACAGGTTGAGGAGCCCCAGAGCTTTGCCCCAGAGCTTTGCCCCAGCCACATGTGAGGCTTCGCACATAATTCGATGGAATACTAACGCACTTTACACAATTTCACCGAGAGCACGAGACATACACGTCCGTTCTATACCAAAGCTCAAACCGAGCTCCAAGAAGTAGTAATTTAAGTTTAGTGTAGTATAAATAATTCTATACCACTTCCTATATTAAGAAGTATGTTTATACAATTATTTAAGGGCAGTCCTTTGCCGAAATGCCTAAGAATATCTTTAAATATAATATTTTTGTAATATATTTACTTTACTAAACGGCAATTACTTAGCCAAACACCTCGTCATCTAATTATTGACGCGCATGAATGGATTAACGAGATTCCCACTGTCCCTACCTACTATCTAGCGAAACTGCAAAGGGAACGTAAAATTCGTAGATGTAATTTCCTTAAGACTTTCCTTTCCAAAATTTTTTTTATGTTTGTTATTTATGTTGTTATGTTTTTATGTTTTTCAAATTAAGTTCAAAGCCCCGCCCACACTAATACAAATTACCTTTAATCTAATTAAATTACAAAATCAAATGTTCTCTTTAAAAATCAAAAGATATTTTCTTATAAATCAAATTTATTTTAAAACTGTTATTAGACCTTAAATTTATTTAAAGTTTAAGTCTCCATTCTTAATAGTATTATACAGTATAAACAAACTCGTGCTGTTAGCTCTAAAATTTCAACTCGCATTAATAGTTAGCATAATTCTCGTTGAAAAATCAACGGACTCGTCTCTGGCCGCTTCAGCTATCAATGCAGCAAGAAAAAAGATCGATCTACAAAAGTTGAGCTGCTGGTAAGTGGTAACGCCGCCGCCGGCAATCTGTGTGCGTACCACATACCCCGCATGATTCGTAGGTTCACGGGCACTCAAATAATTACAATTAACTTATGTCTCAGTAAAAGCTGCTCAATTTCGAGAAGCACTGAATGGATTTTAATGCCGTTTTCACTATTCGATAGCTTTTTTCTTGGAGAATGTTTAGTTATATAAAGATTGGTCAAAAGGTTTTTCGAGAACCGTATAATGAGCAAAACGTAAAATAAACAATCAATAAAATTGGCAAAACAAACACAAAATGTCTTAGGCTGTGAAAACGGTAACAGATAAAGGCAAACTGTAAGTGAACGAATTGTAGGTTTCAGAAAGATCTATAAAAAACTCAGCGTTAGCATATATGTATCTCTTGCAGATTACTCACAATCAAGGTTTTCTTTAATAATGATTTTCTCGGAAAACTCTTTTCTCCCTGGAATGTTCTCTTAATTCCACCCTGGATGAAACGCCGGTAATTTCTGTATTTCTTTACCTTTAGAATTGCTTCAAGTATAATCTGTGAAAATTTGAAGATTGTAGCTTACGTCATTCCAGAGATATATAGCCATAATGATTTTTGAGAAAATGCCCCCCCTGCGACCCCTTGGTTTTCTAAGATTTAAAAATATTTTTCGGTGAACATCGGACATCGGACATTGGAACTGGCTATTATTATATGTTTGATATCTACTTTTCTAAAGCCATCGGTCAAAATTACTAAAAATTTTAACTTTTCGCTAATCAAAAAAACACAAAAACTGAATGCTTCAATAGTTAGCCGAGAGTGTTTCAGTTGAAGATGTGACTTTAGCAGCCAGCAAGTTGAATAAACATTGCATATTAGTATTTCGGCTGAGGCATTCCAAAAAGATGGCTCAAACACAACAAGAAGTTTAGAGACGACAGCACGCAAAATTTTATAAGGGTATAATAAAAAATACATATAGTTAATGGTATAATGATGTTATGTTAATAATTATGAACAGGAGCTGCATTCCTTTTAAATAAATAATTCCAAGTATTTGTAAAAAAAATCTCGGAGTTAGTTAGTTACAATGTATTCCACAGCATTCAAGATGAAAAAAATCTTAAATTATGTTTAAAATTGAAACCTTTATGGGTCAAATTCTCACACAGCTCTTGTAAAATCGAAAACAAACTTATATCTTAGGGGGTTGTAACTTCTATTCAAAATTCAAACCTTGAAACTAATATATTTTGCTGAATAAAATGTGAATAACTGTGGGACTATAGCTCACTTTCATGTATGGCAGATTTATGATTGAAACTTTAAGTAAATTTTCTACTTCTCAACCCAGAAATATATGTGTATATTGAACAAATCTAAAAATAAAAATCCTTCTCTCCTTTAAAATTTACAACGAGCGAAGATTTACAATAGTGCAAACTTTTAAACCAAAAACTATTAAGGGTAAATTAGTTCGCATAATAATAATAGTACTATTAAAGCCCAATTAAGTACATTCTATATTTGAATTTTGATTCAAGTCCGACCAACCGACGGACGTCTTCTCTAAAGGGAAAACCCCTTCAGGTTCATAACATCACCGAAATATAATCCCCAGGAGTACGAAATCCTGTCTAGACATAATTCCGATAAAAATGTAAGAGGAAATGTTACGTTACACATCTTTAATAGGTCATACAAAAATAACGAATATTCAGGCGAAAAAAAAACACGGAGAGAGAAACTCATGCTTATTATCAAATTGCATGTCTGAATATACTAGCGTGAAGAAATTCAGGATTAGTAAAAGTAAAGCGAATGTTTTTTCCTTGGTTGTTTTGTTGTTTTTAGAAAATAAAGGTCGTTATTGAGATTATTATTATTGTTATCGATTGCATTAGGATAATTGAAAAACTTGCCAAATGTTTTTTATTTTCCGACTTTTTTGGAAAAGGCTGGAGATATGGTGATTATTACGAATTCAGTGATGTGAAAATGGATTTTAGTGCTAGATTCGTTTATATGCTAATGGAAGGGAGAAGTGAGGGGGGTTTTCAACTATTCAAACTAAACGGTGTTTTTCAAATTAGTAGCTAATTATACATATTTTTATAAATAGCAAAAAAGAGTCTAGACAAACCTACAAAAGTTTCGACCGTATGCATAAATTGCATATTATGTGTTAAACTGTTATTTAAATGTTTCTCACGATAAACAAAAGAAGCCGTAGCTTCTATAAAGAAAATATTTATTCAACCGAAAGTTGGATACTGTTGTAATCCGTGACTGCAGTGCACTTTAGGTTCAGGAAGCTCCTTAGAGTATATCTATTGATTTTACTATCTGCCAGGAACAAATTAGAAATAAAATGGCTTTTATTGGAATCACTCTGAAAAGGGTAATGTTTTTTAATGAATAAAGCATCCACATGACACTTAAATTCAATAGTAATAGTAATTTTTAAAGTAACAGTTACTATATAGGCATCCATTTAAGGTGAAACTTGGGAAGAATTTATAGAATATTTATTAGTTGTCGTATTATTACTTTAAATGTTGAGTAAATCCGCTTAAGCTTTGGATAATATTATCAATTATTATCCATAGAATCTACGTATATGTCACAATATGAAGAAGCTTGGAGATGTAAGTAACAAAATAGAGTAACTAAATATTTTAAACAATATTATTAGTTGGAATACAATATGTAGAACCTGATACTGTATTTTGTTATTGTTGTCGGCTCTTTGACAACAAATCTACTTTAGTACGAGACAGTTTTCATAGTAGCTTGAGCAATTGGCAAAAATACAAAAAGAAGCTTCTGAGCGTGCCGGAACTTCGTTTCATCTAAATAATCCACAAAAGTAACTATTCAGGTTTTCAAGTCAAAAAAGCAATTCTTCGTGACTTCCAAAATATTGAACTACACTGAAAAACATACAATATGTTTTAAAATAATGTCTTAAGTAATGTCGACTTTATCTTCTCAAAGCATATCATGAGAAGTAATGACAAAAGTGAAAGTTTTTCCAACAGAGAATATTTGAAAGAAATTTGTGAATTATCCTTCTGCACAATAATTTTTTTCAGTATTATACAATCTCACTTTAGTAGTGCAGATATTCAAAATGAAAGAATGATTAATGAAGAAACTGTAACTGCAATTGTTTTTATGTGTGTACACACTGTACAGACATCAACAGTGGTCTTAAATTCGAGAATAATTCTGGAGTTCGTTGAATGCTCTAGCAAACGAGACGTAGGAAGTTTGTGTGAATTTGTGTTTGATTAGTTATCCTTATCTAAAATACAGTTTTATTACTACTTAAATAAAAAACATAAATCAAAACTTTACAGTAAAGAATCATTTAACAATGACTTACAGTACGTTTGCTTTTCACATTAATCAAGACACTACAACACGTATTGGCCTTTATTTGAACACAAAGAAACCTTCACACATTGGCATTGCTGCCAGAAGAATACAGGACCGTAAATACTGAACTCTGAACTTTCTACATTAAATAAATCTTCGTACTTTGCGATCATTTCCACTTTCTAAGATAATACCTTTTTATTTACTTAAAATCACGATATTAATTGGGAAATAATCCTACATCACTAGTTAGTTCAATTATCCTCCACTGTACAAAGAATCAGATTGCACCACTAATTCCTGTGAATTATTCATTATATAACCCAAAATACTAAACGGGAAGTTTCTAAGCTGAATACAGGAACACTTAATTCCCCATTAACCCAAGCCAAAAATTTAAGATTCCTATTCGGAACTTGACTAAACAGGTCGCGATACAGATTACATTATGAAGAACAATACGGATATTAACCGCAATCAATGTGTGCCCACACTACCAACAGAAAGATTCCCCATAATAAAAAAAGTGTTCATTTTCCTTTTAAAATTTGAAGTATAATTATGTTTCATAAAATGTAAAATATTGTTTCGAAAGCTCTTTGGTGACATTTAACATCGAAGAAGTTTTACTTAAGATATACAATTTATTTTCCTGAAAGGGGATCATAAAATGCTATATGGTATTGATAAAAAAAGATTATTAATGTGCTTTGAAGAATTAATTTTTATTTAGTTCATTTTTTACAATACGATACACAAAAATGGTTTTAAGTACGCGACCAGAACGGGAATGCGTATATTTGAATTAAAGAAGCAGGGAATCAAATATTCAAAATAATGTGTTTAATTTAGTCCATGGTATTTTTTTAAAGATTCTAAATTAGTAGGTATTGCGTCCCTTGAGTCCATACCCTCTCCTTTTATGCAAATGACCCGCGATCTAATTAATATTCAAATAAGGCGTGGTCTAATTAAATGCGCGAATTAAATTAATTGATCTAATTAAATTAAAATAAATTAATTCACGGTATCATTTGCATGTCTCATCTCTCATTTACATATATCATTTCTCATATGCATGCGCGAATTAAATTAATTCACGGTATCATTTCCATATCTCATCTCTCATTTACATAACTCATTTGTACATCTCACCTCTCTCATTTTTCATATGCATGCTCGAATTTAATTAATTCACGGTATCATTTGCATATCTCATCTCTCATTTACATTTATCATTTCTCATATGGATGCTCGAATTAAATTAATTCACGGTATCATTAGCATATCTCATCTCTCATTTACATTTATCATTTCTCATATGGATGCTCGAATTAAATTAATTCACGGTATCATTAGCATATCTTATCTTTCATTTACGTATCTCATCTCTCATATGCATTCACGAATTAAACTAATTCATGGTATCGTTTGCATATCTCATCTCTCATTTACATAACTCATGTCTCATTTTGTACATCTTATTTTATATATCATATGCATCTGTCATCTCTCTCATAAATTTATTTTAAAATAAATCTTATGTTGTCATTCCTAATTAATATTTAAATATAGATCTATAGGTCATCATGTAATTCTGCGAAAACAATTTAACATGTAGAAACATCTAGGGTAATAATAAAAATTTGCCTTCAAGTATAGAATGTACCTCTAAAGATTGCTGCCAATCACCAGTCGGATTATCTCTGTTGCATTTTGACCTGTTTAAATATACGTCATAAACATTTAAAATACGGTTTACAAGTAAAGCAAATTCTATTTGAAAGAAAACAATTACGGTCGTTCGTTATGCTTTCTTAAAAATTTATTTAAACGAAATTTTTAAGAATATAGAATACTGTAGAGCATTATTTTTAAAATTCAAAAACATTCACTGTAGCTAAAACTGTTTAAGAAGTTACTTCCAAACTAAATGTTTTTGCATGAAAATACGTACAAACTAATTAGTCATGTTGTTTTCGACATTCCTTAAAACTGCTTTCAACCATAAATAAACAAAGCGCTCTTACTGAACATTTCAAAGGAATTTAGCGAGTTAGTCATAAAGAAACTTCAAGGAATCTCAGTCACTTGTTTTGTCAATGTAGATGGATTTGATGTACGCTTCATTAACTTTTTAACGAAGAAACATGATTATACGCCTTATATAAAATTAGAGATAAAAAAATTAAACCTATGATATATGGTGAAAATGCAAATATTCAACAATTCTAACCCCAATTGTTTCTACTTTTATATACGTAATGTAATTTTGAACTGATTTTTAACCTTTTTCGTTATATCTACTACCCTTGTAAACGATTTCTACATATGCCTTCTTACTGTGTATAATTTTGCCCCATGTAGATATTTGTCGTATCTATAGTAAACTCATATTTTAAAGTTATTTTACAATATATCATCCATTTTCAATGGTTTCGAAATTCGCAGATATGTAATAATATACTATATACTCTTGTAGGATATTCATCGTTGAATATAGTAAACTCGTATGATTAATATTAATTTGTAATTATTTTCAGCACCTTCGAAATATATATCTATAACATATGTCATATGTTTTGTAATACGTCTTTATAACTTTGAAACTCTACGTGATTTCCTCTTACAATATCTATAGTTATGAGAACCTTGAAGACTTAACCTGGAGAAATAAAACAGATAAATATTTTACTTTTTATTGAAACTAGTTAACTTATATTCTAACATACATATTTGAAACTAGACAACTTATATTCTAACAT
The DNA here is from genome assembly GCA_929113105.1 of Agrypnus murinus. Classification (NCBI taxonomy): domain Eukaryota; kingdom Metazoa; phylum Arthropoda; class Insecta; order Coleoptera; family Elateridae; genus Agrypnus; species Agrypnus murinus. The sequence goes on along the minus strand of OV816024.1, from coordinate 252,509,443 downwards.
ACAAATATACAACAACAAAATAGAAAAGTATACTTGAGGGTAACAAAGAAGTCCTGGACGCGGCTATCAATAACATATGTCATATGTTTTGTAATACGTCTTTATAACTTTGAAACTCTACGTGATTTCCTCTTACAATATCTATAGTTATGAGAACCTTGAAGACTTAACCTGGAGAAATAAAACAGATAAATATTTTACTTTTTATTGAAACTAGTTAACTTATATTCTAACATACATATTTGAAACTAGACAACTTATATTCTAACATACAAATATACAACAACAAAATAGAAAAGTATACTTGAGGGTAACAAAGAAGTCCTGGACGCGGCTATCTATAACATATGTCATATGTTTTGTAATACGTCTTTATAACTTTGAAACTCTACGTGATTTCCTCTTACAATATCTATAGTTATGAGAACCTTGAAGACTTAACCTGGAGAAATAAAACAGATACATATTTTACTTTTTATTGAAACTAGTTAACTTATATTCTAACATACAAATATACAACAACAAAATAGAAAAGTATACTTGAGGGTAACAAAGAAGTCCTGGACGCGGCTATCTATCACAGTGCAATATTTGATCAGATTAACTATAATTTGGTCAAAAGTGGAAATAAAAGGTTAAGCTAGTGACAGATCAAATTCAATAGTCATCATTAATAAAAGTAACTTTTTCAGTCAGTCATGTATTTAGCTACTATACTATGTAACGTTTATAAATAAATAATACATCATTATAGAATAGTCTTTGATTAATGCTCATAAACTGTTAACAATCTAACATTTCCTTTATATGAGTTGTTGATAGTATTAAACCTACGCATCGCCGTTACGAATTTTTGATATTCATGTAATGTTTTAAGAAATTCAGAACCGACTTACAACATACCCTTTTCTTCATGTACCCTCTCGTAATCTTACATCGTAGTTATATCGTGTGTATAAGGTATTCATGAATTTAGAGATTAGAGCTTGAGTCGGTCAACTCACTTTCTGATACAACTAAAGCATGCTGCTTAATTTTACATTATTCGTTGATAGAATACATTGCTTTTGCTGAAACTGTGACTAGACATATACATATACCATAATGAGAATTATTAAGCAAAAGAAGTCGCTAAATATATTTAACTTAGACGATCATATTTCTCGATAATATTCCGATGGTGATAAGAAGTATGGTAAGCTTTTACCTGTTTCCTGTAGAGCAATTTTGAGTGTACCTTTTTCTTGTGGTAAAACTAATACCTTGTTAGGTCTACTAATTAATGAAAACGAATTAAAATTTGAAAATATCTACCTCTACGCCAGAAACTCATCCAGTTTTTGTAATTGATTGTTAAAGGCAGATAGAGTTTTAAGGATTCTACTGTAGACATTAGATTAGAGCTTGAATCGGTCAATTCACTTTCTGATTCAACTAAACCATACTGCTTAATTTTACATGATTCGTTGATAGAATACAATACGTTTGCTAAAACTGTGACTAGACATATACATACCATAATGAAAATTATTAAGCAAAAGAAGTCGCTAAATATATTTAACTTAGACGATCATGTTTCTCGATAATATTCCGATGGTGATAAGAAGCATTGTAAGCTTTTACCTGTTTCCTGTAGAGCAATTTTGAGTGTACCTTCTTGTGGTAAAACTATTGCCTTGTAACGTCTACTAATTAATGAAAACGAATTAAAACTTGAAAATATCTACCTATATTTCGAAGGTATCGAAAATGGTTACAGATTATTATTAATCATACGAGTTTACTATAGATACGTTGAATAACCTACAAGAGTATATAGTATATTATTACATATCTGCGTATTTCGAAGCTATTGAAAATGTATCATATATTGTAAAATAACGTTTAAATATGGCGACGAACTTATTTCTTTTAAACTGACGACAGCTCATCATACAATACATACTGTATTTATGTATTCCCTTTCTCTGCTGATATGTTTTCTACAGTGTGTTTTTAAATATTATACCCCTTTACTATCTATTATTTTAAACTAGCAGTTACCATGTTTACTTTATAGTCGGGTATGTAGTACCATTATTAGTGTATACGAAATGTACTATTTTAATAGATATTATATATAAGTTATGTATTATGTTTTAAGTAACGTCGAAACTACTCGTATCAATAAACGTTCTTGTATGAAAGTATGTTGTTTTGTACTTACTCTGCTCCCTACGTTCTGTCCTAAAAATGTATTCGTAGGCTCTAACCTCAAGCTACCAATTTCAAATTCCAAAAACAAAACGCCGTATTGGAATCAAGTTGTCGACAGGCTTCGTCTACTGTATACCTTAAAACAGAGGGGTAGCAGTAGTTTAGAAAACTAGGATGAGATTATTTCAATTATTTCTGAGCTTAAAGAAGAAGGTATTATAGAATAAAAGATAATGGTTATACAAAATGTTACCCTCAAGTATACTTTTCTATTTTGTTGTTGTATATTTGTATGTTAGAATATAAGTTATCTAGTTTCAGATATGTATGTTAGAATATAAGTTAACTAGTTTCAATAAAAAGTAAAATATTTATCTGTTTTATTTTTCCAGGTTAAGTCTTCAAGGTTATAGATATTGTAAGAATAACTATAGATATTGTAAGAGGAAATCACGTAGAGTTTCAAAGTTATAAAGACGTATTGCAAAACATATGACATATGTTATAGATAGCCGCGTCCAGGACTTCTTTGTTACCCTCAAGTATACTTTTCTATTTTGTTGTTGTATATTTGTATGTTAGAATATAAGTTGTCTAGTTTCAAATATGTATGTTAGAATATAAGTTAACTAGTTTCAATAAAAAGTAAAATATGTATCTGTTTTATTTCTCCAGGTTAAGTCTTCAAGGTTCTCATAACTATAGATATTGTAAGAGGAAATCACGTAAAGTTTCAAAGTTATAAAGACGTATTACAAACATACGAAATATGTTATAGATAACCGCGTCCAGGACGTCTTTGTTACCCTCAAGTATACTTTTCTATTTTGTTGTTGTATATTTGTATGTTAGAATATAAGTTAACTAGTTTCAATAAAAAGTAAAATATTTATCTGTTTTATTTCTCCAGGTTGTCTTCAAGGTTCTCATAACTATAGATATTGTAAGAGGAAATCACGTAGAGTTTCAAAGTTATAAAGACGTATTACAAAACATATGACATATGTTATAGATAGTCGCGTCCAGGACTTTTTTGTTACCCTCAAGTATACTTTTCTATTTTGTTGTTGTATATTTGTATGTTAGAATATAAGTTGTCTAGTTTCAAATATGTATGTTAGAATATAAGTTAACTAGTTTCAATAAAATGTAAAATATTTATCTGTTTTATTTCTCCAGGTTAAGTCTTCAAGGTTCTCATAACTATAGATATTGTAAGAGGAAATCACGTAGAGTTTCAAAGTTATAAAGACGTATTACAAAACATATGACATATGTTATAGATATATATTTCGAAGGTGCTGAAAATAATTACAAATTAATATTAATCATACGAGTTTACTATATTCAACGATGAATATCCTACAAGAGTATATAGTATATTATTACATATCTGCGTATTTCGAAACCATTGAAAATGGATGATATATTGTAAAATAACTTTAAAATATGAGTTTACTATAGATACGACGAATATCTACATGGGGCAAAATTATACACAGTAAGAAGGCATATGTAGAAATCGTTTACAAGGGTAGTAGATATAACGAAAAAGGTTAAAAATCGGTTCAAAATTACATTACGTCTATAAAAGTAGAAAAAATTGGGGTTAGAATTGTTGAATATTTGCATTTTCGCCATATATCATAGGTTTAATTTTTTTATCTCTAATTTTATATAAGGCGTATAATCATGTTTCTTGGTTAAAAAGTTAATGAAGCGTACATCAAATCCATCTACATTGACAAAACAAGTGACTGAGATTCCTTGAAGTTTCTTTATGACTAACTCGCTAAATTCCTTTGAAATGTTCAGTAAGAGCGCTTTGTTTATTTATGGTTGAAAGCAGTTTTAAGGAATGTCGAAAACAACATGACTAATTAGTTTGTACGTATTTTCATGCAAAAACATTTAGTTTGGAAGTAACTTCTTAAACAGTTTTAGCTACAGTGAATGTTTTTTGAATTTTAAAAATAATGCTCTACAGTATTCTATATTCTTAAAAGTTTCGTTTAAATAAATTTTTAAGACATCATAACGAACGACCGTAATTGTTTTCTTTCAAATAGAATTTGCTTTACTTGTAAACCGTATTTTAAATGTTTATGACGTATATTTAAACAGGTCAAAATGCAACAGAGATAATCCGACTGGTGATTGGCAGCAATCTTTAGAGGTACATTCTATACTTGAAAGCAAATTTTTATTATTACCCTAGATGTTTCTACATGTTAAATTGTTTTCGCAGAATTACATGATTACCTATAGATCTATATTTAAATATTAATTAGGAATGACAACATAAGATTTATTTTAAAATAAATTTATGAGAGAGATGACAGATGCATATGATATATAAAATGAGATGTACAAAATGAGATATGAGTTATGTAAATGAGAGATGAGATATGCAAACGAAACCATGAATTAGTTTAATTCGTGAATGCATATGAGAGATGAGATACGTAAATGAAAGATAAGATATGCTAATGATACCGTGAATTAATTTAATTCGAGCATCCATATGAGAAATAATAAATGTAAATGAGAGATGAGATATGCTAATGATACCGTGAATTAATTTAATTCGAGCATCCATATGAGAAATGATAAATGTAAATGAGAGATGAGATAAGCTAATGATACCTTGAATTAATTTAATTCGAGCATCCATATGAGAAATGATAAATGTAAATGAGAGATGATATGCAAATGATACCGTGAATTATTTTAATTTGAGCATGCATATGAGAAATGAGAGAGGTGAGATGTACAAATGAGAGATGTGATATGCTAATGATACCGTGAATTAATTTAATTCGAGCATGCATATGAGAAATGAGAGAGGTGAGACGTACAAATGATATATGTAAATGAGAGATGAGATATGCAAATGATACCGTGAATTAATTTATTTTAATTTAATTAGATCAATTAATTTAATTCGCGCATTTAATTAGACCACGCCTTATTTTAATATTAATTAGATCGCGGGCCATTTGCATAAAAGGGGGGGATGGACTCAAGGGACGCAATAACTACTAATTTAGAATCTTTAAAAAAATACCATGGACTAAATTAAGCACATTATTTTGAATATTTGATTCCCTGCTTCTTTAATTCAAATATACGCATTCCCGTTCTGGTCGCGTACTTAAAACCATTTTTGTTTATCGTATTGTAAAAAATGAACTAAATAAAAATTAATTCTTCGAAGCACATTAATAATCTTTTTTTATCAAAACCATATAGCATTTTATGATCCCCTTTCAGGAAAATAAATTGTATATCTTAAGTAAAACTTCTTCGATGTTAAATGTCACCAAAGAGCTTTCGAAATCTTTCTGTTGGTAGTGTGGGCACACATTCCGTGCTGTTAATATCCGTATTGTTCTTCATAATGTAATCTGTATCGCGACCTGTTTAGTCAAGTTCCGAATAGGAATCTTAAATTTTTGGCTTGGGTTAATGGGGAATTAAGTGTTCCTGTATTCAGCTTAGAAACTTCCCGTTTAGTATTTTGGGTTATATAATGAATAATTCACAGGAATTAGTGGTGCAATCTGATTCTTTGTACAGTGGAGGATAATTGAACTAACTAGTGTTGTAGGATTATTTCCCAATTAATATCGTGATTTTAAGTAAATAAAAAGGTATTAACTTAGAAAGTGGAAATGATCGCAAAGTACGAAGATTTATTTAATGTAGAAAGTTCAGAGTTCAGTATTTACGGTCCTGTATTCTTCTGGCAGCAATGCCAATGTGTGAAGGTTTCTTTGTGTTCAAATAAAGGCCAATACGTGTTGTAGTGTCTTGGATTAATGTGAAAAGCAAACGTACTGTAAGTCATTGTTAAATGATTCTTGAATTTAAAAAAACATTAAAGTTTTGATTTATGTTTTTTATTTAAGTAGTAATAAAACTGTATTTTAGATAAGGATCACTAATCAAACAATACACTCAAAAAAATAATATAGTTGACGCTTACAATACAAGATAGTTATGAAAAATATGGTAGAATCAACTATTTTTATAATTAAACCAATAAAAATCTAAATGTTGATGTTGTTACTTTAACAATGCTCTAATAGTTGAACAATTATAATTGAAGCAATTAAAATTAAGCAAAACTGTTAAATCAAGTAAATGTTTTGTTGATTACCATTAACTAAAACATATTGTAATGTACAACCACAATTAAGTATACGATATTGTTAGGATGACTATACTGATTTATTAAATTATGCTAATCTTGCAGTATTATTTCCATCTAGGCGTCATTTCATGTGAACATGTGCAATTGTGCACAATATAACTTCGTCATCAAATCTTTGATTCAAACTCAGTGTTATTGCCGTGCACGTTGATTATTTTGGTGAATAATAATAGTGACTGCAGTGGCGTGCGGTGAGAATTTAGGCTAGGGAAGCAACCACGATTTTAATTATAATACACCTAGGTACAGGCGCCGATTAACAGGGAGGGAATAATCCCCCCCCCCAATTTAGAAATAAGTTTACATAGAATAGAAACAAATAATGTTTGTTTAATTATTATTTATTAAAACAATTATTTTTCCAAAGATTTCCCCCTCGAAATACTTCTCTGGATCCGCCCCTGCTAGGTACAATAAAAAACAGTGTTATAATTATTAAGCTTAAAAGTTTTTCAAAGAAGCACTTTTACACTTTATACTTATGGAATTTGTTGACTATCATTCTGTATTTTAAAAAAGACTACTACTACGTATCAATTTTCCGGTCATTCTTAGCAAAATACCAGTACAGGTTTTAATCTTTGTTGTTAATAATAATTTGTAATTTCTCTCCAGAACTGTATGCGAAAAATTCCTTATTAATAATTTACAAACTGAATTTATTTGTTTATGGTAATATTTTTAAGGTTACAAAATAACATTCCAATTGTTGATTAGTTATACCAAAGACCAAATGTAATGGAAGTAATGTATCATAAAGCCATATTCATTATAGACCCTTTATGTGCAGTTTCCGTAACCATTGACACTTGTAAAGTTGATAAACCATAAGAGGAATTGAACCTAAAAGTGTCCGAATTAATAAGTTTAAGCGATAATAGATGGAAGTATAGGACCGACAACTATGAAGCAGTAAAAAAGACTTAAGGAAGAGAACAAAATAAAAAGCAACTGGTCTTTTGGATTGTACGACAATAATTAAGTCGTCAACACACAACTTAGTGCTCACTTTGACTGAAAGTCTATTTTAATGATTGTAAAGGAAGGTTTCTAAATTCAAAGAGTTCAAGAGTTATGTAATATTAAATCATATTGGGACATAACTAGAAGATTAATGTATTAATAACATATTTTTATCTTATGACCCACAAATTTCATAGAAATCCATGCAATTTAATATCAACAGTCATATATAGCTATTTCACCATCGTTTGGGATCATGAAAATGACAAACTTGATACTGAAAGCAATGCATTTCTTGTTATTAAATTAAGCAACCATTTATAAATCAGTATGGTCTTAGTATCAATGCCTAGTCCAGAATTTGATCTAAAAAAAATCCGTTGCGGCAACGAATAGATGTTTATCACGATATTTCTGGTTATTAATTTATTTCCTGATTTGTATTAATTACATGATTGAAACCGGAAATGTCCTGTTTTCAATAGCAAGATGTAATGCTGATAATCCCAAACGAAGGTGAAGTGGCCATACATATATGACTCTTTATATTGAAGTTAAGTTATTATTAATATAGTATTAATTAATATTAACTCAATTTATAATTTAAAATTCGTTTAAAGTTATACCATTTAAGTAAAGAGGTAGGTACCTTGAAAGGAGGTTACAAAATTGGACTTATTTTAGATGAATAAATGATGAATAACATGAATTTAAAATTGAGATTTTGTGACAATTTTGTCTGTTTTAGGTATAGCTTGTTGCAGCTTATGTAATAAAGGCATTTCTGTATGTCTGTTTGTCTAGGTGATGCAGCTTGTTGCAAGGGTTTTCTGTCAATGTTTATTTTTAATGGGTGAAGTCAGTGTGAAATCAATTTTAGATAATATTCTACTCCAGATAGCATTCAGTAACTCAAGGCCTTTTATTTTCTAAAGGCTTATTACTCACCGATTACGCACCGTTGAAATTATCCCCGTCCACAACTCGACACTACGAGCTTTAGAATTTCAAAATTTCTTTATTGAATTGCTATTAACCAATTAGCCAACTTTTAATAAGAGAGCATACAGATTAGGGTTTATGTAGAGCACACACGGTCTTCCGCGATCACGTTGAAGACGACGGGAAGTGGTCCAGATAATGAGGCAATGTTTACATTTGATGTAATTTATTGCATAAACAAGTTGAGCTCGAGCTAGTTTGTATAATAAAATTATACGTATTGTATTTCTTTAAAACGTGTGTATCAAAAGGAAAGAAATAATTATTGAGTTCAAAATAAACGGTCGACTAAAATCTTTTTCTTTAATTAGAAGTATTTAGTATTATGCAGCCAATAATGTTTTTCATTGTGATAAAAAGGCTTTAACGAAATACGATACTTATAATTTTATTATATAAATTATCTCGAACTCCAACTTGTTTATGCAATAAATTAAACATTGCATCATTATCCCGACCACGTCGTCGACGACGTCTTCGGCGACGTAGTCGCGGAAGATCGTGAGTGGTGCCCATTAGACAGGATTAATTATTTTCAGATGACATTCGTATATAATTATGCAAAAGTTGCGATTACTAAAACCACCACTTGAGTAAAGACCAAACGGTAACCAATGAGTTCGTTTTAAATTTCATAGTTCTAATTACAACAAATAGACTTGTCTTAAACTTAAAAACCGTCAATCGGGTTCAGTTTTATTGCTTTTATCCTTCACAAAAGCTATTGAAAATCTTTAGATTGTCAATATTTCGTGTTTGAAAATTATTGGTTAATGCAAGTAACAATTTAATACTTCCTAATGATAAAATCAATAAACCTTTTCTACCGACAACATTAAAATGCTGATACATAGAAAAACACAAAAAGTAAATGAATATAATAGAAAATATGAATATAATTATTTTATTTACGTTACAAACTCAAATGTAGATTACCGGAAAAAATATAACAAAAGCTTTTACGTTCATTTATTAGAGGTTAATTACTATAGCGTAAATAATTAGGTACATTTTTAATTTCATAAACTATCGTAAAAAGTAATGTCGCCATACGGCTTATATTCTATTAAAGTTTTAATCAAAGCCGGCTCGTTTGTCTGAAACATTTTATTTATTTTAAAAGCTTTTTTCTAAGAATATCATTAGGCGTCATTATTTCGAAACTCCACCCCAAAATTATACTTTAATTGATATACAATAAAAAACAAAGAGCAGTGACTTTTTTGCCATCGTATCTAATGCAACTTTTTCAATTTTTATTCGTTGCGTTAAATTATCCTGTTTGGAGTTATGATGTACATGCAGACGATTTTGTGCCTTTCTTATAGAAACATATATTCAGTTCCGGATATCATTTTGATATTTACGATGTCGTTCTTAAAAGCAAAAAAAAGTTCCTTTCTATTTTAGTTGGAAACTTTTTACAACTCAGGCTGTTATACGTAATGCGAAATAAAACGTAAAAATTTTTTGTTAACTTGTTTTGCTCTCTTTCGACTACTACTAGTAGAGTTTCCAAGTCCTATAAATAAAAATCTATGGGGAGGAAAACAGATTCGTGGATATAAAGAGAGAGGTTACGAAAGGTCACCTAGTTTGTTGTAAACTTTGTTGATGGAACATTGTTCCAGTAATGAAATGAGGAAAATGCTCTAATAATGGAAACTTTAGAAACGTACTTACAAAGTTGTGTAAAGTTACGATGGAATACAAAATGTATGCATGTTTGTTACCTACTTCTTAGCAAGTTTAATCTAGTAGTAATAAGTACGTATATAATATAATATAATATAGGGCAATGCCTAAAATCATTATTTTCTTTCCTTATTATTGATGACAAAGATAACTCGGTTTGCATCTAAAAAGTTCTTTTGTATGAGATGAAAAAACAGTCATTAATAAAGAAGAAATTAAATAATTATTTTATAATTTTTCCATATATTATACGACTTTCCAAAACTCATCTAATGAATATTGTATAAAGTTGGTTAATTTTCAACGTTGATCTTTTCTATCGTTATTATTATATTTATAATTATTCTTTATTTTTTTTTTAATTTTAAGCATTAGCTCAGCATACATATGGTATATATGACTTTGTTGTATGAATACTTAGAACTAGTACTAACAGAGTGAGGTCATCATTGAAACTGAATTTAAATATATAAGATTGCTACACAGCTAGCTAGTTGTATTAACAGTTTAGTTAGAATTACTATTGACACTTATCATAACAAGTCTTGTGGGAGTTTTCTTTTTAGTCTTTGATGTTGATTTTTCTGGCCGAAGCTGTAAAACACTCCACTAGGGGGCAACTCATGTATATTATCAAAAAAGTACAAGTACACAGTTTATTTATATACTCTGTCGCATTTGGTAAGTTGAGTTCTCCAAACCGCACATGCATAGGTAATGATTGGTGGAATTATTTGTAAATTAACATAGTGCATTCAATACGCAACTGAGACTACCTGTTGATCAGCGGGTGCAGTAATGAGAGTCACGCATAACATTCGCTTAGTTTTTTATTAATATGGATTTCCGATCCCAGTCTGGTGTCCAGATATACCCCGAGGTATTTCACTGCTGCATCCCTTGCGTTTTATTCAATTATATTTTGATGTATTCTTACGTTTGGAAGATTCTTAGTTTGCTTCAGAGTGAATACTTTAACCTGGCTTTTTGTTGCATTTATTTTAACTTTCCAATTGTTGTACCATATACATCGTATTTAGTACATTTTGTAGGCAGTTAACTGTTGTCAAAAGATTTTCATTTTGTGTTTTTATTAGATCATCTGCAGTATCATCTGCAAAGATTGCCAAGGTAGAGTATTATTTATGGTTTGTAGATCATGGACATAGAGATTAAACAAAGTAGGTCCGAGCATACTTCCCTGCAGTACGGTACTTCCACTTTTATTACTGTTTTTAACTAATATAATTTTTTGGGCTTTCGCCACTGTGTTATTATCTAAACTTGTCATTCCTAATTTGGTCATGTCTTTAACTAGACATTTTTATTGGCTATTTTATTTGCCAATGCTTAGCATTGGAATTCTTGATTGAATTCTGCTTATTTCTAAATTTTGTAAACGATAATTCTCTCTTTTTACCAGTTGGGCTGTGATTTCTCTTGGAACAAATAACAGTGTGTATTCCGTTCACTTGTGAGTTTTAAATATAATTTCCCTTTTTGAGGTTCTTAACTGGGTGGTAGCTTAAATATTTCCTGTAAATTTAGTTAACGTTTGGTCTCAAGTAGAAAAACTTTGAATACACTGGAAATCCATGTTGTTTAGAATTTAACCACTGCATTTCAAGGTATCATTCTAAACTAAAATGTATGAAGATTTTATGTATGTATTTTATTAGATTTATTTCTACCAATTCCTTGCTTTTGTAGGTAAATCATACCTAAAACACAAGAGGCAATTCGTAGCCTTTTTGGACCTCTGTTTTCAAGCCGAAACCATTTCTACTTCGATATGCCTTAGTTTACGGTGAAAACTTTTTAATTAATTCCAGAATTTATTTTTATGCTTCTTCGTTACCTTTAGTCTATTGTATTATCTACCATCCCTTTAAAAATCATTGGAGCAGTAGCTACAACAGCAGTTGTTTATTAACTAGTCCAAAATAACACAAAGACGACAGACTACATCCTTTTATCCAAAAATTACTGTTAATCTATGTCATCTTTATAAAATCTTTTCTCTCTTATAGTTTATTTATCAAATCTACAAACTTTGTTCTTGTATTTGATTAGGGCATAATTGTTTATACTGGTGCAAAATTTAATTTAGAGCTACCTTTTCTGCAGAAATCGTACGGCTAAGTACCTGAGATTCTATATATTTTTCTAGTTAGTTGTAAGTTAGATTTGATTCATTGGTACTGTTTGATTTTAATAATCTATAGACTGATAATTATTGTTATACAATAATTATTGATCTAATGATTGATTTAATTTAAGTGGTTGAATGATTTAATAAATTGATTTTAGAAATTTAAATACTGATACATTATTGTATATATTGATTTATTATTAAAGCTTTCTGATTGTGTATGAACTATTGTAACTGTAACTTGATTTTCTAGTATAATATATTGCACTCGTTTAACCTTTGATTGCCTGATTTTGTTTATTTAGTTTACTACTGCTTTATTACTTTGTTATTAAATGAATCTCTTTCTTTTGTAACCTGTGTCTTTTATTTCCAATTTTGTTTATGCGGAGGTCTTACGGCGGCTGTTATTTTGTAGCAGACACCTTAACTAATACACAGAACTAGCTAGTAAAGAAGTTCCCGTTATATTTTGACGCCCTTCCAAGTAAGGACGTTTATGGTGATTGGCATGAGCTAAGACAAAGTCCAAGATCATTAAAATTTTATTAGTCAAGGTAGATGAAGGGATTCCCGCTATATTTTGGCACCCAACGCGGGATCTGATTAACCGTAATACCGATAGATGGAATATCATAAATAATAACTTCTACCGTTTTCGTAAGGACGTTTATTGCTAGAAAGATGAGCTAATACAAAGGTTAGTATTATTAAAATTTATTGGTCGAGGTATAGGAAGGATTATGAGAGCTCCGTCGAACAATCATTGACTCCTTCGAAAGCTTCCCGAACTAGATCAACAAAACGGGCAATTACGAATGGTAACGCCTGGGTGTCCACACTTATAACAAAAACAACGTTTAGGTCTTGTGCATTAAGAGTAGTAGTGGCCAGAATGATCACAATTGAAGCACTTGAGAGGGTTATTTTGTATCTCTAGTGCTATATTTCCAAAGCGTACAGAGTTGATAACATGAATATCCTAAAATAATAAAACAGAAACATTTGGAAGAATTACCCTCTTTTCCTTTCCTTCTATTATTCAAATCTAATTTAGATTTAACATTTACATATTATTACAATGTGTTAGTAATGCCGTTACATTCGTTGTTTAATATTATACTACGTTCATCAACATTTCCTGATACCTGGAAGCATGCACGTGTCTCTCCTGTTCTTAAAAAAGGAAGTCCATCTACTGTTAAAAATTACCGACCTATTTCTATAATATGTAATTTTTCCAAAATCTTTGAGATAATTATTTATAACGTAGTCTATTCGCACGTCAATCAGTATATATCTCCGTCTCAACATGGTTTCGTGTCAAAGCGATCTACAGTAACCAACTTGGCTTATTTCACACAGTATGTATCAGAGGTTCTTGATTGTAGGGGTCAGGTGGATGTAATTTACACGGATATTGCAAAAGCCTTTGATCAAATTGACTTATACATACTTTTAAATAAATTAGAAATGATTTGTTTTTCGCAGTCTTTAATAAAATTATTCACTTCTTATTTATTTGATCGTAAATCTCACATTGAATACCATAGTGTATCGTCTTCCTTGTTTACTTCTACCTCAGGCGTTCCACAAGGATCAAATCTTGGCCCTTTGCTCTTTCTTATTTTCATTAATGACCTTCCTTTGAGTATAGACTGTGAAAAGTTATTGTTTGCTGACGATTTAAAACTATTTACTTGTATAAACAACATCGCTGGTTGTTCCGCTCTACAAGTTAATATTAATCTGTTATGTAATTGGTGCCAAATAAACAATCTTAACTTAAATGTATGACATTTACTAGGGTACGTCAGCCTATACTCTAATGGGCACCACTCACGGTCTTCCCCGACGACGTCGGCGAAAACGTCGTCGACGACGTCGGGGACAAGGTCGAAATAATGAGGTAATGTTTACATTTACTGTAATTTAATGCATAAACAACTTGTAACTTCCAGCATGACTGTGTATAATAAAATTATGAATATCGTATTTCTATAAGACATCAAAATGAAAGAAAGTAGTTTTGAGCATAATAAAATGCGTACTGAATTTCTTTCTTTAAAGTATTTCGAAATAGCTTATGCAATTAACAAAACTTTTCATAAGCGGAATAATATTGATATCCATCGATAGAATTACAAGTAACCCTTTATTATAAAACGAAAACTCTTTGTTCTTTTTATTAATCTCATTCTTAATTTAGTTTAAAAATGGATATAATTAACGCAGGATTTAGGATTCTGAGTTCTGGTGCGCAAATAAGGATTTCCTATAAAGGACTTTTGATAAAATTTGGTAGTGATAATCGTCGGAAAAATATCATGTTTAAAAATGTAATGGTTTCACCGTCGCTTCCTTTTCCGTGTAGTTTTAAAATTTTATGCTGATGGTACATAACCTTATAATAAAAATCCTTCGGCTCATTTTGGCTCATCTTATCACTTGAAAGTTTCACAGCATATTGAATTCATAATGTTTTCTTAAAAAGTATCATAAAGAAAGCATATATTTTTTAGTAATCCCAGATGTATATGTTTATTTTGCCTAATAATAATTTACAGTTGACAAGGGTTTTATTTTCACAGTTGTAAACAGTTGTTTGTAAACAAATGTAATAAAAATGAAATAATTTAAGTAAACCCGAAAAAGATAGATATAGTATAAGGTTATGTACCATCAGCATAAAATTTTAAAACTACACGGAAAAGGAAGCGACGGTGAAACCATTACATTTTTAAACATGATATTTTTCCGACGATTATCACTACCAAATTTTATCAAAAGTCCTTTATAGGAAATCATTATTTGCGCACCAGAACTCAGAATCCTAAATCCTGCGTTAATTATATCCATTTTTAAACTAAATTAAGAATGAGATTAATAAAAAAAAACAAAGAGTTTTCGTTTTATAATAAAGGGTTACTTGTAATTCTATCGATGGATATCAATATTATTCCGCTTATGAAAAGTTTTGTTAATTGCATAAGCTATTTCGAAATACTCTTTCATTTTGATGTTTTAAAGAAATTCGATATTCATAATTTTATTATAACAGTCCAGCTGGAAGTTACAAGTTGTTTATGCATTAAATTACAGTAAATGTAAACATTACCTCATTATTTCGACCTTGTCCCCGACGTCGTCGACGACGTTTTCGCCGACGTCGTCGGGGAGAGACCGTGTATGTCCTATTTAAAATTAAAATAATCGCACACTGAATCGCGTAAATACTATTAAAGATCTTGGAATATTGTTTGATAGCAAACTCTGTTTTGCTGAACATATTAACCAAATTGTTTTGACATCTAATAAAACTTTGGGTTTCATATATCGGAATTGCAAAGATTTTTCGAACAAGATTTGTATAAATATATTATTTCTTGCATTTGTCAGATCCAAGCTCGAATATGGATCGTTAATTTGGAGTCCCATCTATAATATTCATATAAATCGAATTGAATCCGTTCAGCAGCACTTTGTAAAACTGGCCTCTTATTTATCCACAGGAATATACCCAACTCACCACTTTAAATACAGTAACTCCCTTGTAGCTTTTGACATCGTTTCTTTAAAAACTAGGAGGATAGTGAGTAGTATAAAATTTTTACATAATTTAGTTCATAACAATGTTGATTGTTCAAATTTATTGCAGAAAATAAACTTTAACATACCTGCACGCAATTTTCGAAATTTCACCTTTTTCTATTGCAATACTGCACACACCAATATTATGAAATCCAGCCCGGTAGCTCATAATTATGTGCGACAAATTTAACTCCATTTCATCGCAATGCGATATTAATTCAGATTCTTTGATATTCATAACTAATGTATTCTTAAACAATTACGAAAATACTGTACAAAATTAAACTAAATAGTTATATAATTTTGTTACATAATTCTTTTAAGCTCTTTTATATTTAATTTTTTTTATTGTTGATTATTATACCTATTTATTTATTTAAGAATTTTCCTATTGTAGGTTCATGACCTGTAAGGAAATAAACTATTATTATTATTATTATTACTTACTTGACTGATGACAGTGTTAAAGATAAAACCTTTAGAAATGTAACTTAGTAAAATAAATATTTTTCTTTTTTTTTAGCCACACTAACTCGTATTTTCTCCCATTTAAAAATCTTTAACTCGATATTTTGTTAGAAATATAATATGTCTCCAATACCCATAAATTTCCAATCATTAAATTAAGCAAGAGGCAATCTTGCATTATATTTAAGTTTTTTTAGAGCTGTAGAAAAAACAACAGAAAGCGGGGCGACATTTGCAAAAATTAAATTTTAGATTTATAAGATACATAAAAAGATTTTTATGAATTTCCTGGAAGTTTTTATTATTTTTTCTTCTTTTCTAATATTAATACAATTTGCGACGAATTTAATTTCTTTCAGAAACTCATCTAGAGTTTTTTTTCTTTTGGAGCATTCTTTTCCGAAGTTTCGCTCTTGTCACCAGCCAAGCAATCGAACCAGTTTTTGATATGTGTAAAACGTAATCTTTCTTTTGGTATAATATAAGGGGAAAAAACTTATTTTTGGTGTTTGCTTTTGTAACAGACCATATAGTTGTATGGAAAAAGATTCGCGTACGAAGAGAAATATTATATAGTATGAATAAAATATCACACAAATATGTATTAGGCTTCGGTTATTCGGGGAGAAAGTGGATTCATAACGAAATCGTAGCAACCAACAGATTGTAGAATTTTCTAAACTTATTTTAGTTTTTTATATACTTTCAAGAATAAAATTTCTTCCTGTACTGTAAAAACCAATTTTCCCTTATTGCTAAAATCGCTAAAAGCTCGTTTCGGAAAGAAAAAGTATATTTATATACGAAATTGGAATAAATGACGATTGCGAGGAAAAGCGAGAAGAAAACATGGCAGGATAAATGGCGTAGAAACAAGCGCTTGGCCTGGATATCAATAAATCATAAATTTCGAAGTTTTTTTCGTGATTTTAGTTTGTCGAATTTCATTTAAGATTTCTGCGTTAGTATGTTCGATAATATAATTAATAGTTGCATACTTATCTTACCTTTTTCTTCCATTCTGGCGGTTAGTCGTTTTTGTTCATTTCATCAATCTGATTCCCAATAAAGCTCACCAATCTGCCCTTCGATTAGTTAAATAAATAACAAATTAGAATTGTATGGACGAGTGAAGATAAAATTACGAAAAAATCTAATTAGTTGCTCCAGTTCCATAAAATTCGATTCTTGTTAAACTGCAACTGCGATTAATCTGGTTAAAACAATGATTACAGAAATGTGAGTTGAATGGCCGTAAATTTCATTATTTAAATAGGCTCATGTTTGGTAAATATAACACATTGAAATTCCGATTTTAAATAATGTAATATACCAACCTACAGTTTGCAGATATCGCACAAAAAAGGACAATTATTTCGAATTTTCATTCTGTTCCAAACTTTCTCCGCCCTCATCGAGCGCAGCTGTTGATTTGTAAATATTAGCTAAAATATTGATTTGCTTTTAATGAATTTTTCGTTTTCTACCTTTTTCAACTTGACCCTAACAATCGCTTTATTGTTGCTCTTTTATAAAAGACTTTTTGGTTATTATTTTAAATTGCAAGCACTTCGAGAAGTAGTATTCGCTTGCCTTGAAGTCGTTTCTGCGTCAAAATGTTTATCAATAATGACTTCCAGATTATGCCCCCCATTATTTGTAGTGTTTGCTGTCGCATACGATTGTTAATATGCAAAAAAAAGAAAATCGTGTAGAAAGCTGGCCAAACCCTAAATTACATATTTCTCGAATGTGTAATTTAGATTGATATTGTTGATTTGGCTTTTAACGTGTATTAAGTACTATTTTTAACTCAAATTAAAGTAGCGTTTTGTTGGAACTGATTAAATATGTTACACATTATGTGTTATCAACTTTCTTTCAGCTTTCATCTTAAAATGTTAATTCTCTGAATATTTTCTTGCTGTGACCTCGTATGTTAGCGATGTTGTTGTAACCATAATTTTGTAGGGCAGCAATCATGCTTGCATTAATTTGAAGAATAAGAGGCAGAAGAATAATCAGAGTATCTTCTAAACATTTCATTGGATGTTTTTGAACTCCTTGTACGACAACCAAGTATTCGGAAGAAGCTGTCTTTAAGAAATGATACTAATGGATTTCCGTCTACTTTTTTATTACCATAGACCTCCATATTGCCAACGTTTTGGTGATAATTATCTCCTTCTTCAGGGCTACTTAGAATTTATCTAAATCTTGAGTACTCCTATAATTTAATAATAGGGACCATGTGTATTTGACTTCTTAAATAAATTGCCAGAAAGCAATTAACATTATAATTTAATAAAAATAACTAACTATGCGTTAATAATATATAGCTTTGCAAAATGTTGATTGAAAGTAATCAAGTAAATGTAACCGGAAAGAATAAATGTACATAAAGGAACTGCAATAATCGAGTCAAATTAATTGTCTTACTTAGACAGAAGATAATTTTCTCAGATTGGTCATCAGGGGTTACTTGACTCTTATAAATAATTTATTACATTTGCAGCGTTATAACAATTACGTCGCATTACACCATAAGATTATATTTACAACATAATATAGATAATAATATATACTGACATAGACTATGTAGTACGCCGTGTCTGAATCACTCAGAACATATAAGAACTAACATGGGAAAAATGAACAAGATCCGTCCGAAATGACTGTCTGTCAAGATCTGTTTACATTAGGATCCGAGACGAAATCCGGAGTGTTTCCCAGGCCCACGTTAGAGGTTTCGGATAAATCGACTCACTAGTATTCGAGGCGAAAATTGAAGAGGTACCTGCCTAAACGTGGGTAACGGAGACTATAGTCAGAAAGTAATGAGTGGTGAAGATTCACGAAAGTCTTCTCGACGAAATACTCATTAATGTTGACATAATCAACATGGTAGTTTCTCACAATGTCGTTCCCGCATCAAGTGTTCGCATCATGGCGACGAACTCCCCCGCCGTATGTTCTCCAACAGCACTGTATGTAATATAACTGCTGCGGTTTCAGTGGCATCACAGCCCGCACGGCATTGAGTTTGTCGAATCACGTCCAGGGATGTCGCCTCTATTTCTTTCGTAGAGTTAATTGGAGCTGAGCGAGCTTTTGGCTGACTCTCGAAGTTCACGCCCATCTACAGAATGGTGGTACTTATTCGCCCAATGTCGCTGGCGTTCCTTTGTTTTCAGATTGTTAGGAGGAAGACCCGATTTTTCAAGCGTTTTTTTTTGTTTTCTAGTCGTCAAGTTTTCGTTTAACTCGTTTCGTTATGTGTGGCGCGGCGCGATCATCTGAATTGGCTGATATCTACAGTGGGGATTGTGAAATGTGTGATGAGTACAGGGATACCTAGCCCTCCAGCTGTGGCAGTTGTGTAAACATATGTTTCGGTCACGTCGTTGGGCAAGCGAAGCCAATTTCTGATAGCCTCTCAGATTTCTCTATCTAGGGCTTGGCGACTGCCTTTTGTAACTTGTCCAAGAACCAAGGCGTGATAAAATCTCGGAAGAATTCTGATAAGCGCTTGTCTTGCTTCATTCTTGGAAACAAAAATCTTGTCTTGCTTGCAAGACTCTTGTATTTTCTTGTCTTACATGTTTTCGGTCGGAATTTACACGAGACTTCCCCATTTCTTTTTACGCTGATCAATTCATTTCAAATTTTTACACTGTTGCGACTCGGAGATGTAGCTGTTAATTAGCTGTGCTGTTCTGTTAATGAATCATAACCTCATTGTCAGTAATCAACCGGACTTCGCGTAGCGTACGTATAGACAAATAAAACGTAGTCAATATCGGTAAAATACTTAACACAGGCAAGGACGCATTTACGGACAGCTAAATGGCGTAGTGAACAAAATGAATATGTTGCTTATAAACGGGCAAGATACTGATAGTGTAGTGCAATCATACAAAAGTCTACTTTGATTTATTTGAAGATGGCGAAGCCTTTATACGTTAATTCCTGGTTCGACGTTTTCAATGACTAATAACTATAATAAGTAATCAAACATAATAGCCGTTTAGTTACGTTTCTATAGTTTCTTTTATTGTTTTAGCTTTTAGGTTATTACGTAATTTCTAATCGCCTGAATGTTGAAATCTTATTAGTTACCACACTAAAAAATATTTTATATATTGTTTTTATATTTTTTGTTTTATTAAAAAAGCTTTTAAATAAATAAATAAAATATATTATAAATTCATAATATGTATATTATAAGTAGACGTAGACGTTAGATGTAAACTAACACTGCCAATAATAATTCAAACATACCAATATCTTTTGAAAATCTGTATTTTAGCAAGACTGCAAGAAAATGCAAGAAATCTTGCTATTCTTGCAGAAAAGATTCTTGTCATGTCTTGCAAAACGAATTGCAATTCTTGTCTTGTTCTTGTCTTGCAATTTGTGCAAGAACAAGAAAAATGCAAGACTCTCGTGAAATACTAGGTTTGAGAGGTGCTTGGTTATACCTTCTAATATATTTCGTACCTAGTTCTATTTCCACGGTTGTGACTCCTATGGATTAGAAGTCAATGCCTAGGTATTGTCATTTGGTGAGTATTTCTACAGCGCACTATGGCTTAAGAGTTTTTGGCCAAAACCTAATTTTGTTAAATATTTTTACTAAAATTTGTGCATTATCATAGATTGTGATAATAAAAAGGTTTTTCTTGCAATTTCTTTTAATATATTGAGAAATAGGGCTCTTTACTCTTCAGTACATTCTTTAAAAATAAATTATTCAACCAAATTTTGTAGTAATGATATATTGCAATAACAAAAAGATGTTTTAAATATTTTGTATACATGTGTACTTATAATATAATAATAACATTAATTAACAATACTAATTAATATACTATCTACTTGATTATAATTTCTTTATTAATTAAACTACGAGTTTTCTGCGTCTAACTCTAAATTATCTAAATAGTCCAAGTCTAAATGTTCCAATAAATCTGTTTCTTCTATTTCATTATTGGCTTCATCATCTTCTTCCTTATCTTCTTCTGTTGCAGATGGTAAATTCTCGGCAGAAAGTAAAGCTGTAACTTCCGGTGGAATAACTAGCTTTTTGTGCCGTAAGATACGCTTGTTTATAGTAATGGAAGAAAGTATTGGGTCGGATGCATCCATTTCTCTATGAAACACATCTTCTAAATTTGTTTTTCTATCCCTCTTCCTAGCATGATGCAGCCTATCAGATTTGTACAATTTGTTCCTTGATTCCGAAGCCTGTTCAGCAAAGTACCCTATAGGCAATAGGGACCCCCTCAATAATTTGCCTTCCATGAATCAGTAAGTACCCTGTGGACGCTTGCTGGCATAGGGAACCATTCGTATTTTTGCATATATAAGTGAGCAGTTTGGAAACAATACTTTTCAAACTTTTCTTCGTTTATTTTATAGCAAATAGACAAACAAATTAATATATTTCTAAATCTTATTGTTAATTCTTCGTTAACGTCCGTTATTTCCGCAAATAGTTGTGGATGACTAAAAGCACGTCGGGCAGTGTTGCCGTCGTTGGTGCTACCAAACCCATTTTGCTTTGGCTTGTTCACCATTAAACTTAATTTTTCCCAAAATCTCTTTTGGACAACTTTTTTTCTATCATTAAAAACATTCTTATTTTTTTCCCCACCCACTTGCCACATCATTAATTCGTATCTGTAACTAATGTGAACAATGCATTCAAATAGTCGAATCCAACAATGCAGGGGACTTATCCCATATTGCAAAGCACCAGGCTTTGGTTTAAATTTGTCAGACCTAAAATCTTTAATTTTAGAAAGCATACTAGGTGTGGCTCCACAAATTGGGCACGCTTGACTTGATTTGGTATCTGTTAGTATTGCTAAAACCTTTCCATCTATTAAGGCCATCGTTAATTTGTAATTGACCGTTAATATCCTACTGCCTGGAAGGGAAAGTTGTAAAGGCTGCAAATCTTCTATTTGTTTCTCTATTTCTTCTTTTTCCCTTAGAATGACATCTTTTGATTCCTTTATATAGGTTAGTTTTAAGGGCCTACAAAATCGAACTGATTGGGGTGTTCTATTGTCCCATAAAATTATGTTATTACTGCAAAGTCTTAGTGGTATAATTGTTGTAGCAAACAATGAGGAATCAGATTCATCGCTACTTGTTTCAAATCTTTGCTTATATGGCGAGTGACCAGAGCTTCCATCAAAACCATAACTAACAAACATTTCAGCATTTAATGAAATTGTTGATTCCATTGCTCTTAAAATGGGTTCCTCTTGCAGAAGAACTATTCGCCGTAAAGTATGTTCCAGCAGATTTTTTAAAGGCACCGATGCAGTAACGTCACTAGCCACTATACCAGACGGCCTACATGCAGTTTTAGCTTTCGTAATTAGATAGTACGGTGGATAAATATTACATGTTCTTGATATTGCTTCGTCTCTTGTAGTAGTATATTGTTGCTTGCTAAAATCATTTTCTAAAATGTATTGTAACGCTTCTTCTGGAGTGTAAGGCTTCGGTTTTTCTTTTGGCGCCAAGAGAATTTTTCTTACTTTTGTGGCTCTTGTTGGAGTTTTGTTAACTTCCTTTAATACTACCGCTAAATCCTTTTGTCCCTGTTGTCTTGCAGAAATCCTTGCTGCTTCAAGTATTAAAGGAGTCTCGTGTTGTGTTTGTTGCGACAAATTTGAAGCTTTTCTTCGTTTTGTCTTTTCAGACATTTCTTGGAATGGCAACCGTCGTCTTTCACCAGTAGTAGCAGATGTTGAACATTGTTCTATTTCGAACACCATTTCAGACCGTAACCAAGCATTACAGTTACTTTTAAATTTTGACAAAGTCCTATTATTTTTTTGCCACCTTGAATATAAATTCACGCAAAATTTCCGTATTTTTTGTTAGTTCTGACACTGATATATCTTCTTCCATATTTGAAATAACATATTCGAAAACTTTGTCAACTTTACAATCCTTATTGCTTTCCTCTAGCCAGATTTTAAATAAGTCTTCGTATTTAAACTGATGCATACCTTAAAGAAAAATAATAATTACTATCCATCCGGCAGCCTCTGGCAGTTAGATTTTGCATAAAAATAAGCACAAAGAACCATTTTACATAATGCCATGTAAGCTTATGCAAGCAAATACATGCGATTTTTTGTAGGACTAAGTAAATTTTTATTATAACATTACGAGACGTAACAAATTTGTACTGGCAACGTCGTTGGGTATTATTTAAGTTCTCCGTGTTTATAGAATTTATTTACTAATTTTTTATACACATTATAGTACATACCTGCAGCAAGAATGTAGAAATGTTGTGTAAAAAACTTTCAATTTTTAAATGTCGTTTGCACTTGTTAAACATTCACACGCCCGTACAGTACAATGAGAAACAGTAAACTGACCAGCACCCTCGAGCCGATGAGACAAATTGTATGACCTATTGTGTTGGTAAGGGTTCGAGTATAAAAGAAACAGGTATGAATCCTTTTGTATGAATTATGTATCTTTCAGATTTTATAGCTAAAAGGATTCCATTAACAAGTTGAAAAAATAACCTTTTGGCCAGAA
Source organism: Agrypnus murinus (assembly GCA_929113105.1). Taxonomy (NCBI): domain Eukaryota; kingdom Metazoa; phylum Arthropoda; class Insecta; order Coleoptera; family Elateridae; genus Agrypnus; species Agrypnus murinus. The sequence goes on along the minus strand of OV816024.1, from coordinate 252,485,585 downwards.
ACTTGGTGTTTTAAGCCATAGTGCATTTCTTGCGAATAGCGAATTTCTTGAAGAAATTCTTGAAGCAGAAACTTGGGTTATGGCCAGATTAAATAAGACTGGCGATAGAGGGTAGTACTCCTTGTAGTACAGCCCTGTGTATCTAGATGGCTGAAGCGTGCTGTTGATCCTGGGTGAAGACTGTATGTGCTTGTTGGTATATGTTGTCTGTGTAAGCTGTAATCTTTTCCGGAAGACTCGTTTGCTGGGTTATTGTATACAAGGCTTGATGACTAAGATTATTGAAGGCTTTTGAATATCTAGGATGGTCAGATGTAGTTGTCTGGGTTCGTCTCTTGATTCCCCAATAACACTACGGAACAAAAATAGCACTTGCTTCTGCATCGGAGACCAGACTAAATAAGTGATTATTATAGATTTTTGTGCGTAGAATTCGATGACGTCAAAAAAAATTGCGTATCACGTCATGATTTTGAGATAAAAGAGACTTAAAAGTGCAAAAAAGGCCTATTTTGACCATATTCAGAAGGTTATAACGCAAAATATTTAATATAGGATTAAATTTTGTCATATGCATTTGAAAGTACCAACATTCAGCTACAACTTAATATATTTAGTTTCCTTGTGCACAAATTTTTCGCAGAGATATTTGTATTTGAATGATAGCATATCAACCATTTTACACACAGCATGTTAATTAACGTCAATACATACGTCATACCTTTAAGTGCGAATATCTCAAAATCATGACGTGATACGCAATTTTTTTGACGCCATCGAATTCTACGCACAAAAATCTATGAGAATCACCTAGTCTGGTCTCAGATGCAGGAACAAGTGCTATTTTTGTTCCCTAGTGTTAACGTCAATACATAAAATGCTTGATGCTGATATTCAAATACAAATATCTCTGCGGAAAATTTGTACACAAGAAGAGTAAATATCTTAGATTGTAGCTGAATGTCGGTACTTTCAAATAAATATGACAAAATCTAATCCTACATTAAATATTTTGCGTTATAACCTTCTGAAAATGGTCAAAATAGGACTTTTTTGCACTTTTAAGTAAGAATATCTCAAAATCATGACGTGATACGCAATTTTTTTTTGAAGCCATCGAATTCTACGCACAAAAATCTATAAGAATCACCTAGTATGGTCTCCGATGCAAAGTCGTGTTCCGTAGTGTAATGGATCGAGTATTGGAACGTTTTCAGCTAGGCCATCTGCAGGCAGAAAAGCACTCTGACGGTTGCCATAAAGATCTGCGTGCTTCATTCGGTTGGCTAAAACTCTATGGAACTGTCGCACTAACACTGATAGGTCACTTGGTAAGACTAGATTCTGGGTTTTAGGAAAAATCACAGTTCTTGAGCACGTATTTCTTGTGGGAAGCTACCTATTAACATCACCATATTATATAATAATGCTCTTGTGTAGCTTGGAATAGCTAGCCATTGTCTGGTAGATATGATTACGTCTTCCCATGTTATTGGTTGTTATAAAAATTGTAGAAAGTTGCCATATAATATTTCTTGGACTATTTTCGTTCTTGATTTTGTCCAACTATTTTGTATGCGGGCGTATTCTCTTCTTTTTCGTTGTTTATTTATGACTGGCACTTGGTTTTCTCGGTGCGGTCCAGGTCGTGCTGGTTGAGATTGTTATTCTGGAAAAATTTACCGTATCCATTAAAGGAGGATATTGTGGCAGTCCTTCCTTCCTGGGAAGTTTGGAAAGCCTGTATTAGAAAATATATATTCCCTTGTAGATTCTTCCGCTATTTGTGCGAGTTTTCTTATGGCTGCTCTAATTGCAATTAGTGTTGATTTGCGCCTACGAGGTGGAGGCTGGATCTCGTCAGCTGCGTTATCATCTTAGAAATGTATTTCTTTAGGTACCGGTATGTTAGCTGCTTGGAGGTATATTATCGTTGCCTGTACTATCGGTTTGTAGTCGAGGCGTCTACGAACTCCTTTGATTACCACGGTTAGACGTGTGATGCAAGTGAGTAAGCTGAAATTTTCCAAATAAAACTTTTGTGTCAAATAATATGATGTTTTCTATTAATAAAAAAAATGAAAAATTTCAACAAAATTAATTAAATTAAGTTAAAAGAAACTTTCATATTAAATTAAATAGATAGTGAAAAATGATTAATAAAATACTCAACTTTTTATATTATGAAATAAAATTGTTTTGAAAAAGCCTCCATTGAGGGGCGAAATATTAAAAATTAATGTATAAATGTTTTATTAAAGGCTGCTAGTCCTCATAAAATCAAAATAAACAAAAAAAATAAATTTATAAGTAATTAAGATTTTTATTTGATAAAATATATCGAGTGCGTACATTCTGTGCCTGTTTAGATTACCTTTATATTACTGTTTATATTACCTTTGATAATGACAGCGTAGCTGTCAAAACAATATTGTCAGATTATATTTTAATAAAACTGTGAAACTTTTACTAATTTTTATTTATTTCATGTATATATTTAGTTTAATAAATAATGAAACTCAACCACTATCTTTTAATTTTACTCGAGGTTGTAATATTATGTAGATAAAAATTGATTCCTACAAAGGTTCGGTCACTAATTTTCCATTTATTAGATAACTTCAAATGGAAATCATTCATTTCGTAGTTTTAAATAAATGTAGATTTTTCTAGTGATTATTTATTTGATAAAAGTAAATCATTTTACATATAAAACACATTTGATGTTATGTTACAGAGAATGCATTGATATTGTGATTTATTGATATAATATTACCTAATTATTTAATTACTGTTAATAATTTATTTAAAAATAAATTACAAATCGATGCCTATTTTGTAATGTACCTCTACTGTACCAGAAAATAAAGCTGTTAAAGACAGTGTGTATACCAACTCAAACAAAAGGGATATTGACTTGTTTGTGTTGTTTATAAGTACTATGTACTTTTCAGAGTAAAACAAAGAGTAAGTCTGGGCTACGTTATAGCCAAAGAAGCTCGTACCTAATGCAATAATAAAAGTATTTAACGAATGCAAACATTCCATTTCTTTCAGTCATCTATCTCATCATTGCTCATTCTCAATACACAGACTAAAATCATAAAGAAAATAAAATGTGATACTGTCACAGCGCATAATGCAAATAAATATTGTTATTAAACCTGGTCGTGACACGTTCCAGCAGTCCGCAAAAAGCCCATTTTTAACAATTTTCTTCAATGTGCGTAAAAAAATAGCATAAGAAGTTTTTGTTCCTATTCACGAGTACTATCAAACATTTCATTTATGCGAAATTTTTGGAACACCCTGTATTTTTGTTTATTACTTTAGTAGTAGTTAATTACTTTACATTTTAAATTTGATTTTTTATTTGATTAAAAAGTAAAGCATCACTGTGTGTTTTAAGAATATGTAAAGAAAATTTGCCATAGAATTTCTTTGGTATCCGAGAATGATGCAAATTCAAAAAGGGGGGAACTTATGCCCGCATAAGCCATTCAATGGGCAGTGTTGGGCAACGTAGAAGTTTTACATCCGCGTACCCCTAAAATTGTTACGGGGGTGGGGTACGCATACTTCCTGTTGAATACTACTGATCTATAGTATTTTAAAGAGGTAATTATAAAAATAAGTTCGTGACACTATTAGCAATTTACAATGTATAAACTTGATATGAATAGTATACAATCTTTAAAATAATCAATATAATTTCCACCTTCTAAAACAATCATAAAATAGTAAAATGTAATTTGAAGTAGAGGTATAAGAGACTTCAAATGAAAACGTTTAATATTTGCAAATAGTTTCCATTAACGACTTTTCCGCGATTTCTGCTAGATTCTTTGTCATCTCGCTTCTACAATTTCACAACTAAAAACTCAGACATTACGTATTTCTTTTTAAAAATGTTTGGACACGTACCGGTTCTTTTATTTTTTATTCAAAAACACTCGAGGTTGGTTTTGCTAAAATAGTAAAGACGTTGATTTGTGTTCACTCAGACACGTTTATAAATAACTAAATCGAAACCTTTTATTTAGTGTTACTTTCTATTTTCGTCTTTAGAATAAAAAAATAGAATAGCCGGAAAAAGGTTATCTTAAGAAAAGAAAAGAAAAAACAGTTTGGGGTTATCTTAATAATACTGTTTATTATAGATGCAGAGCACGAAGCATCTACATATTCCACTATGTAGATGTTAGAATTTCTTTTTTTTTCTCCTTTTCTGGATTATATAAATAGTTAGATTTGGGTAATTTTGTATAAAAAATGTACGGCGCTTTTGGGAATTCTTATGGTTAGTTTCTGAATTGCAAAAATAACTTATTGTTTAGAAGTAGAGGTGGCATTCATGGGGTATTGGTTTGCAATTTGAAATGGCGTTATCTATTGTGTAAGCTCCATTTAATGCTCATTAGAGCGTTTCTGCTTGATGACCGTTCCAAATATCGTAATTTCAAGTTCGGGATAAAGTTCCATATAGGAACTTTAACCGTAACTATTAGACGGAAAGTTTCAGATATTGGAAAGCGAAGCGAAACAACAACGCTGTCGATATAAATTTTAGAAGGGTTAAAGCAACCGAGAAAAATGTAAAAATGTAAAAGACACTACCATAAATTTTCAGTGTGAGCTATAAAAGGTTTCTAAAGTGTTCAAGTTCTAATTTTGTTTCAATTTGGTTTTATGTATTTTCTGTAACTAAGTAAGCTAGGGTATTCTATTCAACGATATCGCATTAACTAAAAGCTAATCAATTCGACTTCCTATGACCAGCGAGACCACACATACAAATTAACTACAAAAGGACTTTAAATTCCATCGCTATATAGTAGAGGATAGATCAACATAATGTCATGATATTTGACATACGAAAAAAAATCCACCCACTCTATAGTTCTAAATAATAGCTATTTATGTAACAAGTACATAATGTAGGACTTTATAGCTGAGTTCAGTTTATGGCCGAGCGAGCGAAGCTAGCAAGACCTATAAAAAGGGCGAGTCTACAAAGTTTGATTATGTAAAAGTTGCATACAAAGCTTAATGTTTGATTCCTAAAATTGGCTGATTATCAAAAAAACCAGTTTATAAATTTGACATCTATTCTTGACAAGAGAATTTGACATGTAATATACAGTTGCCATACTTTATTTTACTACTATATACTATATTTTACTACTACCACTTTATTTTACGAGTACAATAATAAGCCAGTTTACTGCCGCAAAACAATACAATAAACAGTACTTTATAATGCAATCGGACATAATCGTATTTATGAAATTTCAAAGCGACACGTTAGATTAGTTGCATAACCTCAATTTCAAAATTTTAAATTTGAGTGATTTGTCTTTTATGAAGTTGAATATGGTTTTATGAAGTTGAATATGGTTAATTATAATTAATATGCACACTAGTACATTATAGTCAGATAAAAAATATCTGGCAAACTGATTTTTCCATAGAAATTAGTTAATTTTCCTTGTTCGTTAAGGATGTTCGAGATGATTATCTAATTTTGCATTTAAATTCCGTTTAGGTCGAAGTTAGTATAAGATTTAACCTAAAACCGACAAGGTGTCAATAATAAAAAATGTGTTTTCATGTTAACGAGATTCTTAAGTTGCTTGTTTGCTTGGTTGCTTGGTTGCTTTGTTGCTTAAGTTTCCTGTATTTTAAGATTTTACAGCTCTTGGTTGAATAATTTTGGTGGAGGATTGTAAAACTGATTCTTTACCACATAATTGTAACTATCTTAAATGTAGGGGTGGATTTTTATTTATGATGTCAGTTAAACAACATATGATTGTGTTGCAGTTTTTGATCGTACATTGAAATCTTTCAAGAAGTAGGCAACCTTTTGTAGAGCATAATGTAATTTAAGGTTAGGTTTAAGTAATAAATGTAAACAAAGCGATATCAAAATTTCTAGGATATTGTTATTTTTGTAAAACGTCAAAGTATTTAAAGTTTTAAGAAATTTCGGTAAATCTAAGTGATTATTTAACAAGTGCTTCAAATTAAGCAAGTATTAATTTATTCTGCGATAGAAATTTTATTAATTGCTAATAAAGAAAAACTTATAACTGCGTTATAAATGGATGTGGACTAATTATAAAATTAATCTACTTACTACTATTATACAAATATATGGATTTCGAATTCCAATTAGTAAAGTCCTTTATGTGGAAATATTTGAAAGAGATCAATGACATAATTTCTCGATTTCATTGTCGAGACCAATGAAAGCAGAGAGCGGATATTTGAGAATTTATAAAAATACAGTTAACAAGCTTGTGGTGGCAAATATTTAAAAAGGATTTAAATATACAAACGTGAGTTTTTAACAGTTGTTAGTTTTAATTTTAATAATTAAGAAGTTTGAAGATACCAAAAGTATTAATCTCCAAATAAAGAATTTTGAACTATTTTGGGTTTTAATCTAAAGAAATAATTTACGATAGGATTAAAAAGATAAAAGCTAATAATCAAATTTTTACATATGATTGCATTTAAATATTTAGAAATAAATTCATAACTAAGCAGCGTTGCTGTCTTTTAACTTACTAAAAGAGAAATTCGATTTTTTTTTGTATCTAGTTTCAATTTTCTTTTTGTTTCTTTTTTTGTTTGGTATTTGATAAATTATAAAAATAAAGTTGTGTTATTATTATTATTGAAAAACTACTTTGTGTATCTGTTTTTATATTACTATGTCCCTATAGATTATAAGAATGAATTATATTATAATTAATCTCTATAGAAGTAACCTGTGTGATATCTCAATTTGTGAAGAGTTAGACTTTTCGCTATAATATATTTAACCGGAGAGCATTTATTTCAATTAAAGGTAAGCAAGTGGTGAGTTGTATATTGCATCTTTATTACGTTAGTGTCTGTATTAATTTAAACAAACCACCCTGTAATAAAATATTATAAGAAGATGTATAAGTAATTAGTTCTCGTCATTCAATTTGAAAATAAGTTTCCAATGTTTGTACCTTATCTGTCAATTCAAGAAAAATCCAATTTTTGATACACTTAGCTCTCAATTCTATTCGTTCAAAAGGTATGACTCCAAACTGATTTTTGCTACATAATCCGCATTTCCGTAAATTGCATTGGTGTCAAACACCAAAGCATCCAAGACTGATTTAGACTTGCACAGATTTGCTGGAAGGCAGAATCTTGACGTTCACACACAGCTTTTTAAAGAACATTAAGTGCACACGTCTCATTTCAATATTTGCAACGGTAATGAAGCTATCTACTCTTTCACCAACTTAACCAAATCATGGACCACCACCGTGTACCAAAAGCCACTGCCGAAGGATTTAGAAACCGATCTACTGAGATTCTATAATAATATAGTAATCTCCTAATATGATGAAATAAATAAAGATTATTAAAAGTTTCATAGTTTTATTAAAATACAACCTGACAATATTGTTTCGACAGCTATGCTGTCATTATCAAAGGTAATATAATTATAAACAAACACGTCGCTAAGGTAGATACAAAATAGGTAACTAGATAAAATAATAATAATAATCAGAATTAAATATCTAATACTTCCAGTAACGGAGAATTACTGAGCTCAAGTTGTTCATTCATTAAAGGTACCCTGAGTTTGTGTTTGTATATCTCAAAGGCTTCTAAAATGTCTAATTTGCGTTTGTTATTACAAAAATGTAGGAATTTAATATTATTTTGAGGAGTCATTGTGTGATTTTGTTCTAAAAGGTGTTTGGCGTAATTCGATTTTTCAGGATGTTTATTTTTGTAATGACGTACGTGTTCTTTATATCTTATGTCAAAATTTCGAAGTGTTTGTCCAATATATACCGAACTACAAAAAGGACAATTTAAACGGTAAATGCCCGATTTCATGATATCATGTGTTCTGTCTTTAGCATTAAATAAAAATGAAAAAGTGTTAGTGTTGGTTTTAAATGTTATTTTATAATTGTTGGTTTTTCTTAGTATATGTGAAATTTTTTCTGATATTTTGCCAAAATATGGTATAGACATGTAATTAGTGTCTTCTGTTTGATTGTCAATGGGATATATTCTTTTGATAGCTAACCTATAATCTTTTTGTTTAATTAAAGTGTCAATCATGTTCGGATTATAATGATTTGCATGTGCTAGTTGTTTAATGGTTGATATCTCTTTGCTAAAATCTGATTTTGTTAGTGGAATAGTTAAAGCTCTGTGTACTAATGATCTGTAGGCTGCTATTTTATGTGTATTATGGTGACAAGATTCATTTGGTATTGTTATGTCTGTTTGTGTTGGTTTTCTGTATATGGAAAATTCAAATAGATTGTCTGCGTTAATCTTGATATTTAATTCTAGAAAGTTTATAGCCCTGTTTTGTTCTGTTTCTAGTGTAAATTTTATAATAGGGTGGATACTGTTTATAAGAATTAAAAATTCATTGATAACCTCAAAAGAACTGTCAAAACAAGCTAAAATGTCATCAACATAACGAAACCAGAAGATAATGTGTTTAGAGAGGTTTAATTCAAATATTCGATCTTCAAACTTGTCCATAAATATGTTAGCTAATAGAGGACTTAGAGAATTACCCATAGGTAAACCATCCTTTTGTAAATAAATTATGTTATTAAAAGTGAAATAATTTTGACTTATACAAAGGTCAAATAATTGAATTAACTCTAACCTTTTAACTAATTCTATATTACTATTGATCAAGAAACTATCTAATAAAGGAATACATTCTTGTGGGGGTATTCTGGAGAACATGTTGCAAATCTCGAAAACTAGAAGACGTAGGAAGCTAAAATTTTACAGACAGGTGGGCCTTGCCCCAAAAGGGTGCATGAATATATTTTTAATCCTAAAAACCCCGAGGGAGTCGCCGGGGGGCATTTCTTAAAAAATCATTATTGCTATATTTCTCTTGAATGGCGTAAAAAAATAAAAATTACCGCCATTTCATCCAGGGGCGGAGTAAGGCAACATTCCAAGGGAAGAAGAGTTTTCCGCAAAAATAACTATTATAAAAATCTTGATCCGCTTATAGTTTGCCTTTATCTGTTACCATTTTCGCGCGTTTTGTCTCTGTTAGAACCAATTTTCTCAATTATGTATTTTATACTTTGCTCATTACTGGACTCTTGAAAAATCCTCTGAATAATCTGTATCTATATAGAAACCTTTGCTAAGAAATAAGCTATCAAATCGTGAAAACCTGCGGTGCCTCCACACACCGTTGATTTTCCAACGAATATTATGCTATATAAAGTACATAATATATTAATAATAAACTACATAGGTATTTATATAATTAAAATAACTACACTATGTATTTTCTTTAAACACGCCTACCATTCGTTAAAAGTTACTTTAAAAAAAGGCCAACTTATGTGTTTTTATAGCATTTATTTGAGCAAAAAACTGTGGGACTTATTAGTCATTACGAAGAAAGGCATTGTTAATTATGAATCAAACGTGATTATATTAAATTATAGTTGCATGTTATGATCCGATTGACATTATTATTAAGGAAAATAGAAACTCCACTGCAGTAGCACATCTTGAGCTACGGGATCCCAAAAAATTAACTTTTATAAGTAGAGGTGTTTTCTTGCTTCGGGGATAGCTGACATGGTCAGAAGGGGACTTATGCTAATGGGCTTATGGGAGAGGCTATTATGCTAATAATAATTGCTACAACCCATAACCTGGAAACCAGGCCCCAGAAGCCATAAGATTGTGCGAGAGGGAGGAGGCGAGTAGTGAGAGAAGGGAGGTTCTGGCACCACACCTCCGCACCTCCTCATGATGATGAGCGAACGTATCTATCTCACTCTAGGATATAGGTTAGCATATCTCATATGTAAGTAAATATATGTAAATCAAGCGTTCTATATAATTAACGTTTATTTATCTATTATTATTGACTGACGAGATCGAGAAATTAAAACCAACCACCAATGATCAATATACCAAATGAGGTTTGCAAGCTGGAATAACAAGAATATCTATGCCGGTTTTAACCCTTCGTAAAGGGGGGCCCCATTCTCAAGTCAGTATAACAATACTAATCACGTGACCATTATATAATTTCATTTAGCATATTATCTCATTGTAGTACATCAAAATAACTTTGCACATACACGGTTCGATTATGTATACACTTTCGTAAAAGTACCCCAACCTCAAGGTGATAAAAATCGATTGGTATTTTCAGCACGTACACGTCTATTACTAGCTATACCAAGTACGTTGTAAAGATAGTAAATAAAACACACATTCGTTATATAACGTTACCTCCACGTAAACTATTTTATAATGATTTAACCAACACAGAAAGTATGGGAGGTTTTTGCTTGTAGCACCTTGGGGGAGTATTCAGATATTTACTTGAAGTCTGACGTTTTATTGCTGGCTGATATTTTCGAAAACTTTAGAAATGTTTGTATGGAGGCATATAAGTTAGATCCTTGCCATTTTTTTACCACACCAGGTTTAAGTTGGAATACTATGTTAAAATATACTGAAACTAAGTTGGAATTACTAACGGATATAGACATGTTACATTTCTTTAAAAGAGGTATCCGCGGCGGATTGTGTCAATGTAGTAAACGGGTGGTTGTAGCTAATAACCCGTACATGTCAACCTTTAATCCTGATAAACAAACATCTTATCTGTCCTATTTGGATGCTACGAATCTTTATGGTCCATCTTTATCTATGCCTCTACCTACTGGAAACTTCCATTGGCTATCTGGGGACGAGATTGAGAATTTCAATATTTTGGAAATAGCAGATACATCTGATAAAGGATATGTATTAGAAGCAGATATAGATTATCCGAAATCACTGCATGATCACCATAATGAACTTCCATTCTGTCCTGAAAATATGATTCCACCAAATTCTAAACTTCCTAAACTTATAGCTAATTTAAATTCGAAAGAAAAATATGTAATTCACTATAGGAACCTTAAACAATGTCTAAATGCTGGCTTAAAATTAAGAAAAATTCAACGTATTTTATCATTCAACCAATCCCAGTGGTTAAGAAAATATGTTGACTTGAATACGGAAAAAAGAAACCGTGCCGTTAATGAATTTGAGAATAGTACATTACATACCGAGGCCGAAAGTACTCCATTCCTGTCGAGAGAACAATATAGTTTACCGAGAGGCGATAGCCTCGAGGTGAACTAGTTCTCGAGACACAGGAATGGTACTTTTGCCGAGGTTTGTATACTATTTTATTCGCAATCGTCCTTTAAATTCCGAATTATCTAAAATTCTTGACAGATGCAAAATGTCATCGGTTGGGATTGGCATAACGTATGTCGCCACTTACATCATCAAATTCGATCGCATAATATTTCGAGGATTTTATTGAATAGGAGTATTTATAAATTAATAATAATACCTGGGTACTCGTTCTTTAGCAGCCAAGGTCCGCAACATTACTAAACATGATTTATACAGCCATTTATACACCGCATTTGGCGATGTAATTTTCTGCGCGCCACCTAGTAGCTGAATTTAAAGACACGTAGAGGTGCGAAAATAGGTCGTTTCGGACCATGAGAATGTCAAAGTTACAAACAATGATGCATTTTCGGACCTCTAAATGGTCAGGAATGGACTCATTACCAATACTATTGCGAATAATAGTAGATTACTTACCAAGGCGGGAAGTAGAACATTACGCGGAGAGCAATGCTGCTGTCCGAGGCGCGAAGCGCCAAGGGCAGCAATTGCTCGACGCGTAATGTCTTCCCGCCGAGATATGTATACTATTTTATTCACAATCGTACATAATTATGTTCTGAAATTGATACCTTATACTTGATATATGTAGGACACAACACCAGCGTTTTTATTCAGGTGGCGATAAAATGACAATTGCTGCAACAATTGTCAAAGTAAATTCGTGTCACTACTAAACCAAATTTAATTACATTGCTCCTAATTGCAATTTACACGATTTAAATGCCTGATAGTGAAACTGATGTAAGTTGCACACCACCGGAATAGCGAGAAGTTGCTAAAACAGTGACTGACTGTTTGTTACCTGCTAAAAGTAAAGATAGATACGAAAACTTCTGCCATCTGTTGAGAATATTTAGAACGAGCAAAAGGTAAGTAATGGATATTACTAACCAAGAGAACTTATTATTGACTCTGATGTATAATAAACTACTTTCTAACTTTTTAAACGTCAGTAATGAACACATTATGTATCGATTGTGAATAAAACATTTTATAAGCTAATGAATAATTCTGTATTCGGTAAAACGATGGAGAATGTTGATAAGAGGTCTGATATTAAATTAGTAACCCACTAGGAAAATTTAGGGAGAAGACTTGGGGCATTGGTAAACCAAATTTTAAAGAAGCCATAATCTTTTCTGAAAATTTAGCGGCTATACAGATGGAGAAATTACATGTTCGATATTATAAACCTATTTATATAGGATTCTGTGGTTTAGATTTGGCTAAACTTATTATGTACGATTTTTATTACAACTTCATTAAATTAAAATATGGGAAAAATGCTACTCTCGCCTACACAAATACGGATTCATTGGTTCTAGAGGTATTTACATCTAATTTTTATGAGGATATCAAAAATAATATCAACGTTTTTGATACCTCTAACTATTCAACGGACAATCACTTCGGAATACCTAAAACAAAATCTATAGTTGGGAAGATGAAGGATGAATATGGAGGGAAAATTCTGTGGGAGTTCTTTGGAACCGGGGCTAAAGCCTATATTGTGGATGTGGAGGGAGAGTTTACAAAAAAAGCCAAGGGAGTCCAATCATCTGTCGTAAAGAATGAGCTTAGTATGGCTGATTATAAGGATGTTGTTCTAAATAATAAAATAGTTTACAGGAATATAAAAACGTTTAGATCTTATAAACATCAGTTGTATACAGAGCTAATAAACAAGGTGGCGCTGTCTCCTGCAGATGATAAAAGATACATAATTCCTTATGGGGGCGGTAATACTCTGGCTTGGGGGCACTATAAAATCGCTACCTAAAACCATACATAATGTAGAGGTGAAGTGGTCGAGTTGGTCATATGTAACGTTTGGTTACATTCCCAAGTAATTCAACTCTAAATGTCAGTCTATATTTTAATTCAACTAGTACTTGTACTACACAGTATGAATATTATTGTAAGTTATTGTTTTATTTGTAATACGTATATGAAAGTTAAATAGAGTAATTATATATATAACGAATGTGTGTTTTATTTACTATCTTTACAACGTACTTGGTATAGCTAGTAATAGACGTGTACGTGCTGAAAATACCAATCGATTTTTATCACCTTGAGGTTGGGGTACTTTTACGAAAGTGTATACATAATCGAACCGTGTATGTGCAAAGTTATTTTGATGTACTACAATGAGATAATATGCTAAATGAAATTATATAATGGTCACGTGATTAGTATTGTTATACTGACGTGAGATTGGGGCCCCCCTTTACGAAGGGTTAAAACCGGCATAGATATTCTTGCTATTCGAGCTTGCAAACCTCATTTGGTATATTGATCATTGGTGGTTGGTTTTAATTTCTCGATCTCGTCAGTCAATAATAATAGATAAATAAACGTTAATTAGATAGAACGCTTGATTTACATATATTTACATACATATGAGATATGCTAACCTATATCCTAGAGTGAGATAGATACGTTCGCTCATCTGCATGAGGAGGTGTGGTGCCAGAACCCCCCTTCTCTCACTACTGAGGCGATTATTATAATTACGTAGACCCTACTATCATGACTGTGACTGTGATAAACCAAGAAATTGCGACAAACTAGATAACTAGAACTAGATTGCGACTTCTTCTGGCAGCTAATTTCTGAATCAGAAGAAAAACGGATATTAAGAAAAAGATGGAAGTTATTTCATTGCCTTCGACTCATTTTCATGTTTGCCACACCATCCTGACAGGGCTTCGTAAAATGACATACAATATCCAAACAAAACACGTAGTCGAAATAAATATAACCCAGGCGCTTGTAATTGAGTTAATCCGGTACTGTCAGATATGAATTAATCAGTAGGTACTATTTCAAGTTTGGAAATTTTCAACGCAGTTTCCTTTATAATTCCAATTTTAGTGGTTAGGTGTCATGTCAATTATAGCACATTAGAAAAAACTGTCTTATGGTATTGTACTGAATAAATAAAATGCGTATATATAACAGAATTCAAAACCCCTTGTTTACGGTAAATCTTCACAGCAGACAGTTTTTATTTCTTAATAAAAATTTAAAAGTCGCAATTGTATCTAAGAGAAAAGAAATGTTACGAAGCGTTCTTGTTTCTTGTACATTTCAATTTTCCACCTTGCAGACTTCTTTCTAAAATTTGTTTCTCCTTTATGTTGCCTTATAAATATTAATTAAGAGACGTGATAATACGACTTCCACCAGTAAGGATTACTAAAAGTAAGAAGTCTTTATATAGAAAGGAAAAAGTCTTTTCTTGTACCACTTCAGTTAAATAATAAACTGCCTCGCAAAAATTTATAAAGCAAACACTAATAAGTCGAAGTTATGATTGTTTTTTGCCTATTACGAATATATCGATAAGCTAATTAATCAGAGATATAACTTTTATAATGATAATACATGTTGAATTTGTATAACAAGTGAGGAAAAACTGTTAGCTAACAAACACTGCCATCACTGCTGGGGATAAATAGCATCGCGATAAATAACTACGTGTACATAAGATGTGTAGTAGGACTATGAATACAAAGCAATTAAGGCATAAGTGCTTTTATTATAAACGTGTAACACACGACAGCTACAACAGTTTGCTTTTAATAAAAGTGAATTTATTTGCTGTGTAGTTTTATGTCGTTAATATATAAAACATGCCGTTAATAAAATTAAAATGCCCGTGTAACAGCTTTTTACAAAAAAGAGATGAGTTTAAAAGATACTGTAACAATACATCCATCATCAATATGGATCGGCTGTACGTAGTGTACAACGTCATAAGTGGGGATGGTATATTATAAATTACACAGTTACTTAACTGTGTTATTTATATAATTAAGCTGCGTTTTTAGTAACATTTAAAATTATTAGGTTCATAAAAATAGGTACATGTAAAAGATAATTGAACTAAGCGATTGTAATAAAGATAATCCACACATTTAAAGTAAGCATACATTTTCATGTAAACGAATAAAGGTAAATATTTCAAGTTTATGTAACATACAGGATAAGAATATAAATGTATGATAAAAGTAAAATAAGCAGAACATAATCCGACTAAATTAAATAACGTGAAACTAAACTCTAAATCGGAAATCTATAAAGTTAATTTTATATATCAACCGTTTTTATTCATTTATTTAAACATGGAAGATTTAGAAGATTTGAAATAGAAATTAATTTATATTATCATGGATGGATATTTAAATTGTGTAAATTATTCTACATTGAGGTATTAATACCTTTATCAAAATTATTTAAACTGAAATGGAATGTCCTTTAAAAACCAGATAAAAAGCTCATAGTATTCTAACTAGAAGCTTTCAAACAGCTATATGAAGAAGGTCTAACAAACCAAAACAGATGTAGAGCTGTGTACATAATATATGGAAACATTAAAATGCAACAGTTAAAACTATTTCATACAAAGTTTTACAAGAAGCCTTCCGCGACTTCAATTTCACTAAATAAAGAGCTCATGCAAGATCTGCAAATAAACCAAAACATTTGGGTGGGTGTTACTCTGGTAGCCCATAGGACAGTTTCAATTTGGTTAAAACATTATCACTTACGACATATGGTTGCAGCATATGAGGATTAGACTAAGGCTCGAGTCACACAAGTAAATATTATTGTAAACTATGGGAGGATATAGATTACAAACCTTTTTTAGTAAGTTAAGTTTTAATTTTTACTATTAATATTTTAAGTTTTGTAACGACCTCTGTTGCTCATAATGTGTCTAGAAACGGTAACTTTAGTAATGGAAATTTCACTTAATATTATTTGATATTTTTTAACGAAGATCAGTAACAGATAACAAATTGTTTTAATAAAAGATACATCTCGTAAAATCTTTTATTATCTCTCTGTTGTCATCTCACTTCCAGCTACCTTAATGTAAATTTTTAAACGCAATGCAAATTACCTCTGCTGACTTAAGCGCGCCGCCACAGGCACTGCTATCCTGTAGAATGATTATCCAAAAATTGATTTATTTGAGTCATTCGTACATTAATTGGATTTTACCTGCTAGCACTGACTCCCTTGATTTTATTTAAATTATTATGAATCCCTTGGTTCAGTCCATTAAGCTGGCGTTTCTTATTCGAAAATTGCAATTTTGATTATTGTGGTTGAAGCTCCAGGCGTTAAAAGAATTCTTTCTCTTGGCTTAATTTGCGTTAAAGTAAGTTTTTTTTATTTTGTTAATATAAAAACATTAGCAAGAACGATATCTTTGTTTCAGTTTCAGGAATTGCATAGTCTGTTAGATAGAATAGGACTATCACAAATTATAACTGAACCGACACGTATAACACAGAACAGTGCTACTTTAATTGATCTTATCTTGGTTAGCAATATTGAATTGATTGATTCGTCTGGGGTGGAACATGTAATTAGCATAGCTGACCATGAAGTTGTATTTTGCCTTATCAAATTTAGTTGTAATAACAATTTTACTAAATTTTTAACTTGTAGGGATTTTAAGAATCTTAATTATGAACAACTTAATAATTTATTACGGTCAATCCCTTGGCAAAATATTTATGATTTGCATAACATTGATGAGAAAGTTAGTTACTTTACTGAAAGTCTTTTAGCAGTTTTTGATTTCGTGGCTCCTATAACTACAGTAAGAATTAAGAAAAAACCAGCACCATGGCTCACTGATAACTTAAAATTAATGATATCCATTCGTAATCGAGCTCTTCAGCAGTATAAACGTACTCGGATAATGGGTGATTGGGACTATTATAAACAAATGAGAAATTTAACAAACACTTGCATACGTAGAGAAAAGAAAATATATTTTAGTAACTTGATAAATCGAAATAATAATAAGCAAATATGGAAAGAATTGAAGCAACTTAACTTAAGTAAAACTTCTAGGAATTTCTCTTTGCCCCAGTCTTTAGGTAATGTTGAAGACCTTAACACATTTTCCCTTGACAGAACGATACTCTCTTTCACAACTACAATAATAACATCAAAGAAACTGTCACATCCTTATTAACTTTGCAGCCTGTTGACGAAATGGAAGTATTGAAGGCCACATCTTCAATCAAATCTGGTGCTGTAGGTCATGATGGAATTGGTATACGCATGATTAACCTATGTTTACCTTTCCTTCTTCCTTATATCACTCATATTATTAATCATTGCTTAACCCATTCAGTTTTTCCTTCAGCTTGGAAGAGATCACACATTATTCTAGTGCCAAAGAAACCTACACCAGCTGAGTTTAAAGATCTGCGGCCTATTAGTATCCTTCCTATATTATCAAAAATAATCGAAAAAATATTAGAGAAGCTTTTAAGACTGCATCTTGTTAAAAATCTTATTTTACCTGATGTTCAATCTGGTTTCAGATCTAAGCGTAGCTGCTGTACGGCTCTTTTAAAGGTAACTGATGACATTTTAAAACCTACCGATGATGGTAAGATTACAATATTAGTATTATTAGATTATTCAAAAGCTTTCGATACGTTAAATCATAATCTTTTAATTGCAGTTCTACATTATATAGGTCTGTCAACGTCTTCTATTAATTTATTTAAAAATTACTTAATTAATCGTCAACAAACTATAAAGTATATGGAAAACATATCTTCTTTTAAAACTATTACATCCGGTGTACCGCAAGGGTCAATATTAGGTCCTATTTTATATATTATCTACACCTCTTCCTTTCCATCTGTGTTGCAAAATTGTCAATGTCATTTATATGCAGATGACACCGAAATATACTGTTCTTTTTATAGTTCAGAATTAGATGAAGCTTGTGGTCTAATCAACAATGATTTGCAACGTATTTACAACATATCTAAGCAACACTGCTTGACTATTAATGGTGCTAAATCAGCTGCTATTATGTTTGGAAGGCCTAATATGGTAGATGATGCTTCACAATCAGTAAACATTGAAATAGATGGAGAAAGTCTGCAACTATCTCAAACAGTAAAGAGTTTAGGACTTCTCATTGACCAATCACTGCGATTCAGTGAGTATGTAAATAAATGTATTAATATTGGATATGGAAAACTAAACATTATTTTAGTAACCGGCACATATTTTCTCAAAATGTCAAGAAAAGCCTTTGTAATACTTTTGTTTTGTCATCTTTAAATTATTGTGATGTAGTTTATGGGCCTTGTCTTTTGCAGAAGGACTCAAGGAAAATACAAGTACTTCAAAATGCATGTTTACGTTTAATATTTGGTATTAGAAAATATGAACCAATCTCTCATAAATTGCAAGAGATTAGGTGGCTTAACATGCAGCAACGTAGGCATATATACCTCCTGCTTATTTTATAATGTTATTTTTATGCAACTCCTGCCTATCTATATTATAAAATTCGATATCGTACAGATGTTCATAATTTGAATTTAAGGCACAGAGGTTTGCTGACAACTTCCAGGCGTAAAACGGAGATGTTTAAACGGTATTTTTCTTATAATATTGCCTTATGGTACAATTGTTTATCTAGTGACAGAAAAACCCAATCTCTGAAAGAATTCCGAAAATACTTAATAAATAAACTATCATCTGCAAGATAGCCTAATTTTACAATTAGTAATATAGTTCGTTGGATGTGTGAGCACCACAGTACTAAACTTGTATATAGTAATGGCTTAGTATAATTTAATAAATATGTATTACAATCAACTAATTTAATTAAACTATATCAGATCACGTAATATGCTGGGTTAAGTGGTAGAGCAGTTGAATCCTAGATTTTAACTGAACTTCGCCCAGTAATTCGATAACTTATTATGTATATAATTTATTCTCTTGTAAATAAAGACATTATTATTATTATTATTATCTTTTTCTTTGAAAGATAATCAACTTGAATACTTAAATAATGATAAACTCTAAATTAGTAAAAACTTCGAATCATAACAAGAAACAGGATTAACGATAATATTATTTTTAAGAGATGTTCTTAAACGAGCTTCATTGATGGTAGGACAATCCACTAGTATGTGCTTTACTGTCAGTTGACTTTGACAGTGTTGGCAGATTGGGGGTTCGAGACCTCGTAACAGGTAGGATGACGTTAACCTTGTGTGTCCTATTCGTAAGCGGGTGATAATAATTGTTTGTTCATGGCGTGTTAAACGATTTTTCTTAGGTGGATTTATTAATGGTTTTATTGTTTTAAGTTGTGTCAACTTCGTCCCATTTTAAATGCCACAGATTTAAAACTTTCTCTTTTAAATAATCTTTCAGATCCTTTGGCCGTATGCAGATATCCTCTAGTTGGTCATGTTCCACAGCAAGTTTGGCTGCTTCGTCTGCTTTCTCATTACCCTGGATCCCTACGTGGCCAGGTGTCCAAACTAGAGTTATTTCTATTTGTTTCTTATAGAGCCAATCAAGTAACGCTTGTATTTCCTGAACTAAAGGATCAAATGAAAATCTGTTGGATAACGCCTGCAAAGAACTCAGTGAATCTGTACAAATTAGAAAATTAGATTTATTAGAAAATTCTGTACAATGAAGCGCTTGTCATAAAGCGTATAATTCCGCTCTAAATGAACTAGCGGCTTCATGTATCTTCCAATGATAAGAGTCGTTAACATTAATAACGTCACTACCAACTCCCATTTCTGATTTGGACCCGTCTGTATATATAGTTTCGGCGCTAGGATGGTGATCTAAAATATTTTTAAAATTGTTATGAAATAGTTTAGGATTGATATCTTTTTCCCTCCTTGTAAGCAAGGTAGGTCCATTTGGGGTAGGTGAATTTGCCAAGGTGGTATTTCATAATTTCCTATCTGGTACACTAGCTGCATTGTTTCATTCAGTTCCTGCAGTATGGCGTATAGACGTATTCCAGCAGGACGAGTTCTAGTAGGTCTAGACATGTATTGTATAGTTTGCTCCTCATGAAATAGCAGCGCATGATTAGGATGTCGTGGTTGGGCATATATGTTTATTCCGTAGTTTATAAGTAAACGATACCTTCGATATTTTAACGGCGGTACTCTCGGTTCGCAGTATATAGATACTGTGGAACTGGTTCTAAAAGCTCCTAGAGCAAGTCTTATACCCGTCGAATGGATTTGGTTTAGTACCTTTAAGTGTGATTGACGGACGGCACCGTATACTATTGACCCATAATCCAGTTTGGACAAAATCATACTTCTATACACGTTTACGAGTATGCTTCTATCTACGCCCCATCTCATACTAGATAAGCACCTAATGATATTCAATCGTTTTTTTGTAATTTGCTGCTAAGTTTTTAATATGAGGACACCAAAGTAGTTTTCTGTCGAACGTAACATCTAAGAACTTTATTTCTGGTTTATTAGTTATATGGAGACCATTTATTGTAAGCGCAGGATTTTGATGAGCTCAACCTGCAGAAATGAACGTGTTTTTATCGTGGACAAACGGAAACCTCGATTTTCTGCACAATCTACGACTGAATTTATAGCTTCTTGCAGGACTGAATGGATATTATCAAAATTGACTCCTGTGTAGAAGATGCAAAGATCATCTACATATAAGATTCTCCCAACTCTATGATCTATACCTAACATTAAAACATTTACGGCTACTGCAAACAAAACCACGCTAAGTGTGGATCCTTGGGGTATGCCATTTTTCACTGTATAGGTGTTGGATTCAGTATTTTCGACTCTAGTTCTGATTTTCCTGTCAGAAAGAAAACTGGCAATGAAATTTGGTAAACAGCCTCTCAGACCCATTGGTGTAGAGTTTGCAATACGCCATATCGCCACGTCTTGTCGCAAGCTTTTTCAAGGTCGAAGAATACTGCTGTAAGGCGATTTCTATTTAAAAAACTTGTTTGTATTTCATTTTCGATATAAACCAGTTGATCGTTTGTTGATCTGAATTTCCTAAAGCCCATTTGAAATTTGGAGAGTAGATTATATTTTTCTAAGACCCACATCAAACGAAAGCTGGCCATTTTCCCAGGGTCTTACTAAGGCAACTGGTTAAAGATGTTGGGCGATAGTTGGATGATACTTTGGGGTTCTTGCCAGGTTTTAGAAGTGGGACTATAATAGATTCTTGCCATTGCTCTGGATAGATTCCTTTCTTCCAAATTTGGTTGTACAATTGTAGTAATTCGACTTTGTCAGTTTCAGGTAAGTGTTTTAACATGTAACTAATAGTATCTCGACCTGGCGACGAGTCTTTAATTTTATCTAGAGCTTTTTTTAGTTCTTCCATTGTAAAAGGTACATTATAGAACGACTCTATTCGTTCTGTAAAATCCAATGGAATCTCTCTAGTGACTTTATTTAGACGAAAATCTTCGTTGTAATTATCAGAATTACTTGTTGACTGAAAGTGACGAGCAAATTCGTCTGCGAATTCTAGAACATCGGTTATCAACTCTCCGTTGATGTCTAATACAGGTGATGTAGTAGGAAGTTTCTTTCCTGTTAGTGATCTTATTTTCCCCCAAATGACACGGCGAGCTCGTGCACGGAGTCGCTTAAAATTAATCATATTTTCGGCAGTAGGGCGTCTTTTAAAAAGATTGAGTGCTTATTTTTTAGTTTTAATTGTTTTGACCACTTCTTCATCCCACCATGGTACTCTTTGCGGTCTCTGTTGGTTTGTGATAACTGGAATACTTTCTTCAGCAGCCAAAAGATTGGATTGAGTAGCATGGTCTACTGAAGAAGCAATAGTGTCAGTTAAATTCAAGGTGGTAACGTTTTTTCGAAATCCAGTCAGCTTTACTTTCTCTAAATTTCCTACGTGCTGTTAAGGGTTGTAGTTGTGGGCAAGATTTAGGAAGTTGTAGCATTACAGGGAAATGGTTCGAAAAATAAAGATCATCAAGAACATCCCATGAAAACAAATGAGTAACTTCTAGAGAACTAACTGAAAGCTCTATAGAGGAGAAGTCGTTTGATCTTAAATTAACGTAAGTACCTTTACCCGTATTAAGAATATTCAATTCTAATTCCTCAAAAAGGTTTTCTAGACTTCTTCCACGAGGATCTAGATGAGCCGATCCCTATATCGGGTTGTGTGAGTTAAAATCTCCAAGAAGTACAAACGGTCTGGGTAATTGAATAATCGCTTTTCGCAAGTCGTCTACTTCCCAATGAATATCGGGCAGGTATATGTAGCAGATGGTTAAAGCAAACGGATAAAAAACTTTAACAGCAATTATCTGCAATCTGTTTATATTTACAGGTTGTGTCGGAATAGAATCTTTTATAAATATTGCAACGCTACCCCTAGCTCGAAGATTAGGTATGACATCTTTTCGAACAATGGTATAACCTTTGGTGTCATACGGAATTTCGGGTTTCAAATGCGTTTCCTGTAATGCTACAACAAGAGGACATTTTCCAACAAGTAACAACTTAAGTTCGCTAGTATGGGTTCTAATGCCATTTATATTCCATTGGATGATATTCAGGTCTATTCTGTAAGCAATCATATCAATTGTTACACCCCGATTGATTGTTATGGGACAACCATAACAAGCGATTTTGCAAAAGTGGTATTCTCTAAGCACTTTCTGTATCAATCGATTGCTATGTCATAACAATAAATTGAAGACTCATATCAATTGTTATCCGGCCGTTGTTATGTAGGTACTCATCTCAAAACTTTATTGTGTTTTATTTTCACAAAAACGTTAATAATTCTATAAAAAGTCTTTTATGTGAGTAGAAAACCATTGTATTTGTAAAATAAACCTCAAGAAAAGTAATTTCGCAAACGTTTATGTTAAAAACCGGTTCCTCTAACCTCACTTTTTGGTAGTCGTGTTTTGTTAACAAGCAGGTAAATCTCAACACTACGAATGTCCAAACGCCCTGCGGGTGCTTCTAGGGGCGGGTGCCGGGTCCGGCATGGATCCGTGTCGTTACAAACTGTTTGTTTTGTTTAACCTCAACTGATAAATATATATTTATAAAAATTAATGCATCATGCACGCATGATTATAAATAAATAAGTGCTTTTACTGTCTTTCCAACTGTCAACATCGTTCTTTCAGGCCGTAACTTGTTATTAGGATTAAAATAAACGACTATTAAGAAATACTTATAACACTTATAATACTTATAAATATTTAACATATTCCTATCACATGTTGGTCGTAGTTTTCCCGTAATTAACAATTTACTGTTTCTCATAAAATCTAATAACAAATTAAACTGTTTTTCACTAGTTTTTGGCAACTTTTATATCTTTACTACTAATTTTTAAAAAGTAGGGAATTCCCGCGGGTGTCAAATATATCAAAATGTCACGTACCGCGAGACCGATGGTAGATGGCGACAGTTCGCGCATGCGCAGTTATCTCCGAAGTTCTCAACAAGTGGCATTTCAATTGCTACGTTTTCTCTTCAATCGGCGCGTAACAATTGACGTTACAGAATACCAAAACCAGCTTGAATTGTTATGAGTTCACATCAATTTGTTTCTCTTCAATAATTGCTATGCCTAACAATTGATATGAAATGGTTTTTACAGAATACATGTCATTATCCATTAGGATAGGTTATTGATAAGTACTACTGGGAGGAATGCTCCCGAGTAGAAGAATCTTTACTTTTGGAAGTTGTATTGAAAACTTTCAAAATGTCGAATTCTAAAATGTGTGCAAAGTGCGATAAGACTATAAACAACAATGAATGTGCGATATGTAGCGAATGTAATCGTAACTTTCATTTTGAATGCTCTATATCGGAAGCTAATTACAATAAATTAATGAAAACTAAAATTCCATGGAAATGTTATTATTGTGGAACAATAACTCGTAACAGAAGCGACCCCAACTCAACAAATAAAGAAGAAGATTCGGCGCAAGCACATGATATGAAGAATAAAATGGAAATGCTTTGTTCAATTAATACTAAATTAGGAACTCTAGATACCGACATGCGTGAATTAAAAGAATCCGTTTCCTTTATTTCTAAACAATATGATGATGTGATAAAATTACTTGAGGCAAATAAAGAAGATATTAAAGTAATTAAAAAGGAAGTAGAAATTAAAAAAAAGAAAATAACATAAAAGATAAACTACTTAAAAATCAAAATCGTCGTATAAAGCGTCTAGAACAATATACCAGGAACCATAATGTTGAAATAACGGGAGTAAAAGAAATTCCAAATGGAAATTGCAAGAAAATTATTACAGAGATCCCTAGAAAACTGAAAATAGATATAAATGTTATAGACATAGCACACCGTATACCAGGCAACAAAAACACAGACTCGGCTCCCATAGTAGCACAATTTGTTACCCGTACAAAAAGAGATGTGTTTCTTCAAAAACGAATCTTTGTAGCACTTGATAGAGACATTAATGGTATAAATATGGGAGAAAAAATATATATCAACGAGCAGTTAACATTTGAAAATAAGCAGCTCCTTTGGAAAGCGAAGCAACATGCAAGAAATTTAGGCTATTCATATGTGTGGTTTAAATATGGGAAACTGTATGTGAAAAAGAACGATGAAGATAGGTCGATCAAGATTGAAGACGAGGAGGATTTGATCAAAAAAATGCGCGCCGAACAGTGATTAGTCAAAGCTTATGACTAGGCTGGTAAGAATAATCAATTAATTAATTTCAATTTTAACTTTTTTGTATTACATATATATTATTTTAAGTGTTTTTTTTTCTACTTATGGATAAAGAATTTCTTAATGATTTGAATCAAACAATTACAACTATGATCGTAGATGACATAAATACACTTAATAATGAAGTTTTAAATTCTAATTTAGCGGGAACAAATAGTTTAAAGGTTTTGCATACAAATATACGAAGCCTGTCAAAAAACTTTGATGAATTACAAATTTTATTGTCTAGTTGTGAATTTTATTTGGATTTTATAATTTTATCAGAAACATGGGCTGTAGATACAACGTATTTTCAAATGGAGGGATACACTGCATACTACAACAATTGTAATTACAATCAAAATGATGGTGTCGTGGTATATGCAAAATCAGCATTCTCATGTTTTGTAGATATAGTATCATACGATAAATGTAAAATTATGCGTTTAGAAACTACAGTAAAAAATAGGGAATATGGAATAACATCAATTTATAAACCACCTTCCTATGATTCTGCCACATTTTTAACTAATATTAATCACTATATTACTAATAACTGTAAAAAGTGTAATGAAATTTTTGTTGGTGACGTAAACATTAATATTCTAGATGCTAAAGATAAGGTTACTAATGATTGCCTAACCTTATTAAGTAATTTTGGCTATGTATCTTGTATAAATAGACCCACAAGGGAAAGAACATGCTTAGATCATATATTTATAAAAGCAAATATACCAGATAACTCCTTAAAACCTTACATTATCAACTCAAAAATAACAGATCATTCACCGGTTGTATTAGGAATACCTTTCACTTATGTTGCTGACGTTGGTACTACACAATCGAAAAAAACAATTACATCAATAGATTACCCGAAATTAAGAGATAAACTGAAATTAAATTGGTCTGAACTGATAACAAATGATATAGAAGACTCTATTGAAAGATTAATTCAAAAAATTAAATTAGAAATTGATAATTGCAGTAACATTCGAAATATAACTAATAAATCCAGAAAACGAAAACCTTGGATTACTAACGGAATTATTACGTCTATGAATATAAGGGATAAATTATACAGAGTCGTTTGTACCATAATAATCAAGAAATTAAACAAGCGTATCTTACGTATAAAGATCTAATATCAAATTTAATTACAAAAACTAAAAGTACATATTATAAAAATAAACTGGAGTAAAATAAAGATAATCCTAAAAAAATATGGAATTTGACAAAAGAATTTCTAGACAAAAAACAAAGTAAATCTATGGTAAATCGAATTAAATTAAATGGTACAGATATACAAGGTCATGAAGAAATTTCAAACGAATTTAGTAAATATTTTTCAAAAATTGAAGAAACTTATGCCAAGGAAATTAAAATTACGAATGAAAATATTGAAGAAATGCTTAATAAAATTACAAAAAATGACAGTATTATATTCTTCATACCAACAGAACCCCATGAAATAAAACAAATGATAAACGAATTAAAAAACAACAAAACGCCTGGAAAAGACAATCTTACGGTAAAAACGATGAGGGAGTTATCTGATATAATTGCAGAACCTCTGTCCATTATATTTAACAAATGTTTATCGGTTGGATACTTCCCAAAAGCTCTTAAAACTACACTTGTTTTGCCAATATATAAAAGTGGTGAACCTACCTCTCTCTGTAATTATCGTCCTATATCATTAATATCAAATATAGCAAAAATACTAGAAAAGGTAATTAAAAAAAGATTAATATCTTATTTAGAAAAACATTATATCCTATCGGATTATCAGTTTGGTTTTAAACAAGATAAAAGTACAGAAGATGCAATAGCCTTATTTGCTCAAAACGTGTACAGTGCCTTAGATAATTCTAGGCCATGCATAGCTGTTTTTCTTGATCTTGCCAAAGCATTCGACACAGTTAATCATACAATATTATTAAAGAAACTAGAATTACATGGAATTTGAGGGACGCCTTTAAATTTATTTAAGAGTTACTTGGAAGATAGAACACAGGTGGTAAAAATAAATAAAACCATAAGTCAACCTGAAACAGTAACATGCGGTATTCCTCAAGGAACTGTATTGGGGCCACTCTTATTTTCAATTTACATCAATGATTTAATTATTGAGAAATCGATTAAAGGTAAAATTATTGCATACGCTGACGATACAGTATTATTTGAAGAAGCAGACACTTGGGAAGATGTTAAGAATAAAGCACAATACCATATGAATATTATTAAAAAATGGTTAGATTCTAATGTGCTGACATTAAATTATACTAAAAGCTCTTTCATTACATTCACAAGCTATGATAATACTCAACCGATAATACAAGAAATCTTAGTACATAATAAAAACAATTGCAAAATAAATTGTAACTGCAACGTTGTTATTAAAAAAAGTAAAAATGTAAAATATTTAGGAATTATTATTGATCAACATATGAGATGGGATGCGCAAACAGCATATCTCAGCAGTAATCTCAGAAAAATGATCTATTTGTTTAAGAGACTGAGGGAGATCCTAACCATAAAACAACTTCTAGGCATGTACTACGCCCTTGTTCAATCACTATTAACCTATGGAATCATAGGATGGGGCGGTGCGGCTAATATTTACTTAGAAAAAGTAAAAATAATACAAAATTACATTTTAAAAGCTATGCTACGTAAATCAAATAGATATTCCACAGAGCTATTGTATGGTGAGGTTAGTGTCCTTGATATAACGCAGTTGTTTTATATGTCTTTATTGAGGTATACCAAAAATAATCCTTTAATGTTGAGAACATTGTCTCATCCATACAATACTAGAAATAAAAAAGACGCTGAACTTTTAAAAGTAAAAAAGACAGTAGGTCAAAGAAGTTTGTTATATTATATTCCTAAATTAAATAACCACCTTCAAAAATATATTAGTGATAATAATTTAATAATTAGACAACACAATTATAAAAAGATTTATAAACAATTCATTTTACAATTTAACTTTACTTAGCAATCAGTAATTTTACTCTTACTACGTAAAAAAATAAATTAACTATAAATATACGTAACTTTGAAAACTGTATATACAAAATTAGATGGCATATAGTAACTGATGCTTAGATATCCATATATGCTATTTAATAGAATTGTATTTTGCAAAACCACGCACGACTGTTTTACAGTCATGTGGTGTATTTTTTCTTCATCCTTTCGTTTGCATTTACGTTGTTATACAAATATACTGTTGTAATTATGCTTATCTTAATATTAAGTAATGTTTTCTTTTTTGTATTATACGTCATGTTGTATGTGAAGGCAAAGGGGAGTAAATAAATAAATAAATAAACGAGGGTCTCTAGAGACGCCTTTTGGCCAACCTTTTTTCTTTTTAATGGTTCCTGTAAGAGGATTCATCTCGTTGTCGGAGCATGAGCTCGATCTCAGTAGAATATCACTTCCATACTACAGGAGGTATGGAGAAGTGGGTTGGATTCTTGAGGATTTTGGGATAAAGAGTACTGGGTTGCTTTAGGGTTATTGGATGGATGGGAAGATTTACTAGGAGTTTGAGGTATTATAAACTTCGGTGATTGTTTAAGTGGGGAGATTGAGAGTTGTTGTTGGGGGGTTGGTAGTGGGAAGATTGGGGGTGGTAATTGGGGGGAGAGATTTGTAACAATTTCAGTCGGTAAGGTTCTTAGCAAAGTAGTTGAGAATAAATCTGATTTTTTTAAATGTGTCTCGAGTGCTTTTTTAATTTCTGGAACGAGAGATCTAACTAGCAGGCTTTGATCTGCTACCGCTGGTGGTTGACTAGGCCTAGCAACAACTCTGGCATATGAAGTAGGTGACTATCGAAGGTGTATTAAGCACTACTTCGCGTTTGGCGTCAAAATAACTAATACGTTTCGTTACTTTTAGTTTTTGTATTGCTACTTCTTGCTTGTATATGGTACATGTTCTGAAGTTTGCTGGATGGTTATCTCCACAGTTGACGCGTATTACGGGAGTCCCACAGGGATTCCCTTGGTGCATTGCTTTACCACGTATACACACTTGTTCTTTCCGACAGTTAACTGCCGCGTGGCCAAACTTCTGGCACCTGAAACAACGCAGTGGTGCTGGTATATATGCGCGAACTGGGAGGGAATAAAAAGCTATTTTAACTCGTTCCGGAAGAACCGTCCCCATGAATGTTAATAGATATGAAGAAGTGTCTCTTATAGGTTAATCTTTTTACATCTGCGACATGCCTGGATCTTATGTATGGAAAAGGGATTAGGAGGTATTGAAAGGGTTCTTAACTCATCGTAGGTGGGGAGTTCGAATGAATGGGAAGGAGTAGTTGATAGGAAGGTAAAGGGTTGTGGGGTGGAGCCGAGAAGCTCCGATTGTGTTCCAGGGGGCACTTTTGGAACCGTATTACTATTATTGTATATCATATTTAATTTTATTAATAAGTATGTGTTTATATGTGTATGACAATGTGTGTGTGTTTTTCATTCCTTTTTATGTTTGACAGCTTGAGGAACCAGCAACAGCCAAAGGATTCCAAAGAACCCGACTCTGGTGGCCTCTACGGAGCCCCCCGCATTATACCTCAAGGTTTCCGGTCCAGGCACCACCTCGCATTACGGCATAAGCGAGATTTTTCGCAAGTTGGTAGGGCAGCCAGGCCATGTTGACTAGACCGACCCGGGCCCCTGTACTACCTTGCAGCCTGGGAGTGCACACCCCGGAACCCAGTTTTATCCGCTGTACCCTCCAGCTGGCGAGCCCAAGCATCTCACACTGCTACTAGTTCCCCACGCTGTCAAACTAGGAATGAGTATGCGGTTGGTGACCTGCCCGTATGCAGCGTACGTGTATTTAGTGTAGGTGTGTTTGGATATAATTTAGAAAAACTGTGTGTATATGGTTGTGTGTAAGGGCAGGTATGTGTGTTGGAACGAGGTCTACTGAGCTAGTACCCGTGGGGGCGCTACTCCCCAATGGCTGCCCACTTTCAGCCTCCCCGCGGGTAAAATTTTTCTTATAATTTAATTAATTATTAGCTTTCAAATAGCTAGAAGTAATCTATTAAGTAAATAGTTTCTATACTTTACTTAATGTTGTGTAAGAGCTAATTTATTGAACTGAATTAAACTTATTGAACTTAGTATTAGTACCAAGTCTAGTTAGTTACTTACCATTTTTCGTACGCTGGTTTTGCACTCAATTCTTAATAAACTTGTTTATGACAACCTAGTTTGGTTGTCATAAATCTTTGGTATTATTGTAATCAATATTAGTTGCATTTACATTATTAATTTTTAAACTGAATACGGTGATACTCAAAGACCATCTTCACTTAATTGCAGAATTTACCCCTACGCAAAACCTTTATATCAAAATTTGATTATGAAATACCTTCAATGCTCTCTTACTAAAACCTACCAAAAGTCACACTATTTTTCTGCTTTTGAGTTTATTTTTGTCTCAAATTTTATTTTTCAAATCAAATTAAGCATCAAATGCTATATTCCTATTAACCAATGTAATAACTGTTTCTAAATTTGTAGTACATATATCTTGCTGTCATTTTGCAGTAAGTAAGGCAATCAATTAATATACACTAAATAAAGAATGGAAACCATTTTCAAGATTTGCCTCCACGTTCATCCAAATGATTGCTTTATTACTCTCTGTTCACAAGTTAAATGGTACACCCTGTATATGATGCAGTTTCATGTAGTACTCTCCTTTAAGTGACTTGTTATTGATATTACCTCTAAAGATCCTGTATAGAATTATTATAAGAGTTCAGCCAACACAAAGGCCCAA
Source organism: Agrypnus murinus (assembly GCA_929113105.1). Classification (NCBI taxonomy): domain Eukaryota; kingdom Metazoa; phylum Arthropoda; class Insecta; order Coleoptera; family Elateridae; genus Agrypnus; species Agrypnus murinus. The sequence goes on along the minus strand of OV816024.1, from coordinate 252,454,926 downwards.
CCAGGTCAAACCGCCATTTTGGATCAAAAGTAAATGATAAGATAGATTGCTACAATTTCTATTTATTTACTAAAACGTTAGATAAAGAGAAACGTGTGTGTCAAATTAAATTCCATAACCTTATCTTTCAAGTTTTTATTTTGCGGATGCGCCGTGAATCCAACCAACCAGCACCTGTTCTCACTTAAGTTAAGTATAAACAGGATCATTTCTTAGATGTTTTGATTGAAATCTGTAGTAAAAAAATGAGAAACCTGCAACACTATCGTTATTTCTATTAATTGATAAACCGAAAAGAAATTCTTATTTTTACAACTTTTTCATATTTTCAAATTTGATATTAAAAGTTGCATATAAATGATTTACTATGTGTTGTAAATTGCTAAGAAATATACTAAGGTTAAGTGAGGTACTTAGATTTTAATCAATTGGAATTAACATAAAACATTTCTATTTCGTCCAAAAAATAGTAAACACTTTAGATTAAATACGTTTTATTAAAATACTGATTTCGATACTTTTCATTATTCATAACTTAAAAATGTATTTTTATAAACCAAAAGTCAAAAAACCCTGTTAGAAATGTCTTTCGAAATGGATACAACATCGTAAATATCCCCTGCTCAGTGCGACGCGCACTAAAGAGTGATTACAGGATAAAGTTAGATAAGACTTTAGGAAAGGCAGCTCCTTAAGATTTCTTTTACTACGCAAAGCCTCTTTCCCTTGCTTGCGTCAGTAATGTTTATTGATTGATAAAGAAAAACGATTTAAAAAGGACTTTCCTTTTTTTTCTTTTAAAAATCTAAAAAGCTCTATTATAACTTCATTTCAAGGTGCATTAAAGTAATGTAAAGTAAAATTCAATTATAATATCTTGCGATGTGCATTAATGCACTCTTTTTACACTCCCACAATCAGACAAACCGCAAACGAAATTGGCATTCGAAATGAATCAATGAAAGACGTAGCTGAGAGCGTTAGACGTAGTAATTTCCAATTTCAAGTTTGTCTAATTTTATCAATGTAAATTAAATTTCCCGGCTCTAATTAAGGTACCCAGAACTGATTATAAACTTGAGCCGCAATCAGAATTTAGTGTAATGTTATACGCACTGTTTATCCCATTCCCAATCAGTAATTTACAACGACTCCCTAATTGAGAAGTAATGAAATTGCGGTACATCCTAATGCAGCTATTTTGAAAATCTACACACATTCCTCTCTCGCTGTTTTTGTCAAATACCAAATCAATTACTGTTTGTATCAATCTCTGTATTTTCTCGTTTTTCTTTTTTAATATATCGTTCTTGTTTGCTCTTCTGCGACATATGAAAAATAAACATCAATAAATGAAAAGAAAAATTACATATAGCCCTGGCACAGCTTCTACCGCAGTTATAAAATGTTTGGTTAAATATACGAAAACCCCCATTTTTTTGGAAGAGGAAAAAAAAAATATATATATATATATATATATATATATATATATATATATATATATATATATATATATATATATATATATATATATATATATATATATATATATATATATATATATATATATTTAGAAAAAAATTGTCAAACTGATCTAATTATTTGTTGAGGCAATTGCTTTATTATTGATCTTGTTAAATGTTCAGAATCCAAAAGTGCCAATTTCCTGCCGAATTACGTGTATACGCTAAACTTGAGTGAGACTTTGTCGACCGCGCCAAAATTACGTTTAAGTAAGTGCCAACTTCGTACTCCCTGGCAATCAAAACTAAATTTTCCTCATTCCGAACAAACTTTCTGCGTGCTACCCCCCAACTCACAACTTGCTTAACAAAATAAGAGTTCTATTTTAACTTTAGCTTATTATGAAATATCATTAAATTATTGAATTTTCAAGGAAACTTTTCAGAAAAGATCAACAAAAATCAAAGCTTTTTACCGTCAATGTTGGCGTCGGGAAAAAGGAAAGATGAGGTTTCGACAACGTCTACTCCGTCTTGAACAGCTGCAGTCATAGATCGACTCGTTTGTAGTAGTTTTCACGGGATTGTGTGATTGAGTGTGATAGCGTTTATCACCTGTCATTATTCACAATAGCTTGTGGAAATGAAAAAGGAAATGGAATTTCATTCATTTACAAGTGCCTTCACCTTTAAATATATTCTTTTTCGGTTTATCTTAAGAAATTTTGGCGTTGACGAGATGTTGACAACCGTTTATAGTATCATCAGCATCATGTACATCTAAACAACACAGGCACGTATTCCTTACGATTTTTTTCTTGTCGATTGAAAGGAAATTGCATGATCATGAAAAATTGACCTAAAAAGTTTGGGAAGTAATATTTAATAGGTTATAAAGTTTCATCTTTAAGTTGGATTGTTAGTTTTTCTTTAGTAAAATGTGAAGGATGTATATTTTTAGATACTGAAAAAAAATTAATGGAAGGTGTGCGAAAAGTTTTTAATTAGAGCGAAAATTAATAATGACATTTTCGCATTCTTAAGCGTAATAAAGTTTTCTACCTAAAATTAATTTAATGATGGATATATTTGCACGAAGAATTTCAAAAGGGAGTGTCTGAATACGATAAGATTAATCTATCAGATAAACTTAAAAAAATGAAAGTATATTTTCTATTTGATCTGATAATATATTGGCCATGAACACCACCTCCTAAATCGATAATCTTATGAATATTTATTAAAAAATGTTATTCATTAGATAATTTCAAATTTAATTACGATTAAGTTAGACAGTTATTTTTGAATATTTTCGCAACATAAGTAAACTCTTTACTAGCAAATACTAAATACAAGACTTTTAGTTTATAATTAAATATATCTCCTACCAATTAATTTGATTATCTAAAATCATGTAAAGTTAATTCAATAATAAGTATAATATTATATAATAGTATAAATGCGGACGAAAGATTCTTAAATAGTATTAATTAATCAAAATCTATTAAAAGCTAGAAAGTTAAAATATTATGCATTATATTAGGTAAGTATACAATTAATTGACATATGGATGGAGAAAACGGATGTAAATTATGGATAACGCATTCTATTGGTTATTTTCATTTACACAAGTGTTTGAAAAACCGCTTAAGATTGCTGTAGCGATATTTACAATTTTCCACTTAATATCGCTTTTTGCACCCATGTACCAATTACGTACATAAACATTGTACCTATATAGTGTTAAATTAGAAATTTACATAATAATATTGATAATAGTTTACTAGAATTTATTAATACGTATTAATATGTTGACTTGTATATTTTACATTTTTTTTATTGAAAAGATCGTTAGGTTATTATTAAAAATACCAATAAAAAATATGAAGTGTAAATTCTTTAAATAACTAGAAATCATTTCTGAAGTAATGAATTATCTTCCTATGTTAATTCATAATGTTAATCTATCTATGTTAATCTATAAATTCATTTTTTCTTTTGTTAATAACTTATCATTGTGTATATTTGCTCTTAATTAATATTATTATAAATACTTACATTACCAAAATAATGTTACAGATGAGATTCATACTACATGGCTCCTAACATGTAGTGGAATCCTACATAAAAAGGGAAATTAATTTTTTTTTAATGGGTTATTAGAATTGACAAAGACAAATTGTTGTGTATGTATTGTATAAAAATAATTTTTATATGTTGATTTCACTTGACGTCTGCAATTAATATATAAGCGTTGTTATTAAAAGCGTTTATTTGACATAATAATCCATTTAAATTTTAATAATATGATATTTTTTAATTTAAGTATTACCAATACCGATTTAAAAGCTTGCAAGTTTTATTAAAACAAATTAACAACCATCAAACAAATCTAAAACACTTTTATTTTTATAATAATTAAAAATATTGTTGTAACCTGATAGTGACCTCTGACCCATATTGTTGTAATCTCGTTGATGTACGATTGTTACTTATTATAGATAAACGCATTTGAAACACAGTGGCGCTAGTAGAACCCCGGCCATCAAGTGATAATTGATTTTTAACCTGCAGTATTGACGTCACACATCATTCCTATGATTCATCATATTATTGTTCTGGATTTTTTCAAGAATTCCATGACGTCACGATATACTATAAATATCACGTTGTTAATTGCTTTGCAACATTCTTTAGAATTACTTACGAAATTTAAATTATCAAACGTCATTGATGCAATCTAACCGCAAAATTTAAAATTTAAATAATACCACGAAATCTTAAAAATACTTAATTACAATTGGTTGATTTTCCGGCATGATTTAGAAATGTAAATAAAACCACGAATGTTTTAATTACTTTGTTTGTGTAAGAATACATCAATGGCGTTTGACAATTTAGATCTCGTGGGTAATTTTAAAGAATGTTACGAAGCAATTAACAACGTGCTATTTAAAGTGTACTGTGAGGTCGGAATTCCTGGAAAATCCCAGAACACTCTACAAACATTTTTATATTAAACATAAGCTTCATAATTAACTTGTTTAGAATTATAAGTCCTATTCCTAAAAATAATTTTATTATAATTACATGCTCTGTTCCTAATTTAGTTTCTAACTTTAGCAAAGCATGTAAACTCTTTAGTTAGGCATCCGTAGGTGTTGCCCCAGATTTTATTTGATACAGTTTGGCGCAAGGTAATTCTTCACATATTGTACACGGTGGCTCACGCAAGATGATCCTGTACCTTATCTTAGAAACTGTAAGAGTTACGAGTTTTTGAGCAAATTTAGTTTTTCTGTTGTAACAGGCAAAATTTCGAGAGAACCAGAACGCTGATAACTTTAAAACTGTCCACTTTTATATAGTTATATACATGAGTTGGTAGGGAATCAAAAACTAAATCACATAAAATTTAAATATATATAGGGTATCCCATTTGAGGTTTTTCCTGTTCAAAGAGTTATTTAGTTATTAAGAGTTATAGAGAGTTGCCTTTGATCTATGAGATTGAGCATCCTGCATACTATTCAGTAATAAGTTTATGCAGAAACGCGGATTTAGATATTTATAAGCGCCGTGTATTATTATAATAGTTTAAATATCACTTCCACTATGTAGATTTATGTGTTAAAAACTTGAATTTTCCAAAAAATAACAGAAAAGCTAAAGAAATTTTTTCAGAAATTGCGCAGAAGCTCGATATATGCATTAGGCAAACAAATTTAAAATGAAGCGTAGAATCAATCACAGTAAAAATATAGAGGGTGTTCGGTTGAAAATAAAAAAATGATAGCAGCCACAGTGTTATGACCCTGTATATACAAAACTATTATAAAATTAAAATTTGTTTTACACCAACCAACTTTGGTATTTAACTTTTTTTCGTAACTCTTACAGTTTTCTAGATAAGATACAGGATCATTAAATTAGACAAAATTAGACAATTGCGGGACAGAAAATTATAATTTTGGAAAAAGCTGTAAAAAATCCTAGTGACATTTGTTAAAATTCGATTTGCACGGCAGATATAATAATGTGAAATTTCTTTATTCTATGAGTATAAAACTAAGATCAAAATACAATATATAAAATATTTTTTAATTGAAATAAATTATTTTCTTGCCTTTTATATACTTAATAAATTTAATAAAGGAAATGCATTTTCAATTTCAAGTTTCACATACAATTTCCTGGAGGTCTACAGTTATATTCATTTGGTTTCAATTCTTTCTCGATTGTTTATTGGACGAAACTAAACTCATTTATTCAATCGACTGAAGGAAATTTGACGCCAAATTTCTAGAAAAAAACTCCCATAACTTTAATATTCTAGTTGATAATCATTTCTACAAGGGTATCTACAACGAACTGTTCCCGTAAGAAAAAAGGAAACACTAGTGATTAATTATTTTATAATTTTATTTCTAAAAGGCTTAACACTTCAATAACTTTTTATACAGAAAAAATGGCCTTCTTTTTTCCTTTCTAGATTTTTGTATGATAGACTTAAACATTTTTATTCTAGATCAAAACATTTGTTTGTCCTGAAAAATCGAATTTTATCATCTGTTTTTTAAAAAACAATTTATCTAAAGAATGTCCCACAAGAGCTACGCTCTGTTGTTTCGGAAACGATCAGTCATTGGCGTAATTAACTGGGATGGAAAACGACAAGGGAAACCAATCTTGTCGGTGACTTAAAACGACCACCATTAACAGTTAACACCAATTGTATTGTTTTTCTTTTTCCCCTTTTTTAAAAAGAATTTTGTTTTATTTCTTTCGAATTAGAATTAGTGTACCTGTACTACACAGAATGGAAAAGTACATTTTTTATATATAAAGTGAAGTTTTAACAGAAATTACTTGTAGTCGAATAATTAATCCATCTGGCAACTTTTTAAATAATTAATTTGCTAACTCTTATAAATTTCTTTTTTATTAGTGATATTATTATTTTAATATTGGTGCTGGTTTCAAATAATGTATCCGATAAATTTTACCAGATGTTGCTAAACCCAACCTTCTCGCCCACCACCTTTCCGTTTTTAGGATAGTACGATTTTTCCCTTTACCACGTTTATTGGTGTGTTACTCTAAGCGTTGTTAAATGAGTTCAAGACCCACACTTTAACGTGCGCTTCTAAACATAGGAAGGACAAACTATACAGTAGCTCTATAGGTTTTGTAGGAATTACAACCGCATCCTTGCGCAACGAGTTAGGTATACAGTTTAATGGTGCTGTTTTGATTGCAATGCAACTGAAAGGGTCGAACTAGTAGAATTCTCGCAAATATCAAATTATCCTTGCTCCTTTTATTGTGATTGTAATGAATACGGTTGTCTTGTGAAAATCTAATCAAGCAACGGGAATAGAATTTCAATTAGGTACATCTTTTTTGTTTTGCTTTTAGCATTGTTAGTTATGGGTAATTCCTCATCAAGTGATCCAATTTTTTGGAATCCCTCTTTGATTTTTTTTTAAATTTGGCACAACTCTTATACTCCTAAAGATAAGTAAAAATCTAAAATATTATATTTTTAACACAAGTGGTTCTTGGGTTGTGTCCTTCTAAAGTGTACAAAAATGAATGATTTAGAGCGTGTTGGCGTTTACGTTTTCCTTTATAACTTTTGATAGGAATAAGATAAAGGAATGAAACAAAGCTGTTTTCAAGTCCATCATTTGGGCTTTAAGATGATGGGTTGCATGGCATACTTTAATATGAAAAAAGAAATTATATTGCGCCCCTAAGGTCTTTGACCTTGGATTTCTCAGAAAACATATGATTAAAAATTTTTAAAAAATTGGACATAGAGTTGCATATCTTTTAAATATGTGTGCCAAATTTCAACTTGGGATCTCAATGGGATCGTTACTAAATTATTTTAACAAAATAGCAATGTTCAACATTTTACCATTAATAATAATGTTTTCAATATTGGGAACATTGGGAGTTTTGTTTTATAAATGATTATCTTCTGTTGTGTTAATTAACAGGTGATGCCTAAAATTTGAGACTGCACTCTTCGTATTATAAATCAAGAATTTATTGATGGTTTTCTTTCCTTTTGCTATTGATAAACAGTTCAATGAATTCTCTTGACATACGTAAAGTTTGGTATACTTATAACAATTGTTAAGGAAATTCTTGCATTATGGTTCATACCAGTTTCATTTCGAGAGCGTACACGTATTGTGATGATCATATTGAAAAAGGAAACAAGTTTGTTGTAGATCATTCTATAGAAGAAAGTATATCACACTCGACAATATATCGATACATTGAACAATGACAAGAAGAAACTTTGCCTTTTCGCAAGTCAGGTTCTGGCCGAAAAGCGCTGAAGATGATAAAATCCAACATTTGTCGTTTGAAAGAACAGTTGAATAGGAAATGTGGAATATGAACCAGAAAGTTAGCGAAACAATTCAAATGCAGCCAGTCTCATATTGTCAAGAGTCTTAAGAGTAAATGCTGGTTGAAAATGCCGGATGAAAGAAGATTGTAGTGCTTAATAGATCTGAGTAATAATAACAGCAACATAGTCGGCCAAAGTGCAGATGCAAGTTAGAGAAATTCACAGAAAAGTTTTTTATTTTGCAAGATGAAAATTATTTTACTTTAAAAAATTTTGATGAAAATGCGATTGGGGATTTTATATTACGGACTCTCTTGTAGCACCTGATGGTGTTACAATTTGAGAAATAGTAATGTCGTTATCAATAACGTCTTCTGGGATTTCGAAACCCTTCTTCTGTTCTTTACGAATAATCATCAATCAGGAAGCACATCTAAATACATTTATTCAGATGTACTTCCTGATTGATGGCATTAAGAGATGCCTTCTTCCATTCATTCGGGAAAATCATTCTGATAATAATTACGTGTTTTGTCCCGAATTGGCCTCATCACATTAAGCGAAATCAGTAATTATCAGTTTTAGCTCACTTATCAGCCGAATATTGTGTTTGTGGCCAAAGAAGAGAATTCTTCCATGTGTCCCCAGAACTGCGACCTATTTAGAACTGCTGGTCTATTCTAAAAGGCCTTGAAATGGAGAAAGGTTGGGAAGCTCAAACTGAGGAAAATCTTGAAAATAGAATTTTACATTGCTAAAGAAAATAGGCCTGAACCTCGTATAGGAAATGGTAGAACGTGTGCTCAAAAAACTGGAATATCTTCACCGTTCTTAGATTTTTTTTTAACTTTATCATTCAAATTGATTAAAATGTAGTTACTATAACGTAAAAAAATGATTAAAAACGAAACATTATTGTAGTTTTTATATGCATTCAAACACAGTCTCAAATCTTAGGCATCACCTGTTACTTACAAAAAATCTGGGTTAGATAAAACATTAATTAACATATTCCTGTATGAGTTTTTAAAAATTTTTAAAATTATTTGTGAATCGTTACCTAAATAAAATATCCTGGATACACTTATCAAGAAAATTTTTCAGTATTATCAGAACACGTACAGATTGTTATCAACTATAATAAATTAAAATCAATATGACACGCATTAAAGATAATTTTTATTTGATGCACAGTATTAATGTAAAATACTGCATGCTAATTCCATTTCCTGATAACCTAATCTGTATGTACAGTGCCGCCCATTTGAAAGTGCACGACTCTTTATATGTAATATTCCAAAATGACATCGTGTAAGTCAGGATTCCATGGGCTATGTGTTTATAACAGCTGCAGCGGAATGAAAGGTTTACTATTATTTTCAAATACTTGTTTAAAATAATTTATTTATCAGCTTAGAATAAGCTATAGAAAATATAAACGAGGTAAATCGTGCACTTTCAAATGGGCGGCAATGTACGACCTGTCCAAAATAAGGACCTGCCCAAACGGTGAACTTTAAAATAGCTTTTTTTTCATTCCTTTATCTTATTTCTATCAAAAGTTATAAAAGAAAATGTAAACGCCAACATGCACAAAATCACTCATTTTTGTACACTTTAGAAGGGCACAACTCAAGAATCACTTGAGTTAAAAATATAATATTTTAGATTTTTACTTATCTTTAGGAGTATAACAGTTGTGCCAATTTGAAATAAATCAAAAACGGTAAATTACAACTCATTGGATCACTTGACATGGAATTACCCTTATAACACTTATAACGGTTTCATTTTATCGTTGCTGTTTAAAGTTTTTATTTATTGTGTGTTTAGTTTTGGACTAGAAATTGATATGGCGGAAGATCTTTCAAAGCATTGATATTGCCGACCTACTAGAGTTTAGATTAATCTCTGGAATTGCACCTCCAGTGGGGGCTTTAAATGTCTCAAACATGACATTGATCCGGGGTCTACGGATTTACTTCCTTATTTGAGAAGTACATCTATTTTAATTTTTCTCTGCTATGAAAAGATAAGCTACGACGATGATCATACCTACGACCAATTTAGCTTTTAGTTAAATCTATTGGCCATTTAAACTTTCATATCCCTTTTATTCATGATTGACATTCACTCCAGTGGTTTAAACCGTTCGTTATTGTAATTCATTCTAGTAACCGTTGCTAATGTAAGTAAACATATCGTTACTATTACTTGCTTACTATAATCTTCGAAACGTTATTTCATTTGACGTAAATGATATAATCGAGAACTATAAAGGTTGAGTACTACATACAGCGCTACTTTTATTAGTTACGTCAGACATCACTATGTTTTCTGCCTTTTATGTTTTGGTTTAAATTTTAATTAATCTTTAATAGTTCTTCGTATACTAAGAGTATACTAAAAGTAATAAATTTCTTTACTGTATGAAAGAGAAAGTTGACGCGTGACGCAAAGCTGAGCGCAGCAGTTTCGCGAGAGCGGCAATAACTTTCAATTTTATTTTCTCACAAATGAGCTTTCCAAGTTATCAGTAGGTACATAAATATAAAGTCCTATTTGAGAATGAAAATATTCACAAGTTGTATATTCATAAATGGTATGTGACAAGATTTAAAAATACTTTAATATGCTATTATCTAAGTTATCTATCTAAAATTATCTCGAAAATTTCAAAATACAATATCATACTTTTTTAGCATATTTGATTTTAGAATTTAAGCAAAAAGAAATAGCATTTAAGATAAAAATGGACGTGTTCGGGCATTTACTTCAAAAACATTTAATAAAAGATTCATTTCGATAGTTCCAGACTTTACATTCCCACTGTTTATTGCCGTATGCAGCAGCGGATTACCCAATAGACCCGAGAGGACCGAGACTAGGTCGGCAAATTTCGTACGGCAACGCGATCGCACCGTTGATTTAGGTGTTTAAATAAAAATTGCATGAGATTTATCAAAATTCTATAATTATTGGAATCAATATTCATACTTCACAAAAGGACTTTGACCAGGAACTAATCAAATAAATTCCAACAAATATTAAATAAGTACACATCTGGATAGACGTCAATAGAACCGAAGAACGGATCGAGATTATTTTATGGCCTTCTACAAGAACCCTTTGGATCATTCAGTAAAATAAACACGTATTTTACTGTAGAAGTTCAAAATATTTTCCAACATTATAGATAATTCTTTTATTCCTTTGCTAATTTTTGTTCAGTTGTACGTGATTTTACTTTCGCTGGATTATTGAATTTTGAAAATTTTTATCTTTAACGTTAGGTAAGTTTTGCCTTTTGCATAAATTATACTTACGTGTGTAGTAAATCTATAAAATTAAATATTAAATAGATATTTTATGTACATAAAATATCGAATTAGTATATTACATCCTGAAATATTAAAATGAATTCGTGGAAATTTAAAAAGGGTGAAATAATTCTTGGAACTATTTTATAGAAGTATTCTTTGAAAGAACTTAACCCACTTTTTTACTTACTAACCTTCATTCATTGTCCTCGAATATTAAAATGAATTCGTGGAAATTTAAAAAGGAGGGAAATAACTCTTGAAACTATTTTATAGTAGTATGTTTTGAAAGAATTGAAAAAGGCAGCTGCCCCCCTAGAAAAAAATATAAAAAGGAATAAAGCTCTGTTCAAATTGATGTGTATGTGTGGCGGGGTGGGCTGCGAATCAGTAAGTATTGTTTAGTGACTAATAAAAACAGTTTTGCAATAGTTTTGAGTTTTATTCGTAAGAAACCGTCGTGTTTCACTTTGCCCTCCTTCCTCAAAACTAATATGAGTTGCCCTCCTCTAGTTCAGATCCTGAGTACCTACCCCTTAGCTTCAGCTTCACGAGTTTGTGCTAATCTAGCCTGTTGCAATTTTAAATTCTTAAACTTAAATTAAATAAATTAAAATAATTAATGTATCATAACAGATGATAAATAACACCTCGACATTGACGCACGTTTCGGTACATGTAAGTGTGGTACGTTCACAAACTAACTAATTCATAGTTAACTTGGACGTCTAATTTCAAAAAATGCCTTGTATTTACAATATGTTTGCTTATTTATTTAATAAATTACATGCAATCATAACAATAACGTCTTTTTATAAAGGGCGTAAATATGAATGGGCTAGAGGCGACAAATGACATAATCCGGCCCTGGACGTAGTTTTTAAATCTCAGTTTTTTGGTTTTCTCAAATTTCTCGATTTTGTAGTGAATTTACTTTTTATTTCAATGACCTTTACAAAGGAGAAAAGTAATTTTTGTACACTAAACACGCACTAATTACATAAAAGTAACATCAACTCTCGTTACAAATCAATTAAAGAAGGGACTGTTCTCTCCATAATAACCACATATATATTTTTAGGCTATCTATTTGCTAAAATAGGCAAAAACAAAAACAAAAGAATTTTCGTTAGGGCATATGTCCGTTTATAGTTAGTATGTATGTATTAGTTTTAGAAACTAAATAAGACGAAGCTTCATAGTAACACAGATTTCTAAACAAGTTTGTATAAAATCTATAACAAGATAGATATCACAATCTATAGAAAATTAAAACAAAAATAAAAATTTCAACGAACACTATACCAACGCCAAGATTGCTGAGCAATGCTAGAAGAGGGTACCTACGTTACATGTGAAGTATAACGTACTTGCTGGAAAAAACTAAAAAAGCATGTTATTTCAAAATGGAAATATATTGTTTATATCAAATTCTAAATTAGAAGGTAGTTTTATAATGACTGTACCAGTCGTGGATCACAGAGGTGGTTACATAACAAAGAAAGTCCCAATTAGAGCCTAATCCAGGTCTTACTTAAACAATTAGAATTCCTTCTACTGAAAATTTCAAATAATACTAATTTACTACAAAATTTCTTGTTGGAAGCTGGATGTTATTCGAAATCGTAGGCTATTAGGGTCAGTAGCAAGGAAGGTATTTCTGGCTTTAATATAGATAAAAATTACATTTCTTTGATGACAATCATAAACCTGATAAATCTCCGTATTAGTAAAAAAACATTTTTTCTTAAATATATCTTAGAAAAACGGCATTTTTATTGTAAGATTTATAAGCGTACTAAGAGCAACGACTATAGACGACTTTTCTGGGCGTGTACAAGTTCGATAAATTTAGTTTCGCTAATTTCTCGTTTCGAAAGAAATTTCGAGTTGGCAACTTTAAACTACGACTCGAATTAGATTTACTCATCATTTAAATTAGGTATAGGTAGTGGTGATGTAAACTGGAAGCAATAAAAATCCTATTCCATTTGAATATCGATTTTTTAAAGTTAAGTGGATGAAAATAGTGTGGATACACTTATATATAATAATGTGCTATGTTGTTCTACTCCACGTAATATATTAGTACTCACTTATAGTTAGCAGTCATATGTAAATCTGATAATCACGAATGGAAAAGCATACTTATCAATAATTGATTACACGCAACATACTAAAGCATTCATTATCTATCTGTAAAAAGTGGGTATTATAGCTATTGGATTTAGGATGTGGCTTAAGAATAATAGCACAGAAACACGCACTCTTCAATTAGTAACGCTAAAAGGGAGTATGGAATTATTTCAACGCATTAACTGAATAGATAGCGAGCGCAACACTTGAAATACATTAAAGAAAGTTTTGCTCGGATTACAAACATTCGTCGGGAAAATTATAAATGTAAATATTATGCAAATATAACGAAAAGCTCGAAATTTAAATTATTAACAATAATATCGCTTTCCAGAGGGGCGAAAGATTTTCTTACAATATGAAGATATTAATCAGCGAAACCGTTTTCGTCACATCATCACCGTCAAACCGGTACCCTGATGTACGACATGTAGAATGTTCTCTTAGCACCTTAAGCTACTCTTGAAAAGCTCTTACAACCACCACCCACGCACGTGTAAACAACTCCATATGTTGTTTGAGAGTGTATGTGTGCGCATAAGTTGTGCACCTTGTTAGAGGGAAGTTTAAGGCCAAGTTAGAATTCTACCTATAGACAGCGCTGGCATATACTACATTATCCTCTAAACCTACCCATTCACTTAGAGACAATTAATCTATGCGGAATATACAGTATAATCATCTGAGATAGTGTTGGTTTGAGGAAAGTTTTCGGACGTAATTCAAGGACAGGTGTTTGTTTTAAGGGAAATTTGTCATTGCAGAATATTTATCTTAGAAAATCATTAATTTTTAAGGAGACAATGACATCTTCGATTTTAAGTTTCGAAACTTTCTGGAATGTGAGTACGACTATTTTTTTTATTTTTTTTTGTTATTGTTTAGTAACTTTTATGCTTGCAACAAGTAGAGAAACTACTACAGAACGGCAACTACTTACTTATTTAATGCTAAGTCTTTCTATCTTAAGGTGTAAGACTATTGAGTTGAGTTAATTTTGTATTTTCACTCTTTGACTGGATATTTCTCTCCTCTGCTTTTTCACTTCTTTTTGTCAGATTTGCTTGACCTACACCTTTTGTTATTTCTAGGTACTCTAGTCTCATACATCACTCTTCGGGTAATTCTCTCTTTCGGTATTCTATTTATATTGCCTGGCCACCCTAGTTAACTTGGGTTTTTTTTGTCGCTGGCTTCATCTTTAACTGTTCTCTGAAGACCTCATTTCAGTTTATGTTTTACTTACAAACCTTATTTATGATCCGTTTATTCAGTTTCTGTTTCTATTTGTGAGTCTCCATGCTTCGCTAGCGTATACCAATGGTAGAGTCACTACTTTTAGACTACTGTGCTTTAATTTCTTTAGTCACTTTTCATTTTTCTAAAAAATGTTGTCAATGCGTTGTATATTTTGCCAACTTTTTCTATTTTATCATTCATTTCACCTTTTTGTTTTCAACTTGTCAGACATAGACGTAACTAGGTCTAGATTTTTGGGGGGGCTAAAGAAAATTTGTATATCTACATACCATATGTGTCATTAGGATATCGAATATAGGGAATAACCCATGCTTTTAAGAAATCATCTGTAAAATCACTCTTTTTACAAGTATTTAAAATTATTATTTTTTATATTATTGTCGTTCTGAGTTTAAAGAGTACTAATATCCTGAAAATTGTGAAAATTTGATTTAGATTCTTTTTTTAAAGAAGAATTATTTAAATGAATGCAATCTTTAACAACTTTTAAAATAAATGTGGTACGCGCGCTAATGTTTCGTCGTAGCGCAGTTAGTTGAAGAGGGGCGATAATAAACCAAAGTCGCTGTCGCTAGGTCTGATTCCTGCTGTCAGGAAACTTTATTAATTTTTTTTTCAAAAATACAAATTTAAAGCAATTTTTCTCCGAAAATATTTTTCGCGTATTGCAAACGAATAAAAATCAGAATGCCATTTGAAATGTTGAAAGATTAAGTAAAAATGATGATCTTGTTGCATTGACAACCTGTCTAGGTTGTTTGTTAAGTACTGAATTACAAAATTAGTGAAAATTTAATTACGTAATTAGCGAATATAATTAAATTTGTGAAATATGGTTTTCAGCAAAATGGTTGAAAAAATTACTTTTAACCATTAGACAATAACTAATAGATATTGCTCAATTGTAAAATACCTGCAATATTTCGGAAAAAGAAAAAGTACCTGCGAGCTGGAATCGAAGCTGGGACAACAGCGACTTTGGTTTTTCCCGCCCCGCTTTTAACTACTGAGCTACGAAAAATTATTAGTGCCGGCGCGTACTACATTTTTCTTAAAAGTAGGTTATACTTATTTAAATGATTTTTCTTTAATAAATATTTAAATATAATGTTTTTCTCGCCATTTTAAGGGTATAAGTACTGTTTAAACTTATGATCAGAATGATAGTACTAATTACTTGGGGAGATTTTACAAAGGATTTTTTAAAAGTACGCCTTAATTCGTATACTTTAGTAGTGTTATGGAAAAACATGCTGTCTGCATTTTTTTTCAAAATGTACTTTTTTGCAATAAATGGCCACAAATAAAGTATAATGTATTTTAAGTTGATCAAAGTGTTTAGTTGTCAAAAATTACTTTTGAAAATCACTAAAGGTGCTTGTAGACTTGTACACTTTTCGTATTGCGCAATCTGAAAAATGGCGCAAGTTTGATAAAATGGCAAGTTGCGAGGTGTGAACACCGCTGCATGTTCAAAAATTGCGCAATTTTCAAAGTTGCACGCCACTTTTCTAGTTGCGTACACTTTTAAAATTGCTATGTGTGAGCAGGTACACTTACTAAAGTTGCGCAATATAAAAATTGATCGACGTGTTGGTTATATAAAGTTGCGCAATATCTATTTTAGTGCAACTTTTATTTTTATTTTATATTATAAAATTAAATTTAATACTACGTACGTGACTGTTGTGAAATTGGCGTTCTTCTCATTAGGTGTTTTGCGTTTTAGTTAACTGGTTGGTGATTATTATTTTAAAATAATGTCGACTTTTATTAAAAATAAATGGAAATCGGAGGACACTTTGCATTTAATACATCTGATCGAAGCAAATCCATGTTTATGGAATGTGGAATTGGTCGACTTTCGGGACAGAATTAAGAGAGAAAAAGCAATACGTACCATTGCAGGTATATTGAAAATTCCGAGTGAAGAAGTAAAAAAGAAAATACACAGTTTGCGGACACAGTATACCAATGAACGCTCAAAAATGAAGAAGTGGAAAAGCGGAGACGGCTCGGCTGATCGCTACAAAACCAAATGGGAATTTTACAATGTTCTACAATTTATGTTCCAACACAGTTCGAAAAACGAAACAATTGATTCAATGTCAAGCAATTATTTATTATTTGGCAAAAGTGTTTTTCGCTGAAATGGCTTATTATAGCACCGATAAACACAGTTTCAGCAAAAAACAATTTGACAACAACGATTTGAGATAATATAATTTTAAAATTTATTGCACGTTTTGTACTCAAAGAAAGAATTGTTTGAATTGCTTTTGAACAATATTCCCTACGGGAAAGTAGTGGGAAATGGGAGATGAATAGTTTCGAACTACGCTTTTTTCGAATCCTTTTCAATTTTTGTGAGCAATAAACGAAATATAAACTATAGAATTTTGTCTAAACTGATAAATAAAAGGTGGAGAGATTGAGAAGAGGTGCAGGGAAAGGGGAATAAATCTAAAATTTTTGTCTGTATTGTAGTTTTAGAATTTTTGAGGTCAAGTGAGTCAAGCTTATTACAATTAATTCACATCTTTTTGGTAAATTTGGATTGTGGGATGGGAGTAATAATGTGCTGTGAAGGTATTGATTAAATTAACAGTAGTACTTTTCAAACTGATATATTTTTAATAATAGTAATAACATTCTCAAATAAACTGATGTTGTCATGTTACTTGTCCTTCACGACAAAAGTAATTTTTAAACTCGTCGCGTATATTCTTTGCTGCTAGACCCATTCCTCTTGCTACTCTTTCTATTGGCATCATTTGACATCCTTCGATTCGCCAATTGCCTTGAATAACAGTACCATCTTCATTCTCCACATTAAAAGCACCTCGAGGTGCATATATCACTGCTGAATCTTTACGTGACATTATAAAATGAATTAACTAAAATAAATGGAAAAGATAGTAGACATAAAACTATGTATTTTTACTTTTAATAAGTAAGAAAAATTTTATTATCTACATTATAATCTTGTGGTATTTAAATCAAAATGAAGAACGGCCTTTTTATCGTATTCGCAGTACACCAAGAACTAAACGGTAAAATTGTAGCCCTCTCTTATTAAAAGTTGCAGCTTGAGTTTATGAAGAGTGGCGCAACAAAAGAGGAGCATTGTGTGTGAATACCTTGCAACTTTTAAAAATTGCCGTTGACACTTTTAAGTTGCGCCATTCATTTCTGGCGCAACTTTAGACTTATTTTTGGTTATGTGTGAACACAACATGCAATTTTGTAGTTGCGCCACGAACATGGCGCAACAAAAGTGTACAAGTCTAAAAGCACCTTAAAAGTACTATTGACACATCAATACAAAATTGTTTTTGCTTCTCCTGTAAAATCACAAAAATGGCAGATAACATATTTTACCATGTATTGTTAAAGTTTATACCAGAATTTACATAACTGAAGTTATTATTCCATACTTATTTAAAAGTTCATCAAAAGTATTTCTGATAAACTAAAATATGAAGTTTACTTTTTAAACTTTTTCTTTAAGACGCCAGGCAAACCAATTATAAAAACTTTTGTTCATTTATTGATTTGATTTCTCCCAAAGTGGGGATTCCATGGCATAATTATTTGGCTTGCCTCAACGTGGGGCATTCCACTGTAATGCCAGCTGAAATCAATGTAGACAAAGTTATACTTATCTTTTATTATTAGTTGCTTATTGTTTCTTTATTATCTAATTGCGTGAAATCAAGTAACAAAAGTTATTTGCTGATTTTTTATTTATTTTAATTATATTTGCTATTTTATTACAAAACTAACTACAAAAAAGTTCTGGCTCGAATCTATTTTAGGGGGGCTAATTTTTGGTTTGAGGGGGCTTAGCCCCCCCAAGCCCCCACCTAGTTACGTCTATGTTGTCAGACCGTTTCTAATTCATAACAAGAGGAATAAGATACCATATACAGGGTGGGATTAAAGTATGGAATATTAAAAACAAAAGCGAACTCAACCGGTTTTTTTAGAAACGCTGAAACACGTCGATTTTGTTTTTTAAAAATACACATTAATATGTGCGATTCACCTTCCGACTTTCATTTGTTTCTAAGTTATAACGTCATCACGAAAAAATTTAAATGACAATATAGATTTTTAATTGTGGAATCCGATAGTGATTTTTCTTCCATTTATGATCATGCAAATAAATCATAAGGATGCATTACAAAAATTCTAAGAAAAATCGATCGAACTGAACTTTGTAAATCTTTGTTAGTTATGACGTCATCACAAACAATTTAAATGACAATATAGATTTTTAATAGTGGAATCCTAGGAATCACCGATAGTGATTTCTCTTCCCTTTATGATTATGCAAATAAATCATAAGGTTTCATGACAAAGATTCTGAGAAACATCGATTTTGCCACAAATTTGACGTTGTCAATACCGACAAAGAATAAATCTTACGAATACAACAATGATTCCGACTATACAGTGCGATTCTAAAGTATGGAATAAATTCGATAAAAGGGAAAGTATTGATTTTTGGAAAAATTCCAAAAACACGTAAATTTTGTTTTTAAAGTCCGCATTTTCTGACATAATATTCGAATATACAGGGTGATGCGTTTAAGTGTGGTGACGTCATCGGCATTTTTTTTAAATAGCAACTTTTATTTTTTATTTCATATTCTGACACTTCATCCAATTACCAACATGGTAATGTAATAAGTTTGTTACCTTACAGAAAAAATTTTTGAAAAAAATAATTATGAAGACGGGAAAGTGCTATAGTCGCCACACTTAAACGCATCACATTGTATATCCGATATGTCAAAAAGTGCGGACTTTAAAAACAAAATTGACATGCTTCTGGAATTTTTGCAAAAATCAATACTTTGCGTCTCGCTTTGCATTTAAGTGTGGTAACAAACTTATTACATTACCATTTTAGCAAGAGGATGAAGTGTCAGAATATGGAATAAAAAATGCAAGTTGCCATTTAAAAAAATGCCGATGACGTCACCACACTTAAACGCACCTTCATATTCATATATTCAAATATTATGTCAAAAAGTGGGGACAAAATTGACGTGTTTTGGAATTTTTTCAAAAATTAATACTTTCCCTTTTTTCGAATTTATTCCATACTTTAGAATCGCACTGTATGTTTGTCGCCGACGACCACAACAACGACGTCATTGAAAAATAACAAGCAAATCCAGTTGTAATTACTACCACAATTATTATGGTAACGATGTTGACGGCATCACGATTAGTGTTGCAAGCAAAGAAAAGTTCGGTTGAAAAGTTCGAACATTCCATTGAAAAGTTGGAAAAGTTCGCGAAAAGTTCGGAAAGGTGGAAAAGTTACTTTTTTTGTCATTAAGGTGTAAATGATGTAAATCTAAGAATAATAATTGCTAAACACAATTTTGGCATTTTTATTATTTATAGAAATAATTAGAAAAAACAGTTGTAATCACATTAATTACTATAAGAAAAAGAAAAATGTTAAGGTGACTTTGAAGTTGCCAGTTAAAACCAGGTGGGCATCACTTGTACGTTGTTTCAACAGTTTGATCGACAACAAGTTTTGCTTGAAAGCTTTGGCAGTCAATGAAGGAATTGAAAAAATCTTCAAAAAGAGACCAAAAACTTGCTGTTGGATAATGATATTTTTGGGTGAGGCTTGAAAACACCCGAGATCTGCTAGAACCCATTGGAAAGTGGATAACCAAAATCGAGGGAGACAAACCAAATGCTTCAATAGTTCCTGAAATATTTGCAAACCTGAAACCAATTTATGAAGAAAAAGTATTAAAATGTCCAGCGAGTAAGGAGGAGGGAAAAAAATTTTCGATATACTTGCTGATCGTAAGAACTTTTGTCTACATAAGTTCCATCTAGCTGCAAATATCCTGGATCCACACTTTCAAGGGCACAGCTTGTCACATGAGGAACTTGTTGATGGACTAGAATTTATTAATAAGATTGCAGAGCACATGAATGATGTGGATGACGCAGAAGTAATGACTGACTTTGCAAATTACAAAGCAAAGGCTGGACTATGGGCTAAAAAATATGTTTGGAAGTGTGCTCACAAAATGGATCCTATTGTATGGTGGAATGGCTTGTGTTCTACATCTGCTCTATCTAAAGTTGCTTCTGCTATTTTGTCGATGGCTATAACATCAGCAGCTACCGAGAGAAGTTTTAGTGCATATAGCCGAATTCATACGGATAGTAGAAATCGTTTAACAACAGAAAGGGCAGGAAAAATAGTTTACATAGGCCATAATTTGAAACTGCTAAGAAACGAATCAGGCCATCCAGCTGAATCTGGTGGCTATAATGATACCACCATTCAAGCCGATAGTGATTCCTCCTATAGTTTTTCTTGTAATTAATGTGATTGCAACTGTTTTTTCTAATTATTTCTATAACTAACAAAAATATCAAAGTTGTGTTTAGCAATTATTAGTGTATTTACATACGTTACATCTTAATATTACAAAAAAAGTAACTTTTCCAACTTTTCCACCTTTTCCGAACTTTTCTTGAAAAGTTGAGCGAACTTTTCATGAAAAGTTGCAACACTAATCACGATACTTGAACTGATTACATTGTAGGTAACATGTTGAGGAGATTTTCAATGAAGATGACATCATCGAACATATGATAATATTTCGACAGGCAACAGTACGGCATGACTGCGATATTGTTCGATTATTTCGATTATAATCTCGATACCAATCCCAGATTAAAACTACCGCAGCTGTTTTCACAACCGTCTTAGATTTAAAAAACCACTGAAGCAATAAAATCGTTTGAAATACATCATCGCTTTATACATATAAAACGCTTGATGCTCTGACAAGTAACACTATATGACTGATTTACTGAATGTCAATAATCAAAATGTCAGAACATCAATTTTGACAGTAGATTAGTGATATAATACAAAAATAGAAAGTTTAAATAGTGGTTTTTAAATCTAAGACGACTGTTAAAGTTGCAGCAGCGCTGTATTTTCAGCGGTGTGATGGACGCACCCAATATGACGATTACAGCAGTGGTTAGATCCGCAACATGGACGACCATGACCTAATCTGTCGGTATGGAATTGACCACTATGACTACAAGGGCAAGGTTGTTGAGGTGTAAACACCAGATAGATTTTGTGGTTTCTATTTTATATTTTAATAAGATTTAAGAGACACGCGACTAAACAGCAAATCTCGTTGTTTGGTTTTGATTGGTTCGCTTTGTCAAATAATAAGCTAAAGCATTTAGAATAATTAGTAAAAAGAAGAGATAAAAAATGATCCTTAAAAATGTTTTAGATTGATTTACAGATTTGATGTAGCTTGACACATTTAGTTATGAAAAATAAAACATAATCTCTTTTTAAATTGTTCTAATAAAACTAAGTTATTACTTTTAATTTTTTAGTAAGATTAAAATCGCGGTAGGTTCCTCGTTAAGCATTGTACAAAATAATTTTAAGAAAAACTGTAGAAAAAATAGAAAATATTATGTAGAAAGTTCTACACGTGTATTGATTTCGTGGACCTTTTTCAAGAGCTTGCATAAAAGCAACTTTGCTTTTATGCAAACTCTTTTGACTCGACTCTTCTACTCTCCACTTTTAGATTGGCTCACTTTGTTAAGCTTTAATACGGATTAGTTATTAAATATTAGATTTGGAAAACTACCTTTTAAAATAATACCTTTAAATAATGAAGCTTAAAGAAGGAAGCGATATTTTTACAAACTCTCTAGACTAAGCGTTTCAAAAAAGAGATTTCTCAAATTTCTCTTTTTCAATTTGGTTCTCAATTTTTCGAAGCGAGATATTCTTTTAGACAAGAGTTTTTTATGGAGACTAGCGAGGTAAAAACTATAAACATAAATCTTTGTAGAATTCAAGTTTTGTAGACTAAGCTTAATGACCTTAAACCTTACCTATGAATCTATTCCTAACTGGTGAACTTCACTGTTTCAGAATAAGGTTGGGTTTGCCGATTTTCATCGATATTGAGTTGTTTTGAAATAATACAAAAGCTTTCAATCTATCGAAACTGGAAATTCCCTATTACCTTCTAAAACATAATGAAGACTATCTTGTCTTATAACAGATATTTCCCTTTAATCCTTGAACTCTCCCTCCCTTTCTCGGCCGTCTGGAAGACCTGAAACTTTTTAAATTTTGTTGAGAAATTTGAAATACAAAGTTCATTTTCTCTCGCACCATATCCTTTAATTTTCTGACTAATTATTATTTTAATTAAACAGTTGTAACTGGGAACGTCATAGAAATGCTTTAGGAGTAATTATAATATTCATTAAATACCTTGATAATTTTCATTCGCGAGAAGGGAGCAGTAAGATTAAACGAGTTTTAATGAAATTGCAGTGGATGGTCATTAGCACAGCTCTCAATGTTTATCCCTGCATAGAGAAAGGAAAACATACACAGACATGTATAGAAAAATACACTTTACAAGATGTCTGTGTCGTTATATAAACTTTTTTCTTCCTTGCCTTTAAACGACATTTTATTCTAGAATAAATTTTGCAGGACCAGCAGTGTTTTGAAGAGAACTTTCAGAAATGGTAATTCTGGCTTTAGAGGAAGCAAATGCCTTGATGTAGAGATTTTTATGATAAATGTACTCGCATTAATTTATACCACGCTTTATAAGTTGTGATATTATTCAAATATTTCCCGGCGCTGTTTGTAATAGTAGTGGCAGTGGCTGTAGCAGGGAATAGTTTTTATTGATATTTGTGGAAACACCGATTTAGCCAGTCAGCGAAGCAGATTAACATTTTATTTAGTTTATTATTCAAAACTTTATATATTTCTGTTATTCTGTACTAACCACAATGTTGCAAGCATGTTCGAATCAGTTTTAATTAAATCATCACAATGTATAACGAGGTTTGCAATTTATAGTTGCTACTACACAGGCAAAGTATGATTGGAACACTATTTCCTTTTTATCTTTTTTATTTATTTTTTTTCATTTAAACGCCGTTACAATTTCGACATCACAGATATAAAAGTAAGTATAAAAAAGATCTTTAAGATTTTACGACAGAAGATTTTTATTGTACGTTCTTAGGTTATATTATAAGAAAAGGATCGAAAGGCCCGGTAGCTGTTTAGCTTGGCCTTGAGCTTGTTGGCTCTTTTATTTGTTTAGTATCTCATATTGAGTTTTTATTCAGCATTTCTTTTTTCACTCTTTGAGAGGATGTGCCATACACAATGCTGGAAAAAACGTTTTATGCGTTTGATTAACGTAAACCTAGAAAATAATTACAGGATCAAAATAAGATGAAACAGAGAGGGGCCAGATTTTAAATGAAATGTTAACAAAAGATAAATTATGAGAGTAATTATTTCAAATAAATATTCATAAATTATTCCTTCCCCTTTTGTATGAAATTCACGTTGCTTGATTCATTTGTTGGGTTGTCCACTTTGTTATTATACTATTATCGGCTGAATTAATAAAATCATGTTTCCTGCAACGATAACAGGTATACGCGGTGTTTTAATTCAAAAATGCCACTGCCTAACTATTTCCTATTTTTTAATGTTTTTTGTTTTTGTTTGGAATTAATTAAATTCAAAATTGTAAACTTATGTAGGTGGCAGTTATCCTGCTAGACATTATACAATCAAACACAGTTTCGTTTAACGCAAAAGCTAAACCAATTCATAGAATTATTTTATTTTAATTACCGTTACTCAGTCTTGTGCATGTGTTGGAACTCTTGTGTTACTAAACTAAATAGATAGTTACATTTTATAATTACACTTGTAACTGTAACTGTAACACTTCTTCTAAAGCAGGGGTGGCCAACTTTTCTGTATATAAGATCTACTTTTTATCTTAAAAGTGTGTCGCGATCGACTTGTTGTCATAGGCGTAGTCTAAGGGGGGAAGAAGAGGTGTGAAATGCATACTATGTTTATACACTGTGTTTCAGTATAAGGTGCATTCCAGCGAGGTATGGGTAGATAAGTAAAATATATGTTCAAAACTATTTTTTATTTTTTAAATCACTTATCAAGTTTTCGAGATATAGGCTCATAAAGAAAATAAATTTCCAGACCCAACTTTTGATAGCAGCATTCCGTACATGCGGTACCTAAAAAATTCGATTTTCTGACACTTTTTCAAGATAGATTTTTACCAACTTAAAATGCAATTTAATTTTTTTATCAACTGCAATGTATGTTGTACTATTTATTCGTAAATATGAAAAAGTTGTTATAAAAATGCACAGTATGGCTGATAATTTGATTTCAGTATTTCACTTTTGCGTTTTTTTTTGGGCCAGGAAAATTTATCATGAAAGAATAATATGACTTACTTTTTGCTCATCTATCAATAGCTCGCTGAGTACACTTTGTACTGAAATATAGATATACAGCTTGTCTACCTACGTAAAAAACAACAACAATAATTATTTAAAGGTCCAAAAAACTCACGCCCAGGGGAATTAAAAGAACATGGATAATTATTAACAATATTTATTAATTCCAAGTAGCTACAGATAAAGACAGATTTAGAATTTACTTTGTTGTCTTAACATTAATGGGAAGACTGAGTTTGCATGTCTCTAACCAAGGAATCATAATTAGGTGTATATCCGGACAAAGATAATAATAATGAGTCTTCAGTATGAGAATCAGTCAGGACAGAACGTTGTTTAGTCTTCGTTAGCTTCAAGTATGAAAATGTCGATTCGCATAGGTATGTAGCTCCGAAACAAGAATAGATATATTCGCTACATTTGGTGATACTGGGATATTTTTCTCGGTTGACATATTTCCAAAAATCTTCTTCAAATTTTCTGGCTTGTAAGATTAAGTCAGTTTGTAAAATTATAATTTCATTTTCTAATGCCTTTTGATCCATATGAAAAATGTCTTTTGGCTAAAAAGACATTTGGCTAAAAGTTTTTTGGCTAATGCGTTTTACACTTAAACCTTTTTTAAAAGGAAAAGATATAAATTCCACAATTTCTTTAATTTTTCCAAAATCCTGGAATCTTACCTCAAAATCTTCAATTACTTTTTGGATTTCCGCGACGTATTTGTCGATCTTATAATTAATATTTTTATGTTTTTGTAGGTTATCCGCCATATTTGTTGCAGATCTTCTATTAGCAAAATAAATTTTGTTTTATATGCGTCTATGCAGCTGATCATATCAATTACTGTTTTATTTTTACCTTCTAATTCTAAATTTAAATGACATAATATTGAAGTAAAATCGGTAAGAAATGCTAAGTCACTCAATGATTTGAAAGTACCACTTTTTAAATTAGTCTCAATAACATCGGATGGCGCAGCTGTAATGATAGGTTGCAGAAATGGATTTATAGCCCTATGTCGAAATGAAGATGAATTCTCAGCCTTTTTGAGCTATCACTGCATAATTCACTAGCAAGTGTTAGCTAGCAAGCGACTAAACACAATAGAGGTAATGGACATAGCATTTAAAATTGTTAATTCAATTCGAGGAAGTTCCCTCAAACGGCGTCTCTTTCAACTGCAGCTCGATGAAGGCCAACCTGAATTATTACTACATACCGATGTCAGATGGCTAAGCAGAGGTAAATTTCTGCAACGATTTCGTGATTTATTGCCTGAAATTATAGATTTTCTTCACGAACAAGATGAAAACTGTGAAAATTTAAATGATGAAACTTGGCTTAGCAAGTTTTTAAAGGCTTTGAATATGTCTACACCTCTAGTCCTTTCCTTCAAAGAAATCATACCCAACAATTCTTCTTTAGATGTAAAATCCTTAAAAACCATACGAACGAAAACAAGTAATTATGCTGTATCACTTATATCTGTCGATTCATCGCACTGAAGGGAAAAAGAAGAACATCTATTAATATCATTATATAACTGCTCTTTTACATTCCCACTCATCCTTTCAATTCGTCGCATCACTGTGTTTCGAGACAATTGTAGATCTTGAATTGCAGCAACAATTTCACACTTAAATTAAATTAATTGAATAAGTTTTTGGAAATGTCAGATTCACTTTTTAACGATTTTAAGAACAAGAGTGAAATTGTTGCGGCAATTCAAGATTCAACTTTCCAGCAATAGTTTAATGATTAAACTATTGCTGGAAAGTTTTGTCTTCTACAATCGCTTCAAAATCCATGGTACACGGAATTCCACCCCAGACATTGCGAGCGATCGACGATCGACCAAAATTGGCCTCGCGATCGACCGGTCGACCGCGATCGACTTGTTGGCCACCCCTGTTCTAAAGGACTGCAAAGGATAATTAATTAATCTAGCATATAGTTTTTAAACAACATTATACTATTATAACACAGCATTTTCCCAAATTGTGATTTTGCAGTAAATTTCAATGTTATTAAGACGGTTAGGTAAACAGTACTACAACAATATCATAACATAAAACTACTTTCTGTATTTATTAATTCTAATTTAAACAAATATTAGAATAATACAAATATAAAAACAGAAATAACAAGGATACTAAAAAAATTATACATTATACTCCTACATATAAATCAATTGTTTTTTCAAGTTCCACCCAATTAAAAAATAGGTAACTTCAGCAAGCAGTATGGATATAATTTCATATCCACACACATACCGTGGATTTGATATGATATGTAAGTAAGTAAAATCAAATTTTACTTATTTTAATGATACCTAAAGCATTTGAAAATACCATGATTTGTGCAATTTTAGCTTTAACTATTATTGCACTTTTATTATTAGAAACATATATCAAATAATTTGAAAAGTATAATCTACTTTTGACATAAGTATAGTATATAAATGATCGTTGATGTGGTTTCGTAGCGCAGTCAATATAGGAGCAAGCTGGTACGAAACTAAAGTCGTTGCCACTGAATTATGATCAATTTAGCATCGTTGGTCAATGAAAGAATCTCTTAAAAGGTTTTAGTTAATTAAATAAACCTTAATTTCATAATCATCTTTAAACTGTTGTAATAATTAATCTAGGTGTAAGTTTTAAAAATCGTTATTTTACATAAATTTATAAACAATTGTATATGTAACAGATAGTATACATCAACTACTTCGAAACCATAATTTATAATTAGTATTATGTTTTGTACATAATAAAGTATATTTAAATTAGGATTTGGTTTAAGTTATTATGTATTAAGCATTATGTAAATACCTGTTACAGAACGTTGCTATCTAGGTGATTCTTGTACATACTGCTGAAAAGAGCAGAGCTCCGCTAAAAACGTAGGTCATTCTTAGTTATATAGTTGTAGAGAGCAGTTGTCGATTATTGCTAAAAAGTATTGTATTAGATATTTCAGCTACCACCACCACCACCCCAACGATTCAAGAAGGGTAGCAGAGCCGCTGGCCCGCAGCGGCATTCAGTATTGCAATTTCAACCAGAAAACAGCATTCAATTTTCAATATTCATATCATTCAATTTTGTATATTCATTTGTTATAGTTGTTATTTATTAGTAGTTTTAATTAAACGTTTTTAAGTTCATTCTACTTTTATTACGACGTGTAACACCATACAAATTGGTCCAATCGAGCAGGATTCGCAATCCAGTTACCATTGAAGATAAGATAAATCAACGAAGTTTGATCCGTGATCAGCTTCAAATCAACGAAGTCACATCCGTGATTTGATTTCAACATCAGCAGCATCAACGAGGTCCGATCGATCTACACCAACAAATACAAAAACAACGAGTCAAAGTGAGTTTTACATTCCTTTTCCTATACATTCCTATTTGTGCATGTTAATTTGTACCACTGCACCGTGTGCATTTCTTCATTATTAATTTAATTCAAAATGGCCGAGTTAGAAAACTTAAAAAAGAAGCGTGCTATAATTAAATCAAAAATTACGCGCATTGAAAACTAAGTAAAGGACTTTAAAAACGAGAATGATTTCTATCAACTAGATGTTAGAGTACCGCAATTAGAAGATGCCATGAAAGCGTATGATGAAATTCAGACCGATATTGAATTGACCGATCCCAATGATCAAGATCGCGAAGCAATCGAATATCGATATTTTAATACTTTGGCAAAAATTAAATTTTTAACTAAAAATACAAATCAGCCTACTTCTTCTAATCATAGTAACATTAATAATACACATAATTCATCTGAATTGGCGGTTAATTTGCCAGTTTTGAATTTGCCTCAATTTTCTGGATCGTATTCAGAATGGTTGCCGTTTCATGATACTTTTGATTCATTAATTAATGAAAATAATAATTTAAATAACTGCCAAAAATTCCATTATTTGAAATCTTGCTTAAAGGGTGAAGCTCTAGCTACAATAGAATCTTTAACCATTTCAGCAAACAATTATGCAGCAGCTTATGATTTGCTTAAAAAACGATACAATAATATACGTTTAATAGCGCAAGAGCATGTTTTAGCCATTATTAACAGCCCAGTAATTTTAAAATCTAATTATTTAGCTCTCAGAAAATTGTTAAATGATATTACAAGTCACACAGAAGCATTAAAAGTTCAAAATCAACCAGTTGATCAATGGAATTGCTTAATAGTTCCTTTACTATGTGAAAAACTAGATTACACTTCTAGAATGGAATGGCAAGGGAAATTAACATCAGATATTCCGACATTAAAGGATTTCTTAAAATTTTTATCAAAACGTTGCGAACTTTTACAATCCATGCAAAACATAAATAACCATAAATCAAATCAGTTCGAACATCATAAAACAAATCACAACAAAATATCTAGTAATCAATACAAACATCGTCCTATTGTTCAGGCAATTACAAACAAACCATCTTGTATATATTGTAAGTCTGACTCACATATGGTTTTTAAATGTTCCGAATTTTTAAATTTATCAGTAACGGACAGAATTAAATACATAAATGAAGTAAATGCTTGTACAAATTGCTTAAAATCAACTCATAAAGCATCTAATTGTAAGTCGGCGTACACTTGCCGGGAATGTAAATAAAAACACAATACGTTAATTCATATTTCTACAGAAACTACATCTAATAATAGTAATAATTTAACATTATCAGTTTCTAATATTTCTCAAACCGTATTACTAGCTACGGCAATTATAGAAATTTCAGATTCAACCGGTAATTATCATAATTGTCGAGCTATTCTTGATTGTGGTTCACAAAGTAATATTGTAACAAGCAATATATGTGAAAAAACAAATAAAATTAACTTTCCTATTTCTGGTGTTGGCGAAATAGAAACACGAGTAAAATACTCAACACAAATATCAATTAAATCGTGTTATAGTTCATTTTCGTTAGAAATGCATTGTCTAGTAATACCAAAAATTACGGAGGAATTTCCAAATTTACCATACTCTAAAGCCAGTTTCAAGATTCCTAGTAATATTAATCTTGCAGATCCTCATTTTAACGAACCAAACAAAATAGATTTGTTAATAGGTGCCGAATATTTTTGGAAAATTGTAGGATGCTCACAAACTATAGACATATACAATAAGCAGATTTATTTAAGACGTACCCTGCTGGGATGGGTTGTCACAGGCAAATTTGTAAATAGCAATAACAATAATAAAACCTTTGTCGGTATAACTTCAAGTAAAAACCCAGATGCAGAACTTTCTTTTCAATTAAACAAGTTTTGGGAATTAGAAGAGCAAACAAGCAATAAGCCGGCCTCCTTATCTTTAGAAGAACTTGCTTGTGAAAAGCATTTCTCGGAAACAGTCAAAAGGGATCAGGATGGGCGATTTATTGTTCGGTTGCCATTTAAAAAGAGTGACCCGACAGTCATAGGTTCATCAAACAAAATAGCATTAAAACGTTTTTACACTTTAGAAAAACGGTTACACCAAAACCAAAATTTTAAATCAGATTATGTAAGATTTATGAAGGAATATTCTGATTTAAATCACATGAAATCAGTTTCATTAAACGCGTCGCATAATAACAATGACGAATATCAATATTTTTTACCGCATCACGCAATCATAAAGGAATCAAGCACTACTACGCGAGTTAGAATAGTTTTTGACGGTTCCGCGAAAACCACCATGGGTATTAGTTTAAATGATGTACTGATGGTCGGACCCACCATCCAGCAAGATCTTTTTTCAATTATCACGAGATTTCGGACACATCAAGTTGCATTTTCGTGCGATATTGTCAAAATGTATAGACAGATCTTGGTCGATTAGCGCGATACAGCATTTCAACGTATTTTTTGGCGCGATGAAACAACTAAACCACTTAAGGTTTATGAATTAAAAACCGTTACCTACGGAACAGCATCGGCTCCTTACTTAGCAACTAAATGTCTGCAACAATTAGGGGTTGACGAACAAGAAAATTTTCCTTTAGCATGCTCAGTAATTTTGAGAGATTTTTATATCGACGACTTATTAACAGGAACAAATACAATTTCAGAAGCAATTGAATTACGAAATCAATTAATTCACGCGTTACAAAAGGGGGGTTTCCAATTACAAAAATGGTCCTCAAATTATTCAGAAATTTTACCTGGTAACAAAGTAAACGATAATTTTCAAATACAACTTGATAATAAAAACGAAGTTAAAACACTCGGATTAGTTTGGAATTGTCAAACGGACATTTTCAAATATACAATAAATCCAGAATTTAATAGACGGGTTACAAAAAGATCTATACTGTCAACAATAGCTCAAATATATGACATTTTAGGATTACTTTCGCCAGTTATTGTAACTGCAAAAATATTTATACAAAAACTTTGGTCACTTAAACTTGATTGGAATGACATTCTTCCCAAAGATTTAAATGAAAAGTGGTTAAAGTTTGCTAATCAGTTGCACATATTAAATACATTAAACATACCACGTAAGGTAATTTTAAATGCACATAGTGAAATCGAATTACACGGATTTTGCGATGCCTCCATGTCAGCGTATGGTGCATGTATTTACATAAGAGCATTTGACAAAAGTAATAATAAATACAATACTGAGCTCCTATGTGCACGTTCTCGGGTAGCTCCGCTTAAAACCATAACTCTACCGCGGTTAGAACTTTGTGCGGCGGTACTGCTAGCGCGATTATTCAAAAAACTTTTGACTATTTTAAATTTAACATTTAAATCAATGTACTTGTGGACTGACTCTTCTATTGTCTTATCATGGCTTAACGCACCACCAAATCAGTGGAAAACATTCGTTGCAAATCGTGTAGCGGAAATTCAACTCTTAACTAAAATAAACGATTGGCATCATATTAGTTCGGAAAACAATCCAGCAGACATTGTTTCGAGAGGTATCTTACCTAAAAAACTAATTGACAACAATTTTTGGTTTCATGGACCAAACTTTCTTTCAACGATTAATGCAATTCGCGAAAAATATTGGCCATTATCAGCTAGATCTGCTGTTCGAAATTTAATTCATAAATGCCACACTTGTTTCAAAGTCAATCCTGAAACTACAGATCAGTTGATGGGAAATTTACCATCCACACGTGTCATACCTTCGCGACCATTCTTACATTGTACTGTTGACTATGGCGGCCCAGTGATGATAAAAGAGGGTAGTCGTCGAAGTAAAAAGACAATAAAATCTTATGTTGCTCTTTTCAAATGCTTTACAACAAAGGCGATTCACATTGAGCTAGTGACAGACGCTACATGCGAATCATTTTTGGCTGCCTTGAAGCGATTTATGGCGACGGGGGAAGGTCTATTCAATACATTCTGACAATGCAACTTATTCTACTGCAGCAAATCGCGAATTAAAAAAATTATTAAAATCTTCAGACTTTGACAATGAAATCATTCAGTTATTAAAGCAAAATAACATTGAATGGAATTTTATACCAGCTCGTTCACCTCACCGCGGGGGATTTTGGGAAAGCGGTATTAAAGCAATGAAATATCATTTAAAAAGAACTGTGGGTAATGCACTTCTTACTTATGAGGAAATGCTCACGGTGTTGGTACAAATTGAAGCATGTATAAATTCTAGGCCTATTACACCTCTATCCTGTGATCCAAATGATTTTTCCCCACTAACCCCAGGACATTTCCTAATTGGTCACAGACTCACATCAAACTTAGAACCCAATCTAACAGAAATAAAAGAAAGTCACCTCTCACGCTGGCAGAGTTCAACAATTGACGCAAAATTTCTGGAAACGTTGGAGTAAAGAACATTTAAACTCTCTTCAACAAAGAAGCAAATGGCGTCAACAATCACAAATAACTCTGCAGGCTGGAACTCCTGTTCTATTAAAAGAACATAATCTGCATCCTCTCCATTGGCGTATGGGTGTCATTCTCGAAGTACACCCGGGTAAAGATGGACTAATACGAACAGCAACAGTGAAAACATCCAGTGGAAACGTCACTAGGGCTACCAACAAATTATGTCGATTTCCAGAAGATAATTTTGAACAGGATAGTTCAAAGGCCGCCAGGATATGTACGGTACAGCCTTAACTGTACTTGGGTACATTAGATATTTCAGCTACCACCACCACCACCCCAACGATTCAAGAAGGGTAGCAGAGCCGCTGGCCCGCAGCGGCATTCAGTATTGCAATTTCAACCAGAAAATAGCATTCAATTTTCAATATACATATCATTCAATTTTGTATATTCATTTGTTATAGTTGTTATTTATTAGTAGTTTTAATTAAACGTTTTTAAGTTCATTCTACTTTTATTACGACGTGTAACACCATACAAGTATAATAAATGTATTCTTGCCCATACTGTTAAAGGGGTAATTCCTGAGTATATAGTACAAAAGAGCGTCGTCTCTAGTTTAATAAAATATAATCGTTGCAGGTTAATATAACAAGTTATGCGTAATTAATTAAGAGAAAAGTATAGGTCAATTAATATGATATAATAGTAGTATTAATAAATTAAGAGTTATGTGTACACCTCCAGAAATTATTTGACGCGAGAGGGAATAAAGTTATGAAAAGGATGCAAACATTTTTTTGTTATATTTCCATTTACAATGCAGCATTGCATTTATTCCATAATATTAATTGCTCCTGACGTAGCACCGTCGAGAATACATTATCGGATAGATGTTTTTTAAGGGGAGAGTTGGTATCTTATTAAATTACCAAAACATACTCGGATAATAATACAAACACACCTGATTTATTGTTTAGTAGGCAAATCTTTTCTAAGTGGTGAACCTATAAATGTTATATAGTACTACCATTTTAGACAATCATTCAGTCTATTTTGCGGAGTTTGATTTATGAAGTTTTCTAAAATTTAAAACGTTTACTTGTTCTTCTCTTTTCAATTTTCAAAATAGTTTTTAATTGTATGCATGATCGTATATAATTTCTATTTTTTTATTGTAATGTATTTTCGTAACATTCTTTTTCGATTACCGTAATTTCAATTAATTTTTTTTCAATCGACAATTTGTATACAGATACCATTATTCTACGTAGTTTTGATTATTAATATGAAATTAAATTAAACAGGATGAATACTGAAGTTCAGGATCGTATGCAGGAGTGTCACAGGAGTAGTCCAGGAAGCCCCAGGGGCTTAGAGCGCAATTTCTTAGGGACGCACTGTGGTGTAAAAGTAGAAAAACCAGCGCATCGCGTTTATCTCAACTAACAATGCTAGCCAAAATACCGTTCTATACCAATGTTTGAATTGTTTTGTAGGAATAACGACAATTAAAATTAAATTACCACTTCTGCAAGAACAAACCTGGATACCATTGAGTTTTTGTTTAATTTTCTAAAGAATGTTCTGTTGCATTTCTTATGTTAAATTTTAAATAAATTGCAGTAGTAACTTTAAAAAGTACTGATTCAGGTAGGGGTATTGAGGGGGGGATAAAATTTTCAGAAAATCTTCACCAAAGATGCTTCTCTTTGATGTATAAATTAGAACGCAGGAATCGACGAGAATCGAAACTTATGACAGATTAATACTAAAATTTAAAAAAATACCCGTAATCTTCGTATGTATATTGAATACATCGTTATAAATACAAGCGGAATAACTGCAACATAAGCTAAAACTACTTACCTTGAAAATCTGAATCCATATTTTCAACAGGCAAATTAACCCTTCTGTTTAACTGTGGGTACATTTAATTAACGCACGTGTGTACTTTCTTTTAGCGCTACGATGAAATGACCACGTACGGGGGTGTTATTTCAATACGTGGCTACTTATCAGTTCTATCGTGCATAAAAAAAGCCCCCATTCACACTTAATAACACCTGACATATAATTTAAGAATTTCAAGAACTTGATTTTCTACCCTTATGCGCCGTTTTTGTGAGTCTTACACTAGTGTGGGACGGCACGAGTCAAAAAATTGAAAACGTAAAAATAAAAGCAAAATGTAAATAAGCCCTTGATTCTATCTAGAAAAGAACCTGTTCAAGGGTACAAAATTATACCAGTATGGCAGGCCCGTAGCCAGGTTTTTTTTAAGGGTGGTGGGTGGGGGTGCTAATTTTATTGTTTATTTAAAAAAAGAGGTAATAAATTATAAGGTGAGGGGGGAGGATTTTATCAACATTTTGTTAATGAACATATGAAGTGGGTCAGTACTAAATACATTTCTATATTTCGTATGACTTAATGTAAAACTCATTGTTTATCAAAAGTTGTTAATTGTAGGAGAGATTCGAGATAAATGATTCCTATGAACGCACGCGAAGAAATGAAATTAATTCGTTCTGCATTTAAGTCAGTAGGGGGGATAGGGGGATTCTGGCGCCTCACTTCCTCACTTCTGAAATAACCTTGAACTGGTATGCTATCTCTCTCTAACCCATTAGTTTTGTATGCGACTATCTCCCTCACACAGCAGTATTGCCAACTATTCATAGGCGTGCAAGACAAATTTTCATAGGGGGCTATCATTTTAACCATTTTTCTACCCACAGTGGCGTACAGGATCGGATAAAAAGGGGTCGAGAAATAGCCATTACGGGAATCTGTATTACCGACAAGAAATAGCTATTACGGGGATCTGTATTACCGACAACCAACATATCGTCAATAGAGGGCGTCATGAAGAAATCTGTATTATCGATTATGTATATTAATAAATCTCACCGACTTCTCAAAATAATTACCGTTAGTAATAAGTTAATTACATATAATAATAGTAATTTAAGATAACTGATCCAGCATTAAAAAATTTTTAATTCAGCTTTAAACACAAACCGC
Source organism: Agrypnus murinus (assembly GCA_929113105.1). NCBI lineage: Eukaryota > Metazoa > Arthropoda > Insecta > Coleoptera > Elateridae > Agrypnus > Agrypnus murinus. The sequence continues at coordinate 252,419,167 of OV816024.1, read as the reverse complement.
GGACCTGCGCGATATAAACGAATTTATCCCAACTACTACTCGGCGCTCATCTTGAAACCCCTACCCCTAGCGTTTAATGGCTTGCGTACCTAGCTATCTCTCCCTCTTTCTCACTACTATTACTTACAAGTTCTGCTGCTACCTTTCTCTCTCACGCACACACTGTACTCTTTCTACCTTTTCTAGAAGAAGAAATAATAATGCTAAATAGGAATTAAATTATGTTTCTACTTTTCATGTACCCTCTCTCGCAGATAACGATCCACCTTTTATATAGTTGCCCTTCTCCCCCTTAATCATGCTAATAAATGAGACATCAATGTTTAAATATATTATTTATTTAGCTATCTCTCTCTCTCTCGGTAACTTTTTCGTATATATCCCTCTCTATTCTGGTAACTTTGGCTATCGACAGGGATCGAAGCCCGTCACGCGGTTTCAATTAACCCAACAAAGGTCCTTACAACGACGACGACGACGACAGCTCGATAAAACGTTTAAAATTTTGAATTTGTCATTCTTGAAGTCACCATCATGGGGATTTCCCGCTCTGAATTTTATATTTCACATCTGACTAACCACCACGTGATCAAGACCGCTGTATTCTAATGAAGCTTTCTACCCAAAGAGATCATGAAATTTAAAGGAACCAACAGTCCTTGATACAACAGCGAGTTTTGCAGGCTCGTCTAACCATCATATCTATGTCAGTAGCTGCCCTTCGTGAAGGGCTTTCGGATCTCCATGTTAAGAAAATTACGTTAATAAATACACAGGCTCTTGAATCACGTTCAGGGATCGGGATGGTTTCTAACACTAATATGTATCAACGGTTGAATTAACTACATAAAAAGAGAAAAACCTAATTCTAATGCAGAAAAATGTATAGACTTACCCTTGGCGTATCATTTTTATATTAAAAACGGAAGAAAAACAATAAATATTTACACTTTTAATCACCTCTCACCAAGAAGAAGAATATTGAATATTCAGTGTAAACAGACACTTTTTTTTTAATTTAAAACCAGTTATTATTAATCTTTCAAGTCACTGTTATATACCACCCGCATACAGCGTATCGAAAGGACTGACGTGAAAAATATTATTTAGCAAATATTTAGCTCTCTCTACGAGACAAAAGGGAAACATTTCATTGGTCGCTTAAAATATAATGCCTTAGGCTATATACATTCCTTTAGACATTTCGAGGGTGAAAATCAAGATTCTACTTGTCCGTTGCCGTCATTAGGTTTTATCAGCTGAGGGATCTCTCTACCTGCCCCAGAACCCAAAACCAGGTATAATTGTTTTACCCTTTTTCTTAATTTGGTTCTTTCTGTAAAAAATATCTTTTTATAAAGATAAAAATATTACATTTAATTTATATTAAAATCAACATCAAATGACGTCAAATTGCTTTGCAAAACTGCCAGCAGACATCATCGCTAGAAAGATGCATCAGTAAAGGTAAAACAGAGAATGAATTGAATTTTGTATCATTTAAGTCAGGTATATATATATTTTAAAAAGCTATTATTATTATTTTTACATGTAGATTTTACTGTAATACACTATAAACGTTATCTTTCATGAATTTTAATTCGTTATTAATAAAAATTATATCAATTATCTTAAATTATTATTGGTAGAACATTAGGTAATTACTTTTATCAATAAAATTCCGTAGTTACTAAGTCGACTCATGTCATGTAACAGCGTGAAGTTAGCAGCGTTAATTCACATGCCGTTCTACTTTGTTTCTAGTAAGATATGACGGCAATGTCGCATAATCTAGGTTTTTCTTCTTCTTCTTCAGAAAAATAAACATTCACTATTATAGTAATTGGGATTGATATAATTCAAAACTATCTACCTGTTTAAATATTAACATCCATGAAGGTGTCGCCCATTAAAACAGATGTTGTAACACTATACTAGCATTACACTATAAACGTTATCTTATTTATTCTCATATATTATATTTTGAGTTTATATAGTCGAAATGCATTAACTGCGTTCGTTATTCTACCTAAAACAGACGATTATCTATTCCAGGTAAAAAACACCCTTTTCTAAAGGCCAAACCTGAATGCGAGATTTTAACTAAAGAAAATTATACCCTTGCAAATAACATTGATATAATATTTTAAAACATTCCAATAGACTGATTCGGACTGATTCAAAAAGGGATACAATGTTTATATTAAATTTTCCGTATTCTGTTAAAACAATAATTTACCGTACCCCTTCTTTTACTACTTAAAATAAAACTTTTTTTTTATAAAATACTTCTGAGATTATGAACCGTGTTAATAATGTGTTTTTCTGATTCCTCAATATTGGTTTAAAGGTCAATTAATAGTTTATTATAGTGTGGTTGGGAAACATGCGGATCCTTCTACCTGCTGATCGTTATAGGTATATGGATGTTGAATTATGTTCGACTGTTTTCATGAATTTTTAATTCGTTATTAATAAAAATTATATCAATTATCTTAAATTATTATTGGTGGAACATTAGGTACATAATTACTTTTATCAATAAAATAGGTTCTACAAGTCAACCTCAATTAATTAACCCTGGGGGCTATATACTTACAAACAGTCTTGAAACAAAAATGGTAGAGCTCACCCTGTTAGGTATGAAGCCAGAGTATGGTTGTGATAAATAAAACATCAATGTTTATACATACTAGAAAATAGTGTAAAATTACTCTTTATAACTAATTATTGTTATGATGATGAAACCTGTGTGATTGATTTATTGCCCCATGGAAATATATTATGCTATGTATACTAAATAAATGTTTGTAAAATAACTTTATATGTTTAGGATTTCCCGCCCTTAAATTCAAATTTTTAGTACTACTACTGCCATCTATCGGTGACGTCATATGATCAATTGGAATGTATGTGTAGGAGAGAGACATCCTTCTTAAATGAAACAACATACTATATTACAATTCAATATGGTTTATTCAACTATTTTCTCAATACATAGCATATGCAATTTTAGATCTAGATAATTACACATATACAGATTTATATCATATAATTAACATATCACATATGCAATTTATAGACTAAATAAAATAATTACATAGGTAGAGGGTTTATATACAGACTTATATAATACAAGTTATACATGTAAACTTAACTAGTTTCTAAATTATCATCGTTAGAAATCCTATAATTTCCCCCAAGCTGAGGTATTAATACATATCACATATACAATTTGTAGACTAATTACTTTCAAAGAATAATTACATAGGTAGAGGGTTTATATACACACTTATACAATACAAGTTATACATGAACACTTGAAATCCTGTAATTTCCCCAAGCTAAGGTATCTCCGTTCCCGCCAGCAATAATGTATCGTTTATCATCTTTCCATGATAACGCTACTTTATTTTTTAATTCTGTATAAAGTTGGTGGTTGTATGATCGGAAAGATTGAACATGTTTATAAATATCTATATTGCGTAATACCACGTTTCTATAGTCTTCCAAAGTCAGTTCTTTTTTGATAACAGCCTTCTGGATACCTTTAGCTGTTTTGGTAAGATTGCCCTCTACATCTACAGCATATGCTTTTGCCCCTGTTCCCAGAAATTCCCAGAGAATTCTACCCGCATATTCGTCCTTCATTCTACCAATTATGGATTCATTCTGCGGGATTCCAAATTGATTATCAGCCTTAAAGTTTGATGTATCATACTTGTACAAATATTTCTTCATGTCTTCATAAAAATCGTCTGTATACGTCAGTAGAATTAATGAGTCGGTGTTTTTCTGGCCACGCCTGCTGCTCTCTGATTGGCTATCCCCTCTCCTCTAGCTCCTCCCCTTGCTTCTGATTGGTCGACGCCATCTTGGATGACACGCCTACTATTCTGTGATTGGCTGAAGGCGGCCATTTTGAAAACGCCTACTATTCTCTGATTGGATGACGGCCATCTTGGAACTTCGGGCGCCATTTTACCACGCCCTATGAATCCATGACTGGAAACTGTATTACCGGCAACATGCATGCTTCTAAGAGATGGCGTTATGAAGGGATACCGACAAACTATGTACTTTTACTACTAGGCGGCGCGTCATGAAGAAATCTGTATTACCGATCATCATTTTATATTAATAAATTTCACCGTTTTCTCAAATAATTATCGTCGTCGTCGTCGTCATTAATAAGATAATAATTACACATAGTAATAATTAATTCAGCATTAAAAATTTGAAATTCAGGAGGGCGCGTCATGAAGAAATCTGTATTATCCTACACATTGAGGCTATTAGAGGTCTCATTAAAGAATCTCCTCTCTCACTCTCTCCTATTAGAGGTCGCATTAAAGAACCTTCCGTATAAATCATTCGCGATTTAAATAACAACGCAGGTTTATTATAATATTTACGCTAAGATGTAGTTTTATTAATATACAGAGAACTACAATTCTTCATCTAACGTGATCTCTTTTAAAATATTGTTATTTAAATTTATTAACAATAGGTTATTTATCGTTTCTTTCGACAGTTTCGACCTGTGTTCAGGCAACCATGCATACACGCGAGCATACGGGCTAATATACGGTTATCGTTCTCATACAGGAGCGTACAAGAGAAAAATATGAAAGGGGCTTGAATTAAATGCTATAAATCAGGTCAGGGGTAAATATATCTTAATACTCACCCTGCTTCTACGTTTATGAATCGTTTTCATTCCCTTTCTTTATTATTAACATATTACTTTTACTCTCGTTAAATTGGAATGTATGTGTAGGAGAGAGACATCCGTCTTAAATGAAACAACATAGTATATTACAATTCAATATGGTTTATTCAACTATTTTCTCAATACATAGCATATGCAATTTTAGATCTGGATAATTACACATATACAGATTTATATCATATAATTAACATATCACATATGCAATTTATAGACTAAATAGAATAATTCTGTATTACCGGCAATCTGTGTGCTACCAATAGAGGGCGTAATGCTACAATTAGTGTGTATTGCTAAGAGAGGGCGTGGTCAAAATGGCGCCCAAAGTTCCAAAATGGCGCACGTCCAATCAGAGAGCAGTAGGCGGGGAAATTAGTCAATGTTTATTTAAATTAACAACATATAAGCAAATTAATAAAACCTTTTAATCGATATCACACTTTTTAACAACAATCTAATTTAAACAAATATAGAGTTTAAATTGTTACTAAATCCCTTTGATAGATTATTATTATAAAAAATAAATAAGGAACGGCTAAAAGACTTTATTAATTTGCATTAAAATTGATCTTTATAATTAATTTATAATATTTAATAGTCTGCAGCGCATTTAAACTTTAATAATAATTAGTCAATGTTTATTTAAATTAACAGCATATAATCTTTGTTGTTTTTAGCCGTTCCTTATTTATTTTTTATAATAATAATCTATCAAAGGGATTTAGTAACAATTTAAACTCTATATTTGTTTAAATTAGATTTAAACAAATAGAACACTGAACTTTATACCCCTGGTGTATCTTAAACCTTTTAATCGATATTACACTTTTTAACAACAATCTAATTTAAACAAATATAGAGTTTAAATTGTTACTAAATCCCTTTGATAGATTATTATTATAAAAAATAAATAAGGAACGGCTAAAAACAACAAAGATTATATGCTGTTAATTTAAATAAACATTGACTAATTATTATTAAAGTTTAAATGCGCTGCAGACTATTAAATATTATAAATTAATTATAAAGATCAATTTTAATGCAAATTAATAGTCTTTTAGCCGTTCCTTATTTATTTTTTATAATAATAATCTATCAAAGGGATTTAGTAACAATTTAAACTCTATATTTGTTTAAATTAGATTGTTGTTAAAAAGTGTGATATCGATTAAAAGGTTTTATTAATTTGCTTATATGTTGTTAATTTAAATAAACATTGACTAATTTCCCCGCCTACTGCTCTCTGATTGGACGTGCGCCATTTTGGAACTTTGGGCGCCATTTTGACCACGCCCTCTCTTAGCAATACACACTAATTGTAGCATTACGCCCTCTATTGGTAGCACACAGATTGCCGGTAATACAGAATTATTTTATTTAGTCTATAAATTGCATATGTGATATGTTAATTATATGATATAAATCTGTATATGTGTAATTATCCAGATCTAAAATTGCATATGCTATGTATTGAGAAAATAGTTGAATAAACCATATTGAATTGTAATATACTATGTTGTTTCATTTAAGAAGGATGTCTCTCTCCTACACATACATTCCAATTTAACGAGAGTAAAAGTAATATGTTAATAATAAAGAAAGGGAATGAAAACGATTCATAAACGTAGAAGCAGGGTGAGTATTAAGATATATTTACCCCTGACCTGATTTATAGCATTTAATTCAAGCCCCTTTCATATTTTTCTCTTGTACGCTCCTGTATGAGAACGATAACCGTATATTAGCCCGTATGCTCGCGTGTATGCATGGTTGCCTGAACACAGGTCGAAACTGTCGAAAGAAACGATAAATAACCTATTGTTAATAAATTTAAATAACAATATTTTAAAAGAGATCACGTTAGATGAAGAATTGTAGTTCTCTGTATATTAATAAAACTACATCTTAGCGTAAATATTATAATAAACCTGCGTTGTTATTTAAATCGCGAATGATTTATACGGAAGGTTCTTTAATGCGACCTCTAATAGGAGAGAGTGAGAGAGGAGATTCTTTAATGAGACCTCTAATAGCCTCAATGCGTAGGATAATACAGATTTCTTCATGACGCGCCCTCCTGAATTTCAAATTTTTAATGCTGAATTAATTATTACTATGTGTAATTATTATCTTATTAATGACGACGACGACGACGATAATTATTTGAGAAAACGGTGAAATTTATTAATATAAAATGATGATCGGTAATACAGATTTCTTCATGACGCGCCGCCTAGTAGTAAAAGTACATAGTTTGTCGGTATCCCTTCATAACGCCATCTCTTAGAAGCATGCATGTTGCCGGTAATACAGTTTCCAGTCATGGATTCATAGGGCGTGGTAAAATGGCGCCCGAAGTTCCAAAATGGCCGTCATCCAATCAGAGAATAGTAGGCGTTTTCAAAATGGCCGCCTTCAGCCAATCACAGAATAGTAGGCGTGTCATCCAAGATGGCGTCGACCAATCAGAAGCAAGGGGAGGAGCTAGAGGAGAGGGGATAGCCAATCAGAGAGCAGCAGGCGTGGCCAGAAAAACACCGACTCATTAATTCTACTGACGTATACAGACGATTTTTATGAAGACATGAAGAAATATTTGTACAAGTATGATACATCAAACTTTAAGGCTGATAATCAATTTGGAATCCCGCAGAATGAATCCATAATTGGTAGAATGAAGGACGAATATGCGGGTAGAATTCTCTGGGAATTTCTGGGAACAGGGGCAAAAGCATATGCTGTAGATGTAGAGGGCAATCTTACCAAAACAGCTAAAGGTATCCAGAAGGCTGTTATCAAAAAAGAACTGACTTTGGAAGACTATAGAAACGTGGTATTACGCAATATAGATATTTATAAACATGTTCAATCTTTCCGATCATACAACCACCAACTTTATACAGAATTAAAAAATAAAGTAGCGTTATCATGGAAAGATGATAAACGATACATTATTGCTGGCGGGAACGGAGATACCTTAGCTTGGGGAAATTACAGGATTTCAAGTGTTCATGTATAACTTGTATTGTATAAGTGTGTATATAAACCCTCTACCTATGTAATTATTCTTTGAAAGTAATTAGTCTACAAATTGTATATGTGATATGTATTAATACCTCAGCTTGGGGGAAATTATAGGATTTCTAACGATGATAATTTAGAAACTAGTTAAGTTTACATGTATAACTTGTATTATATAAGTCTGTATATAAACCCTCTACCTATGTAATTATTTTATTTAGTCTATAAATTGCATATGTGATATGTTAATTATATGATATAAATCTGTATATGTGTAATTATCTAGATCTAAAATTGCATATGCTATGTATTGAGAAAATAGTTGAATAAACCATATTGAATTGTAATATAGTATGTTGTTTCATTTAAGAAGGATGTCTCTCTCCTACACATACATTCCAATTGATCATATGACGTCACCGATAGATGGCAGTAGTAGTACTAAAAATTTGAATTTAAGGGCGGGAAATCCTAAACATATAAAGTTATTTTACAAACATTTATTTAGTATACATAGCATAATATATTTCCATGGGGCAATAAATCAATCACACAGGTTTCATCATCATAACAATAATTAGTTATAAAGAGTAATTTTACACTATTTTCTAGTATGTATAAACATTGATGTTTTATTTATCACAACCATACTCTGGCTTCATACCTAACAGGGTGAGCTCTACCATTTTTGTTTCAAGACTGTTTGTAAGTATATAGCCCCCAGGGTTAATTAATTGAGGTTGACTTGTAGAACCTATTTTATTGATAAAAGTAATTATGTACCTAATGTTCCACCAATAATAATTTAAGATAATTGATATAATTTTTATTAATAACGAATTAAAAATTCATGAAAACAGTCGAACATAATTCAACATCCATATACCTATAACGATCAGCAGGTAGAAGGATCCGCATGTTTCCCAACCACACTATAATAAACTATTAATTGACCTTTAAACCAATATTGAGGAATCAGAAAAACACATTATTAACACGGTTCATAATCTCAGAAGTATTTTATAAAAAAAAAGTTTTATTTTAAGTAGTAAAAGAAGGGGTACGGTAAATTATTGTTTTAACAGAATACGGAAAATTTAATATAAACATTGTATCCCTTTTTGAATCAGTCCGAATCAGTCTATTGGAATGTTTTAAAATATTATATCAATGTTATTTGCAAGGGTATAATTTTCTTTAGTTAAAATCTCGCATTCAGGTTTGGCCTTTAGAAAAGGGTGTTTTTTACCTGGAATAGATAATCGTCTGTTTTAGGTAGAATAACGAACGCAGTTAATGCATTTCGACTATATAAACTCAAAATATAATATATGAGAATAAATAAGATAACGTTTATAGTGTAATGCTAGTATAGTGTTACAACATCTGTTTTAATGGGCGACACCTTCATGGATGTTAATATTTAAACAGGTAGATAGTTTTGAATTATATCAATCCCAATTACTATAATAGTGAATGTTTATTTTTCTGAAGAAGAAGAAGAAAAACCTAGATTATGCGACATTGCCGTCATATCTTACTAGAAACAAAGTAGAACGGCATGTGAATTAACGCTGCTAACTTCACGCTGTTACATGACATGAGTCGACTTAGTAACTACGGAATTTTATTGATAAAAGTAATTACCTAATGTTCTACCAATAATAATTTAAGATAATTGATATAATTTTTATTAATAACGAATTAAAATTCATGAAAGATAACGTTTATAGTGTATTACAGTAAAATCTACATGTAAAAATAATAATAATAGCTTTTTAAAATATATATATACCTGACTTAAATGATACAAAATTCAATTCATTCTCTGTTTTACCTTTACTGATGCATCTTTCTAGCGATGATGTCTGCTGGCAGTTTTGCAAAGCAATTTGACGTCATTTGATGTTGATTTTAATATAAATTAAATGTAATATTTTTATCTTTATAAAAAGATATTTTTTACAGAAAGAACCAAATTAAGAAAAAGGGTAAAACAATTATACCTGGTTTTGGGTTCTGGGGCAGGTAGAGAGATCCCTCAGCTGATAAAACCTAATGACGGCAACGGACAAGTAGAATCTTGATTTTCACCCTCGAAATGTCTAAAGGAATGTATATAGCCTAAGGCATTATATTTTAAGCGACCAATGAAATGTTTCCCTTTTGTCTCGTAGAGAGAGCTAAATATTTGCTAAATAATATTTTTCACGTCAGTCCTTTCGATACGCTGTATGCGGGTGGTATATAACAGTGACTTGAAAGATTAATAATAACTGGTTTTAAATTAAAAAAAAAGTGTCTGTTTACACTGAATATTCAATATTCTTCTTCTTGGTGAGAGGTGATTAAAAGTGTAAATATTTATTGTTTTTCTTCCGTTTTTAATATAAAAATGATACGCCAAGGGTAAGTCTATACATTTTTCTGCATTAGAATTAGGTTTTTCTCTTTTTATGTAGTTAATTCAACCGTTGATACATATTAGTGTTAGAAACCATCCCGATCCCTGAACGTGATTCAAGAGCCTGTGTATTTATTAACGTAATTTTCTTAACATGGAGATCCGAAAGCCCTTCACGAAGGGCAGCTACTGACATAGATATGATGGTTAGACGAGCCTGCAAAACTCGCTGTTGTATCAAGGACTGTTGGTTCCTTTAAATTTCATGATCTCTTTGGGTAGAAAGCTTCATTAGAATACAGCGGTCTTGATCACGTGGTGGTTAGTCAGATGTGAAATATAAAATTCAGAGCGGGAAATCCCCATGATGGTGACTTCAAGAATGACAAATTCAAAATTTTAAACGTTTTATCGAGCTGTCGTCGTCGTCGTCGTTGTAAGGACCTTTGTTGGGTTAATTGAAACCGCGTGACGGGCTTCGATCCCTGTCGATAGCCAAAGTTACCAGAATAGAGAGGGATATATACGAAAAAGTTACCGAGAGAGAGAGAGATAGCTAAATAAATAATATATTTAAACATTGATGTCTCATTTATTAGCATGATTAAGGGGGAGAAGGGCAACTATATAAAAGGTGGATCGTTATCTGCGAGAGAGGGTACATGAAAAGTAGAAACATAATTTAATTCCTATTTAGCATTATTATTTCTTCTTCTAGAAAAGGTAGAAAGAGTACAGTGTGTGCGTGAGAGAGAAAGGTAGCAGCAGAACTTGTAAGTAATAGTAGTGAGAAAGAGGGAGAGATAGCTAGGTACGCAAGCCATTAAACGCTAGGGGTAGGGGTTTCAAGATGAGCGCCGAGTAGTAGTTGGGATAAATTCGTTTATATCGCGCAGGTCCGCGGTTTGTGTTTAAAGCTGAATTAAAAATTTTTTAATGCTGGATCAGTTATCTTAAATTACTATTATTATATGTAATTAACTTATTACTAACGGTAATTATTTTGAGAAGTCGGTGAGATTTATTAATATACATAATCGATAATACAGATTTCTTCATGACGCCCTCTATTGACGATATGTTGGTTGTCGGTAATACAGATCCCCGTAATAGCTATTTCTTGTCGGTAATACAGATTCCCGTAATGGCTATTTCTCGACCCCTTTTTATCCGATCCTGTACGCCACTGTGGGTAGAAAAATGGTTAAAATGATAGCCCCCTATGAAAATTTGTCTTGCACGCCTATGAATAGTTGGCAATACTGCTGTGTGAGGGAGATAGTCGCATACAAAACTAATGGGTTAGAGAGAGATAGCATACCAGTTCAAGGTTATTTCAGAAGTGAGGAAGTGAGGCGCCAGAATCCCCCTATCCCCCCTACTTAAGTCGCATATATGCTTGGGGGGAGCTTCATTTCCACGAGCCCCCCCTAGCTACATGCCTGCTGTATGGGTATTTATTCTAAGAGTCTGTTTACGCCACACAGTTCAAGATGCGCCCTGTGTTGGGTGCGCTACATTAGTAAATCACTTCAATATGATTCAAACCATTAATTTAACATTGCAACTTCAAAAGTTGCAATTATAATACTTTTACATATAAGTTATATAGAAAGTCCTGGAAGACGTTTAGAATTTAGTATAAAATCTCAAGTAACCTTTATGAATGTAGTTATAAATCTACTTAATATTTTTAAATACAACCTTCACTAGTTTAAAGTGGAAGAATCGTACTACACTTTCACGTAAGCTTATAATTATATTACTCCTACAAACTTAGATAAACGCTGCTAAAAAAACTTTGCATTTTTTCTCAAGTAAGTATTCAACATTTTGTTGAAATCTTACGTGAAAATGTAGTTCATACTTTGTAGTTTCCGGGGAAAAAATTGTTTCAATTGGTTTGTAAATATCGATGCTACAGAATCGCGCGTTTTACATGTTTTAGCACACAATTTCGAAGGTACACATAACTCTTAACTTCAATAAATCTTCGCGCATAATACAATGGTATGTTAATTTAAATCTTTGAAATGAAAAAGAAAGATAAGTAACCGTTGCTAATAAAATGAAATATTCTGCAAATATAAAAAGGGGAATTCAAATCCGCACATAAAAATAAAAGTATAAGTGATACAATCACTATTATATTCACAATTGAAAAGTTGGATAGTGGCTAGTATCGGAATTCTATATGGTTATGAAATGTATAATTATGATACTGGTATTGGAAATGTATTTAATAAAAGTATTTATTATGTTCAAGGAGTATACTAGTAGATACTCTGCATTGGAGAATAATCAACGCAAAAAGTAAAGAAGTGGTTCTACTAAGAAATAAGGGAGCAGAGAAGGTTTTCTTCTATATTATTTGGAATCTTGTGGAAAAGAATATTGGACATTGCGGAGTAAAAATTGCTTAATTAAGTAATTTGGTCCATTTAATTTATTTATTTATTTTAAATTAATAGTTAGTTTTAAATACATCCATCACTTAACAATCTCGAGAATCCAACATAGCCCTGAATAAGAAAATAATAAGAAATTTCTTGAACATTTTCTACTCTAAGTTAATTCTTTAGAAATTATATAGCGCCTGACTTAATTGCGAAATCTTGAAGTAAAATAAAGAGGAACGTAACTTATTTGTATGAATAATGCTTTATTTAACCTCTGTAAAAGTATTCCTAAATCCGTTAAGAAATGTAGTAAAGGAGAAATTGTAGTTGATTTCTAAAAATAATTAAAATCATTAATAAAGTAAATCTAACTTATCTTAAATTTTATAAAAGTTAATTTACTTAATTTCTGCGATCTAGTGGCAAGATTTTAGAAATAATTAATCGGTCGAATTTTAATTTCTTTAATTAGTTCGGATTCATCTCATATTTATTTGGATTCAACAAATGTGGGGAGTATTATCGCCTATTTATTTCACTACTATCTTAGTGCGGATTCTTTGATTATTTATTTATTTGACGCCTAACGTGGGGCGTATTATAGTTTATTTAATTCACTACCACTTTAGCGCGGATTTATTACAACAATTATTACAAAAGATAAACAGTAAAGTTTTATGGCCGTTTTCCTCATATCCTGTAAGGTATGCAAAATGAAACATTGCTTTTTATCTAAATTCAAACCACAGTTGGAATGGAATCTTTTCTCTACAACCGTGTGGTGCTTCGGGTTACGGACGTAATTGAAGATGAGAATTTTAAAACTATTTATTAAACTCTAAACATACTGTAAAAATATCATAAACATTGCGGCATTTAGCAAACATTTTAATAGAATTCTAATATAAACAGTTTTAATATTCTTCTGTTAAGATTAATTGCTTCATCCTCATGCCAGCAGTGGCATAGTTTGATGCAATATAAAATTGAATCTATTTAAAATTGCATTAATATAGTTTTATGTTCCATCCAGTAGCTACAATCCTGAAAACGTTTTAGTAGCGCAAACTGTATAATCGGGATAAAGAAAGTGTACAAACATTGGTTAATTTTAAACTATGTATTTTAAGCTATTTATTATATTATTTTGTTTAAAGTAATGTACCTCTAACACAAGGAATACTTAATAGTTATTCAGGGCTGTCCTGTTTATGTTAGAACAAAAAGGACATTGACCTATTTGTGCTCTGTTTATTGGTATATCGTATTGTTATATCGCAGTATTTCGTTTTCAAAGAAAATGCAATGATTACGTTATAGCTAAACAGAACTTGTCCCTAATGCAATAATAAAGTATTTTATGAATATAAGCATTCCATTTCTTTCGGCCATCACTCATTCTCAATACACATACTAAAATCATAAACAAAATAAAATTAATGCCATCAATGCGTATAATTGCCCATATATTATTTTTAAACCTACTGATCAGTCTGTTAGACTACAAGGTATTTGGTCGTCTATGTAAGGTAGGTCGTGATACGTTCCACCAAGCTCCAAAAATGTATACCTTTCTAGCAATTGTTTTTGATGTGCGTAAAATCGAAATTGACATCAGGATTTTTTGTTCCTATTGACGAGTACTTTCACACATTCAAATTATACAAAAGCTATCTGAAACACCTTTTTGAAAGCATTTGAAATCTCTTATCTCTTAGCAAATAGAGTACAGTAATTTTAATGTCGTGGTTTTTGGTCAATGGAATCTATTCCCACTTCTGATGTCCCTCAAGCGTCTGATTTAAGATCTTTAATATTTTTAAAATTTATTAATGATATCGAGGAATCAATAGAACATTCCAAGTCCCGGATGTTTGTTGGCGATATTAAAATTTTTACATAGATTCAGTGTGAGAAACTACAATTTCACATAAATCCATCTACAACTGGTCCGTAACTAATAAACTTTACTACAATATAAGTAAATGTGTAATACTATCTATTTTTTTTTTAACTGAACAAGAATATAGTAAGTTTAATTACAAAATCATAAGATCATAAACTTACATTTCATAGTCACATTGATAGTTTATGCAATCATTCCTACAAACTTCTGCAGTTGGGGCTTTTTTCGACCTTTAGATAGTAAATTGAGACATCCATGTTTTGAAACTGAATCTGTATTTGAAGAGGTTTCAGACTGAGTCGTTGTCAGATTAAAAGGTAGCTTCTTTTCCAATTATTGTTCCTAGTATGTGTTAATATTAGCTTAAATGACAGACATGAAAAGTCTCTACTACACATATAGTTCATAACCTCAAAGCCCCATTAATATACTTGACACATGAATAATCTACGTAAGTTAAAGTTTGCTACTTGTTAGGTGTTATATTTAGTTTGGTTTCTTTCAAACGCAAAGTTAGAACACGGGATTTAAAATAGTTTCTACTAAATTCCACTCTTATACGTAATACACGTAAATCCCTTTTCGGGTTAAGTTAACCCCTAGGTCGAATAAACTTTATGATTTATACAGGGAGGGTCATTCAACACTACAGTTTAACGTTTTTAATTTACATCTCCGGACCGGATCAGGATTTTGGAGATCGGCCGAGGGATTAAATTTAGTATTTTAGGTATAAACGCAAAGGTTCTCCTCCTACTACCAGAACCAATCTGCTTTCGTTTCTTTCAGCAAAATAAAAACCAATATAATATATATAAGAAGATTTCCCTAAATATTTTTCGCGATGATCCTCGAGAACGAAGAAACGTACGGAAAACAAAAACAAAAGATTAGCAATGATTTTTCTTTTATGCACATCGCGTGCTTCATTTTCAAAAGAATACCACTTGGAGAAAATTATTTTTTGCAGCTCAGAAAGTTTTGTATACGTGCTACTCTTCTACAGCAACAAATAGCATTCAAGGAAGTGTTTACAGTTTGATCGCGAGCAGAAAGATTGATAGTCTAAACGGTTTTTTTTATGGTTGTAAAAACATGAAGGATGAAACTGTTGTAAACACAAGAGGGATAACAACTTCATATCCTTTCGTTCGTAATTACTGTTCTATCCGAATTCGTTATTACAAAAAAGGACATCGCGTAGGAAATATAGAGAATTACTCTCTCCTACGCCCTGAGGAGCTTTAGATGTTGTGTTATCTGATACTTTCCCCCTCACACACATACTGGAGGGTTATAGCTTTGCGGATGTGATATAAAAAGAAAAGCTAAAGTATGCGATATAAAATGTTTACTTACAACTACTAAATTCCACATTTTGGCGGCTTCTGCCACCGTCGTGCAGACCGTGCTGCATCCGGCCAGTAACATCAGCTTCGTAGGTTCGTTATAGAGCAGATTGTACATAACGCTAGCACCAAGTCCTGGTTCACACTAAAACAAACAAGAAAATATTAATTAAATCGAAATTCGTTTACACATGAACAAAATTTCATCTCAGTTTTAATAGCGTTTTGCTTTAACTTTTTAAAACCAATATTTAGTTTCTATTAACACTATTTACAGGGCTGTCGTAAACGAGTGTGCATTGCATAAAAGCTTCTTCTAACGAGAAATGTCGGCAAGTTAATTACTGAATGATTGTGTGGATGAAAATTTTCAAAAGTTTTCCAATTTTGAAAAAGTTTCATTATAAACGAGGATGCTGAAGTAAACCTTTTGGCTTTTTTCGAAGCAAATCCTGAATATTCACTTAGAGATGCTCCAAGAGAATTTGAATTCAGCGTGAGTACTATAGACCAAATCTAAAAAGCATAAAATACAAAACATTCAAATTTACACCGATGCATACTCAGAGGAGAGGGGATTCTCAACCAAGATTTTGCAAGCATTTTGTCAATGGTTTATTAATTGTTGCAATCATAATCCCAACTTTCACAGACTAACTCATAACAGACATGAAGGAAGGAGTTCAGCAGGACGGAGCCCCTGCGCACAATTCGAATGCAGCACGAGACTTGCTTACAAAATTCTTCGATGACCAATGGATAGGAACGCAAAGAGCCATACAGTGGCCTCCGCACTCTCCTGATATAATGCCTTTTAATTTTTATTTTTGGGGGTACCTTAAAGTTGAAGTATACAAGCAAGCATACGAGAACGTAAATGAGTTGTAAAATAGAATAAACCACATTAATAATAATATTAATTGTAGGACAATTTAAAAGCGGTGCGTCAAATATTCAAATTCGAACTAGAAGATGTATCGAGCAAGGAATTTTCGAGCACCTATCATAAAAGAACTAGCATAATGCCCATTGAAAAATCAACGAACCCGTCTCTGGTCACTTCAGCTATCAATGCAGTAAGAAAAGTGATCGATTTACAAAAGTTGAGCTGCTGGTAACGCCGCCGCCGGCAAACTGCGTGCATACCATATACCACGAATCATTCATAGGTGCACGCGCACTCAAATAATTACAATTAACTTATGTCTGTAAAAGCTGTTGAATTTCGAAAATCACTGAATAGATTTTAATGCCGTTTCCATTCAATAGCTTGTTTCTTGGAGAATGTTTAGTTATAAAGATTGTTCAAAAGGTCTTTCGAGAGTCGTATAATGAGCAAAATGTAAAAGAAATAATCAATAAAATTCGCAAATCAAACACAAAATGCCTTAAATTAAAAAAACGATAATAGACAAAGGCAAACTGTAAGCGAACGAATTGTAGGTCTCAGAAAGATCTATAAAAACGCCCGTTGTGGCATATATGTATCACTTACAGATTACTACAGAATCAAGGTTTCTTTAATAATGGTTTTTTCGAAAAACTCTTTTCCCCTGGAATGTTGTCTCACGCTCCTCCTAAAGGAAACGCAGGTAATTTCTGTATTTATTTACCTCCAGAATTGCTTCAAGTATAATCTGTGAAAATTTGAAGAGCTTACGTCATTCAAGAGATATATAGCCATAATGATTTTTGAAGAAATGCCCTCCCCCCCTACGACCCCCTTGGGGTTTTTAGGATTAAAAATAAACTTATTGCCTATGAGCTAAAAGAAACCAACCCACTTGCCTGTTAAACTCCGGAATACCGAAGATCATAACTGGCTATTATTATATATTAAATGACATTTAATTATTCTGTCGCCATTTTAATATATATATTATATTATTCATTAATATTTGTCTTGTATCATTATTTACTATACTATCTAAGAAATGTTTCAGCTTGGGTTCAATAAGTTTTGCATTTTTTCATTACCTATAACGGCTGCTACCAAGATTAAACAGAAAAAATTAATTAGATTAATTTTTCATTTTCAAGAGGTAATGAACATAAACTTTCGTATTTCTAATATCACAATTATACAAAGATATACAGAGAGCCCCATTTAAAAAATGTTACTTTTGAAAATAACTCGATACTATCACTGCTGATGGGTCTCTTCTGTCAACAGCTGATTACTCCACTTGACATAACCAGGCGCACAGTTATTTTAAGATTTATTTTAGTGTACTTTATTCCTTGAGAGGAATTTTTGCACATTCTGAACCCTACTAATGACTAACTGCTGTGTATCAATTTGATGACCTTGAGATAACTCATGTTCAAGATCCTTTAACTATTATGCTTAAAAGGTGAGAATTTACAGGCACATGTTCTTCTCAAGTTTGGTTGCTCTATTTTGATTACAGGCGAAGCTAGAGCGAATCAAAATCCAAAAAGTTGAAGTTTTTGCAAAGTTTGACACCTAATACTTCCAAAAAGGACAGCTACTGGTAGATAATTAGTGGTAAAAGTTCGTTCCAGATTCGTTTTTCCTCACGTAACTCTATATTGTTCTAAATTTGAGTACTGTATAGATAGAATCTCCAGGCTGAAAGTTTGCCCTGTGAACGCTTCTTTCGGAAAGTTGGATTCAACGCTGTTAGGATAAGTCAGAGCTTACTTATATGTGAAAACAATGCAAGTTCAAGTATAATACAACTACTT
This sequence comes from Agrypnus murinus, assembly GCA_929113105.1. Taxonomy (NCBI): domain Eukaryota; kingdom Metazoa; phylum Arthropoda; class Insecta; order Coleoptera; family Elateridae; genus Agrypnus; species Agrypnus murinus. The sequence continues at coordinate 252,400,650 of OV816024.1, read as the reverse complement.
ACATAATTTCGTTGAAATCAATAAAATTGACTGCTCGCTAACAGCGTGACCAAGTCATAGAAATTCTACGTCTCAGTCTGACAAAAACTTTTTGTGAAAGCAAAGGAAAATAAAGCACAAAAAATATCAGCTCAAAAATGTATGTTTTCTAGGACCGTAAGCATATTTAAATGATAGTGTAATAAACTTTTGGCGTAAGTTATTCTAATTGATGCTAGCGGAAAAAAGGGAATATAACACGTACTTACATATAGTGTGTTTACAAGGATTCCCAAAGTAAGTATTTTCTACTAATAGTGATTCAGATTATACTGGGCTGATGTTTTTTGAAACACGTTTATTCAAATAGTAATTTTGTGAATAATACTAAAATATATTTATGAGACCAAGTGAACTCACCGCACTACCAAAAAAAATGAATTAATCACAACTGGACTGTTTTCTGTAAAAAAATACGTGTATACATTTGTTTGTTATGAATTCACACACTCTGTTTACTAAAGTTTACTGAAATTTTCTAAACCCTCCCGATTAAATAAATTGCAAGGCTTCCTAACGGGGTTGATGAGTTTCTTTGAAGCGTTTTCTTCTAGACAGATACGATGAGAACAATATTCACCAAAGCGGAAATTCAAACCAATATATCATTGGATATGTATCTCACGATTTTGCCTTTCAGTAAGGGGTAACTTACAATCAAGAAGCGCCATTTTTTTGATACAAAGGATGAAGAGGCATTTTATTTAAAGAAAAGACCGAGAAAAGTCTAGGAAATAAGAAAAGAAAAAATATCCAATGGTCGTTCTTATTTTTATTAATAAAATTAGAATATTAAGTTAATAAGCGAAAAAATGCAACCTCGGGGGAAATAAATGATTAAATTAACAATCCTAAAGTTTTTTCATTTTCATTTTAATATTCAGTGATTTTCTCTACTATCCAGTTTGTACGTTGCTCATAAAACCGAGTAAACCAACTTTTTTATATAAGCAATTCAATTTTTCCCCTTTACAAAAATATGGATATAAAACTTTACAACGAGAAATGCATGGATTTAAAAAAGCTTCGCTTGATAGTAGTTACCTTAATTAGTTTTAGTTTTGAATAGTCAAACCACCATGAAAAGATAATAACGCACGCATTTTTTAATCAAATTTGTTTGTTACCATTTTTGTAAAAACAAGAAAGCTTACAAGAAGAGATGCTACTTAAACCGCCCTTTTAGGGATATCTACCCAATTCATATTTAAGTTCCTTGTTATTTAGCAAATTAGGAGAAATGCCCATGGGGAAGACTTTCACTTAATTTTCTTTCTTTACCTGTTTCCTTTTACCCAATTTAAAGATGGAGAGAAACTAAAAGCTTTTATAGAAAGTTGGCGATCTTCTTTTCTTTTATGTGTACACATTTTTCCTTGAACTCTTTATTAAATAAATCAAGTTAGCAACGTTAAATATATATAAGAGAAGATATAAAAAAAAGGAATATAGTATACTTACATATAACGATGCAGGAATTTATAATATAAATTGGAAGTTTCCTTGTTTTTATCAAAATATCTTCCTTTTGGTTGTTAATTATGTTAAGTACATGCCATTTTGATATTTTTAATTTTAACTATTTTGGTACCTATTAATTTTAATAGATCATTTTGAATTAATTTTTTAATAATAATAACTAATAATTTGAGGATATTCGAATTATATCCGTTCACAAATTCATTTATAAGATAATTTATATATATATATATATATATATATATATATATATATATATATATATATATATATATATATATATATATATCATATATATATATATATATATATATATATATATATATATATATATATATATATATATATATATATATATATATATATATATATATATATATATATATATATATAATATAATATAGGTGATAACTTTACCAAGGTTACCATAAGGTTGCAGTTGCTTGGCCAGGAATTTCGCTAGAGGTTGCAGTGGTGATCCAATGGAGCTTACGATGGGTCTTAGTGGTACACCTTCCTTGTGGACTTTTGGTAATCCGTGGATCACCACTGCAACCTCTAGCAAAATTCCTGGCCAAGCAACTGCAACCTTATGCCGAAGAAGCCGAATCTTACGTAAAGAACGCAAGCCACTTCATCGAGCGTATAAAAGACCTAACAGTGGCACCAGGAGATCTGCTAGTAAGCTTTGATGTAACCTCTTTATTCACGAATGTTCCAGTAAAAGAAGCAGTAGATATGATACAACGGAAATACCAAGTCCCAAATGAAATCATCGAGTTAACAAGACACTGCCTAAACAACACCTACTTCATCTACAAAGATCAACGGTACAAACAAGTGGAAGGAGCACCTATGGGATCACCTTTATCGCCGGTAATAGCGAACCTATTCATGGAAGAATTAGAAGTCCGAGCAATAGAAACGGCAAGTGACAAACCTAAACTATGGCTAAGATACGTAGACGATACTTTTATTATATGGACCCATGGAGAAGAGAAACTGCAGACCTTCTTACAGCATCTAAACAACATACACCAGAAGATCAAATTCACAATGGAGGTGGAAAAGGACAATCAACTACCTTTCCTAGATGTATCTATAATCAAGAAGGAAGACGGCAGCCTGGGATACACAGTATACCGAAAATCAACCCACACAAATCGCTACCTGAACGCGCAGTCACATCACCACCCAGCGCAACTACAGTCAGTAGTCAAGACATTAATAACCAGATCACAACGATTGACTGATGACGATAATAAACATCAAGAACTAGAACAGGTGAAGTTGGCATTAAAACAAAATGGTTTCTCGTCCAGAAATATCAAGAAAGCGTTAACACCAAGGGACCCAAAGCCAAAAGAAGAAGAAACATCGGTATCCAAAGCACACTTACCGTACATCAAAGGGACCACGGACAAAATAAGTAGAGTGCTGAGAAAACACAACATCGATACCATCTTCAACACCGATAAAAAGATTGGAAACATGCTATCATCCGCAAAAACAAAAATACCACTAGAAAGCCAAGGAGTATACGAGATCCCATGTAAAGACTGCGGGGAATCCTACATAGGGCAGACCAACAGAAGAATTCAAGTAAGAAGAGAAGAACACCGAAATGCAGTCAACAAAAATGAGAGAACGTCTTCACTAGCACAACATGTAAGTGGTACATCTCATAACATAGATTTCGAAAATACAAAAGTTTTAGCGAATATACAACATAAGACCCGACGAACCATAAGAGAAGCCATTGAGATCGAGAAACGTCCGAACAATCTTAATACCAGGGACGATACACAGCGACTACCATCAGCTTGGAAACCAGCTATAACCAGTATCACCGTTAAGAAGCGAAAACCAGCACAGCAGAACGATAAAAGGGAAAGCGAGAGAAAGCCACCGGATCAAGCGAGACCAATGACACGCAGCCGCGCCAAAAACCAAAACGCGTAACACCGTAACCGTATATAAAGACCAACCGCTGCAACAAGACGTCAGTCTACATCGTGTAACCACGCGAAGCAGAAGGAAGTTAGAAGTGACCTGAAGATGGCAAGTGTGATCTTGCCGAAACGTCGTCAACCATTGTCTGGTTCCTCTAGGAGCCGAATAGTGAATACGCGGAGTGAAACCCGGAAAAGTGGTAAAGTATCATATATATATATATATATATATATATATATATATATATATATATATATATATATATACATGTGTTTTGTAGAAAGTGGCACCCTGAACGATCAATGTAAAAGTGACGCCCTGTGTATATAATTGCAATATAAAACTGGGCATAATGACACCAGCATATATATAGTGCAAATGGCACCCAAGTGTATATTTTTTATATCATAAATTACCAGTTTGGCACCCTCCAACGTTGCCAAATTAGCGGGTGTCACTTGTCATATTATTCTGATAAACTGGTGGCATTGATATATTTGTTAATTGACATTATATGTTCTACGAGTGGTTCAGAATAGAAATATTTAATTTGCATGGTGGCTACTTATAAAACAAATATATATCAAGTCTTGTTTTATATAAGTTATAACACTTGTAAATTCGAAAGAGCAGATGGAATTGAAGATACATTGAAGATGACAATTCTAGACAAAGCAATGCTCCTTTTATGCAATTTTAGGGGATTGAGTTTCGAGAGATCGGAATGACATCACGGAAAAGGAATGTTTTATGTTTAGTGCGGTCGATCCTTTAATCTTTAATGTAACTTAATTAGAACAATAAGTTTAGACTATTTTCTATATATAATAAACTAACCTTTGGTGTTAAATTTAAACCTACAATCCATATCAAATAATCTTCAAGTTATCCATTATTAATATTACTAGTTAAAATTGATTATTTTTTATACAAAGAAAGTTAATTCGATAAAGATTTACGATAAATAAATCAGCTTACAATATTACTCTACTGTGCTTTATAAACTCCAAAACTTTATGCCGTATTGTACATAATTTTCTTTTGACTGACGACAAGTTGTATACTTAATATGTAAAATAGAATTTCATAAGTTAATACTTTCTAATAAATCTGAACGATGTATTTTAATTTTTTTAATATTTAGTTATTACAGGGTAAGGAAATTATCACTTGCAAATGAAAAAGATTCGATTCTTTTCGTATTGTATCATTTGTGAAAGAATTTTATATTTAAAAATTTATGATTTATTCTTTCAAGAATTAAATTTTAACGAAGGCAGTTTTATTCGTTCGCGAACGAATGCAAAATCAACTGTTTAAAAAAATTCCATTCGTGAATGAATACAAGCGGAAATGAATCATTTGTTTTCAGTTCTTGCTTATAGTTCTTACTACTCTGCAGTTTTATTTATATAAAATCATTAACCAACTTCATACAATATGGACCGACACAAATAATTTAATTTAACCAAATATATTAACTATTGTCGATGAACAGACAACAGGAAGACGTTATCAATGTTACAAAAATTTGGTTGGTTCTATAATAATAAATTATAATTAATCATAATAAACCCTTTTATTAATACTACCACAAAATTTCTTTCAGCGTAAAATAATACCTGTAACTAATAATCCAATTTTCTTAAATGAGATAATTGAAATCTATTTTTGTTTTATTGTCTAATTAATGGGTTTAGATATAATTCTGTTATATAAATAGGGATAGTGTTCTGGGAAGATTCACTTGCCACTGTTAAAACTTTATTTTTTATCTAGAGGCTTTTCAATTTAGTTGGCATTCGGTTTTCAAGTGCTCGTAGTTTTGAATTTCTTAGCTAAGAGTATTTAGCTTTCGCTGTTTTTCATTCCCAAACAGTGAGTTACTAACTACATGCTTGACCTTTGTGCAATTTGTGGTAGTGATTCACTTTAGATAGTTTGTGACAGTAATGGAGGAGTCAAACTATAGAAGAGGATCAAAAACCCCTACAGTCACGTTAGTTAACTTTTCAGGAGATAATCCCAAAATGATCAGTGTTTTCTATACCCAGAACCGTATTTAGTTCAAACACGACTCGTGTCCGTATCAACATCTCATACGGTCATTCCCCAAGATAACCTTGCTCGGCTCAGTCGTATCGGGTTTCTGTGCTTGGGTATCCCAACACATTTAAAGGCTGGAGAAAACTCGCAAGCTCTCCGACTCAACGAATCCTGGGACCCGAGTTTACCGAGAATATCCAGAGCAGCTGATTCGCAGTTTTGACTACCTGGAACTATCTAGCAACCAGGTATCTCATAGGACAGTGGTCAGCGCAATTTGGAAAATAATTCACGAAGAGTTGGACATGTCCAAGCTTTCATGAGGTTACGGGGCCCAGTGCTGTCAGGAGAACTTGGAAGCGCTCCGTGAAGAACAAGTCAATCTTCTTCATTGTTAGGTAGATAGATGAGACTTGGCTGTATCATAGAAGTATAGGTAGTATAAAAATTCTACATTCGATGATGAAAGATTCAAGAAAAAACGTAAAACCATACATCTATGGTGCTTTTAACCCTTATATTTCCACCCCTATTGTGTTGCTAGCTTCGTAACATGGGTGCTATGGATTATCTAGTGCTAAGTTTTGAAAAGGATAGAACAAATTGGCGGGGTTGGCGTTAACTTAGCCTTCCCTCTCTCGAATTTACCTTTAAGTAGCTCTGGACCTAAAATAGTGTTAGCTTTAAAATTTGGGTGCTAGACGATGCTAGGTAAGAGTGCTAGTTTTCAACAGAAATTTATGAATTGGACGAGCCCAAGTTAACGGGCCCTATATTATATATTACTAATTTTTTTCAAAATTTGCTAGCAATAACCCTTATATCTTTCAATAAGATGGATGACGTTACTTTTCTTTTCCGCTCATATAAATTTCTAGAATTTGTTCCATCCGTTTCCGAAATGTCTACAATTTAATTTGCTCCAAGTTTTTGGTTGAAACAATTCGATTGCTGAAGTGAGATTGTTTACAAAGTGAGATTTCCAAAAAGTGTTTTTGGTCATAACTTCTACCACTTTGATATCTTTAATATTTCTATAATACTTTACCAAACAAGCTTCACTGCTTTCAGCACAGAAAATATTACAATAAGCAGTGAACGTGATGATGTACCTAGCTAGTACAGAAAAAATAGAGGTGAGATTTAGAGTGGATGATAACATGTTTTAAATGTTTTTATTTTACCTAAAGTATTCTCTATTCAGAGAAGTAAGAGCTGGTTTAGTCTCAAAATTACCATTTGAGTGTAACATGTGCTACTTCCACGAAACTGTTTGTTGTCCGGAAAACCCAAAAAGACTCGATATTAACATTTCCTCTGTCACTGCTGTCATAAATGCCGTTGGCGGCTACACATAGTTAAAAATATTACATAAACCATGGATATTCCTTGTTTTAGTTTTACCCTATATAAAAATGTTCATACTATGGTATGCAACGCTTGGGAAGAAATAGCTTGGAAATCCATCAGAAGCTGCGGAACAAGAAGCTAGATTGGCCATAGAATGTTGAATTATAGATGAGAATGGCACACCAATGATCGCAGTTGTCTGTGATGGCAGTTGGACAAAACGATCTTATTGTGGTGGAGGAAATTGTAATTTTCTCTCTGGAGTGGCTGCAATTTTTGGAGCTAAAACAGACAAAATATTGTATGTCAAGTCTGTGTTTGTCAAAGGGCCGAGAACAAAGAGGAACAGGTCCCAGAACATACATGTTACAAAAATTGGACTGCATCATCAACTATCACAGAAAAAAAGAAGATTAAGACGTACTTGGTAACAATCTAAAGCCCCTCAAGGTAAAACACCTCTGAATAGTGCTAGTCAACAACTAAAAAGAGAAATTCAAGCGAGTAAAGAATGAATCAATTGAAGCGTATCTAAGAAAACAAACGACTGGCAGCAGCACTATTCTCTTTGAAAAGCTACAAACAAGCTGAAAGGTCCAATAACCCAAATTCCTTCAATAAGACAAGAAGCTGGAAAGTGGACAAAAAATAACGAACAAAAAGCAAATAATTTTGCGATTCATTCAAGATGAAGCCTTGCCTCACCTAAGGAAGTAATGTCTGAAATCAAAGAAAACAACAATCCGAAAAAGTTCCAGGGTTCGATGTAATAACTGGTGAAGTGTTAAAGCAGTTACCAGGGAAAGCTACAGTTAAGCTGACTTACCTAATAAACGCTGCCTTTAGATTAAAGTACGTGCCTAGGTTGTGTAAAGACACAGAAGTCATTATGATTCCCAAACCTGGTAGGTCACCTCATGAAGTTCCATCTTACAGACCTATATCTTCGCTACTTGTAATATCGAAGTTATTTGGAAAATTATTGTTAAAAAGACTAAAACCTATCATTGAAGAGAGAAATTTAATTCAATAGAAACATTTATCTATCGATCAAGTACATAGAATCACTAATATTATAGAGAAATCCTTAGAAGAAAATAATGTCTGTTTTACATCTTTCTTGATGTAGTACAGGGATTCGATAAGGTATGGCATGAAGGTCTAAATTATAAACTGAAACTATTCTTGCCAAAGCAATATTCTCAAATCTTGAAGTCTTACATTTCTGACAGATACTTCGGGATCAAGCAGGAAGGTGCTTATTCTGAATTGAAGGAAATTAAAGCAGGAGTGCCGCAAGGAAGTGTTACTAGGACCGATCTTGTATCTCTTGTATACTTGTGATATTCAAGCATTAGAAAACAACACCTTTGCTACTTTCGCTGATGACACAGCTATATTAGCAGTAAAAACAGCCAATGCAGAAGCCATAGAAAAATTATAAACAGCCATTGATCTAGTTTACTGTAGGACAAAAAAATGGAGAATAAAATTGAATGAATCCAAATCAGTACATGTAAACTTTACGAATAAAGTTATCCAATATACGCCAGTCAGTATAAATAACAACCAGATTCCATGTTCGAACACAGGCATTACATTTGCGAAGCTTCGATGAAAAGCACACGTTAAAAAAGAAAAAGAACTTGGTATTAAATACAGAAAAATGTATTGGCTGATTGGAATAAACTCCACTCTCTCTTTACACAATAAGCTTTTATTATTCAAGCAAATACTGAAGCCTGTATGAACCTATGGTATTCAGTTTTGGGGCTGTACCAAACAAAGTAACACCGACACCATCCAACGATTCCAAAATAAAGTATTAATTGAGGTGTCTAGTAGATGCATTTGAAGACTTGAAAGTGGAATTTCCAGAAAATTTTAAAAGTCAGAGAAAAACTACAAAGAAACAGAAGCACAAACTTGATTGCAAGCTGATTCTCACAATGTCTGATTGAACAATATAGAAAAGAGTTATTAACTACTTCATTATTTGGTAAAGTTTGTAAGACGCGATCTACTACAACAGGTTGTTGCTCAACCGTTACTGGAATCCTTTATAAAGAGTTTCTTTCTAGAGCCACAGCTTGGGGAAAAATAATGAAGATAGAGCTAAATGTTTGTTAGAAACGAAATTTGGTTTTCGCATTTCTAGTTGTGTGCTTTTTATAAACGGGAAATGGCCACTTCTCGGTGCTTCAACAGACGGTATAGAAGAAAATTTTTGACACTTAGTAGAAATTAAATGTCCTTTCACGGCCAGGAATTACGAGATAAATGAAGCAATTCAAAACAATAGATGGTTATCTAGAAAAGGATGGTGACCAAGAGCGAATGAAAAAGATAATTATTTTTATCAAGTTCAAGGACAATTGAGTATCTCTTCAAAAAAGAAATGGTATTTTGCCGTTTGGACTTTAAGAAATTATTTACTTGAAGGTTGAAGTTGATGAGGAGTTTCTTCAGAGAAATATGTTGCCAAGATTACACGCATTTGATTATAATTGCCTCTTGCCAGAAATAAGCATAAGATTCAATTTAAAATATGTCAACTTTTAGTCATTTTTCCGAAAACAATTAAATGAGAAATCAATTAAACAAGGTGAAATTGTCATCGATATATATTTAAGATATAAGCCTTATATAGAAAATTTAAAATAAAAAAACAATCAAGAAGTAGGTATCAGTACCTTTTTTTGTTTATAAATAAGTAATACTGGAATACTTGAATAAATGGCAAAAAACATTATTTTTTATAAAGAACACTTTCAAACACCTGCAAATCCTAAATTGACAGTCCAAGGTAGTAAATAAATCACTTGAACCGTTATTTCTCACCATCTGGTGTTATTTTAAATTTTGTTAAAATATGTTTTAAGCTTAAGGGGTAGATACGCAATTTTATTACCTGCTAATTCATTCCTTAAGAATACCGATGTCTTTAATTTTTTACATCTAGGACGTTACGTTTGCTGGCAAATGTACGATATTTTGCCATTTGTATTTGTAGAGATTTCACAATTAAACAAATAGATAATTCATACAAAACGTCTTATGCAGTCTATAGCAGAAAATTGCTTGTGTCCTCTTCTATTCAATGGTGTGATAAATTTATGATCATAGTGTGTTTTGTCCGGTTCTTCTAATTTTTTAAATTAAAAGTATTACACAATTCCTCTTTTTATAGAGATTACACAGATTATATATTTAAATAAGTGTATACATATACTGTTCAACAAATGAACTGGACAATTTGTTTATATTGGTATTTGCGTATATTTTATTAATAAAAATATGATTATGTTAATACGTAAGTTGATATTAAAGCACAATACAATTAAATATGCTTAATATAAGTACTGTAAAATAAATACTCGATGGTTTTATGGGAAATATTTAAATATTTAAAAAATTACACCAATCTGTGCAAATGGTTAGTTGAGCAGTATATTTGTACACCCACTTGACCTAATACATTCATAAATATATTTCAATTGTACTTTTTATTTATCTTTTAGTAGGTTTGTTTACGCCTGGTACAAGGTTGAAATGCAATCGACTGGGTTATATTGGGTATTACAGAGTTGCCAAATGTCGGGTGTCACTAAATGCAATAATTGTTAAGTAGTCACATTGACAAATATTATATAAAAATATACACCTGTATATTAACGAGCGCCGCCTGGTGGAGACCCTCTAGAACTAATTTGTATAAAGCTATATAAAATATCTCAATTTGGCACCCAACCAAAAGTTGTGTTTTTTTAATGTAGATGGGTCTGTATTGTATACACTCTATTTCCAGCTAAAAACAGTCTGACACCCAACGCTGGGTGTCGGATTACAAAATTGGGTGCCACTCTTACAATGAATATGCAATTTTGGTGTCACAAAGACAAGATATATATATATATATATATAAAATTGAAAAATAAAATTGACACCATTTGCACACTCTTATAATAGATACATACATACATACATACATACATACATACATACATACATACATACATACATACATACATACATACATACATACATACATACATACATACATACATACATACATACATACATACATACATACATACATACATACATACATACATACATACATACATACATACATACATACATACATACATACATACATACATACATACATACATACATACATACATACATACATACATACATACATACATACATACATACATACATACATACATACATACATACATACATACATACATACATACATACATGCATGCATAATAATAATAATAATAATAATAATAATGTTTATTCACTAAAGATAAGAAGTTTACACACATAACATATTGCAACACATAAAAACAGTAACAATAAAAACTAGGGTACATAACAAGATACTTAAAAATACAGATTACGTGAATAAACAAAGAAAATGCACAGAAGTAGTAAGTAACTACTTGTATATGTGCAAGATAATTAAAAAGTAGTACATAAATACAAATTGTTGTAATGTAGACATAGCCGTGTAAAAAAAGAAATAACCGTGAGTAGTGATAATAGTCTGTTTAAAAAAAAAGTATCAAAGAATCGTAATAACGACATAGTAGAGAATCACATCAAATTATATTAAGTTCGTGTAGACATAATAAGGTATATGTAAGTATAATGTAGGAAATATTTATCTTCGACAACATAAGATGATTATTATTAGTTCTGATTGACTAAATCAGAAAAGATAGATCTGTTCGTCTGTAATATCCAGTTTTTTATGGCTTTTTTGTACGGTATATATTTTGTTATGTTTTTTATACTATGAGGTAATCTATTAAAGATTCGTGAGTGCAGTTCTTGTAAATAATGTGCAGTTCTTTGACCAATAGACCAATAGTTTTCTGACTACGAGGATTACAGATACCTTGATGATGACGGGTATTATAAGAGTGTGCAAATGGTGTCAATTTTATTTTTCCTTGGTGTATAAATAGTAATATCTTTTTGCAAAAAAGTTGTCGTACATCACCAATTTGTAATTCTTTATATAAAGAATCTGATGGATATGTTTTTGTTTTGTTATATAAAGTTTTCATAACCCATTTTTGAATTATATTTAGCTGCTCCAAGTAACAGTCATTTACGCCTCCCCATCCAATAAGCCCATAAGATAACAGCGACTCTATTAGTGAAAAGTAGATAGTTTTTAAATGAGTTACTGGGAGAAAATCTCTGAGGTATTTAAATCTAGGTAAATGTCCTCGTATTTTTTTAATTAATTCTTTTATTTGAAGATCCCAACGCATATGACGATCTACTTTAATACCAAGGTATTTTGTATTTTCTGCTTCGGGAATTTGAGAATTCAAGCCAACATTTAAGGGTTATAAATTAGGCAATCCGCTGATATAAGATGAAAAAGGTAAGTAACTTGTTTTACTATAATTTAATGTTAATTTATTATTTTCTAGCCATCGAGATATGTTCGGAAAATCACTTTCAATATTTTCTTTCAGACTCTGCCAGGTTACTCCTGTGTATACAATAGCGGTATCATCCGCAAAGCTAATAAATTTTCCTGTGGTTTTTAGGCTAAACATACTATTTATGTAAATTAAAAACAGGATAGGCCCAAGGACTGTACCTTGTGGCACTCCATAACTAACTTGTTGGGATATGCTACAAGTTCCATCGATTTCAACTTGCTGTGTTCGATATGTAAGGTAACTTTTTAAAATTTGGTAAGTATTACCTCTAATCCCGTATTTATATAATTTTAGCATAAGTTTTTCGTAGCTGACAGTGTCAAACGCTTTAGAGAGGTCTAGAAATATGGCAATGGCAGGAATCTTTTTATCTATAGATTCATATAAAACAGATGTTAATTTGTATATTGCATCTTCGGTAGATCTAGCCTCTCTAAAGCCGTATTGACAATCTGAGAAAATATTAAACTTGTTTAGAAAACCATAAATCCTATTTCCTATGATTCGTTCTATTATTTTAGAAATATTGGATATCAAAGAAATAGGTCTATAGTTCTCCATTTTCAATTTATCACCGCTTTTATAAAGTGGCTTTATTCTCCCACATTTCAGTTCCTTTGGAAAATACCCTGTATAAAAACATTGATTGATTAAATAACTTAGAGGTTTTGCGATTTCTACTGCAATTTCTTTTAACGTCTCTGCTTTTATTTTATCAGGTCCAGGAGACCTTTTCGATTTTAATTTTTTTTATTGCATTAATAACTTCAATTTCATTTGTTGGATATAAATATATTGTATTTTCCAAAGGATCTATGTGATCATTGAAGCTATCGTTAGTTTGGATTTTCTCAGCAAGGATTTCTCCGAGTGTACTATAATAAATATTAAAGTTATTAGCAATATCTTGTTTATTCCTTATTTCAGACCCGTCAGATAGTTTAATTAAGTCAATATTTATTTTAGGTTTTGTCTTGCCACAAATATCATTAACACAATCCCAAAGCGATTTAGAGGAATTTTCTTCAATTATTTTAGCATAATAGTTTTTTTTAGTTATTGTAATAAGTCTTTCTAAATTATTTTTGTAGGAATTATATCTTTCTTTAAATTTTGCATTATTCGGGTATTTTAATATTTTTTGATATAAATGATTTTTCTCGTTGATGGATTTTAGTAAACCTGAAGTCATCCACTTCTTTTTATATATTTGCTTTCTTTTTGTTTTTACTTTTTTAGTGTGTTTATGTATGAAATTTTGTAATGTATTAATAAATGCGTTAGTAATTTTATCAATATCATTTTCCTTGTAAAGTAGTTCCCATTTTTCTTCTATTTTATCCGACTTTAGAGATAAATAATTTGTATATAATTTTATATTAGAAGCATTATCGCTATTCTTACTTTCGTAACAAGTTTTAAATGTAAGTGCTATAGGACAGTGATCTGTAATATGATAACGAAAAATAAAGGGTGCGAGGTTAATATTTAAATTATTATTCTTACTACAAACAAAAAAGTGATCTAAGCAAGTATAACTTGGCAATCTAGTAAATTCGTTAATATATGACACAAAACCGAAATAACTCATATTTTTATACTCTTCAATAAAATCACTATCATCCAATAGGTCCAGGTTAATATCGCCTGTAATTATGTTAAGATTTTTGTTACTGATGTTGCTTAAGTAGTTAAAGAGCGCCGTATTGAAAAGTTTAGGGCAAGTAGCTGGAGAGCGGTAAATAGCTGTCACATCAACTTTCTTATTGTTTAGGAATATTTGAATGTTTAGAGCTTTAATTTCACCTATAAAAATATTCTGAAATTTATAATCTAAATTTTGCTTTATAAATGCAAGTATACCGTCATTTTGATTTATAAGCCCTTCATTATATACGCTATCATTTTAAATAAGGATGGATCTAGAAGTTTCAGTTAATATAATCAAATCAAACTCTGTGGAAACATTATCCAAAAAGGTCAATAAATTTTCCATATTTTTTGAAACACTGCGAATATTCATGTGAAATATTTTAAATTCATTTGGGGTTATATGAGTCTTAAAATCTTCTAAATTGTAAATTATTTTTGCTGATATTTGTCTATTATCATATTCCCTAACGTATGAATCCATTTTTATTTATTTTTTTTTATTTTTTTCTAACACCGATGAATAAAGAAATTTTTAAAATATAGGAATAAAAAATACAATTAATTATAATAATTATTATTTAAAGTGTATTATTAAAAATAGTTCATTTTGCTGTATCTTCTTTGCCTGTTTGTCTTGTAACTCGTCTAGCAGGAATTTCTAGCGATTCTGTTTCTTTTCCTTTGGATCCTGAAGGTGGCTTCACTGCATTGGTATCTCCCTGCTTAACTATTGTTTCAACTAATTTAGGGTCTCGAAGTTGTTTTAAATTGTAGGCAGTACCGTTTACGTAGATTTGCTGTCCTTTTATTTTTGTGGTAATATGATTGTCATTGAATTTCTTTTGATATACTAGTTCTTTCAGTATAATCTTCTTTAGTATAATCTTTTGAAATAAAAATACCGGTTCCATTTAGATTAGTACAATTTTCAAAGATTGCACCAAGTTGTTTTTGATACATGCATGCATGCATGCATGCATGCATGCATACATACATACATACATACATACATACATACATACATACATACATACATACATACATACATACATACATACATACATACATACATACATACATACATACATACATACATACATACATACATACATACATACATACATACATACATACATACATACATACATACATACATACATACATACATACATACATACATACATACATACATACATACATACATACATACATACATACATACATACATACATACATACATACATACATACATACATACATACATACATACATACATACATACATACATACATACATACATACATACATACATACATACATACATACATACATACATACATACATACATACATACATACATACTACATACATACATACATACACCACACACACACACACACACACACACACACACTCACACACACACACACACACACACACACACTCACACACACACACTCACTCACACACACACACACACACACACACACACACACACACACACACACACACACACACACATACATACATACATACATACATACATACATACATACATACATACACGCACACACGCACACACGCACGCACGCACGCACGCACGCACACATACATACATACATACATAGATACATACATACATACATACATACATACATACATACTGCAGTGATACGGTGTATACCTTAACAAAACAAATTACAACACAACAGCATACCACTACAATATTTTATTAATAGATTTTTGCCCCGTCACTAGCTCCAACTTTAGTTTCAGTAAAGCACTCGACAATTATCTCTGAAATTTAGAATACAATAACCTTACCTTACCAATTTCTACTATCAATGGGTCCACCTTTAATCGTAACACCTGAGCTGGGAAAATTGCAACAAACTGAAAATCACAAATTATTTCCACACAAGGAAGAAAAATGAACAATAAATAAAAATTAACAATATATAGGAAGAAACAGAAATTTTTATTTTATTTAAACACCAATAAAAAATAAACAATTGACAAAAACTACTAATCAGCCTTTTAATATTTTTTTTATAGGTTATTTTAATGTTTGGGATTTCTACTTCAATTTTTGTACCTTATAACTAAACTACTTATAACAACAATTTAAATAAAAATTAATGTAGTCGAATTTTCTCAATTCTTTTTTTAATATATAATAGAAATAGTTTAAATTGTCTCAATAGTTAAGTCTTGTTATATTTTTTTTATAATTTTAATAAAATTTGTCCGAAATGATCTTTTTATTTTATTTTAACTTATTTTACGTTAATGGCCAGTATAAATTACAATTCTTACAATTCTCGGTCACACACTAGGCACTTCTTCAGATTTGAAAATTCTGCTATGGTAACCACAACCAAACTCTTGACTGTTGGTGAGATTTTTAAAATGCAAGTCTGCAAATTCTTCTTCAAATGTATTTCAAAATAATAAGTTCCATAAGTGTTGAAATTATCCAAATCAATTCTATGATTTATAATTTTCTTGACATAATGACAAACAGGTAAGCCATATCCATTTATATGCATGAATTTCAATTATTCAAAATTTGTAACCTCACTTTATCTTTCCAATTTATTATCATGCTTGTTTTTTTTTAGGTTATAAAATATGAGAACAACACGTCCTCCTTCCAATACGTTTTAGAGATTACTAATTGTTTTTCATAATACAAATTGCATTAAAACATATAGAAAAACAATAATAATAATAATAATAATTGCTACAACCCATAACCTGGAAACCAGGCCCCAGAAGCTATAAGCTTGTGCGGGAGGGAGGGGGCGATTATTATTATTACGTAGGCCCTATGTGCGGCTGCAGCCGACTTACAGATGGAACAGCGCAAATCCCACATTTGTGTCACAGCTAAGGGAAACTGCAGAAAACCTTAACCAGATCTGCCGGGACCGGGAATCGAACCCGGGCCGCCTGGGTGAAAGTCCGGCACGCCAGACATTACACTACCAAGGCTGTTTGTACAATAAAATAACATAATCAAGTATTCCTTGGACCAAAATCTGACATTTCAAATTATTTTTAAATAAAATATTATTTTCATTAAATTTTAGATTTGAACACATAAAAAGAATCCCCAACACTACCTTAAACTAATAAAATAACATTTCTATTTCTAAAACCCACCAATAACTCACAATTTTGAGTCGAACAAACAACTATTCACGCTTGACAAAAATTGTAATAAATTCCATTTAAATCTGTCCAACCACCAATTTAACCCATTAATCTTTACATAATCTGATTATCTAACTTTTCCCAATCATTTGACATCAATAACAAACACTTACAATACAAAATTAAGTAGAAAAGAAATATATTCTCGGTACAGGTGTATAGACATATTTAAATTCAATCGGCTGATAAAACAACTATATAGAACAACAAAAACTTTATGCAACTTCCACAGCCAAGATGTTATCCAACGAAATTCCACAATAACATCATGAACCTAAATTAATTAAATTAGAACGGTGGCTTGACAAGCTAATACCATGTATCGTAGAAGAAAAAAATAATCACCCTATGAAAATTAAGTGAGGTCAGTCTCTTTTATAGATGCTAACTAACTCATAATAGCCCGTTTTATTTTATTCTAGGTGCAATTTACCAAGTTTGAGCTATTGACGGTTCCTTAAGGAAAACACTTCAACGTGCCAACCGTTGTATTATAATCCACAATTATCAAATCATACACCACCTACATAGTATCCTTTTGTTAAAATATAAAACTTCTTATGCATGTTAACATAATGTGAATAAATTATTCTTCTAAAGAAACCCATTTTGAAAATTATTTACAAAAATTGAGGTTATGTAATGAATAGATCGGATCGTTAAATAATCTTGCATGAAATGTAACTTTAACAAGAAATTATTACAAAAAGAATGTATTTAACTTAATTCCTGCATATAGCTAGCTTCAACCATACTTCTGATACTATTAAATAAACCTTTTAACAAAGATTCAATAAGAACGCCTGAAAGATAGGCAACCCAAATTACCTATTTAACATTTCTACCTTCAAATATCACAGCATTTTCCCTCTCTATAAATTAAATTGCAAATATATTCCCAAATATTTCAATTGAATTTATATAACTCTAATAATAATATAAACCATTTAATACAAATTAAACTTATTAAAATTTAATTTTCAGCTATATAAGGATATAATAAACTAACATGAAATTTTCCCCTTATTCTCTCTGAGTCAATAAATTTTAAATTGTATGTATCATTAAATTTTTCTGTTATTATGAACGGACCTTCAAAAGGTAATAGAAATTTTCCTACTACTCCTCCCTTTGCATCTGCCCTCCTTAAAGTCCTTATTATTACCTTATCACCGACCTGAAAAATTGTTTTATTTTTAATTTTCTAATTTTGCTTTTGCACATAATTTCTAGAATTTTGCTCTAATCTATTTCTGACTTTAATTAACTTTTGCTCAAAACTTATATCTTGTTCTTCCACAATCGTCCAAGGTCTATCCGGATATGTTTGAGTCATTAACAATGTTGGACTTTCTTTTGTTATAGTATTAGGTACATCATTAATAAATGATTCTATCCTATTTAAATAAACCTGCCAATTACCATGCCTTTTATAAATTAACAATATTCTAAGATATTTATTTATTTCTTGGATATATCTTTCACAAGGATTACCCTGTAGATGCCTTATGCTACAGAAAATTATTTTGATTTCTTTTTCTGTCCAATAATTAATAAATCTATCATTTTTAAAATACGTTGCATTATCCGCCAGAATTTTATTAGGTTTTCCTACAGTTTGAATATAATTTTCTAAACATTGAATTGTTATATCTGTGGTATAATTGACACATGGATATAACTTAACATATTTTGTGAAAACAAACAATTACTAGAATATGTTTAAATTTCTTACTCCTAACTAAATTCGATAAAAAATCAATGGCTATCATATCCAATGGATTTTTAACTTGAATAGATTGGATTAAATTTTGATTGACATGATTCTTAAATTTTGCTAAACAACAAATATGACATTTAGTTAACTCTTGTTTTATAGTGTTCGTCATTTTTTGAATAAAAATTTTCTCTAAAAATCATCCAAGTTTTTCTAATTCCTATATGAGCATACTTTTGATGAAAATAATTTGCAATATCTTTAGTATGAGCAAAACCTGTGACATATAATTCTACATTTCCTATCTTTTTCATAATAATATTCTCATTATTTAAATAAAAACCTTTATATTGATTATCATTTTCTCTTATTTTAATTTTCAGATCGCTTAGCTCATCTAATTGTTGTTGTGTTTTTAGATAATTTAAATTAAAAATACCGTCATTATTTTCAAGTAAATTTGCTCCTATTAATATTTCATTTGCCCTAATTTCTTTTTCCTGTTGTCTCGATAGTTGATCAGCCGTAATATTATTCTTTCCAGGGATGTATTTTAAATCAAATTTAAATTCTTGCAATAACAAAGTCCATCTATATATTCTACTGTTTGAAAACCTTGTTGTCAATATATGTGTTAGAGCGGCATGATCTGTTTCTACTATAAAATGATTACCCGTTAAATAATACTTTAATTTTGTGACTGCAAAAACTAACGCTGCCATCTCTTTTTCAGATACTGTATAATTCTTTTCATAAGATCTAAGTACTCTAGAAATAAAACAAATTGGGAAGTAGGTATTATCCTTTCTTTGTATTAATTCTGCTCCCAGTGCATTTTCTGAGGCGTCAATTCTTAAAATAAAAGGTAAACTATAATCCGGGTGAAATATTTTAATATTATTATAAAAACTATCTTTCAATTCCAAAAATGCGTTTTCCTTTTCTTGATCCCATTTCCATTTAACCCCTTTTTTCAATAGTTCCAATAAACATATAAGTTTCGTGGACAAATTAGGAACGAATTTTCTATAATAATTTAAAACTCCTATAAATCCCCTTAAAGTCTTTAAATTCTTTGGCCTAGGAAAATTTTTAATTTCTTTAATTCTATCTTCATCTATTGTTATACCTTTTGTATTTATTTCATATTCAAAAAATTTAACTGTATCCTTATAAAATTCACATTTATCTATATTAATTTTTAATCCATTTAAATTTAATTGTTTCAAAATCATCTCAAGGTGTTTTAAATGCACTGTTTCATTTTCACTAAATATTAAAATATCATCGATATAATGAATACAAAATTCATTAAATTTATCTAAAATACATTGCATGGCCCTAACTAATGCTGCACATGATGTTGATAATCCAAAAGGTACTACTCTAAATTGGTAAACTACTCCATCTACACTGAAACCAGTAAATTTCCTAGAACATTTTTCTAATGGAATTAACCAAAAAGAATTTTTTAGATCTATTTTTGAAAACACATTCTTATTCCCTAATCTTCCTATTAATGAATCAATATTTTGAGGAGCTTCAAATTGTGGTATAGTACGTTCGTTAATTTTCCTTGCATCAAGACAAATTCTGATACTATTATCTTTTTTTTTTAACAATTACCAAAGGATTAATGAATTATGTTCGTGCTTTTTCTATGATTCCGTCTTTAAGCATAGATTGTAATTCATTCCTTACCTTTTCTCGATACGCGTATGGCACCGGATATGTTTTACAATTAAAATAAGATTGATTATTGACTTGTATTTTGTGCTCATAATTTTTTGCAAAAGAAGTTTTCTTATTACAAAGATCTATATTTTCTTTTAATATTTTAATCATTTGATCTTTATATTTTTCATCACAATTTATTTTATTAAATGCACTTAAATTATTATTTTGAAAGGTTTTAATATTCTTATTTGCATAAACTAATTGACTTTCATTTTGATTAATAAAATTAACATTTGTTTCTGGATCTATAATTTCCTCCTCCGAATCATGCTCATATTTAACCCAATTAATTTTTTTATCACCTATTTCTATTAAAGCTCTTTCTACATCAATTTGAACATTGTATTTTTTAAAGTGTCCATACCTATTATTATAGGAATTGTTAAATCTGGGACGATTAATAATTCTAAAGATAATTTAATATCCTTGACATACACATCATAATATAATTTTTTTTTGATTGCCGTTAATTTCTTTTTATTTGCTGTGACCAAGTTTATATTTTTGATGTTGATAATAGAATTTTTAAATTTTTCCAGATTGTCCAAAACAAACTTTTGATTAATTAAAGAACATTCTGCTCCGGTATCAAATAATGATAGGAAAGTTTGATTAAAAATGCTTATATTAATAAAAGGTAAATTTTGTATTAAAGTATTTTGATTTAAATTAAATTCTAAATTGTTTTTATCAGTACCATCGTTCGGAATTTTGATGAATTCTTTTGGATGAGTATAACAATGTTGAATGATAGTACTATTATTTAAAAATCCTGACGTTCTTCAGTTTCGGATCTTTACATAAGTTAACACGTCATAGCATACCTTTGAAATTATGACAAGATTATAATTTCTATATAACAAAATTTTACAACTTACAATAAGATAATTCAAATTACTGTAGTGCAAATACTTTAATAATAATAATAATAATTTATTGCCCAACAGATAAATACAATTATAGGACAAAACAGTAATCAAATAGTATATATAATATAAGTAAATGTAACACTAATATTAAATAGATAATAAAGAACAATAACAATATGAATATATAAAACAACAGATTACAAAATGTATTTTAAATATTCTTATGCATATTGTATGTAAATATAATGTGAGAAATCTAAGTAGTAATGAAATAAACAACATGCCAAAATAATCTAAAAAAAGCAAATGAAACTAATTGTATTGCAAAGATGTCAGTGTATAGCCGGTTGGCATTTTTAACCACATGAGAAATTGGAGCTCTGAGTTTGACATTAGTCCTCAATGCAGTATCTTTAAACGTATTTGCAAATCTTGCATTCATTCTAGGCACATGGAGGGGAATCTGACTCAATAGTTCGGGGGAGGCAATCTTGTTGTTAACCAGTTTGACCAAGAATTCAGCACTCCGTTTCTATCTTCTGTTTTGAAGTGATTCAAAATTTTGTTCTTCTAATAGTATACAGTAGCTTGTATTTCTAGCTGAAAAAACGCCCGTTTGCTTCAACGTAAGATATTTTAAAAATTTTCTTTGTATACGTTGAAGAGGTAACTGTTCTGAGAGATAAAAAGGATACCAGATGATACATATTCCAGTCGACTACGCACAAATGCACAATATAACTTATTTAAAACGGTAAGATCACGGAAGAGCTTAGAAGTTCTAAAAACAAAACCTAGCATACGGGACGCAGAAGTGCAGAGTTCTTCAGTGTGTTTATGAAATGTTAGTCTTGATTCAAACCAAACTCCAAGATCTTTTATTTGAGAGACACGTTGCAGCAACGTTTCTGATAGGTGGTAATCAGAGACAACAGCTTGAACTTTACGTGTAAAGGTGAGACTAAAGCACTTTTTAACATTTATACTAAGTTTGAAATTCAAGCACCAAGATGCAAGAGTATCGAGGTCCTTCTGTATTTTTGCACAGTCTTCGGGAGATTCTATACAGTTGAAGATCTTAACATCATCAGCGTATGCAAGAACATGACAAGATAGGCTAGGTAAGAGGTCGTTTAAAAAAAGAACAAACATCACCGGTCCGAGGTTTGAACCTTGCGGCACTCCGGATGTGGCAACGAAGTCAAACGAGCGAAAGCCATTGTATTGTACATAGTTGATTCTGTTATCGAGATACGACTCCATTAAATTAAGGGATGAAAGAGATAATCCAAAATCGTGAAGTAATGTTCCATCTTCGGTAATGTTATTAAATTGTAAGCATGGCATGTTGGGGATTACATCTTGTTTATAATCCGGTTGACTATTCAGGAAGAAGCTCGAGAATGTGTGCGCAAAGGCATTTACAATTTCCTGAGGATTAGTATAATTATTAGCATCGTCCCTCAATATAACAGGGATTCTTGTTGTTCCTTGGCGTTGATGGACCAGACACCAGAATTTAGTAGGATCAGTCTTGATGGAAGATTCAACCGTACTAAGGTATGTTGCATGAGCATTCGATATTTCTGCTTTTAATATAGTCCTAACTCTTTTAAATTCATTATAATAAAAAACATTGGACGATCTTCTCCACTTCCTCCGGTAGTATTCTTTAATGCGTAAGTTACGCTTAATTTCACAGTTAAACCAAGGCGGAAACATATGATTTCCTTTTATAGCAGTACGAGGAACAAATATATTAAACGCATCGTCGAAAACAGTAAAAAATGTCTACAGCGGTGTTGATATTATCAATATCTTTTAAAAACGACCAGTCGATGTTACAGAAGTGGTTATAGAGATTTATAAAGTCTGCGTTTCGAAAATTGTACGTTCGATTGGTGGCAGTAGGAAATGGACAATGCTGAGTTCCACTAGACAACTCGATAGATATAGAGACGGCTGGGTGATAAGAATCAATGGGAACAAGAGGATTTTCATTCTACGATGTAGTAAGATTTATTTATCTGAGTTTAATACGTTGTTATATTGTTCAAACTGTACAGTATCACAAAAGTTTTTAAATAAGAGGAATTTCGACAGGTAACATGGTTAGACGAGAAAGAAGGTGTGTTAAAGTCGCCAACAAGAAGAGTTCGTAAAGTAACTACAAATGGCTCTAAAGCTTCTAGGAAAAATTCAAAATAATTTGTTGGTAAATCTGGTGGTATACAAAGAACACCTATAATGAATGTGTCAGCATTCATAGTGCACTTGCATAAGACAATATCGATTAAAGGAAAGTTTTCCGAAAGTGTGGATGTATTAATGATAACACAGAGAATATATCTTGCAACGGCAAGAATTACACCACCACCACGTGTTCTATCAACAGTAGCAAATCTTCTATCACACTATACGAAAATACGAAACACGTAAAACACTATAAGAAGTAGGGAAAAGTTCCGAATTATGGATAGAGTCACGTAGCCAAGATTCAGTAATTAACAGTATATGGTAATTAAGTTGGGAGGCATTTAAATAAAACTCGGTTAGTTTGGTACGAAGACAACGACAATTTTGATAATAAATATTAAGATCAGGTAATCTGTTGGGCATATTTAGTTTTCCGATATGAAAGAAGTTATGGCCGGAATACCATTTCTATAGGTTATTCTTAGGTTTTCTTCTCCATTTGCTATACGGGTGCCGAGAGATGTCTTAACGTCTTTATAGAACTGCATTTGCATGGGAGTTTTATCTCGAAATATTTTAATATTACGCCATTTATTAGACTGCTTTAATTTAGATACATTCCTGATAGCTTTACTTGCAGAAGCTTCAGATGCAAATTGTACCTTTATTGGACGACATGCATTGATTTTGGTGGGATCAAACTTACCTAATCGGAAGGTTTTAGTAGTAGGGTTGGAAGAAGCACCAGTCTCAGGGTCAGAATTTCTTTTACAGAAGTAATATCGCAGTCAGATTGTTGAGCAGGAGGGAGATTGAGAGATTCTTCTAGACCATAGATTATAAAATTGTTTTTACGCTTTTCTCTTTCGAATATCTCGTGAATGACTTTTTCGTATTCTAATAAAGGTACTGTGGAAGTTGCAGTTGATCCAGCAGAAGATTAATTATTATTGTTATTACTATTATTATCATACTGAAAATAAACTACTTATAACCGTTTAATATGAGAATTATTTTAATGTTTAAATTGTAAATCAGTAGATTTATTTTTTTAGATAAACTTGGAAAATAAATAACAATTTTTAATACACTTTCACAATTTTGAATTTTGCGCCTATAATACTATAATACCCTTATGCCAGTTTGCTATCCTGTCTAATTTTCGTTATTTTCAATTATATACGATAAGCCTATAGTTTATTTTTTTAACTTTACAATGACGTCAAAATGATGATTTCAGGTGTATAAAAAAACAAACAGATTTTACTAAATGAAACAATTTCATATTTGTTCCATTGTGTAGTTGCATTTTTAACTACATGTTGGCAACATGTGGCGCTGTTAACGGTTTTACTATTATTAGTAAATAAAATAGTCCTTGATCGCTTGATCTTTGCATGGATGGTTTCTATCTTCTTGTGCAGACCTTTGTGAAGAAACCGACTTACACTTCTGTATGGCGGGTGGCCTGCCTACACATTTTTATTGCAATTTGGCAATGTCGCCAATTTCCCCTTTATGACGTCATTGTAAAGTTAGAAAAAAAGAGTACTATACTGCCTTGATTGCTAACTGTGTTTAATTAATGTTAACCAATACTTTTAATATTATTAATACCGAAAACTTATTTTGGAAAGTGGGCGACAAAATTGAATAGCACCCATTGCACAGTGGTGTGCATCTAAAATTGACATTCATAGAATATTTGAAGTGAAATTAAAAAATAATCATTGTAATGAAAGATTGAATCGTTTAGATAGATTGTAAAGCTTAATGTACCAGTAATAAACCATCGTTTAACAGAAACAGTGCTATTTTTAATTAGATGCAAGTCTTTAACAAAAAAAACAGCGTTTAGTAGCACACCTATCTGCGAAGATGGCGCTTAAAAACTTTTGCCTATTTGCATATAGTAAAGTATATGGAGTTTCCGGTATGAATATTAAAATATTTGGTGTTACCTTGTAAATTCGTAAGTTTATTGTTTTATACATATTAGATATGTAATTTGTTAAAATAAACCAATCTGGGTCATCTAATACGTATGTAGGGACAAAATGAATACCAAGAAAACGTCTTGATAAATTTAGCTCCTGAAGGGATCAAATGCATTCGTTGGTTAAACAATGTAATGGGAAAATAAAAGGTAGGGAAACAGACTGAAAAGAAATGGATTTATATGCGTTAGGGCGGCAAGCAAATTTAAAAGAAAAATACAAGCTATACCGACAACCACAGAAAATATAATTGAAGGAAATTCCTTGAGCCTGTTGAAAGATTAGGAAGCAGCTACAACCGTTTTCTATAAATGCAGCTATCGATCCCAAACCCTTAAGACTGAATAACGAAAGATTAATAAATTTTGGTATCATTCTCTATAACTTTTTTTCTTGGTTGTTATCGTTCACAACTATCTAAAAGATTCACGTGGCAACGAACCCTTTATGTACTAGTTTTCGCAAGCTAAACCATCAATATTAGTTTAAATATTTCGGAATTCATTTTACAGAAGTAAACTTTCGTATATACGACTGGTTGTTGTTCTTGTTTAGGTAAGCAATCACTAATCAGCTATGTCTAAAGTTGATAACATTAGAACATTTGTATACAACAAGTACATCGTTGAAACAATTTAACAAAGTTCGTTTTATCATTTTATTATCGGAATTACATAATATAAAATTAACTCCCTTTTATTTAATATTGTATACACTATGATAAAGGAGCTGTTACACAACACGCTTTGAATAACTTATGTGTCTAGTGATATACTCGGCTCTTTTGTAAATAAATTAATTATACGTCTTGTTTGAGTAGGTAAATGAAATTCGCAATAACCTTTTTTGATTTTACGATTATAATAATAAATTCTAGCCAGGGTCTTTTTATATAGAGACTCCAACCTCTGGTATATGTCAACACTGAATACATTAATTCAATATTTGTTTTTTTTTGTTCAAGTTAGTTTATTTCGAATTTTTATTAAATATAAAGGATATCTGGGTTCTGTTTCCTTTTAAAAAAATTACCCCTATCAATTAAAAATAAATTGAATAATTTTGCGCCGCCATCAATACGTATACATCTCGTATTTTAATTAGAAAAGAATTATCCACCTGTCAAAACAAATGGAATATAACCTCACTTTATCAGGTAATTACTGAATTTTATCATTTATTTTATTATTGATTAATTTTAACTTGTTTAAGGTGATAAACATCAGTCATTAATCTTCTTTGCAACTTACTTTACAGTTAAGTTAATATTAACTTTAAGAATAACTCCAGTAAAGAACAAGTAATGTAAAATAAACTCTCACTTTTTTATATATCAAGTTCTAATACTAAATGAATTAGTAGTTTATTTCAGCTCCACATCACAAACATTCAGGCTGTGTAATGATCAGAAAATTTTCACTCGTCTCTTTGGATATCTAGACGATAATATCTTCATTAATAGATACTATACCAAACATAAATAAAGCCTGAATTTTCATCAAAATGATATCTGAAAGCAATTTGTAAGAGATATGGGTTCAAAATCTTGATGTTACAGCAATCTCGCCACCATAAATAATGTTAGGAAACCTTATTATGGTAAATATTTATATTTAAAATTCTCATCCAGTTTTACAGCAATTTAAAAATAATATTACAATTGTTAACATCTTATGATAATTAAATGTAATTTTTATTGATAAATTTTCTAATATAAAATTATTATGCTACTTTTACCCACAAAGTGGGGACTGCTTTTTGGGAAACCGTAACAACCTTTAACCGCAGTTCTATCTGTCGGCTGCCAGCTAACTAGTGTGAGGTCGTGGGTCTCACTAAAGGTCTTCTGTAATGGGCGGCAAGAATCGTCTAAAATAGCTACAGTATTTGCCGACAAAATCTGAAAAGAACAACACATTTGCGACTACTACCAATGTGGTCGACTTTTCCCAATAATGGCTCCTCGATAGCTGAAAGTATAAACCCCAAATAACAAACATATAAATAATAAGTCGTCAAGTAAGGGATGTACAGTGCTTTATTAACAACTAAACAAATTATCACGTAGATCAATTAACATAAATCAAGCAAGTATGGTTATATCTTAATCAAGGACATATAGCCTTGGCAGAAATTAAACGCAAGTTATTGATTTCTATTAACAAATTTGATCTGGGTGAGGATTGATGCGAGCGATTTATTTACTGTAGATCTGACTTGACTTCAAGTATCAAAACGCAATAAGCAAAAGACACTGTAAAATTTATGGCGACTTAAAAGATAATTATATCGCCTCCATATGCGGCTAACAACGATTATACATCGAAACCTATCAAAAGAATTAAGTATAAGAGACTGAATGATAGAAAAACAATAAAAACTTACGAGAACGTGCTCCTAACTTCTAAAAAGAACTGTGGAAAAAATTCCATTAAGGTTCCAATCTAACAATTGGAAAAGCACCGCCACAAATTAACCATAGATCTGCACCAAGGCAGTTCCCAATTCACAACACAAAGGAAAATATTAATTAGACGGCGATGTCCACTAAATATTCTTTAAAAAGAAGTAGCTTGGCGAGCACACGAAAAAGTAATGAGTGTTCTGCTATCAACCGGAAGTTAGTTCCAAAACAAAAATGGCAACTAAAAGGAGAGAAAATGCGAAAATCCCTAAACGCTATACAACTTAACACAAAAGCATAGCTATACATGGTGCTACGAAATTAGCACGTAACACTACTTTTTTCAAACATAACTTTTTCGAATCCAACTTGTTTACAACTCTCTCTGGGAAACGTTTATTGCAAAGATTTACTTTTGAAAACTAAACTCCTTTATAGTATATTACATTACTAGTGTGGAAAGTGAAACTTTTCGTACGCACGAGTGTGAATTGACGCACGAGGCGTAAGCCGAGTGCGGAAATCACACGAGTGCAGAAAAGTTACTTTCCAACGTGTAATGTACAATATTTTTCCTACGACCCCCCAAATTTCAAATGTTTCAAAAATTTTGAATTTTTAAAATTTTCAAGAATATAATTTTTGAAGATTTTAAAGCAAAATTTTTATGGTTAGGTTTAACAGAGAAAAACACACTTAAAGCTAATTTTCTTAAGCCATTTATTTTTAGGATATAAAGTTTAATTTTTAACAATTTAGTTGCACAATATGAATAATTATAACGAAATTTCTATCAAAACATTTCCAGAAAAATAAAATTAAGTTATCTTGACAACTTAATTTTATTTTTCTGGAGCTGAATTATGACAATTGTTAAAGTGAATGGGTGTTTGTTAACATTTTATTTAATAGATTCTTTTACTACATATAAATTTCAATTTTAAAAACTCATATATTCATAACTTATTTAAACATAGTATAAAATTAATCCTTGGGTTTAGCAGCAAAATTAATTAAATGAATTACTATTACAATTTATAATATAATAATTTCAGAGGCACATAATTTATTTTTATTTATATTTAATAATATCTCCATAATTAACAAATATAACTTCAACTAAAACACAATGCCAGGTGTGAAAGAGGTTGCCTAACTAAATTATTTGACTATGATTACTCTTATTTTTCTCTCATTTGGCATCGCTGATTTTAATCTTGGCAAACTTGCTTCAATAATTTTCATGTATTATAGTGAGGTTACGTTAGGTGTAATCTATTAGATATTTCTTTTTGATAGCTAAAATAACTAATTAAACATTAATTAAAGTTATATTTATAAGAAAAGAATAGATACATAATGGTTAAAATGCTTCTCAAAATTGGATTAAACATTAATGTCATCATTTTAATGTAAACAAAATTCATGGATTTCTAGATATTGCTTAGCGTGACGTATTTTCATAACACACACGTGTGTTATGTTCCTAACATACGCGTGTTATATGACTCACTTTCTTAATATCGGTAGCGTTTGCTATTGTTCACTTTCGTATGGGGTCGTAGGAAAAATTCATTTATCGTCTTGAAAGGTAGTTACATATTGCACCTGTAAAAGGTGTATATTATTATTAAAACTTTGCTTTAAAAAAATCTCAAGTCTCCATTGTGAAAACTAAAATTACTTCTATCCTCACAATTTAATATTTGACCTAATGTCAAATGAGTATGGAATGAATAACACAAATTTAACAATTTCCTTTTCCTTTTTTAGTAAAGCTGCAAACTATGGATGATCCGAATATAAACTGAGATAAAACTGATTAAAATGTGAGTTAACAATAAATTAGAATCTTATAAATAAACACAATGTGTGATTGATTGAATTCGTTGTTGGCTCTATGGGAAAGATTCTAATAAGTAAATAATAATAAGTGAGATATCAACCATTAAACAACTAGCACATGCAAATCATTACAATCCGAACATGATTGACACTTTAATTAAACCAAAAGATTATAGGTTAGCTATCAAAAGAATATATCCCATTGACAATCAAACAGAAGACACAAATTACATATCTATACCATATTTTGGCAAAATATCAGAAAAAATTGCACATATACTAAGAAAAACCAACAATTATAAAATAAGATTTAAAACCAACACTAACACTTTTTCATTTTTATTTAATGCTAAAGACAGAACACATGATATCATGAAATCAGGCACTTACCGTTTAAATTGTTCTTTTTGTAGTTCGGTATATATTGGGCGAACACTTAGAAATTTTGACATAAGATATAAAGAACACGTACGTCATTACAAAAATAAACATCCTGAAAAATCTAATTCTGCCAAACACCTTTTAGAACAAAATCACACAATGACTCCTCAAAATAATATTAAATTCCTACATTTTTGTAATAACAAACGCAAATTAGACATTTTAGAAGCCTTTGAGATATACAAACACAAACTTAGGGTACCTTTAATGAATGAACAACTTGAGCTCAGTAATTCTCCGTTACTGGAAGTGTTAGATATTTAATTCTGATTATTATTATTATTTTATCTAGCTACCTATTTTTGTATCTACCTTAGCGACGTGTTTGTTTATATTTATATTACCTTTGATAATGACAGCTTAGCTGTCGAAACAATATCGTCAGGTTATATTTTAATAAATACTGTGAAACTTTTTAATAATCTTTATTTATTTCATAAAAATCATAAACACTTGGCTAAGTTTCACAAATACATAAATTTTATTTTGTTTATGGCGATGTTGGTTTTTATATCTGAATATCTCAAATCAAAATATCTGAATGATTTTAGAAATACTAATCAATAAAATTACCGTTAATCCTTCTTAGTACTGTACTTACCATGTATTTAGTTATTATGGGTTTTATATACATGAGTCTTTATATATATTTATGTATTTTTTTAATGTTCAGTCTTCTGACTATCGATGGCGTAAAAACCAAAATCGCCTTTAACAAAATAAAATTTATTTGTAAAACTTAGCCAAGTATTTATTATTTACAATGTAATAATTAAATTATCCTACAACACGAATGTATTCTTTGCATTTCGTGATTGCTAAGCACGAATAAACCACCAAAATGAAAAATATCTTTACAATACAAAAGCAAATTTGCTCATGTAAACTACAACCAAAAAATGAAGAAAACAAACCGTAGTGAATCTAGTAGCCGCAGACTAACAACCGGAGTTAATTGTGAACAAGCCTTTTTTAGCACTCTACAGACATATTTTTCTACAACGTCAAGCACTTGATTTCCAGACCAGAAACTTATTTAAGGGATGCTTATTTATGGAATCAGTGTGCAGATCTTTGTTCTTGTACAATCTTATTTTAGAAATAAAACATTTTTAAGTGTTTGCAAATTGTATTTAACTGTAGTTAAAATATATTTAGATTTGTTATTTGCAATTATTTTTTTTAAATAATCGTTTGTCCTTAATCCGAAATGGAAAGTTGTACAATCGTTAACACTTTTGTGTAGATTTGTGGAAGTTTAATTTCAGGAATAAAACATCTTATTTTTGTCTTTAATAAGATTATTTTATTTTTAGATTATTTTTTATAGTATATTTTCAATGAAGCAAATGTCTTGACAAGAGAGAACTATTCAAGTTTATAAGTTTCCACTTTGAAATATGTTTATGCAGCTTGCAGAATATTAATGAAAAATAACTTTCAATAAACTCCGCCAACAATATTATTAAATAGTACTATACACCTACATCAGACAGACTAGCAGCTTTCTAAAATCTTCTTCCTATTTTTAATATAAGAAAATTTCTCCGAAATTAAAGGCCACAAAAAAATGAACACTTGACAATGCAACCATTTTATCGAGATTTTCAGGGATTTTTAACTGCAACAATGGAAACTTGGAATACAAAAGGAAACCTCGTAGAGCAACAGAAAGAGAGTAACGTCGTAAAAACTTTCGCCTGGATAGTCAAATTAGAAGTTTCTTTTCGCTTTATACGCTTTTAGGGATTGCTTTTAGCCACTCAGACTTTGAATTGTTCGAGAAATTAGCTCAGAATGTTTAACATGTAAAGAGCTAAAGGTGTACATGTAAATGGTTTGGTTTTGGTTTGTTACGAAGTTCAGAGTTGAAACACGATGATGATCCCGAACAAAGAAGATTCTTGATGCTTTTGTTAAGTTATAGCACACAAAAAAGGTTTTTGCTATAAAGTAAAAAAGAACGCAAAAACTTCAACAGAACAAAATATTCAGATAAAAAAATCTTGATCGTGATTTTAATCTATTCCCAAACTAATGCTAGCTGAGAGAAAGGAAAACGTACAATTCGGGTACAACAATAAAGTCTAGTTGTGAATTGAAATTTTTAGGTGCGAAACGTGTTAAAATGAGGGAAACTGTAAATTACATTAACCCTACTACAACACAGGTTGAAGTTACACAATAGCACTAGGTGTGAATTTTCATTAAATTGTATAATATGGAACTGAATTTAATTGGAGGTTTGCAATTTGCATGTGGGTATAGTAGCTACCTGTGTGCATAATCCACTTAGGCAAAATTAAGTCTGGTTGCACGTAATACATTTCTAGAAATTAATAATTAACAAAACCGCAGGTAGTCTGATTAGAGTGCCGCAAATGAGATATTGTTTCAATTGAAGTAATGAAAGAAGGAGCAAAGATAAACCGCATGGAAATAATTTATTGGATTTTTCTTTCACCGTCGTCTAGTTATTTTTAGATATTATAAATCCCACATAGGACTAATTGTAAGTACTAACGTGAAAAACTAATGCCACATAGAAAAACGTGCATATTCCTTGCCTGGTCTTTATAGTTTGTCGCATAACATTAATTAATTAGAGAAACAGCATGAATGCAAAGGTAATGACGTCAACGTTACCAAAGAAATAAACAATGAAAATTTAATGCACGTTGAAAACTAGTTTGGATACACGTATGCACACACAAACAAGGGAAAGTAGAGTTACTTCTTTACACAAATTTGGTTATTAAAATACAATCGACATATTTGGTATGTTTCCTTTTAGATAATTAAGATGGTTACATACAATACATTATCAGGAAATTCAATTAGCTACTGTAATGTTACCATAAGTAATGACATCATACGTCTTAATGACGTCGTGCATTACTGACATTTTGCAGGGATAGAAATTTCTTGTTATTTATGTACAATGGAAATGTGATCTTCAACCGATAAGTGCATAGCAGCTTATCATTTTCTCATTTGCCACTTACTTTTTTTTAAATAGCATTCCACATTATTTTAGTGTTCT
Organism: Agrypnus murinus; assembly: GCA_929113105.1. Lineage (NCBI taxonomy): Eukaryota > Metazoa > Arthropoda > Insecta > Coleoptera > Elateridae > Agrypnus > Agrypnus murinus. The sequence continues at coordinate 252,367,188 of OV816024.1, read as the reverse complement.
TTATTGATTGAGTTTATATATATATATATATATATATATATATATATATATATATATATATATATATATATATATATATATATGTTACATTTTAAGTTTCCGCGGATATTATATGATACTTTACCAATTTTCCGGGTTTCACTCCGCGTATTCACTATTCGGCTCCTAGAGGAACCAGACAATGGTTGACGACGTTTCGGCAAGATCACACTTGCCATCTTCAGGTCACTTCTAACTTCCTTCTGCTTCGCGTGGTTACACGATGTAGACTGCTAGATATATATATATATATATATATATATATATATATATATATATATATATATATATTAGTTGAAATTAATTTTTGTTAAGTTGAATAATGATTTTACATTAAATAATATTTAGAATGCAAATTCATATAGAAAAAGTCATCGACTCTGCTGGGACTCGAACCCAGGACCCTCCACTGTCTAGGTGGTATCTCTACCAACTGAGCTACAGAGTACGACTACCAGCATAGCGAGAAATTTTCCATATGAATTTGATGTTTAAGCAGACATACAAAGTAACTAGATTTTTTTTTTGAATATTATTAATGAAGATCAGCAAGTCGCATGTAGCTCAGTTGGTAGAGATACCACCTAGACAGTGGAGGGTCCTGGGTTCGAGTCCCAGCAGAGTCGATGACTTTTTCTATATGAATTTGCATTCTAAATATTATTTAATGTAAAATCATTATTCAACTTAACAAAAATTAATTTCAACTAAAATTTATATATAATTAATTTACTTTCGGAATGATTAAAAATAATCTAGATACTTTGAATATTGATGTTGTTGTCATGCGACTTGCTGATCTTCATTAATAATATTCAAAAAAAAAAAAATATCTAGTTACTTTGTATGTCTGCTTATACATCAAATTCATATGGAAAATTTCTCGCTATGCTGGTAGTCGTACTCTGTAGCTCAGTTGGTAGAGATACCACCTAGACAGTGGAGGGTCCTGGGTTCGAGTCCCAGCAGAGTCGATGACTTTTTCTATATGAATTTGCATTCTAAATATTATTTAATATATATATATATATATATATATATATATATATATATATATATATATATATATATATATATATATATATATATATATATCATTTATATACACTTATATACGCCGGACGCTGGGCGCTACGCTTTTGGTCCGGACGCATGGTAGGCCTCTATAGATAGATAGATATATATATATATATATATATATATATATATATATATATATATATATATATAATCTATATATATATATATAATATATATATATATATATATATATATAATATATATATAATAATAATAATAATAATATATATATATATATATATATATATATATATATATATATATATATATATATATATATATATATATATATATATGGGTAATTAATTTCAGAATTATCTAGCAAATTCGCCCCAGACAACATTGAAAAGCAAAAGTTATTATTTTTATGCTTTAATGGTCTAATGGTCTAAAAAGGGTTTAATATACTTAAATACATCATTAATTATGCAATGTTGAACTTAACAAATAATGTTAAAATAACAATCGCTTTAATACTAGGGTTGAGTAAAAAGGTTCCGCCACTCAATAAACAATCGTTTATTTTAAAAATAAAACAAATAAAAAGATTTCTATTTCAAAATACATATATCTCATCGGATTTTCTATAACTTTCTGCCAATTTTCAAATTTGGTCGCGGTACCAGTCTCTTTCCTTAGTGGCAAAGAAGTTTTTTGACCCAACCTATATAGTATTATGACGCCACAGTATTTACACCATTGCTGCGGTGTTTACATAATACTTTCTTGCAGTAAGATAATAAAACATTGAGTATTAAATAGCAATATTTTATTTTTAGAATTAATATACAGACTAAGTTTTTTATGTTTAGCTATGATTTTATAAAATAGGTATTTTTTTGGTGATTCCACCGATATGATATTAGATATATTTATTTTCAAAAATAAAGCAGTTGTAGCCATTTCTCTCTTTTTCACAGGAAAATTCCCATCGCGTCGAGAAGAGAAGGTCAGTGAAATTCGGGTTCAATGTTTGGTGCAGTGTCATTGGTTGTACAATTCTTGGTTCATATATTTTTGATGGCAAGTTGACTGGTAACCGCTATCTGCATTTTCTGCAAAACGATTTTGATGATATGTTGCATGCATTAAACTTAGAAGCTCGTATTTCCCTTACGTGGTTTCAACATGATGGGGCCCCTCCACACAATCTACTAACAGTGATAAATTAAATGAAACATTCCCGAATTGTTGCATTGAAAGAAATGCACCAGTAGATCTCCGGATATTTCAGTTTTGGACTTTTATCAATGTGGAATACTAAAAAAAAGTGTATGCACAATTAGTGTTGCAAGCAAAGAAAAATTCGGTTGAAAAGTTCGAACATTTCATTGAAAAGTTGGAAAAGTTCGCGAAAAGTTTGGAAAGGTGGAAAAGTTGGAAAAGTTACTTTTCTTGTCATTAAGGTGTAAATGATGTAAATCTAAGAATAATAATTGCTAAACACAATTTTGGCATTTTTATTATTTATAGAAATAATTAGAAAAAACAGTTGCAATCACATTAATTACTATAAGAAAGAGAAAAATGTTAAGGTGACTTTGAAGTTGCCAGTTAAAACCAGGTGGGCATCACTTGTACGTTGTTTCAACAGTTTGATCGACAACAAGTTTTGCTTGAAAGCTTTGGCAGTGAATGAAGGAATTGAAAAAAATCTCCAAAAAGAGACCAAAAACTTGCTGTTGGATGATGATATTTTTTGGGTGAGGCTTGAAAACACCGGAGATCTGCTAGAACCCATTGGAAAGTGGATAACGAAAATCGAGGGAGACAAACCAAATGCTTCATTAGTTCCAGAAATATTTGCAAACCTGAAACCAATTTTTGAAGAAAAAGTATTAAAATGTCCAGCGAGTAAGGAGAAGGGAAAAAAATTTTTCGATATACTTGCTGTTCGTAAGAACTTTTGTCTACATAAGTTCCATCTAGCTGCAAATATCCTGGATCCACACTTTCAAGGGCACAGCTTGTCACACGAGGAACTTGTTGATGGACTAGAATTTATTAATAAGATTGCAGAGCACATGAATGATGTGGATGACGCAGAAGTAATGACTGACTTTGCAAATTACAAAGCAAAGGCTGGACTATGGGCTAAAGAATATGTTTGGAAGTGTGCTCACAAAATGGATCCTATTGTATGGTGGAATGGCTTGTGTTCTACATCTGCTCTATCTAAAGTTGCTTCTGCTATTTTGTCGATGGCTATAACATCAGCAGCTACCGAGAGAAGTTTTAGTCCATATAGCCGAATTCATACGGACAGTAGAAATCGTTTAACAACAGAAAGGGCAAGAAAAATAGTTTACATAGGCCATAATTTGAAACTGCTAAGAAACGAATCAGGCCATCCAGCTGAATCTGGTGATTATAATGATACCACCATTCAAGCCATATAGTTTTTCTTGTAATTAATGTGATTGCAACTGTTTTTTCTAATTATTTCTATAACTAATAAAAATATCAAAGTTGTGTTTAGCAATTATTAGTGTATTTACATACGTTACATCTTATATTACAAAAAAAGTAACTTTTCCAACTTTTCCACCTTTTCCGAACTTTTCTTGAAAAGTTGAGCGAACTTTTCAAAAATTCGAACCTTTCATGAAAAGTTGCAACACTATGCACAATCCTGTAACACAATAACGACCTGAGGGCAGCTCTGTTATAAGCTTTTGCTAGCATCGATAGACGTTAAAATTCAGTTAAAACTTGTACCTTAATAATAATGGTGGACCTTTTGATCACCTTTACAAATGAGTGATATTCTCTGAAAATTCTTTGTTTTTAAGTCAGCAAACAAACTTTATTGTTATTTATTAATTGAATTTACTATAATTTATTTAATATAATAAATTGTTTTAGTTTTTAATTCTAATGCTATTTGTACATTTAATTGAATTTCAATAATACACAACCTTCTTTTGGAAGGCTTTTCACCACTGTCAACATATTTGAAAATTCCGATTTTAACTACCGCTCTGATATTGTTTACTGTTTACTGAACCCCATCCTTTGAGAATAATTTTAACATAATTTATTAAATTAATTATTTATTAAGTTTATTTTTGAAAACTTGTTAAGTATATTTTTTAACTCCATTATTAGAATAACCTACATTATTATGTTACAAATATCGAAATTAAAAGATAAATATTATAGTATAGGTACACAAACACTATTAGTTGTTTAAAAAAGAGAAAAAATGGCTGTAACTCCTTTATTTTTGAAAATAAACATATCAAATGTCATATCGCTAGAATTACCGAAAAAATACCTTTTATATAAAATCATGGCCTACTACGCTTTCTATTTAAAAAACACAAATTTGTTTTAAAATTCAACAACGAGAGCTTCAATACAAAAATATTATTAAGATAAATTGTTAAGAACATACTTATCTACAACTTTTTCCTTTGCACTTTTTCTGTAAAACCAATATTAAGAGAAGTATCCGCACATACAGAAATTTCTGTATAAGAACTCAAATTTTTTTAAATATCTAGTTAGCCATGTACTTTTTCCTAAAAGCAAAGACTACATTAAATTGAGCTCATAAAACTACAAATCTTTCCCCGTTTGACCATCTCTCTATATGTCTACCTATGCTAAAAATTAAAAAACCCTGTATATTCTAAATGGAATTAATTTTTATTCGGATATTTAGTATGTTCAAACTGATAAATTCCGGTATTACTTGTAGTAGCACGGTTTTACATGAGATATGTATATCGTTTACTAACTAATATTTTGTTTATTAAAAGCTTATATTAAGAACTTCGATGAAAAAATAATTGTAGCAAATTTTGTTGTTTATACTTATACATATTGTTATAATATTTTATACGGACAGACAAAAATGGTGGCATTCATTGTAACCACACTTTTGACCGAGTGGCAATCGGTGAATACGCCGCCGACAGCTAGTGGAGATGGGTCGGGTTCTTCTTTGATGTTATTTATTGAGGGCGCCAAGCAGTTGTCTCCAGCTGCATCCACCAAGGAAAATGAGAGTGGTAACTGCTAACCAGATTCTCACTGTCAAAACAATAGGGGGAAACAAAACAAAACAACCCAAACCGTTCAACTTCTTTTAATGTCAGGATATTTAACTAAAGATACGAACACATATAAACATATTGTAACAAGAGAGAAAAAGAAAGAACCTCTTCTCGAACAACAAATGGAATATTCTACGGCATTCGAGAGAATGACTCATCGCACCAAGCATGTGAACGAGACGCGTTTATTCTAGAAATATATAGTAGTTTTTAGCGGTTTCTAGTACGTTTGTAGGAGGGTATATAACCGACTTCGCCGATAAAAAGAGTCAGTCAACAGCAAGTCATTAACTGTGTATCACGAAATAAATAGTGAATGTAAAGATAAATGTTGTATTAGAAATTCATAGTCTGTAAATAATAGTTTTTAATGGTTTATAATCATAGCGTTAATTTATAGTGTATTCATTAGTGTTTGTAAATAAATATTTCTTATTAATAGACGATTTAACCAGCACTTTTGTTATTATTTTAAAAAGGAACGAAACAGTGGTGTCAGGTGTGGGTTTTAAAATAAATAAAATCGCGTAATAATTAAATAAAGTGCTGTGAGAATAAAATTTTAGTGTTAAAAATAATTTCAACAAACAATTAAAATGGCGATGAAATTGTTAAAAGATCTCAAAGTAATAGACTTAAAACACGAACTTGAAGAACGAGATTTAGACACAACGGGCCTTAAAAGCGTGTTAATAAATCGGCTAAGAGAATGGCTTTTGGAACAGCAAGAAGACCCTGTAAGTTTCCTCTTCGAAATACCTGGACCCGCAATTGATACTAATTTGTTATTAAGTAAAATGGAAGAGAATTCTAGAATGTTAAAAGAGGAATTACTGGAAAAGTCCGAAGAGAATGCTAGAAAACTAATGGAAAATACTAAGGCACTGGAAGAAAAAGTTTTAGAAAATTCTAGACAGTCCGAAGAAAATACTAGAATGCTTAAAGAAGAATTATTGGAAAAGCACGAAGAGAGTTCTAGAAAGTCCGAAGAGAATTCTAGAATTTTTAAAGATGAATTACTTAAAAATACTAAAGCACTGGAAGAAAAAGTTTTTGAAAATACTAAAATGCTTAAAGAAGAATTACTGGAAAAGCACGAAGAGAATTCTAGAAGGTTTGCAGAATTACTAGAAAAATCTGAAGAAAGTTCTAGAAGGCTTAAAGGTGAATTGCTGGAAAACGTCAAAGCGTTGGAAGATAAAGTTTTCGAAGAATTCTTTGAGAATGCCAGCTCGTTAGGACTGTTGGAAGGTAGATTGGCGGAACAAGATAGGGTAATAAAGATGGTAGAAGAGAAAATAGCCCAAATGCAATTACCACCAACAACTAAGAAAGACGATATGACCGAAATGCTGGAAGATAGAATGAGGCAACTACGGTTTCCCTCAACTTCTGAGAGGCCGTTTAATGAAGTAAAGAAACAGTTTAAAGAAGAAAAGGGTCCTGTCGTAGGGATAAAAGTAAAACCACCCACGTTCGATGGAAAGATACCTTGGTCCACTTACTACAAACAGTTTGAGGCGGCTGCTGGGACCAACGGATGGACAGGCAAGGAAAAGGCCGTTTCTTTAACTGTGGCTTTGCGTGGAGACGCGTTGAACGTCCTGCAAACAATCCCAGCAGGACAGGAAAATGATTACCAATTGTTAGTGTCTAGATTGGAAATGAGGTATGGAGACGCGCATCTTCAACAAGTGTATCACGCGCAAGTGAAGAATCGTATCCAGAAGAATGGAGAAAGCCTGCAGGAGTTTGAAGCCGATGTTGCGCGGCTTGTCCGATTGGCGTACCCTACGGCACCCGATTCATTTCTGGGACAACTGGCTGTGCAGACCTTCATTGATGGGTTAAGAGACGGAGAAACACAGCAGTCCTTAAGGCTGGGACGACCAAGAACAACTGATGATGCGCTTGCTCACGCCTTAGAATTTGAAGCTGCAAAACAAGCGTCTCGAGGTCACGGGCGTGTTCGGGCCGTTGTGGAAGAAGAAGAAGGTTCTAAAGATCATCTAGAGGAGTTAGTACTGAGAGTTCTTCGGAAGGAAGAAAGCCGTAAGAAGAATCATCAAGAAGTTCGAGGGCCTCGTTGTTGGAATTGCGGCGAACAAGGACACATACGACGTCGTTGCCCTAAAACCAAAACAAGTTCAGCAGTCGGAAAACTAAAGGGGGTCGACGAGCGGGGGCGAACGTTGACCTTGAGTGGAGATGCCCCGGAGATCACCATCCATGCCGTAACATCAAAGAATAGTAACGGCAGTTTGTTTGTAGATGGGAAGATTGCTAACCGAACTGTTTCACTACTTATTGATACGGGGGCGACAAAATCCATCGTACGCCCTGATGTTTTACGAACAAGTATGAAGCTGTTACAGACCACTACTCAACTCCGTACAGCAACAGGTGAAGTGATACCAACACGTGGAGTGGTGAAGATGAAGATTGGCATTGGAAGTGAAGAACGTGATCATGAGGTGCTGGTAGCCGATATCACTGACGACTTCATCTTGGGAATGGACCTCCTGAGAAAATTTGGTTTTACGTTGGATTTGATAGGTGTTTTGAAGGTCGGTAACGAAGAACTTCCGTTGCACCCACGAGAAGACCCGGTTGTAAGGGTTTTGCTGACTGAAGATGTGATATTGCCGGGTCAAAGCGAGATGGTTGTCGAGGCAGGTTTGGATGGAGATCTTCGGGTAGGATGTGTGCGAATGATGGAGCCTGTCTGTGATAAGAAGATCCATAGTGGCATACTGGTGGGAAAAGCGCTGATCAAGGTTGGAAAGATAGTACCGGTGAGAATTATGAACGTTAATGTGGATCCGGTGACATTGAAGAAGAGTACCCTTGTGGGACAGTGTGTGCCAGTATTCCGAGTAGCCAGGTGTATGGCTGATGTTCCAAAACCAGTGCCCAAAGACCATGGTGAAAAATTAGTGGGTATGGTTGTCAGTTCGTGCGAAGACCTAAATAGAACGGAAGTGAAAGAGGTACAGGGTTTGGTTCACCGATACCAAGATATCTTCGCTCTTGACGATAGCCAGAAGGGACGAACAGATATAGTAAAACATAAAATCAATACAGGCAACTCTATGCCTGTCCGTCAGCAGCCGAGGCGTCTACCTCTAGCAAGGCGAGCAGAAGCCGAGAAGATTATTACCGATATGGAAGAACAAGGGGTCATCGAGCCATCCAACAGTCCATGGGCATCACCGGTGGTCCTGGTCAGTAAGAAGGACGGGTCAACGAGATTTTGTGTGGACTATCGGCAGCTCAATAACGTGACCCAGAAAGACAGCTATCCCTTACCACGCATCGACGACACGTTAGATACCCTGTCTGGTTCACGATGGTTTTCGACTTTGGACTTAAAGAGTGGTTATTGGCAAGTTGAAATGGAACCGGAAGACCGAGAGAAGACTGCGTTCACTATTGGTTCCGGACTATGGCAGTTTACAGTTATGCCATTCGGTCTATGTAACGCTCCGGCCACCTTTGAGCGTCTAATGGAGACCATCCCGAGGGAGCTGTCGTGGAAGACTTGCCTGGTCTATCTGGATGACGTGATCGTAGTTGGAAGATCATTCAGTGAACATCTGAAAAATCTGGAGGAAGTGTTCCGGAGACTGCGTACAGCTAATCTGAAATTGAGTCCGAAAAAGTGCCACATACTCCGGAGGGAGGTGAAATATCTCGGGCATGTCGTATCACAAAATGGAGTGGCAGCTGACCCCGATAAAATCCGTGCAGTCCAAGAGTGGCCAACCCCAAAAGATAAACACCAAGTTCGTAGTTTTCTTGGATTGTGTACCTACAACAGGCGTTTCGTTCCTGGGTTTGCCAATATAGCGAAGCCTCTAACAAGGTTAACTGAAGATGGGCGCGAGTATGTTTGGAGCGGAGAGTGCGAAACGGCTTTCCAACAGTTGAAGCGTGCCTTGACAACAGCACCAATATTGAGCTATCCACGGACAGAAGGGAAATTCATACTTGACACAGATGCAAGTAATCTGGCCATTGGGGGTGTACTTTCTCAGATACAGGATGGACAAGAAAAGGTCATCGGCTATTTTAGTAAGGTTTTGTCGAAAGCCGAAAGGAATTATTGTGTGACCAGAAAAGAACTATTGGCCGTCGTGAAGTCCGTTGAGCACTTCTACAAATACTTGTACGGACGGAAGTTTTTATTGAGGACGGACCATGCAGCGTTGATATGGCTTCTACAATTCCGTAATCCTGAAGGCCAGGTCGCAAGGTGGATCGAGCGACTACAAGGATACGACTTTGACACAGAACATCGAGCGGGCACTAGTCATCGAAATGCCGATGCTCTTTCAAGAAGACCCTGTCCAACGGATTGCCGTCATTGCTCTCGCTTGGAAGAGAGGGTTTGCCAAGTATTAAGAACTACCATCGTCAACGACAATTGGTTGCCGGAAGAATTGCAACGACAGCAGAAGGCTGATCCCGAACTAAAAATGGTACTGGAATGGAAGCGCGTGGGAGAAAGGCCTCCTGGGAGGCCGTCAGACCTTTCAACAGAACGCTTAATTATATTGGGCCCAATGGGAGTCCTTGAAGGTGGAAGACGATCTCCTGAAGCGAGTACTGGAGAGTGAAGATGGCACCACCATTAGGTCTCAGTTCGTGGTTCCAAGAAGCCGAGTGGCTACAGTATTGCGACATCTCCATGACGGTGCCTCAGGAGGACACTTCGGTGTGAAGAAGACTTTGGAGAAAGTTAGAGAGCGTTTTTATTGGGTCAATTGTAAAGAAGACGTGAAAGAGTGGTGCCGTAAATGCGAACTATGTGCCACTGGTAACGGACCCTTGGGGAAACGAAGAACACCTATGAGGCAGTACAATGTGGGTAGTCCCCTGGAAAGAATAGCTATAGATATTGCCGGACCATTTCCCGAAACCGACGATGGGAATAAATACATCTTAGTAGCAATGGACTATTTTACCAAATGGCCAGAAGCATATGCCATACCAAACCAGGAAGCCGCGACTGTTGCTGACGTACTAGTCAAAGAGTTCTTCAGTCGCTTCGGAGTGCCAATGGAGCTGCATTCGGATCAAGGCCGCAACTTTGAGTCTGTACTATTTGGAGAAGTCTGTCGATTGTTGGGCATTCGCAAGACTCGGACCACACCGTTACATCCGCAGTCTGATGGAATGGTAGAACGCATGAATCGGACAATGGGCAAATATTTGGCCAAGGTCGTCTCCGATCATCAACGAGACTGGGACCAATACCTGCATCTGTTCCTGATGGCTTATCGTGCATCGGTCCAAGAAAAAACCGGTCAGTCACCAGCGTCTGTGATGTTTGGACGCGAGTTACGGTTACCGTGTGATCTGGAATTTGGGTCTCTACCTATAGAGCAGGAGGTAGCCGGGAATGATTACGTCATCAACTTAAAGAAGAAGTTGGAAAATATTCACGACCGAACCCGAAACAATAGTCGAATCGCGAGTGACCGGATGAAGGCTACGTACGATGTGAGAGCCCAAGAAGGAGGGTTTCAACCTGGAGAGCTTGTCTGGTTATACAACCCTCAAAGACGTCGTGGCTATTCTCCAAAGTTACAGCGGAATTGGGAGGGCCCATACCAGGTGAAGAAACGAATAAATGACTTGATTTATCGCATCCAGAAATTGCCAAGAGGGAAACCAAAGGTGGTACACTCCAATCGTCTGGCGCACTATGAGGGAAATAATGACGCAGTCCCGGATCGGGAAGATGAGGCTGAGGTGGCTATCAATACCGTAAGGCCTGAAGATGATCAGCCAGCCTTTAGAGAATTTACGGCTGCGTTTTCTGGAACTATAAAAGCGCGATTCGGAGTCACGACTGAGATGCAACAAGATCTCTTCCGGGTCCCTGGTGATTATTGCATTGCCCACTGTGTCTCCGAGGATTTCCGTATGTCCAGGGGGATCGCAATAGTGTTTAGAAATAAATTTGGACGGCTGAATGAACTTCGAGAACAAAATCCCTCTCTTGGTAAATCCTTACGCTTGCCTGATCATGACCGATCCATTTACTACTTGGTAACCAAGCAGTTTTACTACCAGAAACCGAGTTACGCCGACTTGTGGAGGGCATTATTGAATTTGAGGATCGAGTTGCTTACCAGGGGTATTAACAAATTGGCAGTTCCCAAACTCGGCTGTGGGCGGAACCAGCTGGATTGGAGAATCGTTAGAAACATGCTGGAAGTTATCTTTAGAGGTACGGATGTCAAGATCTTCGTCTGCAGTTTTGACCCACAGCCCGCATCAAGGCCAACGAAGAGTGTAGACTGTTACTTCTACCGTAATGGAACGTGTAGTCGAGGTGAAGACTGTCGATATCGTCATGACACGTTCTACAGGAACCAGAGCATAAAACCTGTTCTGGGACAGAACAGACTTGAAGAGGGGGGCAGTGTAACAAAAGAGAAAAAGAAAGAACCTCTTCTTCACACAACAAATGGAATATTCTACAGCATTCGTGAGAATGACGCATCGCACCAAGGATGTAAACCAGACGCGGTTTATCTAGCGCCTTCGAGAAATACATAGTAGGTTCTAGCGGCTTCTGGTACGATTATATGAGGGTATAAAATCGACTTCGCGGATAAAAGAGGATCAGTCAACAGCGAGTCATTAACTATGTATCACGAAATAAATAGTAAATGTGAAGATAAATGTTGTATTAGAAATTCATAGTCTGTAAATAATAGTTTTAATGGTTTATAATCATAGCGTTAATTTATAGTGTATTCAATAGTGTTTGTAAATAAATATTTCTTATTAATAGACGATGTAAACGGCACTTTTGTTATTATTTTAAAAAGAACGTTACAGTATCTTTAACAAATATTGCGGTACTACCATGTACAGAGCTTGTTCTACAGTAATCTGCAGCAAGCTTAAAACCTGTTACTGAAATATATTTAATTGTATCTGAGTATGCCCAGTGTTCAGTAATAGCAATTATTGATATGTTTTCTTCTTTTAGAAACACTTCTAATTGATTAACTTTGTTATTAATAGACTGAATGTTTAAAGTAGCTATGTTTATACTTATTTTAATATTGTCACTTGTTGCGATAGTTGACGCTGATAGGTGAGTTAATCGTTTTTTGAAGTTTGATGCTCTTTATTGCGTAAAAGTGTATGATTGAATTTCCAGTTTTTTGCATTCAGTTAAGGTTATGCTATAATTGTTCAAATATCGTGTCAGATCTTTTTCTGTTGTTTTAGCATTAAGACGTGACACGAAGAACCATCTACGAGACTCAACAGCGGCAATGATTGAATCTGGGTCTTTCTTAGTCCCAATTATCTCTTGACTTTTTATTACGGAGATATGCTTATTAGAATCAGCCTTAGCTAAATTTTTTGTTGGAGATTGATGATTAGTATTAATGTTCTTAGCTATGCCTTTTATTATATTGCGGGTATGAGAATGAGAATTTTCAGGTTTATCGATACTTTTGTTTTCAGTAGCTGGTTTATCAATAGATGGATTTTGTTGCTTGCCCATACGTAGTAAACTGATTATGGTTTCTTTATCAGTGATTCCTCGTTCAAGATGCACAATTAATTTACTTAATGTAAGTTTTCTTCTTTTGTATGGACCAATTCACAGCTATTTTTTATACACATAATATTACAATACTTCTCTTCTATACATGTATCGTTAGGATTTCTAACTAACGGTTTTGCAAAGGTACTACCGACTATTTGGCAATACAATCATGCACCGGCAATGTAGAATTCACTTTTCTATTAATTATGATGTCAATTAAATCATTCTTCCTTAGTTTGCCTAATTCGCTTTTAACATCAATATATTTTCGACAGTAGTCATTACTTTTATAGCAGTTGCAGGTGAAAGATTACAGTACTAGTTATTTGAATTTGTAGACAAGTCAAGTGTAGGCCAGAATAAAGCGATCGCGACCAATGTGACGAAAATTTTCTTGGGAAAATACCTGCAATCTTACCTCTCAATTACCGGTCATAAGTTGTTTTGTTGACAACTTATGTAGCTACAGTGCAAAAGGAATTTTTCGAGTGAAAGCTTATTAGTAAAAACCCTATCACTATTTAAAACCGTATTTAAGCTTTTATTGCACATATTTTAAGTTTATGTTCAACTATGCTGTTATTACAATCATTATGACGCTAAAAAGAAAACGTTTGCCTCTTAAAGAAAACGTTGATATTATTGTGGAAAGTGAAAAGTTCAGTACTAGTGCTAGAAAGTAGGCTGAAAGAATTGGTATTGGAAGAACAGAAGTTAACGAAATTATAAAAAACAAATCCGACTAAAAGAAGCTCGTTGAAAAAGGTTTGAATACAGAGCAGAAGAAGAAATTTCCAAAAACTGAAAGATTGGGGACTGACCATAATAGTTTTACAATTGGTTCTATATAGTCAGATATCAAAACATCACCATATCTGCACCTTTAATATAAAGATACAACATAAGCTTTAACACAATTTGCCAAGAGACAGGCCGTTGACACAGTTTCTTGACTTCTTTGTCAATATTAATGAATGCAGATAGCTGATATTTGGGAATTGAAAAAAATAAAGTTGGTAATCTGGTGGCGTCAAATATTTAAATAGGAATTAAAATAAAAACGTGAGTATTCAATCTAAAAGTAAAATATTCCATTTCAGTCAGTTTGTACTACTTTTTAGGGATTTAACTGATAATTACGGTACTTTACTGCTGCTGTTTTGCTTTGTTTGATTTTTACTCGGGTACTTAAGATGTTTAATCTTCACTAAATCCTCCGAAACATATTTAGCTCAGGTAGTACAAGAACTTATACTGTATCTAAACTTAAAAATATAAAATTAAACAAGATCATCAATTTAAACTTTGGACGAAAATTCCAGTGTTCACTTGCAATTTATAAAGAAAAAAAAAGGAAAATTCTAAAAGCAGATTATAAAAATTTTAATTTTTGTTTTTACTAAATTATAACCCTTAAAAAGTTTAACGAACGTTAAGCTGACTCTTAAAGCTATGAAAATGCGAAAACTTAGCAAAAAATTAAAATAAAAGAACATTCGGATGGATGAATACTTAGGATTATGATTATAATACAATAATGATAATGAAGGGTTAATTTTGAAACACTCATAACGGTTTTAATAAGAGAAATTGCGATAATAACGTTCAAGCCTTGAAGAGGCGATGGCGGGGTTCCATCTAAAAATTTAACTGCAGAGGCTTCTTTAAAATTTTAAGGGAAGTTGGGATAATAGCGCACGAGAGACGATAGAGGATGCTCAGGTGTTAGAATTTAGTAGAAAACAAAATGTTATGAAACCGATTAAATGATTAAAACAGACAACTCGTAAATCATGACGTTATTATGTTGAAGAGCTTTGTGAGTGTGCGTGTAAATTTTTTTTAATGAAGTTTATATCGCGCTATTGAAAACACATTTCGCCCCCCCTACTACATGAAAATTTATATCTAAAAGGCAAGAGAAAAAAGTGGATACGTTACATAAATTTAACGTAAGGTGAGGGCTCGTTTTTTCTATACTTCAATTTACTACAATTTTTTGTTGTTTGTTTCTTCCTTTATTTCTGGAAAGTTTGCAGATTTGAAAGATAGAAATCTGATGTGTTTTAAATAAGTGAAGCCAGAGAAGCGGCGTTTGTTGTTTGTTTGGTTTATACGTATATTTGCTTTTATTAGAAAAACGGTTTCATTTTTTAACATAACTATTGCTTTTTCTAACTTCCAAGACAATTGCTTAGAATTTCATGAAATATATACAAACATGATTGAAAGTAATAGTAAATATCTTGTACGGAAACATTTTTTTACTACAGCTGCCAAAAAATGATGACATTTTTTCATTAATATACGTATGCAGAATGCCACATTGGTTTTGTTTACTTGCGTGCACGAAATACTTTTCGCTTTAGAACGAAATACATTTCGCGCATTTATGGAATTATGCAATATCGTTTCCCGTAGCAAAAACGAAACTGTCCACTTAGTGCTAAAATAAAAATTTCCTTGTGTGATCTTTTACGATTTTTTTCTACTTTTTCGGTTATTTCAATAACGCTGTAGAAAAAACGTTGTGTGCAATACGTGCTCGAAATAGCTTTGGTGGTCTCGATGAATTTTTGACCACCAAAGTAGTATTTCGCGCACTAGATACACAAATAAATATAATATTGTAATAATAAAGGACGATTAGTGAATACTTAACAATAAGTTTACAGGTGGTTACATATAACATTTTAAATTTGTATGGATAAAATTTGTCCGAAACCATTTATTTTTGATTTACTCTCAATAAAATCTCCCAGACCTTAAATTGCTTTTTAACGTTATAAAAACGAAAAATTTAATTTACAAAACCTGTCATCAAACACAAGTTACCTAACTAATCTGCTATTTACATGATATTAACAAATTAAAATTTATCATGGACAAAGAGATTATATACGCAATAATTACAATGGACGACATAATTACCATCTAAATGTATGTTTTTTATTTAGCTACACAATATAATTATTTTTATGATAATAAAAGTTTTTATATTTCCTATATTATTTAATTTGTAATACAAACTTGTCCTGTTTGTTACCCTTTATCTACTGAATTATTAAGTAAACAAATTTTTTTAACAATAGACAGTACTGCGTTTACTAATTTAATTGATATTAGTAACACTATTATGTAAATCCATATTTATTCTTTAATAGTTTTATAAAAGTTATACACTGATCATAATAATTTATTAATTTATATTTTATGCTGAAATGTACATATATGTCTAATATTAAAAAAAGAGTATAAATTTAATTTTATGTTACTTTCTGGATAATTTAAATTAATTTATTTTTCATTCGCCATTTAGATACAGATACAATATTATTCTAGGTATTTTTAAATTTTTAATATTAAGTTGAAGTATTAACTTAAATCATATAATAATCAAGAAATGTAATCCCACATTATTTCTTATTAAAAAAGTCCGAGGGTTGAATTGAATTGAATTTGAACCAACTTACACGGTCCTATTTAGGTCTCACTAGATTCAAACGGAACTTTCAGCAATTATAACGCCATAAAAGTGTTTTTTTTGCATGCTGCATGTTGTAACATCTCGTTGTGAGTGTTATTGTCGAGTGTTGATAGTTTACAAAATGCATAGTAGTAGAAACGAAAAGTAAGTAGTTGTAAATACTTAAATATAAATATAAACAAAATAATTAAAAATAAATTACTTCTAAATGTAGCTTGAACTTGAGGTAGATTTAATATAAAACAATATTAAGAAGAATTATAAATAAATTCTTATTATTAATCAAGTTATTTATAATTTTTTTAACTTATTTTATTTCTTTTGATATGCATTTTTCAAGCCATACAGTCCAGACAGAATGCCGGGATAAATTGATTTATTCTTTAACAAAATAAATATACAAAAAATATTTAACAAAATAGTATACTTATGGTGAAATGGAAGGCGCTTTACATATCCAATCACAAAACGCCTGTTGTATTCCCAGCTGGGTTAGTTTTTTATTTTTAATAAAATATTTAATATATTTTATAAATAAGCATTTTTCTTGTAAATATAATATTTCGGCAAAGGAATTATTTACAATTAAATACTAGTATGGTATGCCTACTGATTTAGTTTTTCAACATAAATATACATACGTAGTTTAAACTACGTATAAATCTAAATTGAGGGATACTTTTATGTAATTATCCTTTCTTATAAATGTTATATTTATAAAAAACATTGTTTATTTATAAAATAAGCAATTCAACAAAAAAAGGTTATAAATAACGTTCATCAAATAAGCAAACGATATCACAACAGCCTACGTGGTTGAATGGAAGGCGCGTTACATTGCCAATCTCAAAATACCGCGCCGGTTCTATTTCAGCTGGGGTTTTTTTATAGTAAATTATTTAAAATATTTTATAAATAAACCATCGAAGAATTATTACATAAAATTATCCCTTAATTTTATAGTCCTTGTTTAAATGTAGATTTATTTTAATTATTAATTAAATTATTTTAATTATCATTAAATTTTAATTAAAACTACTTAAATACATACCATATTAGCATTCAATTGCAAATTATTCCTTTTTATAAATATTATATTAGAAAATTTGTTTTTTATAAAATATATTAAATATTAATTTATTTTATAAATGAAATTTACCGGGAACGGGAACAGAACCGGAACAGAACAGAACCGCCTGACGTTATGTAAAAGGAAATCTAGCACGCCTTACATTTCATTTTCTTTGTTTTTTATTATTAATTACTTTTTAATGATATTTTTTAATATTACTAACTACAGTACATTAACTTGTTAATTGATTAATATTAATTACTCAACAGTTGTTAAGGGCCTATAGTATGCATGAGCATTCATCGTTTTTGACATAACCTTCAAATAATTTTCTGCGATATAGGTGGATTTGTTTGCTAAAAATACAGGCCCACATTCAGTAATGGGAAACATGCATCAATTCCTGACACATTTCCCCTGTTTGTTATAGAATTCCAACACGAAAACGAACAAAATTTTAGATTTTGAAAGCATAATTTACATGTATGATTGAATTAATATTAATAAATTAATTAATATTAATATATTAATTCAATCATACATGTAAATTATGCTTTCAAAATCTAAAATTTTGTTCGTTTTCGTGTTGGAATTCTATAACAAACAGGGGAAATGTGTCAGGAATTGATGCATGTTTCCCATTACTGAATGTGGGCCTGTATTTTTAGCAAACAAATCCACCTATATCGCAGAAAATTATTTGAAGGTTATGTCAAAAACGATGAATGCTCATGCATACTATAGGCCCTTAACAACTAAAACAGATACATCATCTTTCCCAGCGGCAATATTAGTTTTTATTGAATGTATGGCGTCAACCACTTCATACACTGATACTAGATCAACACAAAATCGTTTATTAGGTACTACATATAGAAGATTTGTTGATACATTAAATTCGGTAGTTAAATAATTATTTATAATTTGCTCTGCAATTCTTTCAGCAGTACAACTGAAACCATTACCGGTATCAATTTCTGGTACAATTTGTTTTCTACTATTAGAAGATACTTGTTGATTAAACATTTTGTTAAAAGTTTGGATTGTTAACAGATGTAAGTAATTTTGATTATGTTGTTCACAGCCTTGGTAGTGTAATGTCTAGAGTGCTGGACTTTCTCCCAAGCGGCCCGAGGTCGATTCCCGGTGCCGGCAGATCTGGTTAAGGTTTTCTGCAGTTTTCCTTAGCTGTGACACAAATGTGGGATTTGTGCTGTTCCACCTGTAAGTCGGCTGCAGCCGCACTTAGGGCCTACGTAATAATAATAATCGCCCCCTCCCTCCTGCACAAGCTTATAGCTTCTGGGGCCTGGTTTCCAGGCTATGGGTTGTAGCAATTATTATTATTATTATTATTATTTAATTCAATTAAAGATATCCTTGTTTTTAATAATCAAAGGAAGTAATAGAATTTAACAAATATTTATTAAGCTTTCACCAATTAAATTAGTTGAGTAGATAATAATTTTAAATAATAATAGATTTAATTTTTTTATTAAAACTTAAAACTCTTGATTGTTGTTCGATGTTTGTTACACAATACAGTAGCATGCTTTTTAGGATATTTCATCTTATAATTCCCAGCTTTTTTTATATTCATCATAAAAGATTAGGGCTTCCATTAAAAAAACTATTCACGATAGCCATAACTCATAAACAAAAAACAATCTACAAATAATACTTACACTAAAATATTTCTCATTTTTCATTTAAGAAGAATTGACCTGTTTGAGGATTTTTTTTAAACATTTAATAACAGATTTATTTCGATAGTTCAACGCTTTATACTCGCATTTTATTTTATAATGACAAGGCTTATATTTTAGATACATCCGCCTTCTAAAAACATTTTGCGTTGGCAATTTATTATGTGTTGAAAGCGATTTGTTCGTATTCATCTGCAATGTTGTTATTTTGATTCTACGAATATTATTATATAACTTTATTTTTCTGATTAGAAGCATTTTAACGTAGAACGTATAATTAATAGATTTTCGGGTCCAGTTGTCTTTGTGTCCACTTGTCTCACGCCAAGTTGTCCCTGCGTCCAGTTATCTCTGCGACCACTTGTCTCGCGCCCAGTTGACCGCGCTCACTTGACTGCTTCACGTTAGCCGCGTTTAGTTGTCCTAAACCAAGAAAGAGTGTCTTTCAATGACTGAAGGATAGTTGCATGTAAGTAAAGCTAATTTAAATAAACTAAAGATCTTTGTATTAATGAACTAGAAGAAGTCTATCTGCATCTTTTATATCGGCATATTACACTTCAGTACCACGCTGTACAATAGCAAAAACGTACTTTTAAATAAATAATTAAAATCCAAATTCATTTTATAATTACACGATTCGAATTGTAAATTATAATTATACGAAACGGTATACGATAGGTTAGTTTTAATGGTAGCATTAAGGTATATGCCAAAACACATTTATAAAAAATGTATTAATATATGCATTTGCGTCTATCTACTTCAATATATCCAAGTTAGAATTTAAAATAATTATCAAAAAACAACTTTTACCGTTTGAACATTCTAGTTCAGTGAGTAGATGGCAAACCTTTTCAAATTCATACGGAAGAAAAATTGTAAACGTTCAAAAATTGCCACTGCTTTGTCAAAGTATGCTTAAAACCTATCTACCGGAAACCTTTTCATACCCGATATGTTAGCTAAGATATTTTGCATTAAATAAATTATCACGACAAGGCTCGTTTCATAAACGATTTACCTAACGGTCCACTAGAACGACATTCTTACATTTTATTAACCATTTATCAAAAAAATATATAATTTATCTAGCAATCTTTGTATGGAAATAAGCTTGAACGCGTATATTCATAATCATAACTATTCAGGAAATTCGACATAAAAAATGCATCAAGTTAATAAATAAAGGTGGCAACAACAATTTGTCAACAGACACTTCGTCGAAAATTCCTTTTGTATTTAACGAATGAGTACGAAGTCAAACACAACAAAATTAATACTATCGTACTTATTTATCATATTAATTAGCTATCATGTTTAATTATTCTGTGCTTATCGTTATAAAGTCAAACCTAACATAGCTAAAGGCAAAAGTTGTTTTAGTGGGCGCTGTTCTGAACCAATATGATTATTAGAAGCTTGTAGTATGTGTGTGAGGAAACGCTTCCAGGAATTCTTATACAAATAATTAAGTAAGGATATAACGAGAAGCGTGCATTCTGGAAAATTAAACGTGAAATGTTAAAGTACGTTAATTAATTCGCGACGTTTCTGTTTACACAAAATTTAGTAGGATATAATGTATACATTCGTTTGTAAACACATTAAAGAAAAGATACCGTTCAAAAAACTTTAATATATTGTTACGGCTTCTTTTTACACCTAAAAAGTACCTATGTTAAGATTTGATTATGTAGGATATTTTAATATGAATGTACTGGATCCATGCACATTTTCATGTAAGGAGATTTTAGGTTAGGTAAACAAGATTTACATTTTCACCCCAATCGTTTACAAGAACAGCAGATCGAAATCCACCGAATGATTCAGAATGTAGATGCTTTCACCGAAATACCGAAGTATCTAAGAATGTACCATAAATCAATAATAAAAAAAGCTTACCAGACCTAGCCTATGTAGCAATCATAAGGACTGGATTTACATGCAGAGGAAAAGAAAACCAATGGACAGAAAATTTCTAGCGCAAAAAAAGCTAAAAATGCAATACATTAACAACAACAACCTTACCTGTTTCCAGTGACCTGTGGCGAGAATTTAGGCTAGGGAAGCAACCACGATTTTAATTTTAATATACCTAGGTACAGGCGCGGATTCACAGGGGGAGATTAGGGAAATCCCCCCTCAAATTTAGAAATAAGTATACATAGAATAGAAACAAATAATGTTTGCTTAATTATTATTTATTAAAACAATTATTTTTTTCAAAAATTTCCCCCTCAAAATAATTCTCTGGATCCGCCCCTGCTAGGTACAATAAAAAACAGTGTTATAATTATTAAGCTTAAAGGCTTTTCAAAGAAGAACTTTTACACTTTATACTTATGGAATTTGTTGACTATTATTCTTTATTTTAAAAAACTACTACTATGTATTTATAATGCAACTCGATTTTCTGGTCTTTTTAGCAAAATATCGGTGCAGGTTTTAAGCTTTGTTGTTAAATTTGAAAGTTATGGTTTTGATCTGCGTTGCTCAATAATTTGTAATTTCTCTCTAAAACTGTATGCAGAAAATTCTTTATTAATAATTTACAAACTGAACAATAAAATCGTCCCGTTTCGGATGTATCGAAAGTACTCGAACCTTCTACCGAAGCAGCTGAATTTGCAGTCATGGCAATAATGCAATATTAAATTTGCATACGGAACAAACTAAATAGAATTATTTGTCTTTAAAAGAATTCCAACTTATATAAATTGAAATAATAAAATGTGACAAAATACAGTCTCATTCGCAGATTTACATTACTGAAGTAACATTAAATTTAACAAACACTAAATCGAACAAATTACCAAATTATAATAAATAAACACTTGGGCACGAAGCACACTAAAAATAACGACCAATGGTAACCAAAGTCTGTATCACCACGCCCGCTAATCAAGGGTCAAGGCTAGAAGAAGAGCAGTTATAAGCAACGAAATCAGTGCTTATACTGCAGCGTATGTAACACATTTGAATCGGTATTACCTTTCCGTGCAAGTTTAATGAGCCTAATTTAAAATAGTACTCTAAATAATTACACTTTTTGCTGTACGGAATTGATATTGAGCTTTAAGTTGATCAAATATTACAAATTTAAATAAACGATAACCATAATTTTATAAAAATATTTTGTTAGTATTGATTTTTATTTTTAATAAATTGGACCGCACGCCACTGCCTGTTTCAATTTAGGAGTTTTTATATATGTAATACAGGGTGAAAGCAGTTACGACGGCGGGGTGATAGAATACATTAAAAAGAACAAAAAGTCTCGATACATTTTTTATGTTAATTAGCTTTCGAGTATTTTAGAAAAAACCATTGCCATATCTGGCAACCTTACATAAGTATAATCGCATTCTACAGCTGGGTCTTGACCTTCTTTTAGAAAATCAAACAAACACAATGATGATGATAGCTGTTGTTCAACAATAATAAACATCCGAAGCAGATTAGTAGGGTGACTAATTCTATGAAAATTGTGATCAGCACTGTTCTTCCGTAAACAAAATTTGTACATGCTTAAAAACACGCTGATTCATAACAAACCAACTGTAAAAATAAGACAATAATTGACCTACATTTTATATTTATTAATTTCCGGAGTATTTCCAACATTTCTTGACGTATTTGTTTTTTATAAAAAAATACTATCTTTTGTAAAAGAATTTTTGATTAAGGCACCTAATTACCATAAAATTAAAGATTTTATTAATGTAGCCAAAACAAAGCGTCATGAAAATTCCTTAACCTAATACCTAATTTAAATTAAATGTTCTCTTTAAAAGATATTCTCTTATAAAATCATTAAAATCATTAAATTAGATACACAAACTCATGCTTTATTGACAAATTATTTTAAGTTCAACAAACTACAAACTCAGCATTATCTCACTCTCACAGCTGTGATCAGACATTGATCCAAATATTTTTCATTAAATTGTAAGGTTGTAAGCAAAACGTACTTTCCAAGTTCATCAAACTACATCCTACATCAGCATTTTTGTCGAGCAGATTTTATTACAAACTTTACAGGGTTGTCACGTTTCTTAATTGAGTAAAATAAAAAATTCAATTTTACGCGGAAACGACATACGATACGATAAAATGTTATTAAGGTTTGTTGTTGTGATAGATGAGATGCATCTACCGACAAAGCCCCATAATTAAAGTACTATTATTAACGCGGCAAAATGATGTTAAAGTTTCCAACTTTATTATTTTTTCTCAAAAAGTAGTACGTTCTACAACAAAGTTGTATAAGACCTTTTGATTCCTTTTAATGTCTTCTATCACCCCTTAAAATTAACGCGTCGTATCTGCTGCCACCCTGTATAATAGGAAAACTTTTAAATTTATTTTTAGAGATGAATAAATTAAGTTAAAGGAAAAATTACATTGTTTCTTCTTGTTTCTCAAAACAAGTAGTTATTTGTTTAATTAGTACAAAAAAATGCGTGTTTTGGGACGAATACGAAAGTTGCCGGACGATCCGTTAGCGGGTGAGAGGACTATTTAGAACAAAGAACATGACTTAAACTACTTTTTATATACTCAAATTTATTATCGAATTCTTATTTCCTGAAAAAAGGGCCAGTTTAATATTAACATAATTAAGAATACTCACAAACGTGTAATCCCATTTCATTGAAAATTTAAAAAACTTGCGACAGGTGACGGTCATTCGAGATATTCGTTTACGCGTTAAATAAAAAGAAATTATAATTGGTCTTTGTTTTTGTGACGCCGTTGCAAGCAGCAACTAAGATTTTAATAAAAACATGGAATTTGTTTTTGTTTTTTATGTTTAATTTAATATTTTTAATATTAAAGACCAATTTCTATCAATTAATGCATAAAAGAAAATGTTTTGGAGCACCGCCAAAAATATGTAACGCATGACGTCAGATTACTTTTGGTATTAGTATAAAAAATGATTACTTTTTTGTACAGTTGCTATGACAGACAGTAACAGTTGGCTAAGTACCCTGAATGGTCTATTTATTATACAAAGAATTTTGATATTACATATTCGTGCGGTTCATTCAAACATTTCTAGCTTCACAATCAAAACAAAACAAATGCAACTGAACACCAATAAGCCCATAAGCACATGAGGGTCATAAATATAGCAGATTTCAAAAACATTAACTTACAAAAGAAATATGAAATTTGTCTTAGATCTTCAAATTTTGAAGTGTAAATTTGAAAAATAAAAAATTAACTCTCAAATTGATTTATAGATTCATACTAACTCTTCATTTGTTCGTTGTAACACAGCCTTGTAAACACTCCTTCGTACACAGCCTTGGTAGTGTATTGTTTAGCGTGCGGGTCTTTCACCCAAGCGACTCAGGTTCGACTCCTGGTACCGGCAGATCTGATTAAGGTTTTGTGCAGTTTTCCCTTATTTGTGACACAAATATAGGCTTTGCGCTGTTCCGTCTGTAAGTCGGATGCAGCCGCTCATTGGGTCTGCGTAGTTGCCCCCTCCTTATCGACTAAGCTTCATAGCTTTTTTTTCATTTATTAATTTACCTGGTTTACAGGTGATGGGTTGTAGCAATTATTATTATTATTACTATTATTATTGCCTTTTCTACCAAAGTGTAGAGTTATCATGAATCAATTTGAGAATAATACAGTAATAACAATATTTCTAAAAAATGCTGATTCTCCAAACATATAGTGGTTATTCATAATAGAGGAATCGATCCGTTACATCTACAGTAGAGTTATATTAAAAGACTCAATGAAAAAATAATATCCCAATTCATATGACGACTATTCTCTTTGTCGGGCGATCGGGAAGCTGGATCACCTTATCTTCCTATTCATCCCATTTGCAAAAACAACGGTTCTTGGGCCAGCAGTGATGCAAAAATGAAAAGGTACTTAGATAGCGTCAGCTGCTACCTCCAACCACTAAAACAGCATAAAACCAATACATCACAAGACGATCATAATATACTTGAATTTTTTGAGTCTATCTACTGATAGACTTAACCTTGCAATGAAGTCGTTGTAACTGCTAGTTTCACGAACAACACGGCCATCCCACACAAACGTGCATTTCAAGAATCAGTAAGGATCAGGTCTTACAGAACTGGACAAAAACCCGACGAATAAAGACTAATAAAAACAAGTCTATATCAATATCTTTCGCTGCGAGGAAAACCGATTTGCGGTTTTAAACGCTAGTCAACAGGAACAAAAGGTTCACTCGCTACGTAAACTAAAGGGTTTGACACAGCTGTGGTGAATAACTCAGTGGAACTGGGCGTAGTAAAACCGGAGGAGGTAATCATAAATCAAGTCAAAAGAGAAAAAAGTTGAAAGAGAAAAACGGCTTGCGGAATTACTTGTAGTTGTCGCTCGAAATGGTTTTCTCAAAAATCATCGACAGATTCTTGACCCAAAATATAAAATTCCAAACCGTCGGAAACGGTCGTAAAAAAATATACTAAACGCAATAAAACTGCAAACGATGAAATTAAATTTTCCAAAATAAGAAATTTCCAAAAGGATATTTTACACTGACATAACTACGTCGTAGATGTGAAAATCTTTAAGTGAAAACGATGCCGGAAACAGGAAGGACTTATGCCTTATCTCATCTAAAAAATTCACCTTTAACTAAGTTTACCACGAAAGTAGCCTCAAAGGAAACTACATAATTATTTAAAAACATAGGAGCCTAGTCAATGGACTACCAAAAACAGTTGAGTAATCAACCTAAAAATCTCTAAATTTTAACGTGCAAAGTACAAAATGGGTGGCCCATCCCTACAGCAAATGCAATGTAGCAAAGTTATTCAAAATTTAATAAAATATCTTAAACATAAATCGACCTGTAAAATGCAATTGCCAAATTAAAATAAAATATGTCAGTCGCAGTGGTGACTGTTTAAAACCTTATAATACCCCTAAACCACACAAAAATCTTAACTCTGATCCATGACTTGCTTTGAAAGGGTCACAAAGAAGTCAGACCTCGACAGTTGAGTAATCAACATAAAAATCTCTAAATTTTAACGTGCAAAGTACAAAATGGGTGGCCCATCCCTACAGCAAATGCAATGTAGCAAAGTTATTCAAAATTTAATAAAATATCTTAAACATAAATCGACCTGTAAAATGCAATTGCCAAATTAAAATAAAATATGTCAGTCGCAGTGGTGACTGTTTAAAACCTTATAATACCCCTAAACCACACAAAAATCTTAACTCTGATCCATGACTTGCTTTGAAAGGGTCACAAAGAAGTCAGACCTCGACGGTGTCTATTGCATGTAGTCCTGTTGTCGCTTTTTTTCTAGTCAATCTCAATGTCTCAGTGAAAAAGCACAACCGACAAATTGACATACCAGTGAGGGCTATAACCTTTTAAGCATACCTACGTACTATATGGAATATAACGTCTAAATCTGGTATGTCTAAAAAGATTTCCGTGAGAAAGTATAGGTAGACTATTTACGTTTCTGACCCGGGAAATTTTTGTTGTTTCGAGTCGCGGGAAGAATAATTCGAGATACGGGACATTCGTATACAAGATATTCAATTAAAATTGTTACATTAGAATTAAGGTTATATTTGTTTCTATTTCTTGAGCAAATTTCTAGTTAAAAAAGGTAATTCTGAACAAGATTGTCGCTTTGCGCAGATGGTTTCTTAACCAGTTTTTTGAAAGTACAAAACAGTCTTTGCAAACACATACAAATTATTTACAACCTATCTATAAACAATCAATAAAGGTAAATGGATTAGTTGCAGTAAGAAAGTACCGCTAGGTATGATGCCTTGCCACAGCATTCATTATAACTAAACTTGTAGTTTCTAATCAAATATATTCAAAAAGGGTCTCCCGTCTCCATCCGGAACTTCCTCTCTAATTTATAAACAGAATCACAGATAATCGTCTTAAAGACCTGAACAGAATGTTTTTACTTAAAAATTCATATTGAAGTATGGTCTTAATCTCTTTAACAGCCGGTCGTTTTCAATAGGGTAGAGAGTTCCAAGAAGACTTTGATAGTTTTTGTAATGACAAATGGTGAACTGTCATAAAATTAATTGCTTATATGTGTATTTACTAGATTTCTGAATTTGTTTCATCTAACTTTTATATACCTACTAAATTTTAAATAAAATGTTTTCTGTTTAGCTTCAGGATAAAAATAAACCAAATCATGGTTTGAAATCATTTTAAAAATATAGAAAAAGCCCAATATCATTATTGCACCAAACACATTTTGTGCAATATTCAAATTCTAGCGGGCTCATGTGGCATTTAGAATGCATGCACGGATCGCATTTAAAAAATATTGAGGAAGATATCGGACCTTGTAACAAGAAATTTCAGTGCAATTGTAGGTATCTCAATAGGTCGCAGAAGATGGAGATCAATTCAAACTATTGCTAATAATATTTGTCGTGTTCGGTTTCACGAAAAATATTTTATAAAAGCTATGATTAACTTAAAACTTAGCGACAAACAATACGACACTAAAAAGGAAAGGTTTTGGCATAAAAGAGAGAGAAACAAAGAATTTTCTGATAGGAGAATTATTTATGTACTGCTGTAGGTTTCATTAAATAATTATAGTAATGTTCCAATGGGAACTTCTAGGAGAAAGTGATTAGAGGATTAATTAAAACAATTTTAAAAACGAATATTTGAATTTTTGTGTTAGGTACAAAATGTCTTCTGGAAAAAGTCTCGAGTCACGGGAATAGCAAAACTGTGGAGACTAAGAAACCTTACTATTTACCTACTTTCCACTTATTACTATACAAAGGTACAATTGTGAGCTAAGATTGTCAACATTCGAAAAGATTATTATTTTTAATCTTTTTTTTTTCATTTGTTAGTTACCAGGTAAATGTTGGTAATTATATAACAGTCTGGGAGGTATATATGTAAATATAATCGTCTGGGTCTTTAATATCAATACTATGATCATGCACAAACAAATACTAACATTTCCAACAGTTGGTTACCAACGCAGAAGTAAGTATGAATGTAAGTAGTAACCGATGTTCAATAAAATTTCACTAAATTTTATTAATTGCTTACGTTCTGGATTAATTTTTCTAAAAGTATGTTCTATATGATTTTAATTTTATTTAGATTTGGATACTGGAATTATTCTTAACAAAAATTTATTCATTCAAACACATGTTATTCGTGCACCCTTCCTTTTTCTGCTATTGTGTTATTTATCGAATTTCTTCGGTCCTATTATTATTATTGTTATATTCATAACATAATACAAACCACGTAGCTGCAGAATAATTTTACAATTTCGCAATTCTACTAACTATATTAACTATTATGTGGTCGTAGAGTAAATTCAGTCTACTGAAAAGAATCTTATTGTAGTTACGACACTGTTCGCATGCCTATAAAACAGGCTCTTAACAGACAATTTTATGTAATAATATAAAGCCCAGCCTTGCCTTGTTACTTTATAAAAAAAGGAAGCTAAACTCCACAACAGATCTCTTTTTCTCAATATTCTATTGTACAAACAAGAGAAACTACGATTCATGTAATTGGAAATGGATCTCGTTTCAGGATAATTTGATATATCTTTTCAAATAACCCCTAAAATCCGAGTAGAATGGAAACATTTTAGTTTTGAGCAGTTTCGAGACAGGAAATTGGTATATTTACATGGAACCCTCGTCTTCTCACAAATCAACATAGAGGCAGAGATTATTTGATGTTTACCTATTAAAAGTTGTCTGGGTTTGACTGATTCTTAATTTTAGATTTACACAGTCCATCCATTTCCGAAATAAGATTTATTTAGGAATTTATGAAAATAAAGATGTTATGCTACCTACTGGTTTTCATTTTCCAATTCTGTTTGCTGGTATTTACTGTTTATTATGCTAGAAAAATTGTTTTCATCGAAGGTGGTTATGGTTGGTAGGAATGAGTTTTCTTATTAAACCTTTGAGCTTTCAATTATTTCTTTAGCAATACTTTAGAGGATTATGCCGGCATAAACGCTTTTTATTGTTTATGACAGTCCATTGGATACATTTAGCGTATATTTACCTGAAAAATAACCTTAGAATTGAAAAGAAGCTAATAGTTTAGTTGTACAATGCTTTTTCGTGATCAGCACATACTGTAACTTTGTAGAAAACGTTGAAAGTACAATATTTAGCAAATGTCTTGTCCCAAGTAAAGACACTGCTGCTTTAAGAATCGAAATAAGTATATAAATCGTTTGTAACTCTATTGTTATCCATTTTATTCAAACTTTCAAAATAACTGTTATTTTTCTTTCTGCAATGTATATTCATATTATTCAGAGAAAAACTTAGACTTAAAATAAATCAAAATGGCTTTTATATAAAATACATACTGATACAAAAACCACCAATCTATCAGTTTCTATTTAGTATTATATTATTTTTATATTAATTTGCTTGTTTTCATCTTTGTAAAGAACAAATCCATAAAGTAAAGGATAAATCCAAGGATAAAAACAAACTGAACTTAGTAATTCTCCTTTATTAGAAGTGTTAGATATTTAGTTTTTGTATGTATTGTATCTAGTTACCTATTTTCTGTATGTATTTACCCTTAGCAACGTGTTTGTTTATCAATCTTATCTACCTTTGATAATGACATAAAGTGTCGAAACAATATTGTCAGCTTAAGATATTAATAAAACTTGTGAAACTTTAACTAATCTTTGTATTTATATTATATTTCATGATTATGGAGTTCCACAAAGTAAGGCTGGAGACAGTAAATACGTGAAATCTGTCCATGGACAAACAAGCCCATCAATTAAACGATTATTGCAACAGTCGGGTAGTAAATTATAGTGTGCTAAAAAATCTGCACCTATTATAGGTATAAGAACGTCGGCCACGACAAACTGCCATAAAAATCTACGACAAAGACCCAGATGTAATGACAGCTGTATAGTTCCGTGTGTCTTGATAGTGGTAGCATTGGCAGCACAAAGTTCGTAAGCCTGTGGATAACAGCGGAGATCAGAATCCGTGTCAATTAAAAATTGTATCTTATGACTTCGATCTACAACTAATAGAAGGCTCCCTTCCCGAAGACAACCATTCCCCGTCTCTACTGGTTGCCATTGCAGTTTGTTAGGAAGTTACATGTAGGGCACATTGTCACCGCTTTCGCCCGCTTAAACGGTAAAGGTGATGTTGTTATCTTGTTCTGGCTTAACTAGCTCACTAGACGTCGGAGAGGGGAAGTGGGTGAAAATAAAAGGAATTAAAATCAACCACCTACCTATACAATCAAAATAAATGCTCGGGGCGCCACTTGGTTTAACCCTAGTTTAAGAGTAAATACCAGACTCAATTTCAAAATGCTTTCTTACCACCAAGAACTCCAAAAGCACCCACCTAATACCTAAAATTAGTTCGGACAAGAACAAAGGTTTCATACAATAATAGATATAAGAGTACCCAAAAACACAATGAGATTTATTATATCAATAAGTTTAAAAATAAAGCAAACAATTTACCGCATAAAAATAGTAAGAGAAATGATCAAGTTCATGTCATATAGATAAATTAATAAACTGAATATGTAATAACATACATTGAACAATTAAATAATCAATATTAATATTTATAAATTTAAACACCAAAAGAAATAATATAATTACCCAACTTAATTTGAGGCAAAAAGGTAAAATATAGTTGATAGAATTTTTTAGATACGAGAAGTACCTTATTTATACAAATGTTACTTCCATTCAATCAAGCATACACCAAACACAACATTTGAATCAAATAAGTTATAAATTAGATAAGTAAACAAAAATTACATTACCCGGTTACCAATAAATAATAATTATAACCCTCAAAAGAAGTTATCGGTTTCCTGTGAATTGTCTGTTATTACAAAAATTGATTGACAAGATTGAACTTCTTGATTTCCATATCCATAAGGTCTCCAAGGTTACTTCAAGATCTCTACCAAGTGACAATGCCATCTAGATATTTACTCCAGGCCTTCAGGTAGAATCTGTGACGTCACGGTAAAGGGGTATAAACATTTACGAGTTATTATTTAAAATTTCAAACTTTTTAACAAATACGATATTTTATCATTCTTATCTGCGTTTGTAAAAGAGTAAGAAAGTAGAGTGGACCCATGAAGGTCAGCTGGTACCACAAAACATATGGTGGGCATATTAATTAAATAATTATCTCATAACCCATTAAATGCATCAATGGATCAACGTGGTAAGCATTTAAAAAAACTATTTGTAGACAACAAGAAAACATAATTTAATTCAAAATATAGAAATAACAGTTTTATAGATAACAATTTACAAACTATTCCATACATTTTTAATAAATTGCTGTGAATAAATAACTTATTCTAACCTAACCTAATTTGCCACTAATAATGAAGTTTATATTTTTGTAAATGTAGTTACTTTTCTTCTTTTTCCAACATGTTTGTCTTCTTTTAAGGTATTGGTCTTTAGTTTTCTATAATTGTTTAATAATATGTTTATCCATGTAGTTAAAAGTTTTTCGTATAAAGCTAATCGATTTCTACAGCAAGCGGTGCAAGTGTCTTTATCGAATTCAAATATTTCTAGGAGGAGTGATTTTAATATTCCTTTTTGATTTTTAGCTTTTATAAATAACGATTCATATGGTTCTGATGTTATCGTTTCAAATAACTGATATAGTGAAGTTGCAATACACAGTGATAGCTCCGAGGGATATTTTAAACCACCTCGGTCAAGTTTACAAAAGTAAGTATCTCTAGTTGGTAAGTGATAAATAATTTCTTTATTCACAATAAAACTGTCAATACATTCTTGACAATTTGTTTTGGACGTTACTTTATATACCACATAACCAGCTATAAATACTAATGTTTGTAAAGTACCGTTACTGATATCAACATTTTCAAATTCATGTATAATTTGATCATTGTCCTGTAAAAACAGCATGTCTTCATTTATATACTCTTGAGTTGTGTCAGAATTTATATCGTCAATAATATTTCTTAACTTTAATGTAGTACGATTTAATTTTAGTAAGCTATTAATTTTAATTTTTTTTTCAGAGTCAATAATTTGCTGGACGGAAACATTGTAATTACAACCACTCATTCTGTGATACTTGCCAAATCTACGCTCCAATACATCAGTTTGAAAAGATCCTAACATAACATATGAAAAACTTAAACTATATAAGAGATAATCGCATACTTGAATTAAAGCTTCCGTTGTATGCAGTAAAGCTAAAAATGTTTCCTTGCTCAATTTACCAGCCCTTTTAAAATTTTCTAGAACAGTAATAGTTTCCCATGTTTTGAGCCATTTTGCGAATTCTTTTAAATAATTTATGTTAGCTTGATGCATGCTTCGAACGGGATCTGCATGAAAGTCACGAAGATGTTTTCCCTTTTTTGGATGTTTTACATTTACTGTTGACCACCAGTGACTAATAATCTGAATAAATTCTCTTGTCCCTAGGTCGCTCATGGCAGCAATTAGCTTCTCGTCAAAAATAGCAAGTGCAAGTTTTACATTTTGCCTTTCTAAATTGTTTGGAAAACAATCTTTAAAAGATAGGCCAGGAGCTTGCTTAACAATAGAATTTTTCTCAGATTCATATAGATTTACAATTTCTTGAAATTTAGCTTCCCTTATTTCTGCATTATTTTCGAAAGAGGGATATATAAGTCTTTTAGTTTTTTCATTCAACCAATTATTTCTAATATTTTTTAATAAATGTACAGTATCAAACAATAAAAAGACTTTTTTTGATCGGTCACAGGGATGTTCAATAGAAATATTTAGTTTCTGTTCACCACTTAATTGTGTAAATAATTTAACATTTACTTTATTGTTATCTGTTATTATGCTAACTACTTCATAGTCACAATTATGTAATAAAGTCAAAATTTTGATGGTCTGTTCATATAAAAATTTTGAATCTAAATTTTTTACAGGTAAAAGAGCAACCACATCTTTATTGTTCGAAAGTAATGACTTCATCATAAAAACCTGAATTGTAGATGCTGCTTGAAAAGTACCACTGTTGGCTGCTACACCTACGATATTATTGCCTGTGTAACTAATTTTAGGTTTTACATATATTTCGTCTAGTAATAAGCAAACCTTCTTTTCATGATCTTGAATGGCATTTGCTTTTTGTGTTAAATACAATTTTAAAGACTCATTAATTTCGCCATTAATATTATGAAGATTAAAGGTTTTCAAATAAAATGGATTGGGCAACTTTAAAATGTTTTGTTCCCTTAGAAATGAATATGCACTAGGAAAAGTAAATAAAAATGTACAACAAAATAGCAGTAAATCAGTACCATAGCTAATTTGTTTGCTTATTAAAAGATGTAACTGTTCTGAAATAAACCTTAGTGTAGAAATGTTATTCTGATCACATTCTGTAATACATTCTTCTAGGAGGTTACGACATGTAGCAATTTTTTCATTAAAAGTTGCTGGCTGTTCCTTTGAGGAGTTGTTAATAGCGTTTAAGAAATTCTCAAGCTTATTATAAGTATTACAAGTTAATTCTTTACCTAATATATAGTCATAACTTTGGAGATTAATTTCTATAGAATTGTAAAACACTTTTGTTGTAAAATTAGCATCTAAGATTACTGTATATTCTAAACTTGGTGTTTGTAAATAATTTATTAGAAAGAAATAAAGATTATTTTCATGCTGATTAATTAGCCAATTCTTGCACATAATCTTTCCTTCTTGTATGCCCTTTATAATGTCATTTAGACTTTGGATGTTATCGTTTAAAAGCCATTCTTCATATTTCGAATTCTCGTTTTCAATGAAAGCTGCTCTCCTTTCTTCAGGATCTGTTCTAGCGGAAGGAGGAATCGAAGTTAAATATTTTGGAAGGCCAGGAAAGATGGATGGGTAGGCATCCTTTGCCAACGCTAGTTTTTCTCTAGGAATCACTAATTCCGTACCTATTATAGATTTTCAAGAAAGGAGTTTAGATAAACTAAATTTAGAAAGTTAAAAAGGCATACCATCGGGTCTTTTAACTCTGTGTTCCTTTAAAACAAAAGTTTCGTGAAAATGTTTAACACACACGCCAACATTTTTGGTAATTTTCAATTTTTCTACTGGAATTTTCTTCTTCCATTTTTCTAATCAAGAGTCATCGGCAGGAAAGGAAAATATAGGAATGTAAGGAACGGCCTTCCGGGAATTTTATGTACAACCAGGAATACAGCAATACTTCATTTTCTAACAATTAAAAATCAATTTATTAAGTTATATCCATTTTATTTTACATGCAATCACACTCGAATTAGGTTAAAAACCTGTTAAAATTCTTGTTTAAACAATTCATTAAAAAGAAGTTTATTAAAATTATATAATTAATAGGTAACAAGCATTTTGTGTTTGATTAAATGAATTACAAGATAAAAATTAAGAAAAAAAGCGTAAATACACGAACCTAACCTCAATTATAAACAAACAGTAATAAATACTTTCACTTAATGAATATTAACGGTATTTAAAAACGCCAGATATTTCTAAACAACAAACACGTAATTCGAATAAGAAAGATAGTGTTAATTAAAAAAGGACTTACTTTTTATTAAGTTTTTGCTTCTTTAAGTTCTTAAAATTTTAATAATTCTCAAATATTTTTACATGACAGTTACCCCTTTACTGTGACGTCACAGCAAAAAACAATTGCTGCCTTAAGGCCTGGAGTAAATATTTAGATGGCAATGCAAGTGATCTCCATCTGTACTAAATTCACCAAAGACCCATACAAAAGAAAATAAAACAGCTCCAACTTCTTCACTTATCAAAATGTAATTTCCATCCAATTATTACATTTAATCTTCTTAAATAAAAGACGACGATTGTATTGTCAATACCAATGATACGATGAACAACAATTAAATATTTAACAAATTAAGAGAGGTAATAACCACGATGACGATAACGACGATGATAACGTCGATGATAACGACGATGATAACGACGATGATAACGACGATGATAACGACGATGATAACGACGATCCCTACGAAGAACAAAAGAATTAGTCGTAGAATTCACAAGGTTATACAAAAGATAAAATAATCAAGCAAAATATGCGTACCTATAGATAACAAACGGGATCAAGGTAATAAATCCACGACGTATGCACAAAAATCAAATCCTCGAAAGATGAAAATTAACCAAACTAATCTACCAAATAGTTAATCTTCTTATTAACTGAAGAACTTTAATCCATCTAAGATGCGGCTATAACAATAATCGAACCAATTCCAATCAATTCAATAAGCCAAAAATCCTTCAGCAATATGTGCGATACGAAGGAACTTAAATCGGAAAGAAAGGAACAATTTCCTTGCGATTGACAAATGACAACCCTCAACAGACGCTAATACGCATGACCATCTAATCTCAACTACAATACGGTTCATCGGATCTCAACGCTATACCGCAAATAAAGGTTCATGGGATATGAAAATCTTAGATCGAAAATATACCGTAACAACTCCCCCTCTACTAAAAGGAAAACATCCAAAAGAGATGTTTACAAAACTAATCGAATCTTAAAATATAGCAAAAAAAAAGAGTAAAAACCACAACCAACCCACAACAACCAATTTCCTAAATGAAAAGACATCTAACAAATCTGTCAAGATTGTCAGGAGAGTGTTGTTTAGGTAACAGCAATTGAAGAGTACATTCAATACTGGTCACGGTCGCAGCAGATGGTGAAGCACGCGTCGCCCGTTGTAGCCTAAGGCCCAAAACACAACCAGTAGCAACGTACCTTCAAAGACTGTAGCCAAACCAACCCTGATCACCAACAACCCTAAACAAGTTGACCCACCCCAAGGAAAACCCCACCTAAAACTAGTAAAATCCAACCCCCCCACTAATCAACGGCTCCCAACCCACAAACCCTAACACAAACGACAATACAAGCTATACCATAGGTAGCTCCCTTGCGGCACAAGGTCACGCCAATCGACTATAGCCACATTACGATTCAGATGTTAAAAAGAAGCACGATAGAGAGGATGAGTAGCACAGCCACCCTTGCTTTGAGAGGAATGCCCGAGAGCAAACCCCCCTCGGCAAGAAGCATGAACCACCCCCCAAACTAACGGCCAGATGTCAATCTAATACAAGAGCATTAGACCAACGAAATGAAAAAGAAGAATATAGGAAAGTAGATAGAATAGCGGAAAAGTAGTAGGCGAAAATAGACATTCACATACAATTGCACAACAAGACACAAAAGAATACGAACACAGATAGGAAGAGTACAGGACAGAGAAGGAACACAAGATCTAGATGGAAAGATCGGAAATATGTCCGGAAGGAGAAAAGTGGACATACCCCACAAACAAGAGTCGCCAACCAGACGCCCAAACCAACCACCCTAAAATGCCTAATTATTAACTTCTTTTAAGTCTTTAACATGCCAAATTCCAGCAGTAGTACCATTATCATTTTCCAACTCATAAACACAATAACCCACTCTACGCTTAATCTTATAGGGTCCAACATACTTAAACGCTAACTTTGCGGTAAAATTTTTACTGGCATCAGATAACACATAATTCTTCCTCCAAACATACTGCCCAACACTATAGACCTGAGGTCTTCTACGCAAACCATACCGTGCTTTACTATTTTCATACGCCTTTTCTAAGCGATTCCTAACATCTTTAAATATTCCTGTCATAGCATGTGACCTAAGGACTAAATTATCCCTACCTGAAAAAGAAAAACCGTCACTTAAATCAACATTCCCAAAGAAATTCCCGTCTAAAATCATTTCGCGACCGAAATTCACAAAATATGGTGTGTGACCTGTTACTTCATGTTTAGCCGTTCTAATGGCGCACAACACCTTTGACAAGTTAGCATCCCACTTACGATGGTTATCATGAGCATAAGAGGTAAGCATAGTTTTTAAAACTCTATTAATTCTTTCAGTTGGATTGCTCTGCGCATGATAATACGGATTATAAATAATCTTGCTACCATAAGAATTCGCTAATTCTTTGAACTTTTTCCCCCTATACTGAACTCCGTTATCTACTAAAATAAATTGTGGAGCACCATACACCAGGAAAACTTGCTCCTCAATCAATTTCACTACTGCATCAGCGGTTGCAGCTCGAAGAGGAAAGCCCAAACTAAATTTAGAAAAGCAATCTGCTACAACTAGAATATATTTATGCCCATTAGTTGACCTAGGTAATGGCCCAACTATATCTGTGCAAATGGCTTGCCAAGGTCTAGAAAGTTCGGGTCGTTTACCCATAAGACCAGGAGGCTTTCTCTGCAAAGGTTTCGTTTGACTACAAACGCTACAACGCGAAACATAACGAGCAATATCGTATTTCATCTTCGGCCAATAGTAACGTTGACTAATTCTATTATATGTCTTAAATACACCTAAGTGACCAGAAGTAGGAATGTCATGACCTTCATAAAGAATTTGATTTCTATCATCTTTAGGAACTACTAAACTCCAGCTGTCTATTTTATCTGCTAAAATATCAAATTTAGATTTTACTATTTTGTACAACTTGTTATCCTCTACCCTAAACTGCGGATAAGCCAACGGATTTCGAAGAACATTTCTTCTTAACCTACAATACCAAGTATCTTTAGTCGCTACTCTATTTATATTCAATGAATTTACATATTCTGGCCTATACGGAGGCGAACCATAATAGTTAATGTTATCTAAAACAGGGACTGATCTAGACAATAAATCAGGAGTACAATGTTCTTTTCCCTTTCGATGTATGACCTCAAAGTCGTATTGCTGCAAACGGACAGCCCATCGTCCTAATCTACCCATAGGATCTTTTAGGTTGTTAAGCCAGACTAAACTATAATGGTCAGTGATAACCGTAAACTTCGTCCCTTCTAAATAGCATCTTAATTTCTCTATTGCATATATAACCGACAAACACTCTCGTTCAGTAACGCTGTACTTACGCTCTGCCTTAGTTAAAGAGCGGCTAAGATAACAAATTACTCTCTCGCCATCAGAAAACATTTGGGAAAGGACACAACCGATTCCGAAATCACTAGCGTCAGTTTGAAGTATAAATGGTAAACTAAAATCTGGACAAGTGAGACAAGGTGCTGAAACTAGACAATTTTTAATAATATCCAAAGAACGCTCGCATTCACTTGACCAAACAAATTTTGTATTTTTCCTTAGAAGCCGAGTCATAGGCGAAATTATTGTCGAAAACTGAGGGATGAAACGTTTGTACCACGCTGCGGTGCCAATAACACTTCTAACTTCTTTAACATTCTTAGGTGAGGGAACTTCAAGTATGGCCTTAACTTTATCTGGGTCCACATGTAACCCATTTTTATCTACAACGTACCCTAAGTACTTTAAAGATGGTCTACCAAACAAACACTTCTCTCTATTCAACGTCAAACCTGCACTAATTAAACGGTCAAATACGTTCCGCAATAAATTGACATGTTCTTCAAAAGTAGTAGAAACTAAAATTATATCGTCAAGATATACAAAAACATTTGGCTCTAATTCAGGACCTAATACTTTATCTATTAGCCTTTGAAACGTAGCCGGGCTATTCGATAAACCAAATGGCAATCTACGGAATTGAAATAATCCACGACCTGGTATAGTAAATGCTGTGTACTGCTTACTTTCGGATTCCAACTCAATTTGCCAAAATGCTGAATAAATATCCAAACTTGACATAAATTTGGCCCCTCTCAAACGGTCTAAGATGGAACTAATATACGGGATCGGATAAGCATCTTTCTCAGTTACTGCATTAACCTTCCGAAAATCTACTACAAATCTATAACTTCCATCTTTCTTGGGAACTAAGAGTATTGGCGAAGACCAAGGCGAATTTGATTTTTCTATCACCCCTAAATTCAACATTTTCTCCAATTCCGAATCTATGTGTTTTTGTACGACCGGACTAACTGGATAATATCTTTGTTTAATGGGTGCACCATGACATACTATACGATGTTGAGTGACATTGGTACAACCTAACTCAGTACCCATTTCCCTAAATTTCTCGTTCAATAGATTGTCTAAAACTAGCTTACTGTCTTGATCAAGCTCGTCAACCGAAACAATGGAATTTATAATAGGTTTAATTAATGGTTCTTTAGAAAATTCCCATTCTCCCTTACGCAAATTTGGAATTATTCCCATTTCAAGCCAAAAGTCAATCCCTAAAATCACCGAGTGTCTTAACTCCGGAACTACAATGGCACGGAAAGTTTTTATTTTCCCCTGAAGTTGTATAGGGATAGTACAAGTTCCTATGCTCTTAACACTGCCTGAATTCGCTAAACTACACATAGCAGGATTATGCTCTAACGATACTCCAATATTTTTCAGAACATCCCAACAATTACTTCCTATAAATGTACGATTAGCCCCAGAATCCAGAAGACCATAAAACTTAATGCCTAATATCGAAATTTCTATATAAGGACATTCACCATCTTCAGCTTGCGTCAGAATATAATTTAACATAGATAACTTTTTGGTCGCTACACTATCAAACTTTTCAGGATTGGACTCACGACCTAACGTCCGCTCCCTCGACCGTTTCCCGAACT
The DNA here is from genome assembly GCA_929113105.1 of Agrypnus murinus. NCBI lineage: Eukaryota > Metazoa > Arthropoda > Insecta > Coleoptera > Elateridae > Agrypnus > Agrypnus murinus. Next base: position 252,327,504 of record OV816024.1, on the reverse strand, counting down.
AGAGTTCATCGTTCCTCGAGTTTTATTACAATTCGTACAATTCCTGGTAGTAAATCCTAATAGACCACACTTATAGCATTTTAACACATGTTCCTTTCTGCAATTTTTTGCTATATGATTATTTTGACCACAATTCCAACAAGTTAAATCCCTTACATTAGAATTTTCCCCATGATTTGCAACAATATTTCTACATAAATTAGCCCTATAACTATTCCTGCTATCCTTACTAGTATTACTGGGTTGATAAGACAAATGAGGTTCAACGGGAGTTTCGTGTCTACTACAAGATGGAGGTATATAAGTTTCCATAGTGGCTTTCGTAACTTCCAGACGGCGACATAACTCAACTAAATGCGCTACCGAATTTATATCTGTCAAACAAAGAGCCGATTGAAAATAAGGTACTATATTTCTACGCAATATTTCTAACTTCTCTGATTCTGACATGGGAGGTTTAAGATATGCGAAAAGATCTTCCATTACTGCAATGTACAAACTAATTGACTCATCACCCCCTTGTGTCCTATTCTCTATTTCTGCTATCAATTTCCTACGATAATCAAACGGTTGAAAATCACGTCTTAAATTTTCGCAAAGTTCTGCCCAAGTAGAAACCTTTCGTCGTATACTTCTAAACCACAAAGCAGCTTTACCTTCGAATAGCTCTATAGCACTAGCAAATAATTCTAAATGAGTAACATTTCGTGCAGCAGCTAAATCTTCAACCTTATCTATGAATGCATTAACACTCTCAAATTTTTCCCCTGAATATTTAACATTCCACTTTACGACAGCAATAGATTTGGCAAAATAAGGAGTCGACGACTGAGGAATGGAACTAGCTATATGAGTTTCAATTACTGGATCTTCCAAAATTGTGTCACCTATCATAGACGCGTCCAAAATACTTAAGTCACCAACAGCAACAGGAGTTGTAGGAACAGGTTGTTGTTGCGCACATTTATCTTCCGCCACGTTCTGCAAATCAGCCATCAAACTAACTACCTTACTAAACTGCACTTCACGACTAGCAACTTCTTGCGTTTTAGAAGGATCAGGGTTAAATGACGAAACCAACCCAAACACATGTCTAACTTTAGCCCTTAATTTATTGAAAGCTCCTACTGTACCGGTATAATCCTTCAACAAGGCCTCACAAGCTTTTATACATTTACTACAATACTCTAATGTTTCAGTGTCAGTTCCTAACGGTTTAGGTGTAAACTGATCTCTCTTTTTGATATGAAGGAGATTCCTCAAACTATACCTTAACTTATCTACTTCTTCTGTTGTAACTACACCCCTAATTTTTAATTCTGCTAACAATTCGTTTCTGTTTAAGTAATTAACATCCGTACTAGTGATATACATTTTGGAAAATAATCTACACTAAAATAATACCCAATAATAATCTAACCTTGTCCAAACTATGTGAAAGACCGCCAAGAAAAAGAGGACAAAATGTCGATGAGGCTGAACCTAGAGTACTAATTTGTTAAAATTCAAAACTATTTTTTTTTAAACAAGGCCCCACGTTGGGCGCCAATTTGTCACCGCTTTCGCCCGCTTAAACGGTAAAGGTGATGTTGTTATCTTGTTCTGGCTTAACTAGCTCACTAGACGTCGGAGAGGGGAAGTGGGTGAAAATAAAAGGAATTAAAATCAACCACCTACCTATACAATCAAAATAAATGCTCGGGGCGCCACTTGGTTTAACCCTAGTTTAAGAGTAAATACCAGACTCAATTTCAAAATGCTTTCTTACCACCAAGAACTCCAAAAGCACCCACCTAATACCTAAAATTAGTTCGGACAAGAACAAAGGTTTCATACAATAATAGATATAAGAGTACCCAAAAACACAATGAGATTTATTATATCAATAAGTTTAAAAATAAAGCAAACAATTTACCGCATAAAAATAGTAAGAGAAATGATCAAGTTCATGTCATATAGATAAATTAATAAACTGAATATGTAATAACATACATTGAACAATTAAATAATCAATATTAATATTTATAAATTTAAACACCAAAAGAAATAATATAATTACCCAACTTAATTTGAGGCAAAAAGGTAAAATATAGTTGATAGAATTTTTTAGATACGAGAAGTACCTTATTTACAAATGTTACTTCCATTCAATCAAGCATACACCAAACACAACATTTGAATCAAATAAGTTATAAATTAGATAAGTAAACAAAAATTACATTACCCGGTTACCAATAAATAATAATTATAACCCTCAAAAGAAGTTATCGGTTTCCTGTGAATTGTCTGTTATTACAAAAATTGATTGACAAGATTGAACTTCTTGATTTCCATATCCATAAGGTCTCCAAGGTTACTTCAAGATCTCTACCAAGTGATCTCCATCTGTACTAAATTCACCAAAGACCCATACAAAAGAAAATAAAACAGCTCCAACTTCTTCACTTATCAAAATGTAATTTCCATCCAATTATTACATTTAATCTTCTTAAATAAAAGACGACGATTGTATTGTCAATACCAATGATACGATGAACAACAATTAAATATTTAACAAATTAAGAGAGGTAATAACCACGATGACGATAACGACGATGATAACGTCGATGATAACGACGATGATAACGACGATGATAACGACGATGATAACGACGATGATAACGACGATTCCTACGAAGAACAAAAGAATTAGTCGTAGAATTCACAAGGTTATACAAAAGATAAAATAATCAAGCAAAATATGCGTACCTATAGATAACAAACGGGATCAAGGTAATAAATCCACGACGTATGCACAAAAATCAAATTCTCGAAAGATGAAAATTAACCAAACTAATCTACCAAATAGTTAATCTTCTTATTAACTGAAGAACTTTAATCCATCTAAGATGCGGCTATAACAATAATCGAACCAATTCCAATCAATTCAATAAGCCAAAAATCCTTCAGCAATATGTGCGATACGAAGGAACTTAAATCGGAAAGAAAGGAACAATTTCCTTGCGATTGACAAATGACAACCCTCAACAGACGCTAATACGCATGACCATCTAATCTCAACTACAATACGGTTCATCGGATCTCAACGCTATACCGCAAATAAAGGTTCATGGGATATGAAAATCTTAGATCGAAAATATACCGTAACACTTTCTCCTTGAAATTGTGGTGATAGCAGAATAAACGTTTACCCAGACTCCGCGGAATTGTTTCGACAGGAACTCCTGCTGCGGTAACGGTATCTTCGTCTATTGCTGAATACAGCTTCTTGCATTTCGGACAATTTTTGAGTGAGGTCATCTATGCGCTGAGTGAGGCTGTGATCTGGTATTGCTGCAGCATGTATGGCAGGAGACATTGACGGAGTAGACACTTCGCTAAATTTGTCTGCAATCTGCGCCAGTTTTCCAGAGTTAGCTGAAGCTGTACTTCTAGGACTACTTGCACGTTTGTGCGGAGACGTTGCAACCATAGACTTCTAAGAATAGTGTCTTGAACGTGCGTGTTGCCAGTTAAAGTTCGAAGATATCGCAGAAACTGGGTAGGCCTACGTTCACCGAGTTCAGTATCGCCTAATAGTTGGCGAACGTGTTGATCTTCGATTTGAGAAATCCGACGTATCAGTTCGTTCTTAAAATGTTGATAGCGATGGTCAGTAAGTGGATTTGTTATTATATCATTCAGTTCAGCTGCGTGCCTATTGTCGAGGTTTGTTACTACATAATGAAATTTCGTGGCATCTTGGGTAATGCCAGACAATGTGAACTGCGACTCTATTTGGGAAAACCATACATTGGGTTGTTCTGGCCGATATGATGGTAATTTTAAACTTACTCGGCAAGCGGATAAAGGTTGAATATCTACGGGTTGCTTTGCCTCTGTACGAGGGTCGTTTTTGTTTAATTGTTCTTTCAGCTGCAAATTTTGTAGCTGTAACTGTTTCAGTTGCTCTTGTAGTTCCTCCATACGCGAACGAAACTATGAAACTATCGGAACAACTAATATTAGTTATAATGGTTTAGTATGAAACAACACGCGGCACAAAACCGTAAGGGAAAAATAGAAAAGTCTAAATCTAAATATGTCACAATATGCATAAAATGTCACCCAAATTAAATAAATACAAGTCCTCGCAAGCACACCGCTGAATCTGTCCAAATTATTCTTTGTCGGGGTCACCAATATGGAATGTATAGGTCTATCTTAAATAAAAGACGCTATTGCATTATAAATTCCATTTCTATTATAGTAATATTCACAGACTATCGTCAGTAAGTAATAGATATTTATTATACAAGTGTGGAATGTGCGAGATTAGGCACGCAAGAAAAAGTTTACCCCCGATCTCGCAGAGCGAGGGGGTAATTTTCTAAAGTGCCTAAGAAGCAATTCCACACGCGTGTAATATAATATTTTATCCAAAATCGCGTGTAATTAAATTAAAAACATTAAAATAAAATTTATAAATTTTTGACCAAAATGTATTGCAAGAGAGCTGCGGGATTATGTTTTAAGATAAATGTTAATGTTCAGTTACAAAAATAAATAATTTGAAGTGTTTAATGTTGAGTACATTATTTTATTAAAAATATTACAATTTGATAATTGTTCCGTGAGTCTTAATTTTTCTCTCACTAGTGGGTAATCTTCAACATTCCATGCTTCAAATCACCATAGTAATTCACTAATTATTCACGATTTTGGATAAAACAATTAATCTATCAATACTTAATACGCAAAGTCCGTAGATGCAAAGCAAGCTTTGAAATATAGGTCATCTCATACACTTCCACTTCCAGTAGCGCGAAAATGGCGGAACATGTTAATTAACATGAAAACAGAAATAATCGACAACTCGACTTGTTTTCAGTTGGGTACTAAGCGTTAATTCAACGTTTTAGAACGGCATGCGCCTCATATGACGATCGTGTCGGCTTCGATAGCAGCCGTATTGCAACTTTTACTAAGAGTGAAAATGGCGGCATTGCGATGACCTATGTTTCAAAGCTTGCTTTGCATCTACGGACCTTGCTTAATACGTACTACCTGTTTTGCACGGCAACCACCGCGTACTATATGCGTACATTTCCTACAATGTACAATGCAAATACCAACAATCATTAAGTGGGATTTCCGAGGTAATAGGTAAAAGCTTAGTAGGTAGTTTATTTTCTTGGAAAAAATACATGCAATTTTACCCCTAAGTTACCGGAGCTTCCGCTTTTATTGTACATATTTTGAATTAGTTGTTCAATGTTCAACTGTGATGTTATTACAATCATCGTGCCCCTAAAAAGAAAACGTTTGTCTCTTAAAGAGAAAAATGATACCCATTATTATGAGAAGTGAAAAGTTCAATACCAGTGCTAGATAGTTGGCTGAAAATCTTGGCGTTGGAAGGACACAAGTTAACGAAATTATAAAAAATACGACTTAAAGAAACTTTTTGAAGAAGGCTTCAATCAAGGCAGCAGAAGAGAAAATTTCCCAAAACTGAAGGATTGGTGGTTGACCAAAAAGTTTACAATTGGTTCAGAAAAGCCAGAAATAAAAACACCCTCAAATCTGAACTTTCAATAAAAGAAAAAGCCCTGGAAACAGCCGAAAGTATAAAAATGACGAGTTTTAAAGCTTCAAATGGGTGGTTTGAAACATTTTGTGAAAGACACATAGTAATATTAAAGGAGTATTCACCGAAAAGTGTGTACAATGATGACGAAACTGGACTTTTTTAAATGTGCCAGTAAAAAACCGCAAAACAAAGATTGACAATCATATTTTGCGCTAGTATGGAAAGTGACAAGGAAAACCTGTTTATCATTGGGAAAAGTAAAAACCCTCGATATTTTAAAGGATCTCATATCAACAAACTGCCTTTAGACCGGGTATTTAATAAAAAAAAGCGTGGATGCCAACAGAGATTATGACTTCGCGACTAAGAAAAGTTCACGAAAAAATGAGAAAGTCCTATTATTTCTCGATAACGCCACGTCGCATCCCAAACTTAGAAAATAATGCGAACGTTGTTTTTCTACCTCTAAACACCACATCCAATTGCCAGTGGGTGGCCTCCAGAAAGTTTCTAATCAAAAGGCATACATAAAGAGCGAAATTTCATTTGAAGATGCAGAAAAAAGTATTTATTCACAATCATATTGCAATATGTACATTTCATATGTTGTAAAAACCTTGGAAAGTAAGCTATTGCTATAGTAACACCAAAGTGGTTAACAATTTCCTTTACATGTCTGTAAAACTGACATGTAAAGTTATGGCCAACTTTTTTTTCTGAATAATTTAAAACAGGACGTTTTATCCGATTTAAATTTAAGTTTTTATAAATATATTTAACGCTAAAAACATATTTTTTATTTAATATTAGTTTTATTTTTATTTTTCCGTATTTTATATTTAATAATTACAATGGAATTAATTAATTTCTAATTTTAAGATACTGAGCGCATACATCGCCATCTAGCGGCGAAGAATGAAACCTTACTTAAAATTTCTTTTGGTCGATAGATGGCTCTGATTGAAATTATGACAGTTTATAAAAAATTTATTTTAAAATTTAAAATTACTTTTTATTTTGATTATCTTAAGTCTAATTATTGTGAATAAAGTTTCCACGCCTCGCGATATTGTTTGACCTCGACGTACCGTCTCGGTCAAACAATTATCGCTTGGCTTGTAAAGATATCCTTTACCAACTCAACATGTAATATACTATTATTTCATACTGTGTCACATTTGTCAGTTTTAAGTCAAACTTTTTAGTCCAGAACATGCGATTTTACGGTCTAGTATGCCTGTAAAAAATTTTACAGGACTTGTGACTGTAAAAAAGTTTACCGGACGCAAATACAATCAATCAAGTGGACAATGTTTTAGTACGTAATCAGTTACCATGGAAACTCGTTCTTCATAGATGTCCATATTTTGCATTCGGAAATTTATTTTTTATAATTTTTTTTAAATTAAACCAATATTCCAATAATTGCAGTATGAAATAAAACGCATTACGTCATACGTCCTGGAAATGGTCTTACAGTCTCGTTTCGATCTTACTCGACTGTAAAAATTCCATTTCCAGGACATAACATAAATTACTATTTCCTACGACCCCATACGAAAGTGAACAATAGCAAACGCTACCGAGATTAAGAAAGTGAGTCATATAACACGCGTATGGAACATAACACACGTGAGTAACGTACGTAGAATCGCACTATAGATAAGATCATGTTACATGAGAATTGCTTAAGATAATAAAACTCACGATATCAAATTACCAGCTTTCTGATAAATGGACGTTATCTCTATGAGAAAGTTCTTTAGCATTTATTCTCTCATGACCATGAAAACTGTGTAGGCAGATAAGGTATAAATACCTCTGTTTTAATATTAAGTCTTCAGTCTTTATAAATCATCATCCAACTCACAAGTCTTTATAAATCTTCATACAACTCACAAGTCTTTATAAATCTTCATACAACTCACAAGTCTTTATAAATCATCATTCAACACACAAGTCTTCATTAAGTATTCAACAAGTGTTTATCCTGTGTGAGTATAAAACTAGGTGTGGATTTTAAAATTGTCCTGCTAGTAAAAACATAAAGGCTCATTCGAGTTTTAATTAATTATTTTGCTTAATGTCATTTAAATGTGAATTTCTAAAATTGTTCTGTTAAGTGTGTTAATTCAAATTTAATTATTTTAAGCTCGTCTTAAAACTTCGTTAAAATAATTACAGACAAAGTAATATTAATACATTTGTATCATTAATGTTAACAAGATAGTTTTCTACTAATTAAAATTAATAAAATATATTCTACGACTGCAAACAAAATAAATAAATGTGTTTTATTATATTCAATAAATAAAGTTTTTAAAAAAAAGCTTCGGTCACAGAATATAATTAAACTGGCGCAGATTTCGTAACGGATTTTGGAAAATCGACGATAAATATCGATTTTGTGTTTTAACACTTGATCCAAAGGAAAACCGTTCCCAACAACGTGTAGACGTCAAGAGAATTGGAGTTTCACCGCTTTTAAAATTGGCACGGGACTTCGAGAATCAAGGCGCGACATCTCAGCAACACCATCGAAAGTCCAGGCTTCAACGCACGCTTCGAACATTGGCCCGGAGGTCTCCCGTTCGACTAGGTACAGCTGTAGCGTGATTATTGCAATCAAGTTTAATTCTACGCAACAAAGTAAGTGTTTTTTTTTCTTTTTCAAAGTGAAAAGTGTTTCAAGAAGAAACCAGCAAATTTATTAAATCATTTTTAAAACCATACTAACTTAGTTTTAACATTTTTAATTAATTATTGATTACGTACATGGTAGACGCCAGACCGAATAGGTATTGTCAGCTAGTGATATTATAAAGCCTTTCATGCTTGCCATGTATGGGTAGGAACCCCGAAACTGTTTACTAACAATAAAAATAATTTTAAAAATAATTGTGTTATTCTAATTATTCTTTTTTTAACAAATTAGTTTTTAAGGTAAAGATTATACAATTTTTGTTTAATTTTAAATGCTTAGAAATCGATCTCGATCTCCGAGACGTTGTAGAAGTGCTGAACGCACAGTAAACCCAAGCTCAAATTCAAATACATCCCCTTTATTATTCTTAAATAATAACAACAATAATATGGCAGTTTTCAATCCAACGCTTTTAAATGAAATTCCCATTTATGATGGCAACACAGCCACTTTATCAGAATTTGTTAGAGCTACAGAAATTATTACCACACAATTTTGTACAGCAAACCCCGAAGAATTCATAAATAAATTAATTATTTCTTCAATTAGAAATAGATTAAAAGGACAAGCCCTTGAAATTATAACAGGATATAACTACAATACCTGGAATGAAATAAAAACTGTTTTAATAGAGAATTTTGGCGATCAAAGATCAGAAACAAATTTATTAATTGACTTAACTAGAATTCGACAAGGAAAAGATAACCCTATTGAATTTTACAATAAAATTAGGACGCATTTAGCGACCCTAAATGCAAAAGTTTCATTAGGACCAGATCCAGTAGTAATTAAAACCCACAAATTAGAAGAAAATTCAAAATTAGTTTTACGAACATTTGTCAGTGGACTAAACGAAAATTTAGGAACATTCGTCAGATCTAGAAATCCAGATTCTTTAGAATCAGCCCTAAAAATTATTAAAGAAGAACTAGATATTTGTTATTCACAAAACCAAAATTTTAAAATGAACCAAAATTTTACAAAAAATAATCAAATACATTTAACATCTAAAAATAACTACCCTAAACCATCCCAAAACCTATGTACTACTCAACCTACAACTGAAAAATTTGGAAATCCGAATAATTTCCCCAATTTCTCAAGACCAAATAATTTTTCAAATAATTTCCCTAATTTCTCAAATACTAATTCAAGACCAAGTAATTTTTCTAATAGACAAAATAATTTCCCAAATTTCACGTCGAATAATGCTTCAAGTAGCAACATTAGATCAAGTCAATCTAGAAATTTTAGTTCTTTCAAACCGAACCATCAACCCACATATACTCCAGAACCTATGGAGGTTAGCATAATTAAAAGACCCGCTACCAGACAATTAGGAAACCAAAATAAATTCAGAACGAACTCACAACGCTTTAGACGCTTTCCAAATGCAATTCCAGAAGAAATAAATTATCACGACGATAATTTACCATCAACATCTTTCAATAATATTGAATATGACGAACCAGATCTCGTATATTTTGATAATACTTCTAATGAAAATCCTAATTATTCTCAAGATGAACATTCCCAAGACGAATATGTCCAAGAAAATCAATATTACAATCAACCAGAAGAAGAATACGAAAACATGGACTCTAATGTAAATTTTCATTAAGAGCCTCGGAACCCCTATTACATTTTAACATAAACCCCAAAGCAAACTTACCCTATTTAATCATCCCAGGATCGAATGAAAAATTATTGATCGATACAGGGAGTTCAAAAACTATCATTTCTCCCAAATTCGTGCAAGAAAACTTTCCAGAATCTATTTATAAATATAATTTTGAAATTACAACTTCCCATGGAACTACTCAACATAATTACGTAGCAGACATCCCTATACCTAATCTTTTTGACGAAGAAGGACTTCATACATGTTACTTATTTGACTTTCATCCCGACTATGTAGGACTTATAGGATCAGATCTTTTGATGGACTTATCCGCATCAATCGATTATAAATGGATGCATATCCAAACGGAAAAAACAACCGTACCTTTTTATTATAATCCTTCCTAATTAAAGCAAGAAATGCAACAACGAAATCATTGTAATTTTTCAAATTTAAAATCAAATCAGGAACCAATAAAAAAGATCCATATACCAGCTCGAACCGAAATTTTTACAACACTTCCAGCAGTTGGAATTAATGGAACAAAATTAACCCCCAAACTTAAGTTTAACGCCCACGTCATTATGCCTTCAGCTATTGTCAGATTATACAACAATTATTTTCAAATAAGCCTTATCAATACTTCCAATGAACCTCAAGTTATCAGTATTTATGACCCTTTAATTTTAGAAGATTATAACACTTCAGATGATTTAATCCAAATTAATAATTTCAATGTAAAATCCCCTTCCAACGTAAGAAAAATCTTGAACGAAAATTTAAAAAATAATTTAAGATTAGAACATCTTAATGAAGAAGAGGAAACCCTCTTGACAAACCTTTGCTATGAATACAAAGACGTATTTTACACCCCAGACATACCCCTTTCAGCAACAAATTTAGCAAAACACCATATTAGGACAAAAACAGATGCCCCAATTTACACTAAGACATATAGATACCCCCAGATTCACCGTGAAGAAGTCAAAAACCAAATTCATAAAATGTTAAAGGACCAAATTATTGAACCATCAGAATCCCCATTTAATTTTCCAATTTGGGTAGTAAAAAAGAAATTAGACGCATCCCAAAAACAGAAGTGGAGGATCGTCATAGATTACAGGAAACTGAACGAACAGACTATCGAGGACAAATTCCCATTACCCCGAATAGAAACCGTTTTAGATAATTTAGGCAGATCAAAGTATTTTAGTACTCTTGACCTCGCATCCGGTTTCTGGCAAATAGAAATTGAAAAAAAGGATAGAGAGAAAACAGCTTTCTCGACAGAAGAAGGTCATTTCCAATTTAAAAGAATGCCTTTTGGTTTAAAAAATGCACCAGCTACATTCCAGCGTGCAATCAATAACGCCCTTATAGGTTTAACACCCCAACAATGTCTAGTCTACTTAGACGACATCATAATTTATTCCGCTTCTCTTCAAGATCACATGTTTAGACTTAAAAATATATTCCAAAGATGTAGACAACATAATATCAAAATTCAATTAGACAAATCAGAATTTCTACATAAATCCATTAAATATTTAGGACATATTGTAACTCCAGAAGGAATTAAACCAGATCCAAACAAGATCTCAGCAATCAAAAACTTTCCAGCACCCAAAACAAGAACCGAAATTAAATCATTCTTAGGACTATTTGGATATTATTGAAAATTTATAAAAGATTTCGCGAAAATAACAAAATTCTTAACCATATGTTTAAAGAAAGATAACAAAATTATTCATACAACAGTTTTTATCTAAATTCGAACATTGTAAAAACATTTTGACTAACGAACCAATTCTACAATACCCCAATTTTGATGAACCTTTTGAACTAACCACAGACGCTAGCAAATTCGCTTTAGGCGCAGTATTATCTCAAAAAGGTTGTTATGCCTCTAGGACTTTAAATAATTCTGAACAAAATTATAGTACTATCGAAAGAGAATTATTAGCAGTTATTTGGGCAACAAAACAATTTAGACCCTATCTTTATGGAAAGAAATTTACCTTATTTACAGATCATAGACCATTAGTATGGCTCAAGAATTTAAAAGAACCAAATTCAAAATTAACTCGTTGGGCAATGAAATTAGAAGAATTTGACTTTACTGTAAATTATATCCCCGGAAAAATAAATAAAGTTGCAGATGCATTATCCAGAATTCAAATTCACCCATTAAATATTAGACCTGCATCGTTATCAACCCCTGAACCAGAACAAACTAATTATGACAGCAGACTAGCTAGCAGAGCAAGTACTCCCGATATTACAGACTTATTTGACATTCCAACTTATAATCCCCCTCAAACTGACGCTACTGAAAACATTGAAAACCCGAACAACGAAGAAAATAATGATCAAAATTCTTATATTGACACGATACATTCAAATCTTCATTTAACCCCTGTTGAAGTCATTTTTGGACACACTGTAAGTAAAAACCCCTTTGACCTTGACTATAACAGATCATATTATCATGATTACTTATCTACACATAAAACTAAAATGAAATATTTATATGAATCCCTACAAAAAACTCAGATGGAAACTAACGAAAATCGAAATTCCAAATTAAACAAATCCAAAACAAATAAACAATTTAATTTAAATAGCAAAGTATTTATAAAAACCAATCTAAGAAATAAAAAGGATCCAAGATTTGACGGACCTTATATTATCTCAAAAATTTTAGAACATGACGTTTACGAAGTGGTGGTAGACCACCACTTCAAAGACATGCTAACGAAATGTTACCTTTTTCAGGACAACAATGCTCCTCATCCTAATCGAACAAGTTAATATTTTAAATAATACTATTTGAAATTAAATTTCTTCATACCTCACAGATCAAGACGTTTTAACCATCCCTTATCCTGCTGACGCAAAATACCTACATTTATATGAAACTATTATCGTTACTAAAGTTTACCAAATTGATTCTGTAACCTGGTTAATCAGTTCCCCTTCCAGATCCATTTTAGACATTAAATGTATCCAAAAGAACTTGTTGGTTCACAACTTATACATCTTAGTCCTGACTGTATTGTCATGATCAATCACAAAAACATGTTATTTACAGCCAAAAGTATTTCTAATAAAGTAATAGAATTTAATATCATAGATATTGCAAAATTAACAACCCCTCAATTCGAACATGTAAATACTAAAATCGATTTAACTACATTCGATACACAGAAATTGCACAAATATCAACTGAAGTTCACAAACCAAAATCATCTAAAGATGAATAGTACTACAACCCTCGATCATCTGACCTTATTAAGTATCATTATAATTATATTTATCATTGTAATAGTTATAAGTTTATTATTGTATATTTATTGTAAACGTAACTCCTTCAAAATCAAATTTATAGATTTTCTAATTAACAAAAATAACGAAGAAATACCAATTTAGATTTCTTTGAAAAATTTTATAATATATAAATATTATTTCAAATTTTATTTTCAAATTATTTTAATAACATTGAAAATACTAAGGGTGGAGGAGTAACGTACGTAGAATCGCACTATAGATAAGATCATGTTACATGAGAATTGCTTAAGATAATAAAACTCACGATATCAAATTACCAGCTTTCTGATAAATGGACGTTATCTCTATGAGAAAGTTCTTTAGCATTTATTCTCTCATGACCATGAAAACTGTGTAGGCAGATAAGGTATAAATACCTCTGTTTTAATATTAAGTCTTCAGTCTTTATAAATCATCATCCAACTCACAAGTCTTTATAAATCTTCATACAACTCACAAGTCTTTATAAATCTTCATACAACTCACAAGTCTTTATAAATCATCATTCAACACACAAGTCTTCATTAAGTATTCAACAAGTGTTTATCCTGTGTTAGTATAAAACTAGGTGTGGATTTTAAAATTGTCCTGCTAGTAAAAACATAAAGGCTCATTCGAGTTTTAATTAATTATTTTGCTTAATGTCATTTAAATGTGAATTTTAAAATTGTTCTGTTAAGTGTGTTAATTCAAATTTAATTATTTTAAGCTCGTCTTAAAACTTCGTTAAAATAATTACAGACAAAGTAATATTAATACATTTGTATCATTAATGTTAACAAGATAGTTTTCTACTAATTAAAATTAATAAAATATATTCTACGACTGCAAACGAAATAAATAAATGTGTTTTATTATATTCAATAAATAAAGTTTATAAAAAAAAGCTTCGACCACAGAATATAATTAAACTCGTGTGTGTTATGAAAATACGTCACGCTAAGCAATACCTAGAAATCCATGAATTTTGTTTACATTAAAATGATGACATTAATGTTTAATCCAATTTTGAGAAGCATTTTAACCATTATGTATCTATTCTTTTCTTATAAATATAACTTTAATTATTGTTTAATTAGTTATTTTAGCTATCAAAAAGAAATATCTAATAGATTACACCTAACATAACCTCACTATAATACACGAAAATTATTGAAGCAAGTTTGCCAAGAATAAAATCAACGATGCCATATGGGAGAAAAATAAAAGTAATAATTTAGTTAGGCAACCTCTTTCACACATGGCATTATGTTATTAGTTGAAGTTATATTTGTTAATTATGAAGATATTATAAAGAAAAAATAAATTATCTGCCTCTCAAATTATATTATAAATTGTAATAGTAATTAATTTAATTAATTTTGCTGCTAAACCCAAGGTTTAATTTTATACTATGTTTAAATGTTATGAAAATATGATTTTTTAAAATTGAAATTTATATTTAGTAAATATAAATTTAACAATATGATCTAGATATGTATATGATAGCTCCAGAAAAATAAAATTAAGTTATCAAGGTAACTTAATTTTATTTTTCTGGAAATGGTTTGATAGAAATTTCGTTATAATTATTCATATTGTAAAACTAAATTGTTTAAAAAATTAAACTTTATATCCTAAAAATAAATGGCTTAAGAAAATTAGCTTTAAGTGTGATTTTTTTTGTTAAACCTAACCATAAAAATTTTGCTTTAAAATCTTCAAATGTTATATTCTTGAAAATTTAAAAAATCTAAATTTTTTAAACATTTGAAATTTGGAGGGGTTGTAGGAAAAATATTGTACATTACACGTTGAAAAGTGACTTTTCTGCACTCGTGTGATTTCCGCACTCGGCTTATGCCTCGTGCGTGCGAAAAGTTTCACTTTCCTCACTAGTAATGTAATATACTAAATAATTTAACCAGCGCTTTAATTCAGATATCAGCAGCCTGGAAAAACGTTTCGCCAGCTATAATATCAAAATGTTTTGCAAAAGCAATGTTTAATTCAATTTTGAGAAGCATTTTGACCATTATGTATCTATTATTTTCTTATAAATATTACTTTGATTAATGTTTAATTAGTTATCTTAGCTATCAAAAAGGAATATTCAGTATATTATACCTAACCTAACCTCACGAAATAAAGATTTTTGATGCTTGAAGTTTACCAAGGCTTAAATCAGTGAAGCCATCTGGGAGCAAAATGTCCCTTCAGTGTACACCTATTTTCTTTCTTTTAAATAACTTCATTTTATTTTTCTGGAAATGTTTTTGTTAGATTTTATATTTATTGATATCATAAAACTAAATTGTTTAAAGACTTAAACTTTATGTTCTAAAAATAAGTGGTTTAATAAAAGTTTTGCTTTAAAAATCTTAAAAATATATATCCTTGAAAATTTAAAAATCTAAATGTTTTTAAACATTTAAGATTTGTGGAGTCGTAAGAAAAATATTGTACATACCTCCTGAGAACGTGACTGCACTCGTGCGTACAAAAAGTTTTACTTTCCACACTTGTAATGTAATATTACTATTCCGTTTACATTGCAGGAAAGCTCACAAAACTCTATTAAGCAAAAACTTGTTCTGCGCTAACTATTCTTCTCTGAGATACTACTTCTTATCGTATTTAATAATATTATAAAAACAAAGTAAAAACATCGTAACATACTTGGTATATTAAATATATTAAGTTTTTAATTTATTTAAAATTAAATTTTTCCCGATGAAAGGTAAACAAATATAGCTATTGCATACTCTATTACATAAATGTGGAATAAAGTGGAAAGAAGCATTTTCTATGTTATATCTTAAAATAACGGCATGTAATAACATAATACCTAGAGACATTTTTGTTGCGCCAAATCTTATTAGGTTTAACCCTAAAGATCACGATATTAATGATATTATTGTAATTAGTTTTAAAAACGAGACTTCAAAAGCAGATTAATTTGTTAAACGGAAATCTATAATTAAAAAAGTTGTTTTATTCTGATTGCTTTTAATTTTTACTGTTTTTATATTTAATTTTAAATGCAATTAAAATTATGTATCAATTTACCAACAGTAAACTATGTCATTTTATATATTATTAAGCGAATGTTTTATTTTGCGTATGAAATTACCAACAAAAGAAAAATCCGTTACGTACATAATTGAGCATAACAATGTTTTTGTTTATGTTAGAAGAACATTAGCAGAGCAACAACAAAATTCTAAAATGTTTGTATGTTATAAACGAAATTCCACAATTAAAACATTTCGTAAGAGCAAACTAAAACAATAAACTTTGCCTCTCGGTTGATAAATTAATTTAAAGTTGTATTCGAATACATTTTGCAAAAGCTACTAAAAATTTTGTAACTAAAGCTGTGTAATTTAATTTTAATTTAGGTTTACACAAATTTTCAAATGAGTACTTTTGTAGTTTGTTTCAAACTATTTTTAGAGATTATTATATAATTTAAAATACATTTTAACACTAATTACTCCATACCTTTATTAATCCAAATACTGATAGTATACCCACCTGAAACAAGAAAGAAAATAATATGAAACACTAAATAACACTATAATAAAAACTAGAACAGTAGAAAAAGTTCACGTTTAGAAGTACGTAACAATAAAATTAAATTTCTTGTTGACTGTAGATGTTTCAAGTAACTTCAATAAATCGTATTTGAGCAAAACTATAATTTTTTTATCATTAAACAACTATTCATTTCACCAATTAGATTACATCTATATACAACATTACAACACAAGGCTGATTTTTGTTCCACCTCATTTGAGAGTTCTACAGGACCGATTTGCGTGTTTCTGTTTTTATATTGAAGCTTTCGCTGTATATATTAGTCAACACTACTTAATTTCTGTATTTCTTACCTTTTATATATTTAAATAAATAAATCTAAAACATTTATTTGGATACGTACGAGAACGACTATCCAACTTGCAGCGCCCTCTTAATTTCCAGCGTGTCAACTTTTGGAACGATTCACGATTATAAAAGTTTACTGCATCTGACCACTTGCATCATTAAACTGTTTAACGTTTGACTTAGGTTATTAGGTTGCATATACAAACCCGCACAGTTGAAAATCATGGAAAGCAAGAAAATTTTACAAATATTAGGTGATGAAAATTGCTTATTTATAGCTGTTTCATTTATTGTTTGGACAAAACAAATCATCGCAAGATACATTTGTAAATTGTTGTAAATGATTGGGGCGATTATTATAAAGATTTCATTATTGGCGATCACACTTATCGTGTTACTATTAACACTGCTTTAGATTACGAAAATATTATGTCTTTCGATAGTAAATACACCGGCCATATTAAAATTTATTGTATAGGTCAATTATACAATTTATATTATATTATATTTAATTACATATTTAAAACATGACTCATTTTAGTTCCACTTCGTCTACGAGTTATACAAGACCAATTTGTTTTACTCTTTTTATATTAAAGTCTTGACTCTGTAGATTAGTCAACACTACTTACTTTTTATTTTTATCTACGATCATACAAAAGGTGACTGCTTTTTACACTGATTTTCATGTAAAAAGTTAACGTTTATTGAACTAGTGTTATAAAATTTTTATTGCAATCCAATGTCAACAAGAGATGCATGATAAATTAATGATTTATGAATATTTTGCAAAATGGTTGCTAAACAATTTAGCACATAAAAATCTAAGCACGCTAATATATCGTCGGCTTCACATGAAAAGTGCATAAGTCCGAAAAACCTGTTTACAAGAAATGTAACATTTTTAACGTTACCTGTCAATGCTTTTGCACTTGTGCCTGATTTTATTTTTGCTATTTAAGCGACTTCTACTAATTGTTTTCGGAATTTCTCATTTTTATTTTGTAGAAAAAGTAATAATTAACCAGATAACGTTAAAATCTCAATTTTTTCAATTTTGGCACTTACGCCGTTTTCATATGAAGCCGAAGATATGTACACATGACATGTCACAAATTTAAAACAAGTATCAAATACAATGAATACTTTAGTAAAGCGTTAGGATCGTAGATAAAACGTTGTAAGATATACGTGTAAATAATCTCTTCATTGCACTCACATCCTTTAAGACACTCGCTTGTACCTCGCTCGTGTGTTAAACCATTCGCGCAATAAAGAATGGCTTTTTACACGTATGTCTTAAATATCTATTATTTAATTCTATATTTTTCTTCCTTTTTTTTTAGTCTGTGGAGTTTTTGTTTTGTAATTTTTTAATTTAAAAAATATTTAATTAAACTATTTGTATTTTTAATTTAAAAACTTTATTTATAATCAATCAATTTTAAAATGCTCATGATCGACTGTCCACTTACAGCACCTGCTTCGTCACGTTTTGGAACTAAACATCCTACCTATATCTGCTTACTATGCCATCTCAATTCTCAGTTGAGTTTCAAAGTATTTGTTGTAGAGGTCATATTCACGAAATTCGATATCTCTGTCTGACTCTGTGTGTCCGTTCTTTCAAAATTTTTAAATTTTGTAGATTGGCATATTTGATGATAAAGCAAAATAGGAATGTCTACAAACAAATGTTTTATCTCTTAAGGAACATAGACAAAATGACCGATAATGTTTAGAAAGCTGGACCAGCTTTGCTAGTATATTAATAAGCATATGGTATATGAATTCAATATAGAATTTTATGGTAAGAATGGGTGAGTAAGTCGGGGGAGGAGTCCGAGGGTGAATTAGGCGGAGGGGTAAGTCAGAGAGAGTGATAAGTCGTCTGGAGGAGGGAGGTAAGTCCGAGGAAGAGATAAATTGGAGGAGTAAGTCGGAAAAAGGAGTAAGACGGGGGTAACTAAGGGAGGAAGGTGAGATAAGTCGGAATTCGTGATGGTGGACGATACGTCGTGGGTGTTAATAATAGAGAAATGATAAGCTTAGTATTTTCAACTGTTTTGTTCGATTGCATTTATTTAATAAGTATTAATATTAAATAATCAGTTTTGGAAACTCGAAGGATTGTAATTACGAACACTGTTAAGAAAATCTTTCAATAAAGTACCCTTTTGACCGTTATGTTCTGACGGGGTTTCTCTAGTTATTTTATAAAATCGCATATATGTATCTCTAACTATTAGTATAAACATATGTAACAGTGATTATTCTGCGCATTGATAAACCGAGCGGATAACAGTTACAGTTACAGTGTTTAGATTTTTATTATTATTCCTATTATGCAAATTGCTTTTCTTACTTCATATTAAAAAATATAAAATATTTACTGTAATTCAAATATAATATAAAAATTATTTTTTCTTTTTTTCCTATAAAATAACTAAAAATGGTTATAGCAAGATCAACAAGCATGTCCGACCGTCGCACACATTCTCCAGCCGGCGGCGTAATGAGAAATAGCTGACCGGAGGGAAATCCAGTGTCTTGTCGCCCGTTCTATTCTGGCATCACTACCGTAATAGTACGGTAGTGATACATTTTTTGAATGAGAAAGATGATAGCAAGTTAACATTTATTCATTATCCACGCGAAGTGTGACCTAATTATAAATGTATGCAAGATAAACGCCTCGAGCGGACCGCCCACGATTGCAGGTGCAATATCAAACCCACGACCACGTGTGTGCATAGCAAGCAGCTGCAGTACTCAGAACTCTATAAGGAAGCCGCGTAGGCACACGGCCACGTGCGGTCAATTGAAGGATTTCACGCCCACAGAAGGAGTATATAAAGACCAGAGCTTTGTGGGACAGATCAATCTGAGTTACGACGGGCTTAAGACATGGTTACTGTTTACTGGGTTTAAAAGATAGAAACTGTTTACCAGGGTAAATGTTTACCTTCTTTCAAGCCATACTCACCCAGAAAGCCGTAGAAGCCATGGTTACTGTGTACCTCGGCCTTTCTGTACATCATTAATACCAGTTTTAAGTTGAAATTATATAGTAGTATTTAAGTGATTATGCAAGTGCATATTGTGTAAATTCACGACGAATAAATATCTTATTGTACATAACAGTAAACTGTGTTCATTTTGTAACTTGGGCTCCGTCTTTTGCGTTTTTAAAATAAAGTACCATTTTTAAAAACGCCTTCGTCAAGAAAAGTTAAGTGGAGCAGTCTGTAGGATAGGCAAAAGGACTCAGGACACCGTTTTTCGAAAATTAAAAGCATCGTCGAGTTCCTTGGCTTTTAAGTCTGTATTTGCCTATCGAGTCTGCATCTGGGAACCAGCGATTCAAAGGACAAACATCGCCTGAGACCGTAGCCGTTTCCAGAGCATCACCTGTAAGTAGCCGTTTCCAAGGGACAAGCATCGCCCGAAGAACGCAACGCTGCTGCAGAAGCCTGACTATTGGAGTCATTTAACGGCAAAATTTAAGCCAACAATGAAGATAGAGTAAGAAACTATCAATTATTATTATTGTTAAATGCGCATTGCGCAAACAAGTTTACAAATTATATTCAAAAATCAAACAAGATTAACAATTTATTAATTTTAAGTTTAATACATACTAAACCCTTTAGATTTAAGTTCACGTTGGGTAGGCCTTCTGCCCCTCTCTACTCCATCCCCTTTTCAAATTAGCGCTTTAAATGCTTTTTAAAACGACCCCTGGTGATGCAAGAATTTCACTTATGTTTGTTTTTGTCTATCTTTTTTATATATCTACTTTCAATTTCCTTTCAAACAAGCCCAAAAACACCTCGAAAACTATATTTTTAGGTAATTTTCCGAATTTTTCAAGCCAATCCGATACCCTGATAGTTCTCAAACTTTAAAATTAAAAAACTCTCTTATTTTAACTAACCTAGAAAAATGCCGTTGGGGAATTGCTATTTGGCACCTAATCTTTCCATTCCTGAAGAGAAATCCCATGTCATGAACCAAAAGTTGAAATTTGTCGCACTGTGTAATGAATCCGAAATCAAACATCAAATTCAACAACGAAATCAATGTAATTTTACCACACTTAGCGAAAAAACATTAATACACTTTCATATTCCCCCAAGAACAGAACAAATTGTTAAACTTCCTGCTGTAGGAACAAATGGAACCAAGATTGCACCAAAACTAGAGTTTTCTAAACATTTAGTTATGCCTTCTGCATAGGTAAAACTACACAACAATTATTTTTATACCAGTGTAATTAACACATCAGAAAAATCTCAAAACCTAGTGATCAATGAACCACTTTATTTAAATGACTTTCCCCCTACCGAAAACAAAGACAGTGTCCACGTCAATAATCTTAATACCATTAATAACATTAATCAACGTATACCGAACATCAGTACCAAGAAGCTCTTTTCTCGAAATTTAAAAGAAAATCTACGAACGGACCATTTAAACTCTGAAGAACAAACTTTATTAACAAATTTATGTTACGATTTCAAAGAAATTTTCCACCATCCAGACATGCCCTTAGCAGCCACTAATTTAACCAAACACCACATTAGGACCAAAAACGACATTCCCATTTTTACCAAAACCTACAGATACCCTCATATACATCGACAAGAAGTCAAACGACAAATAGATAAAATGCTCCAAGAAAATATAATCGAACCTTCAGAAAGTCCCTATAACTTTCCCATTTGGGTGGTCCCCAAAAAACTCGATGCCTCAAATGAGCGGAAGTGGCGCATAGTTATCGACTATAGGCGCTTGAGCGAGAACACGATTGAAGACAAATTTCTTCTAAGAAATATCGAAACGGTCCTAGATAATTTAGGATGGGCAAACTATTTTTCAACTTTGGATTTGGCCTCAGGCTTCCATCAAATTGAACTCAAAGAGAAAGACAGAGAAAAGACAGCCTTTTCCACCGAAGAAGGTCATTTTCACTTTAAACGCATGCCATTTGGGCTTAAAAATGCCCCTGCTGCATTTAAACGCATGATAAATTCAGCCCTCACTGGCTTAACGCCAATTCAATGCCTTGTTTACTTAGACGACGTAATTGTTTATTCGACCTCCCTTCAAGAACATATTTCTCGATTAAAGAACGTCTTCGAGAGATGCCGCCCTTCAAATTTAAAGATTCAATTAGACAAGTCTGAATTCTTACACAAAACCGTAAAATATCTCGGACACATAATTACTCCCGACGTAATCCGTCCAGATCCCTCAAAAATTGATGCAATCAAAAAGTTTCCAATCCCCAAAACTAAAACCGAAATTAAAAGTTACTTAGGACTTCTCGGTTATTACCGAAAGTTTATTAAAGACTTTGCCAAACTAACTAAACCTTTAACGTCATATTTAAAAAACAGTAATACTGTACGATACACCCTCGAATTTGTAAATGCCTTTAATCACACTAGGACTATTCTTACCAACGAACCCATTCTACAATATCCCGATTTTACAAAACCATTTGAGTTAACAACAGACGCCTCACAATTCGCACTGGGAGCCGTGCTATCACAAAATCAAAAACCCGTTTGTTATGCCTCCAGAACGCTCAATGAAACTGAGCAAAGGTATTCCACCATTGAACGAGAATTACTCGCTATCGTTTGGTCAACACGATAATTTCGCCCGTATTTATATGGAATCCAATTTACCCTATTTACCGATCACAGGCCCCTTGTTTGGCTCAAAAATTTAAGAGTCCAATTCAAAATCAACCAGGTGGTCACTAAAATTAGCAGAATTCAATCTTGATGTTAAATACCTACCAGGAAAGACCAATAAAGTTGCAGATGCTCTGTCCCGCGTTCAGATACACCCCCTAACAATCAGTGATGACATTATGAATGACATAGATGAAATTTTACGTGACGTTGAAAGAATCAATATTCCAGAAACTACTCCTGACCATTACAGTCTAATTCCTAATAGACCTGACTCACCTGATCTAACTGACTTGATTGATATTCCCATACTTAATCCAGATATTATCAATAATGAAGCATCACCTCAGCATGCTCAACAGCATGATTCAGAGAGCATCGAAACCTTATCCGACACTATACATACACAAGAGGAATCAACCCCCACAATACCTATTTCTGAAAAACCCTTACAATGCTTTGCAAATCAAATTGAATTCATACATACTACTTTACCACGACAAATACATTCAACCACTATTGATGGAAACCGATGAATACAATCAAAACGATAAATTTCATGAATTACTTCTGGAACATTGTTTACCACAGATTAATTATCACTGCTTCTTTCCAAATGATTCTCTATATAAGGACTTTTTCCATTTTATACTGTCTATAACAAATAAAAATACCCCCAAATTTTATAGATGCACAACGCAAGTCATATATTTAACCGATAAAAATAAACGACTTATTCAAATTCAAAATTATCACGAAGGTAAAAATAATCACAGAGGAATCCCCGAAACATTGGTACACCTCAAAAGAAAATATTATTGGAAAGGAATCAAAAACAATATCCAGACATATATAGAAAACTGTCAACTGTGCAAGAAATACAAATATAATAGACATCTATTAAAACAACCTTTAAATCTGACCCCTACTTCTAATCGCCCCTTTCACACTGTACACATGGACATATTTCACATCAATAATGAAAAATATCTTACTTTCATAGATTCTTTTTCAAAATTTGCTCAAACCTACTATTTAAAATCAAGTAATATCATAGATGTTGTAGACCGCTTATTCCATTTCATTATAACCTATACCACGCCGAAAATATTAGTCTTTGACGGCGAATTCGATAAACAACCCCTAAAAGGTTTTGCTGAACTGCACAAAATTAAACTACATGTAACCACCCCCTATAACCATCAATCGAATGCTACAGTAGAACGTTTACATTCTACGCTTCTCGAACATTATCGACTATTAGAAAACACACCTGAAGAAAGACGAATTTATTATTGTTTCCTAGCCTATAATCACTCAATTCATTCAAAACTAAAATATACCCCTTTTGAAATCTTATTTGGCCATACTGAAAGCCAAAACCCATTTGATCTGGAATTTGAGAAAACCTTCTATGAAAACTATGTTATTGACCACAAGGAAAAAATGAAGCATATCTATAACAGTCTTCATGACACTCAACACCTAACCAAAGAACAGCGAAACGTCAGAATTAATGCACCTCGCAGGTCACATATTTTTAAAATAGGTGATCGGGTATTTGTCAAAACTCATGCACGAAATAAGAAAGCCCCACGTTTCTCTGGACCCTACATAATCGAAAAGATCCATGAACATGACACATATGACATAAGAAATGAACTTACAAAGGCATTGCTAAAAAGTCATGCTAATGACCTGATGATCTTTTCAGGACAATCAAGATCCTCTTCTTCACCTGGACCCTCGTTCACTGTGACGTAACGATTCACCAACTAATCGACAACCCCGGATTATACCCTTTAGTGCAAGGCAAAGCACTCATTAAAGAAAGCACTTGGACCTTAATTAAAACATTAGACTATTCTCCTTTATTAAATAATTATCAAACCCTCAAAATCAATTTACTTAACACTATTTCCTTGTTAAACAATCAAGAATATTTACTTCCTCATCGATCTTTCAAAACTACGAAAGACATTGCTATTAGCCATGATAATCAATTACTACTAATACAACAATATTTAGACAGAGCCGATCAATTAGTCAATCAATTATTTCCTGACTTACAGACGCATCAAAGACCAAAACGGTCCCTATTTGACGGTGTAGGTAACTTTATTAAATTCTTAACGGGTAACCTTGACGCTGACGACGGTCGACTCTATGAAGAACTTATCCAAAAATTGACAACATCTACCGATACTCAAAAAACGATCCTACAGGAACAAGCCCAAATTTTAAATAATACAATCAACACCTTCAAAACCAATATTGAAACCCTCGCACAGAACCAAAATCTTCTAAGTCAAAATCTCAATAAAATCATTCTCAATACCACTGTGAAAATTCGAGAAATCATTGGAACCCTAAATACGTTTACTGTATTAGATCAATCAATTCAATCTTTACAACTATTTATTACCACATGTATTGGTCTAGAAACCTCGTTAACCTTTGCCCAAAACCATCAGCTACATTTATCTTTAATTGTTAACAACGATTTGTTATCGATACTATCTCAAATCTCAAACACACTATAAAGACTACCTACCAAACAAACTTTGGTTGTCCCATACCCTATTAACCATGAGAATCTATATCTTTATGAATCCTTAATCTGGATCAAGCCATATCAAAAGAACACCACACTCACTTTTATATACGAGATTCCTTTAATAAAACCATCCACAGAACACCAATACATAAGACTAATCCCATTTCCTGCTGCTCACAACAACCAATTCCAAATGGTCATTCCCATCTACAACACCATACTGTTTGATACCGACTTTAGCATTCCCATTACTGATAATCAGTGTATGTAAATAACCCCTTCACATTATTTCTGTTCACAAACAAATTACTTTACAATCCCAAATTCCAAATTGTGCGAAACACAATAGTTAGCCTTCAAGGAAGCTCAAAACTGTCAACGTGTCATATTTGAATTGCATACGACAAAAGTAATAAAAATAAATCGATCTACCTGGATCATTAGTTCCCCTAATAAAACGATCATCGATAGCAGATGTATCGACTCTATAACACGAAAAACCATTACTGGATCAATATTGCTCCATCTTACCAGTGGCTGTTCCGTTCTAATAAATCAAAACGAACTTTTGGCTACATTTCAATCATCTTCCCTAGAAGAAAAACAAATTGCTATGGCATCCATCGGAAAATTGCAACCCGATTCAGTTCATGTACCCGAAATTACAAAAATTGACCTATCGCCTTTAAATGTTCATCAATTAATCCAGAATCAAGCGAAATTAACAAAGGACATGTCTACACTCGAAAGTATCAATCCTATCAGATATACACCATTACATTATGGCCCTTTAATTCTCACTTTGATCATGACTATCATAACAATAAGTCTTATCTTCTTTGTATACTACAGACGCAGATTAATTGCCACCAAAATGTATCAACTAACGTCACCCCTTAAAGAACCCGACAGTGTAACTTTTAACCCAACTTCAAGTCCCCTGGTCCAATGCAGATCACCTTTAACATAACTATTATTGTTATTATCAATACTAACCTCAAACCTAATTATGATTATACATTAGTATTATATATATATATATATATATATATATATATATATATATATATATATATATATATATATATATATATATATATATATATATATATATATATATATATATATATATATATATTAAGCTTTATTGGGATATCGGTCAAATAGTAAGTCAATAAATACTTCTTTGTTCTTTTCCAAGCTTTCGAAACTATTTTATTGTTTCTTCGTCAGGGTTATCTACATTACAATAAATAATGAGCAAATGGCTTATTTTTATGTTAATACAATTATAGTACTTACAGAACTGTGAGTAGATAAATTTTAAATAAATTAAAATTCATAGACATTTACATGATAGGTCTATATGACTTTTTTGTATATAACAAATGAAATTAGAAAAGGCGACCATTTTTGAAAATTCAATACCGAACAAGATGAATTTATAGAAGACTTTCATTGAAAGATAATGTATTTTGATTATATGGTTGTTGGAAATTAAGTAAATAAGAATAAATGATGCTGAGGCCTTCTACATCAGTTTTAAAATTAAGAGAATTATCACTATTGTTTAAGATGTGTGTCATTTCAAGGAAAAGTCTGCCTTTATAGTTTTGTTCTCTTTCAAGGATTCCGCAATTATTAAAATCAGGATAGTGGTTTGCTTCGCTTGTGTGAATGGCCAAGGCACATGTTCGTTTTTTTAATTTACAATCACTTCTGTGTTGGGTGATTCGAGTTTTCAACCAAGATGAAGTCTGTCCAATGTAGACCTTTCCACATTCCAAACAAGGGATGGAGTAGACCACATTGGACTCATTCATCATTGGTGTTTTATCTTTGGTTTTGGAGAAAACATTTCCAACACTTAAAGGATTGTAATGAGCAATTTTTATATTAGGTTTGTATAAAACTTTTTTTAATTTAGTCGTTAAAGCTACTACAAACGGTAGTTTTTTATATATATGTTGAGTTACTGTCTCATGATTGATTCCCACTCTATCTTGTTGTTGTAGTTCATTAGTACAAAACAATAATTTTGAAATTAATGGCTTAGGATATCCGTTGTTGATTAGGATGTTTAGTAAGATCTTTAAATTTTTGTTTACCAATGTGGGGTGTGCAATTCTTTTAATTCTGTTTTTTAAACCAAGGATAGTATTAATTTTAATTTTAAGGGAGTGATTCGAGAAAAAATTGATATATCTACCTGAATTGGTAGGTTTTCTGTACCAATCCAGAATAAGAATACCATCATTTCCTCTAATTATTTTTGTATCTAGAAAGGGAATGGTGTTATTTGTTTCCCTTTCTACAGTGAACTGTAAATGTTCATTGAAACTGTTAAACGTTTCAAGTGTTTCATCAATTTTTACATTTACAGTTCACTGTAGAAAGGGAAACAAATAACACCATTCCCTTTCTAGATACAAAAATAATTAGAGGAAATGATGGTATTCTTATTCTGGATTGGTACAGAAAACCTACCAATTCAGGTAGATATATCAATTTTTTCTCGAATCACTCCCTTAAAATTAAAATTAATACTATCCTTGGTTTAAAAAACAGAATTAAAAGAATTGCACACCCCACATTGGTAAACAAAAATTTAAAGATCTTACTAAACATCCTAATCAACAACGGATATCCTAAGCCATTAATTTCAAAATTATTGTTTTGTACTAATGAACTACAACAACAAGATAGAGTGGGAATCAATCATGAGACAGTAACTCAACATATATATAAAAAACTACCGTTTGTAGTAGCTTTAACGACTAAATTAAAAAAAGTTTTATACAAACCTAATATAAAAATTGCTCATTACAATCCTTTAAGTGTTGGAAATGTTTTCTCCAAAACCAAAGATAAAACACCAATGATGAATGAGTCCAATGTGGTCTACTCCATCCCTTGTTTGGAATGTGGAAAGGTCTACATTGGACAGACTTCATCTTGGTTGAAAACTCGAATCACCCAACACAGAAGTGATTGTAAATTAAAAAAACGAACATGTGCCTTGGCCATTCACACAAGCGAAGCAAACCACTATCCTGATTTTAATAATTGCGGAATCCTTGAAAGAGAACAAAACTATAAAGGCAGACTTTTCCTTGAAATGACACACATCTTAAACAATAGTGATAATTCTCTTAATTTTAAAACTGATGTAGAAGGCCTCAGCATCATTTATTCTTATTTACTTAATTTCCAACAACCATATAATCAAAATACATTATCTTTCAATGAAAGTCTTCTATAAATTCATCTTGTTCGGTATTGAATTTTCAAAAATGGTCGCCTTTTCTAATTTCATTTGTTATATACAAAAAAGTCATATAGACCTATCATGTAAATGTCTATGAATTTTAATTTATTTAAAATTTATCTACTCACAGTTCTGTAAGTACTATAATTGTATTAACATAAAAATAAGCCATTTGCTCATTATTTATTGTAATGTAGATAACCCTGACGAAGAAACAATAAAATAGTTTCGAAAGCTTGGAAAAGAACAAAGAAGTATTTATTGACTTACTATTTGACCGATATCCCAATAAAGCTTAAATATAACATTGTGCCGGTCGTTATTTCCAATTAACTTATATATATATATATATATATATATATATATATATATATATATATATATATATATATATATCATCATTACATTATTACTCTGTTCTATTATTATATATATATATATATATATATATATATATATATATATATATATATATATATATATATATATATATATATATATATATATATATATTCATATTATGTACTCTATACTCCTATTATGTATCTATGTAATCTCCATATACTAAGTACTATTTTATTCACTGTCTTATTATGTATTCTTTTTATTATCAGTATATTTGTAAAATGCGACACCTCCTACTTTTCACTTAGCCAGTCACTTCATTGTAATCACTGAAATATTCTTCTTCAAAGTATATTTCATTCTTGCGTGGGAGGAGTTAACATTTATTCATTATCCAAGCAAAGTGTGACCTAATTCTAAATGTATGCAAGATAAACGCCTCGAGCGGAGCGCCCACGATTGCAGGTGCAATATCAAACCCACGGCCACGTGTGTACATAGCAAGCAGCTGCAGTACTCAGAACTCTATAAGGAAGTCACGTAGGCACACGGCCACGTGCGGTCAACTGAAGGATTTCACGCCCACAGAAGGAGTATATAAAGACCAGAGCTTTGTGGGACAGATCAATCTGAGTTACGACGGGCTTAAAACATGGTTACTGTTTACCTCGCCTTTCTGTACATCATTAATACCAGTTTTAAGTTTATAATTATATAAATTAATTAATAATTATTAAATTATATAATAGTATTTAAGTGATTATGCAAGTGCATATTGTGTAAATTCACGACGAATAAATATCTTATTGTACATAACAGTAAACTGTGTGCATTTTGTAACTTGGGCTCCGTCTTTTGCGTTTTTAAAATAAAGTACCATTTTTAAAAACGCCTTTCTTCGTCAAGAAAAGTTAATTAGCATCTTTCTCATTCAAAAAATCATCACATGTTCCATGTTTCTATCCAGAACCTTTGACCCAGATGGCATAACTTCAGCAGATACGTCAAAAGATGCATATTTAAAATTAGAAATAGACGTCAGTAGATTTTGATCAAAAACTACCTGTTTGTGAAATAATCAAATTATTTCATACTTTATCAAGTATTACTCTATACAAGCTCGCATGTTTTGCAAGGATATTCTTAAGAAAATCCACCAAGAGAATTTAAGACTAATTGACATATTTAATTCGACATTAAGAAAATAATTAAATTTAATGTAATTCAATTAATGTAATAAATGAATTAACACTAAACTGGTCAATTAAATATAAGCTGATAAAGTAAACTTCGTTGTGCAACAACTAGTAAAAGTGCAAGGAACTATTTAGGGCTTTAACCATTACGAGACCAAGTTAATTTATTAATTACTAATCATTAATAGTGGTTAATTTTATATTAACTACTGGGAAACCACCCACGCAACGGATGATTGCGCAGAAAGTGCAATTTATATAGAAATTAGCATGTTCAATTTCCGACCGTTCCGTAGATTGGTAGTATATTAGTCATAATCAGAATAGTAATTACGTCTTTGGTTCGAAATTAATTTCAAATTAACCATTACAATTGTATTAGCAATCTGAAGTTAATATAGAAATTAACAGCTATGACTGCAAATACGCCCAAAAACGGAGGCAGAATTCAGTTCCTGATAACGTAGCTGATTAAAAGCGACAAAGGAATGCAAAAGATCCTAATTAACCAACCTATTAGCACATTAATCTAATAATAAATCCCCGATAGTAATCCCCCGTAAGTAAAATATTGCCAAGAATTTTGCGTGTAAAAAAACCTGCTTATAATGGGTAACCTACGTGTTTGTTATTAGATAAGAAACAGAAATCTCCTCTTTGTAAAATTATTCGGCAAACCTGTTCGCTAGTAGATAACGTTACGTGGTTAACTTTAAGTGGGCTAGTAACTTCCGTTTGTGAGGGTGTTTTCTAATCTTTTACAGATATTTATTTGACACGTGTTATTGTATTTCTTCATTGGCATGTTTACTTCTTTTAGATAACTTCGAGCTACAAGTCAGCAAGTTTTTCATTGCATTCTAAATAAACCTTTTGCAACATTTAATTAAGTAAAAAGTAAGCTTTGACTTTTCTTTAATTAATTCCAAAACACCCACTCCCTGTACATTAGAAGTTTCTGTTACATTTCCATTGTACTGTAGTGAATCAGAAAATGGCGCTGTGTATATCGAACCAACCAGAGACGGGCGTTTCCGTCAGCTGCAGTAAGAAAGATCTAGACTAGTAGACTACACTATACTGGAAAAACCTCCGCAAGGATATATAACACACTACGACTGCACGGAGAGGACAATGGACAATTCGAAGCGACGTAATAAAAATAAATAGACTTTAGTGGATAAATAAGACATAATTGTGCGTTTAAAATAAATTATCTGACACTGTTAAATAAATCAAGTGCAAATTTGTTAAGTGATTTGTCTTCTTGCGTGTTAATTAGTTTTAGACGTTAGTTATTATACGCATTCCTCTGATATTAAACAATTCTCACGAAATCCTAGTTTTAATTAGACGATCATTACAGTACTCATAACAATAATAAATAACCAAAAAAAAAGATTCTATAAGTCTAACGCTTTTTATTACTTGAGCTATGGTTACAAGAATCTACTCTTAAAATAGTGTATCTAGGTAAACCAACAGCACCTAGGACGCTATAGAACTTCTACTTATAAATAATAAGATGTATTCTTTCAGTTTTTTTATATCTGTAGCAGTCTAGTATTTCAATAAACGGACTTGTCCATATTCAGACTTGATTTAATGATGTAACACACCTTGCATCTTTTTCTATGTCTACCAATATCTTGATATAAAACTAATCAATTTACTTTGAGATCATCTACATTTAGAGATTATAATATTATATACCTTTAGATATGTTTATTTAGGTCTTCGTTCTGAGTTCTGGAAATCTAAATAAAAATAGAATTTTCTGCAAGTAACCAAAAAAAAAGATTCTATAAGTCTAACGCTTTTTATTACTTGAGCTATGCTTACAAGAATCTACTCTTAAAATAGTGTATCTAGGTAAACCAACAGCACCTAGGACGCTATAGAACTTCTACTTATAAATAATAAGATGTATTCTTTCAGTTTTTTTATATCTGTAGCAGTCTAGTATTTCAATAAACGGACTTGTCCATATTCAGACTTGATTTAATGATGTAACACACCTTGCATCTTTTTCTATGTCTACCAATATCTTGATATAAAACTAATCAATTTACTTTGAGATCATCTACATTTAGAGATTATAATATTATATACCTTTAGATATGTTTATTTAGGTCTTCGCTCTGAGTTCTGGAAATCTAAATAAAAATAGAATTTTCTGCAAGCATTTTATTTTATTAATTTCATAATGTTACATTTAGTGATTTTATATAGACGAATTTCCCAAAAGTATGCTTGTCACGTGTCCTTTATTTAACTTCATGTTAATGACGTTATTTTATTTAATACTGGTGAAGAACACAATGATTGGTAGATTCAAATGGACATTTAAATCTTATGTTAATATTTACTTTGCCTTTTAACGGGAATCAATTCAATTTCATCCGAGGAAAGCATATTTTAACTTGTTCTATTAACAAGTAGAGCTGAAAATTGCTCTGATTTTAATTAAATAAATTTAATCAGAGAATATCCACTACATTTACAAATTCCATAAATTTCTGAACATTATGCAAGAATTAAACCTTTAAAAGACTTTTTAATAACAAAATTACAACGGTCCTATTTTCTTTTCGTAACTGAAGAAGATGGCATTGCGAAATAGGATAAGAACACGTGACTTGTCTTTACAGTAGATGCCTCTTGATTTATATACCGACTTTTATAACAGTCTTCGTGGCGACTTTTACATATCTTTTTTGAACTTTGAACCTATCATTATTTACAGGAAACGAAAGTTCACAACACAAAAAACCAATAAGGGAATATTCGAAACAAGGGACGTTTTTTATATCAGTTTGCGAGTTTTCGTTTTCTTTTAGATAAACACTAATCCCTATTGATTTCAACAAATTAAATTTGGCTTGCCTGTGTTTTTCAAACAATATCTAATGCCCAAGAGTTTCAGGAAATGTTAATATTGGCATGGCTTCGAAGTTTATAAAAATTAAAGAAACCAGATTCTCTTTTTATGGTCAAATAAATCCCCAAGATTTGATTATACTTTATTGCTCTGAATAATAAACCTCTCGACGAATCTGCATTTATCCTTCTTAATATAATTTCGTTTTTCTTTAATTTAATAACATCAGCAAGTATAAAACTTTTCAAATTTAACTTTTACATATGTTAATAAACTTCGAGCTTTTTTGAATCCGTTTCATTTGCTCAAATAATAAATCTTTATGCTGTAATAATATAGAAGGACCTATTCTATTTTATTTTCGGTTGAATGCACTCTTGTATTTTCACGTTTTCATATTTTACATAACTGACGGTTCATGATAAAGTTTCTGATTTTTGTAAATCTCCCGAGAGATGCTTCTCTGATGTGTACGTATTAATATTATCCCTCTGGTATTGAGTATAACAACATTAAAAGCAAACAGTGTTTAAAATCCGGATCTTCATTTAATTAATCGTGTTTATCCGGAGATTTGAGAACAGCTTTAAGCTTTTTAACGGGAACTGTTTGTTTTTATAAATATACTTTTGATGTAATTACTTGCTATTAAATATGTCACGAATGGTTATTTTTATATAATTATCAAACATTTCATTTTTAAACCGAACATGGAGAATTCCTATCAAAAAAAGTTAAAATAACACATCAATTTACATTATTTAGTTTTCGTTTGATTATGAAACAAACAACGCCGTTTATTTAAATTCCATGAATAAATAGATAGATAGATGAAGGGCAAAAGAAACGAAAAATGCAAAAAAAAATCAATTTCATGTAAGCAATAACCATAAAAAGACGAGAAGAAATGTTTTATTATCTTCGGAATTAGCTATGTATACTAATTTAATGAAGCACACGTTAATTTGTCTTCAGCAAAAATCAGATTTTTCCAGAGATACAAAATGGCGGAACAGATAATTAATCGTTTAAATAATAACCAGCATCGGTTGACACGAAACAAAAGAAGTATACCTAAAACGCGCCGCGCCACCTAATAAAAATAAGCAACTCAAATAGCTCGAAATAGATGGATGAGTCTAGTTATAACCGGAACCACTGTTCAGTTGTGGTATTTCTTAGCGAAAAGTGCTAATAAATGCATTATAATGACATGCTTTACAGCGGTATAACGCACGATAATATAATACACTAGCTGGTACTCTGCCCAAGGAACCAGTAACTGTGCTTAGGAAAGGATTGTATGTTTTTGTACAGTTATAATACACTGGCTCACAAGACTATCAAAAGCTACTTCTTTCATGAAATAGAGGAAGAAGCAAATGTTACTTAGAAGTATCAGTATACTGTTCAGAGATAAATATCTGCTATCAAAACAAATCACTGGAATGTCTACTTAAATAACTACTTCAAAGTTAATCAAGGGCCACCTAAAAGAGACGAGATGGTTGCCCTGTATCAATTAGAAGCAATCCTGTAGGGTTTGAATTGATCCTCTCTGTTTCAACAAAATATAATTGTAATATAATAATATAATATATAATATATAATATATAATATATAATATATAATATATAATATATTATATATAATATATAATATATAATATATAATATATAATATATAATATATAATATATAATATATAATATATAATATATAATATATAATATATAATATATAATATATAATATATAATATATAATATATAATATATAATATATAATATATAATATATAATATATAATATATAATATATAATATATAATATATAATATATAATATATAATATATAATATATAATATATAATATATAATATATAATATATAATATATAATATATAATATATAATATATAATATATAATATATAATATATAATATATAATATATAATATATAATATATAATATATAATATATAATATATAATATATAATATATAATATATAATATATAATATATAATATATAATATATAATATATAATATATAATATATAATATATAATATATAATATATAATATATAATATATAATATATAATATATAATATATAATATATAATATATAATATATAATATATAATATATAATATATAATATATAATATATAATATATAATATATAATATATAATATATAATATATAATATATAATATATAATATATAATATATAATATATAATATATAATATATAATATATAATATATAATATATAATATATAATATATCATATAGAATATATCATATACGATATACGATATACGATATACGATATACGATATACGATATACGATATACGATATACGATATACGATATACGATATACGATATACGATATACGATATACGATATACGATATACGATATACGATATACGATATACGATATACGATATACGATATGAACTCGCTAAATGCAAAACTTTGTAATTATTTACAAAAATAATTATAACAATTTAGATATCGATATTATTGATTGTCTTGTTTTATGGACTTGCAGTACTGATAAATGTATGAGATGCAAACTTTGGTGTTTTATAAATGTAAAACTTTACGCTTATAAAATATAATCATGTAAAAGTCATCATCAGATGCAAAACTCACGGGAAATGTGAGATTGTTAGGTGCAAGACTCAAGTTCACTAACAATGTAAACGCAGAGTTTTGTATTTAGTGGGCTCATATACGATATACGATATACGATATACGATATACGATATACGATATACGATATACGATATACGATATACGATATACGATATACGATATACGATATACGATATACGATATACGATATACGATATACGATATACGATATACGATATACGATATACGATATACGATATACGATATACGATATACGATATACGATATACGATATACGATATACGATATACGATATACGATATACGATATACGATATACGATATACGATATACGATATACGATATACGATATACGATATACGATATACGATATACGATATACGATATACGATATACGATATACGATATACGATATACGATATACGATATACGATATACGATATACGATATACGATATACGATATACGATATACGATACACGATACACGATACACGATCCACGATGCACGAGGCACGACGCACGACGCACGACGCACGACGCACGACGCACGACGCACGACGCACGACGCACGACGCACGACGCACGACTCACGATACACGATACACGATTCACGATACACGATACACGATACACGATACACGATACACGATACACGATACACGATACACGATACACGATACACGATACACGATACACGATACACGATACACAATACACAATACACAATACTCAAAACACAACACGCAACACGCAACACGCAACACGGAACACGCAACACGCAACACGCAACACGCAACACGCAACACGCAACACGCAACACGCAACACGCAACACGCAACACGCAACACGCAACACGCAACACGCAATACGCAATACGCAATACGCAATACGCAATACGCAATACGCAATACACAATATACAATATACAATATACAATATATAATATATAATATATAATATTCCACATTCCATTCGACTAATTGGTTTTAGGAGATTCCATGGCGGTACTTCGCACGGACCCAATTGAAACACGGTAGGCAGATCGACCTGAATACCATCCGAGAACTCCCAATATTTAATTGCCGATGGCCTTGTTATTGTTTGACGAAATACATAAGTATCGCGATACTCATCAGAGAACAAAGTAGCGTGAGCAGGGTGACGAGATTGCCCCCATATTCTCACTCCATGTTGACAGAGAAGGGATAGTCGCCTATGCTCTAAAGGGAGAAAGCCCGATTCGCAACATAAGGACATTGTGGGACTAGTGCGAAAGGCACCGGTTGCTAGTCTTAGTCCCATGTTTTGAATCGCTTCTAAAGCTTGTAAGATTGACTTTCTAGCAGAAGCATACACGAAACATCCATAATCTAATTTAGATAAGACTGTTGCACGGTATATGTTAAGTAAACATTCTCTATTGCTGCCCCAATTAATATTCGCGACACATCTCATAATATTGAGGGACTGTTGGCACCTAGCACGAAGATTAGTGATGTGCTCTTTCCAATTTAGTTTGATATCGAATATCAGTCCCAAATACCTGGTGGACTCTACAAACCGAATAGGGGAACCGTATAAATTGATGGCAGGATTGCCTTGGCAAGACCGTAACCGGCAGAAATGGACGCATGCCGTTTTTTGGGTCGAAAATCTAAACCCTATCTTATTGGCCTCTACGAATAATCGATCTATTGCAGTTTGTAGATCCCTGGATATCTCATTCATTGAGGTGGCAGACTTATAGAGACATAAATCATCGACGTACAACATCTTTTCTACGGATTCGCCAACTGCGTCTAATAATTTGTTAACGGCGATGATGAATAGGGTTACACTGAGAGTCGATCTCTGTGGAATACCATTCTCTAAGACAACCGAAGATGAAGTTGCATTACCCATTCGGACACTCATCTTTCTTTCTGACAGGAAACTTTCAATTTGTAGACCCATTCTCCCCCTGACTCCCCAATCATGTAAGGTTCTCAAGATGTTGTGGCGCCAGGTCATGTCGTATGCCTTTTCGATATCAAAGAAGACAACCGAAGATGAAGTTGCATTACCCATTCGGACACTCATCTTTCTTTCTGACAGGAAACTTTCAATTTGTAGACCCATTCTCCCCCTGACTCCCCAATCATGTAAGGTTCTCAAGATGTTGTGGCGCCAGGTCATGTCGTATGCCTTTTCGATATCAAAGAAGACAACCGAAGATGAAGTTGCATTACCCATTCGGACACTCATCTTTCTTTCTGACAGGAAACTTTCAATTTGTAGACCCATTCTCTCCCTGACTCCCCAATCATGTAAGGTTCTCAAGATGTTGTGGCGCCAGGTCATGTCGTATGCCTTTTCGATATCAAAGAAGACAGCGACAGTATGTTCACGGAGTGCGAAGCTATTTTGAATAGCATTTTCTAGAACTACTAGATTGTCTGCTGTGGACCTATTGCGTCTAAAACCGTGTTGGTATGGAGAGAGCAAATTATGTTTTTCGATGTACCACACCAACCGGTAATTTATCATTTTTTTCTAATAATTTGGCCATACAGCATGTGAGAGAAATAGGTCTATAACTTGTAGGCAGTTCCGGATTTTTCCCCGGCTTCAAAAGTGGAACCACT
This sequence comes from Agrypnus murinus, assembly GCA_929113105.1. Taxonomy (NCBI): domain Eukaryota; kingdom Metazoa; phylum Arthropoda; class Insecta; order Coleoptera; family Elateridae; genus Agrypnus; species Agrypnus murinus. The sequence continues at coordinate 252,289,173 of OV816024.1, read as the reverse complement.
ATAGCGATTTTCCACTGTTCAGGGTATTCGCCGGACTGCCAGATCTTGTTGTAAAGATGTAGTAACGACGTCTTTCCTGTGAATGGTAAGTGTTACAACAACGAGTATGGTATTCCATCTAAACCAGGAGCTGAATTGGTGCAAGAAGTAAGAGCGTGTTCTAGTTCTGTCATCGTGAGATCTTGGTTATAGTCAAATTCAAGGTCACTAGCGAAATCTAGTTGCAACTCGACGCCAGCTATATGGTTACGAAACTCTGAGCTATAATTATCAGAGCTGCTCACCTTTCTGAAATGCTCTGCCATCATTTCTACTATAGCTACAGGTTCTGATGCCGTTTCGTCATCAGTGCTAATCCCCGACGTCATGTTAAAGACCTGTTTACCGGCTATCTTTTTGATCTTATTCCAGATTTCACTAGACGATGATGCAGGTGTGATGGACGAAACATATTCTTGCCAACTCTTGCGTTTCAAAGATAATATTAATCGACGTGATGCAGCGCGTAGTCTTTTAAAAATAATACAATTTTCAGGCGTTGGTCATCGTTTAAACATGGTAAACGCCTGTTTCTTCCTCCTAACTACGTTTGCAATTTCCTCGTTCCACCATGGAACTGTTCTTTTCGGCAAACGTCCCGAAGACTTTGGGATACTAGATGAGGCTGCATCTAATATAGCTGTCGTGATATTATCGACACAATCCGAAATATTATTGTCAAGTGAAACATTAGGTACAGCAACTGCATATTTTTCCCAATTGGCCTTTTGTATTATCCAGCGTGGTGAAATTGACAAATTATTAACATGCCGAGGAAACAACATACATATCGGGATATGGTCTGAGAAGACTTCCCCTTCCAGCGTTGTTCATTCTATGTTTGTCGAGATAGGCGGAGAGCAGATCGATAGATCGATATTTGAGAAGGAGTTAGATCTCGAGTTGACGTACGTAGGCTGTCCCGTGTTTAAAAGAAATAGATCATTATTAGAAATGACATCTTCCATAATTCTACCGCTCACATCGGTGTTTTCCGATCCCCACATTGGATTATGTGCATTAAAGTCTCCTAGAAGGAGAAATGGCGTAGGTAATTGGTCTATTATGGCCTGCATATCCGCACGGTTCCTTGGTCCATTTGGTAAGTAAATGTTGCAGATGGTCATATTGACCGGATATGATACCTTAACCGCTATGACTTGAACGGTAGAATTGAGGCCAACTTCCTCAGAATATATGTTATTTCTAACGAAGACAGCTACGCCGCCGTTCGCTCTACCACCGTCTAATCCGTCGGTCCGAAAACACTTAAAACACTTTAACAGGTTAAAGTTTTGATTGGGTTTTAGCCTAGTCTCTTGGAGGCATATACAAAATGGATTTTTATCAACAATAATCTTTTTAATCTCCGGATAGTGGTAAATGAGACCATTACAATTAATCTGGATAAGGTAGTTGTTGGTATTATCCATAAATTGAGTGTTTAGATGTATGTGTCTAGTTAAGATTATTGAATAACTGGGAAGGAGAGTTTATTTAGATACAATTAGGAGGAGAACACGAAAGTAAAAAGGTTTTAATAAATAATATTATATTCCATCCGACAGTGAAAACTTTCTTGGGCCTCTTGGTTTACCTTTAGGCCAACCTTTCTTTTTCATCTTAGCAGTGATAAATGACGAAGCTTCGGAGTCAGAAGATAAACTGACGGCTGGAGTTCCGTCAACATTAGAGGTTGAGAAAATAGGAAGGGATAGGGAGAGTTTGTCGGGAGGTGGAGGGTTTTCAGACTCTGTTGTAGGTTGGGGAGTTATTGTTATTTCTTGGGTTGGGATCTGAGTAAGGGTGTTTTGTAGTATGGGTGACATGATAGTTGGTGCTTTTGGTTTAATAATTTTGTAATTCTTAATAGTCGTTTTCACTGCCTCTATAATCATTTTTCTAATTTCTGGCAGCAAAGCAGAAACCGTAGGCTGTTGCTGCGCTACCCTTGCATATGTAACTTGCTGTGTAGGTGGTGATATACGTAAATATTCTTGTTTTGCTTCGAGATAACTCAATCTCTTTAACGTTTTAATTTTTTGAATTGCTGCTTCTTGTTTATATATAGGGCAGTTAAACGACCTGGCGGAGTGCTCACCTTCACAATGAAGGCATTTTAAAGGCACTTCACAAGACGTACCCTGATGCTCTGGTTTTCCACATACACATACTTGCTGTCTTCTGCAATTCGTGGCTGTATGGCCAAACCTCTGACAGCGGAAACAGCGTAGAGGAGCTGGAATATATGCACGGACTGGTAGCGAATAAAATGCTACTTTCATTCTTTCGGGTAGATTCGTTCCAATGAAAGTAAGAAGGTAAGATGAAGTGTTTTGAATTTCACCCTGACGTCTGACAGTGAGTCGCTTGACGTCTGAAACCTTTTGATGTTTCAGCTCACTTTTTATTTCCTCAATACTGCAGTTATTTAGGCCACTGCACGTAACGACACCTTTTACAAAGTTTAAGCTCCTATGGGGGTACACCTTCACTTTAAAATTATCAAACATTTCGACTCTTAATAAACGTTTAGTCTGATCTCTATCCGTCAATTCAATCAAAAGACCTTCTTTTATCTTTCTAACGTTTTTCACTTCGCCAACTAAAATTTTCAACGTACGACAAATAACAAATGGGCTTACATTGGAGAAATCTCCGTTGTCCTTTCTCTCAATAACAATGTAATTTATTCTAGAATAGCTGATAGCTACTCTTTCTCTGATTGTTTCAACTATCTCAATATCTGGGGATAATGTGGATTTTTTTCTTTTACTAGAAGAAATATTATTGGCAATGTTTGTATTTTCACTGCTGGAAACTGGATAGGGATTTATAGGATTAAAGGAATTGATTGGGGTTGGTGGATTGAAAAGGGTGAAAGGAGTGGAGCCGGGAAACTCCGTTGGTGTAAGGGGCACTTTTGTAACATTATTCTCTGTATTGTCACTCATGTTTAGTTTTTTTAATTTGTTTAAGAAGTGTGTAAGTATAGAGTATGAGTTTTTCTTTCCTTTTTATGTTTGACAGTTTGAGGAACCAGCAACAGCCAAAGGATTCCCGTGAACCCGACTCTGGTGGCCTCGACGGAGCCCCCCGCATTATACCGCAAGGTTCCCAATCCAGGCTCCACCTGGCATTACGGCATAAGCGAGATTTTCGCAAGTTGATAGGGCAGCCAGGTCATGTTGGCTAGACCGACCCGGGCCACTGTACTACCTTGCAGCCTGGGAGTGCACACCCCGGAACCCAGTTTTATCCTCTGTACCCTCCAGCAGGCGAGCCCAAGTCCCAGACTGCTACTAGTTCCCCACGCTGCCAAACAAGGAATGAGTGTGAGTGTTGGTGACCTGCCCGTATGCAGTGTACGTGTATTTAGTGTAGGTGTGTTTGGAATAATTTAGAAAACTGTGTGTATATGGTTGTGTGTACGGGCAGGTATGTGTTTTGGAACGAGGTGTACTGAGCTGGTACCCGTGGGGGCGCTACTCCCCAATGGCTGCCCGCTTTCAGCCACCCTGCGGGAATTATTATTATTATTATTATTATTATCATTATCGTTATCGTTATCGTTATCGTTATCGTTATCGTTATCGTTATCGTTATCGTTATCGTTATCGTTATCGTTATCGTTATCGTTATCGTTATCGTTATCGTTATCGTTATCGTTATCGTTATCGTTATCGTTATCGTTATCGTTATCGTTATCGTTATCGTTATCGTTATCGTTATCGTTATCGTTATCGTTATCGTTATCGTTATCGTTATCGTTATCGTTATCGTTATCGTTATCGTTATCGTTATCGTTATCGTTATCGTTATCGTTATCGTTATCGTTATCGTTATCGTTATCGTTATCGTTATCGTTATCGTTATCGTTATCGTTATCGTTATCGTTATCGTTATCGTTATCGTTATCGTTATCGTTATCGTTATCGTTATCGTTATCGTTATCGTTATCGTTATCGTTATCGTTATCGTTATCGTTATCGTTATCGTTATCGTTATCGTTATCGTTATCGTTATCGTTATCGTTATCGTTATCGTTATCGTTATCGTTATCGTTATCGTTATCGTTATCGTTATCGTTATCGTTATCGTTATCGTTATCGTTATCGTTATCGTTATCGTTATCGTTATCGTTATCGTTATCGTTATCGTTATCGTTATCGTTATCGTTATCGTTATCGTTATCGTTATCGTTATCGTTATCGTTATCGTTATCGTTATCGTTATCGTTATCGTTATCGTTATCGTTATCGTTATCGTTATCGTTATCGTTATCGTTATCGTTATCGTTATCGTTATCGTTATCGTTATCGTTATCGTTATCGTTATCGTTATCGTTATCGTTATCGTTATCGTTATCGTTATCGTTATCGTTATCGTTATCGTTATCGTTATCGTTATCGTTATCGTTATCGTTATCGTTATCGTTATCGTTATCGTTATCGTTATCGTTATCGTTATCGTTATCGTTATCGTTATCGTTATCGTTATCGTTATCGTTATCGTTATCGTTATCGTTATCGTTATCGTTATCGTTATCGTTATCGTTATCGTTATCGTTATCGTTATCGTTATCGTTATCGTTATCGTTATCGTTATCGTTATCGTTATCGTTATCGTTATCGTTATCGTTATCGTTATCGTTATCGTTATCGTTATCGTTATCGTTATCGTTATCGTTATCGTTATCGTTATCGTTATCGTTATCGTTATCGTTATCGTTATCGTTATCGTTATCGTTATCGTTATCGTTATCGTTATCGTTATCGTTATCGTTATCGTTATCGTTATCGTTATCGTTATCGTTATCGTTATCGTTATCGTTATCGTTATCGTTATCGTTATCGTTATCGTTATCGTTATCGTTATCGTTATCGTTATCGTTATCGTTATCGTTATCGTTATCGTTATCGTTATCGTTATCGTTATCGTTTTCGTTTTCGTTTTCGTTTTCGTTTTCGTTTTCGTTTTCGTTTTCGTTTTCGTTTTCGTTTTCGTTTTCGTTTTCGTTTTCGTTTTCGTTTTCGTTTTCGTTTTCGTTTTCGTTTTCGTTTTCGTTTTCGTTTTCGTTTTCGTTTTCGTTTTCGTTTTCGTTTTCGTTTTCGTTTTCGTTTTCGTTTTCGTTTTCGTTTTCGTTTTCGTTTTCGTTTTCGTTTTCGTTTTCGTTTTCGTTTTCGTTTTCGTTTTCGTTTTCGTTTTCGTTTTCGTTTTCGTTATCTTTATCGTTATCGTTATCGTTATCGTTATCGTTATCGTTATCGTTATCGTTATCGTTATCGTTATCGTTATCGTTATCGTTATCGTTATCGTTATCGTTATCGTTATCGTTATCGTTATCGTTATCGTTATCGTTATCGTTATCGTTATCGTTATCGTTATCGTTATCGTTATCGTTGACTTGATTGGTGATTTGTTAATTTAGTATTAATAACTTTACGATTATTTATTTTATTTAATAAAAGTAAATTAAAATTCTTTGTTGATTTTGTAAAGTACAACTTTCAGACAATGAAACTGTTAAACATAGTGGGTATATCTACTCCAACAAAGGAGAGAGTATCTATTTCTGTTGTTAAATATTTAGTTTTCAAAATAAAGATCAAGGTTACGTTACAGCTAAAGAAACTTGGCGCTAATGTAATAGTAAAGTATTATAGGAATGTAAACATTCCAGTTATTCTTATGGCATGTCATTATTCGTCAATAACACAGACTATCACAAACAAAATGAAATGTGATACTGTCAATTCGTATAATTGACTAAATATTACTTTTAAACGTCTTCTTGAGTTTAGAGTCTTGAATGAGGCAAACACGGTAATTGATCTTGTATGTGAGATAGGTCGAGACACGTTCTAGCAGTCCCCAAAATAGTACTTCTATAGTATCTTCGATATTTGTAAAATCAAAAAATGGCATAAGGATTCTTTGTTCCTATTTACGAGCTTTATTTCACATTATTGTACTAAAATTGACTGAAACATCCTGTATATTACCGTTGACGCTGGAATTCATAGAAATATTCCGAACTTAGTTTAGTATATACCTTTTTTGTTGCTTTTTTTATTTGAACTGATTATCGTCGTAGAAGATCGTTTTTAAAGATTTTTAAATATTTTTATTATTGTTATCTACAGGTCTCGTGGGCACAATTACCAGATGTATACATGGAAGTGCAGTAGGTTTCGGAAAAATATTATTATTTTGTTTAGACGTAGCTTTAAAATAATATAGGCATAATATATAAGAGTTCAATTACAACTTTTTACAATTAATCAGTCTAATTATAAATTAACAAAACTTCCCAGTTGTCTCGTTATGCGCATATCTCAGCCTGACGCACAAGTGTCTCCTCTAGATGTGTCATCGGCACCGATGCCTAGTTATCTATTTCCTCTAAAACAAAATTGAAAAACTAATTCTAATAGTTGATGAGAAATCCGTTCTTTCTTTTCAACCCACTTATATTTATTTATACGTCCGTTGGTTATTTCCTCGCAAAGAAGCAAGTACTTCCCGGAATCGTGTTCGTGGTTTATAGATCTTGCAACATTAACTTTTTCCTGGATTTTAAAGTCCATTCTAGTTAAATAACTTTAATAAACACTTCAACCGTTTAGAATATATCGGCCGTGTTTGCCTAACTGCGAAGATATTCTTTACTAATGTAAGTCTGGAGTTTAATGAAGCAAGCGTTGACGATAATTTGAGACGGTATGCACTACCTACGTATATCAAACTATGAAATAGTATTTTTTAATTTTTCTATATACGTAACTGTAGATATAAAAATCTACAAATACAAAGCAATATCTTGTATTTGTCCCTCCTTTCAAACTTGGTTCCTTTAAATTCGTCAAAACTTGTTAAGATCATTCTCGAAACAACTAGAAAACTTGGAAAGAAGTAAAGCAATCTCTGTAACAATTTACAAGTTATAAAAGAAAACCCAGATGTAAAGTTAATACTTTAAAATATTTGCTTGTTCTTTTCGAATCCATTAAATAAAGTAAAGCCACTTCTAAGCAAGCGATAAAATTTTAAATTCCTGTCGATTTTCCAAATAATTTCCCTAACAAAAATCCTCTAGGATGCACTATTGTGAAAAGCTTTAAACTATTTTAGGAACGTGATAAAAATCTGCGGGTGAGTTTATTGTTTATGGGATCTACTTAATACGTCAAGCAACTTCTAGTATGATTTTGTTATAAAATTCTTAAAGGGTTGATGTTTTCATCCTAGGTTATATGTTAAATGTAAAGAATGGCCGTCCTATTTCCTTCTTTTTCAGAACATAAGGATTTGTGAAGTAAGTCTCTTGTAATGGTAATGAATGAGCCCATTTTATTTTATGCTCGCTATTTAACTTTTCCTTCTTATTGCTTTTTCATCCTAGAAAGTCAGGTAATAGGTAGTATTATAGGATGTGTCGGTTTTATCAAGAGTTTCCCAAAATTAATACTACTATTATGTTTCCCTAGACAACATTCTGACCAAGGAGCTTTAAACAAGCTCGTTTTATTTTATTTCAGGGATTAACTAGGAAACTTGGCAATTCATTAAATATTAACATTTAATTTCAATCAAGTTTTACTGTGATTTGCTTCCTAATTTGCCGAAAAGAGGATAGTTTTAAATAGTTCAAATTTAAATTTAATTATTGAAATGTAAATATACGTAAATAAATAAATCGTTTTCAAAAAAAGTTTAATTTCTGTAAATAAATAACGAAATGAAAAGCTATTTTCGTAATTCCACTTATCAATGAATCCCTATTTTTAGTATCTCTATTTTAGTGGTCGTTATATTAAGGGTTTATTCCATTAAAGAAACGGAAAACTACTCGAGCGTGAATTGACCCAAGCTATTAAAACACCGGTAGTCAATCAAAGACCTATCCGAGATCGTGCTAAATTAAATGAAAGTGAAATTTAAGTATCCACTCGATGAGGATTTTTTTAATATTTCTTTCTCTTGTTTTTAATGAACGGTCGGATTTTCGATAATTTAAGATCCACTTAATAACGATTACCCGTTTTTAACTAGCACTTTTTAAGAACCGTTTCAGTAAAACGTTCTTGAAAATAGCATAGTAAACAGAAAATAATTTAGTAGTTTCCTTTCCACTTGTTATGAAAATGGAAATTTAAATTTTAAATCGTTTTTAGTTAAGACTTAAAAATTAATAAATAGGCGGGGTTAAGAAAACTATTTGACTTAAGGGAATAAATACATAAAATTGAGATAATTTTGGCTAATTTTCACAATGGCTGATAGACTATAAATTAAATTTTTAACAGTTTTAGCAGTGAGATGTTTAAACTAGCGACTAAACGTTACATAAATTGAAATATTATCACGAATAAGTATTTGAATTATACAGACGTTTATGAATGAAATCGACTGTAAAACCGGATAAAAAGATGACACAGGGTCTATAAATAAGTTACAAATACTTATGCGATAGTTACCCTCGTATATGATGATGCGCTTGGAAAGTGTATCCGGTGAGTAAGATAGAGCACTATAATCCTCAGTTCAGCACGTAAAAACATAAAAAGTAGCTGACTCGGAACTCTAGGCAAGCATACATGCAGTCTTCAAGTAATGCTTGAAGATGAATCATCTCAAGTAACTCGAGCAAAGTAAATATTTGGAGATATATAAACAATTTGTTTTTTATTTATAATAATGTTTAATTTCTTTTATTTCTTATTCTTCTGTGTGTATTAATTCAGTTTACTACAGTTCAAATTTACAAGAAATAAGAACAACGCGTAACACCCAAAGTTGAGCTTAATTTTTTTAATTTAATTCCAAAGTAAACTATAAAACTGTTCTTAAGCAAATAATGTCGTGGCAAGCATTCGGTACGAGCAGAGCAATTGATGTTAATCAGATTACAAAAAAAGAGTGAGAATTATAAGACAGGGCAGATTAGAACGAAGTTAGAATTTTTGCCACCTTTGTGTTAATATAATTGTGTTTGATATTGAATTTAAATATGCGTTGATTGTGGTGATTTATTTATCGTAAAATAAATAAGACACCTCAATACGCAAGCATTGTACTTTAAAAAGTATAACAAGGCAAATAAGTTAGTTTAGATGATGATTTCAAGATATTAAGGTCCAAGTGTACCCAAAAAACGTGTGTTGTTTGTTTATTAAATAATATAATAATGTGATAACTTTGGTTTTAAGTTAATAGTCTAGGAATGTTAAAAACTTGCTTACCTAACTTGTTTTGGAAAAAAAAATTTTTAATTAAATTATTTCACATGTTATTAGTGAAAAATTAATTTTGGAGAAACTGTACATTCAAAATTAATCAAAATAATACCACTTAAGTTTCATAGTATTTGAACTATTTTCCCAAAATTTTAAGAAAATCCTATGTCTAGGGACTAAACTATTACCTCCTTTTTTCCAAAAAAAGCAGTTTTTTTTTGGCAAAAAGCAGGTTTTTTGGCAATAATTTAGTCGCTAGACATACGATTTTCTTAAAATTCTGGGAAAATAGTTCAAATACTATGAAATATAAGTGGTATTATTTTGGTTAATTTTGAATGTACAGTTTTTCTAAAATTAATTTTTCACGTATAACATGTGAAATAATTTAAATAAAAAAACTTTTTTTCCAAAACAAGTTAGGTAAGCAAGTTTTTAACATTCCTAGACTATTAACTTAAAACCAAAGTTATCACATTATTATATTATTTATGAAACAAATAACACACGTTTTTGGGTACACTTGGACCTTAACCAAATCAATAAGCACAAATATATTATGACTTTAATTGAAATATTTTTTAACGTAAAAGGGTTTAGATTGGTTTATTTTAAAGCACTAAAAAAATCTGAAAAACTGAAACACGTATATTTCATCGGTATCGCAGACACATCATTAATAAATTAAGTTTTAAAAGTAGGTAATGGGTCGCTTGAGTCCTACCCCACTCTTCGTACTTTTAGCCACGCCTACTGCACTCTGATTGGCTACCCCCACTCCTGTAGCTCCTCCCCTTACTTCTGATCGGTCGACGCCATCTTGGATGACACTCCTACTATTCTCTGATTGGCGGAAGGCGGCCATTTTGAAAACGCCTACTATTCTTTGATTGGACAATGGCCATTTTTGGAACTTCGGGCATCATTTTACCACACCCTATGAGTCCATGACGGGAAACTGTATTACCGACAACCTGTGCATCGTTAATAGATGGCGTCATGAAAGAAAAGAAATTTTACGTGTAATTGATAGAAATCTGTATTATCGCCTAACAATTTACGGATATTTGCTAATACATGTCGCGTTAGTATGAATAATAATAATAATAATAATAATAATAATAATAATAATAATAATAATAATAATAATAATATCTTTATTTCCTTACAGGTTTACACCCAAATAGGGAAGAATATGAATTTACAAAAAAAAACCTATTTACAATGTACTTAACCTATTGTGTTGTATGTATTAATCAGGTATATTCTCATGTTTATTTACAAGAACTTGACAAATAAACGATAATCCATTAAACATAATATCGCATTCTGCGCAAATTAAATTAAAATTACTACACATTACAGTAAGTGGACTACTCATTAACATATTGGTCCTCGCAAAATTATTGTAAAATAATAAAGAACTTCTGCTGTTGTGTCTAGGTATATTAAAACTAATCTTTTGCAGTAAACTAGGACAATCCCGGTTGTTATGAAGTAAATTAAAAATAAACTTAATACTTATTATGATTCTTCGTGTTTTCAAAGATATCATGTTAAATGTAATAAGTGAAGAAGAGTAATCAAAGTCGTGATTAGGATAAGTTCCAGTAGATAAATAATCGATGAATTTCAAAAATCGCCGCTGAACAGATTCTAGATGTTTAATATGTATATTATAAATGGGATACCAAATAATTGAACCATACTCCAGAGTCGATTTCACAAATGCGAAATATAAGATTCGGAGGCATGCTTATCTGAAAAATCCCTACAGTTTCGATAAATAAACCCAAGTGCTCTATTGGCTTTTAATACCACTTAATTGACGTGTTCAATAAAAGAAAATTTGTTATCAAAAACAATTCCTAAGTCCTTCACTCGAGTTGAACGATTTAATATTTCACCATTTACAACATAATCATGAATAAGTGGTTGGTGTATTTTTGCATACGAAACAATGGAACATTTATTTACGTTTAAATTTAGGCGATTAGCTTTACACCAATCACATAGAAAGTTAATGTTAGACTGCAAATATAAGCAATCATTGATATCTCGTACTTGATGATATATTTTTAAATCCTCAGCAAATACTAGTTTCTCGAAATGTATAGATTGATGAATACCACGTAGACACGCCCATTCGCGATCTGATTGATCGATAGCTTTTATCCATACCCAGATAGTCGGTCGGTCGGTCATCTTGAAACACGTTCTGGATAGTTCGGCCATCTTTTATCCCTACTACGAGGCGACGGGCATCTTGAAATACGTTCTGTTTGGTTCGACCATCTTTTACCCCTGCTCCTGGCGTTTAATGTCATGCGTACCTTGCTATCTCTCTCTCTCCTTCTCTCTCTCGTACGATCGCTCTCTCTCTCGCTAATACCTACAACTCCTGCTACCTTTAACTGTTTTTCATATTGTAAAATTAATTTTATATTTTATGTTTTCCTCTAAAATCTCTACAGTGGACTAGCTGAAATAACAATAGTGAGAACTGAATGTATAATTTGTGTGGTATATAAGCTTGTACAGCACGTTTTCATACCATTATTACAATTTCATTTTGGAAATAAAGACTATTTATAATCCAAAAAGTTTATTTTACATTTATGCATTCAAAGTTTGTGAAATTGTTGATCCACAGGCTGCTGTTGTTGCTGCGTTGTCTATTATATTGGTCGCTGAGACCAATGAGATGCTTGTTTTAATTGTAACATGACAATTATTCTGGAGAGATAGGTGGCGACGTAGTACCGAAGCACATCGGCTTCGTCACACGGATATAATTTATAAGTTTTAATTATAGTGAAACTGTGAATTAATTACGGAAAAGTGCTGAGTGAGTGCTTATAAGGCCAGGTAAACAAATCTACAAAGAAAAGGTCAGTAATTTAATTGCTATACGTTGAAATTAACATTTAAATTGTAAATACGAAGCGAGGTTAGGATAGATAGATAACCCAGAAGATAATAACGTGATAGTAGTTACATGGAGAAAACAACAAACATAAAGAAGAGAAGAAACACATAGCGTACGAAGTTTCCGCGGGGTCGACCCGAACTGAAATACGCTTTAAGTACGGTAACGGGAAAGCGGTTTCAAATCGAAGTGCGCGCTAACTAGCGCGATCGCGGTCACGGGTCTGATGGTTCAGCGGTAAACAGGGGCGGATAATACTTGAAATTTTAAAATTTATTTGCAATTTTAGAACGTTAGATAAATAACAGTGTGCGTGTATAAATAACATTTATTAATTAGTAAAAACAGCATTAGTAGAACCAACAATTATGAGCACTACTGACGGGTATTCGACGGATGAAGGCAAAAGAAAGAGATTAGACGACGTAAAAGGAGCGGAGATTTTCTCTAAAAGTAGGAAAACGGGTAGATCGCCCCCAAAAACGCAGCAAAAAGAGGAAAGTAAATTAGATGAAAGCAACCAGATGAAAGTAAAGTAGATGAAAATAAAGCAGATGAAAGTAAATTAGACAAGATATTAGACATGTTACAAAACTTAACTATAGAAGTAAACCATATAAGACTGGAACAGTCTAAATATGATAAGAGATTAATGGAAATTCAGATGGAAAACGATAAGCTAAAGAAAGAAAATATGAATATAAAAAAGGAAGTTCAAGAAGTTAAAAAAGAGATAAGGGACACAAACATAAGATTGGAGCATTTAGAAAAAGAAAAGAGACGAAATAATGTAGTAGTTTCAGGGCTAACTATGGATGTGAGTAATCCAACAGCTCTAAAAGATGGAATGGGTAACTTTGTAGAACAAAACCTAGAGATTGATGTACAAATCAAATCAGTTCACAAACTAGGCTTAAAGACATGCTTGCTGGAATTAGAAACATTTGAAGATAAAGTAAAGATAATGCAAAATAAAAAAAAGCTAAAAAACAACACGAAGGAAAAGATATACATTAACAATGACTTATCAAAGAAAGAGAGGGAGATCGACAAACAAATTAGGGAGAAAGCGTGGGAAGAAAGGAAACAAGGAAAAGTTGTAAGAATCGGTTATCAGAAGCTGGTTATAGAAGGTAAAGAATGGAAATGGAACATGGTAAAGGGGATAATGGAAGAGACTAACATGAGTGAAAGAACAACAGATAAGGAGCCAAAAAACTAAATGCGAAAACGACCGGAATCATGATGACGAAAAAGGCAAAGAAAAAGGACATGAAAACGGAGAAAACAAAACAGATCAACAATATTAGAAGTAAAGAGAAAACAAGTAAAAAAAAACAGGAAAGATAAAAATGAAAAAATTTGGAAAATAGGTACTTGGAATATCAGAAGCATATCAGGAAAGGAAAATGAACTAGTCGAAGAATTACAGAAACTAGACATGGATATTCTAGGTATAACGGAAACAAAAAAGAAAGGAAAAGGGGAAATGGAACTGGAAGGAGGGCATATTTTGATATATTGCGGAGTAGATCAAAACTGTCGAGCAAAGGCAGGAGTAGGATGTATCATCAAACAGGAGAATGTGAAACATATACATAAGTGGACTGGGGTTTCGGAGAGAATACTAAAGATAGAAATAGAAATTGGTACGCAGACAGAAACAACATTAATAGTGGTATATGGACCTGACGAGAACGAAACGGTAAAAAGGAAAGATGACTTCTGGGAACAACTAGCAGAATCAATCGAAGAGGTGAAAGGAAGATTATTAATAATTAGATTTAAATGGGAGTGTAGGAAAAAAGAACGAAGAAACAGGGGAAACGATAGGTATTCATGGAGAAAACCATAGAAATAACAATGGAACAAGGCTAATTGATTTTTGCATCATGAACAATCTAATAATAACAAATACATTCTACGCTCGCAAAGATATACACAAATATACAAGGGAAGTAAAAAGCAGGGGAGAAAAGTCGATAATAGACTACATAATAATAAACAAAAGTGATAGAAAAGAATGCAAAGACACAAAGGTGAAAAGGGGTCCGAAAATTTATTCTGATCACTATTTAGTGTTGTCAAAGATAGGGATAAAAACAGAAAAATGTAAGAAAATAAATAGAATAGGAAGAATGAATAATAAAACCAAAGAAAAAATTAGGACATATAAACTAAGAGAAATGAAAACAGCATAAAGAAAAGGTTGAGGAAGAAATTTATAAAATTAAAAATGTAAGCTTACTATCTCTGGAAGGACTGTGGAGCAATATCAAAGAAGTATTGCTAAAGATTGCAAAAGATATATGCGGAACTACAAAAATAAATGCAAATAAAAAACAGACCAAATGGTGGAACGAAGAAATAAAAAAGGAAATAAAAGTTAAAAAACAAAAGTGGAGAGTTTTCCTAGGAAATAGAACATGAAATGAAAATTATGATAAGTACAAGGATCAACGAAAAAAAGTCAAAGAAATGGTGAAACAGGCAAAACAAAAATCGTGGGAAGAATTTGGTGAAAGAATGGAACAAGACAGTTTGGGAAACCAAAAATTATTCTACAAAGTTCTTAAAAATCTTCGAAAAGGCAAACAATACAAGACCAGGCATATAAAAACTAAAGACGGTAAAATAGTAGGAGATGAAGAAGAAATAATGCAGCGATGGAAAGAATATTTCGAGGAAATATTAAACGTAGAACAAATAATTGAAAGAAAAGAAGAAGAATGGGAGAACAGAAATGCAGATAACAAGGAAGAAACAGAAAAATTCCATGAAATAGAATTGGAAGAAGTAGTGGAGGCAGTAAAAATGCTAAAGAGAGGTAAAGCAGCAGGCCACGATGGAATAACTACAGAAATGGTGAAGAATCTAGGAACTAAAGGTCTGGAAATGCTAACAAAATTGTACAACAAAGCTTGGAAAGAAGGAAAGATACCAAAAGATTGGGAAATAGGAATACTACTACCATTATATAAAAAAGGAGACAGAAGAGAATGCACAAATTATCGAGGAATAACTATGCTGAGTATAATATTGAAAGTATACGAGAGAATATTAGAAAAAAGATTAAAGGAAGTAGTTGAAACACAATTAGAAGAGTCGCAGAGTGGGTTTAGGAAAGGGAGAGGAGTGCAGGACCATATATTCACCATAAAAAAACTGATAGAAAAGTATATAAACGACAATATATTTGTAGCCTTCATTGACTTAGAAAAGGCATTCGATAGTGTCCCAAGAAAAATGGTGTGGAATAGCTTAAGAAGAAGAAAAATAAACGAAAGATTAATTAAGAGCATAATGAGTATCTACGAGAACACAAGAAATTATGTGAGAACGGGAAACCTACAATCCGAAGAATTTACAACTAGAGAAGGTTTAAGACAAGGAGGAGTTCTTAGTCCAATTCTTTTCTCCATAGTAATGGACGATATAATGAAAGAAATAAAGAAAAAAGTAAAAAATTAAAGGTAGGATACAGGAATATGGAAGAAATAGAAATAGCAGACTCTGCATTTGCTGATGATTTAGTAATCTATGCAAAGAGTAAACTAGACTTGCAACATAATTTAGAACTATGGAACAATGCTCTCCGAGCTAGAAATCTAAAAATAAATATAGAAAAAACAAAAGTAATGGTGATAGGGAAAGAGGACCTGGATGTGACAGTAACATTAGATGGGAAAGTGTTAGAACAAGTGGAAACGTTTAAATACCTGGGGGTGAAAATACAAAAAAACGGCAAAATGGAAGCTGAATTAAACGATAGATTAGAAAGTGCGGCGAAAGTATATCATTCTCTAAGTAACACCTTTATAAGAAAAAATGAAATAGGGAAGAAAACCAAACTTACAGTATTTAAAACCATTTTTAAACCTATATTGATATACGGAAGTGAAAGTTGGATTTTAACAAGTCACATGAAAGGCAAAGTACAGGCCATGGAAATGAGGTACCTACGCGGTATTAAGGGTATTACCAGGAGAGACAAAATCAGAAAAGATATAGTGAGGGAAGAGTTAGAAGTGGAACCTATATTAAAAAGCATCGAACGACAACAACTAAGATGGTTTGGACACATAGTACGGATGAGGGAAGAAAGACCGACGAAAAGGATATGGCAAGCAAGAAGAAAACTGAAGAGAAAAAGAGGAAGACCAAGAAAAACATGGGATGAAGTAGTGGCAGAAAACTTAAACGAACGGGGACTGACTTGTAATGAAGGGAAGAAGTTGGCAAAATGCAAAAAAGAATGGGCCCAAAAGTTATATAAGTAACATAGATTTATTGTAAATGTAGAAATTGTAAAATGTAATGTAATTAATTCAAAACACCTTAACACCTAAGGGTATATTAAGGTTTCGATTATATATATATATATATATATATATATATATATATATATATATATATATATATATATATATATATATATATATATATATATATATATATATATATATATATATATAAGAATAGAAATATTAATGCGCGTAAAAATATAAGTACATAACAAAGGGATAATAATGGGCATTCGCGCAATAGAGTAACAAGAGAAAGTGAGTTGCAGCCGTATACACGTGTTTCGCACTTATTAGTGCTCATCAGTACGGCATAGCAGATAGAAAGCAATAAAATAAAAGCAACAAACTAGAAACGATGTACAATACAAAGTTTCACGGATAGCAGCCAACCACACATTTGCAGTATCGGCTCGAAGACACTGAGTTTTCAGTGCAACAACAAACGTCACTACGGAGGTGGCTATAGCCACTACCGTGAGACAACCGATATTATCGATATTTCTTGGGATTAGGTTGTCTCACGGTAGTGGCTATAGCCACCTCCGTAGTGACGTTTGTTGTTGCACTGAAAACTCAGTGTCTTCGAGCCGATACTGCAAATGTGTGGTTGGCTGCTATCCGTGAAACTTTGTATTGTACATCGTTTCTAGTTTGTTGCTTTTATTTTATTGCTTTCTATCTGCTATGCCGTACTGATGAGCACTAATAAGTGCGAAACACGTGTATACGGCTGCAACTCACTTTCTCTTGTTACTCTATTGCGCGAATGCCCATTATTATCCCTTTGTTATGTACTTATATATATATATATATATATATATATATATATATATATATATATATATATATATATATATATATATATATATATATATATATATAAAATTCCATCAGAATACAGGTCAATCTTTGGTGCTTCCTAATATACATACATAGACTTCAGACACCATGATAACTTAATACAAATATCTTATTTTTGTTAACACAGATTCTTAATTTTGCATTTTTAGTAGCAAAACCTTTCGTCAGCGAGATTCATAAAAGATTAATTGAAGGCACTTATGAATTTATGAAACATGTAAATCGTAAATTAACTTTATAGATAAAATATGAACTGTTTGATGTTTAGTTAATACAATATAGACCATGATGATTGTATTCATAAGAAACTCTTAAGTTTTTATTGAATCTCATGAGCCACCCTGTTGCCGAAAAACTCGTTGTGAATAATCTGTCATTTTAAATCTGTCATTTTGAATTTGTCATTCTTGAAATCGCCGTCTTGGATTTCCAGCCCTTATATTTGAATTTTAAAAGATGAAGTCATGAAGGAATACCGACAAAATACGAACTGTCAATAGATAGTGTCATAAAGGAATCTGTATTGCCCGTATGTAGAGGACGCAAAGAAGAAAACTGTATTATCGCCTAACAATTTACGGATATTTGCTAATACATGTCGCGTTATTATGAATACCACGTAGACACGCCCGTTCGTGATCTGATTGATCGATAGCTTTTATCCATACCCAGATGGTCGGTCGGTCATCTTGAAACACGTTCGGGATAGTTCGGCCATCTTTTATCCCTACTACAAGGCGACGGGTATCTTGGTTGGCCATCTTTTATCCCTGCCCTTGGTGTTTAATGTCATGCGTACCTTGCTATCTCTCTCTCGTACGATCGCTCTCTCTTTCTCTCCCTCTTTCTCTTTCTCTCGTTAATACCTACAAGTCCTGCTACCTTTCGTTCTCTCTCTCTCTCTCTCTCTCTCACGCACACAGTACGCTTTCTACCTTTTCTAGAGGAAATAATAATGACAGATGGGAATTAATAGTAATTTACGTTATAAGTCCTGGAAATGGAATTTTACAGTCGAGAAAGATGTTACGGACAAGGCGACGAAGGAGCCGAGTCCGCAACATCGAAACGATGCAAACCTGTAAGGAAATAAAGACATTATTATTCTTATTATTATTTTTTTTTCCACCTTTACGGGAGTGAGTATACATTTAAATGCGGGGTTAGAGCACCCAAGCATTTAAATATGTAGCATTATTATATTCTATTGTATATTGAACACCTCTCTGACAGGTGAGGTACTTGCTAACAGTACTGCGTTTTGTGCAGTTTGTAGTGTGTTTACTGATAATCCTAACTTAGTGATAAGTTCGGTTGTAGTTTTTGGAATGATTCCTATTGATGATATTATTATCGGTACTATTTCTATTCTTTTGAGTTCATATATTCTCTTTAAGTATGTGGCTGTTTCTCTATATTTTACTGATTTTTCCCGATATGTTTTTCCAAGTTATTAGATGCTGGTACAGCGTAGTCTATTATATATGCCCATTTTTCCACTTTGTTTATGAGGATAGTGTCTGGTCGGTTGTTTGTTATTGAGACATTGGTGAGAACAGTTCTGTACCAATAAAGCTTTATGGTGCTGTTCTCTATAATGCTTTTGGGCTCGTACTTATAATACGGTGTTGTCTGATCTACAAGGCCATATTTCATAGCTATACTATTGTGTATAATTTTTCCTACCGCATCGTGTCTTTGTTTATATTTTGTTTGGGTAAGCAGCGTACAGCCGTTAAGTAAGTGGTGGCCGTTAAGTAAGTGGTGTATAGTTTCAAGTTGTTGTTTGCATCTTCGGCACCTATCACTTTCTATGGTGTTATCTTTAACTATGTATTTTAGATAGCATTTGGTAGCTATTACTTGATCCTGGAGACCCAACACAAATCCCTCGGTTTCTGGGAACAGTGTACCGTTTGTAAGCCATTTGAGTGATTGTTCTTTATCTACTTGTTCTTGGTTCAGTAATGCTGGGTATTTACCGTGTAGTTCTTTTTGTTGCCGTGCTTCTATTTCTTGTACTAGAGGACGGTATGTATAGTGTTCTGCATTAGACGCCAACTTAAGCGGTGTATAGTTTTTGTCTGCTTGTTGTATTGTCCGGTGGAGTTTCGAGTTGAGCGCTTTTTCATTGAAAAAATTCCTGATGCGATTCACCTGCTTGGCGTGTAGATTGAATATATTTATTATACCGCGCCCGCCTTTATTTCTTGGTAAAGTAACTCTCTGTATCGCAGATTTGGGATGATGACATTTATATTTGGTCATTACTGTCCTGATTAGCATAACGAGATTGTTAAGATCTGTTTCCGACCATTTAATAGTGCCGAATGTGTATGTCAATACTGGGATTGCGACACTGTTAATTGCTTTTGTAAGGTTCCTTGCATTGAGTCCTGTCTTCATAATCATTCTGAGCCTCTTCTCAAATTCGTTTTTGATTGCTGTTTTTATGGTGGTGTGGTTTATTCGGATAGTTTTTTGGATTCCAAGGTAGTAGGGGTAGATGGCCGGTTCTGGCACCACACCTCCACACCTCGGGTAGGCAACCACATATACACGCTAACCCTCGGGTAGGCAACCGCATATACACGCTAACATATAGGCTAATATACAGCTATCGTTCTCATACAGGGGCGTACAAGAGAAAAATATGAAAGAGGGATTGAATTACATGCTATAAATCAGGCCAGGGGTAAATATATCTTAATACTCACCCTGCTTCTACGTTTATGAATCATCCTCATTCCCTTTCTTTATTAACATATTACTTTTACTCTCGTTAAATTGAAATGTGTGTATAGGAGAGAGATAGTAAGAGCCTTCTTAAATGAAACAACATAGTATAAAGGTTTATATCATATATTTATGTATACTACATATGCAATTTATAGACTAAAAATAGAATAATTACATAGGTATAGGGTTTATATACAGACTTATATAATACAAGTTATACATGTAAACTTAACTAGTTTCTAAATTATAATCATTAGAAATCCTTTAATTTCCCCAAGCTAAGGTATTTATACATATCACATATTCAATTTATAGATTAAATAAAATAATTACATAGGTAGAGGGCTTATATATAGACTTATACAATACAAGTTATACATGAACACTTAACTAGTTTCCAAATTTTCATAGTTAAAAATACAATAAAGGGTTCTAGGGAAAAGAAATTTTAATCAATAGTTAGAAATCCTATAATTTCCCCAAGCTAAGGTATTTTTACATATCACATATGCAATTTATAGATTAAATAAAATAATTACATAGGTAAAGGGTTTATATACAGACTTATTTAATACAAGTTATACATGAGCACTTAACTAGTTTCTAAATTATCATCGTTAGAAATTCTATAATTTCCCCAAGCTAAGGTATCACCGCTCCCACCAGCGATAATATATCGTTTATCATCTTTCCATGATAACGCTATTTTATTTTTTAATTCTGTATAAAGTTGGTGGTTATATGAACGGAAAGATTGAACATGTCTATAAATATCTATATTGCGTAATACCACATTTCTATAATCCTCCAAACCCAGTTCTTTCTTGATAACTTCCTTCTGGACACCTTTAGCTGTTTTGGTGAGAAGGCCCTCAACATCTACAGCATAAGCTTTTGCCCCCGTTCCCAGAAATTCCCAGAGAATTTTACCCGCATACTCGTCTTTCATTCTTCCAATTATGGATTCATTTTGCGGAATTCCAAATTGATTATCGACCTTAAAGTTTGATGTGTCATACTTGTACAAATACTTCTTCATGTCTTCATAAAAATCGTCTGTATACGTCAGTAGAATTAATGAGTCGGTGTCTGTGTACAGCAGCTGGACCTTGCTCCCGTATATTTTTTTAATATGATTATAATAAAAGTCATACATAATCTGTTTAGCCAGATCTAGCACGCAGAAACCAATATATATCGGCTTATCGTAGTGAACTTGTAGTTTTTCCATGTGAATAGCTACCAGATTCTCTGTAAAGATAGCGCACTCTTTAAATTGCGGTTTTGAGATCAACGTTTCAGCTCCTAGTCTTCTTCCATTATTTTCCCAGTGTGTAACTAACCGTATATTTGATCTATTTTCTGTATTTTCCATCGTTTTACCAAAAACCGAGTTATTTAATAGTTTATAAAACATTTTCCCGAACTCACTCTTATCTGCATTTCGCATATTTGTGTTTAGGTCAATATACTTTTCTAACCACGGAGATTGTTTAAAAGATAAAACACGGTGGATCTTTGTAACTTTCAATCCTGCTGCTATACACTGTTGTAAATTTCGATAATGAATTACATACATGCTCTTGTCAAATAAGTTGGGAATTAGTTTTGACTGTTTCGAATTTTGCGGGATAATATTTTCCGGGCAGAATGGGAGCTGATCGTGATCATCGTGAAGTTCTTTCGGATAGTGCAAATCTACTTGTAAAATGTACCCAGTCTCAGATTTTTTCGGAATTTTTAAAACATCGAAGTTTTCAGCTTCGTTATCTGTCAACCATGTAAACCCCGAATGCGGCAAATATTCAGACATTGCAGCACCATAGAGATTGGTAGCATCTAGGTAATTTATAAACGTTGTGGGTTTTGTTCTATCATATGTGGGCATATATTTGTTATTAGCGTGCACATATCGCTTACTACACTGGCTAACACCCCCTCTAATTCCTTTCTTAATAAAATGTATCATATCGATGTCGGTCAGAAGCTCTAACTCCACCTTTGTATATTTAAGCATGGCAGACCACGATAAACCTGGTGCTGTGAAGAAATTAGCCGGATCTAAATGATATACTTTTTGACATATACATCTGAAAGCTTCAAATACATCTGCTAACAGTAGCACATCACTTTTCAAATATATATCTGAATAGTCACCGAGAGTTTTACATTGGAAAGTATCCCACACAACTGAAGCTCTATTATAATCCTCAACTGATACGTCTTCATTTCGTAATTTATCAAAAAATTCTTTTCGCGTTGGTAATTTGTCATAATTTAACTTATCGAATGAATCTACAAATGAATAGGGAAAAACACCTTTTTTTCTCATGAGGTTAAACGTATGGTTTTCCGGAAAATACTCTTTAGTAATCTGGCATTCTTTATCTGTTAAATTTTTTGTTAATTTCTCTAACCCCA
Source organism: Agrypnus murinus (assembly GCA_929113105.1). Taxonomy (NCBI): domain Eukaryota; kingdom Metazoa; phylum Arthropoda; class Insecta; order Coleoptera; family Elateridae; genus Agrypnus; species Agrypnus murinus. Next base: position 252,266,638 of record OV816024.1, on the reverse strand, counting down.
TAGGCATAAAGCGAAATGAGTCTAAAAATCTTAATTTGAGATATTTGTTTTCCATACTGCCTAAAGTGTTAACTACAGTGTCAACATGCACGTGTTTTGAAAAAGAGATATATTTTTCTTTGTTTACTGCAATAACATCTATTTTAGAACCATCGACACCTAATGATTTTATGAAGAGGTGAGCATCATAATGTGATAAATTGTGAAAAAATACAGGTATAAAACTAGGATTCTTAAAATGTAAATTACATATAGAATGTGCAGGGGCTCGATATTTTCCTGTTAAATGACAATGATCACGCACCCTTTCATCTTCCTGACGGAAGGGTTTTTCGCATATATGACAACATTGAGCGAGTGCGTGAATCAATTTCTCGTTTTCAGTGAGTTCAATCATTGGGACAACACGTTTCAGGTGATCATTATAAATACGTTTGATATCAGCTTCTAACCTATTACAGAAAACGTCAGCACAGTCTTGACCGCGATAACTAACATATTTTGATAAAGAATCATCGTAGCTACACTTTATATAATACCCAAATGAGTACGGTTGATGCATATATGTCTTTTCTGTAAATGAATCAGCGTTATCGTTCTGACAATATTGGATAGGTTTAAGAATAGTCTCAAAATCTGCATATACTACAAAAGGGTGTTTTAATTTATGTTCAACTGATTCAAATTTTAAAATGTTACCGGGAACTGTATTTCCAAACTTATCAATACGCGGATCTGTTGAAGGCAATTTAACACTAATATGCTTACAGTCATGTTTTTGATGTTCGAATAACCTGTGTTCAGTATTAAAATGAATTAAACAACCATCGCACAGAAACTTTTGATGATTCTTTTTTGATAATTGAGAACTGATTAATCTACTTAAGTTTTTAATTAAACAATAATGAGAATTACCCGCATTATCGTCTATTAACAGTAAGTTTACATGCCGTTGACTTCTGTTTTCTGTAAAATGTAAAGGACCAATAACTTCAAAATCTACTTTAGAATTGTCATAAACTGTATTAAGCCCGTATACGTTTACTGATATATTATTTAATTTTTCAAATTTGTGAATATCCTTTAACTTAATAGGAAATTCAAACCCGTTTAAATTTAGTTCATTCTCGAATATTTTATATTTTACAACTCGTTGAGGGTTTTTTTCTGAAGGGTGTATAGCAGCTAAAATGCTCCACATGAAACACTTTTGATCAGAATTTTGAATGTTTATTACAGCCTTCTTTTGCTGGATAGGATCCGGAAGCGGCATGTATGAGGAGGCTTTCAGGGGATTGTATTTGTTGATATTCAATTCGATAAACAGCAGGTTTTTTAATGTCCACCCGCTCTCCTTCTGCTGAAATTCACTTATTTTATTATCTACTTCATCCGTAAAATGGTTGTATGCAAGATCTAATTCTGTTGAACCATCAAAATTTTTAAATTTCGTATTAAAGGATTTCACCTCTTCCAAGTCCTTGGATGGTAATTCAAACAGTCCGAAAAGTTCAATATTAACTTTAACAGTCGAATACCTATCTAACACAACTCGCACACAATTTAACGCTTTATGCTTTAACATAGCCATGAATTCTTTCACGTTCAAATATACCCGATCGTCTGCAGTAATGCGATATGTAGCAATGCGATTTTTAAACGCCTGCTTTATTAATGAAACCCCTCCACCAGTTACAATACACGTTTTATTCTTGTGTTGTAGACTCAGGCAGTGTTGAGGTAGAAATCTTGTTGGTATATCGATCTCACAAACTTTACATTTTGATAAAAGTTCTTTCACTACAGTTTTAGAACTAGTCGAGGTAATACACGCCTTCTTAGGACAGCTAGCTGATGCATCCTCATTATCCGACAATTTTCTTTTGCGCAGACCATGTTTTTCGACCTGGTGCTTTTCAAAGTGACCTTGGCTAGTGTATAATATACCACACTGGTCACATAAAATGGAAGCGGGCTGACAGTATCCTTTCCGGTGTCTCAGCAGACTATCTTTTCTGCTGAATTGCTTATTACACTGCTCACACGCAATCATTTTTCAACCCCCAATGAAAACACGCCTTACTAGTACAGCTCTCAAGAATAGAAATGATGAACTGCTGCGGTGATGTTCTTTATATATTATTTCGATTACCCATAATGCACTGCAATTCCTGAGATTCAAAATAGCGTTCGGTTAGGGCCCGCTGAAAATCATATACATAATAATAAGTACAAAAGGTAAAATATGTTCAGATACGTTCAAATACCTTCAATTATAACAAGTGACAGCCAGGCAATTCATCACATCAGATCTACCCTTCGTTAAATGTTCAGATTCAAGATGGCTGGCAGAAGAACGTAGGTGTAGCTAAAGATAACATAAAATTAGAACAAAGAAAAGAACATAACTACTGAAAATACCTTAACTTATAACAAATCTCAGCAATGAGTAGGCTATATATGCAGATAAAATGTACTCCTCATGAACGCACCAGCGGGTTTACAGCTAGGAATAATAACAGATTATCTGTAACAAAACATGCAATTTTAAATAAATTTAAATTAACTTATAAGATTTAAAAAGAACAGAAATATTATAGAGCTGCTTTCAATTCAGGTTTGAAATCCTTGTTGCAAGAATAAAAGAAAAGTAATTCGTAGAAACAATATTAAAAGAAACGCAATGCGAGAAATCCTAATTAACCGATTTCATTCTGTACTTTTTATGGTGGTTGACTAATAATAATACGTGATAATTTTATCTGGGGTTCTCAAGAAAATAAATTAAAAATCCCTAACTGAAGTTGAATAAGTTTCTCATGTACCTAATTACTATTTCAGATTTTATATATATGTTTTGTTGCTAATGATATTTTTTGTATCTAAAAAGCAATAATTATTATGTTGTGACATTTTAAAAACATTATATATAGTTATTCCAAACATAAATATTAATTAGTCAATTAAAACGCGGTAACATTCTCTCTCTTTAACAAAACACATCGTTCGTTTAGTATGAAGCGCTAATTATAAAAATCTACGTTTTAAAATTAAATATGCGTCAATTATTTCTATTATCAATGCTCTTAGGAGACATCAAGCCTTGCCAGATTTTGATAGGCCCTATGGAGGGCATATGGCGTCAGGGGAACTATGCCATTAGAGCGCCCACATAGAAAGAAATCTAGGTGTCAAAACCAGGAAAGGTTTAATATCAGAGCTTAACATTTAAAACAAGCTTTATTTATTTAATTGTTAGAAATGAATCTATTTAGCACCAATGTATAACGAACAAGTTTAACCTTCTTTAGAAGGAAATGATTTTCTCTGTAGTACAATAATTAACGGGGTGAGAATAGAAAGGGCATAAGTAACAAATTTTGATTTCTTTTTGATTATACAATTTTGGTAAGATAATATTAATATCTGCTGATCAAAAAGGATCTAAGCGATTTTTTCAAACTCTTAGCGATATCTAAAGAGCACTTACATCATTAATTTTATATTATTATTGAATTTTATTTAATATTTCATATTATGATTTATACAGGTATACTAAAAGCATTTTCTAAGATTAAAAATCAATTAAGTTTTGCCGGAAATACAATATCATTAAACACATTTCAACATTTTACTTTTTTCATAATATTAAAATATATTATTGCTTAAGATTTCAACCCTCTACACACCCTTTTTAACTGTCCCCGATTCCACAGAAACGTTTAAAATGCGCATTTTACTAAAAATACATTACGTTTGAAAGTCACGATGTGCAAGTAGAAAAAACAGGCTTGTAAAATGCAATTAAAATTAACATAATTATTGTTATTAAAGCATAATTGATGTATGAATAACAAACCTCATTTTCGTGAATTAACGTATATTTTTAAAACTTTTAATTAAACAAAACAAAAAATATAGTAATCAAAACTGATAATGATCGTTCAAAATCAGTTACGCACCCACATGTCAATTACACGTATGTTTACTCACTCACACAAAGCACGATACTGCGAGCGCAATTGAAAAACCGTTTCTTTTGCTCTGTATATATCAGAACAGTTTTCCCGCCAGAGACCGTCCACTCTCGCGCGCGTCAAATTGTTTTTATTCGATGCCTGGGATTGCTCTTTATAAATAACCATAAAAACCGCTTATTAAAATGTTAAGGAATTTACTATAAATTATGTATAAATTGAAATAAATTATCTTTTTATATGCGTTTTTTGCTAATAGACGTCAATTATTTAATGTTTTGTTTACAGCAGTAATAAAACGGAACTAAATTATTTTGCAACTGGAATGTTATTTTTCTATTAATGAAGCAGATGGTAAACCAGATATTTTGTTGCGTCACACATGGCGCAAGATGTCGTCGTGCGCGTGAACGCGACCGGACGGTCCGGGTTAATTAGAAAAATTTGTCGCGGTGTTGCGTGGCCGGGTGGGGGGTTGTTGCGGTGCCCCAGTGGGGCGCGCAAAACCCCGCGGGGTTTTGCGCGCCCCACTGGGGCACCGCAACAACCCCCCACCCGGCCACGCAACACCGCGACAAATTTTTCTAATTAACCCGGACCGTCCGGTCGCGTTCACGCGCACGACGACATCTTGCGCCATGTGTGACGCAACAAAATATCTGGTTTACCATCTGCTTCATTAATAGAAAAATAACATTCCAGTTGCAAAATAATTTAGTTCCGTTTTATTACTGCTGTAAACAAAACATTAAATAATTGACGTCTATTAGCAAAAAACGCATATAAAAAGATAATTTATTTCAATTTATACATAATTTATAGTAAATTCCTTAACATTTTAATAAGCGGTTTTTATGGTTATTTATAAAGAGCAATCCCAGGCATCGAATAAAAACAATTTGACGCGCGCGAGAGTGGACGGTCTCTGGCGGGAAAACTGTTCTGATATATACAGAGCAAAAGAAACGGTTTTTCAATTGCGCTCGCAGTATCGTGCTTTGTGTGAGTGAGTAAACATACGTGTAATTGACATGTGGGTGCGTAACTGATTTTGAACGATCATTATCAGTTTTGATTACTATATTTTTTGTTTTGTTTAATTAAAAGTTTTAAAAATATACGTTAATTCACGAAAATGAGGTTTGTTATTCATACATCAATTATGCTTTAATAACAATAATTATGTTAATTTTAATTGCATTTTACAAGCCTGTTTTTTCTACTTGCACATCGTGACTTTCAAACGTAATGTATTTTTAGTAAAATGCGCATTTTAAACGTTTCTGTGGAATCGGGGACAGTTAAAAAGGGTGTGTAGAGGGTTGAAATCTTAAGCAATAATATATTTTAATATTATGAAAAAAGTAAAATGTTGAAATGTGTTTAATGATATTGTATTTCCGGCAAAACTTAATTGATTTTTAATCTTAGAAAATGCTTTTAGTATACCTGTATAAATCATAATATGAAATATTAAATAAAATTCAATAATAATATAAAATTAATGATGTAAGTGCTCTTTAGATATCGCTAAGAGTTTGAAAAAATCGCTTAGATCCTTTTTGATCAGCAGATATTAATATTATCTTACCAAAATTGTATAATCAAAAAGAAATCAAAATTTGTTACTTATGCCCTTTCTATTCTCACCCCGTTAATTATTGTACTACAGAGAAAATCATTTCCTTCTAAAGAAGGTTAAACTTGTTCGTTATACATTGGTGCTAAATAGATTCATTTCTAACAATTAAATAAATAAAGCTTGTTTTAAATGTTAAGCTCTGATATTAAACCTTTCCTGGTTTTGACACCTAGATTTCTTTCTATGTGGGCGCTCTAATGGCATAGTTCCCCTGACGCCATATGCCCTCCATAGGGCCTATCAAAATCTGGCAAGGCTTGATGTCTCCTAAGAGCATTGATAATAGAAATAATTGACGCATATTTAATTTTAAAACGTAGATTTTTATAATTAGCGCTTCATACTAAACGAACGATGTGTTTTGTTAAAGAGAGAGAATGTTACCGCGTTTTAATTGACTAATTAATATTTATGTTTGGAATAACTATATATAATGTTTTTAAAATGTCACAACATAATAATTATTGCTTTTTAGATACAAAAAATATCATTAGCAACAAAACATATATATAAAATCTGAAATAGTAATTAGGTACATGAGAAACTTATTCAACTTCAGTTAGGGATTTTTAATTTATTTTCTTGAGAACCCCAGATAAAATTATCACGTATTATTATTAGTCAACCACCATAAAAAGTACAGAATGAAATCGGTTAATTAGGATTTCTCGCATTGCGTTTCTTTTAATATTGTTTCTACGAATTACTTTTCTTTTATTCTTGCAACAAGGATTTCAAACCTGAATTGAAAGCAGCTCTATAATATTTCTGTTCTTTTTAAATCTTATAAGTTAATTTAAATTTATTTAAAATTGCATGTTTTGTTACAGATAATCTGTTATTATTCCTAGCTGTAAACCCGCTGGTGCGTTCATGAGGAGTACATTTTATCTGCATATATAGCCTACTCATTGCTGAGATTTGTTATAAGTTAAGGTATTTTCAGTAGTTATGTTCTTTTCTTTGTTCTAATTTTATGTTATCTTTAGCTACACCTACGTTCTTCTGCCAGCCATCTTGAATCTGAACATTTAACGAAGGGTAGATCTGATGTGATGAATTGCCTGGCTGTCACTTGTTATAATTGAAGGTATTTGAACGTATCTGAACATATTTTACCTTTTGTACTTATTATTATGTATATGATTTTCAGCGGGCCCTAACCGAACGCTATTTTGAATCTCAGGAATTGCAGTGCATTATGGGTAATCGAAATAATATATAAAGAACATCACCGCAGCAGTTCATCATTTCTATTCTTGAGAGCTGTACTAGTAAGGCGTGTTTTCATTGGGGGTTGAAAAATGATTGCGTGTGAGCAGTGTAATAAGCAATTCAGCAGAAAAGATAGTCTGCTGAGACACCGGAAAGGATACTGTCAGCCCGCTTCCATTTTATGTGACCAGTGTGGTATATTATACACTAGCCAAGGTCACTTTGAAAAGCACCAGGTCGAAAAACATGGTCTGCGCAAAAGAAAATTGTCGGATAATGAGGATGCATCAGCTAGCTGTCCTAAGAAGGCGTGTATTACCTCGACTAGTTCTAAAACTGTAGTGAAAGAACTTTTATCAAAATGTAAAGTTTGTGAGATCGATATACCAACAAGATTTCTACCTCAACACTGCCTGAGTCTACAACACAAGAATAAAACGTGTATTGTAACTGGTGGAGGGGTTTCATTAATAAAGCAGGCGTTTAAAAATCGCATTGCTACATATCGCATTACTGCAGACGATCGGGTATATTTGAACGTGAAAGAATTCATGGCTATGTTAAAGCATAAAGCGTTAAATTGTGTGCGAGTTGTGTTAGATAGGTATTCGACTGTTAAAGTTAATATTGAACTTTTCGGACTGTTTGAATTACCATCCAAGGACTTGGAAGAGGTGAAATCCTTTAATACGAAATTTAAAAATTTTGATGGTTCAACAGAATTAGATCTTGCATACAACCATTTTACGGATGAAGTAGATAATAAAATAAGTGAATTTCAGCAGAAGGAGAGCGGGTGGACATTAAAAAACCTGCTGTTTATCGAATTGAATATCAACAAATACAATCCCCTGAAAGCCTCCTCATACATGCCGCTTCCGGATCCTATCCAGCAAAAGAAGGCTGTAATAAACATTCAAAATTCTGATCAAAAGTGTTTCATGTGGAGCATTTTAGCTGCTATACACCCTTCAGAAAAAAACCCTCAACGAGTTGTAAAATATAAAATATTCGAGAATGAACTAAATTTAAACGGGTTTGAATTTCCTATTAAGTTAAAGGATATTCACAAATTTGAAAAATTAAATAATATATCAGTAAACGTATACGGGCTTAATACAGTTTATGACAATTCTAAAGTAGATTTTGAAGTTATTGGTCCTTTACATTTTACAGAAAACAGAAGTCAACGGCATGTAAACTTACTGTTAATAGACGATAATGCGGGTAATTCTCATTATTGTTTAATTAAAAACTTAAGTAGATTAATCAGTTCTCAATTATCAAAAAAGAATCATCAAAAGTTTCTGTGCGATGGTTGTTTAATTCATTTTAATACTGAACACAGGTTATTCGAACATCAAAAACATGACTGTAAGCATATTAGTGTTAAATTGCCTTCAACAGATCCGCGTATTGATAAGTTTGGAAATACAGTTCCCGGTAACATTTTAAAATTTGAATCAGTTGAACATAAATTAAAACACCCTTTTGTAGTATATGCAGATTTTGAGACTATTCTTAAACCTATCCAATATTGTCAGAACGATAACGCTGATTCATTTACAGAAAAGACATATATGCATCAACCGTACTCATTTGGGTATTATATAAAGTGTAGCTACGATGATTCTTTATCAAAATATGTTAGTTATCGCGGTCAAGACTGTGCTGACGTTTTCTGTAATAGGTTAGAAGCTGATATCAAACGTATTTATAATGATCACCTGAAACGTGTTGTCCCAATGATTGAACTCACTGAAAACGAGAAATTGATTCACGCACTCGCTCAATGTTGTCATATATGCGAAAAACCCTTCCGTCAGGAAGATGAAAGGGTGCGTGATCATTGTCATTTAACAGGAAAATATCGAGCCCCTGCACATTCTATATGTAATTTACATTTTAAGAATCCTAGTTTTATACCTGTATTTTTTCACAATTTATCACATTATGATGCTCACCTCTTCATAAAATCATTAGGTGTCGATGGTTCTAAAATAGATGTTATTGCAGTAAACAAAGAAAAATATATCTCTTTTTCAAAACACGTGCATGTTGACACTGTAGTTAACACTTTAGGCAGTATGGAAAACAAATATCTCAAATTAAGATTTTTAGACTCATTTCGCTTTATGCCTATGGGGTTAGAGAAATTAACAAAAAATTTAACAGATAAAGAATGCCAGATTACTAAAGAGTATTTTCCGGAAAACCATACGTTTAACCTCATGAGAAAAAAAGGTGTTTTTTCCCTATTCATTTGTAGATTCATTCGATAAGTTAAATTATGACAAATTACCAACGCGAAAAGAATTTTTTGATAAATTACGAAATGAAGACGTATCAGTTGAGGATTATAATAGAGCTTCAGTTGTGTGGGATACTTTCCAATGTAAAACTCTCGGTGACTATTCAGATATATATTTGAAAAGTGATGTGCTACTGTTAGCAGATGTATTTGAAGCTTTCAGATGTATATGTCAAAAAGTATATCATTTAGATCCGGCTAATTTCTTCACAGCACCAGGTTTATCGTGGTCTGCCATGCTTAAATATACAAAGGTGGAGTTAGAGCTTCTGACCGACATCGATATGATACATTTTATTAAGAAAGGAATTAGAGGGGGTGTTAGCCAGTGTAGTAAGCGATATGTGCACGCTAATAACAAATATATGCCCACATATGATAGAACAAAACCCACAACGTTTATAAATTACCTAGATGCTACCAATCTCTATGGTGCTGCAATGTCTGAATATTTGCCGCATTCGGGGTTTACATGGTTGACAGATAACGAAGCTGAAAACTTCGATGTTTTTAAAAATTCCGAAAAAATCTGAGACTGGGTACATTTTACAAGTAGATTTGCACTATCCGAAAGAACTTCACGATGATCACGATCAGCTCCCATTCTGCCCGGAAAATATTATCCCGCAAAATTCGAAACAGTCAAAACTAATTCCCAACTTATTTGACAAGAGCATGTATGTAATTCATTATCGAAATTTACAACAGTGTATAGCAGCAGGATTGAAAGTTACAAAGATCCACCGTGTTTTATCTTTTAAACAATCTCCGTGGTTAGAAAAGTATATTGACCTAAACACAAATATGCGAAATGCAGATAAGAGTGAGTTCGGGGAAAATGTTTTATAAACTATTAAATAACTCGGTTTTTGGTATAAACGATGGAAAATACAGAAAATAGATCAAATATACGGTTAGTTACACACTGGGAAAATAATGGAAGAAGACTAGGAGCTGAAACGTTGATCTCAAAACCGCAATTTAAAGAGTGCGCTATCTTTACAGAGAATCTGGTAGCTATTCACATGGAAAAAACTACAAGTTCACTACGATAAGCCGATATATATTGGTTTCTGCGTGCTAGATCTGGCTAAACAGATTATGTATGACTTTTATTATAATCATATTAAAAAAATATACGGGAGCAAGGTCCAGCTGCTGTACACAGACACCGACTCATTAATTCTACTGACGTATACAGACGATTTTTATGAAGACATGAAGAAGTATTTGTACAAGTATGACACATCAAACTTTAAGGTCGATAATCAATTTGGAATTCCGCAAAATGAATCCATAATTGGAAGAATGAAAGACGAGTATGCGGGTAAAATTCTCTGGGAATTTCTGGGAACGGGGGCAAAAGCTTATGCTGTAGATGTTGAGGGCCTTCTCACCAAAACAGCTAAAGGTGTCCAGAAGGAAGTTATCAAGAAAGAACTGGGTTTGGAGGATTATAGAAATGTGGTATTACGCAATATAGATATTTATAGACATGTTCAATCTTTCCGTTCATATAACCACCAACTTTATACAGAATTAAAAAATAAAATAGCGTTATCATGGAAAGATGATAAACGATATATTATCGCTGGTGGGAGCGGTGATACCTTAGCTTGGGGAAATTATAGAATTTCTAACGATGATAATTTAGAAACTAGTTAAGTGCTCATGTATAACTTGTATTAAATAAGTCTGTATATAAACCCTTTACCTATGTAATTATTTTATTTAATCTATAAATTGCATATGTGATATGTAAAAATACCTTAGCTTGGGGAAATTATAGGATTTCTAACTATTGATTAAAATTTCTTTTCCCTAGAACCCTTTATTGTATTTTTAACTATGAAAATTTGGAAACTAGTTAAGTGTTCATGTATAACTTGTATTGTATAAGTCTATATATAAGCCCTCTACCTATGTAATTATTTTATTTAATCTATAAATATGTGATATGTATAAATACCTTAGCTTGGGGAAATTAAAGGATTTCTAATGATTATAATTTAGAAACTAGTTAAGTTTACATGTATAACTTGTATTATATAAGTCTGTATATAAACCCTATACCTATGTAATTATTCTATTTTTAGTCTATAAATTGCATATGTAGTATACATAAATATATGATATAAACCTTTATACTATGTTGTTTCATTTAAGAAGGCTCTTACTATCTCTCTCCTATACACACATTTCAATTTAACGAGAGTAAAAGTAATATGTTAATAAAGAAAGGTAATGAGGATGATTCATAAACGTAGAAGCAGGGTGAGTATTAAGATATATTTACCCCTGGCCTGATTTATAGCATGTAATTCAATCCCTCTTTCATATTTTTCTCTTGTACGCCCCTGTATGAGAACGATAGCTGTATATTAGCCTATATGTTAGCGTGTATATGCGGTTGCCTACCCGAGGGTTAGCGTGTATATGTGGTTGCCTACCCGAGGTGTGGAGGTGTGGTGCCAGAACCGGCCATCTACCCCTACTCAAGGTATGTATAAATTTCATTTTGTTGCATCGGTTGAATAAGTTCGTTTCTTTCTGTTGTGTATGGATTAGTATATCTGTGTTTACCACGTATGATGGTTTGTTTTTTACATTTTTCTATTCCGAATTGCATTTGGATATCGATCGAAAATTGTTCTAGGATTTTGAGAAGATTATTTAGACCGTTGTTTGTACTTGCATATAGCTTGAGATCGTCAACATATAGGAGATGGTTGATTTTATTCGTTATTTCGTTTTTAGTTTTTAGTAGGTATCCATGTATTGACTGTCGGAGAAGAGTTGATAGTGGGTTTATGGCCAAGCAGAACCAGAGTGGATTGAGTGAGTCGCCCTGGTAAATGCCTTGCTTGATTGGTATTATTTTCGACTTAATGATCCCAGTTTTTGTTTTTATTTGTAATATTGTTCTCCAGTTTGACATTAGTGCACTGAGACAGTTTACTATGTGCGGGTTTATTTTGTATATTTCTAGAATTCGCATTAACCAACTGTGTGGAACTTTATTGTTATTATGATTATTATTATTATTATTATTATTTTTAATGCACAGTTTTGCTGGTTAATAAAGTTCATACCGGGCTTTCGCCAAAGTATGTACTTCCGACTTGCTATTGAGAAAGTTTATTGTACACCAGGTTGGTTAAGGTATACACTATTGATTTAATACCTTTCGTACTATCCGCGTTGTTACTAAGATTGCGGCCTTTTGTGTAGTGTTGACTAAACTACCTGGTAAGTTTAGTTTTTGTAAGTTCCATTTAAACTTTACATGCACTATCCCGCCAGCTGAAATAACAAATGGTAGAGTTTCCACTTTGTTTAGTTCATACATATCTCGTATTTCATAAAGTAGGTCTTGATATTTATTAATTTTATCCGTGTAGGCTCTACATATGTTCTCATCTAAGGGAACGGTTATGTCTATTATCCACGCAGTTTTTTCCTTTTGATTGATTACAGTTATATCTGGCTTGTTGTGCGCTATTGGTCTATCCGTCACCACCTGCGTATTCCACAGGTTATTATTATTATTATTATTATTATTTTTTTATTTATTTTTTTTCCTTTCCTCTTTATTAAAAGGTAAGTATATATAAGGAGAAATTCATCTCAAATATATATATACAAAACATATTATTACAATATATAAATATAAAACTTTAGTAAATGGTGTCAAGTTGGTGTTAGGAATCGTCTGACAATCTGGCACGTTTGGAGAATGGTGGATTGTTGCATTTGATTTATTAGGTACTCTGGGAGTCCGAGATGTTCCATGTTTCTTTTTATTGACTTTGGGATGAGACCAGTGGCGGATATAACTATTGGTATGATGTGGATTTCTGTTAGTTGCCATATCCTTTTTAGTTCAATCGCCAATTCTTTATACTTCTCCCTCTTTTCCGTCTCAGCTCTTCTTATGTTTTGATCTAGTGGTATCTTCACATCTATAATAACAGTAGTTTTTTCTTTGGCTAACTGGTTTCTTCTAATGTTTTCTAACGCTTTACGTTTAATTTCATTTAGTTCCAATTCTGCTAGATATTTCTTATTTATGATGATTCTTTTTCTATCTGCGATATTCCCGACAGATAAGTGATTAAATTCCGGGAACTTAGTGGTAAACCTTGTATGCAATTCTATTCTCCAATTACTATTTTGTTCTCCATTTATTTCATAAAAAGCGAGCATAATTTCAGTATTTAATTCCTTCGTCCACTTAATTCTTCGCCGGGCGTAGTTATTTACAGATTCGGTGGCCTCTCCTAAAGGAGCCGGCAAACGTACATCTTGGTTTTCGCCCATTTCCAGGTTAATTCTGGCTGCTTTTACAATGTAATATTATATTCCAGCTAATCGTTCGCTGTTGTTTACTTAAATATTATTTAATTGCTTCTTTTAGCTCGGGTGTAGTGTTCTTTAATTTCCTAAGTTTTGCAACGTTGCATTGGAAATGTTTACTTATATCGGCCTTGATATATTTTCTGCTGATAACCTCTAAAAGAATATTTTCCGTATTATACAGTAATTAAGGATTTATTACCTGTATAATAATGTTTCCAATATTCCCATCCAAGTAGGTTATATGTTGTTATAGTATAATAAATTCTTTCTTCCTTAAACTGGTAGAAAATTTTATTTATTGTTGACATCAAGGTTCTTGGCGTTATGGTTATTATACCCGGTGTCTCTCCTTATTCTCCTTATTCTCTCCTTATTATTATTATTATTATTATTATTATTATAATTATTATTATAATTATTATTATTATTATTATTATTATTATTATTATTATTTTTTCTTTTTTTTTTTTTTTTTTTTTTTTTTTTTTTTTTTTTTTTTTTAACACAGGTTTCCCTGGTAGTATTTTCAACATAAGCCGGGTTTTAGCCAAGGCTTATATTGTTGGTTTATTGATTAAGGACCCTTCTTACTGTGCGTGTGGTGCCTAAAATCACAGATTTTTGAGTTGTGTATACTAGACTAGGTGGTAAGTCTAGTTTTTTAAGATTGTTTTTAAATTCTTTATGTATTAACCCAACTGCTGATAATATGAAAGGATATATTTCTACCTTTGTGAGTTGGTACATATCTCGCAGTTCATAGGCTAGGTCTAAATACTTACTTATCTTTTCTCTATATGTTTTTTCCATATTATCATCTAATGGCACTGCTATGTCTATAATTTCAGCTGTTTTTTCGGTTTTGTTTATAACCAATATATCCGGTCTATTGTGTGGAATCAACCGGTCTGTTCTTATTAATATATCCCAAAGAACTTTAGTTGTGTCATTTTCCTTTATAGGTGCTGGTGAGTATTTGTATATCGGCTGATTAGTTTTAATTAAGTTTTTATTAATGCAGATGCTTTGATGAATAGCTTTGGCAACGTTGTTGTGTCTGTCGAGGTAATCTCTTGGTGCTAAGTAGGTACATCCAGCAATAATGTGCTGTATTGATTCGCTTGTACTATTACACATTCGACATTTATCATTGGGCACATTGATTTTCATAATATATTTTAGGTAATTTCTCGTTGGCATAACCTGATCTTGTATAGCCGTTAACACAGCTTCTGTTTCTAAATGTAGCTCTCCATATCTTAAATATGTTACAGAAGCGTCGCTGTCGACATTATCACCAAACAGTGCTACCGGGTATCTGCCATGTAGTGCCTTAGATAGCCAATCTTCTTTCATTGAGGCTATAGAGATGGTAGGATCTTCCAATTCTTGCTTGATAGGCCCGTATGTTTCTATTTTCTTAACGATATTTATGACGGGCGAGTTGTTTTTGTCGAGGTAAGTTTTAAATTTCTTTATTTGGTGTTCATGTAGTAGCTGCAAATTCAGTAATCCACGTCCACCTTGTTTTCGATGTATATATAACCTACTGCTTGAAGCATTGGAGTAATGACCCTTTGCCTTATTTAGCTCCATTCTGACTTGTCGGTCTAATTTCTGTAAGTCTGTCTTTGACCACTTCAAAATTCCAAAAGTGTACGTCATAACTGGTACAGCCCACACATTTATCGCTGTTATGGTGGCTTTTGAATTAAGTAGCGTGGTTAGTATTACATTTATTCTATTGATGAAAGTGTTTGTAATACTTTTCCGCATTTCTGAATCTCTGATATTTAATATTTGTTGCATACCAAGATATTTGTATGCTTCTCCAAGTTCCAATTCTTTTATTATTAATATTATTATTATTATTATTATTATTATTATTATTATTTTCTTTCTATTCTCGGTTTTTTTTAAACACCGGTATCACCCCTACAATCGGGAATAAACCATATTCCTAGGACTGTAGTGTGAGTTGTTTATAATACTTTGCGTATAATGTGTGCTGTTTGCAAGACGGTTGTTTTCTGTATGTCTGATACATATTGAACCCCGGGCAACTCTTTGAGGTTTTTTTCTAAACTAGTTGATACCGTGCCCAGTGCTCCGATTATAATTGGTACTACTTTTGTCTTTACACCCCACATTCTCTGTATTTCAATGCTGAGGTCTTTGTATTTCAGCCGTTTTTCCGCTTCTTTTCGAATTGTGTTTCTGTCATTTGGGATTGCCACATCTATTATTAGGCAGGTCTTGTTGGTTAAGTCTTTCACAATTATATCGGGTTTGTTGGCAGTAATAGTTCGGTCAGTATGTATTTGCTGGTTCCATATGATTGTGACTTCCTTATGTGTTTCAACTGATTTTGGATGATGGTTGTACCAAAATTTTTCCCTTTCCATCCCCATTGCTTTTCCTATATGATAGTGGAGGTAGGAACAAACTTTGTCGTGTCGCATTATATATTCATGTTTAGCCAGTATAGGGCATCCTGATACTAAATGTTCAATGGTTTCTGGTTGTTCTTGACAGAGTCTGCATCGATCGTCGTTGGTTGTTTTAAGGATACTTTTCTGATAATATCTTGTGTTCAAAGCTCCTTCTTGCGCCGCTGTTAGTAAGCTTTCTGTTTCACCTTTTATATTGCCCATTCTCAGCCAGTTATAACTTTGATTTTTATTTATTAGTGGCTCTTCCAGCTGACTATCAAACTGGCCGTGCATCACTTTTTCTCTCCAGGTTGTTCTAATTTTCTTTGCCATGTTGTCTTTTATTCGGGTTTTTGTTGGTACTTCAACCTCTGGGATCCCGATACTTTCCTTATATTTTTTCATTTTTTTTAGCAAAGACTTCTCGTTCTTGGTTAAATCTTGTGCTTTAATTATTCTTAGTTGATGTTCTGTCTGGTTATTCTCAATGTATTGTCCTAAGTTAATTATTTCTGTCTTATAGCTTCCTTCCACTTGCCTCAGTCCTCGTCCGCCTTCTTTTCTCTTCACGTAGAGTCGGTCTACATCTGCTCTAGGGTGTAGTTGTCCACTACATATATTGTTAGCAGCTTTCTTGTTTTTCTGTCTACGGCCTTAATTTCTTGCAAAGTCCAATCTATTATTCCAAACGAATATTGGAGTACTGGCAAGGCTAGGCTGTTAATACCTTCAAATTTGTTTTTGCTGTGTAGATTTGTTTTAAGTATAAGACGTACTCTTCTAAAGTATTCTTGTCGGATCATATTTTTCATATCTATGTTAATTCCTTCATTTTCTTCCATTCCCAGGTATTTGTAGGTTTCTTCCGCTTCCAACTGTCTGATCTCAGTTTTTCATCTAATTTTATGTTTTTCGCGCCAGCAATACGTCCTCTCTTGAATGTAACCATTGCACACTTATCTAATCCGAAATCCATCCGTATGTCGTCACTAAGCTTTTTGACTGTTTCTAGTTTGCTTTCTAATTGTGTGTCATTTTTTGCTACTAATTTAAGATCGTCCATATATAGCATATGTGAGATTCTCTGGTTTCTATGTTCCACTTTTATGTTATATCCAAAGGTCTCGCTGTTTAATTCTTTAGAAAGTGGTGCCATTCCTATGCAAAAGAGCAAGGGTGATAATGAGTCCCCCTGGTATATTCCACGTTTTATGTTTATATTTTCTGTGATGATTGGGCCTGTCTCGGTATGCAGATGGATTTTCGTGTGCCATTTTGCCATCATTTCGCCACACAGTTGTAGGAGTTCTTCTGGGACACCTATCATTTTCATCGACTTGAGTACCCAGCTATGAGGAATACTATCATAGGCTTTCCGATAATCAATCCATGCTATGGATAGATTTTTCTTGCGTATTTTACAGTCCTCCACTATTGTTTTAGACAGCAACAGGTGATCTTTGGTTCCGCGTGATCCTTGTTTACAACCTTTTTGTTCTTTTGGTATAAGGTCTTTTTCGATAATGTGTTTGTTTAATTTTTTAGTTAGGATAGCTGTCAAATTTTTGTACATGGTATTAAGGCAAGTTATTGGGCGGTAATGTTTCGCGTTTTTTGTGTCTTCATTCTTTGGTATTAAGTAAGTTATGCCACTGGGTAGCCATTCTGGGATAATCTTGGTGTCGTATATTGTGTTGTACAGGTTTGACAATGTAGGGTAGATAGAAGGGAGGGCTTTTAACCAGTAATTAGGTATTCTATCTGGACCAGGTGTTTTCCAGTTTGCTACTCTCTTTAGATTTTCTGCAACTTCTTGTGGAGTGAATGGTGACCATTGCATTTCGTTAACATTTTCTTTTTCTTGGCGTTTTATCCAGGTTGCTTGATCATTGTGTTTCACATCTTCTTCCCATATGCCCCTCCAGAATTCTTCTATCTGTTTTCTCTCAGGAGTTCCGTTTCCTTTTACTTTTTGTTTACCTAGATCTCTATAAAATCTTTTAGGATCACTTCTAAACATTTTGTTTTGGTTATATTGTTCAGACCTTTCTTTGTATCTTCTTAGTCGTTGCGCTTTTGCCTGAATTGTTTCTTTTAACATTTCAATTACCTCTTCTAATTTTTGTTTATTATTTATTTTGTATTTTTCTATTACTTTATTTGTCATGTGATTTCTTCTTCTTTTATTGTGTTTTAACGTTTCTGTTAGTTTTGACAACTCTGCTCTCCAATCACTGATGGTTTGCAGAATTCTCTCTTGCCATCTTATTTTAACTTCTGCTTTTGTCCCTAGGTTGTTGTGTTGGGGTCTATTAGGTTGTACTTTTGTAGATATAACGTTTGCTGTTATTATTATTATTATTTTCGTTTGTTCTTCTCAGATTTCTCTGGATATGATTTTTATGATCAGAAGTCTACCCGACTTCTCAGATCCTTTTTTTATGGCTTATTACTACAGTACTTTTCTTAGGATGTGGGCCGTGCCATACAAGGCTATCTGTTGTATCAAATTACAATTCGCTTTTCCCGGTAGCTTTTCGACATACTTTGTAAAGTTTTTCGTGACAGTTCCGAGAGCACCAACCACTACTGGTATTATTTCTACTTGGACATTCCACATTCGTGCTATTTCGATCGCCAGATCTTTATATTTCAGTTTTTTCTCAGCTTCTTTTGCGTTTGTGTTATTATCTGATGGTATTGATACATCTATTATAATGCATTGTTTTTTGCTGAGATCTTTTATTATTATATCAGGTTTGTTTGCTGATATGGTGCTGTCAGTGCGCACTTGTTGATCATAGATAATCGTGATATCTTTGTTGATTGCCACATCTGGTGCGTTACGTTTATACCATTTATCAGGGGTTTCAATGTTGTATTCCTTGCTGATTATCCAATGAAGGTAGCTGCAGACTTTATTATGCCTCTTGAGGTACTCATCTTTTGCAAGTCCTGGGCATCCAGCTATAATGTGGTGCACGTGTTCTTCTCCTTCATTGCAGATACGGCATTTGCTGTTAACATCTAACTTTAATATATGTTTTTCATAATATCGGGTTCGTAACGCCTGATCCTGCGCAGCTGTTATAAGCGCTTCTGTTTCCCCCTTAACATCACCATTTCTTAGCCATAAGAACGTTTGTTCTTTATCCACGTTCCCCTTTTGGGTATTTTGCAAAAATTGTCCATGTAAGTTTTTATTTGTCCACTTCTGCTTGATTTCTTCTGCTATCTTTTTTTTCACTGCTTCTTTCTCTGTTTTTGCGTTAGTAGTTTTCTCAGCTCTGTTCGTTTGTTTAGGTAATTTCAGCTGCTCTCTAATCTTCTTTGCTTTACCAGATATTGTTTTTGTGACAGCTTTCCCTCTTTCTACCTCCTGTATCTGTTTGGCTATTTTTCCTCTATTGTTGTATAAAAAGTTATCTAGTCCGATAAGGGTGGCGTTATAGGCCGCTTCCATCTGTCGTAGGCCTCTGCCTCCTTCCCTTCTACTTGTATATAACCTGTCTATATCGGCTCTTGGGTGTAATAGGCCATTCGCTGTTAGTATTTTCCTGGTTTTTGTATCTACTTTCTTAATTTCTGAAATGGACCATTCCACTATACCAAAGCTATATTGAAGTACAGGGGTTGCAAAACTTCCAATTGCCATCGTTTTATTCTTGGCGGTTAATTCGGAGTGGAGTATTTTTCTGACCCTTCTGAAATATTCTCTTTTTAGTTTTTCTTTCATTACCCTGTGTTCAATTCCGTCTTTTTCATCTACGCCAAGGTATTTGTAACTTTTTTCAGGTTCGAGGCTCTTAATTTGCTCCTTGGTGTTTAACACTATGTTGTTGTTTTGTGTCAATTCACCTTTGTGGAATGCAACTGTTGCGCACTTTGACAATCCGAACTGCATTTTCACATCGTCACTGAATTCATGAACCTCACTAATCATGCTCTGAAGATCTTGATCATTTTTTGCAAATACCTTTAAGTCATCCATATATACCATATGGGTTACTGTGTTTGTTGTTGTTAACTTATAGCCTTTTTTACTACTGTTAAGTTTGCGGCTTAATGGTATTAGACACATACAAAATAACAAAGGTGATAATGAGTCACCTTGAAAGATTCCTCTGTTGATTCTGATGTTATCCGTTTCTACAGTTTCATTAGGTGTCGATAGTATTGCCTTTGTTTCCCATTGTTTCATGACCGTGCTACAGAAGTTAACGATATCTGGGTCCAGGTGATACACTTTTAATACGTGCTTTATCCACGTATGTGGTACACTATCAAAGGCTTTTTTGTAGTCTATCCATGCCATTGATAGATTTATTTTTTTCATTTTACAGTCTTCGACTACTAATTTATTATATAATAACAGTTCTTTACACCCGTACGAACCCTTTGAGCACCCTTTCTGCTCCTCTGGGAATAACTTGTTAGTTACAAGATGCTGGTATATTCGTGATGAAATTATTCCAGTTATCAATTTATATATAACTGACAGGCATGTAATTGGCCTATAATTATTCGGATTTCCTGTGTCGTTATTTTTAGGAATTAAAAACGTTGTTCCTTGGGTAAGCCATTTAGGTGTCTTCTCTGGTGATCTAACTAACACATTAATTTCTCTTGCAATCTCTGCATGCAAGCTCGTTAATTTTAAGCCAAAAATTTGGTATTCTATCTGGACCCCCTGTTTTCCAGTTAGCGGCATTTCTTAATGTTTTAGCGACATCTTCTTTAGTGATGGTTGTGTACTCTATAAAAGGTACCTTCTGGGTAAGCTTCTCTTCTTCTTTAATCCAGCTTGCATTGCTGTTATGTTCTACAAGATTTCCCCACAGATCGCTCCAGAAGGTTTGTATTTGTTCCTTTGTGGGTATATCGGTCTATTGTATTGCGTCACCATTCAATTCTCTATAAAATCGTTTAGGATTTGTTTGAAAGGTCTTATTTTGATGATAGAACTTACTTCTCTTTTCGTAACGCCGGATCCTTTGGCTGTAGGCTAATACTCTTTGTTTTAACATCTCTACAACTTTCGTAAAATCAAGTTCATTTTTTATGTTATAGTTTTTTTTCATTTCACGTATGTTCTGCTTTAGCTTTTTGCTTTGTTGTCCGTTATGTCTTTTTGCAAGCCAAGATAACTGAGTTCGCAATAGTTCAATCTTCTTTTGAATTCTGTTCTTCCATGGTGGTTTTTCATTTTTAAATGGCTTTGTTCTTTTGTTGGGCTTCATATTTACTAATTTGCGGGATTATTATTATTATTATTATTATCTTTTTTTTTGTTTCTTCACCTTTTTAGGGTTGTTAACTTATATGCGGGGCTAGGCCCAAGTCGTATAAGCGATTTGTTTACTATTATTCTGTTTGTTTAATGTACACTGAACATTTCTCGTATTAAGGATGTACTGGCGAGTAGGACGGCTTTTTGTGTAATTTCTATGATATAGGTAGGCAGACCTAGTTCTTCTATTGATTTGGTTGTAGTCTTTGGTACAACTCCAACTGACGATATTATAATAGGGATTATTTTTATCTCGCGCAATTCGTATATGTTCTTGAGATATATTGCTATGTCTCTGTATTTACTAATCTTTTCCTGATAGGTTCGGTCTATATTATTTGATAACGGGACTGCGTAGTCTATTATGAAAGCTTTCTTTTCTGTTTTGTTTATTAATATCGTATCAGGACGGTTATTTGCTATTGGGGTGTCTGTTAAAATTGATCTGTCCCAATAGATTTTTATTTCATTGTTCTCTAACACAGACTTTGGCTCGTACTTATAATAAGGTGTCTTGTTATCTGCTAATCCATATTTAACTATTAAGTTGTTATGTATTACCTTTCCTACTGCATCATGTCGTTGTTTATATTTTGTCTGTGTTAGTGTGGTGCAGCCATTGAGTAGGTGGTCTACAGTCTCTGGATGTGATTGGCACCTTCTACATTTGTCATTTGCTACGGTGTTATCCTTGATAATGTACTTCATATAGTGTCGTGTAGCAATAACCTGATCTTGGAGGGCGATTACAAATCCTTCAGTTTCTGGAAAGAGGGTTCCCGTGATAAGCCATTTTAGTGTCTGTTGTGTATCAACAGCGTCTTGTTGAATTAATGCAGGGTATTTACCATGCAGGGCCTTTTGTTTCCAGGTTGCTATTTGTTGTGGTATTGAATAGGGGTTGAGATCTTGTGCGTCTTCTGCAAGATTGAGCGGGGTAAGATTATGATCTGCTTGTATTATTATTGTGTGTAATTCTGAGACCTGCGCCTTAGCTTGAAAGAATTCTCGTATGAGTTTTATCTGTTTGTCGTGTAAGCTTTGTATTTGTACTATTCCGCGACCCCCTTTGTTGCGTGGTAAGTTTATTCGTTGTATTGAGGATTTGGGGTGGTGGTATTTGTAAATACAAATACCACCACCAACGTTGACCAAATGGTCAACGTTGTGCGTATAAGCATATCTAGGTTATTTAGATCCGTCCCGGACCATTTAATTATCCCAAACGTATATGTTAATACGGGTATGCAAAAGGTGTTAATCGCTACGGTTAGGTTTCTTGCGTTGAGTCCTGTTTTCATGATCGAACGTAGTCGTTTTTATTATTATTATTATTATTATTATTATTATTATTATTTTTTTTTTTTTTTTTTCTTAGCCTAAGCTAGTAGCGGTACAGAACGTAGCGAAAAAACAATTCAGTTCCTTTCGCTAGTTTAAGAATTTGCGGACTATATGGCAGGTTTGGAGTATGACACTCTTTTGCCCTATTGACAGAATAGATCTAGGTAGTCCGAGTTTTTCTAGATTTCTCGAGAAGTTCTTTGTTACAATTCCTTCAGCCGATATAACAAATGGGTATATCGATACTCGCTGCAAGTTCCAAACGTGTTTTAATTCTATTGCTAGGTTTTCGTACTTAGTAATCTTTTCGGTTTCTGTGTTGCTTAAATTATGAGACAGTGGTACGGCGATATCTATAATAATCCCTGTTCTATCCATTTTGTTTATTAGAACTAAGTCGGGTCTATTATAATCCACTGGCCTATCTGTTATTATCGTCTTGTCCCAGTAAAGAAGATTTTCTGGTGTTTCCAGGATAGCCTCCGGTACATATTTATAATAAGGTGGCGAAGCTTTGTTTATAAGCTTGTGTTTTATGGCTAACTGTTGGTGAATAATCTTAGCTAGTTGATTATGTCGTCCTAGATACGCTGTTTGTGATAGTGTTGGGCATCCAGCAATAACATGTTCTATAGTTTCTCCTACATTACCACACTTTCGACATACATCTGTTATATTCTGTTTTAGGCAGTGCTTCTCATAGTTCCTGGTTCTCATTACCCGATCTTGAATGGCCATCGCGAATCCTTCAGTTTCTGGATACAACTGCCCCATTGTTAACCACAATACTGACTCGCTTTTCTCTACATTTGTTAACAGTAATCCTCTTGGATATTTTCTATGTAAAGTTTGTTCCCTCCAGTGATCTATATCCTCTTGTGTAGATGTAACTGAGATTTGATATAATTCGTTACTTAGATTTAGAGGAGTATAACCTTTATCTTCTTGTACTACCAATCTTGTCAGCTCTCCTTGGTCGGTTAGAAACCTTTGTCTGATTTTCTTTTCTTGAGTTCGACATAACTTCTTTATGTTTATTAGCCCCCTTCCACCTAGTTTTCGTGAAGTGTAGAGTCGTCTAACAGAAGAGTTTGGATGGAGGTACCTAAATTTATTCATGAGTCTTCTTGTTAATCTATCCAATTCATCTAGGTCCGTATCTGACCATTTTACTATTCCAAATGAGTATGTCAATACTGGAATAGCCCAAGTATTGACCGCTGTAGTTTGGTTAGACCCAGATAATTTTAAATTGAATATCTTGGTGATTCTCTTTCTATATTTCTCTTTGAAGTCTTCCTTTAAGTGTTTGTGATCAAAGTGCTGGTTTTGTGGGATCCCTAGATATCGATAGGTTTCCTCTGGCTGCAAGCTCTCTATATCGTAGATGCTTTGTTGGTCTACTTCTACTGTTCCTTTCTTTATATTTATAATGGTGCATTTATCCAAACCAAAAGACATTTTTATATCATCGCTGAAGATCTTGGCTGTTTTTATTAAAGAGTGCAGTTTGTCTTTTGATTCGGCGTACAACTTTAAATCGTCCACATAGAGTAGGTGCGATAGTCTTCTTCTATTTTTCACATCTAACCTATATCCTGCCTCTGTGTTATTTAGAAGAGTTGACATTGGATTTAATGCCAAGCAGAACCATACCGGCGACAATGAATCTCCTTGGAATATACCCTGTTTTATAGAGACTTTTCCAATACTCTCATTAGCGACCCACATGTTTGTTTTCCATACACCCATAACACATTGCAGTACGTTTCTTAACCTTGGGCAGATTTTATAAATTTCAAGGACTTTCATTAGCCAGTCATGACGAACAGAATCAAATGCCTTTTTATAATCAATGTAACAAACATATAAGTTGCGTCGTTTGTTCTGTGCCTGCTTTAGTATTACCCCATCTATGGTAAGCTGGTGCTTACAACCTAGTGCTCCTCTTATGCATCCTTTCTGTTCCTCCTCGAATACGTTATTATCCGCGCAGTGTTGGTATATTTTGTTATTAATGACGGATGTTAATAGTTTATAGACAACTGACAAGCATGTTATTGGCCTGTAGTTTTTTGGATCCAAATTGTCACCTTTTTTAAACAATAGAAATGTATTTCCTTCCATTAAGAAATTTGGGATAAGTTGAGGGTTGTGTAATATTTCCGTAAAACAACGTGAGAGAGGTTCGTGCACAGCTGTTAAGTGCTTTAACCAGAAATTGTGTAACCTATCTGGTCCCGGAGTTTTCCAGTTTTGCATCCTCTTGAGAGAATTGAGTATGTCATTTATTGTAAATTCTTCAACTGACATATTAGGTAACTGGGAAGTATGATACTCGATTGTCTCTAACCACGACCCATTTCGTTGGTATGTTTCCTGCTTTTTCCATATTGAACTCCAGTATTCATTAAATCTTTTGGTTTCTATTGCGATGTCTGCATCACTTTTTGTATGGTTCTTATTCTCATCTGAGGTTTCGAGTTGTCTAAAGAATTTCTTTCTATTATTCCGAAAATCTGAATTTTGTTGTTTTCTTTTCTCTAATTCATTATACCGTCTCAATCTGGCTCCTTTGGCCTTAGCCTTTTGTCTACATCTATCCTTCAAATCAATCAGTTGTCTCTGATAATCTGGTTGACTAGGGTCAATTCCAGCTTCTTCAGTTAGCCATCTTACTTTGTTGAGAACTTCTGCGTTCTTTTCCCATCTAGGTAATCGGAGATGATATCTGCTTTAGCTCTGAATTTGTCTACCTCTCTCTCAATTCGTATTTTCCAGTTACCTTTTCTTTCAGGAGTATGCTTTCTTTCTAATTTTGGGATATATGTTTTTTGATCATTAAGTTCTATTATTGTGACTGCGGCACAGTATAAATATAAATGTATGTCCGCAAGAGTATCAGTTATGGCTAGGTGTTCTCTTAAGACTTCATTTACCTTTGCTATGCTCTCTCTTGCTTTAAATAGGTTTTGAAGTACTGGATCATTGGTCTATTCAGTGGATCAGTATCTTTGTAGAATGCCACTGCGCTGTGGAACTTTTCAGCAATATTATTTATAGTTTGTGTAGATTCTAACAAAGGATTAGCTGTTTCATCTCTCGTAGAGTCATTTTCATTAACAGTGCTAGTTTGTTCTAGATTCTGATCGTCCCCATACTCGCTCTCTTGTTGCAATAAGTAGCCTACCTCTCGTTTTAGGTCTCCCAATTCGGTGTTAGTAAGGTATCCGTTTCTTACTATAACGTTCTTTCTGGCTACAACATTTTGTTCCGATAGATTTAATTCCGGATATTTCTTCAAAACTTCGCTATAGAAGGAATGTCTCCAGCCAGGAAGAGGATTATCACTACACCGATTTATATAATAATACGCACGCATAATTTCAATATTCATTTCGCGCGTCCACTTTATTCGTTTTGTGTAGCCGCTTCTACGAGCAGCCCCTTGTACAGTGGGCGAGCCAGCAGATAGAGTGGTATCTTGATTGTTTTCTACCTGTGGAGTAATTCTATCTCTTCGTTGGTTTTCTTGGGCTGTAACTTGTAGCACTCTGCCTGTACTTTCAGGCTGAGGCTCGACAGGGGCCCGCCTCCTCAGCACCCTGCCACCGACGTCCCGCATACTGTCATGTCCAGCATCGGCTCCAGACACGCCCTGGCGCACCCCAGGCAGCGACCTTTGTACCATATTTCTATCATTCTCCATATTCATAATATAAAATATAGGTTTTTTTTCTTCTCCCTTTTGTATTTCAGAAGCCCGGGAAGAAGATAGGCCAGTCCCCGCATTTGCTGGGACATAATTCAAACTGAGGTCGCTGGCTGTACCGTGTACCATGTTTACCTGTGAGTCTTACGGTAGCAAGTCTAAGACTGGCCAGACATTATTATTATTATTATTATTATTATTATTATTATTTAATTTACTTACACGGCTCTGGCCGGTATATATTCTTTACCTACCTCACATCTGCCCCTGCTTGTCGTTTGTGAGGTTAGGTTTGATTCGCAAAGGTTCTCAAGACCAAACCTTGGTCTTCAGAGCTACCTTGTTTGTTAGATTTATTATTATTATTTTTTTAATTTTATTTATACAGAGCTTGTTGTACAAAGTAATACATATTTATGGGATTGGTTTATAAGTGTTTTAAGTGTTATAAGTTTTTTTTTTTTTAATTATAAATGTTACATTAATACTTTTCGGACTATATGTGCTGTTCCTAAAATAGCCGTCTTTTGCAACTGATAAGGGTTGTGTTGTCCAGGTATTCGTTTTAGGTTTTCTTCAAAGCTTTTGGATACATATCCTGTTGCTCCGATTACTATTGGTATAATTATAGCTCTCGTATTCCACATTCGCTGTATTTCTATTTGCAGTGATCTATATTTAAGGGTTTTTTCTGCTTCTTTTGTTATTATGTTTCTGTCTGCCGGTATTGATACTTCTATTATGTATGTCGTGTTTCTGTCTTTTATTAATATGTCTGGTTTGTTTGCTGGTACAACTCGGTCTGTTATAACTTGTTGGTCGTACAATATTGTTACCGTGTCGGTTTCATTTACTGTAACTCTTTGAGGTGTGTGGTCGTACCAGTTTTTGGTGTTAGTTTGACAGTTATAGTAACCGCATAATTGAAAATGTATCGCAGAACATATTTTGTTATGTCGCTCTATGTATTCCCTTTCTGCTAATGTGGGGCACCCTGATGTTATATGTTCCAGTGTTTCTTCAAATCTCTGACATATTCTGCATTTGCTATCTTGTCTAGTCCGAAAAATCCTGGTTTCCATATATCTGGTTTTAACTGCCTGATCTTGTATAGCCGTGACCAAGCTTTCAGATTCGCCTTTTATGTTTCCATATTTTAGCCATCCATAGGAGATTTTTTTGTCAATTGGTTTTTCGTGCATCTGGTTTACCAATTGTCCATGCATCACTTTATTTTTCCAGGTTGTCTCTATTTTGTTCTTTAGTTGAAGACTAATTTGGGTTGGTGTGATATTTAATTCTTCATCCTCTTTGTCGGGTATAGCTTTTTGAGCGATTTTTATAGCCTTTTTTTTGATAGATCTTTGAGCAGGCTTACTCATTTCATGTATTAGGATGGCTGCAAGTACATGGTCTTTTTCGGATTTGTTTTCAAGGTACTGTGCAATGTTGTATATAGCTACTTCGAACACAGCTTCTAATTGTCTGAGCCCTCTTCCGCCGTTTTCTCTTTTTACATATAGTCTATCCACGTCCGCTCGTGGATGTAGCATTCCATGCAGGGTTAAGAGCTTTCTGGTTTTCCGGTCTAGTTTCTTTATTTCCGCCTGTGTCCACTCTATTACACCAAAGCTGTATTCTAGCACAGGTACAGCAAGCGCGTTTATAGCTGTTATTTTGTTTCTGGAATGCAGTTCGGATCGTAACTGTTATTATTATTATTATTATTATTATTATTTTTTTTTGTTTGTTTTTTGTTTTAGCGGCATCAACAGCTGAGGTTATTAGCCGCTTTACGAGTTTTGTTTATGACACGAATAATCCTGTGACTCTTATAATCTCATATACTGACATTATATGTAGTAAAAATATATAGAAATAAAATATGGATTTAATAAAATTCACATACATAGACGAACAGTGTGGAGATGAACATGAAGCTTAGGGATAAAAAAATGGACTACGGTCAGTACGAAACAAATTCTCGATAAAATGATTGTATATATAAAATTGTAAATAAATAAAATTGTAAATAAGTAAAATTGTAAATAAATAAAATTGTAAATAATATGTAAAATATATGTAAGTAAAATGAATATAAGAATATATGTGTTTGAAATATATAAATAAAAAAGTTTTGTGTATACTGAGTAAAATAAAAGCGTGTAAAATTATAATTTATTTGCTAGATCTATACTCTTTATAAATTTTAGAACGTTGTCTTCATTTCCAATTGACAGAATTTCACTAATATTATTTGCAAGAGATGCTCTTAAACGAGCTTCATTATAGGAAGGACAATCCACCAGTATATGCCTTACTGTCAGTTGTCTTTGACAGTGTTAGCAGATGGGGGGTTCGTGACCCTGTAACAGGTAAGATGATGTTAATCTGGTGTGTCCTATACGTAAACGGGTAATAATGGTTTGTTCGTGGCGTGTTAGATGATTTTTTTTCTTCAACGGTGTTATTAGCGGTTTTATTGTTTTAAGTTGTGTGTCAACTTCGTCCCATTTTAATTTCCACAGGTTTAGAACTTTCTCCTTTAAATAATCTTTCAGATCCTTTGGTCGTATGCAGATGTCCTCTAGTTGGTCATGTTCCACTGCGAGTTTAGCTGCCTCGTCAGCTTTCTCATTACCCTGGATCCCTACGTGGCCAGGTGTCCAGACTAAAGTTATATCTTTTTCTTTATTATAGAGCCAGTCAAGTGATGCTTGTACTTCCTGAACTAAAGGATCGAATGAAAATCTATTTGATAACACCTGCAAAGAACTCAGTGAATCTGTGCAAATCCAAAAACTTGGATTTATTAGAAAAATATATACTATGAAGCGCTTGCCATAGTGCATATAACTCCGCTGTAAATGAACTAGCGGCTTCATGTAGCTTCCAGTGATAAGAGTCGTCAAGAATGATAAAGGCACTACCAACTCCATTTTCCGACTTGGAACCATCTGTATATATAATTTCCGCTCTGGGATGGTGATCTAAAATGTTTTTAAAGTGGTTGAGAAATAATTTGGGATTAACATCTTTTTTCCCTCCTTGCAAGCAAGAGAAGTCCATTTGGGGTAGGTGAATTCTCCAAGGTGGTACTTCATAATTTCCTATCTGATAAACTGGCTGCAATGTTTCACTGAGTTCTTGCAATATGGCGTGTAGACGTATTCCAGCAGGACGAGTTCTAGTGGGTCTAGCCATATATAGAGTGGTTTGTTCATCATTAAATAACAAAGCATGATTGGGGTGTCGTGGTTGAGCATATATAGTTATTCCATAATTTATGAGTAAACGATACCTATCGTTTATCGGCTCGACGGAGCCCCCAGCATTATACCGCAAGGTTCCCGGTCCAGGCGCCACCTGGCATTACGGCATAAGCGAGATTTTCGCAAGTTGATAGGGCAGCCAGGTCATGTTGGCTAGACCGACCCGGGCCCCTGTACTACCTTGCAGCCTGGGAGTGCACACCCCGGAACCCAGTTTTATCCGCTGTACCCTCCAGCAGGCGAGCCCAAGGATCCCAGACTGCTACTAGTTCCCCACGCTGCCAAACAAGGAATGAGTGTGAGTGTTGGTGACCTACCCGTATGCAGTGTACGTGTATTTTGTGTACGTGTGTTTGGAATAATTTAGAAAACTGTGTGTATATGGTTGTGTGTACGGGCAGGTATGTGTGTTGGAACGAGGTGTACTGAGCTGGTACCCGTGGGGGCGCTACTCCCCAATGGCTGCCCGCTTTCAGCCACCCTTCGGGTTATTATTATTATTATTATTATTATTATTATTATTATTATTATTATTATTATTATTATTATTATTATTATTATTTTTTTTTTTTTTTACCACAGTTAACCTGGTACCCAATATATATATGTCGGGTTAGTCACCAAGACATATATTTTCTTAAAATTAATTTATAGATAAAATTGGCCGCTTTCTCTGTTGTTTTGTTTGATCAGTCGGGCGTAGAAGCCAAGACTTTTTCGGTCTTTATTGATTCAGGACTCTTCTTATTATATGGACAGTCCCGAGTATTGCGGCTTTCTGTGCTGGTTGAACTAAACTTGGTGGTAGGTTTAGTTTTATTAAGTTTACAGTAAAATGTTTACTGACTATTCCGTTAGCCGAAATAATAAATGGAATTACCTCCAGTTTATGCAGTTCATACATTGCTCTCATTTCATAGATTAGATCTTGGTATTTGTCTATTTTATCTCTGTATGACCTGCTAAGATTATGGTCTAGTGGGACTGCGACATCTATTATAAATGCAGTTTTTTGTGTTTTATTAATTATAGTTATATCTGGCCTGTTATGCGCCAGTGTTCTATCCGTGATTATGTCGGTGTTCCATAGAATCTTGCAGTCCGCATCTTCCTCTACAGATTTAGGTACGTATTTATAGTACGGTAGTTCTTCTTGTAACAATTTTTTATTTTTACAGAGCGCTTGATGTATAATCTTAGCGATGTTATCATGCCTAGTTAAGTACTCTCTCGAAGCGAGGTAAGTACAAGCTGAGCTTATATGTTGTATTGATTCTGTGCTGCTATTACATAAACGGCATGTTTCACTTGCTATATTTTTCTTCATAATGTGTTTCAGGTATGATCTTGTTGGTACTACCTGATCCTGAATAGCAGTTATCATCGCTTCAGTTTCCATATGAAGGTCTCCTGTTCTTAAATACAGTGTTGAAGAACACGTGTCTGCTTCTTCACCGCTTAGGTCGGCTGGAAACCTACCATGAAGAGCCTTTTCCTTCCATTCCCTCTCAATTGTTTCGAGGGTCAAGCTATCGTGTTCATTTCCCTGTCGGTATTTTAACTGAAGAGGTGAGTATTTCTGTACTTTTTTGTATATACTTGTTACAGATGTTTTGCTTTCAGCCATATATTTATTTAGCTTTTTTGTTTCGTTGTCATGCATTATTTGTAAATTGAGTAGGCCTCTTCCTCCTTTTTTTCTTTGCAAGTATAATCGGTTAACCGATGAATGTATATAATGACCTTTATACTGCGCCATTATGGTTCGTACCTGTCTATCTAGATTTTCCAAATCTGTCTTTGACCACTTAAGTATTCCAAATGTATATGCTAATAGCGGTGTGGCCCAAGAGTTTATGGCAGAAATCTTGACCTTAGCATTTAATTTAGTTCTTAATACTTTGTGTATTCTGGATATATAAGTAGTTATAATACTGTGCTTCATCTCTGTGTGCTGAATATTTAACGTCTGTTGGATTCCTAAGTACTTGTACGTGGTACCCAATTCTAAGCTGTTTATTACAGATCCGTCCATAAGCTTCATATTTTCTGCCATTTGTTGCACCTTACCGGCTTTAACATGCAATACTGCACATTTCTCTAATCCGAATTGCATATTAATTGATTTACTAAAAGATTTTATTACTTCCAGCATACTCTGCAGTTTATCAGGAGTTGCTGCATAAACCTTCAAATCATCAATGTAGAAAAGATGAGTAATTGTATTATTAGTTGATTTTTCAACATTAATGCCGTATTTTGTGTTTTTCAGCATATAACTTAACGGGTTTATGGACAAGCAAAACCATAGAGGACTTAAACTATCGCCCTGGAATATTCCTCTCTTAATAGGAATCATCGGTGTTGTATATGATGTACCAGCTTCATTGACGACGAGTGCTGTCCTCCAGGATCCCATTAGGTAAGTAAGAGTAGCAACTATCTTAGGATCAACTTTGTACATTTCTAGTATTTTTATCAGCCAGGTGTGTGGCACCGAGTCATAGGCCTTGCGGTAATCCACCCATGCAATCGAAATATTTCTTTTCTTCGATCTAATGTAATTTGTTACTGCTGCATCTACTAAAAGCAATTCTTTGCAGCCTTTACCATATTTCCTACAGCCTCTCTGTTCTGGAGCTAGGATATTATTTGCCTGTATATGTTCGGTAAGCTTTTCTGCAATAATCGAGGTGAGTATTTTATATAAGGTGGATAAACATGTAATGGGCCTGAAATTTTCTGGGCTTTGTATATCCTTAGACTTAGGTACCATATAAGTTCTACCCTCAGTTAAAAACTTAGGTATTTGATTGTTATTATTATTATTATTATTATTATTATTATTATTATTATTATTATTATTATTATTATTATTATTATTTTTGTCTGTTCTCGGTTGTTTACCGGTCTTCAATTGACACGGGTGCAAAGCACCAAAGTGTTCAATCGGTTGCATTAAAAAATTTGCGTGTTAAGTGACATGTAGATAATATTACCGCCTTTTGAAGTTCAGTGTATGTATTCTTAGGTAGTTCTAGATTCTTTAATGACATGTGTAGTTCCTTTGGTATTGTTCCCGTTGAAGAGATTATTATTGGTATTATATAGATTTGTTTTTGTTTCCATATGCGTCGTATTTCTAATGCCAGATCTTGATATTTTCGATGTTTCTCGCGGCTTGTGTTAAATAAATTTCTAGAATTTGGTATTGCCACGTCTACTAGATATGTATGTGATACCTTCTGTTTTATTCACCAGTATTATGTCCGGTCTATTTGCTTCCACTGTTTTATCTGTCAGAATTGTTCTATCCCATAGTAATTTATAATTATTGTTTTCCAAAATCTTTGTTGGAATGTATTTGTAGTAGGGTGAGATGTTTTCTAGAAGTTTATGTTTTATGGCTAATTTCTGGTGTATGATTTTTGTCACATTGTTGTGTCTTCTCAGATATTCTTCGTTTGAAAGAGTGGTACAGCCTCCAATAATGTGTTCTATTGTTTCATGTTTCAATTTACATTTTCTACATTTGTCATCGATGTTCGTTATCTTCATTATGTGCTTTTGGTAGTTTCTAGTAGGTAGTACACCGTCTTGAATTGCCACCATGTAAGCTTCGGTTTCGCAATATAATTCCCCGATAGTCAGCCACATGTTCGACGCTTGTTTGTCGACAAGTTCGTGGTTGATGTCTCGATGGTGTTTTCCATGAATTTCCTTCGATGACCATTTTTCTATAATGTTATTTTCTGTTATTATTGGTAGTACATATTCTCTGTCAGAAAGATGTGCAGGTGTATATCGTATATCAGAATTCACTATAATCTGGTGCAGTGGAGAATCTATTTTATTGTAGAAGTATTCTCTGATAGATTGTACTTGTTTATTGTGCAGGTTCTCCAGATGTATAAAGCCTCTTCCTCCTACTTTTCTGGGTAGAACTGTTCGTTCGACGGAAGACTTTGGGTGATGGTACCCGCACCTGGTAAGGTTTGTACGGATCTTTCGTTGTACATTTTCTAAATCTGTTTTACTCCAAGTTACAACCCCGAACGAGTACGTCAACACTGGTATTGCGTAGGTGTTAATCGCTTTGGTCATATTTTTTGAATTTAGTTCCGTTTTTATTATTATTATTATTATTATTATTATTTTTTATTTATTTTTTTTTTAATTCACACATCTTGTGGTGCATACTATACAACCGGATCTATAGATCTATAGTGGACGATACCATTCGCACTGATTATTAAGGGTAGTATTTTTACCTCCTTTACTTGCCATAACTGCTTAATTTCGAATGCTAAAGGTAGGTACTTATTTACCTTTTCTTCATGCGCTCTATTTAAATTCTCATCGAGTGGAACAGAGAAATCTAGTAATAGCACTTTTTTATTGGTTTTGTCCCAAATTACAATGTCGGGCCTGTTGTGTTGGATGGGTCTGTCAGTTATAATGGAGGTGTCCCAGAGTATTTTGCACCTCTCATTTTCAAGAACCGGATCAGGTAAGTACTTGTAGTACGGTGTAAATTTGCAGTTAAAGTCCCATTTCTGTTTCAGGTGTTGGTGTACAATTTTTCCCATTGAATCATGCCTCTGGGTATAATAACTATTTGCAAGGTTAGTGCAAGCAGATATTAGGTGTTGTATGCTTTCTTCCTCCTTCTTGCATTTGCGACATCTGGTGTTCTCAAGATTTTGCTTTAGGATGTACTTGCAATAGTTTCGGGTTGGGACCACTTGGTCTTGGATGGCGAGAATGTTAGCCTCAGTTTCCGGGAAAAGATAACCCAATGTTAAATACATATTGGATTGCCTGGTATCTGCGTTCGGTTGATGTAGATTTGCATAATACCTCCCGTGTAACACTTTTCGTTCCCATTGTTCTTTTAATATAGTAACAGGTGGCTGTTCTTCGTTGTCGTGCTGGCTGCTCAAGTTCAGGGCAGAGTAGTTTTTGTCTGCTGTAGTTATCTGCCTGTAAAAAGACGCATTGTTCTCCTGAAAATATTGTCTAAGGTTTTTAATTTGTTCGCCATGTATCGTTTGTAGATTCGCGAGACCTCTGCCTCCTTCAGCTCTTGGTATATATAGCCTTTCGATAGTGAGTTGGGGTGCAACAATCCGTGCTTAGTTAATGTTTTTCTGACTTTACGGTCTAGTTGTTCCAAATCAGTTTTCGTCCACTTGAGAATACCGAATGTGTAGCCTATTGTTGGCATTGCCCATGTGTTTATGGCTGTGAACTTGTTCTTGGCGTTAAGGTGCGTTTTCAAAACAGTATGTACTCTGTTCATGAGTTCTTTACTAGCGTTCTCTTTGTTCTGTTTGTGTTTAATCTCGAACGCTTGCTGGATGCCCAGGTACTTATATGTGTTTTCTATTCCTAGGTTTGGGATAGATGTGCCGTCTCTGAATTCCATATTCGTGGTATTTACTATTTTGCCTTTATGGGTATGTAGGACTCCGCACTTGTCCATTCCCATTTTCATTTTGATTGTGTCACTGAACATTTTTACTATTTCTAACGCTCCTTCCAGGTGTTGTGTTCCTCTAGCATAGATTTTCAGGTCGTCCATATAAAACAGATGGGATAGCTTCGTCTGCTGGTCGATTGCATATCCGTATGATGTCCTTTTTAGCATTTCGCTTAATGGATTAAGAGCCATGCAAAACCATAGCGGACTTAGACTATCCCCTTGGAATATTCCCCTTTTGATGGGGATTTCACATGTGTTATAGTTGTTTTTCCCTTTAACACATAGTGTCGTGCGCCAGCTTGTCATAAGGTGCGTCAACAATTGTGTAATACTTGGGTCGATTCTGTACATCTCAAGTATTTCCCTAAGCCAGGTATGCGGGATCGAATCATACGCCTTAGCATAGTCAATCCATGCAACAGACAGATTGCGCTTGCGGTTTCTTGCTTGCGTAGTGACGACACAGTCAATGATGAGCAACTCTTTACAGCCTCTAGCTCCCTGCTTACACCCATTCTGTTCCCAAGCTAGTAGTTGGTTATCTTTAAGGTGTGTGTTGATTTTGGTAGTAAGTATCGAAGTCATGATCTTATAGCTGGCAGGGAGGCAGGTAATTGGTCGATAGTTTTTGGCCATTGTTAGATCTCCCTGTTTGGGTATCATGTAAGTTATACCCTTCGTGAGATGTTTTGGGGCAGTCTTAGGATTATGCATAAGGTTTTGTATGAATTTTGCGAGTGGTTCGTGGCTACTTTTTAATACCTTCCACCAGTAATTGTGAATGTTATCATTGCCTGGTGCTGTCCAGTTCTTCAATTTTCGAATTGCAGATCTGACGTCTTGGACTGTTATTACTGTCGGGGCCATCACTGGTATATGCTGCAGGTTCTGTTTTTCAGTTTTAATCCATTCAGCGTTTTCGTCATGGTTAACCGGATTAGACCATATGTCCGACCAGAACTCCACCATTTGCTCTTCCGATGGTGTTATATTTGGTTGCTTTATTGCGCTTTCTTCTAATTCCCGGTAAAATTGCTTTTGAGAGTTTTCAAATGTTTTATTCTGTTTATATCTGGCTGTGCGACGACGATATCTTCGTATTCTGTTTCCTAAAGCCACAATTTTTTGTTTTAGGTGCTCGACGTGTTGCCGCAGTTTGGCTCTGTGTCTCGGATCGGTGAAATAAATTTTTTGGTGACGGGCATAGGCTTTAGTTTGCTTCTTAACCCTTTTGCTTGGACTCGGAGTATTCAGGTAAGTGTATTCCACTCCTAGTTCTTTTCTAATCTTATCAATTTTTTGTTGCAGCCTCCTTTCCCATGGTGGTTGGTGATCCGATCTATTTTCAGGTACTTTTGGCTTATCTTGTACTTTTGAGTGAATGCTACAAATAGCTCTAGCTGCACAATACACTATATGCGTTAGATCAGTCAAGTCTTGTGCATCTGAAACAACTGTTTGTAGGTAAGAGTCAATTTCGGCTACTTCTGTTTTAATTTGTCTATTCAATTGTAGCTTAGGTAACTTAGGCCGTATTTCCATTCTCATTCCTTTATATTTTAAATCCATTTCCAAGTAAGCTGTCTTAATTCTTTCGTTGTGTTCACTCAATTCTATACTGGCTCCAGGCTCTATTTGTATTCGTCGTGCAGGTTGTGTTTCTCCTTCCCCTACAATTTCTCTGTTGTCTTCGCCTCTCTCATTGTTTAGAAAGGGTTCTTCGTCTTAATTTCTGTTTCTTAGTTGTTCTTGCGCATGATCAACTATATATGTTGCTTTCAGTACGTTTAGTTCGTCAAGTGAGAGTGCCTTACGTTTAGTTATGGAGCGTACTTGGTCCGTAAGTCTTTGGGCGCTGAGTTGTGCCTCTGGGTAGGTGTCGTTCCATAGTGTCTCCAGTCTTATTCGGTAGCCTGACATGTCTGTTTCTCCTTTCGTTACTTGATAGTACGCGGTCATAAGGTTAATATTCGTTTCTCTTGACCACCGCGTACGCCCACTTCTTTCTTGGGTTGCAGCGGGTTGCCCGGTTTGGGCTTCCAAGCTGTTTTCCCTGGTTTCATTGTTCGAAGCGTTTGGCCTTACGGATTCGTTTCGTTGGGGTCCGCCGCTTGCCCCAGGATTCCCAACTAGATGCTGATGTACCAAGCCAGAGGGGCCAGCCTCCGGGGTTTCCCTCCCCGCTCCTCTGGTGTTATATCTTCTTAAATTACTGCTAACTATTCCTTGAAAAACTCATTACGGGGTTGTTGGCCCAAGTAATGGTACACCCCCCGTGACGTGGGAGATACGGCATTTTATTCCTACTGCCAGGTTTTCCTCCCTATTCTTTTTACTTCCCGGGAGAGTACGGGATAGGTTCCCCAGCATAGACAATATGAGAACATTCATGACTAAGGTCGCTGGCTGTACCGTCTACCATGTCTACCAGTGAATCTTACGGTAGCAAGTCATGGACCTGGCCAGACATTATTATTATTATATTATATTATTATTATTATTATTATTATTATTATTATTATTATTATTATTATTATTATTATTATTATTATTTTTTTTTTAAATAAGTAAGCGACTCGACTGCCAGGGTCATTTGTCGCTCTTGCTATACAACATTGCTGATATATTTGATCCATAATTAGCAGCAAACTGATGCAATAACATATAAATGCAACTAATGAACGAGCACAAAAGTATATACGACCAACATGAACTAAAATATGTAGTAGAATACGACACAAACACTAATCAGACAGTAACAGGTATATAAATATGTAAAATAGCTCAAGTTAAAACAAGTTGTGTAAATAAACAAACATAAGTTAAATATATAAAATATCACAGTTAATAGCTTTTATCACAGACTACGTAGTTTCACTCAGTTTCACTTCTTACTCAGTATTTCTTTTAAATAGTAATAGGTTAAAATCATGTATAAATAAAATATAGAAAATTAATAAAATATAGAAAATATCACAGGCGTTTCTTAATTTTTATACTATAAATCCTTAAATAGATCTATTCTTTTTATAAATTATAGGGCTTCTGTACTGCCATTAATCAGTTTTTCAATGTCAAAGGAGGCACGTTGAACATTGTATTGGTGACATTCTAACAATATATGACGAATGGTTAATGGCACTTCACACATATAACAGATTGGTTGATTATCACCAGACAACATATATTTTGAGGTCAGGTAGGTATGCCCAGTTCTGATTCTCTGTAATACTACTTGTTCCTTTCTTGTAAGATGGGGTGGATATGTAAATTCACCGACTTTAGGCTGTAAGCTTCTAAGGTAAGTATTACTTCGGTCCCAATAACTTTGGTGTTTCTCACGTATATTGTTTTTAATCACCGTTTTCAGGTCCTGCAATCTAATTGTCTGCTGAATTTCCAACTCATCACTTGCAGCCTCCTTTGCGGCTTTGTCAGCTTTCTCATTTCCTTCAATATTGCAGTGACTTGGAACCCATACAAATATTATCATTTTATTGTTACTTAACAGGTGATGGCATGTGTGACGTATTTTTTGTATTATTGCATCTCGGGAGAAACGATCATTTATAGCTAATAAAACAGAGAGAGAGTCAACGCAAATTGCGAACTGTGAGTGGATAGATTCTAGACATATGTTGAGAGCATCCTGTACGGCTAATGCTTCGCAGGTAAATATACTTACGAATTTCGGTAAAGAGCACTTAAAACAGTATCATTATGTACAGCAGCATAACCAGCACCATTGTCTGTTTTAGAACCATCCGTAAATATTAGTTGGTAGGTATTTATAGAATCCATTAAATCAAGGTAGGCTTGCCGTATGGTTGCAGAATTGATCTCTCTCTTGTTTAGTTTAATTAAATTCATTTTTATTATTGGAGAGTAGCAAATCCATGGTTGTATGTGATCGTTTATTGTGGGACTTACTAAATACTGGTGGATATTTAAGTTATTTACAACAGAAGAAGAACGGAATGATGATGAATGATGTCGACTGGGTTGCTGGGAGTAACAATTAGCGAAGGTGTTTCTTTTGAATAACCTGTGTACTTTATGTCTAGAATCGCGACATAGGTTGACGCGATATTGAGCTATACATCGCTCGCGTCTTAAATCCAAGGGTTCTAACCCAGAATCAGCATATAGACTGTCGACGGGACATGTTCTTGTAGCGCCGACAGCATATCTAATTCCGCTGTTCTGGATTACATTTAAAGGAGCAAGCCGACTTGGTTTTGCTGATGAGTATGCTACACAAGCATAGTCAAGTCTGGAAAGAATAAGGCTCTTATGAATGCGCAACAGAACTTCTCGGTCTGATCCCCAACCAGTGTGTGCTAGCACTTTTATTACATTTAAAACGTTTTTGCACTTGGCTATAAGTTGATCGATATGGGATTTCCAGGTAAGTTTTTTATCTAATGTTACTCCAAGATATCTAATATTATCAACATTTTCTATTTCATTGTCTCCCAATATAAAGGTAGGTGGGTTTTGACACGTGCTACGCTTCCTGCAAAAATGTATGGATTTCG
This sequence comes from Agrypnus murinus, assembly GCA_929113105.1. NCBI lineage: Eukaryota > Metazoa > Arthropoda > Insecta > Coleoptera > Elateridae > Agrypnus > Agrypnus murinus. Next base: position 252,227,061 of record OV816024.1, on the reverse strand, counting down.
TTTTTGATAATGAAATTTCAAGATTTCTTTGTTTTAATAAATCAAAAACGTTTGTGAGTGCAGTTTGTAGTCTTTCCCGTATGTCATCTGCAGATTTTCCGACTGTGAAAAGCACTATATCGTCCGCATAAGCACAATAATTGACCTAGTTCCCTATAGAAGATAAAACTGAGTTGATAGCAACTAAAAATATAGTGGCGCTTAGCGGCGACCCTTGAGCAGTACCGTTTTTTAAGTGATATGTATTAGATAGCGTGTTATTTGTTCTGAGATTTATGGAGCGATTCTGCAAAAAATGTTTTATAAAACAAGGTAGATTACCTCTAAAACCCCATTGATGTAGCTGCTGCAAAATATCGGTAGATTTTATCGCATTGAAAGCATTTTTCAAGTCAAGAAATACTGCGGAGGCATGTAGATTAAATAAAAAGCAATTGTTAATAAAGTTTTCAATGCAAACAATTGCGTCCGTCGTAGAGTGGTGTTTCCTGAATCCAAACTGATAAGCCGAGAGCAGGTTTAAATCTTCGAGTGTCCAACATAGTCGATAGTTGACCATCTTCTCCATTAGCTTAGCAATACAACAAGTGATGGAGACAGGTCTAAAATGTGATGGTTCGGATGGGATTGACACTTTTGGTATTGGCATTATAATGGCATTTTTCCAGGATTCAGGAACATCTTCACCCTGCCATACCGCATTTAAAGCACTAAGCAATTTAACCTTGTTTTCTACCGTCAACTGTTTTATCATCTCTATAGATAAATTATCCGGACCCAAAGCATTACTCTTAGAATTGGAGATAGCATGATCTAATTCATCCATTGTGAAAGGGAGGTTAAAAGAGAGTTCCTCCTCTATGTGAAAATCCGGCTCTATTGCTGGTAGTGCTTCATGAAATTCTTTGTTATGTGACTGTGCAAAATGTATACCTAAGTTGTCCGCTATTTGTTTAGGATCACTAATCACAACATTATCAACAATTATTGACAAAATGGATGATGAACAACTGACTCCTTTTATAGATTTGACCTTATGCCATATTTCTTTCATAGGTGTGTTACCTCTTATGGACGAAACATACTTTTGCCAAGATTGTTTTTTAGCATTTGCAATGATTTTACGACAGATGGCTCTTTTCCGTTTAAAAAGTATTAGATTCACTTGACTAGGTTGTCGCTTGAATTTTTGTAACGCTTTTTTCTTTTCAGCAATAACTACCCTTACAGTGTCAGACCACCACGGAACCTTGCGGCAGCTTTTAATTGTGCCGGATCTTTTTGGTATACAATGGTTTGCTGCCTCAAGGACAGCAGCGGTGAAACCTTCCATCGATGTAGATGGATTTTCTGATAATATTTCAGCTAATCTACTATTGAAATATATCCAATCTGCTCTTTGAAACATCCAACGCTCAGTTAGATATGTTACGTTTTTCTTTAACTTATTGAAATCTATAATAATTGGGAAATGATCGCTGTGATGTAAATCTTGCTCAACATGCCACGATAAGTTAGTTAGAATAGATGAAGAGCATATGGACAGATCGATAGCCGAAAACGTACCATGTCCTGCTGAGAAATGGGTGGGTGTACCATCGTTCAGAAGTGTTAGCTCGATGCTTTCAAGTAAGTTCTCGACAACACGTCCAGTACCGTTAGTTTCTGCTGATCCCCAAGATAGACTGTGGGCATTAAAGTCGCCGACTAGCAGAAAAGGACTAGGAAGCTGAGAAACCAAATTGGTTAAATCATCGAGGATCCAGTCAGGATTGGGTAAATAAATAGAACAGATAGTGACTTGAATCGGAAATTCTACTCGAACTGCTACTGCTTGTAAATCTGATTGTAATGGTACTATATCACATCGAAAGTTTTGTTTTATCAAAATGGCTACTCCGCCATGCGCTCTTTCACCATCTTGAACATCTTTACGATAGATGTTGTAGTTTTTATATTTCACGATTCTTGCTGGAGAAAACCTCGATTCCTGGATGCAAACACTGAAAGGTTGATATTTTTTAATGAGAAGTTCTAATTCTGGAAGCTTTTTGAAAAAACCGTTACAATTCCATTGTATAAGAACAGCGTCTGTGTTGATAATATTATCGTCAATTAATTCGATAGTTTGAGTGGGGTCCATTATTAAAGTATTATAATAGTTGTAAACAAGGTTAAAACGGTTTGAAAGATTAAAAATAAACTATTAATTCACACTGATTATTTGTTCTTCCGAGGCTTACCTTTCGGCCAGCCTTTTTTCTTTTTCGTTATTTTCTTTATTATTGCTTGATCAACATAATCTATACTACAGTCTATACTAGATCCCTCGTCTTCTGACTTACTATTAATTTGGGAAAGTTTTCTTTTATCATGTGTACTTAAATTTATCGAGTTTACATCAGGTTCTTTACTTGATGAAGCATGTACTACGGGTTTATTGGCTTTAGGAGTAGGTGTTTGGGAATTAATTGTAACCTCATCATCACTAGTAGTGGTTTCTAAGGAAGCAGTTCTTTTTATTGAAAGAGCACTAGCTAATTTAGCTAATTCGGTTTTAATTATTCCTCTGATTTCAGGAATTATCATCCGAAGGGTTGTCGCTTCTAAAGGAGTAGTAGCTTGGGCATAGGATCGGGAAGGGACTACAAGGGTATTAGACATGCGTTTTGCTTCAGTATAGGTAACTCTGTGTACGGTCTTGATTTCCTGTATTTTAATTTCTTGTTGGAGTATTGGACAAGCCTTTGATACCGCTGAGTGGTTTCCCTTGCAATTAGGACAATTGAAGGGCTGGGTACAAGCTTCACCTCTATGCGGAGGGTTACCACATATACACATTTCTATCTTGTTACAAGTAGAAGACACGTGACCAAATGATTGGCATTTGTAACAGCGGATAGGTGGAGGTATATAGGGTCGCACACTTAAAGAATAAAAAGCTGCAGTGATAGTTTTCGGTAACTTAGGTGTGTTAAAAGTAAGAATGTGATTGGGGGTATCAACAAGTTCACCGTTTCTTCGACTTTTAATTCTTCTTACTTCAACAACACCCTCATGTTTCAAACCCTGCTTGATCTCATCTAGACTGCAGTTAAGGAAGTCTCGACAGTACACTACTCCCTTAGATATGTTAAGTGTCATATGAGGATACACCTTAACATCAAATTCGCCAAATCGGTTAACTTCTAACAGTCGTTGCGACTGTGCATTCGAAACTGTCTCAATCAATATCATCCCTTGCATTCTTTTAACCATTTTCGTTCTTCCAATTAGACCATAGATAACCTTGGATATGATAAATGGACTAGTCGTCACAAAATCACCTTCATTCTTCTCCATGACTAGGAACCGGGGACAATCCACCGTCTCTCTATGCCAAAAACTCTCTCTTATAGGGGGGAAATCTGTATTGGAAAGGGTTGGGTTGGGAAGGACTGAAGGGGTTAATGGGATTGAAGGGGAGGTTGGGATTGGGGTTGGGGTTGGGATTAGGGATTGGGAAGGGGGGGAGCCGGGAAGCTCCGGATTTAAAATATCAACACTCATGACTAAAATAATCCCTGACTTAGGGGAGCTGCCCCGGTGGGGTATACCCATGACGGCGGGATCACCACCGACACCAGCAAGTTCCCCTGCTGCACCGGGAATATGCCCAGGTGGGAGAAAAATTCAACTCCCTAGGACTCCAGTCCCTTACAAGTTAAAAATAACCTTCGGGGATCCCACGCCTCCGACGACGTGGGCACCCCCTAAGCGCTTGCCAAGCCGGGGGCCTGAGGAAGCTTGACTCCACTTCAGGTGAAGTGAAGCTACACCCCGCAGCGACAGCTCGTACGTCAAATCCAAAACCATAATCATTTGCTTAAGCCAGTCCATTGCATACGTCGTCATACAAGAAAGAAGGAAAATTAAAAGGTCCCCTAGCCCTCGAATACTCTAATAGCGTCGGGGCCTGGAAGGAACAAGAGTTGGTCAAGGGAGACCAGATAGAACAGAAAGATAGAGAGGGACCTGTCCGTAAGGCTAGTTGAAGTATAGACAGGCCCAGCTAGGGTACCTCGGGTTGCCAGCCCCTGTACTCACAAGGTGTGAGCCCCTCAGGGGATTATTATTATTATTATTATTATTATTATTTTGTGTTTTCACCTTTTAGGGTTGTATTCGGCCTGTATGCGGGGCTGTGTCCAAGCATACAGGTCTTTTCCTTCTGTCGTATCATTATACGATATTGAACGTTTCCCTAACTATAGAGGCACTTGCTATTAGTGTTGCCTTTTGAGCTATCTCGATAGTGTAGTTTGGTAGCCCCAGTATTTCGATCGCCTCTACCGTACTTTTTGGTACAATTCCTAATGATGAAATGATTACGGGCACTATTTGGATTGTTTGTAGTTGGTATATATTTTTTAGGTGTATAGCAATTTCTCTATATTTATTTATTTTTTCCCGGTAGGTTTTTTCAATATTGTTTGGAAGAGGCACGGCGTAGTCGATTATAAAGGCAGTCTTTTCCAATTTGTTTATAATTATGGTATCTGGACGGTTATTTGTTATTGGAGTGTCCGTTAGAATACTTCTATCCCAATAGAGTTTTACATTTTCATTTTCTACTACGGGGCTGGGTTCGTATTTATAATATGGAATGTTGTGTTCAGATAGTCCATATTTTACTATTAAGCTGTTATGTATCACTTTCCCTACTGAGTCGTGTCTATGTTTGTAGCGTGTTTGTGTCAGGAGTGTGCATCCGTTAAGTATGTGTTCAAGTGTTTCAGGTTGCTGTTTACATTTTCTACATCTATCGCTTGTAATCGTGCTATCCTTGATGATATGTTTCAGGTAACATTTCGTTGCTACAATCTGGTCCTGTAGTGCTACGATAAACCCTTCTGTTTCTGGGAAAAGAGTACCCGTAGTGAGCCATTTAAGTGACTGTTGGGTGTGTACTTGTTCTTGTTGTATTTGTGTGGGATATTTTCCATGTAAATTCTTCTGCTGCCAGATTTCTATTTGTTGGGTGACTGAGTAACGGTTGTATTCTCGTGTTTCGGTTGCGAGTTTGATGGGTGTGTAACCATGGTCGGCTTGTACTACTGCCCGATGTAGTTCTGATACGATTGATTTGTTTTTAAAGAAATCATAGACCAACTCTACTTGTTTATTGTGTAACCCAGTTATATTGACTATACCGCGTCCTCCTTTGTGTCTTGGAAGATTTATACGTTGGACAGATGACTTAGGGTGGTGACATCTGTATTTCGTTAGTGTGGTTCTGATAGTGCGGTCTAAATTGCTTAGGTCTGTAGCGGACCACTTAACGATGCCGAAAGTGTATGTTAAAACGGGGATGGCGTAGGTGTTGATTGCTTTTGTGGGTGTTGATTATTATTATTATTATTATTATTATTATGTTTTATTTTCACAGTGATTATTCAACTGGTTTTAAAGAATAAAGGGCCACATGGCAAACTTTATTCTATACTATGGGTAGGTATATTTAGTACAGTGCGGACGATTCTGCAGGTTTCTAGAATCACAGATCGTTGTATTTTCGGCATTAAAGTATTGGCGTCTAATTGTAGTTTTGTTATATTTCTGGCGAGATTTTTGTTTATGAGCCCCGTTGCTGTTACTACAATAGGTATTACATCGACAAATTTTAATTTATGGATTTCCTTGTATTCTATTGTAAGTGGTATGTATTTTGATATTTTGTCTATTTCTGCTTTATTTATGTTGTTGTCGTTTGGGTGCGTTACATCTATGACGTATGCCTTCTTATCCTTGAAATTGTGTAACAGAATATCCGGTCTGTTCGCGGTTACTGTCTTATCTGTGTGTATTGGAAGATCATAGTATAACCTGTAGTTATCATTTTCTAAGACTGGTCTCGCTACGTATTGATAGTACGGAGGCTGGTCTTTGTCTTGTAATAGACCACATTTGATAGCTATTGCTTGGTGTAGAATGTTTGTAGTTATGTTGTGCCTATGCAGATATTCAGTGTTTGCTAGGTTCGTGCATCCCGAAATTAGATGATCTATAGTCTCTGATGACCGATGGCACATGCGGCACTGATCGACTACATCTAGTTTTTCAATAAACTTCTTGTAGTTATTGGTTGCTATAACTTGATCTTGTATGGCATGTATGAAGCCCTCTGTTTCACCAAAAAGAAACCCATCCATAAGCCATCGGACTGAGGCGTCCTTATCGGCGTTTTCTAAAGAATGGGTAAATCTTCCGTGGATTGCTTTAGACTTCCATTTGGTTAACCTGTCTTTGACTGAGGTTATATTCGGCACTGCATTTTCTTCCGACAGGTTTAGAGGAGTAATTGCCTTATCGCATGCTGTTATAGCTTTATGTAAGGGCGAGGTCAGGGCTTTGTGGCTAAAGTAGTTTTTCAAAGATGTTATTTGTTTATTACATAAATCTTTTATATCGAGTAATCCTCTTCCTCCATCTTTTCGTGAAAGATATAGCCTCTCTATTGCCGATTTTGGATGATGCATTCTATGTCTAGTGAGACTTGTACGAAGCAGTCGGTTGAGTGCGTCCAAGTCCGTTTGAGACCAGTTTACAACACCGAATGAATACGTTAGGGCCGGGATTGACCAGGTGTTTACAGCTTTTATTTTATTTTTTGCTGTTAATTCTGTTCTGAGGATTTTATTTAGACGTTGTTTAAATTTAGCTTCTAGTTGTCGTTTAGCTTCCTTATTATTTTTCGTAAGGGATTGGTGAAAGCCTAAATATTTATAACTGTCTTCGGGATTAAGATTTTGCAACTGGGAGTAGGCATGTTGTATGTCCAGGTGGTCTAGCTCCTGTATTTTTCCACGTACTACGTTTATACAGGCGCATTTATCCATACCAAACTTCATCTTTATGTCCTCACTGAACTGGGATGTGATATTCAGCAGTGTCGTCAGTTCGTTCTTGTTAGAGGCGTATAGCTTTAGATCATCCATATACCACAGATGATTGATAGTATATAGATTCTTTTTCTTAAGAGATAGTGTAAATCCTTGTTTGGTATCTTTAAGCATATTCGATAGAGGGTTCAAGGCGAGGCAAAACCATAATGGGCTAAGGGTATCACCTTGAAATATGCCACGTTTTATAGGTATGACATCTGATTTTAGTGTTTGACCATTCATTGTTAGCATTAGCTGTGTACGCCAGCTGTTCATCAATAATTCTAATATCGTTATTATCTGAGGGTGTACTTGATACATTTTTAAAGTTTTTAGCAGCCAATCATGTGGTACAGAATCATACGCCTTTTGATAGTCAATCCAGGCTATGGCTATGTTTTTATATTGTTTTTTTGCTTGCCCAGTTATTACGGCATCAATAATCAGCTGCTCTTTACAACCTTTTGAGTTTTTACGGCACCCCTTTTGCTCTTCCGAAATGATGTTGTGTTCTGTTATGTATGATGAAATTTTATGAGCAATTATGGCAGATATAATTTTATAGACAGTATTTAAACACGTGATCGGTCTATAATTCTTTGCGTATTGGGTTTTGTTATTTTTTGGTTTTAAATAAGTTACTGCTTGTGTTATAAATTGAGGAACGGCGGTGGGTTCTGTAATCAACTCATTTATTATATTTACAAGTGGGATATGCAACGATGTTAGATACTTCCACCAAAAGTTCTGCACCCCATCTGGCCCAGCAGCTTTCCAATTGTGCAGTTTCTGTATAACCGATTTTAGGTCTTCATCTGTTACTATAGGCTCCTCCATTTTACTGTTATACCTGCGCTCTTCTTCTTCTATCCAGTAAGCATCATGATTATGATTCACTGGTTTTGTCCACAGCTCTCTCCAGAACTCTTCGACCTCGGTAAGCTTCGGAACTTTTCCTGTTTTACTGTCGTCATCTAAGCTGTTATAGAATTGCTTTTGGTTTAGGGCAAACCTTCTGTTGTCTGATTTTCGTCTGCTTGATGTATTGTAACGTCTCAGCCGTTTGCCAAGTGCAGCTACCTTTTGTTTCAGTGTATCTATGTAGAGGTCTAGTTTTACCTCAAAATCTAAATCTGTTTTCTTAATTTTTTGGTTTTTAAATATTGTATAAACCCGATCTCGGAGGTTTGGTTTGGTATTATTACGTCTTTGTTTCCAGATTATTAATTTTGAAAGATCACTTCGGAATTGATTTATCTTATCCTCCAGCCTTTGCTTCCAGCCTGGTTTCTTAGTATTATCTCTACTTTGCTGTGTTTTAGGTTTGATACTGATATTCAATTCCGTGAGTACAGTCAGCGCTGCACAGTATGTGTGTAACTGTAGACATTCTAAGGAATCGATGTGTTTATTTTCTATTATACTATTTAGGATTCTTAACATCTGAAACGTATTTCTGTTTGGAACAATCTTTGGGAGTGGTAATCGACAGTTAGGATCTGTACCTGAGTATCTTGTTATGTTTGTTTCAAATTCAATGTTTAGCCTAGCTTTTAGGTTCTCTTCTATGTTGTTTGTTAGTTCAGTATTTAACTCCCCGTTTAGGTTTAGTTCATTGTTAATTGTTTCGGTTATTTCGGTTTGGTTTACTGCTTGTTCTTCTACCGGTACTGTATCGTTAGGTTCTTCTAGCTGTAACGTATTGTCTCGCTCGGTATTCTGTATGTATGTTTGATGTATTTGTTCTCTGATAGAGTTTTGCTCAGCTATTGATATGACAGGCTTACTAACTATGTACCTGTATCTGTCGATAATATTTTGTTTATTAAATCTATGTAGGTCTGGTCTGAGTTTTTTAAATTCGGTATAGATTCTTTCGGAGTATCCTACTTTATTCGTTCCGCATTGTGTCGCTATATTATTATTATTATTATTATTATTATTATTATTATTATTATTTTCGTTTGTTCTTCTCAGATTTCTCTGGATATGATTTTTATGATCAGAAGTCTACCCGACTTCTCAGATCCTTTTTTTTATGGCTTATTACTACAGTACTTTTCTTAGGATGTGGGCCGTGCCATACAAGGCTATCTGTTGTATCAAATTACAATTCGCTTTTCCCGGTAGCTTTTCGACATACTTTGTAAAGTTTTTCGTGACAGTTCCGAGAGCACCAACCACTACTGGTATTATTTCTACTTGGACATTCCACATTCGTGCTATTTCGATCGCCAGATCTTTATATTTCAGTTTTTTCTCAGCTTCTTTTGCGTTTGTGTTATTATCTGATGGTATTGATACATCTATTATAATGCATTGTTTTTTGCTGAGATCTTTTATTATTATATCAGGTTTGTTTGCTGATATGGTGCGGTCAGTGCGCACTTGTTGATCATAGATAATCGTGATATCTTTGTTGTTTGCCACATCTGGTGCGTTATGTTTATACCATTTATCAGGGGTTTCAATGTTGTATTCCTTGCTGATTATCCAATGAAGGTAGCTGCAGACTTTATTATGCCTCTTGAGGTACTCATCTTTTGCAAGTCCTGGGCATCCAGCTATAATGTGGTGCACGTGTTCTTCTCCTTCATTGCAGATACGGCATTTGCTGTTAACATCTAACTTTAATATATGTTTTTCATAATATCGGGTTCGTAACGCCTGATCCTGCGCAGCTGTTATAAGCGCTTCTGTTTCCCCCTTAACATCACCATTTCTTAGCCATAAGAACGTTTGTTCTTTATCCACGTTCCCCTTTTGGGTATTTTGCAAAAATTGTCCATGTAAGTTTTTATTTGTCCACTTCTGCTTGATTTCTTCTGCTATCTTTTTTTTCACTGCTTCTTTCTCTGTTTTTGCGTTAGTAGTTTTCTCAGCTCTGTTCGTTTGTTTAGGTAATTTCAGCTGCTCTCTAATCTTCTTTGCTTTACCAGATATTGTTTTTGTGACAGCTTTCCCTCTTTCTACCTCCTGTATCTGTTTGGCTATTTTTCCTCTATTGTTGTATAAAAAGTTATCTAGTCCGATAAGGGTGGCGTTATAGGCCGCTTCCATCTGTCGTAGGCCTCTGCCTCCTTCCCTTCTACTTGTATATAACCTGTCTATATCGGCTCTTGGGTGTAATAGGCCATTCGCTGTTAGTATTTTCCTGGTTTTTGTATCTACTTTCTTAATTTCTGAAATGGACCATTCCACTATACCAAAGCTATATTGAAGTACAGGGGTTGCAAAACTTCCAATTGCCATCGTTTTATTCTTGGCGGTTAATTCGGAGTGGAGTATTTTTCTGACCCTTCTGAAATATTCTCTTTTTAGTTTTTCTTTCATTACCCTGTGTTCAATTCCGTCTTTTTCATCTACGCCAAGGTATTTGTAACTTTTTTCAGGTTCGAGGCTCTTAATTTGCTCCTTGTTGTTTAACACTATGTTGTTGTTTTGTGTCAATTCACCTTTGTGGAATGCAACTGTTGCGCACTTTGACAATCCGAACTGCATTTTCACATCGTCACTGAATTCATGAACCTCACTAATCATGCTCTGAAGATCTTGATCATTTTTTGCAAATACCTTTAAGTCATCCATATATACCATATGGGTTACTGTGTTTGTTGTTGTTAACTTATAGCCTTTTTTACTACTGTTAAGTTTGCGGCTTAATGGTATTAGACACATACAAAATAACAAAGGTGATAATGAGTCACCTTGAAAGATTCCTCTGTTGATTCTGATGTTATCCGTTTCTACAGTTTCACTAGGTGTCGATAGTATTGCCTTTGTTTCCCATTGTTTCATGACCGTGCTACAGAAGTTAACGATATCTGGGTCCAGGTGATACACTTTCAATACGTGCTTTATCCACGTATGTGGTACACTATCAAAGGCTTTTTTGTAGTCTATCCACGCCATTGATAGATTTCTTTTTTTTCTTTTACAGTCTTCGACTACTAATTTGTTATATAATAACAGTTCTTTACACCCGTACGAACCCTTTGAGCACCCTTTCTGCTCCTCTGGGAATAACTTGTTAGTTACAAGATGCTGGTATATTCGTGATGAAATTATTCCAGTTATCAATTTATATATAACTGACAGGCATGTAATTGGCCTATAATTATTCGGATTTCCTGTGTCGTTATTTTTAGGAATTAAAAACGTTGTTCCTTGGGTAAGCCATTTAGGTGTCTTCTCTGGTGATCTAACTAACACATTAATTTCTCTTGCAATCTCTGCATGCAAGCTCGTTAATTTTTTAAGCCAAAAATTTGGTATTTTATCTGGACCCCCTGCTTTCCAGTTAGCGGCATTTCTTAATGTTTTAGCGACATCCTCTTTAGTGATGGTTGTGTACTCCATAAAAGGTACCTTCTGGGTAAGCTTCTCTTCTGCTTTAATCCAGCTTGCATTGCTGTTATGTTCTACAGGATTTCCCCACAGATCGCTCCAGAAGGTTTGTATTTGTTCCTTTGTGGGTATATCGGTCCATTGTATTGCGTCACCATTCAATTCCCTATAAAATCGTTTAGGATTTGTTTGAAAGGTCTTATTTTGATGATAGAACTTACTTCTCTTTTCGTAACGCCGGATCCTTTGGCTGTAGGCTAATACTCTCTGTTTTAACATCTCTACAACTTTCGTAAAATCAAGTTCATTTTTTATGTTATAGTTTTTTTTCATTTCACGTATGTTCTGCTTTAGCTTTTTGCTTTGTTGTCCGTTATGTCTTTCTGCAAGCCAAGATAACTGAGTTCGCAATAGTTCAATCTTCTTTTGAATTCTGTTCTTCCATGGTGGTTTTCCATTTTTAAATGGCTTTGTTCTTTTGTTGGGCTTCATATTTACTAATTTGCGGGATACAACTACAGCAGTGGCATATATTATATTATTAATTTCTGTGATATTTCGTGCCTTGCCGTCATTCAATATATCCTCAATCACACCGTTAGCTTGTTCAATTAGCTGTTGTGCTTTTCTGTTGTCTCTAAGTTTCGGTATCTTTTCTCTAGTATTCATTTCCACTGATTTCGTTATTTCTATTTCTATTTCAATTTCTCTTCTTAATTCATTTTGTATACCCTCTGTATCTTCTCTTCTTTCTTGTATCGTATGTACTTGTTCTTGTGATTGTATATACGAATATACTTGTTCTTGTGCTTCTATTATTTCTTCTTGTGCACATTCTTCTATTTCCTCTGAGACTTCTATATTTTCAGTCTCTGGCATTGTGTTGTTTGGTGTCGCATCTCGCTGTGCTGTTTGTGTCGCTGCTGATCTAATATTGTCGAGTTGACTTTGGGTCAGCTTTCCATTATTTAGTATATATCGCCGTTGGTTTGCCAACTTTTTGGAATCTATGTTCAGTCTCCTATTTAGATTCCTACTTCTCCATAGGTTGAAAGTTTCCCTTTCCGATGCGTTATGTTTAGCTTGCATGTAGTAATAACACCATATTATTTCCGAGTATTCATCTCCGGTCCACTTTTCTCTGATTTTACTGTTTGTATGTTTACCTTGCGTGGACAGATGTTGCGAAATGTGTGGTCCACCATGAATTTCTTCGTTGTGGTTACCATCCTTTTCTTGTGTTGGAGTTACAAGTGACTCGGTTATAGTGGTAGAATTCTGACTCCTAAGTATCCTACCATTTTTATCATTAAAACGTTCTTTCCCCCTCTTATCTTTATCATTTTTTTCACGCGAAGTCAAGATATTGCCCCCCCCAGAATCCGTGGGGCTGACCGCTAAGGCGATGCAGGATTCTGAGACACTGTCTCTACCTGCCTGGGGTAATTCCAACTGTTTTTGATTTCCTGACATATTTATTATTATATAATTTCACCATATTACAAAACATGGGTTACTATACCATAGCCCTGTTGGCCGTCCTGGTTCTAGGTGGACGTTGCCCGCTCCTCACGTGGCTGTGATGTAATTGCCGGACGTAGGGTTGGTTTTCTGAGGAGCTTATTATTATTATTATTATTATTATTATTATTATTATTATTATTATTATTATTATTATTATTATTATTATTATTATTATTATTATTATTATTATTATTATTATTATTATTTTGTTTTGTTTTTCTCAGCTTTACCTGGAGTTAGAAGAGTGCGGGTTGTTGACCAAGCAGTTCTTCTTCTTCTGCTACTAGCAGGACTATTGGGATAAGAATTTTCTTACTATACGGCACATGTTTATTATCACAGCTTTCTGAATTAGGATGTATAATCCAACTCGAATATCTAAAAGTTGGAGATTTTCTTTTAATGTTTTAGGGATGATGCCAGTTGCTGAAAGTACTATTGGTATAATATGGACTGAATCCAGTTGCCATATCCTTATTACTTCTTCTTTGAGCTCTATGTACTTTTGAAGCTTTTCGGTGGTAGTACTGTTAATGTTATGGCTATTGGGAATTGCCACATCTATTAGGTAGGCTTTCTTATTGTTCTTATCTATTAAGACAATGTCTGGTCGGTTGTTGTGGACGGTTCGATCTGTCACTATGGATCTATCATAGTACAGTCTGTGGTTGGAGTTTTCTAATACTGACTGTGCCTGATACTGATAGTAAGGTTTTCGTTTTTCGCTAATTAATCCATGTTTTATAGCTAATTCTTGGTGTATTATGTTAGCTACTTGGTTATGGCGGTGGGTATAGTCACCTTGGGCAAGCATTGGACAGGCACCCGTTATGTGTTGAATGGTTTCTGGTTTTTCTCGACATCTTCTACAGGTGTCATTAATAACATTAGGAACTTTCAAGATGTATTTTTATAGTTGGCGGTGTTGATAACTTGATCTTGAATCGCCATCATGAACCCAGTGGTTTCAGGAAATAGTTCGCCGACCTTTAGCCACGCGTTCGATGCAATCTTATCGACATCTGGCTTCTGAAGGTCATAAGCGTGTCTTCCATGTAGGGTCTTGCTCTTCCATGTCATAATCTTTTCTTGTGGTGTACTAATCCTTTCGTTTTGCTGTGTGTCGAGGTCGTGTAAATTAAGTGGGGTATATTTTAAATCTGAATCAGATATTACTTTGTGTAGGTCAGATTTGTTTTTTCTGTCAAGGAAATATTGTCTCAGTGTCTTGATCTGGTTGTTATGTATATTTTTTATGTTTGAAATTCCCATACCCCCTTCATTATTTGGTAGTACTAACCTTTCAATGCTGGAGTTTTTATGGTGCATTCGTGCCTTTGTCATTTCAGTTCTAAGGATACGTTCTAGTTTTCCAAGGTCGGTATCTGACCCTGTAATGATGCCAAACGAATAAGTTAATGATGGAATAACATACGTGTTGATTGCCTTGGTTACATTTTTGCTGTTTAATTCACTTTTTAATATTTTCTTTAGTCTGGAGGTCATTTGATTAGTTAAGTTTTTCTTAATTCTGGTATGGTCTATTTGTTTAGATTGTATTGTGCCAAGGTACTTGTAAGTTTCTGTTTCGTCCATTCCTTGTGTTATTTCCGTTTGCTGCGTTTCATAGTCTCCTCCTTCTATTTTCCCTCGTCTAATGTTGAGTGTCTTGCATTTGTCTAACCCAAATTCCATATTAATGTCGTTCGTGACTGTTTCTACGATACTAATAAGTTGTTTCAATTGTCTAGGTGTACCTGCGTAGATCTTTAGGTCGTCCATATATAATAAATGGCTTATGGTGTATGATTCAGCAAGAGGACTTTTTATCTGAAATCCATATTTCGATGCATTCAATGCGTTCGAAAGAGGATTTATGGCTAAGCAAAACCACATTGCACTGAGTGAGTCACCTTGGAATATCCCGCGTTTTATCTTTATTGGGTTGGTTTCTACGATGTTATGGTTTGACTTAAGGGTTATTGTAGTCTGCCATGTTTCCATACTATTTTTTAGGAAATTAATAATAGTAGGATTTACTTTATAAATGTTTAAGATTTCAAGGAGCCATGTATGTGGTACAGAGTCAAAAGCTTTCTTATAGTCGATGTAGCACATGTATAGGTTTCGTTGTTTATTTTGTGCCTGTTTCAGAATTACTGCGTCGATTATAAGTTGCTCTTTACATCCTCGCGCTCCCTTTTTACAGCCTTTTTGTTCTTCTGCTAAGATGTTGTTTCGTTCAATGTGCATGTTTATTAGGTGTGTGATACATGCTGTTATGATTTTGTACAACGTTTGTAGGCACGTAATTGGGCGATACTTGGAGGCATCCTTTGTTATTTCTCCTTTAGGAATAAGGTAAGTGATGCCCTTTGTTAGGAATTCTGGCATTTTTTCTATGTTTTTTAGCCATTTGTTTATGTAACCCAGCAAATATGGGTGGGTGGAGGTAAACTTTTTGTGCCAGTAATTCTGAATACCATCACTTCCAGGTGCTTTCCAATTTTGTGTATTCTTGATAACATCAGTTAGGAGTTCCATATTAATCTCATTAAATGTCATCTCAGTCGTGTTATTCATCCTCTGGTTTTCTCTGTTCATCCATTCAGCATCTTTGTTGTGTCCCAGTTCATCGGTCCATATCGAACTCCAGAATCGTTCTATTTGTTGTTGTGTTGGGATGTTTGGGTCTTCTTGTATTTGATAGTATTGTTGTTGTTCCATGCTATCATGTATGTGTCTGTAAAATGTTTTTTCGTTTCTTGCGAACTGTTTGTTTTGTTTCTTTCTGCTTGCACTTTTCGTGTAGCGTTTCAAACGTGCAGATGTTGCCGACAATTTTTGCTTTAATGTTGTGTCTATAAATTCCAATAACGTATCGTTTTCTTCATTGTGGGAAGAATGTACTCTATATTTATTAAATATCTCTTCAGCTGATCTTTTAACTTTGTTACTTGGATGTCCTTCAGAATACTTAATTATGTGAGCTAGATCATGTCTAAGACGTTCTATTTTTCTTTCTAGCCTTTTCTTCCAGTTTGGAGTTTCAACATTTTTAAGTTTTGTATGTGTATGTTTTAGAAAGAGATTATTATTATTATTATTATTATTATTTTTTTTTTTTTTCCACAGTTTCCTGGTACCTATTATATGTCGGGATATGATCCAAGACATATAATTTGGAGATTCTTTGTCAATTACCGGGCCTAAGGCCAAGGTATGTTCATCTTAGCCTATTGATTTAGGGTTTTTCTTACTATTCGCGTTGTCCCTAGTATCACAGCTTTTTGTGTAGGCTGAACCAAGCTGGTTGATAGATTTAATTTTTTAAGATGGCTTGTAAGGTTCTTGTGGACTAATCCCCCTGCTGATATGATAAATGGAATTACCTCGACACGATGGAGTTCATAAATGTCCCGAATTTCATAAACTAAATCTTGGTATTTGTTTATTTTTTCCCTGTAGGCTTTACTGATGTTGTCATCTAACGGGATTGAAATATCGATAACAAAAGCACTCTTTACCGTTTTTTCAATTAATAAAATGTCTGGCTTATTATGTGCTAGTGGTCTGTCGGTGGCGATCTCCATATTCCATAGAATTTTGCACTCGTCATTTTCTTGGATATTCGTAGGTTCATAGATATAATATGGTTGCATTGTATTAATTACTTTTTTATTATAGCAGATTGCCTGGTGAATGATCTTTGCCACGTTATCGTGCCTAGTTAAATACTCTCTACGTGCTAGAAAAGTGCATGCTGAAACTATATGTTGTATTGACTCTGTTGCATTATTACAGAGCCTGCATTTCTCGTTTGGAATATTTTCTTTAATTATGTGTTTTAAATACGTCCTCGTAGGCACTACTTGATCTTGTATTGCTGTCATCATGGCTTCTGTTTCTATATGCAGTTCTCCGATTTGTAGATATTTAGTCGAAGACTCTTTATCAATTTCTTCATTTTCTAGTGCAGCGGCATATCTTCCATGGAGTGCTTTCCCCTTCCACTCACTTTCTAAGAGCTCCATTGTAATATGTAAGTCGTCGTTGGAGTGTTGCAAACGGTGTAAAGGTGAGTACGTTTTTATTTTTTTGTAGATATCTATTACCGTTGTTTTATTCTGTTCAATGAATTGATTTAAATTGTAAATTTCATTGTTATGTAGAATTTGTAAATTCAATAACCCCCTACCACCTTTTTTCCTTGGCAGGTACAAGCGATTGACAGAAGAGTGAGACAGAAGAGTACTTTATTATTCCAAAAGTGTACATAACTGTGGGCACAACCCAGGTATTTATAGCAGTTATTTTTGCTTTAGAGTTTAACCTCGTGTTAAGTATTAGATTTAGTCTGCTAACAAGCGTGTTTGTGATGTTCGTCTTCATATCTTTATCTTGTATATTTAATGCCTGCTGGATACCTAAATACTTATATGCTGTTCCACCTTGCAAATTTTTAATTTTAGATCCGTCCAACAGTAACATATCTTCCTGACTTGTCTGTACCTTGCCTGCTTTCACATGCAGAACTGAGCATTTATCGATACCAAATTCCATTTTGATGTTTTTGTTGAAGGCTCTGACTAGTTCTAGTTGGCTTTGTAAATGATCTGCTTTTCCGGCGTATAGCTTCAAATCATCTATATAGAAAAGATGAGTTATATTTGTATTTGTTGCCTTCTCAACACTAAATCCATAATTTGTTTGTTTTAGGATTTGGCTCAAGGGGTTTATTGCTAGACAAAACCATAATGGGCTTAAGCTGTCACCCTGGAAGATTCCTCGTCTTATAGATATAGTTGGAGTAGCGTAAGATGTTCCGCCTTCGCCTACCGTTGCTGTTGTTTTCCATCTTTTCATGAAGTGGGTAAGTATACTAATTATTTTTGTATCTACCTTATATATATCTAGCACTTTTATCAGCCAAGTATGAGGTACTGAGTCATAGGCCTTTTTGTAATCCACCCACGCAACTGATATATTACGTCGCTTTATTCGTGCACAGTTAGTTACAGCGGCATCTATTAATAATGCTTCTTTAGTTCCTCTTCCTCCTTTCCTACAACCATGCTGTTCATCTGCTAATATGTTATTTTTCTGAACATGTTCCATAAGTTTATTGGCAATAATAGAGGTAAATATCTTATACAGCGTGGACAGGCATGTTATTGGTCTATAATTCGCTGGATATTGAATTTCGTTCGTTTTGGGGATCATGTATGTTCGCCCCTCTGTCAAAAACTCTGGAATCGTTTCATAATCTTTTAGCATGTCATTAAATTGTTTTACTAGCACTGGGTAGATTCCATCAAAGTTCTTCCACCAGTAATTGTGGATACCATCAGGACCAGGGGCCTTCCAGTTGTGCAGGTTTTTAATACTTCTTTCTAAGTCTTTTATATTGATTTTAATTTCTTCCATTGGCTTGACCCGAGACATCCTTTTTACTTCAGTTGTTATCCAGTTAGCATTTTCATCATAACTAATTTCTTGAGACCAGAGCTGACTCCAGTATTCATGCATTTCTTCCGGCTTCGGTGTTCTATGGTTTATATTTGGTTCCACTTCTGTTTCTAACTTCCTGTAGAAGGTCTTTTGATCTTCATGAAACTGCTTATTTTGGATCTTTCTCTGGTAGCTTTCTTTGTACCTTCTAATTCTACAAGCGTATGCAGCTAACCGCTGCTTTAACTTTTCTCTTAGTATTGTCAGTTTCTGATAGTAATCCGGGTGTTTTGGTTTCGTTTTAATTTGCGAGGCTAGCGTCTTAACCTTCTTCCTGAGCTTTGTACTAGCTTCATCTGGTTTATTTAGAATTGTCTGCAACCATCCTATGTGTTTTCTCAATTCCTCTACCTTTCGTTTAAGTCTCATAAGCCATTTTGGTTCTTCCTTTTTATGAACATAAATGGCTTTTTTCTTAACAGGTATCTTCATTAAATCGCATACCGTCCTGGCTGCGCTGTAAATTATATGATGTGTTTGTTCTATTGACGTGCTTGTATAGAATTCATTTATTAACGCATTGTTTACATTTTTAACACATTCGTGCATAGATTGACTGTATTTCATCTTAGGTAGTGGTGGTTTGCATTTTGGAGGAATCCCTTCGTACATAATGAAATAGGCTAAATATGTTTCTAATATTTCTTCTCTTGTAGTCTCAAGTATTTCTGTTACTGGTTTTTGTAAAATACTGGATCTTCTAGAGTTTCTAACTCGAGGACTTTCCTCTTCAGTTTTCTTTTCTTCGTTGGATTGTAGTTGTATTCTAGCTTGTTCTTTTAGTACTCCTAATTCTGCATCTGAGAGCACTTTTCTTCTAAGAACCGATCGTGCTTGATTTGCCAAGTTTTCCTTTGTAATTCTCCGGTTCGGATATTTATGATTCCATAATTCCATCAATCTAATGGGGTAGTTTTTCCTTTCTTGTCCTAATCTCGTTGCAATAAAGTATGCTTTTACTAGATAGATATTTTGTTGTTTTTCCCAGCGCATACGTCCCCCCTTCGAACTATTACTAATAACGGGAGCTTCTAAAGCATCCAAGTTATTACTAATTACTGAATTAACTTCAGTCGAGGTTTTGGACCTTGTGGTTCGTGTGGTTCCATTTCCCTGGTTGACACCACTTGCTCTGTCGGGACCAGGTAAGGGCTGCACTGTCACACTAGAAGGTCCAGCCCCAGGAGCATCCGATACTCCCGACCCTCCAGCTTCAATCGTTTTCTTCTTCGATTTTTTAACAATAAATGGGCACTACATAGACGGGGAGTTGACCCATCTAATAGTGGGCTAGGGTAACTCGGGATAGCTACACCCGTTGATCTCTAGGACCACCCTGCGTTTGTTTTCCTCCCTATTATTTTCCGGGAGAGTGCGGAAACGGCTCTCCTTTTGCACACATGAGAGCAAAATAAACTGAGGTCGCTGGCTGTATGGTCTACCTTGTCTGATAGCGAATCTTACCATAGCAGTTCCAAGAGCCTGGCCAGACATTATTTATTATTATTATTATTATTATTATTATTATTTTAATTTTTCTTTTCTTCCTCAGGTTTTCCTGGTTTACTTAGCCGAGAGTACACCGTACCCCTTGGGCTTTCTTTTCCTTTCAGTCCTGTGGCGTTATACTTAACACTTTGCGTAATATGTGCGCTGTTCCTAACAAAACACTTTTTTGTAAGCTTTGTGTGTATTGTGTTCCTGGTATCTTTTTAATGTAATTATTAAATTTTGTGGATATCGTTCCCAATGCCCCAATTATAACAGGTATAATTGTTGTTTTGCATTGCCACATCCGTTCAATTTCAATGGCGAGATCCCTGTATTTTAGCAATTTTTCTGCTTCTTTGTCATGAATTCTCCGATCTCCTGGCACTGCTACATCTATTATGTAGCAGGTTTTTTCTTTTTTATTTTTGATTACGATGTCTGGTTTGCTAGCACGGATTTCCCTGTCGGTCTGAATTTGTTGATTCCACATTAGCACAATGTCATCTTTTTCTGTAATTTGTGCTGGTTCGTGGTCGTACCATTTTTTGTTAACGTCTATCCCGTAAGCTTTACTTATATTATAATGTAGGCTTCGACATACTTGGTCGTGTCGCTTAATATATTCGTGATGAGCCAATGTACGACATCCCGATATTATATGCTCAGTCGTCTCATCGAATTCTCCACACAGTCTGCACTTACCGTTTGTTTGCTGGTGGAGTATATTTTTTGCATAGTATTTAGTTTTTATGGCCTGGTCTTGTGCCGCAATAATAGTACTTTCCGTCTCTCCTTTTAAGACTCCTTGTGTCAACCAGTTGTAGGTGGTCTCTTTCTGAACTAGTATACTCTCGTTTACGCTTCGTGGATATTGCCCATGCATGTCTTTGGTGTGCCACGCTATTTTTATTTCATTTGCAATCGCTCTTTTCGTTGCATATTTTTTAGAATTTCTTGAGATAGGCTCGTCGTTGATATCTAGAGCAAGATTAGCATTAAGTTCTTCAGCTTTTTTCATAATAGACTTGCTGGCAGGTAGTTGTTGGTCTTGTCGTCTTATTATTTCTTTGTATTTATCTTCGTTCGCTTCTTTAAGATATTCTGCGAGATTGCTTATTGTAGCTTTGTACGCACCTGTGACTTGTATGAGACCCCTGCCTCCTTCCTTTCTTGCTACATAAAGTCGGTTTACATCAGCTCTCGGGTGATGTATTTTATAGCATGTTAAAAGCTTTCGGGTTTTGGTGTCTATATCTTCTAATTCTTTTTTTGTCCATTCCAGTACTCCAAAGCTGTAAAGAAGCACAGGTACTGCTAGCGACCCAATTGCCAATAGCTTGTTCTTTCCCGATAATTGAGTTTTCAGGATCATTCTGGCTCTTCGTCTATATTCTGTTATCACCTTTTTTTTCATTGCCTGTTGGTCAAATCCTTCGTGCTCCATTATCCCTAAATATTTATAGGTTTCCCCTTCCTCTAGATCCCTGATAGTTTGGTTTGTTTTCAATGTCAAGTTTTCTTTCCTAGTTGACTTTCCTCGTATAAACGATACCTTGGCGCATTTTTCTAACCCAAACTGCATCTTGATGTCTTCACTGAAAGTTGCTATAGTATTGAGGATGTCAGTCAATGTTGTATCGTTTTTGGTGAACACTTTCAGATCATCCATGTACAGAGAGTGGGAAATATCTTGTTGTTCGCCTTTGATTCGGTATCCTTTGTTTATTCTATTGATTTCTTCAGACAAGGGGGCAAGAGCAATACAAAACAGTAATGGTGATAAAGAGTCGCCCTGGAATATTCCCCGTTTTATGTTCACTATGCCTGCATTTATGATGTTCTGTTTGTAATTCATTTGCAGGTTGGTTTTCCAATTTTTCATATTTTCTGATATAAAATTTAGTAGATGATCATCAACCCCTACCATTTTCAGTGACTTTTCTATCCAGCTGTGGGGCACGCTATCGAACGCCTTTCTATAATCGATATACGCGATACTCAGGTTTTTTTTGTGTCGTTTGCAGTCTTCCATTATTATTTTAGTCAATAACAGCTGATCCTTGCAACCTTTTGTTCCTGACATACAGCCTTTTTGTTCTACTGGCATTAGTTTATGTGTCTTAAGATGGCTTGATAGTTTGCCTGCTATAATGCTAGTTAAGTTTTTGTATGTTGTGGAGAGGCAAGTGATCGGCCGATAATTTTTTGTTTTTTGGGTGTCTTGTGATTTCGGGATTAAAAACGTAATTCCTGTAGTCATCCATTCGGGAATAATTTCAGGATTACTTATCAGATTGTTATACTGTTTTGCTAAGTAGGGATGACTAACTGTTAATTTTTTTAACCAGAAGTTTGGAATTTGGTCAGATCCAGTTGTTTTCCAATTAGCTGTGGATTGTAAATGTTCTGTTACTTCCTTTGTACTTATGGGCTCCCATAACATCTTTGGTGTTGCCTCTTTGTCATGCCTACTTATCCAGTCGGCATCTTTTTCGTGCGACACCTCGGTCTCCCACAGATCTTTCCAGTATTGCTTTACTTCTTCAGGTTTAGGTGGTTGTGTTGGTGTTTGTTGGGCATTGTTTAACTTTCTGTAGAACTGTTTCCTATTACTTTCAAATAATGTATTGTCTAAGTAATAATTTCTACGTTTCTCATATCTCTTTATTCGTTGAACTTTCGCGCATATTTTTTGTCTGAGTATTTCAATAACTTCTGTTATCTTCTCCTTGCAGTCTATTTCGTATTTTCTATAAACTCTGGTAAGTTTTGCTAAAGAATCTCTTCCTATATTGTTTCTTCGAGCTTCTATTAGTAAAGATAATTCTCTTCTGTAGTTTTGTATCTTATGCTGCATCCTTTCTTTCCAATCTATTTTTGCTTTGTTTCTTGGGTCTCTGGATTTAGGCGGACCCAATATACGATTAGTAACTACTGTTGCTGCTGAATATATTAACACGTTGATTGTAGTGATATCTGCAAGTTGTCGTTGCAGGATCATAGTGCTTGCTGCATTCGCTATATTTAACTGCTGTTTTACTTTCTTGGTTTCCATAATTTTTCTTAGTTTCGGTCTGTTGTACATTGGGAATTCTCTATATTTATACATTTCTATCTCTATTTCTTCTGACATCTTTGTGATTTCTTCGTCATATCGTTCTTCTTGGCGTTCTTCTTGAGGTTCATCTTCGTTTGGATTTGGTTGTAAACTTGTTTGTATTTCTGTCCTTTCAAGTGGAGGCTCATTTTCATTTTCTTCTTCTGTTGTACTTCTCTCTATTTCATCTAATTCTATTGGTGTTAACTTATTTGCTCGTATGATATAGTTCTTTTGATTTAAAAGCTTCTTAGCATCAATGTTTGGTCGAGTGTTTGGGTTCCTCTCTCGCCATATGTTGTAAGTGTCTTTGTAATTTCCATGTCTTTCCTTAGTGTAAATATAACACCACATAACCTCCTTTATTTCATCTTTCGTCCAGCTACTTCTTACTACTTTTATTTGACTTCGCTCTTCTTGTGTTGCTGGATTTTCAGTAAGTGCAACAGGGCTCTGCTGTGATTCCGCTGAGGGACCTGCTGCACCATTCTGTTTTCTAGCTCTACTTCTCAACTCTACCATCTTCCCCACCATTCTTCCGTTTTCAATTGTTCTTTTATCCATATCGGTCTTCTACCAGCGCATCGTGCGTAAAGGGGCGGGCCGAAGTAGTTGGGAACGGGTATACCCTCGGAATAAATTACTCCTACCCCAGTTCCCTGAGGCCCAACCTTCGTTTTCCCTGTTCCGGTAAACTCGGACGAACAGAGACTCGCCCGGGGCAATGCAGATTCCGACCTCCACATCCAATACGCACTTCCCGATCAAGGCCCGAAGTGGCTGGTTCCAAACTCAACGTTGCAGTTACCACCTCGGCAGAGCAGGCTCACATCAACCCTTTTTGTTCAAACAATTTCAGGTACTCCCAGTGTACTACAATATCAGTTAATCCTCGTCATACTGCTGGTGGATTGCCGCTCCTAACATGGAGAACAGACGCATTCCTGCCACTGGTTCATCCGCCCGTAGCCGTTGACCATGTGACTTCCTGTTGGTCCGCGGGAGGTATTTTATTTCCCTCCTACCATCCATATCTGGAAGGCATTCCCCTATCCGCCACCTGGGGACGGTATTATTATTATTATTATTATTATTATTATTATTATTATTATTATTATTATTATTATTATTATTATTATTATTATTATTATTATTATTATTATTATTATTATTATTATTATTATTATTATTATTATTATTATTATTATTATTATTATTATTATTATTATTATTATTATTTCTCTTCTCACGTTCTCAACGGTTGTGCTGGAACCTTTTTCCGCCTATTCAGATGTAACTGGAGTAGGCTCGGATGTTATTAAGGTTCTAGCGGAGAGTACGGCTATTCAGCAAGTACATCTCTCTTATTCATAAATATTCTTGTCAGGTGGCAAGTGTGTAATAAGCATGCCTTTTGAAGCTCGATGTAGATTGTAAGGTAGATTGAGATCTTTTAAGGACTGATGTAGTGTTTTGGGTATCAAACCAATTGATGATATTATAATTGGTATTATTACTACACTGTTCATTTTCCAGATGCGTTGAATTTCCATCGCTAGCTCTGTATATTTGCGCTTCTTTTCGTCATGTGCTGTTTGTAAGTTTCTCGATCCAGGTATAGCAATGTCGATAAGGTAGGTTTTCTTTTTGTTTTTGTCTATAACGAGAATGTCGGGCTTGTTGTGATTGATTGTTTTGTCAGTGAGTACGGTTCTGTCCCAGAGAATTTTGTATTTTACCGATTCTAGTACAGGTTGCGGATTGTATTTATAATAGGCTGTTATTATTATTATTATTATTATTATTATTATTATTATTATTATTATTATTATTATTATTTCTCTTCTCACGTTCTCAACGGTTGTGCTGGAACCTTTTTCCGCCTATTCAGATGTAACTGGAGTAGGCTCGGATGTTATTAAGGTTCTAGCGGAGAGTACGGCTATTCAGCAAGTACATCTCTCTTATTCATAAATATTCTTGTCAGGTGGCAAGTGTGTAATAAGCATGCCTTTTGAAGCTCGATGTATAGATTGTAAGGTAGATTGAGATCTTTTAAGGACTGATGTAGTGTTTTGGGTATCAAACCAATTGATGATATTATAATTGGTATTATTACTACACTGTTCATTTTCCAGATGCGTTGA
Source organism: Agrypnus murinus (assembly GCA_929113105.1). Classification (NCBI taxonomy): domain Eukaryota; kingdom Metazoa; phylum Arthropoda; class Insecta; order Coleoptera; family Elateridae; genus Agrypnus; species Agrypnus murinus. The sequence continues at coordinate 252,202,021 of OV816024.1, read as the reverse complement.
ATTTCCATCGCTAGCTCTGTATATTTGCGCTTCTTTTCGTCATGTGCTGTTTGTAAGTTTCTCGATCCAGGTATAGCAATGTCGATAAGGTAGGTTTTCTTTTTGTTTTTGTCTATAACTAGAATGTCGGGTTTGTTGTGATTGATTGTTTTGTCAGTGAGTACGGTTCTGTCCCAGAGAATTTTGTATTTTACAGATTCTAGTACAGGTTGCGGATTGTATTTATAATAGGCTGTTCTTTCTTGAATGAGTTTACAGCGTAAGGCTAGTCTCTGATGTAATATTTTTGCTACATTGTTGTGCCGAGTAAGATATTCCGTGTTTGCAATGCTGGTGCAACCATTTAGTATGTGTTCAATGGTTTCGCCTTGTTTTCCGCACTTTCTACATTTATCTTCTATGTCGGGTATTTTCAGTATATGTTTTTGATAGTTTCTGGTTGGAACCACTTTGTCTTGAATGGCCATTAAATAACCCTCGGTTTCACTGAAGAGGTCTCCGCGACTGAGCCATTTGTTCGACGCTTTCTGATCGACAATATCTTGGTTCAGATCGTGGTAGAAAACTCCGTGTATAGCCTTTCGACCCCATGCCTCTTGAATATCCTCGTATGTTATTATCGGGATGTTGAGGTCTCTGTTTCTTAAATTTGTCGGCGTGTATTTGTTGTCAGCTTCCACTACAGTTCGATGTAAGTTTGAGTCCGTTGAGTAGAAGTAACTACGGATGTTCTGTATCTGATTCGAGTGGAGATTTTTCAGATTTATTATACCTTTTCCTCCTCTGTTCCTTGGTAAAGTCATTCTTTCTATGCATGTTTTTGGGTGTTGATGTCCGTGTTTTGTTAGTGTTGTACGAATAATTCTTTCTAAGTTTTCAAGATCAGTTGTAGACCATTTGATTATTCCGAAGGAATATGTGAGAGTTGGTATGGCGAACGTATTGATAGCTTTTACCAAGTTTCTGCCTGTTAGCTGTGTTTTTGCAAGAATATTGATTCTTTCTTTAAAAGTTTGTTGTAGTTGTTGCTTTATATCCGTATGTTCGATTTTTAGCGCCTGATGTATTCCTAAGTATTTGTATTGTTGGTTTTCTGTCATTCAATGCCATGGGTTATGTTTTGTTCAGCTGGAATTGTCAGTTTTCCTTTGTTTATATGTAGACTTTTACATTTACTAAGCCCAAATTCCATTTGTATATCTTGACTGAACTGTTTTACCACGTCTGTTAGAAGTTTGAGTTGTGTTTCACTGGAAGCAAAGAGTTTTAAGTCATCCATGTACATGAGATGACTTAATCGGTGTTGACTGTTGGGTGCTTTTATGACGAATCCGTAGTTGGTGTCATTTAGTAACTTACTGAGGGGATTTAAAGCCATTGTAAACCATAGTGCACTTAAGGTGTCCCCTTGAAAAATGCCTCTGCGTATATCAATGTACGGGATTGTGATTAAGCCGTCGTTTGTCCTCAGGGTTAAGCTAGTCCGCCATTGTTTCATGGATTTTTCAAGAAATTGTTGGATTATGGGGTGGATTTTATATATCTTTAAGATATGTGTGAGCCATGAGTGCGGTACAGAATCGAAAGCCTTCTTGTAGTCTATGTAGGTTATATGAAGGTTTCGTTTATTTAAGCGGGCTTGTTGTAATACTACCGAATCAATTAGGAGTTGTTCTTTACATCCATAAGATTTCTGTTTACATCCTTTTTGTTCTTCTGCTATTATTTGATTTTGTTCGAGGTGTTCGTAGATCTTTTTTGTGAGACAGGACGTAAGTAGTTTATAGATTGTTGGGAGACAGGCGATAGGTCTGTATTTACCAGGGTCCTTTTGGTCATTGAGGTCTTTTGGTATCAGATACGTTGTTGCGTTAGTAAAAAAGGTAGGCATGTTTTCAGGGTGGCGTACTATGTCTGTAAAGTATTTAGCCAGGTAGTTATGTGAGCAGGTAAAGCGTTTCCACCAAAAATTATAAATTTTGTCTTGCCCAGCTGTTTTCCAATTCATAGTGCTTTTCACTGTCGCTTTTATGTCTTCTACGGATATTTCGTGAAAGTTCATAGCTTGTATATGGTTAGGGGCTGTGGTTGGTAGCCATGAAGCTGTTTTATTATGTTCTGCATTGTCTGTGTATATTGGTTTCCAGAATGTTTCTAATTCTTGTCTAGATGGTGTTGCAGTTTCTGTTGTTGTTATATTTTGGTTCAGGGAGCGGTAAAATATTTTCTCATTAGTTTGGAAGAGCTTGTTCTGCATTTTTCTGTTGTAGCTTTTCCAGTATCTACTTAGTTTTGCTGAGTAGACAGATAACTTTTGTTTCATTGTGTCTAGTATTTGCTCATCGTTGGTGTTTTCATTATCTCTGTTACAGTGTTTTCTATATGTTCGTCTGATGTTATGTATTATATTTCTTAGTCGGTTTGTAGCGTTGTCTCCTTGTGTTGTGTATGCTAATAATCTAGCAATATCTGTTCTGAGGTTTCGTATTTTAATTGTTAGTCTGGTTTTCCACGGAATAGTGCGTTCGGTTCGTTTTATTTGTACCTCGTGTTCCTTTAGTTCTAAGCCCAAGATACGTATTGTAGTGGCAGCAGCGCAGTATATTAGTTTATGCAGCTCTAGAATGTCTTTGATATTTATCAGTAATTGAGGTAGTATATTACAGTTTAGAGTGTGAATGGTTTTCGACAATTTAGTCGAACTGTGCAGTTTGGGAAGCTTTGGTCTTTTGGTTGGGTCTAGGTCGCCGTATTCTATAAGTGTGGTGTGAAGTAAGCTTTTGATATACTCTGTGTCATTTTCATCAGTATGTTCTTGTTGCTCTTCGGGGCGGTCTTCGTTAGATTCTTCGTTTGTTTGGGATTCATCTACGTTCCCTTCAGTTTCATTTTCTACGTTTATATTTTGTGTTTGTTCTTGGTTTACTTCTTCTTCATTTGGATCTTCATCTGCTTCGGCGATCTCATCGAGTTCACCTTTGACTTGCTGTTTTATTTCATCTAAGATAGCATTAAGAATCATGTTTTTGTTACATATGGCTCTTATTTGATCAGAGAGCCTCTGTTTGCTAGCTTCATATTGGGGATATTTAGCGATAAATTCAGTGTGTATAGCATCTCTATATCCAGTAAAATCTGTTTCGAGCTTCGTTACCTTGTAGTATGTGCGCATTAAAAATTGATTAACTTCTATTGTCCATTTCTTGCGCCTTCTTACAGTAGCGTTTCCATCGATGGCCAGTGGTTGAGCATTAGGAACATCTTCTGGAACGACGATATTTAGTTCTGAGTTATCGTCAGCAGGCACCTCTAGTGCTCTATTAGATTGTGTGGGTTGGTTTGTTCGCACCGGGGGATTCTTGACACCTCTGCCCCATCTAAGGGGCGCCCGGGACTCGGGGCTATTATTATTTTCTCTGCTCATGTTTTAATTTATCACAGGTGAAACCTGGTGTTTTCCTCCCTATTATTTTTACTTCCCGGGAGAGTACAGGATAGCTCCCCTTTGGGATCAAATGGGGATTATTATTATTATTATTATTTTTTTTTTTTTTTATGTAAGCGACTCGACTGCCAGGGTCATTTGTCGCTCTTGCTATATAATACTACAGCAGCAAACTGATGCAATAACATATAAATATAACTAACGAAACGAGCACAACAATATATACAACCACCATGAACCAAAATACGTAATAGAATAATCCACAAAACACTAATAGGACGGTAACATGTATATAAATATGTAAAATAAATAAAACGAGATTAAAATTCGATGTGTAAATAAATAAACATAATTTAAATATATAAAATATCACAGTTAATAGTTTTTATCACAGACTAATTTGTATTTGTATAAATAAAATATAGAAAATTAATAAAATATAGAAAATATCACAGGTGCTTCTTAATTCTATACTATAAATCCTTGAATAGCTCTATTCTTTTTATAAATTCTAGGGCTTCTGTACTGCCATTAATCAGGTTTTCAATGTCAAAGGAGGCACGTTGAACATTGTATTGGTGACATTCTAACAATATATGACGAATGGTTAATGGCACTTCACACATATAACAGATTGGTTGATTATCACCAGACAACATATATTTTGAGGTCAGGTAGGTATGCCCAGTTCTGATTCTCTGTAATACTACTTGTTCCTTTCTTGTAAGGTGGGGTGGATATGTAAATCCACCGACTTTAGGCTGTAAGCTTCTAAGGTAAGTATTACTTCGGTCCCAATAACTTTGGTATTTCTCACGTATTTTGTTTTTAATCACCGTTTTTAGGTCCTGCAATCTAATTGTTTGCTGGATTTCCAACTCATCACTTGCAGCTTCCTTTGCGGCTATGTCAGCTTTCTCATTTCCTTGAATATTGCAGTGACTTGGAACCCATACAAATATTATATTTTTATTGTGACTTAACAGGTGATGACATGAGTGACGTATTTTTTGTATTATTGCATCTTGGGAGAATCGATCATTTATAGCTAGTAAAACAGAGAGAGAGTCAACACAAATTGCGAACTGTAAGTGGATGGATTCTAGACATATGTTGAGAGCATCCTGTACGGCTAATGCTTCGCAGGTAAATATGCTTACGAATTTCGGTAGAGAACGCTTCAAAACAGTATTATTATATACAACAGCATAACCTGCACCATGGTCCGTTTTGGAACCATCCGTAAATATCAGTTGATATGTGTTTATATTAATCACTAAATCAAGGTAGGCTTGCCTTATAGCTGCGGAACTGATCTCTCTCTTGTTTAGCTTAATTAAATCCAGTTTTATTATTGGAGAGTTACAGATCCATGGTTGTATATGATCATTTATCGTAGGACTTGCTAAATACTGATGGATATCTAAGTTATTTACAACAGTAGAGGAACGGAATGAAGATGATTGATGCCGACTGGGTTGCTCAGAGTAGTGATTAGCAAAGGTGTTTCTTTTGAACAGCTTGTATACTTTATGCCTAGAATCGCGACTTAAGTTAACGCGATATTGTGCTATGCATCGCTCGCGTCTTAATTCCAATGGTTCTAATCCTGAATCGGCATATAGACTGTCAACTGGACATGTTCTTACGGCGCCTATAGCATATCTAATTCCGCTGTTGTGAATTACATTTAAAGGAGCAAGCCGACTTGGTTTTGCTGATGAGTATGCTACACAAGCATAGTCAAGTCTGGAAAGAATAAGGCTCTTATGAATGCGCAGCAGAACTTCTCGGTCTGATCCCCAACCAGTGTGTGCTAGCACTTTTATTACATTTAAAACGTTTTTGCACTTAACTATAAGTTGATCGATATGGGATTTCCAGGTAAGTTTTTTATCTAATGTTACTCCAAGATATCTAATATTATCAACATTTTCTATTTCATTGTCTCCCAATATAAAGGTAGGTGGGTTTTGACACGTGCTACGCTTCCTGCAAAAATGTATGGATTTCGTTTTCGATAATGAAATCTCAAGATTTCTTTGTTTTAATAAATCAAAAACGTTTGTGAGTGCAGTTTGTAGTCTTTCCCGTATGTCATCTGCAGATTTTCCGACTGTGAAAAGCACTATATCGTCCGCATAAGCACAATAGTTGACCGAGTTCCCTATAGAAACTAAAACTGAGTTAACAGCAACTAAAAATAAAGTGGCGCTTAGCGGCGACCCTTGAGCAGTACCGTTTTTTAAGCGATATGTGTTAGACAGCGTGTTATTTGCTCTGACATTTATGGAGCGATTCTCCAAAAATTGTTTTATAAAACAAGGTAGATTACCTCTAAAACCCCATTGATGTAGCTGCTGCGAAATATCGGTAGATTTTATCGCATTGAAAGCATTTTTCAAGTCGAGAAATACTGCAGAGGCGTGTAGATTAAATAGAAAGCAATTGTTAATAAAGTTTTCAATGCAAACAATTGCGTCCGTCGTAGAGTGGTGTTTCCTGAATCCAAACTGATAAGGCGAGAGCAGGTTTAAATCTTCGAGTGTCCAACATAGTCGATAGTTGACCATCTTTTCCATTAGCTTAGCAATACAACAAGTGATGGAGACAGGTCTAAAATGTGATGGTTCAGATGGTGTTGGAACTTTTGGTATCGGCATTATAATAGCATTTTTCCAGGATTCAGGAACATCTTCACCCTGGCATACCGCATTTAAAGCAAAAAGCAATTTAACCTTGTTTTCTACCGTCAACTGTTTTATCATCTCTATAGATAAATTATCTGGACCCAAAGCATTACTCTTAGAATTGGCGATAGCATGATTTAATTCATCCATTGTGAAAGGGAGGTTATAAGAGAGTTCCTCCTCTATGTGAAAATCCGGATCTATTGCTGGTAGTGCTTCATCAAATTCTTTGTTATGTGACTGTGCAAAATGTATACCTAAGTTGTCCGCTATTTGTTTAGGATCACTAATCACAACATTATCAACAGTTAGTGACAAAATGGATGATGAACAACTGACTCCTTTTATAGATTTGACCTTGTGCCAGATTTCTTTCATAGGTGTGTTACCTCTTATGGACGAAACATACTTTTGCCAAGATTGTTTTTTAGCATTTGCAATGGTTTTACGACAGATGGCTCTTTTTCGTTTAAAAAGTATTAGATTCTCTTGACTACGTTGTCGCTTGAATTTTTGTAAAGCTTTTTTCTTTTCAGCAATAACTACTCTTACAGTGTCAGACCACCACGGAACCTTGCGCCAGCTTTTAATTGTGCCGGATCTTTTTGGTATACAATAGTTTGCTGTCTCAAGAACTGCAGCGGTGAAACCTTCCATCGATGTAGATGGATTTTCTGATAATATTTCAGCTAATCGACTATTGAAATCTATCCAATCTGCTCTTTGGAACATCCATCGCTCAGTTAGATAAGTTACGTTTTTCTTTAAATTATTATTATTATTATTATTATTTTTAATTATTTTCTCGACTTTTAGTCGGTATGTACGTATTACTTGAGGAAGTTTTACTTCATCCAAGAAATACCATTACAACGACAGAAATTTTCTGACAAGGTAACAAGTTTGAAGAATTACAGCCTTTTGAACTACAATCGACAGACCGTTCTGTAGACCAATTATTATTATTATTATTATTATTATTATTATTATTATTATTATTATTATTATTATTATTATTATTATTATTATTATTATTATTATTATTATTATTATTATTTCTTTTTATTTTCATTTGCTTCTTCAGGTTATTCCTGGTTCTTTAATGCCGAAAGTACACCGTACCCCTTGGGCTTATTGTTTAATTTTGAGGTGTTATATCCAAGACCTTCCTTAAAATGTGCGCTGTTCCTAAGAGTACGCTTTTCTGTAGACTCTGCGTATATTGTGTGCCTGGTATATTTTTTAAGTAGTTGCTGAATTTTCTTGATACCGTTCCTAATGCCCCTATGATAATAGGTATAACTTTGGTCTTACAATGCCACATTCTTTCTATCTCAATGGCTAGATCACGGTATTTCAACAGCTTTTCTGCCTCTTTGTCGTGAATTCGGCGCTCTCCTGGTACTGCTACATCTATTAAGTAACACGTTTTTTCTTTCTTGTTTTTTAATATGATGTCTGGCTTATTAGCTCTTATTTCTCGATCTGTTTGTATCGGTTGGTTCCACATTATGACAGTGTCGTCTTTTTCTACCACCTGTGCCGGTTCGTGCTCATACCACCTCTTGTCAACTTCTATGCCGCATGCCTTACTTATATTATAATGAATATTTCGGCATACCTGGTCATGCCTCTTGATATACTCATGTTGGGCAAGTACACGGCACCCTGACACTATGTGATCGATCGTTTCGTCAAATTCACCGCACAATCTACATTTGCCATCTGTTTGTTGATGTAATATGGTTCTGGCAAAGTATTTGGTGTTTATGGCTTGATCTTGTGCGGCTACGATGGTGCTCTCTGTCTCTCCTTTTAGTTTTCCTTCTGACAGCCAATTGAAGGTTGTTTCTTTACTAACGGATTCGTTTATTATTATTATTATTATTATTATTATTATTATTATTATTATTATTATTATTATTATTATTATTATTATTATTATTATTATTATTATATTATTATTATTATTATTATTATTATTATTATTATTATTATTATTATTTTTTTTTTTTTTTTTTTTTTTATAAGTAAGCGACTCGACTGCTAGGGTCATTTGTCGCTCTTGCTACACAAATTGCTGTTGTATATGATCAGTAAAAGCACGGTGCAATAACATATAAATATAACTAATGAACAGGTACAACATTATACACGACTTACATGAACTAAAATATGTAATAGAATACGACACAAAACACTAATAAGACGGTAACAGGTATATAAATATGTAAAATAAATAAAACATGTTAAAATAAGTTGTGTAAATAAATAAACATAATTTAAATATATAAAAATATCACAGTTAATAGCTTTATCACAGACTACGTAGTTTCACAATTTAGAAATTAAATTGGTACATCTCAGGTATTTTAATAATTTTAAAATATTTTCTTTGCTATTGCTCAATATTTCTTTTAAACTGTCAGATAAATCACAAGCGGTTCTCTGATTAGTGTATTCTCGACATTCTATAAGAATATGCTGGACCGTGAGTGGAGTAACGCACGTGGGACAATTAGGTCTATTTCCTTCTGTTAGCAGAAAGGTCGAAGTTAAACAAGTGTGACCTATTCTTAGCCGACAAAGTGTCGCTTGTTCTTTACGGGTAAGTATAGTTTCTTGTAGTTGTAGCTTCACGCTAGTTCTTATCTGTTTCAAAGCGGTGTTTTTGGTATCCCACTCGGCTTGCCAGCGAAGTTCCGACTTGTGCCTTATATATAGTTTGATGTCTTTTGGCCAAATCACATCAACATCGTTCCGGGGTCGAGCCGCTGCCAACTTTGCAGCTTCGTCCGCTTTCTCGTTTCCGGGGATGCCTATGTGACTTGGTATCCAAATCCAAGCGACATATTTACCTTCACTGACTAGAGTAGCTAGTAATGAATGTATATCTTGTATTATTGCGTCACTATTGAATTTTCTACTTATGGCTAACAAGGAAGACATAGAGTCAGTGCAAATTATTTGAGTGACCGATGTTGACTCGCGGCACATCAATAAGGCTTGAAATAAAGCGTACATTTCGCAAGTAAATACACTACTAATGTTCGTGAGTGACCAACTATATAGGTTATTACCATCGACTACGGCACATCCAGCTCCCGTCTCAGTCTTAGATCCATCCGTATACAGTACTTTACATGATCCGTATGTTTGAAGAATATTTAGAAATTCCGTTTTAATAACACTATTAGCTGTTTCAGTTTTGCTGTATTTCTGAAGATCAAGGCGGATGTTTAGTGATGGAGTAGTCCATGGACCAATTTCAGGGAAGGTGTTTTCATAGAAACCTGATTCAGGTATTTCCCATGCCCTAGAGGCGAAAATAGATCTGACAGTTGCTGGTCTTGTATGTGTGTTTTTCGCTTCATAGTGGTCTAAGAGAGCATTATTGAGAAAATATGCTCGAATGTGATTGTGTCTGCGAGATAATGCTGTGACACGGTAATTTAGTAGTAACTTTTTGCGTCGTAGCCAAAGGGGTTTCAAACCCGATTCCACATATAAACTTTCCGCTGGACTGGTAACAAAGGCTCCTGTTATACAACGAATTGCAGTGTTATGTACAGAATCTAAAACACGCAGACGAGATGGTTTGGCAGATGAATATATAACACTGCCGTAGTCTATACGGGATAGAACCATAGATTTGTATAACATCAACAGTGTCTGACAGTCAGATCCCCAATTTATATTGGATAGACATCTGAGTATGTTTATAACATTATTACAGCGAGCTTTCAAGTTGTTAATGTGTAGTGTCCAGGTAAGCTTAGAGTCGAGTATTAGGCCTAAATAACATATATTATCAACATTTCTTACAGGTATCGAGTTTAATTGAAAAGAATGTTGTCGTCGACAGGTACTTCGTTTGCGACAAAAGTGCAGCGAAACTGTTTTCTCAATGGAGATTTGAAAACCTCTGTTGGAAGCCTCCGAGGATAACTTGGTAAGTGCATTTTGCAAATTTACTTCAATATTATTGAAGGAGTTTTCAAAATCAAATATGACAATATCATCTGCATAGGCACAGTATCGAACAGTTCTGTCAATGGATGCCAGCAGTCCTTGTATCGCTATTAGAAACAGAGTGGCGCTTAGTGAGGAACCTTGAGGTGTTCCGTTTTTAATCTCATGATTTTCTGACATAACGTTACCGACTCTGACTCTAATAATGCGATTTTCTAGAAAGGATTTAATGAACTTAGGTAAATATCCTTTTATGTTCCATTTATGTAACTGTTCTAGTATTGTACTGTGCCTAGCAGTATCGAATGCACTTTTAAGGTCTATAAAAACCGCTGTTAAGTGAAGACCCGTAAGAAAACTCCCTTGGATGGCATTTTCAATGTATATTAATGCATCAGTCGTAGAATGGTCTTTGCGAAAACCGAATTGGTATTTGCTCAACAGTTGTTTAGATTCAAGTAACCATGAAAGTCTTTTTGTAACCATCCTTTCCATTAATTTGCATATACAACTTGTAAGGGATATTGGCCTGAAGCTTGACGGGTTTGTTGGTGTTTTGCCTGGTTTCAGTATAGGAACTATGGTAGCTTCTTTCCAGGACTCTGGTAGAATACCAGTTGTCCATACGTTATTGTACGCATTTAACAAGTTTATTTTTGCATTTTCAGATAAATGCTGAAGGAATGCATTCACGATACCATCTCTGCCTGGAGCCGTGTTGCTGCTTTTTTCAAGAGCCTCATTTAATTCTTCAATACTGTAGGGGCAGTTGTAGACTAATTCTTCGTTCGTATGAAAATCTAGAGTTTCTTCTGTATTAGTTTCAGCATGTTCTAAGTTACATAGCTGCGCAAAGTGCTGTGCTAGGTAATTAGCTACTTCGTGTTGATCGGTTATAATCTGATCATCTCTATTTACAGTGATATTAAAAGAACTACGGTTTCCAGCGATGGCTCGTACTCTTTTCCATACTTCACCAACATCAGCAGAGGCGGACATAGTGGAGACGTATTCGCGCCAAGACTTCCTTTTTGCTTCCTGAATAGTTTTGCGACATATTGCACGAGCTTTTTTAAATTTGATTAAGTTGTCGATGGTTGAGTTTCTTTTTAGGAGAGTAAGTGCGCGTTTCTTTTCGACAATGACAGATCGTATCTGTTCATTCCACCACGGAACTATTCGTTTATGACAAGTACCTTTTGTTTTTGGCACATATTTTGATGCCGCCTCTGTTATAATGTTGGTGATATCAGACATCGTTAATTCTGTATCTAAGGAGGAAATCGATGTATCAACGAATTCTTTATATGCATCCCAGTCAGCTTTTGATAAAATCCATCTTTGTGGAATTGCCGTGGGAAGGTGTCCAGAGTTAATCTTATTGATGACAATAGGATAGTGGTCGCTGAAATGTAGGTCAGAGTCAGTAGAGAAGTCTAATGTAGTAGATAGAGTGGGAGTGCACAATGTCAAATCTATAGCGCTAAACTGTCCAGTGGAGATATCGAGATGTGTTGGGTTACCGTTATTTAAAAGGCATATATCTAGTCTGTCAATCAGACTCTCAACAGCTCTGCCCTGAAGGTCGTTTTTATTGGACCCCCAAGTAAGACTGTGTGCGTTAAAGTCCCCGCAGATCACATATGGATGAGGTAACTGGTTGAGCAAATCCTCGAAATCTTCAATATTCCACGGTACGCTTGGAAAATATACGTTGCAAATAGTCACAGGTTTAGGATGTAAAGTGCGTATTGCAACGGCCTGCAATTCGGTGTTAAGCGTTAAGACATTATACGACATATTTTCTTTCCCGAATATGGCAACGCCTCCATGAGCACGTTCTCCATCTGTGACATCTTTTCGTATTGTATTATAATTTTTGAGTTTATAATTATGGACATGATTAAATTTGGTTTCTTGTATACAAATAAAGTCGGGACTATAGTTTGAGATTAGTAAATCAATTGAACTCAGCTTATTTAGGTATCCACGGCAATTCCATTGTATGATAAATGTATTATCCATCGTAAAAGGTTGTTAAGATGTAATAGTTATGGGCTCTTACGAGGCTTACCTTTCGGCCAGCCTTTTTTCTTTTTTGTGATTTTTTTTATAATCGCTTGATCAACATGATCTAGACTACAGTCTATACCAGATCTCTCATCTTCTGACTTACTGTTAATTTGGGAGAGTTTTCTTTTATCCTTTGTACTTTCATTTATCGTGTTTATTTCGGGTTCTTTACTTGTTGAAGCATGTACGGGTTTATTGGTTTTAGGAGCAGGTGTTTGAACAATAATTGAGGTCTCATCATCACTGGTGGTGGTTTCTAGAGAAGCAGTTCTTTTTATTGAAAGAGCACTGGTTAATTTAGCCAGTTCAGTTTTAATTATTCCTCTAATTTCAGGAATTAGCGACCTAAGTGTTGTCGCTTCTGAAGGAGTAGTAGCTTGGGCATAGGAACGGGAAGGGACTACAAGGGTATTAGACATGCGTTTTGCTTCGATATAGGTAACTCTGTGTACGGTCTTGATTTCCTGTATCTTAATTTCTTGTTGGAATACTGGACAAGTCTTTGATATCGCTGAGTGGTTTCCCTTGCAATTAGGGCAAGTGAAGGGTTGGGTACAAGCTTCACCTCTATGCGGAGGGTTACCACATATACATATTTCAGTCTTGTTACAAGCAGACGACACATGACCAAATGATTGGCATTTGTAACAGCGGATAGGTGGAGGTATATAGGGTCTCACACTTAAGGAATAAAAAGCTGCAGTGATAGTTTTCGGTAACTTAGGTGTGCTAAAAGTAAGAATGTGATTGGGGGTATCGACAAGTTCCCCGTTTCTTCTACTTTTAATCCTTCTTACTTCAACAACACCCTCATGTTTCAAACCCTGCTTGATCTCATCTAGACTGCAGTTAAGGAAGTCTCGACAGTACACTACTCCCTTAGATATGTTAAGTGTCATATGAGGATACACTTTAACATCAAATTCGCCAAATCGGGTAACTTCTAAGAGTCGTTTCGACTGTGCATTCGAAACTGTCTCTATCAAAATCATCCCTTGCATTCTTTTAACCATTTTCGTTCTTCCAATTAAACCATAAATAACCTTGGATATGATAAATGGACTAATCGTTAAAAAATCACCATCATTCTTCTCCATGACTAGGAACCGGGGACAATCCACCGTCTCTCTATGCCAAAAACTCTCTCTTATAGGGGGGAAATCTGTATTGGAAAGGGTTGGGTTGGGAAGGACTGAAGGGGTTAATGGGATTGAAGGGGAGGTTGGGATTGGGGTTGGGGTTGGGATTAGGGATTGGGAAGGGGTGGAGCCGGGAAGCTCCGGATTTAAAATATCAACACTCATGACAAAATTATCCCTAACTTAGGGGAGCTGCCCCGGTGGGGTATACCCATGACGGCGGGATCACCACCGACACCAGCAAGTTCCCCTGCTGCACCGGGAATATGCCCAGGTGGGAGGAAAATTCAACTCCCTAGGACTCCAGTCCCTTACAAGTTAAAATAACCTTCGGGGATCCCACGCCTCCGACGACGTGGGCACCCCCCTAAGCGCTTGCCAGGCCGGGGGCCTGCGGAAGCTTGACTCCACTTCAGGTGAAGTGAAGCTACACCCCGCAGCGCCAGCTCGTACGTCAAATCCAAAAACCATAATCATTTGCGTAAGCCAGTCCATTGCATACGTCGTCATACAAGAAAGAAGGAAAATTAAAAGGTCCCCTAGCCCTCGAATACTCTAATAGCGTCGGGGCCTGGAAGGAACAAGAGTTGGTCAAGGGAGACCAGATAGAACAGAAAAATAGAGAGGGACCTGTCCGTAAGGCTAGTTGAAGTATAGACAGGCCCAGCTAGGGTACCTCGGGTTGCCAGCCCCTGTACTCACAAGGTGTGAGCCCCTCAGGGGATTATTATTATTATTATTATTATTATTATTATTATTATTATTATTATTATTATTATTATTATTATTATTATTATTATTATTATTATTATTATTATTATTATTAATATTATTATTATTATTATTATTATTATTATTATTTTTGCGTATCTCGTGACTTCGCACGGTACGTATAACTTACTCACGGGTCTATTGACCAAGGTGAAAGTAAGTATTTATCTATTGTTTAGGTATTTGTATTGTTTAGATATAATTTATGATTCACCTAAAAATTTCCTAACCATATTGCAGGTGCTTAATATTACAGATTTTTGCATGTTCATGTACATAAGCGATGGCATATCTAGTTTTCGTAGAGAGTCGTGGATTGTCTTTGGAATTACTCCAGTGGCTGATATGATAATAGGTAATATATAGACATATTCCATTTTCCACATTTTTTTATTTCAATTCCTAATTCTGTGTATTTTCTTATTTTTTCAGCATGTGCATTTTGCAGGTTACCAGTGTTCGGGATAGTGATATCTATAAGGTAGGTTGTTTTATTGGATTTGTTTACTAGAGTAATATCTGGTCTATTATGAATGATAGTCTTATCGGTGATTATTCCCCTGTCCCAGTACAGTTTTATATTTTCATTTTCTAATACTTTTTCAGGGTTGTATTTGTAATAAGGTATGTGCTCATGTATAAAGGAGTATTTATTGGCCAGTTTGTCATGTAATATTTTTGCCACATTATCGTGTCTTGCCTTATAGTCTTCTTTGGTTATAGCTTGGCACCCTGATATAATGTGCTGAATGTTCTCCACTGCTTGATTACAGCGTCTGCATGTGTCGTTTTGCGTACCATCTTTAATAATGTGTTTTTTGTAATTTCTTGTGTTTACAATCTGGTCTTGTATGGAACACATAAAACCTTCTGTTTCTGGAAATAGACCAGCGTGTGTTAGCCAAGCGTTAGAGGCTTTCTTATCAACGTGAGGTTGACTTAATTCGTACACATGTTTTCCGTGCAGCGCCTTCCCTGTCCACCTTCTATGTTTTTCTTCGTTTGCTATTTGCGGAAAGTGAACTTCGTTTGCTAGGTTTAGAGGAGAGTAGTTATTGTCGATGGTAACTATTGCTTGATGTGTGATAGATGTGGCTTGTTTTTCCAGAAAATAATTTCTTAGTAATGCCTTCTGTTTATTTAGTAGGTTGTTTAAATCTACTATTCCCCTTCCGCCGTCGATACGTGGCAGTGTGAGTCTTTCAGTTGCCGATTTTGGATGATGAAACCTAGCCGATGTTAGTGCCTTTCGTGTCTTTCTTTCTATTTCTTGTATATCCGTTTCTGTCCATGGAATGACTCCAAAGGAGTACGCTAGCATAGGAACTGCATATGTATTGATGGCTTTTATTATATTCTTTCCATAGAGCTTGGTTTTAGTTAACATTTTTATTCTATTCATATATTCCGATGTTAAGTCTACCTTCATTTGTGTTGTTTGATTCATACGAGATTGCTTTATGCTTCTTGCATGGCTTTTATATCTTCTCCACTTGTTGTTTCATAATTTACAATTTCCCTTTTTCCTTTGCGCATGCTTTGCGTTCTACATTTACTCAGTCCAAATTTCATGCAAATGTCTTCGCTGAAAATTTCGACTATTTTTAACATTTGTTTTAGATGTTGTTCTGTGCTACTATAAATCTTAATGTCGTCAACGTACATGAGATGGGTTAACATGACGTTGGTGTTACGACTTTTTGCGATTGTGTATCCTTTACAGTTGTTCAGCATTCTGGACATGGGGTTAAGAGAGAGGCAAAACCATAGTGGGCTTAAGGAGTCCCCCTGGTATATACCTCGTCTTATTTTTATAGGATCGCTAGTAATGGTTTCGTTCTTGGATTGTAAATTTAGAACTGTTTCCCAGCGCTGCATTGTAATTTCCAAAAATCTGATAATGGTCGGGTTAATTTTATAAATTTTCAATATTTCCAGGAGTCAGCTATGCGGCACTGAATCGAACGCTTTTTGGTAATCTATATATGCGGTGTAAAAATTACGGTTCTTTTTGTAGGCTTGATTCATTGCTGTCAAGTCTATTATAAGTTGTTCTTTGCAGCCCTGGGATTTCTTCCGGCATCCTTTCTGCTCTTCTGATAGGATGGTGTTGTTTTCGCAGTGTTTGTAAATAATTTGCGAAATACATGCTGTCATGATTTTATATATAGTGGGCAAGCACGTTATTGGTCTATAGTTGCTTGCGTCTTGTGTTTGGTCGTTTTTCGGCAGCAGATATGTTTTACCCTGCGTGAGAAACGTGGGCATGGTGTTTGGTTTTCTTATAAAGTTATTTATATGTTTTGCTAGGGCTTCGTGAGTGGTGGTTAGATGTTTTATCCAGAAGTTGTGTATGTGATCACTCCCGGGAGCTTTCCAGTTATGCGTGTTATTAATTACTTCCACTACTTCATCTTTTGTTATTTTCTCGTATGCCATGTTTCGAACTTGTTGGTTTAATATTTTTTCTTCTGCTATGCAGGGCGCTCTACCTCGTTCGACCAGATACTCTTCCAGTATTGCTCTCTGTTCTTTAGATGGTGTACTGTCGACGGGGTTTTTGATCTTTGATTGCAGATTTCTGTAGAATTTGCCTTCTTGTTCTTGAAACAGTTTGTTTTCATATATTCTTTGTCCGCTCTCTTTATACCGTTTGAGTTTTGTTGATAAAGCCGTTATCTTCTGCTTTAAAGTGTCTAAATATTCATCTATACTGGAATTGTGCTCCTCGTGTGTAGTGTGCACTTTATAGGTGTCCATGATTTTGTTTATTTTGGCTATTAATCTAACTGATCTAACCCCCTGCTTGTATTTTGTTAGTCTGTTTATGTCTTTTCGTAATATTGCTATTTTTCTTTCTAGTCTTGTTCTCCAGTTATCGGATACCTTAGTTGTTTTCTTTTCATGGTGTATATTTATCTTTGCGCCATTGTCCTCTGCTGCCACCAGCGCTGCGCAGTAAATAAGAGTATGTAAGTCCCCGAAGTTGTTTATTTTACCTAAAATCTGGGGCAACAGTTTATTTATAGCTCTTACTGTTGTGCAAAGTCTAAATGTTGTTTTTTGTTTCGGTATTGGTGGTCTTTGCGTCGGGTCAGTTCCTAAGTACATTGCCAACGCACCTTCTAATTTGTTTGTCAGTTGTCTGATTCGTTCCTCTTCCAAAGTGTATTCTTCTGTTTCTTCAGAATTGTCTGTAACTGAAGGATTTTCATTGGTGTTTGTTATTTCTGGATGTTGTATAGCGTCATCTACTTGTTCTCTGTCTATGTATGCCTCCTCTCTTTGGATCTGCGGTTCGTCCCCAACTTCAGCTTTCACTTGCTGTATTATACCTTCAGGAAGTAGTTTTCTTACTACGATGGCTCTTCGCTGATCTGCAACTCTCTGTTCTGTTACTGCAATATTCGGATTTTCAATTAGGAAAAGCTCATGCATCTTTCGTCGATAAAAGGTGAAATCTGTTTCTATGTTGGTTGCTTTGAAATAACAACGCATGACACTTCGGTTTAAGTTATCTGTCCATTTCATACGTTGTTATTATTATTATTATTATTATTATTATTATTATTATTATTATTATTATTATTATTATTATTATTATTATTATTATTATTATTATTATTATTATTATTATTATTATTATTATTATTATTATTATTTCTCTTCTCACGTTCTCAACGGTTGTGCTGGAACCTTTTTCCGCCTATTCAGATGTAACTGGAGTAGGCTCGGATGTTATTAAGGTTCTAGCGGAGAGTACGGCTATTCAGCAAGTACATCTCTCTTATTCATAAATATTCTTGTCAGGTGGCAAGTGTGTAATAAGCATGCCTTTTGAAGCTCGATGTAGATTGTAAGGAAAAGCTCATGCATCTTTCGTCGATAAAAGGTGAAATCTGTTTCTATGTTGGTTGCTTTGAAATAACAACGCATGACACTTCGGTTTAAGTTATCTGTCCATTTCATACGTTGTTATTATTATTATTATTATTATTATTATTATTATTATTATTATTATTATTATTATTATTATTATTATTATTATTATTATTATTATTTTTATTTTCTCAGTTCATAATTACAGATTATATACATTTGTAACATAAAATAATTATACTAGTAAATACATATATAAATCTTACATTATAAACCGGTTGTTTCTTACATTAGCTGCTTATAACTAATATGCTTAACTAATGCATTCTTAACCCATAACTTTGCGGATTATATGTGCCGTGCCCAGGAGTGCTATCTTTTGAATTTCAAAAGGTGATGGTCGACTTGGTAGCATGTCTAAGTATTTGTTACTACCTTTCTTCACACATCCCAACGCACCGATTACAATTGGAACCACTCGCGCACTAACATTCCACATTCTACTGATTTCGATTTTAAGATCTTGATATTTCACAATTTTCTCAGCTTCTTTGGTTTCGATGTTAATGTCCAGTGGAATTGAAATATCTATCAGCAGGCATTTCTTTGCTTTCTTGTCGTGCAAGATGATGTCAGGTCGGTTGGCAGGTATAGTTCTGTCGGTTATGACGGCTGTGTCCCACATTATGGTGATATCTTCATTGCTAGTTACTTTTTCAGGTATATGGTCGTAGTATTTATCTGGCACCTGTAGTCCTGTTTCCTTACAAATGCCCCAATGTATGTAACCAGCTAATCTATTGTGGCGTAGTGTATATTCTCTTGGTGCCAATACTGGACAACCTGCGATTATGTGGCTTATATGTTCTTCGTACTTGTTGCACAGCCTGCATCTACTGTCCACATCTTTTTTTTGGATATTTTTTTGGTGGTATCTAGTGCTAAGGGCCTGGTCTTGAGCAGCAATTATTAAGCTTTCAGTTTCTACTTTCAAGCCAGAACTCCTTAACCATGCAGCACTTGCTTCTTTATCTATAGATGGTCTGTCAAGCTCTCGAAAATGTTGTCCATGCATTGGTTTCTCTTTCAGCCGTTCAACCTTAGATTTCTCTATCTGTACTTTAAGTTGTTTTTTAATATTGCTGTAAGTTTCTTCACTCAAGTATCTTTGTTTAATAGTGGCCGCTTCCTTTTGCAAGGAGAATTTATTCTTAGTGATGTCATGTTCACAAATCATTTTTGTTAACTTGTCTTTACCCAGCTTGATGTACTCGCTAAGGCCGACCACAGCAATATTGTACGCTGATTCGAGCTCGATTAGCCCACGTCCTCCATCTTTTCTTTTGATGTAAAGTCTATCAGTATCGCTTCTCGGATGGTGCCCTCCTCCCATGGTAAGAATCTTTCTTGTTTTTCTATCCATTTTTTCTATATCTGTTTTTAGCCAGTCTATTATTCCGTAGCTGTAAGTTACGACAGGTACAGCTAATGTATTAATAGCTGTTATTTTGTTTTTTGCATTTAGCTCTGTTTTTAATACCTGTCGAATTCTTCGGTAATACTCCCTGGCTATTTTACTTTTCATGGTTTCGTTATCGATACCTTGCATTTCCTCAACGCCTAAGTATTTGTATGTCTCACCAATCTCCATGTTCCTGATTTCGACGTTGTTATCTAGCTGGATGTTTTGGCTTTTCTTGATTTTACCTCGCTTAAATACGGTAGTTGCACATTTATCAAGGCCCATTTCCATCTTAATATCGTTGCTGAAAGTTTGAACGATATTCAGAGCCCTTTCCAGTTGGTATTCGTTCTTAGTAAAAAGCTTCAGGTCGTCCATATAGACCAAATGGCTTATTTCGTGGTTGGCTTTGACTTCAAATCCTAGTCCTTGATTGTTAAGCAGGTTGGTTAAAGGGATCATGGATAAACAGAATAATAATGGTGATAGGGAATCTCCTTGGAAAATTCCTCTTTTTATAGAGATATTCCCAGTTCTAATTTGACCCCCTGTGTACTGCAAATGAATTTCTGTTCTCCAATGTCTCATGGTAGATTCAACAAAGTGGATTATGGTTGGGCATACTCGATATATATTCATCGCTTTGATGATCCACGTGTGGGGGAGGCTGTCAAAAGCCTTCTTATAATCTATCCAAGCCACTCCAATGTTTTTTTGGCGCCTTTTTGCTATTGACATCATCATTTTGCTAGCTAATAATTGGTCTTTACAGCCTCTTGATGTTTTCCTACATCCTTTTTGTTCACTAGGTAGGATTTCGTTAGTATCAAGGTGGTTGTATACCCTTGTTGCTATTGCTCCCGTTATTATTTTGAACATTGTCGGGAGACAAGTTATTGGTCTGTAGTGCTGCGGGTTCTGGGTATTTTTTCCCTTGGATAGCAGGTAGGTAGTGCCTGAAGTTAACCATTCGGGTGTGAGTGTTGGATTCTTGATTATATTGTTTATGGCCTTAGTGAAATCTTCATGAATAGCTGTGAGCTGCTTGATCCAAAAGTTAAAGAGCTTATCCGGCCCTGGAGATTTCCAATTACTAGTCATTTGGATAATTTTCTTTACTTCACCTACCGTTAAATCTGTCCATGTGGCAGGTTGTATTCTTTCGTGCAGGGCCTCCTCTTTTTCGATCCATTTGGCTTTATCGTTGTGTGTTACCGCGTTCTCTAAAATTCCTCTCCAGAATGTTTCTACGTGTTGTTGAGTCGGTGGTTCGTTTACTTCTAATTTTTGGTTGTTCATGTAGCGGTAAAATTTTTTGGTATTTTCATGGAACATTTTATTGTGAAAGTAGTGGTTGCTCCTTTTTGTGTATCTTTTTAGCCGTTGTGCTTTTGCTTGCAGCTTCATTTTTATATTTAATTCTGCTTCATCGATAGTTACTTTGTTTCTGTATTTGCTTAAGATAATTTTAGCTTTATGGAGAACATGGTATGTTGGCACGCCTTTCTTCAGTTCACTAAGTATTGATAGGTCTTTCATATGGAGTTGAATAGCCCTTCGTATTCTTACTTTCCACGCCGGTTCGTTGGCTTTACCTATTCGTGTTCTAGCTTCGGTCGTCTCTCCAGCAATAACAGCGGCTGTAACATACATAAGTTCATTCAACTCTGTGATGTTTAAATTTTTATTTTCTACTATGTTAGCTAGTGCCCTGTTTGATATTTCAATTTGTTGTTTTAATAATTTATTAAACTTTATTTTCTTGAGTCCTTTACGTTCGTGTATGCTGGTGTTTTTAATTGCTTGCCATTTCAACTTAATCATGGTTTCCATTTCCTTTGTAGCATTATCTGAGTATTCAGCTACCCTGAGTTGTTGTTCTGGTTGTTCTTCAGCTGTGTTTGTTTGGTGGCCTACATTTGTATTTTCTGCTTGCACAGGAGTTTGTGGGTTTAAGTTATTATTATTATTATTATTATTATTATTATTATTATTATTATTATTATTATTATTATTATTATTATTATTATTATTATTATTATTATTATTATTATTATTATTATTATTATTATTATTATTATTATTATTATTATTATTATTATTATTATTTTCTTTATTCACACAGTTTCTATATACATTCAATATATGCTAGAAATATATACATGATATGTACAGTTAACTGGATTTTACATTTCATTAACGGCTTATAACTAATTAGCTAAGCTAATGATGTGTTCTTAACCCAACACTCTTCTCAGTATTCGGGCTGTCCCCATTAATGCTATTTTTTGAATTTGCAGGCAGGATGGATATCCAGGTATTAATTGGAGGTGGTTGCTGATCCCCTTTTTTATTGTACCCAGTGCTCCAACGATTATTGGGACTACTCTTGTTCTTGTTTTCCACATTCTATTAACTTCAATTTGTAGGTCTTTATATTTTACTATTTTTTCTGTTTCTTTAAGTTCAATGTTATTGTCATGTGGAATAGAGACATCTATGAGTAAACAGGTACCCTTCTTTTTATCCTGTAGGATAATATCAGGTCGGTTGGCTTGAATGCTTCTGTCGGTAATAACCGCTGTGTCCCACATTATAGTGACTTCATCTGTATCTATAGTCTTCTCAGGCAAGTGGTCGTAGTAGTTGTTCGTCACTGGGATTCCCATTTCCTTACACATTTTCCAGTGAACGTAGCTGGCTACTTTATTGTGTCGGTTGGTGTACTCTGTGGGCGCTAGTGTGGTGCATCCCGCAATCAAATGGCCTACATGTTCTTCTGCCTTGTTGCACATCCGACATTTACTATCGACTGGTTGTTTTAGGATGTTTTTCTGATAGTATTTAGTGTTAAGAGCCTGATCTTGCGCCGCTATTAGCAGGCTCTCTGTTTCTCCTTTTAATCCTGCACTTCTGAGCCACGCCATACTTGCCTCTTTGTTCACGGTTTGTCTATCCAGGTCTCGAAAATGTTGCCCGTGCAATGGTTTTGTTTTAAGTTGTTCTATCCTGTGTTTTTCGATGTTTCCTTTAAGTTGTTTCATAATATTTTGTATCGCGGTCCCCTGCTGTAAATATGTTTCTTTAACTGAAGCAGCTTCTTTCTGTATAGAATATTTAGCTTTACCAGCATCATATTCTTGGATTAGTCTGGTAAACCTGTCTGTTTTCGCTTGTATATATTCACTAAGTCCTACCATAGCTATTTCGTAGGCGGATTCTAGTTCTACTAGCCCTCGCCCTCCATCTCTTCTTTTTATGTATAGTCTCGCTACATCGCCACGAGGATGGTGTATTCCCCCCATAGTTAGTGTCTTTCTAGTCTTTCTATCTATTTTCTGGATTTCCGATCTTAACCAGTTGATTGTTCCATAACTATAGGTTATCACTGGGATAGCCAGGGTATTAATGGCCATTATTTTATTTTTCGAGTTTAGCTCTGTTTTCAAGATCTGGCGGACGCGGCGGTAGTATTCCTTGGTGATTTTGTTCTTCATTGTGATGTTGTCAATTCCGTCTTTTTCTTCCATGCCTAGATATTTATACGTTTGACTTGCTTCCAGGTTCCGTATTATAGTATGGTCGTCTAGCTTGATGTTTTGGCTGTTTGCTAGTTTACCCCTTTTAAATATCGCACAGGCGCATTTGTCTAGCCCCATTTCCATTTGTATGTCATCGCTAAATGCTTTGACAATCTTTAAGGCTTGCTGCAACTGGTACTCACTTTTTGCAAATAGTTTTAAATCATCCATGTAGAATAAGTGGCTTATTGTTTCATTGGCTTTTACTTCAAACCCCAGTCCTTGCTTATTTAACATGTTGGATAGAGGTATCATTGATAGGCAATACAGTAAGGGCGACAAGGAGTCACCTTGAAAAATGCCTCTTTTTATAGTTATTTCTGCTGTGCTGACGTGCCCTCCTGTGTAATACAGCCACATTTTTGTTTTCCACTGTTCCATGGATTGCTTTACAAATTGTGTTAGTATGGGACATACCCTGTATGTTTCCATAGCTTTAATAATCCATGAGTGGGGCAAGCTATCAAACGCTTTCTTGTAGTCCACCCAGGCAATACCTAAGTGTTTGTGTTGCCTTTTTGCCGTAGAAATTATTAGGTTGCTCATCAATAACTGGTCTTTGCAGCCCTGTGATGCTTTTCTGCAACCCTTCTGCTCATCTGGGAGGATTTTATTCCCAACAAGGTGATCATAAATTCTATTGGATATCCCAGCTGTAATTAGCTTGTACATTGTTGGTAGGCACGATATTGGCCGGTAATTCTGTGGGTTTTTCGTATCTTTTCCCTTTGTTAGTAAATAAGTAGTCCCTATTGTTATCCAGTGAGGTAGTGTCGCTGGGTTTTTAACTACATCATTTATGGCCTCTGTTAATTGGTTGTGGAGAGAATATAATTGTTTGATCCAAAAGTTGGATAATTTATCAGGGCCTGGAGCCTTCCAGTTACTTGTTTTCTGGATAATCTTGGTTATATCTTCCGTTGCAAATTCTCTCCAGGCTGGCGGCTGTATGCGTTCAAAGCTCTTCTTCTCTTTTTGGATCCACCCGGCTTTATCATTGTGTACAACTGTGTTCTCAAGAATTCCTCGCCAAAAACTATCAAGCTCTTGTTGTGCGGGAGGCTCTTTGATATCTGCTTGCTGGTTATTTAATTGCCTGTAAAGCTTCTTGGCGTCTTGGTTAAATAGCCTGTTTTGATAATAGTGTTCTCTTCTTCTGGAATATCTTCTAAGCCTTTGGGCTTTGGCTTGTAACTTCATCTTTAAGTTTAACTGCATTTCTTCTACGGATGTGGCTGCTGGATATCTATTTACTATATAACTCGCTTTTTTCAATATCTGGCGCGTGGGTACCCCTTTTCTCAATTCAACTAGTATAGACAGGTCCCTTCTATGAGATTGGATGGTCTTCTGTAGTCTTATCTTCCAAGCAGGTTCTTTGTTTGAGTATCTTCGATCTGATTTCTCGGTTATTTCACCTGAGATAACAGCTGCTGTTGCATACATGATCTCATTATTATTATTTTTATTATTATTATTATTATTATTATTATTATTATTATTATTATTATTATTATTATTATTATTATTATTATTATTATTATTATTATTATTATTATTATTATTTATTTATTTTTTTAAATTCACAGTTTTACTGGTGATAAACAGGTAATCGGGTATGTAACCAAGATTACCATTCTTGCGGTAAGTATTTACGCACGATGTGACATGTAGATAGTATAGCTGACCTTTGTGCAGCCACTACCAGATTTTCATTAATTTGCAGCTTTCGAAGGTTTTCCTTAAATTTGATGTAGACTAAACCGTTTGCAGATATTACTAAGGGTATTATTCTTACTGTTTTTACTTGATGTACCCTTTTTATTTCTATGGCAAGATCTTGATACTTGCTCATTTTTTCCAAATATTTCTTTCCGACATTTTCATCAAGTGGCACTGATATGTCAATTATATCTGCTGTTTTGTCTTGTTTGTAGAATACTGTAATGTCGGATTTATTGTGGGGTACTTCTCGATCAGTTCTTATTTGGGTATCCCAATAGATTTTGTAATTTTTCGAGTCTATAACTGACTCAGGGTAATGTTTATAGTATGGCTTACTATCAGTTATTAGCCCTAGTTTCTGACATATTGCTAAGTGTATCATATTTGCAATATTGTTATGGCGCTTGGTATATTCTGTTGGCGCTAGTTGGCCGCATGATCCTATTATGTGCGAGATTGTTTCCGGCTTTTGATTGCATACTCTGCACTGAATATTTTCAACGTTCTGATTTACTATGTTTTTCAGATATACTCGCGTTAATATCACCTGATCTTGAATCGCTAAGATGCTTCCTTCGGTTTCTCCAATAAGTGCAGGTTTGGTGAGATATAAAGCGGATGGGATCTTATCTACCTTCTCGCTGTCTATCATTTCCGCAAATTTGCCGTGCAACGGTTTTCTCTTCCATTCTTCTTTTAAGTGCGCTAGAGATGCATTTTCTATGTTTAGATCTCGTTCTGCTAATTTCAGTGCCGAGTAATTATCAACAGCAATTATTACTCTGTGTAAAGGCGAGTTTTTTTTATTGTAAAAATATTCTCGCAATTTTGATATCTGCTGTACCTGTGCTATCTTTAGGTTCCGTAACCCTCTTCCATGCTGTGACCTAGGAAGATACAGCCTGCAATTAGACGATCTAGGGTGATGACATCGAGATTGGGTAAGTAGTTTTCTAATACTTCTATCCGTGTCTTCTACTTTAGACCATTTTAGACCATTTTAGTACCCCTATTGTGTATGTAAATACAGGGATGGCCCATGAATTAATGGCCAGTATCTTGTTTTTTGCATTAGGTTAACTTCCCAATATCCTTTTTACTCTTCTAAATAAGTTTTCCTTTGTGGCCTTTCTCATCTCATCATCATTAATGTTTAGTGCTTGCTGCATGCCGAGGTACTTGTAGGGGTTATCTTTGCTTATAGAATTTATTTGTGTTTCATCTCTTAGTACCATGTCTTCTTGTTCTTCAACTTTTCCTCGCCTTATGTTTAATACCGCACATTTTTCGGTACCTAGTTCCATTTTTATGGATTTGCTGAAATTAGCTACTAGTTCTAATTCGCTTTTTAATTGTTGATTATTGCTGGCGTATAGTTTTAGGTCATCCATATAGAACGAATGACATATTTTTGTATCGCCTCTGTCGATCTTATATCCGTAAGAGCTGCGTTTTAGCATATTGCTTAACGGGTTAAGTGCTAAGCAAAACCATGTTGGACTAAGGCTATCGCCTTGAAAAATACCTCTGCGTATTGGAACTTGTTCTGTGGTGTAACTGATGTTATTAACATTCACTTTTAGTTTGGTTCTCCAGGTAAACATAAGATGTTGCAAAAGTTTAATAACCTTGTCATTGATTTTATACATTTTTAGTGTTTCTAGTAGCCACGAATGAGGTACAGAATCGAAAGCTTTACGATAGTCAACCCAAGCCATCGATAAGTTTCTCTTCTTTACCCTTGCTTGGTTTGTAACTACGGTATCCATAATTAACAACTCCTTACATCCCTTTGAACCTATTTTGCACCCTAGTTGCTCTTCTGCTATGACGCTGTGTGTATGCAGATGATCTTCAATTTTATTCTTTACAACCGCAGTAAGTATTCTATACAGTGTGGGAAGACACGTGATAGGACGATAGTTTTTCGGTTGCATAGTGTCCTCACTCTTTGGTATCATAGTTGTGCTTCCCTCTGTGAGAAACTGTGGCGTTTTTTGGGGATCTTCTATTATTTCTTGTATTTGTTTAACTAGTATTTTGTGTGTGCATTTCCCGTTCTTGTTCTATCCAATAGGCTTTTTTATCATGTTCAACACTTTTTGACCATATATTTTTCCAAAATTCTTCCATGGCCTTACTTTCCGGGGGGTTTTCTTCTTCATCTTTCTGCTTTCTTTCTAAGTATGCATAGAATCCTTTTTGATTTTCGTACAACATTTTGTTTTCTTTGTTTGTCTTACATTTTTATTATAAGTTCTAAGTTTAGTACCTAACGATTTTTTGTTTCAAGGTATCTAAATATAGTCCAAGTTTTTGTTGATATGTTGGGTCTGTAGGGTTTATATCAGCTTGCTTGGCTAGCTGTTTTATTTTGTGTTTTAGGTTCGTGTTTCTTGTATTGTTTTGTTTAAGGAACGTTTGGATTGGTCCTATTATTCTTCTGAAATGTTTAATTTTGTTTTCTATGCGTTGCTTCCAGTTCATTACTTTATTGTTGTTATTAACCGGTTTTTTGGGTGGTGTCTTCAGCCCCGTTAAAGCCATTGTAGTCTTGGCTGCACAGTAAACTAATAAATGGGTTTCTTCCAAATTCTCGCTTTTTTCCAGAAATTCTTCCAATATTGTATTCATATGGTTTATGATTTCTTTCACATCCTGATTTAACTTAACTTTAGTTATTTTTTCCCTGTTGTTGGGCGCAATACCTTTCCATAACGTGTATTGTTTATGTAATTCTTCTTTAATTTGTGATTCCATACTTCCTGCCTGTATAAGTTCTACTTGCTGGTCTTGCTCATGTATCAAATCTTGAGTAGTATCATTTTGTTCTTCAATAATATGATCGTTGTCATCATTCATTTCACCAAGTTCTCTTGCTACTTCTTCCTTAATGCTTGTTAATTCTGCATCCGAAAGAGCATGTCTTCGAAGTATCGATCGTACTTGATCAGATAGTCTTTGGTCAGGTAATGGTAATTCAAGATGTTCTTCTCTCCATATTTCAGCCATTATTCTTCTATACTGCGTAAGATCTACTTCATTCCTACTCGCTTTATAGTATGCGCGTGTTAGATTAATATTTAATTCTCTTGTCCAGCGCATACGCCTGCCTACTTACACTGGTCTAGCGGGATTCAATTCAGTTGCTGGGTTCAAGCCTCCAGTAGCATCTTCATTTTCCAGGTTTCGTGGTTGCTGTTGGGTTCGTGCGGGGTTTCTTGTTAGAGAGCCCAAGCTATTTCCCGTAGCATCTGAGGCGATTGACCTTGGAGTTCCATTTCGCTGAGAGGCGCCCCTCGCCTCGTCACTCTCAGCTAGAGACTGCGAACCATCACCAAAAGGACCAGTCTCTATGGTATCCCTCCCCGCCCTTCTAGTTTCATATCTTCTATTATTACTGCCAACGATATTAATAAAACACATTGGGGTTTGTTGGCCCATCAATGGTTGAATAAATAGGGTATGGGACCTCCACACCCGTGATTCTTCCTCTCTATTATTTTTATTTCCCGGGAGAGTACAGGATAGATTCTCGTCTAGGCTATTGAGAATAATACCGACTAAGCTCGCTGGCTGTACCGTCTACCATGTCTACCAGTGAATCTACAATAGGTTTGCTCGCAACTGCGTTCCGTGGACTTCGGACAATTCTTGTTGCAGTGTGTCGTGTGTATACGCACGACTACAGAAAAAATGTGTCAACTTCCGATTCTATTGAGATACCAAGTTGAAATTTTATTACAATGATAAAGACATGTCATGCAATAGTTGTGATTTTTTTGGAAAAAATTAATGGAACATTTTGAGAGTCACATTCGCTGTTCTTAATACAAGTGCATGTCGTTTCAGAACATTTTGTTCGCACGACTATAGAAGAAAATTCATAACTTCTGATTCCATAAAGAAACCAAATTGAAATTTTAACGCAATTATAAGAACATTACATAAAATAGTTGTAATCTTTTTGAAAAAAGTTAATAGAACCGATTTTGAGAAAAATCAAAATTTGTTAAAAACTCAGATAATATACTATGTTACAAATGTTGGAAAAACCAACAAGTTACCGTAAATAGTCCATTTCATTCTCTTTCAAATGCAAAAAACCCGACCTTCCTAACTAATAGGAAAGCCGAGTAAATAGCATTTGAATATGGCATGTACGTTTAAAACTGAAAAAATAAACCTCTATATCTCGCGAACGGTGTATTTATGGGCAGTAATATTTGAGCTTTATATAAGGCTTGGAAAGGGTATTACATGAACAAAATATAAAAAAATCTATGAGCGTAACGCGCCAACTTTGGCCGAATCGGTGTGGAATGTATCAGTAACATATTTAGATAATAATATTCAATGGTGGTGGGTATTTTTGACGAATATTAAAATTATCCAAAAAAGAAACTTTCTGGACGATTTTCCAATTTCCAAGGAAATAACTCATAATTTTTTTAATTTTTTTTAAGCCTCGTTTGAATATTACAAAAATTGCTGTAATTATAATTTAATCAACCTAACATATGTATAACCTTATGTTTAAAGTCATCAGGGTTGCAATACCTTTGTTAACTATTAAATGAATAATTAACTCACAGATTTATTATAGTACAAGATGTATGTATAAATCTAGTGGAGTAGAAAATCAAATAAAAGATAGTGGGATAGTTAAGATATTCTATCCTATATATTAAACTGAATGAACAACCTGTATTCTCCATGATAGCTCGCTTTACCCTCTCCAAATCATCTACTTTCCATCATTAAACATTGCAAAATTTACGATTTTCATGAACATTAGCATTATAATGCCGCCTAAAATGATAAACATAATAATAAACCGGAACCATAAATACATGCTGTAGTGTATTGTGCTCCTCTGTCTAGATATCTTTCGAATTCATCCTCAATATTAAATAATGCACACACAATTGACCCTAGCTAATCACGTGCGCCGTATTATGTAATATATCCAGCAGAATAAATGGAAAATTAATTTTTGTTAAACAAAAAATGCAATTATTCACGTTTTTAATTGAATATCCTGTTTAGACATGAAAGGGGAATGCTGCCTGTGAAGTGTGTTTGACACACACATAGTCGGTGTGGGAAGTTAAAAAAATGTCGCACCCTTTTTTAGTCTTTTATGTAGTAATGTGCAATTTTAGCTTTATCAAAAAAGGTTTACACGAAAGGCATTAAAAGGGCTTTTATGGAAAAACAGGAAAGATAAAGCGAAACGATTATGTCGAGGGGAGGTTATAGAGTTTGATAGGTTTGCTTTACTTTTGTTATTTAAGCTCTTGATTGCAGAAGTTGATAATGCTTGACACATGATTAAAGGTAAATGCATCATCAAGCTAATTAAATAACATTTTTTTAATACAAGGGAACTAACTTTGTGAATATTCATTTATTATTTGCGTTTGTGGGAGAGGGGAGAGATGGGGAGAAGAGCAAATAAGAATAAAAATGTATATACGAATATCTCTCTTACAAAAGTTTGCAAACTACTTATTAGTGTATAAAACTGTAACTACTTTCGAATGCAAAAGTCTTGAGCCCTGAGTTTAAAAGCGCATAGCAAAAAAACTAATCGCTCGAATTAATTCAAACAAAAACAGTTAAATAGATAATTTATTTTTGTATAAGATAGTAGTAAAATTATCTGATTTTAGGTTTTTGAATTTTTGCGGATTATGTTACAAAAAGTCCGGTTTTTTGAGAGTTTTGGCGTAAAGCGTGTTTTTAATAATTAATCTTTCAATAACTACTTGACAGAATTGAATGTAATTTTATGTGTAGCTAATAGTGTTGTAAATATGTGGAAATCTTTGTAATTTGATATCTGTATTATTTCTCAAGTTATTCTATGAAATAGAGGGTAATGCATTCTGGTCTTCCGGTGCCTTAATCAAGATTTTTTTTACAAAAGATAGTACTTTTTAACAAACAACAAATACGTTAAGAGATTTTGAAAATATTCACAAATTAATTAATAAATAATTATATAAAGAATTATTTATTAATTAATTCGTGAATAATTTCAAGATTTCTTGCCGTATTTGTTGTTTTATTAACAAAATACCATCTTTTGTAAAAAAGATTTTGATTAAAGCACCAGTACACCATACTGCATTACCCTCTACTTCAAAGAATAACTTGAGAAATAATACAGATATCAAATTAGAGAAATTTCCACATACATAAAACACTATTAGCTACTTGCATATAAAATTGCATTCAATTCTATCAATTAAACTATTAATTATTAAAGACGCTTTATGTCAAAACTCCCAAACAAACGGACTTTTTGTGACATAATTTGCGAAAATTCAGAAACCCAAAATCAGATAATTTTACAAATTTACTATCTTATACAAAAATAAATTGGCTATCTAACTGTTTTGTGTTTGAATTAATTTAAGTGGTTAGTTTTTTTGCTATGTGCATTCAAACTCAGGGCTCAGAACTTTTGCATTCGATAGTAATTATATTTGATGATAGAAAAGAACCAGATTATGGTTTACACTAAAGGAATTTTGATTAATTCACATTTCCACCATATTTCCAAAAAAAAGTAGTTTTTGATTATTACATTCCACTACTAAAATCTTGATATCGTTCAAGTTTTTTATATTATTTTTTACGCGTGGGGGCAAAACTATTGAATCATTATTTTTAATACCGTTTTTATATTGACTTAATAATCACAACGATTGAGAGACCTGGCCAATATAAATTTGGTAACAATTATTGCAGGGAATTTGGTATACTAATTTTTATTGTTGATTAAATGAAATTACATCTTTTAATTTTGAATGAAGGATGTTAACTGTGATTAGTTTTTTTTATTCTTTTATATTAGTATTTTTTAAGTATTTTCTTAATTTTCTTCAAGAAAAATACAAAAAGTTTATGAAGTAGATGCTCAAATAAATACATATACAAAGAAAGCCTTGAAAAAATTTTAATTTTTTGTTACCAAACGTATTTTTATTTTTTTCTAAACGAAATATTCCAAAAATGCGGAAAAATCGGTGTGGTCACATTTTTGAAAGTCTGAGAAAAATTGTACAGTTTCTTTGAACATTTCTGTATTTAAATGAATTATTACAAACTGGACGTTTTAATAGTTTTGGCAGGGCAAACTTCCAAAGACCGCGTTGCAGGCAGCCGGTGCACCATAGTTCACGGTCAACCGGCGCAACCCGCATTCGCTACCTCCTAGTTAGTAATAATACGGTCCATATTACTAACGGTCTATCTTAACTAATGTACATAAGATAAATGTATATCTGAGTCGATATGATTATACCTACTAAGTAGTTAATTACTTATGTATTTAAATCGATTTCTTCGGGTGTGTTACAGAAAGCATTTTTCTTGCGCCCGTCAAAGACCCTAAAATATTATAATGCAATAGGTTAAATACCATTACTGTTTACAGAGAATGAGTTGTTTTTAATCCTAAATTTAAAAAATAGATTTTTACAGGGTTAGACTGGGTACTATTGTAGGTAGCAACCAATCACCAGCTTACGTTGTATTATATTATTAAAATCCAGTCATCGGACTAGAGTGTCAAATTCATTACCGTCAAACACTACAGACTAACTTATAGGATCATTGCAAATTAAATATTTGAACTTGTGGAACACGTGAGTTAATGATATTATCCACTCCAAAAATTATCATAATATCTTAATTAACTCACTTGTACCACAAATAACTATTACCGATCTCTATTGTAGGTTCTGATGTTTAATAAGGTCAGTTATTGGTTATTGTCAGGCGGTTATTGAAGCGATGGGGCAACTGGAACTTTGCTTAATAAAAGATAAAACCATCGTTAAACGTCTATGACTGACTGCGATAATTCCTGAACTATTCCTACTGCAGCTCTAACTTTTTGGAGACATTTTAATTAATATCCTTAGGGCGTCCCAGTTACCCAGAACATATTATTAAGTATAGTGGCGCACACACACACATTTTCAGTTCACCAAATCGTGCAGAAGTGTATTCGCCATCATAATAACAAGCAAAAACGTACTTCGTACTATTATATAGAAAATAGTGTTATATGTAGAAATTAAATTGATTGATGCCTCTATATAGGCAAGAGGCTTCTATATAGGCAACATTAGACTTGAAGCAACTTAAAAATGCATTTAAAGTTCCATGGTTTAGGGTAATAATGTAAACTACAATGTAAATACTTTTTAATAACGTTACTTTCGGAGGGGATTTTGTAATTTTAACAATTTTTAAGCAATTTGTATGTACAAACGTGTATTTTTAAATACACATCATTTTTATGAAAACATTTATTAAACAAATATATACGACAAAATTACAGTTACCGGTGGTTATTAAGTAGTTTCCAAAGTATTTACACAACCTTTGGCTGCACAGCGTCTCACGAAACTCATTTATTACAGGGCCACTTCTCAACGCAAAACTAAAGTTATACGGCTCTGTTATTATCGTTGTGTTAACTATAGATGCTATGTTACAAACTGCTGCTTCTTAGGCTCTCAGCAGTCTGAGAATAAATCAAGGTAACATGGGTGAATATAATAGCGTGAATGTAACTCTGGTTATTTATACGCTGTGATCTGCATCCACCATTAAAATGCATTCGTCCACACAACTACAAGAACATTGGATTTCTTACAAGATTCGTTCACTCTCCCAACACCCCTAGGACAATTTCCAAGTGCGGATGCATAATGCATTAGTCTGATACGTGAATGTTTATTTTAAAAAACAATAAAATAAATTTGTTTCAAACTGCAACTGTTTTTTAATAACTAACGGTTTTCAGAGCAGCCCTTGTAATTGTCTAAAAACGACGCGCAATTTGCAGAACAACTCTTTTATATTAGACTCGACTGTCTCCATGGGAAGTACTTACTATAGCATAATTTAAATGATGTTGAAGCTTTCAAGCGGAAAGTTATTTAATACATCATGAAATCATAATTGGCTTTAAACAATACTTCGACCTGCAGTTTCATTACTATTAATTACTTCTGCTCCTATGAACTTGATTAAATTCGCAGAAGTACGGAGTTCATACAAATTCTTGTCATTCATTCACACTTCAGTAATATTGGAAACTGCATAACCAAATGTGAGAACTCATACACGTAATTTAATTTGAGATATCCTAACTGTCAGTTATATGTTGGAAAGCCTAATAAACGATCGAAATGAATATATGAAGCTTTAATACATTCCGAAAAAATAATTACTTAAAACGGTGGGAAAATTCTGTGAATCAGAGAATCCCGTGAAAAAACCACGACCTATTGCAAAACCGCAATAGTGCGGAAAATTCACAACTCATTGATCACACAGGGAAAACACGAAATAGCCGGCTCAGAGTGGTCATTAATTTCTGTTAAAATGGAACTGATAACACCTATATTTCAGCATTTTTAAAAATAACAGAAAAACATTTCTGTTCGGGCTTGTTTCTATTTTTATTCTTTTACATAACTGCAATAGTTTTGTTGTAACCTTTTTATTATTACTTTTTGCTTTTAGTTACACTCTATTAAACACAAGCTTTGGCATATATCAAAAACGTGAATTGGATTTTATATCTACATTTGCTTAAAAAGTTATAAAAATCACAATTGAAAAGTTGGGAGTTTTCCGAACGTAACAGAAATTCATAAATATAAAGTTATGAATAAAATATTGCCACTTTTATTGAAAGCACTCAAAAAGAAACCTGCTGAGTGAATTTGTAAAATGATATACATATTTTACCATCGTTTTAGAGAAAAACTTTATATACACACTTACCTCCGATATAATGCTACATATTTTGAAACAAATATTGGATACAAGGTGTATGTAATGTAAGTTATATTTCTAAACGTTTCTATATATTCTCGTTTTGAAAAGCTATTGTCGATAAGATAAGAAAAACATTAAGAAAACTTTCGACGCTTATTGTTGTATTATTCACTTTTATACGTAAGTAATGCACTGAAATTCAATCAGATTACTTTTAACCACAGCCTCGAGTGTCTATGACTAATAAGAATTTCCCCTTAAATAATATTAGAAAATCAGCAAAAACTAGAATATATTTATTTGAGAATTATCCAAAAAAATATTGAATGCTAAATCTTTAAACCTCTTTCTTTCGACATTTCAATGAGAATGGCGCATACTTTTTTTTATCGGCTATTTCAAATTTTCAATAGTCGGTTTTTAAGACGGTTGACCTTGCGGGTCAACTCAGGTCTCCGTTGCGACTAATAAGTCCAACGCTCATTCGTGATGTACCGCTAGACGCTCCATGTTGTTGAAACCACTAATTACTGTTCCATTGCTCTATCTGTTATGGTCTGAGAAATGTTCGAATCATTTGTCTGCAATAAGCTGATGTTACAGTAACACTCTAAATTTTTTTTCAAATAAGTATATGCCAATTACTTCAGATGACTATACAGCGCACCACACGGTAACTTTGGATGAATGAAGTGGTCTTTAATGAGTCGCCTGGAACTTCAAACTACTGCAACATAGTATTTATGAACACTTGATTTTGGAGAACACGAGAGAGAAGCAAATAATACGAACGAGGGTAACAGGGGTAATACGATTCCGGCAAATAGATAGAGAAGAGTGAAGGCTCGACAGTGCAAGATGCAGTGACAAAAGAGCAAGCTTCTCAGAAAATGTTTGTAAAGTCGAGAAAAACCACAACAACGCCAAACAAAAGTCATACAATTACCCAAACCTACTGCAAACTACAACTGAACAAGGAGGAATAGAACAAATTATCAGACACGACCAAAAAAAGTACATGAAAGCAATAAGAAAAATAGCAAAGGCAATTAAGAATCTAAAAGAAAAGATAACAAATTTAGAAAGAAGACTTGACAAGAAGGAGAGCCTAGAAACAACATAGTAATTAAGAAAGAACTTTGTCAAACAAGGAGTACAGCAGTTACTGGAAAAAGGAGTCAAAGCAAGGAATCAGAATCAGAAGTACCTACACTAAAACGACCACGACTTGAAAATGTCTAAGAATAAGAGAAAATCTAAAATTTGTAGGAAAACGAAGAACTACGGTAAGCGCCATAAATTCTCGGGCTGATATAGAAAAAATAAACTTGGTAAAATATAATTTTTATTTTTCAATATAATTTCCCCTAATGTCAATACACTTATTACAACGCGGAATTAATAATTCAATGCCCTTGTAAAATAATCTAAAGTTTTTCCTTCAAAATGTTCAACTACAGCTGCTTGCAACTCGTTCTCGTCCTTGAAATGACGTCCCCTAAGGTCTTTCTTTAAATTAGAAAATCAATAATAGTCACTAGGAGCCATATCCGGACTGTACGGCGGATGATTCAATGCTTCAAAGCCGTATTCGCGAATGGCAGCTTGTGAAATTGCGGCAGTATGAACGGGTACATTGTTGTGTACACAACATCGAACACCTCTTGTCAATTTTCCTCGACGTTTTTCACGAATATTGTTTCTCAATTTATGCAATAAAGACGCATAACATATGTACTGTTACAGTTGTATTGCGTTCTTTAAAATCAATCAGTAAAACGCCGTCACAATCCCAAAATATTGTTGCCATAACTTTCTTTGTCGATTGAACGACTTTTTGCCTTTTTGGGACGAAGTTGATCGGATCGCCGCCATTCCATCGATTCCCTTTTGATAGAAGATCATAATACAGAACCATTGTTTCATCTCCAGTGGCAATGCACTCCAAGATCGGCTTTGGGTCGTCTCCATACAAGTTTAAAAAAGAGCGCGCACATTCAACGCGACGTTGACGTTGAACAGCAGCAAGATGACGCGGTACCCATCTCGCACTAATTTTATTAATACCCAAATGGTCATAAAGAATTCGGCGAACTCTTTTTTCCGAAATGTCAGACATCACTGGTAACTCCATAACTTTCAAACGGCGATCTTCTAATATCATTTCTTCAATGATTGTTTGAGGCGTTACCGCTTCAATTGGCCGACCGGTGCGCTCATCATCTTCAAGACATTCTTGCCCCAAACGGAAGCATTTTGACCACTTTTTTACCGTGGAATATGAAGAAGATAAATCACCATAAACGCCGTCTAAACGTTGTTTGATTTGATTAGGCGTGTGCCCTTCTTTTGTTAAAAATTTAATGACCGCGCGGTACTCAATTTTCATTAACTGCGACATTTTCCTTCACTCGTCACGATGTTGGACGTATTTTAAACACCAAATTTTTTAAATAACCCCACAGCCAGTAATACGCTGGGTTAAGATCAGGCGATCTTAGTGGCCATGAATTTGCAAAATGTCTGCTTATAACACGATCTTGAAAAACAGCAGTTAACAATTCTTTAACTGGTCGGTAAATGTGCGAACATCCTGCATAAAAATCATGTTTTCAATTCCTTCGTGCTCGTTTTGCTCTTGTGGAATTGCATAAGCTCTTAACATTTGCAGGCACCGTTCACCAGTAACAGTTACAGATACGGCCTCCCCATTCTGTATTTCCTCGAAAAAGTAGGGACCAGTGATGAAATTAGCTGTGAAACCGCACCAAATGGTGACTTTTTTGTCATGAAGACCTTGCTGAACGATTTCATGTGGATTTTCTGTTGACCATATTCGATAGTTTTGAGTATTAACTCCACCGTTAAGAGAGAAATGGGCTCATCTGTCCATAAAATACGGGATAACCATTCGGATTCAATTTCTATCTGAGCCAATATTTGTAATGAAAAATCGTACCCGAGAGCAAAATATGCATCCTTTAATTCAAACAGCAGTTGCAGTTTATAGGGATACATTTTTAGAATTTTCCGTAAAATTTTCCAAACCGTGGTGTATGGCATTTGTAATCGTTTGATATCGCATTCACACTACTGATTGCTAGCAGATTAGTATTGGCTACGTTTTGATTTTCCTGAAGAACTTCTGCAACTTGGACATCACTAATCCTTGTTCTTCCTGATCCCGGAAGGTCAGTTACAGACCCTGTTCTTACAAATTTGCTAATCAAATTACGGTACGCCTTCATCTGGCACGGCCCTGCTCTCAAACCCAGGCGTAAACCAGCAGTAAAATTTCTACCGCATTCATAATAACATTGTACTAAACCAATTCTTGTTTGCAGATTACGTTTACGCGAGTTTTATTTTGAGAACAGTTATCTAAATTACGATACTTCTGTTTGACACTTGTATCAATAGTTGTCACGACAATTCTTTAGTTTTCAATAGATACACTAAAATCCCATTATGTAAGCAACTAGATTCCATTTACTTTTTGTTATTAAATTGATTTGTTAGAAATATATAATAAGTTGAAATATATCCCTTACTTTATGATAACCCATTATATAGTGTAGGCCTCTTACATATTCAACTATGACGCAACCGAGTTTGAACATATTGGCACCTGTAGAAGCCTGCCGGACCAAGAATTTGCGGGGCTTACCTCGTAAGACAGTAAGAAAAGAGAACTAATACTAGCATCAGGGGTATTTCTTATGAAGGAGCACTGAGAAATTTAGTAGTGGAGACAAGACGGTATGGGTTAACATATTGGCTCTACAAGAAATTACCAAAGGTCAATAATCCTAAGGTAGGCAAGAAGTACAGATAAATAGCAATCGTACCTGCCCTGTCGAAAGTACTTGAAAGGATGGCGCAGTGCGAAATCGTAAAATTTATTTCTAGGCACAACCTGCTTGATCTCCCCCTGGACACAGCACCGCTTCAGCATTGCTTAAGATCACGGAGGTCATTTGTTCGGCAATGGAATGCGGAAAGCTGACTAGTTCTCCTCGACTTCAGCAATGCATTCAACACTGTAGATTTTGACGTTTTGCTCAAGAGGTTGCGACTTCACGAGTCTGCCCTGGCAGGACTGATGTCATATATGGACGGGAGGCAGCACATTGTGAAAATACAAAATGGTTTTTCGGCATTGTAGGAGACTGACTGTGGTGTTCCATAAGGTTCGATGGTCGGGCCTTTACTGTTCTTCCTGTACATTCATCCTATTTCTTATGGTCTTCCTCCTGCTTATCAGTATCACCTCTACGCTGACAATTCACGCAGCTCTTCTTAAATACAGAACTGGAACAGTTACAATTGACACTATACAGCAAGCTAACAGGGCGTTAGATCTAACTGGCCTCTAAATAGTGGACTGACTCTAAACGCCTCCAAGTCTCAAGCTAGCATCATCGGTGAATCCTTATTCAGCAAGTGTACGAGACTTAACAATGGAAAACGCATATTAGGCAGCTAACGAGGAGAGCATATGCTACCGTTCACTCATTTAAAAAAGTCAGAGAATCCTTAACTCTTCCTCTTCTGGATTATTATTTCTTGCACATAAGTCAAGAACAAGCCAACAGACGAAAAACTGTAAAATGCAGCGATGTATTTGTTTATGGTCTGCGAAGGTTCAACCATGTATCCTCTTATAGATTAGTTCTTAAACTCTTTCTCCTACATGTTCGCCGACGTTTAACCACGATCCTAGCACTCGCTTCTCTAATGATTTACTTTTTGCTTATCCTACCCACACCTCAAATTCCTTCATAAATCCTTCGCCACCATGGCCGCTCGGCTGTAGAATGATCTACCTCGAGAGTTGAGAGACGTTGACTGTTCTTTGGAGACTTTAAAGGTCGCATTATAAACAGCAATTCTTTATATTTCTGTAATCCCCCCCCCCCCATCTCTTACTTCCATTCTGGGCCCCGGTTATGTTAGGATTCAAGTTAAAATTCGCTGTATAGAACTCAGACTTCAACGAATACCAAACCGATTTCCAATCTAAGACAAAATCTAACTTAACAGCACGTGAATTGTCTTTTAACATCAAAAATATTTTTTTTGTTTTTTAATTATGTTTCGTTTGGTTTGGTTTTTAGGTTTGTATTTGTAAATTTTTTGTT
Organism: Agrypnus murinus; assembly: GCA_929113105.1. Taxonomy (NCBI): domain Eukaryota; kingdom Metazoa; phylum Arthropoda; class Insecta; order Coleoptera; family Elateridae; genus Agrypnus; species Agrypnus murinus. The sequence continues at coordinate 252,162,333 of OV816024.1, read as the reverse complement.
AGTTAATTGTTAATTAATATAATAATTTGCTTATTGCAATAAAAACTACAGAAAAATCTCAAAAATCTGACTAAATGCTGATACTGTTTTTAATTCCTTTTTTTTTGAAAGAAATGCTACAATAATCATAACTTGCAACACATAATTGAATTTAGAAGAATACTGTCTAACTACCACACTAAATTTAACAAAAACCGTTTCTCTAGTAAAATAAAAGTTTATTATTATTTCTGATGTTAAAGTTGGCGTAGAAAAGAAATTACATTTAGGCTGTTTTGTAGTACTTATAGAACCATTATATCTGCATTTTGGTTTATCGAAATCCGGAAATCCTTCTTTTTCTTGTAAATCAAATTAACAAAGCATGGAGTCCTTACGTTATCCTTTTAATGTTTTTACCAGGGACTAGTTGATTATAGCGAAAGAAAAATTCTATTTTTGCAAACGAACCAATATTTTTCGAAGAAATATTTTTTAAATACTTTTAAGTAGATGCAATACGAATTCACGGGTAGCTTTTTAACGTACATATTAGTTATTTATTTACTTATTGCGTAGTGTGTTCATTATGCAGTACATCCATGTTCTGATATAATATGCAACCTTGTTAGAGATTTCAAAAAAGTTCAAGAAACTACAAAGCAATTGTTGCACTAAGCTTATAACTTTCCTCAAAATCCTCAGGGTAAATACATAGATTCGTTTCAGTTGAGTAATAACAAACATAAAACCATTCAATTGCGAAATGTCATCCATCTGTATCTAAGTTAACAAGTTAAGAGGCTTTGAATTAATAAATTTTAGTTTTGAAGATCTCCGTATCTCAGTTCCACGCAGTAAACATACTAAAAGCTATAACAGTCGCTAAGTTTTCTCCATAGAAATGAAAAACGTCTTTCCGTCCGTATTTCTTAACCATCGATTTTCCTTAAATTTATCGCGGTGTAGAGAAAAATGTTGGCTTTTAGACGGGAAAAGATTGAGAAATAAGAAAAGAAAAGAATTTGATAACACCTCAGACGTCTTTCCTCGTGACTTTTTCCCTAAAAATTAGGCTTCGATATTGAGGAATTTAAAACTTTGTGTTGGTTAGTGTTGTGCAGCTTTTAGTGTTAGTATAAGAGGCGTTCTAGGGTTTGCACTAAGTGGAAGAAAATTGAATTAGAGGTGCAGAGAGCAAAAGGCAGGACTAGGTTCATCCAAGCCGAATATCTATACATATGGGAGTAGCCACTTTTATTTTGTATAAAAACAAGCAGTTATATTTCTAAAAATCCACTTTTACGGAAAAATACGGGACACGTTAGCTTGTGTAGTAATTCAGTTTTGTTTCAATTTTTAAGTAATAAAATATAAAATACGCCAAATGGGGTTTCATATTTTGCTTTTTATCTTATTTTTCTACCTCCTCCAAATTGCTTCGAACCAGTGGCGTGCGGTCCATGGAAGCAATGGAAGCAATGCTTGCCTTGATAATTTATTAAAAATAAAAACAATGCTAACAAAAATACTTTTGTAAAATTATGGTTATCGTTTATTTAAATTGAAATATTTATCAAATTAAAGCTCAATATCAACTCTGTACAGCAAAAAGTATAATTATTTAGAGTACTATTTTAAATTAGGCTCATTAAACTTGCACGGAAAGGTAATACCGATTCAAATCTGATAGATACACTTCATATAAGCACTACTTACAAATGCTCTTCTCTTAACCTTGGCGTAAATCAGCGAGCGCGGGGTGTTATAATAGACGGATGCTGTTTGGCTGGTTAACATTGTTTGGTCGTAATTTTTATTGTGCTTCGTTCCCAAATGTTTATTTATTATAATTTGGTTATTTGTTCGATTTAGTGTTACTTAAGTAATGTAAATCTGCGAATGAGACTGTATTTTGTCGCATTTTATTATTTTAATTTATAAGTTGTATTTTTTTAAAGACAAATAGTTCTATTTAGTTTGCCTGTATGCAAATTTAAAATTGCATTATCGTCACGACTGCAAATTCAACTGCTTCGGTGAAAGGTTCGAGTACCTTCGATATAGCCGAATCGGGACGATTTTTTGTTCAGTTTGTAAATTATTAATAAGGAATTTTTCGCATACAGTTTTGGAAAGAAATTACAAATTATTAAGAAAGGCAGATCAAAACCAGATCTTTCAAATTTAACAACAAAGATTAAAACCTGTACCGGTATTTTGCTAAGAAAGACCGGAAAATTGATACGTAGTAGTAGTTTTTTTTAAATAAAGAATGATAGTCAACAAATTCCATAAGTATAAAGTGTAAAAGTGCTTCTTTGAAAAACTTTTAAGCTTAATAATTATAACACTTTTTTATTGTACCTAGCAGGGGCGGATCCAGAGAAGTATTTCGAGTGGGAAATCTTTGGAAAAATAATTGTTTTAATAAATAATAATTAAACAAACATTATTTGTTTCTATTCTATGTAAACTTATTTCTAAATTGGGGGGGGGGGATTATTCCCTCCCCGTTAATCCGCGCCTGTACCTAGGTGTATTATAATTAAAATCGTGGTTGCTTCCCTAGCCTAAATTCTCACCGCACGCCACTGCTTCGAACAGACTATTGAATTTTGTTATGAAAATTCTTTAGAAAACACACACGCTTTTAGCATTAGCATTACAAGCTTAAACTATTATAAAACTTTGTACAGAACTTTTGAAAGTATGTTGTACAAAACTTCTTGTACCTGTACTTTCCGGATAGAGCCATAAAAGTCGGCGCGGCGCGCCTAACGAGCTAGAAAACCTCAAGCATATGGAAGGATATTTAGGACAAGAATTGTCGAGGTGGAAAATTCTCGCCTTTCGGTTAAATCTTTGCTGTTACAACTAGTTAGAAACTTTATTATATTTCACTACTTTACTCGATGTAATAAAATGTTAGTTTATAACTTGGTTATAATATAACAGATTTTTTTAGTAGGGCGATTCTTTTTTATAAAAAGCAGCTGTTCACGCTCCTCGGTCATCGCCGCTAAGGACGCATCGCCCCCACCTCAAGGGTGAGCCAGATATATACTTTACTTTAAGATGTTTTAAGTTAGTTCATAATGCTATGAGTTCATTAGTACAGTCCATTAGTTCATAAGCTCATATGTTTACATATTCGGTTAATTATGAGTTCGTTTCTTAGTTTATTATCAAGTCGCTTACAGCGACACTTTACTTGTATATAATGTAAATAAATCGTCATAGTTAAAGAAAATATCTTTTATTTTCATCATCAAACTTGTGTACGACGTTACAGCAGCCAAGTCAAAAAATCCACAAGTAAACAAATAATTTCATTTTCAGGAGAAGTCTAGCGGATGATTTTTGTTTCAAATAAATTAAGAATTAACTGATCCGGAAAATAATTATACCTCAAACGCGGTTTTTCTCTCGCTCGAACTGTTTGGCAAAAGGCAGGTAATCGTAATTTCTAATTTTATTTCTTATTACAAACGTAACTTTATTTTTACCAAAAGCCTTTTTCACAAAAGAAACAAAATATTACAAATTATTTCTTTATGTTAATGTGAAAAATTGTTAAACATCCTGGAAAATAATGTCAGTGGTTGTAAGCTCTTAAAGATGATTAAGATTAAATATATTTTCCTTAAAAAAAATTTCATTTTAGAAAACTGATTTAAGCAATTCACGGTTCTTTAGTTTGTTCGATTGCTGCTATTTACAAAAAGCGACCCTAGAATTGCTTTGCAATTTTAACAACTGCATTTAGCTGTGATTGTTTTCAGTCAACTAAACCGTTTGCAAAGTAATTTAGACTTGTACAAATAATGTTGCATTCGTGCATTTCTATATTCCGGAATGTACAGGAAATCAAACTCCAATTGAGGTTTTTTCAACGGTAATTTGTCCATCAAGACTATTTATAAATACCTACTATAACAATATACCTATAGTGTGAGTAGAAAGTAACATATAAAATTCATATTTTTCTTATGGGTAAGCTTACTGAAATATCCTAAAACACGTCGATTTCCTATTAATAGAAATACACAGTTTTATGTTAAAGTAACTGTTCAGCATTCAGCTTCGTGATTTCCATAGATTGTGTAACTGTCTAAATGACGCTATATAAATTCTCACACCTTATATACGAACATTTTGAGAAAAAAGCTCATGCATGTTAAGTATTAGTGATTACATATCCACGAGTTCATATTTACCCAAAAATACGACTTTGCGGATAAATAAGGATGACGGAAATGTCCGAAACTCAAACATTTGACTGCAACAAGATGGAGCACCACCCCTTCGGAAATAAGACTTTATACAGCCTGAAGTAATTAAACCATCAATTCATAGTGTGTATACGCGTATTGCTTACTGCCAGCTGGTCTAATAGACAGTAATTTAAAAATCAATTAAGCTAATAGTCTACGTAGTTATTTTGTGATGATAATGAACTAAAATTATACTATAAACATAAAATATGAGATTTCTGGGGAATTCAAGTCTTTAGATCTTCTAAATGTCCTATAGTATATCCTGTATGTCCTAAACTATCCACACAAACTTTATCATTTGGGTAATCCCCTAAGAAAGAATCTAGTGGAGTTAGATCCTGGTGTAGGTTAGGTTCACGCAATCATAGGCGATCATGTTGCAGAAAAATACACAATTTAAAAATGTCCTTACGGCAGCAGATGGGCAAGTGCAGCTATAAAATGTGATGGTGCTCCATCTTGTTAGAATCAAATGTTTGGAACATCTCCATCATCCTGACTTATCCTTAAACTAGGTATTTTTTTGTAAATATGGATCACTAGTACTTAACATTCATGAGCTTTAATGTTGTATGTAGTCTAACTTCTTAGCTTTGGCGGATAAGACAACGTTTTTGGATTCTTTCAGTTAAAACTATAGTATGCTATGCTATGCTATAATTTTAATCACAAAGTCCCCCACGTTGCTTTCCAGACTTAGCGCTTAGAATGGCACTGTTCCAAACGGACATATCTTCCATATCTCCATCTCTTCTATAGTCCATATCTTTAACGTAAATAATCATATCAAGTTGTCTTCCTACCGTAATCGGCGTTTTAATGTGTTTTGGTGTTTGAAACTATATTTAATTCATTAGTTTTGCTGTGATTACTAAATTTATTTTTAAATGTATTTTTGCGTTGTGATAGACTTCTCCTAGTTCAATTTAGTAATTACACCAGGAGTAGACATAAGACATAAGCGTGTAGCTGTGAGACAGCTACATAAAGGTGAATATATGCGATTTACTTTGTAAATTTAAATGAACCGTCGTACCGGGCACTGCAGGTACTTTATCAATTCGGTCCTTTAATAATCACAATTTCAGCAATCGTCGTACACCGCAACGGTAACCCATATTAGTAGTTTTTTTTGTAAGTTTGAATAAAGTAGTATGATAACGGTATTAATTTCCTTCCTATATGTTCTGGAAATTTGGGAGTTCTTAAATTTACACCATATACATTTCTTCTACTTAGATACTACTAGATATTAAATTTACATGAAACAATTCATACTTTACCAAATCCAGAGCTGAACGATACTTTATTGAAAATAACCGAGAAGATATGGCCACTCACCTGAAAAGAAAATCATTATTGTTATAAAAATGCAATGGCATTACTTAATAAGTTAACAATTGAAAAAACGCTTCTAATTCATTAGAAAAGTCGAAATCAGTCCGATACTGCATTTTAATCATATGTCGTAGATAATGTAATTCGATATAACATATTTTCAACACGGTGTGGTAAAACTTTATTTCTTACATGTACAAATGCGACACCGTATAATAATTAGCTAATATTGGTGGCGAAAGGCATATTTGGCTGTGTTATGCACGTTTGACTATGTATACACATGTTGTAGGGTCAACCGCGGTAAATATGAAACGAAAAATAAAACTTTTAATTTTAAACTACCTTAAAATTACAAAAGTCTTTGTTTTTATACATCAATAGATTCCTTTTAGCCTTACCTAGAAGACCATATAAAATCCATCTATATAAAATTGTGTTTGTAGTCATGAAGAGGTAAACACTGCGTTTCATTTTTACCCTGGATATGGGGTAAATATGAAACGCAAACGGGAAAAGTGAAACATCACTTTAAGGGTCCTATTCAGTATCTTAAGGTTATATTACATTATGTATAGTAACATTATATTATCTAACATGGTCTTACAACGGTCGTTATGAAAAACCTATTCTGTAAAGTGTATGTTCACGGTCCCTGTAGCGTAACAGCAGAAGCGGACGTTTTTAGGTTTGTATAGTAGAATAAAAGGTTTGATTTGTAATCTTTACATTGGCTCTTTATTTCATTCGTTGTTTTCGTTGTTAATTGTATAGCAAGTGATTGTTATTATTAAGTAAGTAGTTAATTAAATTAATTTCCTAAAACGTACATAAAAAGGTTACATTTACAGATTTATAAAATTAATTTAAAAAAATTACTTACATTCGCTAAGGTTCATTAAACACTAAATATGTTATTATTATTAAATCCATATTATTACCTACATGTAATAATATACTTAGGGATTCATCCTACTAGAAGTATATACCATGGTAATTCAATAGACACCAGCAGTCGCGTATACTGAGGTGACAATGTAAGCCAGCGTACACGCTTGGCGATGTCGCTGCACTATCTTCATAGTTAGATGAATTTTTCTGGATATACAACGAGCCAAAAGTCTCCGAGAGTTGCTTTATCTTCATCATTGCACTGTTTTTCAAACTATCTAACCTCATATTTTCAATGTTATGACGATAACGGCAAGTCGAAAGCAGCCGTAACGTAACAACCGCTATAACATACAACATGTTATTTAACAACTGTTAACTTACGTTACTGTAAGATACAGAATAACCGTCGTATGTAACGTAACGCTTACTGTTCTATAACATGTATGTTATAAGATATAGAATAGGACCCTAAGTCTTTATTTAATGAGGTATCAAGTACGTCAAGGGCATACCGGGAGTCTACTCTCAAAGTCGATCGTAGGCAATTAACATTATATATTTTAAGGTTTCTTGAGGATAATTATCAAAACAGACAACATAAAATAATTTCATTTATTAATGATTAGACAACGTTTCAATCCTTTTCTTTTGGATTCTTTTCAAGTCTACAAGACATATATAAAATGTAACAATTATAACAAGAATTAAATATTTATAATTACCCTTTTTACAATATATATATATATATATATATATATATATATATATATATATATATATATATATATATATATATATATATATATATATATATATATATATATATATATATATATATATATATATCACTTAATTATTATAAATGACTTGCTACATATTTGCAAGATGTCAATTAAATGTGATACCTAACGACCTTGGTTATAAATAAATTTCCCCAACATATTTTTGTTGCAGGTGTTTAATTTACACAATTTGTGTCAAAATATATAAAAATAAATTTTTTTTATTAAGTTTTTCAATGTCGGATTGTAAATTTATGTTATTATTTTCTTTTTGTATGTGTAACATTTCTGAAGTTAATCTTTTTACACCGTGTCCGCGTAAGTTGGCTACATATGGAAAACATTGTTAATATTGATTTTATGAAAAACAGTTATTCTACATAAAAAGTTCTGCATGTTCTAAAACCCAAAATTCAACCATCAGATATTAAATTATATCAGTCGTATCATAATAATAATAATTATATCATTTTTGTTCAAGAGTAAAGTACCTTCATTTAAGACCATATCGAGAATATGCTGGCATTTCTACCTTTTCATAAACAAATACTTTCAACATTAAAACTTTACAGCAATATCTAAACAAAGTATTACGTTTTGATGTTCACTGACAAGTGCCTCCTAGATTAATAATGTATTAATCTTCAAACTTAAACTTTCAATGTTATCGTAGAGAAAATGTAAAAATAATATTTTCTAATTGTAAATAATAATATTGAATATTTAAAAATTATTTTTAATCCATAACATCTTTTCTTATTAAAAACCTTCGATATGGTCAAAAATGAAGGTACTTTACTCTTAAACAAAAATGATATAATTATTATTATTATTATTATACGACTGATATAATTTAATATCTGATGGTTGAATTTTGGGTTTTAGAACATTCACTTTTTATGAAGAATAACTGTTTTTCATAAAATCAATAATAACAAAGTTTTCCATATGCAGCCAACTTACGCGGACACGGTGTATTATGATCATTATTTATTATGCGTTGTGTAATTACATTATGATATTTTGATATTTAGGATTTAATTTAATATTTTTTATATGTTCATTCACTCTTGTTTGTAATTTTCTTTTAGTTTGACCAATATATATATATATATATATATATATATATATATATATATATATATATATATATATATATATATATGTTACATTTTAAGTTTCCGCGGATATTATATGATACTTCACTACTTTTCCGGGTTTCACTCCGCGTATTCACTATTCGGCTCCTAGAGGAACCAGACAATGGTTGACGACGTTTCGGCAAGATCACACTTGCCATCTTCAGGTCACTTCTAACTTCCTTCTGCTTCGCGTGGTTACACGATGTAGACTCAGTCTACATCGTGTAAAATTGACTGTACTATATATATATATATATATATATATATATATATACCTAGTTTATATACCATATGTAAACAATCTAATAAATCTTGAATTTTCTAATAATATCAAGCCGTTTTGGTTTTAGTTATACGCTGTGTTTTTTGTAAGCGATAATACAGGAAATCCAATGGAGTTTTATCATTCTCCTTCTAAATTTGTACACTTGCAAATGTAAATAAAAATTTTGGTATTAACCGAAAGAAGAATTTATTTTACATCCAAACATGAAGAAAAAACCAGAAACTGTTTAGAAAAATACTTAAAAAGCATGTTGGTTTTAATGGCTTCCGTAATAAATATGATAAAATAATCATAAAAAGAAATTAGTGTAACGGTTAACGTATCAGACTCGTAATCTTTCTTTGTATTACTTACTAATTGTTATTTATTATATTTACAACTGAATTTTAATCATTATTATTACAATTTTCATTTTTTAGTTTCATATCTTTTTTCATCGTCTTTTCTTATAGTTGAAATTGTACAAAAACTAACGGTAAACTCTTATATCAAAAATATCTAATAATAAGAAAAACTAACAACAATTGTGATAATAACTAAAATCAAGTTCGTAAGATAATAAACAACAATTAAGTAATTCAATTAAAAAAAAATTGCATACGAGAGTGGGCTTCGAACGCGCGATTTTTGATTGAGCGTTTGATACCCTGACCGTTATACCAATTCGGTACACAACTTCAAAGCCTTTTAATTTATCTTATTATAGAAAAAATATTAGAAAATATGTATTATCTATTTTTGAAAACTTTCCTGCGAATCGGGATAAAACAATATCCATGTTAATTAACTGGATTAACACATTCTATTAAATGCGTTTTATTCTTAAACAATTGCTATTTCAACAGTAAAAACATGATTATCAAGGTTCATCTAGTTTTGTTTTAGTTGTATAACGTAGACTCTAGGACATTTTAAATATGGCATCAATAATTATTTAACTATTTCACATTTCATTAAGTGTTTATTCATGTATAATACACTTACAATCTCGACAGTGAAAGAAAATTATGAAGCACCTTCTAATTTTCGTTTTGCTATTAAACGTATAGATTTCCAGGACATTTTATATACTTATGCTAACAGAAGTTATTCAATTGTTACACATTACATTAAATGTGTTTTTATTCATATACAATTGCAATCTGGACCGTGAAAAAAGATTAGGAAGACTTTAATGTTGGTTTAGTTGTATAACGTAATTATTGCTTATTTTACAGGGTATATACTATGAAAGCATCAAATTTACCATTTTCAAACTTATCAAAAAAAATTTTATGAAACATTACCTAATTATTAATGGGATGAATAATTCATTGATAATTCAATAATAATCATAATCTGTATTAAGTAAATATACGCACTTTTTATTAGAATTTTCGAAGTTAAATAGATACCGAAAAAATAGAGAAAAATTTCAATATCTTTATTTTTTGGTAATACACAACATCAAGTTATTCCTTATTAAAAGTATTAAAACCACATTCAATGGAATGTATAACAGTTGAATAACTTTTGGTACCATATATAAAATGTTCTGAAAATGTACAAAGGTATATTTGTAAGGTCATTTATAACCAAAATTTCATAAACATTTACTTATTATTACTAATTATGTTAAACACATAATCTTGTTGCTTAATCTCTGATAAAACTAAATTTTTATCACTTTATTATCAAAATCATTTATAAAAACTTGCTGTCCTGGAACTCATCATTTGACATAAACAACTTCCAAGACCGTCTCGGAACTCATCAAATTACATAAAAATGTTCCGAGACCGTCCCGGAACTCAACAAAAGTCCTGGAACTTGTCGATACACATAAAAAAAAGTCTCGGAACTTAACGATCGACATACATATATAAATATATATATATATATATATATATATATATATATGTTACATTTTAAGTTTCCGCGGATATTATATGATACTTCACTACTTTTCCGGGTTTCACTCCGCGTATTCACTATTCGGCTCCTAGAGGAACCAGACAATGGTTGACGACGTTTCGGCAAGATCACACTTGCCATCTTCAGGTCACTTCTAACTTCCTTCTGCTTCGCGTGGTTACACGATGTAGACTCAGTCTACACCCGGAAAACCCGGAAAAGTAGTGAAGTATCATATATATATATATATATATATATATATATATATATATATATATATATATATATATATATATATATATATATATATATATATATATATTAGTTTAATCGACGTTGTCGGACCCGCTATATAGTAGGGTCGTTAGTAGACCCGCATTTTTTGATTTTTAAAATGTGTATATTTTACATAATATTGATCTATTTCTGATAAGCAATATTTAAGATCCTCGAGGGGTAGAAATATATGAAAAAAAAATATTGGTGATATTTGACAGTCGTTCTTGAACCCGATACATATTACAGTGTTTACAGACCCATTTGTATAATTTTAAGCAAGCCTACCTACCCTACCGAACCCATCAATGTTGCCGAATGTATCAGAGATAAAATTACGATTGACGTAATGATTTCGGGATGCTAAGCACATAAGTGATCTTTATTTTTGTTGATTTGTTCGTAAATTCCATAAATAACCTTAAACGCAGAAAAATTAACGTTTTCCGGAAAACGATGTAACTCTGAAAATTATTATTAACATGAGAAAATAGCATTGATCCTCTTTTGTTCTAAAATACGTAAGGTTTATGCAAATAATTGTTTTTTAATAATTTGCTTTTAAATCATTTAGTTTAACATGATTATTTTTGTTTACAAGAATACAATTAAAGGTTTCGAAGACACGTCATGTATATGTGTTTTGAAAAAATAAATGTTATAGCCAAATCTTTTGACCTCCTGAACATTTTACTGTTATGTTTTTAGCACAAATGAACAGTTTCTAATATATGTATATTTTAATGCCACGGTAACAGTTCAGTCAAATTTGTAAAAATAGAGGGGAATTGAGATAGATCCTTGGATTTTTGATAGGCCTTCTTTGTGATATGTTAAATAACCCCTTAAAAGTTACTACTCAAAAGTGGTGAACCAGAGAAGCTGATGAGGGTAAGCCATGTCCCCAGAGGGTTTTTACTGTTTTTTCAGAAACTATTAGGTTTATCAAAATGGAGACAGTTAGGTAAAATAGGATTTTATTTAACTTTCATACCAAAAAGCTAAGAAAACTTTGTGCATGTTGTCTTGTTTCTGTGTTATCGAAAAACGATCATATGTCACACAGACAAATAATTTGTATCGGTACATATTATACGAGAAGCTTCGAGCATAACATTGTGTGATTTGATGTTCATCATGAAATAACTATGGAAATCTCGTTGAGCATCGAACGCGATCCTGGTTCAGTCTTATTCTATCTCAGCATCTCCAGCAAAATCTACGAGGCGATATTAACATTATTATTTGGGGCTAGTAATATGGTAATTCTCGTATTGGCAAGATACATTTTAGGGGTATACCCTGTACTAATCAATCTTTTTAGTGAACCTAAAACGTACAGGGAACTTCAGGGTTTTTGGATATCTCTTACTTTGTCCTTTATATTGATATTCGTATCGAGTAATTTTTTTCTTGAATGGTTTTTGTTTTGGAATTCTAAGTTTACGACTTAATTCCACGCCTGCTTTAAAATGTAGCTAGATATTTAACATTAAATGGGACTTCACCCATTTTACATGTAGGATATCTCGAGCAGACGATGCCAATTCCTGAGGGTCAATGCATTTGTTCAAAATAGGCCATTAAGCACAACATATCTATGTTCAAAAATGAAATGTTACAAAGCTATAGACCTTCAAAATAAAAAAGTCAAAATTGCAATTTGGATAAAATTTTGTTTTTACGGACAGTTGTTATTAGAACATACATTAGTGTTATTTTGTGCTTGTGGTAGCTGTAGCGTACCCGCTACCGCTAGATACGGAATTCTGTGCCAGTACTATGTTTAATGAATACACCATTGAATGCAAAATTTAATTCTTCACAAAACAGGTATACTTGACCCAAGTCGAATAGTAACAAGTCAAATAATACTCTATAAAATGCAAAAAGAAAATAAAGGTAAAACGTCATGCAGTATGACGTACAAACGAAGTAAGAAAGATTTCAAAACAAGGTGAAATGCCCTATACATTTTGGTTTCTATAAAATAATTGTCCAGTACAGGGTATTCTCCTAAAGATATTCTTTTTACTGCAAAATTATCATAATACTACAACCAACAATAACAACAACATAGCTTCATGAATTTGGCAGAAGTGATGCTAAGGTTGCACTGCGAACTCAACATTTTTTTTTCTTAGCTAAGTACTTGATGACGAATACAAGATCGCAATAAGTTATGTTCTGAAGTTGCTCCGTCAAATGTATTGGTAGAAATTGCTGGTCTACATACAGGATGTTTTACTCAACTTTCGTATAAATTGCATGTGTGATAGTATTCATCAATAGGAACAAAAAAACTCTTTTTGTTTTTACGCAAATCGACAAAAATTTGCTAAAAATGTCAACTTTTGGAAACTGCTGGAAATTATAGTCAAAACAAACTGCGACATCACCTAGCAGCTGCTGCGTCAATGTATCAGATAGGCACATCCAGCTCCAAGTGTGATTCTTAGACCAGTGACCTGCTACCCACTTTTCAAAAACCATTCTTTTTTCGGTTATTATGAAAGATAGACACTAATGATTTTCAGCTTTTTTGTTGCATTTTATGTGTACTACCACCTATTCAGATGATACGAATCTTAAGTGAAACAACCTGTATGATATATATTCATGCGCCAATTAAATAAGCTTTATTTTATGTAACCCACTTAACAACCAGTCCATAAACCTAACAGTTTTTGAAAATAAAACGACAAAATCCATCTGAAGGCGTGGTTTAATATTGATATTTTACAAAGTTCAGGATATTATCTACTCGTAAACATGAACAAATCAAGCATAAAGTCATTTTCAAGTTTAGCTGACCAAAATAGACTAAATTTGATTAGTTTAACCTAGATTAAAAAATAGAGTTTCTATTTTTACTGTGCGTTTGTACAGCTACAAAAAAATTATGGAATGTTCGATCCCTACTTTCTGTTTAATAAATTTGAAGGTACAAAACAGTATACACTATATGGTGGTTAAGTGCCTTTAACAGAAACGTCGAAAGGTAACGAAGAAAAGAAGAAGTTTTTTCAAACCTTGCCTAATTCCGTTATATTGCACTTGTACTAAGTTAAAGATCAATTTTTATTGTATTCTGAAATAGCTATTTGTGAAATAGCTATGTATTATATTCTTAGTGACGAATTGTACACCACAGATTTTCTGATTACATTTGAAATATATGTAGTTCTAAATATACCAGGCGCAAATCACATTAGTCCACCCAGTTTCATTTTTGTTAAAGAACGTCCCACAGAGTTTATTCCGTTTATCTTTTGTTCTATGAGGTGGCCGTTTCTTGTTGCTATAGTGAAGTGCTGCTACTGCATCTACCCATACCAATGTTCATGAAATTCAATTGGGGGTTGCAACATACACTGCCCCTCCGAACCTTTTGAGTGCCCTGTTTCCATTAAAAGTTCCATTAAGTAATCTTACAAATTACAGACGAGAAAGTTTTCCTTCAGCGTTTTAGCAAAAAAGTCACAAATGATGCTCAACTTAGTTCGCCCATTTTAATTTTTGATAAAGAACACCTCACGATTTATACCCTGAATGGTCTACGACGTTGTTATTTATTGGTGGTATATAGTACATATCGTCGCCGTTAATGCATATGAACTTAATTCTTTGAAATGTTGTAACTAGCAATGTTGCTAGTTGCGATTTCAAAGAATTCATCATGCCATCTGTAACAAAGTTTTTATAAGCATTTAAACTGCGCTCCTGGAAAATTGCTAGAAAATAGTTCCGCTAGTATGCATTAACGTCGACGATATGTATGAGTGAGCACTGTGATCCAGTGATATGTATGTGTGCGTGTAGTATCCACTGCAACGAATATAAACAAGGAGTCAGAAAATAATTCAGAAACCAAATAGTTCAAGCATTCATTCTCTGATCTTAACAGTAAAATAATAAAGCATTCATTAACCTCAAACAGTCTTTCAAACAAACAAACACAGAAGATATTACATGTGGTGACAGCCGACTTTAATTGAACACTCAACAATCTGTCAAGAAACTTACTCTTGCAAGCATACGATTCAAGATACCAGGATCCTATTTATGAAGCAGATGTCGAGAAATCAATTAGCATAATTCCAGTAGAGGATCAATACTCTCTCAGCACCACCACTACCAGTACATGGAGAAGTTCCATCGCTGAAGTCATAATCTATCTGAAGTCACGGTTGTATAAAGTTTTTTCTGTTCTAAATTTTTCTGCCATCAAAGCAGACTATCTACAGCATTTAAAGAAAGTATTTCAACGCCTATATCATTACGGTTAACTATCAAATTAACAAAGAAACAATCTTTGAAGCCAAAGAACTAACTTGTCTCGACCACACAGTGAACAGTGATGGAGTTACGCCGCAAGTTTCAAAAGGAGAAGCTATTCATAACTTTCCAATCCTTAGAGTGCAACAAGAATTATGCCATTTCGTTGGCATAGATTGTCGACTTAAACCTGAGCTAAACCTATTTATTTCAGAAAAAGTTTCAGAACCCTACAAGAAACCCACACAACAGTATGTCGCAGAACGTATAATTACAAATCGGTTGTTGTGAACTTCAATAAACGGTCGTACCAAAAATTCCTTACTTCGTATGATCGGGGACACAGGGAATACATAGCAGATAAACTCGGATGCAGCCCATTACAAATCTTTCTTATCTTTTTTTGTACCGTTTATGTATAGAACGTTCGCAATTACTTTTTGTTACCTATTAGACATATTTGTGTACATACATTTACTATTTTCCTTTTATGTTGCATATACGATTATGATCCAACCAACAAGTCCAGCAGAATCCTCATACGTTCCTCTTAGGTTAAGTTTTGTAGTTTTTAGTTATTTAATTTTGCAACAAGCCCTAAAATTAAGAATCTGCTGTCTTAATTTTAACCGTTTTCAATTATCTCATTCGATTATTAGCTCATTTCTATAGGTTAAGTTCTTATCATTGTAACGAACATTAACATTAAGAGCCTTGTACTAACTTTAATCAATTGTAAAACCAGCCAAAGAAAAAAACGCGGTATTTTACGTATCTATCAAGTTACTTTACAATCACAACCGCATCTTATGCGTACATTCACTAGTTCTTTCCAATCCTGTCCTCAAGCAAACTGATGGAGACTTTTTCTGCTGGAAAAATTCTAAAAAACAAGGGAGCAATAAATGTGATGATCACCGTTGCCTTGGATACTTTGTAGTATCAAAGGAATCGAATGTAAACGAGGGATCAGAAAATAATTCAGAAACCAAATAGTTCAAGCATTCATTCTCTTATCTTAACAGTAAAAGAATAAAGCTTTAATTAACCACAAACAATCCTTCAAACAAACATACAAAGAAGATATTACAGTACTTTTATACTAAAAAATTTAATCAAGTTCTTGAAATTTATCGTTTGATTACTACGGAAAATGACATATGTACTTTTCCACCTTATTTGGAAACCATCCACATTCCCCGGAAATTAACTTTTCCGTATTATGTTGCGTTGTATCACTTGTTCGAAAATCCTGTTAACCTTACTCTAATCATTTATATAAAAAATGAATTCAGTTATAAAGTCCTACTTAAAGATACCATTGATATGAACACATGGATTGTAGGTAGTAATATATGCTTTCAATCATACAAATATAACTTTATAAATTTATATCACTCTCCAAACTCTAGTGATGCTCAATTTCTAATGAAACTTGAAAATTTGTTTGATGGATATGCTAGTAGATCACAGACCTTACTAATTATCGGAGACTTTAATATTGACCTATTAAAGGATTCATATTATGAAAATAGGCTGAGAACTTTGATTAAAAATAATGGACTACATCAGATTATCGACCAACCTACAAGAATCACTAAGGACAGTGCTACACTTATAGATCTTCTTGTATCTAATGAAAAATCTATTGATGCCCAGGTACACCATGTTCCAAAAATAACTGATCACTCAATAATAACTGTAAATGCAAAAGTGAAAGAAAAATATGAAGAATATACAATACAACACAGAGACATGAGCAACTTCAATGAAATGCAATTTCAATTAGATCTAATGGATCAACCATGGAATCCGGACTGTACAAACACCAATCAACTAGCAGAAACATTAGTTAAAACCATAATGAACACACTAAACAGGCATGCTCCAACTGTTAAAACACCATTAAATGTCAATGGAGTTGTAAGCGTTGGTGGACCCCAGAAATAGCCTTGGAAATTGAAGAAAGGGACAGATTATATAAAAGAGCAATCTTTACACAAGAAGAAAGTGATATGAATAGGTATAGACAACAAAGAAATGAAATTGTTAGTTTGATCAGGAACCACAAGACAAATTATTATCAAGAAAACTAGATGAAATGAAAAATAACTCAACAAAAATGTGTAAAACAGTTAAATAATTAATTAAAGGAGGCCATAACAGACAAAAAAGGAAGGTATTATTTTTGACAATGAATTAGAAAAAAAGGAAAATCAAATTGCAGAAAAATTCAATATTTACTTTATTAACAGCATGCAACAAATTATTACATTAACAAATTTAACCCAAATTGAAACTGATTTAAGCCACATTAATGTACATCAATGCAAGTTCGAAAAATTTTTACCAATAGAGTTTTTGGAGTTAAAAAAATTTATATACAATTTACCTAATAAGAATAGTAGTGTCGATGGTATTACAGTAAAGATTCTTAAATTAGCTTTCAATGTAATAGGACAGAGATTTTTGCATCTAATTCAAATGAGTCTAGAAAGTGGATCCTTCCCAGAAACCTTGAAGACATCCCATATTATCCCCATTGAGAAGATAACGAACACTAACAAATGTGAAGAATACAGACCGATCAACATGGTGCCAACTTATGAAAAATTATTAGAGACCGTTGTAAATATCCAGTTTCGTGACTACATTGAAGTGAATAAACTGTTAACACCTTTTCAATCAGGGTTTCGGAAAAATAATTCATGTGAAAGACAATCAGTTCTTTTGAAATGGAAAAATGCTATTTACAAGAAGAAGGTGATAGGTGTAGTTTTTCTAGACTTTAGACGTGCTTTTGAGACTATTAATAGAGATCTATTATTATTGAAATTAAAAAGATATGGGTTCGGCCCAATAGTTATAAAATGGTTTAGTGAATATCTCAAAAACAGATTTCAAAAAACTAGTTACCTTAATAATAACATACATCTTCAGCTAAAAAAACTACCTTTGGCGTTCCACAAGGAACTGTATTAGGCCCTGATTTATTTGTACTATACATAAATGATATTGTTAATGTAATTAAAAAATGTAACATTCAATTATTTGCAGATGACACTTTAATATATTTTATAGGAGATGATGTTGAAAAAGTAATAAATATCATCAATGATGAATTAGTAAATGTATATAACTGGTTAGGTAAAAATAGTCTTTCTTTAAATGTAAATAAATTGATACATCTAGTCATGTGGGAATACAAAATAATAGTCAAAAAATAGAAAAAGTTTATGAGTGGAAGTAATTAGGCGTAATAATAGAGTGTCACTTAACATTTTCTAGTCATTCAAACTATGTTATCAGTAAAGTTTGAAAAAAAGTAAATTTCATGGGTAGAATAAGCCAAAATCTTAGCAAGTGGTCTAAATTATTACTATATAAAACAATAATTCTTCCCCATTTGAATTATTGTGCTAGTATACTTTACCTCCTAAATAATACTGAAATTAACAATCTTCAAAAAAACAAAATTGAGCATTAAGAATAATATTAAAATGTAGTAGGTATACTAGCATAAGAAGAATGTTGCAACTTACATCTTCGTTAAGTGCTAAGCAAAATATATTTTATAATACGATGACATTAATATTTAAAATAAAAAACCGAATATATCCAGAGCACATTTTAAATGAATTACTATTCGTAGAAGATGTTCATGATCATAATACTAGAAGTAGAAATAATCTTTATGTTCATACAGTAACAACAAATATAGGGCAAAATAATCTGTTTCATAAAGGTTTAGTTGAATATAATTCACTTCCAGCTAATGTAAAAAACGGTACATCTTTAACATTATTTAAGAAACAGTGTAAAAAATATGTAATAAATTACATTAATATTTAAGAAATTATAATGTATTATATGGAATTTATCTAGTTATATGCTATAAATAAAGTATATTATTATTATTAACAAATATTAAAACCTTCAATTTTTCAAAGCCAGAGAATTATTTACAAATTTGAAAAGAATTCGCATATGAGCTGATGTAATTCTTACGTCACTTTTCTCCATCAAATATTAAATGCGAGCTATTATAACCAAACGTTTATAAAACAAAGCTTAACATATGCGTCATGGCAATGTTGCCAGATCCAGGGCTCAGGAAGACTGTAGAACATAGCGGGTTTGATAGCGTCTTGTATAAAAATATACGATATACACTTGAGAAAGGCGCGACGCCCCCTATAGTTCATTGTGATGAACTACGATTGTATAAAACTTTTTACAGACCCTACTTTTCCAAACCCAAATTGTATATTTTTTTATTGCAGTTTTAAGTAAACATTATCCTGTAGACCTCGAAAATATAGGAGAACGTTGCCAGACCCAAGCCCGGGTCTGAGAGCGTCGAAAATGGTCCGACAAGTCGGTAGAATATAGCGAAACGGGTGTGTATAAACGGTTTGACAAATATATAT
This sequence comes from Agrypnus murinus, assembly GCA_929113105.1. Lineage (NCBI taxonomy): Eukaryota > Metazoa > Arthropoda > Insecta > Coleoptera > Elateridae > Agrypnus > Agrypnus murinus. The sequence continues at coordinate 252,142,755 of OV816024.1, read as the reverse complement.
ATATATATATATATATATATATATATATATATATATATATATATATATATATATATATATATATATATATATATATATAAATATGTGTCACTATATACAAATGTTTCTCACACAGCAATAATTTAATTTTATCTTCCACTTATTTTACGTTTGATAATGTAATATATAAACAAAAATTTGGTACACCAATGGGTTCTCCTGTTTCACCTATATTCGCAGATATTGTGATGCAAGATCTAGAGAATGAATGTTTTAAACAAATAAATTTTGACTTATTAATATATTGTCGGTATGTGGATAAATGAAATTGTCAACATCTTTAATTCTCAACATCTACAATTCACACATGAAATTGAAAACAATAACAAACTATCGTTCCTAGATGTAGAAGTTATTAAGAACAAAAACATACTAAAAACTAATTGGTATCATAAACCAACTTTTTCTGGCAGGGTTCTACATTTTAAGTCATTCATCCAATACAACAAAAAAGAGCAATGATATATAACCTACTAGATAAAGCGATAAATCTAGCAAGTAAATGTTGTCATAAAGAAAATATTGAAGTAGTCAAAAACATCCTAAATGAAAACTCTTATCCAAAAACAATCATTAACAAAAATATAAAACATAAACTATACATAAATTATACCAAAGTTGCCAAAAATAATAAAACGAATGAAAAAAAACATATGTTATTGTACCACACATCAATAATACCACTAATATAATAACTTCGAAATTAAAAAAACTAAATCTAGAAGTAATCAATTCAGTAAATAACAAATTAAATGATATTATTATCAAAGGCAAAGACAAAACAACAAAAAATTGTCAAACAAATATAATATATAAAATAGAATGTTTAGATTGTAATAATATATATATTGGTCAAACTAAAAGAAAATTACAAACAAGAGTGAATGAACATATAAAAAATATTAAATTAAATCCCAAATATCATAATGTAATTACACAACATATAATAAATAATGATCATAATATAAATTGGGAAAATGTCAAAATCATAGATAAAGAAAATAACTTGAAAAAAAGATTAACTTCAGAAATGTTACACATACAAAGAGAAAAGAATAACATAAATTTACAATCAGACATTGAAAAGCTTAATAAAACATACATAACAATTTTGTAACATATTGTATATTTATTTTTATATATTTTGACACAAATTGTATAAATTAAACAACTGCAACAAAAATATGTTGGGGAAATTTATTTATAACCAAGGTCGTTAGGTATCACATTCAACTGACATCTTGCAAATATGTAGCAGGTCATTTATAATAATTAAGTGATATATATATATATTGTAAAAAGGGTAATTATAAATATTTAATTCTTGTTATAATTGTTGCATTTTATATATGTCTTGTAGACTTGAAAAGGATCCAAAAGAAAAGGATTGAAACGTTGTCTAATCATTAATAAATGAAATTATTTTATGTTGTCTGTTTTGATAATTATCCTCAAGAAACCTTATCATATGATAAACAGACGAAATTAAATTCTTTTTATATTATTATATATTTTATTTTTATGTATTTTGCTGTACTATACTAAACCAATACAATTAAAGTAATGAACATTTTAAATAGTCGTTATTCAATTGCGAGGTTTGAAACCGCCATTATTAACTTCCTAATAACCTAGGTAAACAAGCGTGTATGCGCTAAAATAGAATAATTTAAAAACCATGGCTTGTCATACTTAACAACAGCCAACTTTTAAATTCATATTTTAAAATAAGAATCATACTATTAATATTATTAGTATCATTTGATGCGCAATAACCTTCTCTTTCTATTGATAACATTATCTTTCTTGTAGTTGAATTTGGCGCGCAGGAATCACCAAAGACACCAATACAATGGCCGCATTCAGCAGACTTACCGGTGATAAGCCGGTGCTGCTTACCGGTAGATTTTAACTGAATTATGAAAAATTAGTTACCGGTTAATATATTTAAATTTACTTGTCAAATATAGAGTGACATAACCTAATTCGATATTTGTACTAATAATAATGGAGCAACTAATAGTAGATGAGGACAATAAAACTAAATAACGTATGTGTGTCCAGCGCATAAAAAGGGAGATAAGCTTCGGGTTGAAAATTACAGGCCCATATCTATTTTATCGGCTCCAGCTAAAGTATTTGAGCAAATCCTATTTACGAAATTATTTAACTATATAGGCAAGTACATAACTGATAATCAACACGGTTTAATGCCTAGCAGATCAACTGCTACTAATCTGTTAGTATTCTCTAATGAAATATATAATGCTTTTGAGGAAGGTACGCAAGTAGATGCAATTTACACAGATTTTGCAAAGGCATTTGACAGTGTTGATAACGATATACTACTGGGCAAACTGTCAAACTATGGGATTCTTAACCCCACTCTACTGTTATTATCATCTTATCTAAAAAATCGATCTTTTTATGTTAAAATTAACAATAGTGTATCAAAACAATTTAATTCCAACTCAGGTGTCCCACAAGGTTCCAACCTTGGGCCCCTGTTTTTCTTAATATTTATTAATGATATTGCGCATGTGATTAAAAATGTAAAGTATTTATTATTTGCTGATGACATAAAGATTTACACTGCAGTGAATACACCTGAAGATGCTATCGCATTACAAAATGATGTTAATAATATGTATGAGTGGAGTTTAATGAACAAATTATATTTTAATACAAGTAAATGCTCTACAATCACGTTTACAAATAGCCTAAGTCCAGTCAAAAGTGACTATTTCATAAACAATGTAAAGTTAAAAAGATTAAGTACAATTGATGACCTTGGTGTTACCTTAGACACAAAATTAACTTTTAATGATCATATACAGAAAATTACCAACGCTGCTAGAATGGCACTGGGTTATGTCATACGAAATTCATTTAATTTTAAGCATATTACAGCTTAAGCTATTAAGCTACACCAATCGGCGTTCAGCTTCCAGCTTTTTTTAATAACTTATTACCAAAAGCAGTAAATCAATAAGCTGTTTAAGTCTTTTTCTAAATCGATTTTGGTTTTCTTCATAAAGTTTAATATTTTTTTGCCGTAAAATTAATTCTTCTTTCGATTGATACCAAAATTTCTACTTACATTTGCAAGGGTACAAACTTATGAGGAAAATGATAAAATTCCATTGGATTTCCTATATTATCGTTTACAAAAAACACACTGTATATGCTTTTCAAATTTGTTTTGATGGTTTTTAACAGATTTTATATTGAATAAAATAAATTGTTTATAAAGGGCAGTCCAACATATTATAATTATACATCATGTAATATAAACCTGAAGTAATTATATTAACTTTTTAGAATTTTCTAAAAATTAAAGATAAAGTGGTTATCAACACGTTTCACATTTACCTCAAATTTTTGGTGTTTCATATTTACCCCGGTTGACCCTACTATAAAAACTTCGGTTGTAAAATTTAATTCATATTGCAAGTAATACTATTAAACTGCACAGTACTTTCAATCAACCTGACCATTAATCGAAACAGAAGGCATTTTGGTACTACAAAAAACATGTCTTTCGATTACAATTAAACCAGTAGTAATAATTGTTGCAGTTATACTTTGATAGATGTTTCTCTTTTGGCCGTTTTGGCGAGTCTGATGTTACAATCAAGGGGTATTAGTACTTTAAAATTAGATCAAAATTAAGTAAATAAAAGAAAAGATTAATAGGAATCTGAAAATTGGCATATGTTCGGGAATACACACTATATAATAAACCGATGATTTCAGACTTGAGAAACCAACTCGGAAAAGATAGCGGCTAAAAGGGAAATTTCTAAATAACTCGATTTTAGCAAGTTTTACGTAACAAGAAAGCTTCTTTATTGGTTGTAACAATTCCCACAAGCACGTTGTTCTTCTTGTTCAGCTACGACTTATAGTTTTGAAGATATAGCATCAAAATGTAGATTGTATTTTCCATAAGAAATGCACAGAAAAAGGATCTTAGATATAAAGATAATTTAATTACATAATACGAACGCAAGTAAATAGAGAATCTCAAAACAACCTTCAGATGTAAAAAATAGTTCATGGCTAACTGAATATAAACAAAGAATACATGGAAGATTATATTCTGGTAATTGTTGGAGTAGTATTCATTCTACTTTAGTCTAGAATTTAGTATATTCGTAGAAGAAGTTCTGATTTACACGGCGACGTTAGAATTCTCCTAAGCCTACTGGATTCGAGATGCCAACTTTTTTATTTTTTGGAGGCGGCATATGAACTTTCTGCAGATTTAGTGAATCGTAAAAGTTGCGGGTACGATAACGTAGTAGTTAACATAGCAAGATAGATCTATTATACGAAATGCTCCGTTTTTCGTAATTTTTCTAGTTATCCTTGGAAAGTTTTGGCATTTCAATTAAGATGTACCCGATATATTCTGCGCTACATTCCGCATTTCCGCATCTCAGCTGTCTGCTTTCATTAGTCTCGACAAAGAAATCAAGAAAGTGTGTCAACGACCTCTTTCAAATATTTCCATGTAACGCCCTTTACTAACTGGAATTCCAAATACATTTAATTGTATAATAGTGGTAAGTAGATTATTCTTTTTATTAAAGTCCAAATTCATTTATAATCCAGTCAAAGCTTTTTTCTTTATTAACAGATAATGAAACTTCCATCGATGAATAAATTAACACTTGATTAACTTGAAGCACTTGTTAAATAATCACTTAGATTTACCAACTTATTAATGTCGAAAATATTATTGTTAATACATTTTAATTAACACAAAAACTAATTAGATAATCTTATAGATAAAAAATTCCCAATCTAATGGTATCTAATACTTATGTTTTCATTACCCAACAAAGCCTCTATTGAATGTTGATGGAACCTAATTTCAAACAACTATTTATTGTATAATTATTATTTTTATTAAATCATTATATATTAACTTATTTACTTAAAAATACTGTTTTGTACCTTCCTATCTTCACAAATTTAAGCATTATATCGCCATGGTATCAACAACATGAAAGTTCCAACCACTTAAAGTATTTTAATTTACGATCCAAAGGCGCAACATAATTATATGTTGTTTATATTTAGCTTATTACAACTGAAGAATCTCGTTAACATGAAACCACATTTTTATCTATTAATTGCTAAGGTCGGCGAGACTGCAATATGCGTTAAAAGGGGAATAATAATAATAATAATAATAATAATGTTTATTTCCTTTTGACTATTACATATAGTATTGGAAATTGTCAGTTACAGAAAAAAGTACAACAAAATTACAACTATATACACAATTATAGCTGCATAAGTTATAACAACAATAAAAATAGATAAAAATACGTTAACAAGAAATAAATATGGAGAATAAATAAAAAGTTTGATATAAAGAATATAAATCTAGATATAATCATACATAAAATTTTTAGAGTACGTATTGAGATAATTGTAAATTACATATCGCTAATATTATCGTTTAGAAATTCTTGTACTAAATAATAAGCTTTCTTTGTTAAAAATATCTTGACAGTTCTTTTAAAAATATTATAATTCATATCCCGAATGTGGATTGGTAAGTGATTAAACAATCGTATGGAGTTAACAACTGGACTTCTATTGACTTGTTGAAATCGGAATGGGGCTATGTATAAGTCTTCAGAGGCACGCGTTGATACATTTGTTATATCTCGACATTTAGAAAACTGACTTATGTGTTTTTTAATATAACACACCGCTTCTAAAATATATAAGCAATGAACTGTTAAAATTTTGGTACCAATAAAGTGTTGCTTACAAGAAGCTGTCAAGGATAGCTTTAACAAACTGCGAATTATTCTCTTTTGAGATATAAACACGTCATTAATTTTAGTAGAATTTCCCCAACAAAGTATACCATACTGGATTACAGAGTGTATGCAAGAGAAGTAATAACATTTTAATTTAATGAAGCTAACAATATCACGCAACTGATAGATTATAAAATTCTGGACACTCAGTTTTTTAACAGTTTTGTCAATATGAACAATCCATGATAAGTTGCTATCTGCATGTAAACCTAGGAATTTTGTAGAGTTGGTTTGTTTGATTGTACCAGCTGCACTGCGTATAAGCAGGGAGTAGTAATAATGAACACCTTGAGGTGAAAATAACATACATTCAGTTTTCGAAAAATTTAATACTAAACCGTTTGAACGGCACCATTGGGTCATACTTAGAACACAGTTGGTTGTTTTTTCACGCAACTCATTTACTGTTTTTGCTGAGACGATTGCTGAGGTGTCATCGGCATAAAGTGTCAGAAAAGAATTGTTCAAATGTTTAGTTACGTCATTGACAAAAACAATAAAAAATAGGGGACCCAGAAGACTCCCTTGAAGGACACCCTTACGGACAGTTAGGCTGCTAGATAAGGTTTTTATGTTATCATAATTAATTATAGTAGACTGCATCCTATCAGATAGGTAGTATCTAATCCAAGACGCTGCCGGATCACGCACGCCATATTTATCGAACTTAAATAATAATAGATCATGATCTATAACATCAAATGCTCGACTTAAATCGAAGAATATGCCAACAGACTTTAATTTGTCGTTTAGATTGTCAATTGTTTATTGTTTTTTGTTTTTTTGTGGATTATGGAATGGATTATGTATGTATAATTGCTAAGGTAAGGTACTAAATACTTGTATATCTCCCCATTATACAAGACACCTTGTCTGTTTTAGGTTAAATCTTATATTAAGATTGGCGTACACTTCATTTAAATTGAAAAATTAGATAATCTTCTCCCACATCATTAATGCATTAATTTGCAAGGAAATTAACTAAATTCTATAGGAAAATAAATATTCCAGTTAAGTTTTATCTGACTCTAGTGTACTAGTGTGCATATTAATTATAATTAACCATATTTAACTTCATAAAAGACAAATTACTCAAAATTATAATTTTGAAATTGAGGTTATGCAACTCATTCAACGTGTCGTTTTGAGATTTCATAAATAAACTTATTTAAAAATATAGAATGGGTGAATTCCTTTTTTATATGTCAAATATCATGACAATATGTATGTACTTATTAATTTTCTTGGTATTTTTTTTATTTTTCAGTCGTTTTATTAATACTTTTGCTTCACTTCTATATTGTGCGAATTTTATATCTTTGAACATGCAAATCTCTTGCGTATATGTTCAATTATTAAAATACGTCAAAACCATTGACACCCCCTGACAATTATTGTATAAATGTTAGTTGTAATAAACATTGCCAAACCACTGTAAAGTAACAGAGAGTGAATACACAGTTGTGCGTGGTATAGATAGGTTAATTTTTACCGTTTTATTACGGAAATGTGATTGTCGAGACAGACTGCTTAACGTTGAAATCACGGCGAAGTGTGCTGCGGCTTTATCAACAAGAAAGATCCTCTCGCCGGTTCCGAGGATCGAACCCGGGCCGCCTGAGTAAAAGCTGGACTCTTTACACCAGGTGACCATCCACTTCTACGTTATGCAACCAATCTTACATGACAACTGTAAGTACAGTGAAATTTGAAATTTCACTCATTTGCTGTAAATTGTTGAATGCACGTGTGTGTTACTGTGTGCTACACAGCGATTAGAATTAAGTATTTTATTAACGAAAATGTTTAAATAGTTTAACAATAATAATAAGTGTCATTTCCTACGCCCGAATAGATAAAAACCTGATTTTATAAACTCAACACAATATTAATAAATATGCATAACAATCTTGATCCTGAACAAAAACAATTTACAAGAGGTGTTCAAAATGTACGGTTTGCTCTAAACAGTTCCCAAACTATTTTTGTATAAATACCAATGGAAGAGTTTTAATTGTTTTTTTGTATACATTATTATTAAATGAACTTCTTTACTAAGATAATTCGAATTTTTGTGAATGAGGTTATTAAACGTTGTTTAACGAGTTTTATTAATTTGCTTGTCAATACATCTGACGTGTTGTCTTGATAATTGAACATAACCTTTTAGTTCCAGAGATGTTTATTAGGCGAACCCCCATCTATATATTTAAAACACAAGGCTTATTTCTATTCCAGTTCGTTTGAGTTTTCCACCGGGCCGATCTAAGCGATTCTTTTTTTATATTAAAGCTTACGCTGTGTAGATTAGTCAACACTAATTAATTTTGATATATTTTTAATGTTTATATTTTTAATTTGAAAAACTCTAAAATGTTTAAATTGAGACGGACGAATCGGACATTCACTTGGGCCGCCCTCTCACATTCTACGGTGGTGAGTTTCGTAAGTACTCCCGCTTATAAATATAAATGGGTAATGCAGCCGTCCACTTCCATCATTAATAAGCGGTTAACACGCGGTTAATGTTTAAAAATTTGCTAGGTTGCGTAGACAAAACCCGCATAGTTGAAAATTATGGACAAAAGACGAATTATACAAATAATAGCTGATAGCAATTGCTTATTCAGAGCAGTTTCATATTGTTTGTATAAAACGCAGGAAATTTACCAACACTATGCTTATGTCATGCTTTTGAAATGTGTACAAATAAAAGTTTTCAAGAATGTTTTAAACAAGATCGATTTTTGATTTTATTCTTATCATTTCGTAAGGTAGAATTTCGTATGTATGTTTGTAGAACAAACCTGTGGAGAGAGGTAAGCCAGAGAGGAATATAGTGGGAAGAGAGGAGGGTAAGCTGGGAGAGAGGAGTGCTAGGCATAGAACTTTAAACTAGTTTTTTGTTTGGTTGCGTTTATTTAAATAATCACTCACGAAAATTCGAAGGATTGTAATCACACAACGAATGTTGTATATAGGGAAATCCTTCAATGCTTTTGACCGTCATGTCTTGACGAGGTTTCTGTAGTTAATCGCGGAATAGAGGAGCACGGATAATCAACATATCAGTTAATCAGCATACCGTAAATCGGGGTATACTGTTTCTGCTAAGTTACACATTAGCATAGACCAATTTTCCAATATTAATAAATTAGTTGTTGCAGCTTGAATTAAAATTTTATAATTATAAAATTTAAATACTCCGAAAAAAAATTGTATCGTTAAATCAAACAACCAGATTAAATCTTTCCCTACTTTGGGTAAGTAAAAAAATTACATTTCAATACCTGGACGTTTATTCTCTATAACAGCAATAAGACGTATTAAAACCGTTAATTCTGTTTACACCCTGTCTCTTTCTCGTTAAAATAAGTCTTTGTTTGGCGTAAAGCTTATCAGCTAATTACAGTTTCGTTACTATAAAATAGCCTTCGAAAGTTTTCCAAATTATCCAGCTTATTCGACATTTAGTTCAGATTAGACGCGACAACAGCGGTCGCTACAAGACATGCTCTTTAAAAAAAAAATATACCAAGGAAACTTACTGGATATTATTATTATTATTGTAAATATAGGTTTTAAAAATAAAACCGCGTAACAGAAGTCGTTAACAATCTCCCAATGAAGTAATGAGCGGCTGGTGGAAATAGTTAGGCAGATAATGATATACCACTTATTTTCCAGTGGATTTTTGTTAGTGATTAACGAATTCGGATGATTTCCTTTTGACTTGACTTGTCACACTCACTTCAGGAAATAAAAAGACCATTCGTAATAATCAGGCTATTAGATTGCGAGAAAATAGTAAAAAATACTCTTCTAGCAATTGATTCTAAAGTAATCAACCCCAAAATAGAGGACATTATTCTATAAAAATATTCTTAGGATCAAGGAATTTTTAAGGATACCACAATATAAAATAGAGAGATGCAGATTTTTAATAAGCATTTCCAATTTTTCATTTTCCAAGAAAAATAAAAAATGTTTTGTAGTACGTTATTTATTGTGAGATTTGAAAATTGTTTAAAACTAGTAACGGACAGAGTCAAATACTAAAAAAATATACAAGGACCGATGATAATTTTGATTTTTTATTCACAAGCCATGTAACGGTATAATTTCTAACGGCTTCAAATACGTGGGATTTTACAGTTATATTTACAAAAATCTTAGGTTCGGCTCTGTAAATTTCCATTCTTTTTAAAATATAAGTGTTTAACAAAAATGGGGGTCGAGGCTTTCGCAGTTTTAGAGAAAAAAATCGATATTTGCCTTTTTAGATGCTGTGCGCTGATTAGTTAAGCCAAAACATGCGACTCGTTGTTGATTGGGTACTTAAGAAAAAATCGATATTGGTTCGGAGTGAGACCTCGTCATTGGCTGATCTAGTAATGTATTTCTACACGGAAGTAAAAATGTGTTCCTCCGCGAGATCAGGGTGGTAGCGTCGCTTCACAAAGAGACTTCTGTTCAAGCCCTTGCGGCAAGCGGTCGATTGCGGTCGATATTATAAAAATGCCGTTTCGTTTTAGTGATATGGAATTTGAAAGATAATTCTCAATACAGTTCTCGTTTAGTTTAATAGACTGCCGGTTTTCGGGTGACCGGAGAATCTAATTGAAAGAATCTACAGTTAATAATATCGTTTGATAAAGTGTTCGTATAATAATCGAAATATGCGGTTTATAAAAAATATCGTTGTACAGTTGGGGACTCTCTTGGAAGTTCGTGCTTCTGAAAAGTGGAAATCCGATTTTCCCTAATAAAGTGGAATCAAGCTAATACAGTTCCAGTTTGTAATTCCGTTAAATACTATACCGTACCGAAATAAATTAATATTTATAGACTTTCTTCTCCGTAATCGAAATCTCAATTAATAAATAACTCGTGCTATGTGCCTTCTAAATTCAGTTCAGAATTAAAGAATATGTGTGTTGTTTTAGTGAAAACAATGAACTTTGAAATGGTTATCAAAACAAATAGCCAAATTTTTATGGAACTTTTATGGTTGCATTTAGTTATTGCAGTTTGGAGTGACTTTGTAATTTATGATTCACCATATCCAGATTTTACGAGGGTTATTCCCTTGCATCTTTAATTTATGAAAGAAAAATCCAGATCTTCCAGTTCCCATTTGCAGTGACGCTGTCGTCAAATTTTGTACAGTTTATCGTTGATTTTGGTTTGTGATTTACCGAAAATAAAAGGTATTGTGACTATTGTTTTTTAGTGTTGATCCTTTATGTAAACCTTTGTTTGAACTTGTAGTAATTTTTTATAGTTGTTTCTCATTTAATAGAAATTCAATACAATTTTTTTATCCATTAAATTTTATTATCAACAGAGCTCTTAGGCAGGGACTTATTGTTTAAATTCTTGTATGCAAAATTTGTAATCCTTTTATATTTTTTATTTTGGTTTTTCTAAATAAATATAATTTTAAAGTTAATAATGATTGGTAAAACGGAACCATATAGTTATGAACACCATATTTCATTTTACTTCAAAATTTTCAAATAAACAAAATCTTGTTTGTTTTATATAATATTTTATTCATTTTCTGGTTAATGGATTCAATAAATTTTAAAGCTTATTCAATTAACATCATTGATTGTGTGTTTATAATTACCTAAACTTCATAACCAGATGGCGCCCTTCTTGTGTATGTTTTGTGTTTTATGAAACCTTTATCCATTACTTTATAAATTAGACAACTGCAGAACCAATACCTACGACTTGAATAATTAATTTGTAAGAGAGAGTTTAAATCTCAAGCTGTGGCAAATATTTTTGAGTTTCTTTGATACAGTAAGTATGAATTATTTTTTATAATTTTATAGTGTTTATTGTCATTTAGTCTGATAGAAAAAAAGCAATGTTTTACTGGCGCCCAATCGCGGGGCATTTTTATAGTTGTGTTCTTGTATAGAAAAAAAGCTTCGTTTCAGCCATTTGGCTTATTCTATTACAGCCTGAATATAGTATATGACGTATCGATCTGCAAGTCACTTTCCTGCCATATCTTCTAGTGTGCGTACAATATTGTATGGACGACCCTTACAGGACATTTTGCTGTTAATGTTATAAAAGAATATTTCAGAAAGAAGATCTACGTTTTAAAGTAAAAGCACTTACTTGTCGTTTCAGGTCTACCAAATATAACAAATAAAAATAACATTAGTTTTATTAACAGAAATTTTCTGTTTTGTGTTCATTATAACTATAATTTCTATTAAATTGAAATTTAAGAAATTGAAATATCTGATTAGAATATAATATAATGATTAGAATATCTGATATTAGAAAGGAAAATAAATGTAACAACTTACTGAATTACTCTGTAATAAAGTTAATATTATTTCTAATAACAAATTACAGTAATATAAAAAGTATAAATCATGTATATTCGAACATTTTCAAAAAACTACTTCCAAAGTGCTTCAGTGTGTATCTGCTCTATTTAAGTATGTAAGAAAATATATCTAATATCATTTTGTTTATATTTTTAGTTATTCAAATCCTAAACTATCGTGGGTAAATAATTTAATCAGTAAATCTTCGAGTTGCATTTTAATAAACTATGTACTTCAGTTCTTGTTAATAATACGTTTCAAGGAGCATTTTGGAAAATAAAAATTTCGTTAAATCCCGAATTTAACTAAATTCCGCATGTGTGTTTGTTGAATTACATGTAAACTTATTTATATTTTAAGGTATGAAAACCTTTTTCCCTTTAGTAATTTGAAATTCATATGTTTCGCACAGTTTACATCAGTTAGTACAGTTAATTAAAGTTAAGTTACTTCCATCCATTCATGATACACACAAAATTCATCACACTGTGGTTAGAGCCCCTTTTCTTTAACCCTCCTGCCGAGGGTCGATTATAACAATATTAGTTTAAATATAAACTTAGGTACAAGCTTTGTTTATAATAAACGGGTTAAACGATAAGATACGTGATTTGAACTTGATCCAATCTTAACGATGTAGATATAGTACAGATAGTTTAACAAACTGACCCTAACAAAATTTCATTTTCCCCATAGCTAAGTCTCACCTATACCTGCTAAAAATGTTTTATTTTATAACCCACTACGTTGACAAAATTGATAACAAAACTTAAGACGCAATTTAGGCTGCAGATCGTGTACACAATAAAAATTCTACTAACGTATGATATAACAAAAATTATATTTCGGCGTGGCACCATTTAAGATATGACAAACTCGTAAGGGCATCGTTTGGACAGTTGGCTCAGTGGGATTTTCCGGAAATTCCTGTGGCGAATCCGCCCCTGAAAAGCTATACACCAGCTATCCTTTCAAGATGATCCCGTGCAGTATAAAATCCGGCATCTTGATAACTTACCGTCGTTCACGAGACGGCTATTAATGTTAGTTTTTGAACATAAATCTAGATTTAATAAAAATTTCCAATGGGTAAATGATTTTTGAACAAGTTAAAAACGTTCATGTATTATCACTGTTATCAACGCTGAAAAATATATTTCCATATTAAAAAGCTTTAATTTCAAGCAATATTTTCAAATAGAAATTTTGATTCTTGATTTTATCACAGATTTCTTGGAAGATTTATAATACCTTAATGCAGTTGTTTGTTCAAACTATGATCTTGTAAAAATTGGTTCGATTTGCTAAGTTTTCCTTTTTTAATTGAATTGTATGTTTATGCTGCTAAAGATTTGTTCGATTTGAATTAATCCAATCTATATATTTAAAGCACAAGGATCATTTTTGTTCCAGTTCGTCTGATAGTTCTACTGGGCCGATTTACGTGATTTTTTCATATTGAAACTTTTGTTTGTAGATTAGTCAACACTACTTAATATCTGTATTTCTTTAAGTTTTATATTTTTAATTAAATAAATCTAAAACACTTATTTGGATACGCAAGAGAACGACCGTCTACTTGCAGCGCCCTCTCAGTCCCCAGCGTTGGTAACTTTTGGAACTATACACGATTATAAAAGTTTGAAAAGTATAGAAAGCAGACAAATTATACAAAAATTAGATGATAGCCTGGTTCATTTATTGTTTGGACACAAAAAATCATCGAGATACGTTTGCAAATTCTTGCAAAAGTTGTAAAAGACTGAAGCGATTTTCACAAAGATTTCATTATTGGCGATCAAAATTATCATGTTCCCATTAACACTGCTTTAGATTACGATCATCTTATGTACTTCGATAGTGAATACAACGACCATGTAAGTCTAGATATTTGCTATTTTTTAATGCTAATTCTATGGTAAGAATAAGTGAGTAAGTCGGGAGAGGAGTCCAAGGGGGAGTTAGGTTGAGGGGGTAAGTCAGAGAGAGAAAGATAAGTCCAGGGGAGAGTAAACTAGAAAAGGTGCGGTAAGTCTGAGTAAGAGATAAGTTGAGGCGGTAAACCGGAAAAGGGAGTAAGACGAAGGTAACTAAGGTAGGAAGAAGTATCAGTCAGGGTTGGTGGTGAGACGGTAAGTCAGGGGTGTTTGTTAAATAACACGTTTAAGAGTAAAATAGGTAAGCTTAGTATTTTCAACTGTTTGTTGTTTGTTCGATTGCATTTATTCAATAAATATTAATATTAAATAATCTCACTTGGAAAATAGAAAGGTTGCAAAGTACACATCGGACGTTGTATATAAGGAAATCCTTCAATAAGTTGACTTTTTGACCGTCATGCTTTAACGGGGTATCAATAGTTATATAATGCTCAGTTAAAAGCATAACAAAATTAGAAATAACAAGATTAGATACTAACACAGTGGGGACAAGCCTGTTAAGAAGAAGATTTTTAAGTTAAACATTAGAGCAAAGTGTAGCTGGAGAGAAGTCAAACAAGATTATAATAACTTCTAGGCGTGCGCAATGAGAGTTCAATTTTAAGAGTTATGTGTACCTTCGAAATTGTGTGCTAAAACATGTAAAACGCGCGATTCTGTAGTATCGATATTTACAAAACTAAAATTATGAACTACATTTTCACGTAAGATTTCAACAAAATGTTGAATACTTACTTGAGAAAAAAATGCAAAGTTACCCAAAATCGATGAAATTTAGCAGCGTTTATCTAGTTTGTAGGCGTAATATAATTATAAGCTTACGTGAAAGTGTAGTACGATTCTTCCACTTTAAACTAGTGAAGGTTGTATTTAAAAATATTAAGTAGATTTATAGCTACAGTAACTCCCGATTAACATAATTTTGATAAATTTGCACCCAGAATTTAAACGTGAACTCCCTTCCACTTGTCTGTTATCACAATGGCGTTTAAGGGGAATACGGTTTCATATTCCCGGTAGACATAAACATTACTTTTGTAGTCAGCATTTGTTGCGATTATTATTATGTGCGTTTTTTCATATCATTAGTTTATTATAATAGTTCTTTGCAAATTAGAGATTTACAACTAAAAACCATTAATTGGATTTTTATGTGCATACGGTCCAAGGCGTATTAAGTAAGACAGGCGCACAAAGTCCGTAATCTTTTGTGCCTCTTTCAATTATGAATTTTTTGTTCTTATATACGATATATAATTTTATGTTCTTATATTCTTATATTCTTATATACATAGTATAATTACAAGTTTACGCACATTTTATTGGAACAAATACAAATATATTATTAATAAACGTTTTTTATACATTATTAAATTCAAATATACAGGGTGTATTGATTCGATAGGTAAAACTCTGCAGTGCGGTATTCTACAATGAAAACTGAGTTAAGAATTTTAATAACATTTTCTTCTCCGATGAGTCCTTCAAGAGATATATATTTTTTATTTATATTAAATTGCAAAGAACCGTGCTTTTTTAAAGCTATAACGTAAATGAGATCAATGTACTACACATGAGGGCAGAACAGAGAAGTTATCCAGTGATAACTGATAAAGTAACTGTTTATTGACTTAAAACATCCGTAGGCCACTGTTTTCTTAACCTTTTTCTGATTTCAGGTTTTAGCCTGAAACTAGAGTTATCTTAGTTATCAGAGTTATGCAGAGTTATCTTGCTCACTCATTGGAATGTCCAGGGAGGTGTTCGAGGTAATTCCTTCTGTCTGTTGATTCTTCTTTCACAAGCTGTATACCAGATCATCAAGCAGGGTCTTATTCCTAGTGTACCACGGTGCATTGAAGATCATTCCATCTTTGATTGGACGCTTTATTATTTTTGTGTTTGATGGTTTAGCAGAACCCCAGAGTTGTATACCATAGGTCAAGATAGACTTTATTATACATTTATCTACTAGTATGTAGTAGTATTTTATTTTCTGTGGAGAGTTTTGATTTACGTCCTGTTAGCTAACCCATTTCCTGAATTTTTAGGTTTACTTGAGTTTTATTTGCTGTGATATGTGGTTTCGATGCGAGTTTTTGATCGAGTCTCAGGTATTTCACTTCGCTGTTCAATGGTAATTGTGAGTTTAATGTGACAATTGGGCATATTTTGATTTCTATACCTGATTTCATAGGATATAGTTGGAGGTTTCAGTGTTGAATCTTACTTGAAAGTATCGGTCTATGAGATATGATTTTAGGATGAGATAGTGCGGTGTGGTAAAGGATGGTTTAAGTTTATACAGGAGACCTTCATGCCATATTCGGTAGAAAGCTTGTTAAACGTCCAAGAAGGCAGCTGTATATAATATTTTCACTTCATGACTTTTTAACGATCCTGTGGCATTATTGTATACTTGAGTGACTTTTCCTAAAGCCAAATCGGCGGGTTAGTATTAATTATATGGTTTTAATTAATTATTAGTCATTTTAGGCAAAAATTAACTTTTGAATGTGTAGTCCAAACTTAAGAACGTGAAAAATGACGAAAAAACAATTCTTCTAATCAGAAATTTTGTTCAAGTTTACTTTTTTCTTCGTAAAAATAAAATAATATTACTATGTAGACACTAAAAAATAAACAAATCTCTCTAGAATATAAATAAATTATACGCTTCTAGAGTAGTGAAAAAGTGACAATGTTGCCTTAAGTTAGTACCAGTACTTCGTTTGTTGTTATGATGAAAACAAATTAATGTAGTAATAGTATATTGTACAACTAGTTATGAAAGTCATACTTTTTTTCACGAATTTGCACTTTTGATTAACGAGGGCGAAGCCTGAATTTATCAAGCAAATGAACGAAAAAGAGAGACTTTCATAACGTGTTGCACACGACATTTTTTTGCATATTGTAAGTTGAGAAATTGTCCTAAAATGATTTATGCTAAATTAAAAAAATTTAGAAAAACATTGTATTCTTTGGTTAAAAAAGTCAATTTTCATAATGAATATGCAAAAAATGACTGACTCAAGTTTTGAGTTTGTCTATGCAAATATTACAAATATAGGTATATAAAACGATGGATGAAACACTATTGACTCAGATTCATTTAAAACCTAGCATTAAAAAATTTCCGAATTATGTATATTTTTATTGAATACAATTGATTTAGTTTTCGAGTTGTAAATTTCGAGCGGTCAGTGGTGCTGCATGTATGTAGCTATATAAAGTATTCAAGTTTCCCGCTAGTTTGTCATAATGCGAGGTTGTTACATTGCGAGCTATATCAAACGTTCAATCGACAAATTGACTTCTTCGTATTAACTATTTTGGCAAAACTATCTTCCTAACAAATTTGAAATATTAACGGCACAATCTTACCGGTCTATGACATTTGGGCGAGGCCGTTCCGGACGAGGAGATTTTGGCGCCGGATAGTTCGGCGCAAGGACACTTCGGCGCGGGGACACTTAGACGCAGACACTACATTTTTCCGAGACAAATTAGGATAAAACCTTTAGATATCTTCAAACAAAACGTTTTTTTGTACCATTAGTCTAATTTTTTGGAACAAGCTACCCTATTATCAGAATAACCTTTTTTATTTTTATGTACACACATACACTTCCTTAATTCTAGAGTTTCGCTTGGATTGGTTACATTGCATTATTACAGTGCTTTTTGTCTGGACTATAAGCACTAAGCAGTATCCATTTATAAGTGTTACCCACTGAGACAAAGTTCGTGAAGTGGGATGCGTATTTATCAGTGGTACGATATTCAACGTTAATATAAATTTTCCTATTTAATTGATTTTATAAAAATTTTTATTTTTTCAAAGTTATTAACATGATTATGAAACATGATAATCTTATGATATTAACAATTCCTAATTAACAATAAGGAATTTATAATAAGCAAATTAAATTCTTATTACAAATTGTACCCTTATGCAGAGATTTGTAAAATTTTGATTTTAATGTTTTAGTAGCTTAGAAAACGAATTTTTCTTAAATTTGTTAGTACATACGAGCTTTGGTGATTTTCAAATATTGAGTTTTTTCTCATCATACTGTATTTATCAAATACTGTATTTATTACCAGTATGTACTTACATGCATATTTTGTTCATTACAATAATACTAGATAATCTCTCCCGCCGAAGTGTCCCTGTGCCTAAGTGGTCCGCGCCGAAGGGTCCCTACGCCGAAGTGTACTTGCGCCGAAGTGTCTCGCGCCCAAATGCCCGGCTCCGCAATCTTACAACATTTTTACATGATATGTTTTGATGTCAAATTTTTTTCTTCGTTTTTTTATGATGTTATTATAATAAATGCATCAACTTACCATTTTGCATAAGTCCGCGCGTTTTCTTTAAATGTAAGTAATGCATAAACAAACTTCCTAAACATTAAAGATTTTTCAGTAAATAATGTTGTGCATTAAAATCTATCTACTTCACTAATTTCTTTTACATTTTCATTTTTTCTTCTCTACAGCCACAACTTCATTAAGATAAATATTAATATAAATATAAACAATATTAACAGTCCGTTCATTGGCTTTGAATGAATCCACTTATAGCTCTACGCTCTTCAGGGTTTTCTGTAAAACAAATGAGTCGATCGATTTCAAAAACAAAAATTATTCAAAATACATCTTTTTTCTAGGTCCGCCTTGTAATACTTTTCGATATTCTCTTTGTTTTTGAAAGGTGCATGAGTAATAAGTGATCTATATATGTTAATTTTAAACGGATGTTTCCTGTTAACAGAACATTAAAACGAAAAACGTTAAAAGAGGGACATACAGGAATATCCCAGTATTCCAATGAACCAAACCTACCCTGATTCCATAAAGGTTACTTGAAATTTTATACTAAATTCTAATATTTTAAAATAGGCACCCCCACTCACCACCCTTAAAAAACCTGGCTACGGGCCTGACATACTGGTATAATTTTGTACCCTTGCACAGGTTCTTTTCTAGATAGAATCAAGGGCTTATTTACATTTTGATTTTATTTTTACGTTTTCAGTTTTTTGACTCGTGCCGTCCCACACTAGTGTAAAACTCACAAAAACGGCGCATAAGGGTAGAAAATCAAGTTCTTGAAATTCTTAAATTATATGTCAGGTGTTATTAAGTGTGAATGGGGTTTTTTTTATGCACGACCTTAGAACTGAGTACACCCCCGTACTTGGTCATTTCATCGTAACGCTAAAAGCAAGTACACTCGTGCGTTAATTAAATGTACCCACATTGAACAGAAGGGTTAATTTGCCTGTTGAAAATATGTATTTAGTATTTATAACGATGTATTAAATATACATACGAAGATTATGGGTATTTTTTAAATTTTAGTAATAATCTGTCATAAGTTTCGATTTTCGTCGATTCCTGCGTTCTAATTTATACATCAAAGAGATGCATCTTTGGTGAAGATTTTCTGAAAATTTTATCCCCCCTCAATACCCCTACCTGAATCAGTACTTTTTAAAGTTACTACTGCAATTTATTTAAAATTTAACATAAGAAATGCAACAGAACATTCTTTAGAAAATTAAACAAAAACTCAATGGTATCCAGGTTTGTTCTTGCAGAACTGGTAATTTAATTTTAATTGTCGTAATTATTACAAAACAATTCAAACATTGGTATTTTGGCTAGCATTGTTAGTTGAGATAAACGCGATGCGCTGGTTTTTCTACTTTTACACCACAGTGCGTCCTTAAGAAATTGCGCTCTAAGCCCCTGGGGCTTCCTGGACTACTCCTGGGACACTCCTGCATACGATCCTGAACTTCAGTATTCATCCTGTTTAATTTAATTTCATATCAATAATCAAAACTACGTAGAATAATGGTATCTGTATACAAATCGTCGATTGAAAAAAAATTAATTGAAATTACGGTAATCGAAAAAGAATGTTACGAAAATACATTACAATAAAAAATAGAAATTATATACGGTCATGCATACAATTAAAAACTATTTTGAAAATTGAAAAGAGAAGAACAAGTAAACGTTTTAAATTTTAGAAAACTTCAAAAATCAAACTCCGCAAAATAGACTGAATGATTGTCTAAAATGGTAGTACTATATAACATTTATAGGTTCACCACTTAGAAAAGATTTGCCTACTAAACAATAAAGCAGGTGTGTTTGTATTATTATCCGAGTATGTTTTGGTAATTTAATAAGATACCAACTCTCCCCTTAAAAAACATCTATCCCATAATTTATTCTCGACGGTGCTACGTCAGGAGCAATTAATATTATGGAATAAATGCAATGCTGCATTGTAAATGGAAATATAACAAAAAATGTTTGCATCCTTTTCATAACTTTATTCCCTCTCTCGTCAAATAATTTCTGGAGGTGTACACATAGCTCTTGATGTCTGTCTAGCTTGCTTAATTAGCTTTCCAAGATTTCAGTTGTTTAGTGACTGAAATTTATTCCATTTCAATTTTTACTTTATCTAGAGAAACTATTTTGTAGAACTTCAATTATTGAATGATTTAGATAAATGTAATTTAAAATTGAGATTTAAGCATATCTTTACTTAGGTATATTAATTTTATGAAATTTAAAAGCTGTTTTCAAGTGTCAAACTTTGCTAAGTTTGTGTCTCGCCAAATTATCTCTTTTAATTATTGTATTTTCTAGAATTGTTTTGCAGTTACTTTTATTAATTACCGAGCTTATTTACACTGTTAATCTTCAAATGGCTCAGCTTCCAGAATAGGAAGATACCAATAATTGTTTGGTAGGTAATAACTGCTTAGATTGGCTTGTGACATTTATGTGCCTAGATATTTAAGTAAATAAGATACCTAAATAATTATTTATTAACTTCATTGTGAAAACCATTTATCTTTTTATTTAACTAAAAACTCTTTCCTTATGTTACATTGATTTCTTTTTTTGGTTGGCGGTAGGTGACTGGTGTCAATTTGTCTAAATTAGAAAGTTCAGCCGCCATAACTATGGGTGTGTATGATTGTGTTGCATGTTAGATGCGGGACATTATGACCTAACTTGTTAGTTCCCCCGTAGTGTAGGCGTTCAAAAAAATATATTAATTTGTTTAACTTAAAAAGCAAACGTATATAAATTCATAAATGTGCGGGCAATGTTAATCAGCATTTAACAAAAATATAGGCACATTTTCTCAGATATCAGTCAAGTACAGGTACTGCCATAATTAGTAATTAAGTAATTTCGTTATTTAAGGATTTCTAATATTTAGTTTCATTTTACTTTTTCAATAAAATTTAAAAATCAAAAAAATAATTATATTATGTGTATGAGTAAATGATATGTATACTTGAAGTTTGAAAAGAATTATCATATAATAAGTAATACGTATTTATGGTCTATATTTTACATTAGTTGCCTATGCACCATGTAGATTATCATATTTTCATTGACCACCATTGGCACCATGTATATTAGCATATTCTTTCATGAAAAGATTATACTACGTATCAATAAGAATCACATTAAAAACGGAAATTGTGATTATTGTATGAGAAGCGACCTATATCATAATTAATAGAGGTTAAGGTCCAGCTCTTTGCAAGTGCATTCCCTGAAGTAGCCACGAAACAGATTTCAGAATTTGACAGTTTAAGCTAATAAGTGTAATCCTCTTAAACGGTCGCAAAACCAAGCCCTAAAGGTAATTAAAGGGGTTCCACGGCTGCAAAGCAAAATATAATCCAGCATGTTGGTGGTGGCGATATTTAAGCCCTTGTAACTAATTTAGTTTGTGGTTTGTAAACTGTAGTATATATGGTAAAGGTCACTGACAAAGGTAGTAGATTAACGCGGCGTGTTGTACATTACAGATTTTATAAAATTAATTTTCTGCTCTAAAAACTTTATTATTACATCTCGAATGTGAGCCCTGGCTAAAACAGCAATTCGTACTAACAATAATGGAATGGATGCCATTCTATGTGCATTTACGATGATTTTCGACTATCAAAGGCCCCGGGGAGATATTGAAAACTAATAGCTCGTTTTAATTTAAAATCTATTATCGAGATTTCACGTTCTGTAAGTGTAAATGTTTCGACAGAATGTTATACTGCTCTTTGATATAGGGGATTTAAAAAAAATACTTTCAGTTATTTATGAAGATTTCAAAGCTTTCCATTTAGACTGCTTTTAAATTACTTCAAAGAAATAAAAAAGAGTGTGTTACGTCATAAATATACACAATCAGAACTTTTTACAAGTTCAAATGACATTTCCAGTAGTTGTTTATGATCATAATAAACATAAAACAGGACGTAAGCTGTGCACGTTTTAATTACAACACGGAAAAGTATCTGAAATCTCATAAACTGCCGCTTTTAAGGGATGATACTTATAATAAATTCTAACTGTTACTGAGGAAAGAAGTTCAAGAAAAGAACAAGCAGCGTTCATATTTTTGTTTCTTCTTTATTTTGTTCTTCGCGAATTACTCACAGAGCATATCAAATGTAATATTAAGATACATTCTCCAAAACTCTGTGTAATAATTCTGTAACGTGGAAATCTTGTAATTTATATCGCAATCGCAGTTTGGAAGGAAACACGTTTGCAAAAATTGTAGCGTTTTACGGTTTTTCAGGTTTCATTTAATCTGAGTTGATAGAAATGAAATCATTCTAATGAACATGAACAATTACAATGATTCAATTGACGTTGAGAAGTACATGCATTTTGTTTTTTAGTATCTTGTAATTTGGACATATCAGAAAAAACAAAAATAACTAAAATAACTTAATAATTAATATGAAAGTTAATTTTTATTATGTTTAATTAATGATTTACATTTTTATTTGCATTTGCAATTTGCATTCAAAATATAATTTAGTAATTAACGTTAAAATAATAATGGCTTTTATATTATGGCGCCACGATGTTTGCAAACTACTTTTCTGTAGTAAAATTTAAAAACTGCTTATTAAATCGGAATATTCCTCTAGAGTTAATTTATATACATGGAATTAAACCTTATTCAGTTATGTTGTAATGTTACAGCTCATAAGTTTCAGTACTTTTAGTTGCACAGTGTTTACATAAGATATGTACAACTTTTACTTACAAATATCCTTTTCTTAAAAACTGATATTAAGAACTTATTAAGAAAAGCAAGCTAGAATATGCGACAACGGGAAATTTCTGAAAACATAGGACTTATAACGTAAATCACTATTATTTTGCATTAAATTTAGTATTTCTATAAGTAAGCCAGTCCTCCTGTTCTAACGTATAGCTTATATTTTCCTTGAACACAGGAATTTTTATAAAGTTACATCAGTTATTGCAGAATTTAGTTCTCATATGTAGAATAGTTGGAAGACCTTACTTATTGTCTTTCCCGACGTGTGACGTAATCTGAGCTGTAAATTTTCCTTCTTCCGAATTAACAGCTGTAACACTTTCCACTTGTAAGTTTCTTCCAATCCAAAAAATAACAAAATTTTCTGGAAGAACATCTCGTTTTACGCTATGTTCTCAGTGGTAGGATCTGAGATGGTTAAAGTTATTGAGTTGGTAGATATAAAAAAACGTTTCATAATTATCTGTTCTTTGCCATTGGGACAACCTGGCCTAGTTGTAGGGAAAGATATTTGACATCGAATCTTTGCATAATACAAGCATTTACTTTCTTCAAGCCAAACATCTTCCGCTTAACATACTCATCACCACTAGGGTTACAACATTGCCCATTATGAATATTTTTGATTTGTTCGTAAAACTACAGCTATCTGAATGCTTGCCATGTGCATATTTGGTTACTTGCTGTTGTCGCTCTTACGCAACGTTCTGTTTATTTGGTGACCTTCCTTCCGATGCACCAACTGGAGGACTTCTACAGGCCATTACAACTGAATAAAGCAACCGTGTGGTGATTTGCATGTAATTAAGCTCCAGTGTACGTCAAACTATAACAGCTAGCAATCATTGTATAAATGTAAATTAATTAATTAAGATAACGTATAATTTTCCCGATTTAAATGGTTTTCCCCCAGTGTATTACACACTGCAATTTGTATATAAAAACCCTGTTATACTTACACCTGTTCATATAAACTGTTAGAATTTATTCCTGCGAGTGCGCCAGTATAACTTGATCAGTAACGAGTATTAACCGATTACTATCTACCTGAGGCATTACCGATTGTACAATCTTAAGTGAACCTCTCGTTAACATACCGTGATCTTTTGTGAGCCTAATTTAATTTTTGATACTCAAACAAGTTTAGAATAATTGCATGCTCGCATAAAAAAACTGTATTAACTTTTTTTAGTTTGTACATAATTATTAATTAAACGCTTGATTCAATTAGTTAATTGTTACTTAACCTTACCAAAGTTTATTTACACTGTTTATCATTGCAATAAAGCATTTTATATTTATTTGGCGACTTCTTATATTTATGTGTATTATTTATAATTTTGTTTCTTGAAAAAAGCCTTTCAGGTATTTAGGTACGTTTCAATGGGAAGAGTCTACCACATTAGAAGCAGTCGCAGATTGTGTAGTAATTCACTAGAAATACTGTCAGTAGGCACTACTTTAGCTATTTTAGATGACTCTTTGTGCCCGTCACAGCAAACATTTTACGAGACCCACGATCTCACACTAGGAATCCAACAGATTTAGCTGTTGTTAAAAGTTGTTTCCGTTTCCCAATTAGCGACCACCGTTTTTGTGGGGTAACACGGATTTATTGAAATTTTGTTATGAAATATCTTAAAAAGAAACACAAAAGAATGCAGCTTGCCGTATTTCTAGTGACATCGAGATGGATAAGTGGCCCCTGAATCTTAAGTGATTGAAGTGAATAATGGATACACTGCAGTCATTGTGTAGCGTAAATATCTAAGAAATCTTTTTTGAATAGTTTCTATTTGTTTTATATAACATTAATAAAATTGAGCCCATAACAGAGCAATAGTCCAATTTGAATCGAACGAAATAATTGTAGATTGTAATAATTAACGCGCGTACATTGGAAGACTGTGTGGTATTGCGAATGACAATAGCTAATGATTTTAGTGCACTGTTAGTTATGTTATTGGCGAAAAACTTAATTTAGAGTCGACTATTACATCCAGATCTCTAGATTTTTCTTGATGGAGTGCCTATAATGTTGTATCGAAATAAAATATTGTTAGGCTTTTTAGAAACTGTTATTTTGGAGCGTTTAATATTGAGATGTAATTGATTTTAGTAGTTAAGCAACACCGATTCTAGCTCAAAATCCCATGTTATTTTAAAGGGGCCTCAAAGTTAGCGAAAAACACCACAAATCCAAGATGGCGGCCGCGCTCGCGACTCGAGGTCATCCTCGACTCGGTCCGGCGCGCGACAGCGCACACCTGTGTAAGATCTTGATATCTACACGATTTCATGTTAAGACAAGCTTGTAGAGCTATTATAAATACATATTATCTTAAACCAAACGTGTTTAAATTGTATTGAAATTGTTTATATTATTAACAAAAGTGTATATATTCTTTCTAAGTGTTAACAACAAATCAAGGTAACCTTTATCATTAGTTTTATAACTTTCTTTTAAATACCGTTGCATAAATATTATAAACATTATTAGATACATAGATCCGAAATATCAAACTAGAGAATTATATTAGTTGATGCCTCCATAATATCACGTTTTCAATAAATACTAGATATAATTAATCAGCTTTATTATAAATTTAATAGAAAGCATTATATTTTTCTCAAGTCAATTCTTTTTATGAAAAACAGTTCCTAATAGAGTTTACTTTAAGGATACCTTATACCTACGCTTATCGAAAACAAATAATAGGCAAGCAGATAACATTTTAATAATTTTGATCTAATAAGGTACTAAACTGATTAGGACTCCTTTGCAAATTTATCAGGCTGAATGTAATTAGAAAATATACTTTGTCGCTTACTAATTAGATTATTATATATGATGTTAACATATAATAAAGTCACTAAAGTCCTTTTAATAGTAGGTATTTGCCTATCAGAACAAGATATCATTAGGTAGGTCATTAACGCATTTGTGTATCTAGCAGCTTATCATTATAAATTGTATACCTCTTGTTCCGACACAGCCAACAAAAAAATAATCAAGATTGAACTTGTATGTATTACGTCATTACCGTCTAGAACCAGTAAGATCTATCCTGTTTATCGCGGTTTTGTCTAGAAAAAGACATTAACCTCATATCATATAATCCAACGAAATCATCAAACATGAAACATCATAATGGAACAATTCATACTATACATATTTTATAGTTTTAAAACGAAACGCATTTTTCATATTTCTACGAAATATTAACCCGTATATCATAATCTGTTTATCTCAACTATTAAAAACAACTAAATACCATCCCTTAAGAAGTTGACTTTTTTAGTTTTACCGTGACCCTACCTACGCAGAAATGGGGTTTTCTAATAACTGTAATAAAAATTTAACGAAGCTGAAAGCATCATAACAAACAGCATGAATGAAACCTTATAGTAAAATGGAGACTATTTATGAATGAAATAATATTACAGCAAGTTAGAGGGATTTGAAGCAGTTATCTTAAACTTCGAATGTGTTTAAATTGTATTGAAATTGGTTATATTATTAACAAAGTGAAAAGCGTGTATATTGTTTCTAAAACCATATAAATATGTCCTAAAATGTTTCAGATAATATGATTAATCAAATAAAATAACTTTTTATTATTTCATTAACATAGTAAAAACTGTTTGAAGGATACCTGAATACATTTTAAAATAAACCACCCCAGCAGATGTCTAACATCTTCTATATGAATTAATTATCCCTCAACGAATATACCTGTATGTTTTTGAAAGAGCTAGAGATAAATTGAAATTCCACCACAGTTAAATTATAATCATGTTAGTACTAAAAATAACTTAATGTGAATTACGGGCCTTTATTCATATTTACAACACATGAAAGATATCTCATATGAAAGAATTATGGAATATTAATGTTTATACCTTTTGTTCTAACGTTGAACATTTAGTACTACTATGAACATTTCCAAATTACTCTCCTATAAAATTAAAATTGTTGTTACCGGTGTTCTATATTTTTTTTCAATCTACTAGTTAATAAATGAACATTTTTTATAATTTATAGCATTTTTTTATTTAAAAACTCATTTTAACGGTTGATTTCTAACAAGATTTGATACACTCGGCAAACGGATTGACCGTCTTAAAAATGGCAACTTTACAGGAATAATAAATATTTATGTCAACACAGTAATATGAGATTGAATAATCATATAGTTGATATATTAATTAGCTACATTTTTCTCTTTCACAGCCGATCGATGAAATGAAATAGGTTTAAAAGATGCAGCCATGAAGGAATCTATATTGCGGACAAAATATGTTCTCTTTCTATTAAAACAATCTGATTAATTTATATATTTAACAGGTATAAAAGCCTCTTGCATTCAGGTAGCGCTAGACTATATCCCCTACGAACCTTTATTTTTTCCTCATCTTTTAAATTCATAAAAAGGTGTTAAAATAAGGTTTCCGCATAGCATTTTAATATATAAACTGAACTGATTTATGTATCGTATTATTTAAATTCCACCTTATTACATCCAGTAACTCGGTAATTTTTCTCAGCTTTCAGCTGTTTTTTCGGCGGTACGTGTAAACGGGATATAGAACGAAGTTCTAACTCTAGATTTCAGTCTCAGTGCAGCAACTGAACGCGTAACACGTACCTCTCGTTGCATCCATATTTAAACGTCTACAAGAAAAAAAAGATGTCATTCGCAACTCAGCTTATTGATAACCTAAGGAATCTTGCATACAACCCGCAGCTACAAGGTAATGCTCGAGCCATCTCGAGTGCTTTAAAACAATGTACCTCAGCTATATGGAGCACTGGAAAAAGAAACATCTATAGGTGTTAAGAATCATCTATCAACCCGCCTGGACCAAGCGAGATCATATAGGGAGATTATTAAAACCTTAAAAACTGTAGGTGGAAGCAATAGTCAGCGAAAAGAGACAGCTCGCGATCGCGTGAAGTGGGCTGATATGAAATCAGTATTTAAGAGACGCATGCGAACTGCTGTAATCACCAACATTCGGCATATTCATCCGAAGGCATTCATGGAAGACTGTTTAGTCATTTTTCAGAGACGTATGCTGAATGTGTTGAAGAAAGATGCGGCGTTAAAGGTGAACACGGCTTTAACAGGCATGTTTGAAGTCAGAAAAGGGGATACTATTATAGAAGAAATAAAGTATATCAACACCAAAAATGCAGTCATATTTCAAGACAGTAATTTAGCCCAATGGTTCAAGATAAATATTCAAGATCCTATCCTTAAGGATCTCGAAGAGTTTCAAGTAAGTGTAGAAATTGTAGAAAGTTAGAAATAAACTAACACGCACATATTTCATTATCTAGCAAAAAGATAGCGGGTGGACGCTTAAATCAAACGTTAACCTCCAGCTCAATATCAATAAGTATGCCCAGCAGCTCGTTTCATCCTATTAAATCTGAAGCTCAACATAAATCACATAATACATCGAGTGTACTTGAGGTCCTCTACAAGCGTCCGAAGAGATTGACGAAGAGATACAAAACTTGTTTAAAAGTGCTTAAAATGTATATAATTTAGATAATTGTTCTCATATTTATCCTGTGTTAATAAAACCCAACAAATGTTTTACTGCCTTTTATTTTATTTTTATGTTTTATTTTGTAAGTTACTACAAGTCTACGGTTAATCAACTTATGCGTTGCATTCGATGACCTAGTACTACAAATTAATCTGATGAAATTCCATCCTGAATATAAAAACAATAGGGCTCGTCCAGGATTCGAACCCGGGACCTCTCACACCCTAAGCGATAATCATACCTTTAGACCAACGAGTTAGTTATATATGGAAAAATTTTGATTCGAGAAGTTTAGTATGATTCTCATTACATCTGAATAATATAAAATATAGAACCGATCTTGGTACAAGCATTTTCAAAATTTGACGTAATATTTTAGCTAAAATTATAGGTCGCTTTGCCCTTATACACAACATTATTAACAGATTTATTTATTATACGATTTAATTCGAGTAATGCAATTACGTGAGAACCTAGTGTGAAAGCAAATATTGCGATTATGTATTATACAATTTTACAGTGTTGAATAGAGTATTTGACAAAACAAACCTTACAAGACATTCAATCGGCTGATCGAAGAACAATCTGACAGTTACTAATACATTCTTGCAGACAATGCAACGTATTTCGCAAGCTAACCCTCAAGTGGAAGATTTATACCAGAGGTATTAAGATTTCTTCGAATAATATTAAAACGCATACGATAAACAGATATCGAACATACATCAGTTAACATTCTGAATATACTAAAATTATATGGTGTATATAATAAATTAAAACTTATTATTATAAATTTAAAGAGCGCGACATAGAAAAAGATTTATACCAGAACGTTTACTGAGACAGAGAGGTTGAGAAATAAGAAGCTTTTATAGAATGTATTTTCATTTATTTTGTCATCAAAATACTATTACAATACGACTATATTACATAGTACAACTAGAAATTAAATATTTACTTATTCTATGATTTTTCTCGCTTTAAGCTCAGTAATGACTGAAATTATTTCGTTTTCGTTTTCGAGACTGCTGCTAAGAGCTTTCTTTGCGGCGCACAACAATTGTAGTCGATCCAGTAGTTGATCAGGCGTACTCTGACGTATCCAATCCGGTTTCATCATCTTGTTTAACTTTTTGGGAAGACTAACCTCAAAGTCTGTTATTCTGTATAAATTTGGCCTGATTAAATTTTCGTATTTCCAATGTTTAACGCTTATTAGCCGACCGTTGCGCCTATAGTCTTTCTTATGAGCATTAGTAAGTGAGATTATTTTCATATAGTTGTCGATATCTTCCTCTGTTGGACTAGGAGAGTTTAATCTTTTAAGCGTTAGTAAAGTAAACAGACCGGGTGTTCCATTGAAAAGTTTGTTTTTAATTAAAATATATTTTCTCTGAAACTGTACTCGTAAACAAGCAAATCGTCACTCATCGATGTCTTTATATAGACCGTTTTTTATAGACCTAGTTTTATCTACGTTTTTGTTTTCTCCGTTAGCTAATAATGCTCTATAATAGTTAGAGAATTCCTGATAAATCTTTAAGTCAGAATCGCATTCTTTTTCTTTTTCTTCCTCATCATCATCTTCAACAGATGTAACTGAAGATGCTTGTTCAAGTTTCGGTGAGAGATAAACGGTCCCCGGTCGAGGTTCAGTTTTATCTAATTTATTACGTATAGCATTACGAGCGTTTATTATTTCATCATCATCATCGAGCCTTATTTCTTTATTTGTGTCAAGGGGTTCATTGGTATGCATACGTTTCAGACCCACGTCTTTAATTATTACATCATTTCTAGGCTTTGTCTTATTACCATTATTATTCACACCTATGGTACAATGGATTATTTTAAGTGCCTTTTATAACTACTATTACGTGACAAATATTTGAAACATTTAGTACACGGGACTTTGTGTCCACGGTGTATATTCATATGGCTTGCATACCCGGAGCGTCGAATTTTCAGACCGCATACATCATACAAGAGTCGTTCCATAGCGTCTAATGAATGATCAGGAACAAAGTTCCTGTTTATATAGTCCAGTTACATGTACATACACGCGCAATTTCAAACCAATCCACGCACAGACGTACATTATAAGTATATACACGCGCAATTTGAAGTATATACACGCACAGACGTACATAATAAAGCATAAACACGCTCAATTTGAAGTATATACACGCACAGACGTACATTATAAAGCATAAACACGCGCAATTTCAAACAGATACACGCACAGACATACATTATAAGTATATACACGCGCGACTTGAAGTATATACACGCACAGACGTACATAATAAAGCATATACACACTCAATTTGAAGTATATACACGCACAGACGTACATAATAAAGCATAAACACGCGCAATTTCAAACAGATACACGCACAAACGTACATTATAAGTATATACACGCGCAGTTTAAAGTATATACACACACAGACGTACATAATAAAGCATAAACACGCGCAATTTCAAACAGATACACACATAGACGTACATAATAAAGCATATACACGCGCAATTTAAGACTAATATATATGTTCGCGCTAATCGCAGAGCAGTAGGTGTGGTCCAAGATGGTCAACAGTCAACCACAGGGTAGTTTAGGTTAGAACATATAATATTAGTTAGGTTAAAGCCTACGAATATGTAGGCCTAACCTAACAGAAATCCATGTGTTCTAACCTAAACTACCCTGTGGTTGACTGTTGACCATCTTGGACCACACCTACTGCTCTGCGATTAGCGCGAACATATATATTAGTCTTAAATTGCGCGTGTATATGCTTTATTATGTACGTCTATGCGTGTATCTGTTTGAAATTGCGCGTGTTTATGCTTTATTATGTACGTCTGTGCGTGTATATACTTCAAATTGAGCGTGTATATACTTTATTATGTACATTTGTGCGTGCAGATACTTCAAATTGCGCGTGTATCTACTTATAATGTATGTCTGTGCGTGTATCCGTTTGAAATTGCGCGTGTTTATGCTTTATTATGTACGTCTGTGCGTGTATATACTTCAAATTGAGCGTGTATTATTATTCACACCATAGGTGTGAAAAATAATGATAATAAGACAAAGCCTAGAAATGATGTAATAATTAAAGACGTGGGTCTGAAACGTATGCATACCAATGAACCCCTTGACACAAATAAAGAAATAAGGCTCGATGATGATGATGAAATAATAAACGCTCGTAATGCTATACGTAATAAATTAGCCTACTTTCACAGTGATAAAACTGAACCTCGACTGGGGACCGTTTATCTCTCACCGAAACTTGAACAAGCATCTTCAGTTACATCTGTTGAAGATGATGATGATGAGGAAGAAGAAGAAGAATGCGATTCTGACTTAAAGATTTATCAGGAATTCTCTAACTATTATAGAGCATTATTAGCTAACGGAGAAAACAAAAACGTAGATAAAACTAGGTACGGTCTATATAATGACATCGATGAGTGACGATTTGCTTGTTCACGAGTACAGTTTCAGAGAAAAGATATTTTAATTAAAAACAAACTTTTCAATGGAACACCCGGTCTGTTTACTTTACTAACGCTGAAACGATTAAGCTCTCCTAGTCCAACAGAGGAAGATATCGACAACTATATGAAAATAATCTCACTTACTAATGCTCATAAGAAAGACTATAGGCGCAACGGTCGACTAATAAGCGTTAAACATTGGAAATACGAAAATTTAATCAGGCCAAATTTATACAGAATAACAGACTTTGAGGTTAGTCTTCCCAAAAAGTTAAACAAGATGATGAAACCGGCTTGGATACGTCAGAGTACGCCTGATCAACTAGTGGATCGACTAAAATTGTTGTACGCCGCAAAGAAAGCTCTTAGCAGCAGTCTCGAAAACGAAAACGAAATAATTTCAGTCATCACTGAGCTTAAAGCGAGAAAAATCATAGAATAAGTAAATATTTAATATCTAGTTGTACTATGTAATATAGTCGTATTGTAATAGTATTTTGATGACAAAATAAATTAAAATACATTCTATAAGAGCTTCTTATTTCTCAACCTCTCTCTGTCTCAGTAAACGTTCTGGTATAAATCTGTTTCTAGACTTATTTAATAAGATTGAATAATTCTCTATGGATTTTATAAAGCGATTGATTAATTTACATATTTTTAGAAGAGGTGAACCTGCAGAGTTTTGGGTAGCAATACAAGCAATACATTTCATAATTTTTAATAATAATATTTTAGAGTGATTTATGTATCCAATAGCCGCGTTGTTTTATAGAGAGAATAGAATTTGAAAAATATGTCGCGCTCTTTAAATTTATAATAAGTTTTAATTTATTATATACACCATATAATTTTAGTATATTCAGAATGTTAACTGATGTATGTTCGATATCTGTTTATCGTATGTGTTTTAATATTATTCGAAGAAATCTTGATACCTCTGGTATAAATCTTCTACTTGAGGGTTAGCTTGCGAAATACGTTGCATTGTCTGCAAGAATGTATTAGTAACTGTCAGATTGTTCTTCGATCAGCCGATTGAATGTCTTGTAAGGTTGGTTTTGTCAAATATTCTATTCAACACTGTAAAATTGTATAATACATAATCGCAATATTTGCTTTCACACTAGGTTCTCACGTAATTGCATTACTCGAATTAAATCGTATAATAAATAAATCTTGCCAGTCTCGGTGGATTAGTGGTTTGCATGTTTGCTTCATAATCCAAAGATCGCAGGTTCGATCCCCGGTCGAGCTGGTAATTTTTCATAGCGGAGAAAAATTAAAAACATGCCTTCTTCTCGGATAGGAAGTAAAACTGTAGGTCCCGTGTCAATGCGATGTTTGGCACGATAAAGATCCCTACTGGGGGGTGGAATTCCCCCAGATTCGGCTAAATTCTAGTAGGGTTGGCCAAATGATCATAGCAATCGGTGCCATGAGGTACGAAGGATGCTCCGCCATCCTGATTCCTCGCCCAAAAACAAACAAACAAACAAATAAATCTGTTAATAATGTTGTGTATAAGGGCAAAGCGACCTATAATTTTAGCTAAAATATTACGTCAAATTTTGAAAATGCTTGTACCAAGATCGGTTCTATATTTTATATTATTCAGATGTAATGAGAATCATACTAAACTTCTCGAATCAAAATTTTTCCATATATAACTAACTCGTTGGTCTAAAGGTATGATTATCGCTTAGGGTGTGAGAGGTCCCGGGTTCGAATCCTGGACGAGCCCTATTGTTTTTATATTCCGGATGGAATTTCATCAGATTAATTTGTAGTACTAGGTCATCGAATGCAACGCATAAGTTGATTAACCGTAGACTTGTAGTAACTTACAAAATAAAACATAAAAATAAAATAAAAGGCAGTAAAACATTTGTTGGGTTTTATTAACACAGGATAAATATGAGAACAATTATCTAAATTATATACATTTTAAGCACTTTTAAACAAGTTTTGTATCTCTTCGTCAATCTCTTCGGACGCTTGTAGAGGACCTCAAGTACACTCGATGTATTATGTGATTTATGTTGAGCTTCAGATTTAATAGGATGAAACGAGCTGCTGGGCATACTTATTGATATTGAGCTGGAGGTTAACGATTGATTTAAGCGTCCACCCGCTATCTTTTTGCTAGATAATGAAATATGTGCGTGTTAGTTTATTTCTAACTTTCTACAATTTCTATACTTACTTGAAACTCTTCGAGATCCTTAAGGATAGGATCTTGAATATTTATCTTGAACCATTGGGCTAAATTACTGTCTTGAAATATGACTGCATTTTTGGTGTTGATATACTTTATTTCTTCTATAATAGTATCCCCTTTTTTGACTTCAAACATGCCTGTTAAAGCCGTGTTCACCTTTAACGCCGCATCTTTCTTCAACACATTCAGCATACGTCTCTGAAAAATGACTAAACAGTCTTCCATGAATGCCTTCGGATGAATATGCCGGATGTTGGTGATTACAGCAGTTCGCATGCGTTCCTTAAATGCTGATTTCATATCAGCCCACTTCACGCGATCGCGAGCTGTCTCTTTTCGCTGACTATTGCTTCCACCTACAGTTTTTAAGGTTTTAATAATCTCCCTATATGATCTCGCTTGGGCCAGGCGGGTTGATAGATGATTCTTAACACCTATAGATGTTTCTTTTTCCAGTGCTCTATTGATTCTCTATATAGCTGAGGTACATTGTTTTAAAGCACTAGAGATGGCTCGAGAATTACCTTGTAGCTGCGGGTTGTATGCAAGATTCCTTAGGTTATCAATAAGCTGAGTTGCAAATGACATCTTTTTTTTCTTGTAGACGTTTAAATATGGATGCGACGAGAGGTACGTGTTACGCGTTCAGTTGCTGCACTGAGACTGAAATCTAGAGTTAGAACTTCGTTCTATATCTCGTTTACACGTACCGCAGAAAAAACAACTGAAAGCTGAAAAAAATTACCAAGTTACTGGATGTAATAAGGTGGAATTTAAATAATACGATACATAAATCAGTTCAGTTCATATATTAAAATGCTATGCGGAAACCTTATTTTAACACCTTTTTATGAATTTAAAAGATGAGGAAAAGATAAAGGTTCGAAGGGGATATAGTCTAGCGCTACCTGAATGCAAGAGGCTTTTATACCTGTTAAATATATAAATTAATCAGATTGTTTTAATAGAAAGAGAACATATTTTGTCCGCAATATAGATTCCTTCATGGCTGCATCTTTTAGACCTATTTCATTTCATCGATCGGCTGTGAAAGAGAAAATGTAGCTAACTAATATATCAACTATATGATCATTCAATCTCATATTACTTTGTTGACATAAATATTTATTACTCCTGTAAAGTTGCCATTTTTAAGACGGTCAATCCGTTTGCCGAGTGTATCAAATCTTGTTAGAACTCAACGGTTAAAATGAGTTTTTAAATAAAAAAATGCTATAAATTATAAAGAATGTTCATTTAATAACTAGTAGACTGAAAAAAATATAGAACACCGGTAACAACAATTTTAATTTTATAGGAGAGTAATTTGGAAATGTTCATAGTAGTACTAAATGTTCAACGTTAGAACAAAAGGTATAAACATTAATATTTCATAATTCTTGCATATGAGATATCTTTCATGTGTTGTAAATATGAATAAAGGCCCGGAATTCACATTAAGTTATTTTTAGTACTAACATGATTATAATTTAACTGTGGTGGAATTTCAATTTATCCCTAGCTCTTTCAAAAACATACAGGTATATTCGTTGAGGGATAATTAATTCATATAGAAGATGTTAGACATCTGCTGGGGTGGTTTAATTTAAAATGTATTGAGGTATCCTTCAAACAGCTTTTACTATGATAATGAAATAATAAAAAGTTATTTTATTTGATTAATCATATTATCTGAAACATTTTAGGACATATTTATATGGTTTTAGAAACAATATACACGCTTTTCACTTTGTTAATAATATAATCAATTTCAATACAATTTAAACACATTCGAAGTTTAAGATAACTGCTTCAAATCCCTCTAACTTGCTGTAATATTATTTCATTCATAAATAGTCTCCATTTTACTATAAGGTTTCATTCATGCTGTTTGTTATGATGCTTTCAGCTTCGTTAAATTTTTATTACAGTTATTAGAAAACCCCATTTCTGCGTAGGTAGGGTCACGGTAAAACTAAAAAAGTCAACTTCTTAAGGGATGGTATTTAGTTGTTTTTAATAGTTGAGATAAACAGATTATGATATACGGGTTAATATTTCGTAAAAATATGAAAAATGCGTTTCGTTTTAAAACTATAAAATATGTATAGTATGAATTGTTCCATTATGATGTTTCATGTTTGATGATTTCGTTGGATTATATGATATGAGGTTAATGTCTTTTTCTAGACAAAACCGCGATAAACAGGATAAATCTTACTGGTTCTAGACGGTAATGACGTAATACATACAAGTTCAATCTTGATTATTTTTTTGTTGGCTGTGTCGGAACAAGAGGTATACAATTTATAATGATAAGCTGCTAGATACACAAATGCGTTAATGACCTACCTAATGATATCTTGTTCTGATAGGCAAATACCTACTATTAAAAGGACTTTAGTGACTTTATTATATGTTAACATCATATATAATAATCTAATTAGTAAGCGATAAAGTATATTTTCTAATTACATTCAGCCTGATAAATTTGCAAAGGAGTCCTAATCAGTTTAGTACCTTATTAGATCAAAATTATTAAAATGTTATCTGCTTGCCTATTATTTGTTTTCGATAAGCGTAGGTATAAGGTATCCTTAAAGTAAACTCTATTAGGAACTGTTTTTCATAAAAAGAATTGACTTGAGAAAAATATAATGCTTTCTATTAAATTTATAATAAAGCTGATTAATTATATCTAGTATTTATTGAAAACGTGATATTATGGAGGCTTCAACTAATATAATTCTCTAGTTTGATATTTCGGATCAATGTTTCTAATAATGTTTATAATATTTATAATAGTTATGCAACGGTATTTAAAAGAAAGTTATAAAACTAATGATAAAGGTTACCTTGATTTGTTGTTAACACTTAGAAAGAATATATAGATATACACTTTTGTTAATAATATAAACAATTTCAATACAATTTAAACACGTTTGAAGTTTAAAATAATATGTATTTATAATAGCTCTACAAGCTTGTCTTAACATGAAATCGTGTAGATATCAAGATCTTACACAGGTGTGCGCTGTCGCGCGCCGGACCGAGTCGAGGATGACCTCGAGTCGCGAGCGCGGCCGCCATCTTGGATTTGTGGTGTTTTTCGCTAACTTTGAGGCCCCTTTAAAATAACATGGGATTTTGAGCTAGAATCGGTGTTGCTTAACTACTAATTTTTGATTGTCCATTCATGTAATATATCAATATCTTTTTGTAAATCAAGGCAATTCTGAATTGAATTCACAGTAATCTAAAGTTTCAAATCATCAGCAAAAAGTTTTCTTTTATCTTTGTTAATGCCAGATGGTAGATCGTTAATAAATAAAATAAATAATAAGGGACCTAAGTTTGCTCCTTGCGATATCCCAGAGTGAACTTCATATTGATCAGATCTGTTACCTTCAAACACTAAGAGTAATTCCATGTCAAGTGATCCAATGAGTTGTAACTCACCCTTCTTGATTTATTTCAAAAATTTGGCACAACTGTTACACTCCTAAAGATAAGTAAAGATCTAAAATATTATATTTTTAAATCAAGTGGTTCTTGAGTTGTGCCCTTCTAAAGTGTACAAAAATGAGTGATTTTGAGCATGTTGGCGTTTACGTTTTCGTTTATAACTTTTGATAGAAATAAGATAAAGGAATGAAGCAAAAACTGTTTCAAAGTCCATCATTTGGGCTTTAAGATGATGGGTTGATTGGCATACTTTAATATGAAAAAGTAATTTACATTGCGCCCTTGAAGTCTTTGACATTGAATTTCTCAGAAAACATATGATTAAAAATTCTGAAAATGGCCACAGAGTTACATATCTTTTAAATATGTGTACCAAATTTCAACTTGGGATCTCAATGGGATCGTTACTAAATTATTTTGACAAAATAGCAATGTCCAACATTTTACCATTAATAATGTTTTCAATATTGGGAACATTGGGAGTTTTGTTTTATAAATCATTATTTTATGTTTGGTAATTACCTACAATGAATCTGGGTTAGATAAAACATTAATTAATAAATTCCTGTACGGGTTTTAAAAAATCTTTTAAATTATATATGAAACGTTACCTAAATAAAATATCCTGGGTACACCAATATCAAGAAGATTTTTCAATATTATCAAAACACGTACAAATTGTTATCAACTATAATATATTAAAATCACTATAACACACAATAAAGAAAATTTTAATCTGATGTACAGTATTAATGTAAAATACTGCATGCTAATTCCATTTCCTGATAACTTAAACTGTATATACGACCTGTCGCTGTATTTGGATCTACTTTAAAAACATTGGACATAGAGTTGCATATTTTCTAAATATGTGTGCCAGATTTCAACTTGAGATCTCAATGGGATCATTACTAAATTATTTTAACAAAATAGCAATGTTCAACATTTTAACATAAATATATTTTTCAATATTGGTAACTATATTATTGGTATTAGCGTTTTGTTTTATGAATGATTACTCTTTGTTCTGAGTAATTACTTACAAAGAATCTGTGTTAGATAACACATCTGATGAGCTAATTAGACCTACATTAGAAATATAAGAAATTACAGGTTTGGTTACATGTGAATACAACTGCAAGAGGTGGTTAACCCATGTGATGTCATCAGATAGTAAAGAATGTGAAGTCACCGCGTAATTTCTACATCCTGCTGGTCCAGCACCAACATTTTCGTAAATAAGTAGATTCAAATGTTGAGCATTGCTATTTTGTAAAAATAATTTAGTAACGATCCCATTGAGATCCCAAGTTGAAATTTGGCACACATATTTAGAAGATATGCAACTCTATGTCCAATTTTTTGTCAGAATTTCTAATCATATGTTTTCTGAGAAATTCAAGATTAAAGACTTCAGGGGCGCAATATAAATTATTTCTTCATATTAAAGTATGCCATGCAACCTATCATCTTAATGCCCAAATGATGGACTTTAAAATAGTCTTTGTTTTATTCCTTTATTTTATTTCTATCAAAAGTTATAAAGAGTAATTCCCGGGAGTTATGTCCGGAAATTTGTTAGGTCAGAAACATTAATTTTCACCCACCTTATTTTCATCAGTAACACCTTACAGGTAATCAACAAGTTTTAACAAATTGTCAAATAACTGCGTTAAACGTGACACAGAGTGCAGTACAAAAATTTGAAGTATCCAATAAAAAATATATAACTATTATAAGTCTATGTTTGTGCATACGCTCCCATATCTTAATTTACCCCCGCTTCAACCAAGGGAGCGGGATGCAGGGTAGATTTTACTTCTTGTATATATTTGTTTTAGTAGAGTTCCAACCTCTCGTTGTTAACATGTGTATGTATTTAGTTAAATAGCTGTAGTCAGAAAGAATAGTCTTTTTTTCACCCCTGTTCAATAAAATACATCAGGTCCTTCGAACACTCACACATTTGTTGGGGCATTTAAGTTAGAAGCGGCTACTTTTGGTAATTCGAGCTGAAGCATAAACAGTCTAGATACATATCACTTGACAAATGACATCAATTTACGTTATGAGTTTTACTGCTTTAAAACCTGAATAATGTAAACCAAATGTAAATAATATTAATTCATTTAATATTACCTAACAACTAACGTGTTGTTATTTACATAATACAAATAAGACTAACGACCAGTTAAAAATATACACAGTAATTAATGCCGAATAAAATATTTTCACAACCCTCATTTTAGCATACAGAATTATATTTCGCAAAAAAAAGGCAAAAGGCGCGTTTCTCTATGCCTAGGATAGATTATTAAACAAAATTCCTTATTTAATTCGATCCTAGAAGATTTCTAGATTTAAAATAATGATTTTAAATTTTCTTAAATAATTTAACAATTTAATGTTCCAACCTAAATAAATGTTTTTAGAAATATTGATATTATTATGAAATTATAAACATTTCTTGGAATTGAGGATAGACATCTTCTAGCCAGCACTGTTGTGTTGTGTAAACAACACATCATTATAGTGAAATAAAGATTGATCATTAAATTAAAAATAGGTAAATCGACAATCAAATAAAATAAGGAATACACGGAATTTTAGCTGATACATTACAAATATATAGCAAAATAGATTACAACCATCAAGAATTTCGTCAGCACCTAACAATTATTTTTATGTAACCTTTGTGTATTTTATCCTTCCATTAATTTTTTATTTATCCTCTTCTTTACGACTACATCATATGCTTTTTAAGTTTATCATTTATACGCAAATCATTTCATAGTGTGTTTGCTTTGGCTCTCACATTTTAAGATGACAGATGCATTTTATGTAACATTTTCTAAATTTCGACTTCAGCATTTTATCTATATTCTTCTTCAATTGTAGATTTTGTTTTGCTGTAATGGATACTGATTACCAGAAAATCTTTTATTCTTTAATTGCATTTTACAGACATTTTCAGCATTTAGTTGCCTTGCAAAAATCCAATAGACGTTTTCTGGTATTTAGTTTCTTTTTCTTTTCTCTAGTATTTTTTCTAAACCCCGTTCTTTCAAGTAACTAGACATGAAAACCGCTTAAGATCTTATTATGATAGCTCCTGTTGTTAAATATTCAAGTCACGATTTTAAAACACGCAGAAAGAGCTGATTCGCATGAAAATGTTCAAATATATCTTAACTTCTGAAGCCTATAACATTTGATATACTTCCACAATTTAAAATCCCCAATTCTATTTACTGGACCAATTACCTTTCGCTTTAAAACGTCAAACTCAGCGAGAGTAAACAAGTTTTTTCAACAAATTCTTTTATACGAGCAACAAGTCCTAGTAAGTGACACTATTCAATATGCTTGGATATAAATACTAAAGGGTAAAAAAAGTCTCTCAAAAAGCCTTTGAATAATTTCAAAAGAACTAGCATAGCTCTTGTTTGTATCCTTTTTTAACCAACAGAAGAGTTTTCAAATTATTTTTATAAAAAAGTGCGTTACAGAAATCGTGAACAAATAAGCATATACGGAATTAGAAGCCGGAGGCAAACGAATATTCCAGACCAGTACCTTTCGATGAACAAAAGGTGACGAAAAGCAAAAAGCTTTTAGTCGTCAAGTAAACATTAAAAGATCATTTTAAAAGCAAAATGCATATTATGAATATTTATATGCATAATCACAAATATTAAAGTACTTAGAGGATGAAGTTAGCAAGTCTCAATGCCAGGTTTTTGTATGTAACATTGCAATGAATTAATTGTGAAAAACCAAAAAAATGATTTTCAAAATGAAAGCAGGATTAATTTTTCTTTTGGGGCTTTTTTAGCCTTTTAGCACGATTTCCCGTTTATGTGAAACAAAAAACATAATCGATGACTCGGCAACTTTTGGAAACAGCTACAAAAAGTCATTTATTTAATGTCTTTAGGAAAACGTTATCTGAATATTGCAAACAAAATACTAGTAAAAAAAGGTATTTTATATTTTGTAAATAAAGAAGGAAGGAATAGACAAAGTTAAAGTTTTATTAGTTCTATGATGTAATCCGCTTTTAACAACGTTTAAAAGAAGGATAACGTTTAATACGTTTTTAAAAAAAAACTTTAGATTATTCATCCTTAAGTAAAAGAAAATTGTGTGTTGAAACTGATGCGCTTTCAACTTGTATTTTCTAAAAATAAAACTTTTGCTTGGGAAAATTAAGGCATCAAACTTATAATTTTGTGAGAAGAAAGTTGCTATCCTTTTATTTGAATATCGTGAACACGTGCAGAATCTGAATGTAAAGATCAGTAACGTCATGCTAGTAGGAGTTTTAGTAGTAGTAGTAAAGCTATAGAACGTGGTAAAATCCTGAAGTTCTATTTGCCAACACTTTCATATTAATTGAGTTCATTGTTTTTTCCATAATCGTTTTCGTAATTCATATATTACGTTCAAAAAAAAATTATTGTAGAGTACATAGTAATAAAGTCCACTACCATCAAAAGTTTGGCATAGTAAAGGTGACTGTTACGTATAGAGGGCAGTTAGTACGGATTCATTAATAGTTACTTTCACGTTTTAATTCTCTTTTAAGTTGACAATGAAACCTGTTTTTTTAATGAAAGATTTAATTTTTTTTCTTTAATAAATCATCAAATAAAGGTATGAATATGATTTTTGTTTCTAGCATTATTTGGAGAAACTGGAGAATTATGAAGTAAATAAAACTGATTAGCAAAGAGTTTCACAAATTTATTTTAATCTACCTGACAATTGTTTCGATTGCTGAGCTGTAAATATAAATAAACACGTCGCTAAGGTAAAAACAAAAAATAGATAACTAAATCAAAATAATGGAAATATTTAACACTTCCAGTAACGGAGAATTATTAGGCGTAATCTGTTCATTCATTAAAGGTACCCCGAGTTTGTGTTTGTACATCCCGAATGCTTCTAAAATGTCAGATTTGCGTTTGTTATTACAAAAATGTAGGGATTTAATATTATTTTGGGGAGTCATTGTGTGATTTTGTTCTAAAAGCTGCGCATTGGTATAATTAAATAATAATTTCTCTGGATGTTTATTTCTGTAACAACGCACGTGTTCTTTATATACCGAACTAAAAAAAGAACAATTCAAAGGGTAAATGCCCGATTTCATGATATCATGTGTTCTTTCTTTAGCATTAAATAAAAATGGGAAACCGAACACTTATCCCACCGACCACTTTGCCCATCCGTCTTTTACTACCATATTGCACAATTTCGTGTCCACGTCTCTCAATTTTTGAAATGTAACACATCCACCAACTTTCACGAGAGATACAATGAGCAACATGACCACTTACCCCCTTTTTTGCTAGGCCTTTTTGCCACTTCGCCGAACTATCGTATAGACCCATAACGTTAAAAGTCCGTTCATTAGAAATCAGTTAATGCAGACATAAAATGTTGAATAAGTAATAGTAGCGAAGATATGCCTTTCAGAAAGATCACGAACAGAAATTATGCATGATAAACGATAAGAAAATATTAAGTTCTCAAGCTCTGCGATATCATTCAATAATCTACATTTTAAATAACAAATAGAGTAAATAATTGCCCAAATATTCGCCAAAAACTCAAATGCTGCAAATCACAATACGAAAGAAAAACACTAAATCCTAAATACTGCAATGTATACCTCACGCTGAAATCAATAGCAGTAATTGAAAACTACTGTGTCAAACAAAATCCATTTCATTTTAAATGGGTACATAAATTGCAAATTTCGAGACACTCAAAATTCCAAAATTATTATTAATCATACATCATTCCACAGACAGACAGTTACTGTTCAATGTGACAGCGGCCTGCATATTTATTGGCCAAGTTGTTTAACAACCAACTCTTGATTAGGCCGTTATTTTTCGAAAATGAACGATACTGTCCGGTGATAAGAAACTTTTTTCAATTAGATTCACGTTTATGTCTCCGTTGAAACTGTTTCAACAAAATGGTGCCACAATACTTTCACAAAAAGTATTCCTGGTAGCATAATTAATAATATATGGCGATGAAAAAGAAGGTTTGTATAAAAAACAAGCAACCTTATAAGCATTGAAAAGCAATTTACTACATCAAGCAATTCTTGTAGTAGTATCG
The DNA here is from genome assembly GCA_929113105.1 of Agrypnus murinus. Taxonomy (NCBI): domain Eukaryota; kingdom Metazoa; phylum Arthropoda; class Insecta; order Coleoptera; family Elateridae; genus Agrypnus; species Agrypnus murinus. Next base: position 252,098,557 of record OV816024.1, on the reverse strand, counting down.
ATTAAAGATTTTGCCAGACCAATGGAAATGTATTGGTAAGAGCGTTTTAAAAAGTGTTTGATGGGCTATAAGAAGAAAGTTATCAAATAAAAATTCAGGAAAGGTTGGGTCATATAAATTATGAAAACAGTTAAAAGAAAAACACGACTTATTAGTATAATATACAAATGATAGGTTTGAAAACTACTCGGTATATTTGTATATTTTTTCAATTACTAATATGAACTAATCTATACTACTAAGTCTTTCGCTCAAGATTTACAAGATAAATACCGTTTTGAATTACTACAAACGAATACCACCAGTAATCTAAGAAGGGATAATTTTCTAAACTTCAGAAATAAAATTTCTTTTAAGATTTAAGTAGTTTAATAGAATTAAAAATAATAAATAGATTTACAGAAGTTACACTAACTTAAAAACCTGTAGTATGGATTATTTCAAATTATTGTAACATAAATACTACTATGTCATTAAAAAAAATTATTGACTTGTCAGAAAGCTTGACCTAATTTAATTAATAGTTGCAAATCTGATATTCATAGAATTCCGTAAGCAACGGTATATATCCGTGGCAGCCTCGATATAGTCGGATTAATTATTATTATGCATCAACCAGATGAATGAATATCTATCAAAACCTTATTTTTTACAAGTGAAGTCATAACGACTTCGGTAGCATGCTACCGAAGTCGTTATGAACGCTGTATGCTCACCATGTGAGCATACGCAAAGAAATTTTTAAATTATTAAGTGCAAGTTAAATTATTTCTTTCTTAACGTTTAATATCTTCTTGAGCTTTTAACCTTTTTTTGATTTTGCCATTTTTTGTGCTGTCCAATTTCTAATATAATTTTGAATTTAATCAACGAAATAAAAACTCAACTGATATGTAACTTAATCACTATTTGTGGTTAAGCTAAGGAAGTCATGTTTGGTTGTATCAACGAATTAAGAAAGGTTTAATAAGTTCCTCCCTTGTACATCACAATGTACATGTAAATGCAATCGTGTTGAAATTTTGATAGGCCAGACATCTTCAACAACTGAAGTCACTGAAGAGAGGAGAAGTTTTTTAATGCTGGAAAACTTTCGTTTTTCTTCTTCGTTTGTCAACTAAGAGAAAAATTATTTATTTCTAACTGCTATTGTATTTAATAGGAAATGAAATTATTCTAGTTTTTAATTATATGAATAACTCATACGATAACAATGAATAATTTAATAATAAATAATTAAAAAACTTGACAAGCCACTAATAGTAAATGTATTTTTTAAAAGTTTAATAAATTATATTGATAGAATCCATTTGACGTATTAGCAATTTTAATATGAGATCTAGAGCCTCTTCTTTTGATATACTGCACTGTTTAGAGCATTTATAGCACATTTTGTAAATCTCGAGTGAAAGACTTCATAGTTTAAGTCGAGTCGGATTTCTACTAACGATAAGAGACACGGCATCACGCAGTGTTACCATTAGCACAAACGCATTTACTGCATTTATTCAGAAAAGTTTAAGATGCATATTTCATTCTTAAGTGATCGTGATTAAATAAATACATCAGAACCGACATTAGAAACAATTATCTGTAAATTACTATGCGCATAATAATTTAGTAAAGAAAGCCTAACCCCGTCACTGATGACCGACCCGTAGGTATAAGAGAGGAGCGAATACATACTTTATCGACCCTGAAATTTCCAACCCCCCTGACCTAACACTATTTCTGACTGAGGTTTTGCTTCTGCTCCGGGACCTAAAACGTGTATCAAGTATTACATGACTTACCTAACCCACACACAATCCCTTCACATACACAGGCGCACACACGCGCACACACACATATTATAACAACCGTTATGGGTTGCCTGACCGGTTGGCTGGTAGTCCAGTTTGACTATCGATTTAAATTTTCAATTCGGAAAACATTTGCTTAACTGTCCATACAAAACCCTCTTGGATTATAAAGGTTAAATCGTGGCAAGAAGCACGAAATTGCAACGCGCGAATTGTTCAAGAGACACGTTTTCGGCAGTCTCCCTAAATTGAGTCGAAAAGTTGAAAAGCTTGAAAAGTGAAAAGAAAAATCAGTTTTAACTTCATAGAAAACTGAATATTTCTTTTTATATAAACTGTAATAAGAAACTTTTTTTGGGTTTATAATGGGTTTATTATACGGCAATTCAAATGAGATTAGTTAGAAGTTTATTGAGGACATAAAATTTCTTTATTTTTCATCATGACATTGAAAAATTAGTACGATTCCGTACTATATCTGCTTTTTGTTGTGACATGAAAAACAAGATTACTTGCTAAATTAATTCATCCATTATACGCATGACAAAAATGAAAGTTCCTTAATTAGCTCTAATATAATTGTAGAGCAAAAAAGCTCGTGCTTACCTATAAATTAACCACTAGATGACTAGATAAAATACCTCAACCATTTAGGTTGTCATTCATTAATTATCCGTATAATGTGTACTTCAATTACAGTAAAACTTTGGTTTTATTACGTTTTCATTAATAAATAAAATAAACTTAATAACCCCATATTCTGGGTTTTTATAACGTTACGAATTGCTTTAAACGTATTAGTACAGCCACATGTTCTAATGTACTACATTAATTCCGTATATAAAATATGTAAAATCGTAGGTATTTTATGGTCTATTTTAATTCAAGATTAGATTTTGATATAGGTAACTTTTTAATTACTGTCATAAATATGTAACTCCCAGTTCTATAAACTACACCGTCAGTCAGTTGGATCAATGTGACGGTAACGTTTCCTTCACATACATAAAAGGGTGTATACAGCGCAAGAGAAATGTCCAACCCTCTACACCAATAGCTCCCAAAGTGTGCTCCATGGAAACCTGGGGTTCCATGAAAATATTTTGAGTTTCATTCATGAAACATAGTTTTATGAAATAAATTTTTATTTTAATTTAAGGTTGAAATATAAAATTATAAGTCCCGTAAAATAATAAAAGGATGCCACTTGCAAAGCTTCAAACGTTCAAAAGTTCTGTTGCCTTTTGTTACCACATATTTATATTAATCTGGATTTTCAAAATATGTAAATATAAAACCGAAATATCACAATACATTGGATGCTGCACCAAATATGCAAATATATAAGTTTGGAAGCCACTGCTCTACACTATGTTGTCGCCATTTTAATGTGCCTGTTGTATAGGGAACCAGAAAAACCGGTGTAGTTAAGGCCCCCTTAAGTCATGAAACAACTATTTAATTAACATATGATATAGTTAGTCTTTGTGAAAACATTAGTGAAAACCGCATTATTTCGACATACAAAATAAAAGGGAGATATGAGCATTTAAAAAATATTGGCAACGTCCCCCAGTAGCACAAGATATTGACCCAATATTGGTGCTATATGGGCAACATACTATATTCAGGTCCAATATTTGGAAGATTCAGCAAGATTGGTATTACATCGCTTAAAGACTGATACCCAACATATGTATCCAATATTGCTCCTACAAAGGTCCAATATATAAATATTAAATTAAAAAAATATGTTTTCCTCTATATTGATCCTATATTGGGCTTATATTTCACCCCACTATATGATTAATTCATTAGTAAATATTTATTATTATATATTGTCACAAGCGGAAATATTTACAATTCAATATTATATACAAAACTCAACTTCTCTTCCGTTCGTACAATATAGCGTGCAAGGCTACACTCAGTTGCCCACGCTAGTTAAGCAGCTGCGGTCTCACCGTCAACAACTTGGAGCCATGTGCGAGTCCAGCTGCTAGGTCTTCGAAGAAGCGCTCTCGCTTCGCCCACAACTGCATTAGTTGGCATGCAACATATCCGCCTACTTACTTCGTATATGCGAGGCAACCTACACGATTTGCAAGCAGGTGCACATTCCTTAAGAAGAATCTACCACACTTCCGTACAGCTGCAGATTCGTGCCAGGCACTAGCAGCTCGAATGCAAACTACCCACAAGCTTGCAACCAGGAAGCGTGAACTTCCTTAGTTTCATACTAGGAATTCAAACCCACTGATTCCCACTACGATGCTAATTTCTTCCGCGTTCATCAGTATATAACCAGCTTGCTTGAGCTATTCAAATCAGTCAGTGAAGTTGGCTCCAACACTACATCTACAAGCAAGCTGGTGAGTACTCTTTAAATTATGTAATGCTTAGTTGCTTAGTTGAGTGGGCTGCGCTAAACGCCCACTCTCTGCGAAATTATGAGAAGTTGTGGTCACAACTGGTCAGGCTACCCAAGCTTAGTTGTAGATCACTAGGAGTTTAACTCCTACTCTTAGTTTGTAGACCTAATGCTAGAACAGGGTTGGTTCCGACCTCCCTCTTGATTGTATTAGTTTAGGAGGACATGTACGTCCTCACGATGTATTCTCTGTATGTATGTGAACCTTTGTACTCTCTTATTGTTATTAGTATATAGTTGTTTTCTACGACTTGTGTTTAATTTCTCTCTACCTCTGAGAGGTACCTACTACGTCCTCCAGTCACGAAAACTCCACGTGACATTGTGGTGGAGGCGCGTGCTTCTCTCTGATGTACTCTTTCGCACCCTCGTTAAACTCGACCCCGTGTCTTTCTTTTGGTATTTAAACCACTCCACTTGTGGTGGAGGCCGTGCTCTTTTCCGTATAACCCTTTCATGTTTTTGCTTCATTTCCCCCCTGCGAGTTCTTTTTAACCACTCCAATTATGGTAGATAACCGTGCTTCTGTACCGTTCTACTCCTTCGTATTCTCATCACCCCAATAATGGAGAGACCCCCCCTGCGAGTTCTTTTGCACACCTTACGTAACTCATCTTTTGTTGTCTTTTCTTTTTGCCTTCTCGTATGCTGACTTCTCTGGACTGGAGTCCCGTTTGATTACCCCTTAATGATACAATGATATCACCGGTTTTATGATTATTATGGTTTATGATTTTCCCTTTAATAATGACGTCTTTTTTATATACCCCGCGATGTTGCAGTAACATTTCCCTGTTAATAGAAACCCCCTTTTTCATTTCCTTGTTTACTTCGATTCTCTTTATTTCAAATCTTTTTTCGAGTCATTTAATATCTAATATTATATTAACGTTCAAACAACACACCATATATTTTAGCAATTCTTTCCGTAAAATTTTTTTGGCCCTAACGATATTACGATGAATTTTAGTTATGTCCTATTTCGGCAATGCATTTCTTCCTTTTACAATTTTATATTAATCTTTTAAAAACCCGTTTTATTTCTTTTTTTTGCAAGATTTTAAATCTGAGTTTAAAGCCCATTATGAATATCTTTATCTATTTAAATTGTCCCTTTTCTTTATTTTTAGTATTAATTTTAAATTATATATGTGGAGCGCTTTCAATCGTAATGAATATTTTCCCTCTTGTTAGATATTTAATTAGCACAGGCGAGCGACAGTTAAATTCCCTCTCTGCCAATTTAGTAGCGCAGGCACCGGCCGTGTGCACTATGATGATGCATACCGCTGACCCCGGCTTCTTTTATACACTTCGGAATTTCTATCACAGCTATTTTGATAGACCTTATTCTGAACTTTCCTTCTTATCTCAATAACCGTTTGACTTCTTTTTCATTTATTACCGTTTATCACGTTTTTTTGCGTGAAATTTCTATTTATTTCTTTTCAAGTTCTGTTTTATAATATTTAGTTTTCTTCATAAGTTCTTTTTGCTGGGAAAGGGAAGAAATAAAAACCCCTACTTATTGTTTTATTAATTATTTCCTTGTGTACCCTTGTCTTCGAGATGTCTACAAATAAACAAAAAACTGTTTCTCTTTGTTACAGATCCTGCCTATTATCTCATTAATGATTTTTAATAACTAAATTTTTCTTTTTCTTCCATTAATAATTTTTACCTTTAGCCTTTCAACAAAGGGAAATTTCAATATAAACTTACCTTTAGTTACGGACGCAGAAGCAATGAGGAAACACCCCTCAACGATTTTCCGTTTATTGACTGTTTTTGCAATGCCACTTAATCATTTTACCGCGAGCCCGTTTTTATTACCGATGCATTTTCTTAGTAATCTTTTTTTTTGCAATAATTTTACTTGTCAACAAGGGCGGAGACGTCCCTTCACAATCAATACTACCAAATTGTATTGTTCTTTTGTGTCTCTCATGTTTATTAGCTATATTTGCTTCTCGCGAATATATAAAAATTTTTACCTTTTCCAATATCGTTCATTATTCAAACTTCATTTCATTGCAGAAGTACTAAAACAAATCCTTTTTGTTAAGTAAGTCTCTTTCTAATTTTAGTTATAATAAAAAATATGAAAAACTAATTCTGATGCCCAATTCAAATCCCAGTACATTATCCATTTTAAAACCATATCGACGGCAGAAATTTAATTTCTTGTTGGTGGAAGTAGTACGATCCTTAATTGTTATATCTTTGCCGCGTCATGTTTTCGACAATTCTCTTAATTTTTGTTTCATTTCGTTGTATTGCTTTATGCACTAAACCACTCCCGCCTTCCCAGAAATTTCAGATATAAATTTCTGCAATCTACAAGGTCTCTTAAAACCGTCACCTTCGTACGTCGGTTTTATCTATTAACTGCGATTCAAAAACGGACAGTCCTTTTAATGTCGATCCTGGCTGTCGGACACCAGGCTAAATTGTCTAATTCTTATTTTCAGCAATACTCTTTGAAATCTTATAGTTTTATTGATTATTATGACCGTTCTTTGTCAATTTTGCTCTGTAAGGAATGTATTCATTTAGAATTTATCTTTTTCTTTTTAATAATTTACCTTTAGCTCACGTAGTTCACAATAACGGAGGTCCAACTATAACTTTTTTTTTTATTTTAAAGTTCACGGTCCCTCAAACTCTAGTTGTTCAAATCTTTTTAATATACTTTCAGTTGGTGTTTTCCCAGTTTACCCCTATCCTGATGCAATACTCTTCTTTTCAATTATTACAATTAGTTACATTTGTATTTCCGGCTACGCCTTTTATTTTCAAGTTCTATTCTCTCCATTCCAAACGCTTCTTATAAAGAACACTTGTATTTGCTCAACGTTCCGTCATAACCTTGATGTGATTTCACTCGAATTCTAATCTATTTATATTACGTTAAGATGATAACGGACACCTGGTGGTAGACCTCTTTCAGTTGTGTAATAAGTGCAAGCATTGAAATTCAACAACTATTCCAATCATTTTTAATTTTCTTTTGTTAATGAATGCTTGTCCTTTTTTTTATTATTGCCAATTTCCCCTACGTTAATTTTCTTATTTATTTTAATACACATTATTATACTTAAATTTTCCTTGTTACTAATAAATAGTTGATTTCTTTCGCTTTCTTGATGTTATTTGACCATGGACGGTAAAACCCAGTTCTTTGACTATATAGATCAACCCTACATATTACAATATTTGAGTCATTTTCAATTTTCTTTTTATTGTTCATGATTGTCTATCTTTTTTATTTTCAATTTTTCAACTGTAGTTTATGGAAATTGAATATTTCCTCATTATTTTGTTTCAACTAGGTTCTTTCGCACTCTTTGTATTATTTGATCTTACCTTAGCACGAACTGTATCCACTTGTCCTTTGACGAGATCCTTGTTGCCTATCCACATAGGGTCAGCTTTTCCTGCATTCCTCTTGAATATATTAAATTTGAGACGCATTTGTACTTTCATAAGTCCTAATGCATCTCATAAAAGGATAATCTCGCTAAAAAACTTTTTAACATTTCTTCTTTTTATACCAGAAACCCTGGTTAACAACGATGGTTGTCGTTTTGACATTTTCCTTTATACCTTTTAAGAACGTTCCCAACTGAATTTCTAGTAATTTAAAGTTATTAAAGTACTTAATGTTACTTTCCATTGAAGTTATTTCTTCCTTTTTTGAATACTATGAATTGTAATTATGAATTTCTTCGAACTAAAGCATTGTTCGTTCACACATTATTAAGTAGTGCTCTGTCTTTCTACACACAAGTTTTATATATCGCCGTTTTCTTTTGTCTACGTACCCTTTTGAACGTTTATACCGCCATTTTAAATTTATATAGTGAATTTAACGGTAATTCAACGTTTTTGGTCACCTTCATTACCCCCATTATGGAGTCCCTTTCTTTTTACCAGGTCTATTCTGTATTATAGGTTAATTAAATTTTCCCAGGCCTAGGGTTTTCTTTCTTTTTGTAATTTTTGATTTTCGCCTGGAAGGGGAGATGTATATTATATTATTATTATTATTGTTTTGCCAAGCATGGGTAAATTATGATGCTTGAAGGTTGGTTCTTTATATTTTGTACTTAGAACTCTATAAGGAAGTCACGTAGGCACACGGCCACGATTTCACGCCCACAGAAGGAGTATATACAGACCAGCACTTTATGGGACAGTTTAGTCTGAGTTACAACGAAGCTCGAAAGGTAGAAACTGTTTGCCAGGGTAAATGTTTACCTCCTTTCAAGCAATACTCACCCAGAAAACCGTAGAAACTGGTAGCCATGGTTACTGTTTACCTCGGTCTTTCTGAACATCATAATTACGAGCTTTAAGTTGAAATTGTATAATAGTATTTAAGTGATTATGCAACTGCATACTGTGTAAATTCACGACGAATAAATATCTTATTGTACTTAACTGTAAACTGTGTTCATTTTGTAACTTGGGCTCCGTCTTTTGCGTTTTTAAAATAAAGTACCATTTTTAAAAAACGCCTTTCTTCGTCAAGAAACGTTAATTGGCGCAGTCGGTAGCATAGGCAAAAGGTCTCAGGAAACCGTTTTTCGAAAATTAAAAGCACCGTCGAGTTCCTTGGCTTTTAAGTCTTTATTTTCCTATCGAGTCTGCATATGGGAACCATCGATTCAAAGGACAAACATCGCCTGAGACCGTAGCTGTTTCCAGAGCATCACCTGTAAGTAGCCGTTTCCAAGGGACAAGCATCGCCCGAAGAACGCATCGCTGCTGCAGAAGCCTGACTATTGGAGTCATTCCTGACTATTGGAGTCATTTAACGGCAAATTAAGCCAACAATGAAGATAGAGTGAGAAACTAACTATCAATTATTATTATTGTTAAAGGCGCATTGCGCAAACAAATATCAAACAAATTTACAAATTATATTCAAAAATCAAACAAGATTAACAATTTATTAATTTTAAGTTTAAAACATACTAAGTCCTTTAGATTTAAGTTCACGTTTGCTTGTAGTAAGCTAGACGGATTGGTGTATCAACTAGTGATACTTAATTTCCAGCCCACTTGCAAGCAATGGGTAGGCACCTTGAATAGGCCCTTACTAACATAAAAATCATTTTTATTAAGTTTAGAATATTTCAAACTTTGTTAACAAATTCATAGAATTTTTAAGGATTTATTTTTAATATTCACGAATTCATTTTAATGATTAATACTGATACGTCATCAGATAGTGAAACTGAATTACCGATTAATAAACTTTTGTAAGATCTGCACCACGACCAATAAGTTTATGTCCATCTAAATTATCGATCAGCAAGCAAAGTCATACTACAATGGCACAAGGTAATCAACCTCAAGTACAACCCCAAGTAACACCAGCACCTATTGTCCAAAAATGTGTAGGCTACCCACCTGGCTTTCATACAAGCCTTTTAAATAAAATTCCAACCTATGACGGAAACCCCGTCGAATTATCTGAATATATTCGAGCTGTAGAGGACATTTTCTGCCAATTTTGGCAACCACACGACCCAGCGGCTTATATCAACAGACTTTTACTTTCCTCAGCACGCAACCGCTTAAAAGGCCCAGCCTTAGAGGTCGTAACTGGACAAGTATATGATTCATGGTATTCTTTAAAAGACATCCTTCTTAGTAATTTTGGAGACCAACGATCGGAACTGAGCATCTGGATCGATCTGTCTCGTATGAGACAATTATCACGATAATCTCCCGTAGAATTCTATAATCGAATTAGATGCTTATTAGCCATACTAAATTCTAAAATTGCACTAGGCTCGGAAATACCTAGAAATAAAAGAGTACCAAGCCCGAGATGCTAAAGATTTAGCTCTTAAAACCTATTTAGGAGGACTTTCCAAACCTTTTGGAAGCTTCCTTCGTAGTAGAGCACCAACATCGCTCGAAGTAGCCTTAACTTATATAAAAGAAGAACAGGACATACAATATTTTCAAAATACACTACAAAATAACTCACAACCTAAGTTTTTACCACAACCAGTTCCCCTAAGCAATTGCAATAAACCACAGCCAACTTTTCAACCCCCTCAGTTTAAACCACAACAATACCAGAACGTATTGCCTCAATTTAAGCCTAATTTTAATCCCACTCATCAATTCAAACCAAATGTTAATAATACAAATCAATTTAAATTTAATCCAGTAACTTAGCAGTTTGGAAATAATTCCAGAACTAATGTTTTTGCACCCAAAAGAGATTTTCAACCACAAAATCGCCCAGAATCAATGCAAGCTAGTACCATTAAACCGAGACCGATACATCCTAATACATCCATGAGACCCCCTAATCCAAATTTCAATCGAAATATAAATCAACCTAATTTTATTCGAGCAAGTCCCCAACCACGAAATTTCCTTTCTGAAGAACTATATTCAACAGAATTCCAAGAAGAAATCCCACCTGTTAATCAAATTAACACTGACTTTGAATACGACCACTACGATGAGACCCACGGAGAAGAAATTAACGAAAATTTTCGCGAAGAAGCCTCGGAGAACAATTAAAATCTTTTACATTTAACCCTAAATCGTCTACCCCCTTTATAATTATACCCCAAACAAAAAGCTCCTAGTAGACACAGGGAGTAGCAAAACTATCCTATCACCCGAATTTGTTTATAAACATTACCCCGAATCCATTTTTGAATATCCTTTTGAAATTACAACCTCTCACGGTACAACGTATCACAATCAAGTAGCAACAGTTCCTATTTCCCTTTTACTCGATAAAATAGAAGGAAAACTTTTAGTATACCTTCTTAATTTTCATTCCAATTATATTGGCATTCTTGGAAATGACTTATTGAAGAAATTAGGAGCAAGCATCAATTTTCGTGGAAATTATATCCAACGAATCGGAAAAACCGTAGTACCATTCTTTTTCAACGAACCATCTCTTAAAGAAACTGTATTAATACAACCATCCTATTTCGAAAATCCCGCTTCAAAGAAATCCAAAATTTTAAATACTTCAAACAACTTAAGTTCACAATTTGACCCAACATATATTAATTTTAATTATTTTTTTTCCCTTTATTGGGTTGCAATGAGGACTAGCAGCCAGTAATTAATAATATTAATAAAACAATTTTTTTTTCATATATTAAAGTTGACGTTTCGCCTAGTCAATGTAGGCTTTTTCAAAACATTTACTTTTTTTTTATTTTAGGTTATTGTTCTCTATAAAATTTTTTACATGGTATATATTTAAAAACAATTAATCATAATATTTTCTTATTTTTTCCTTTAATAAAATTTTGAGAAATAAAAATTAACATTTTAAACTTGTACATTTTGTTACATATAGTATATTCGTGAGATTTTTTTGATATTTTCTTTTAGTATCATGATTTTGTAGAATATAAGCGAAAAAGAATTATTAATTTCTTAACAACTTCATTAAATTAATTTTAATCAACGTGAAAATAATTTTCCTTCACAAAATCTGTCGGAACAACATAAAAATGTTCAACAAAAATCAACTTTAAACAATGCTTATTATAATGACTTCGAAAATATTTTTCATTTCCCAAATTTTCTAACTCAACCAAATAGAGAAAACATTGTCCCGACGGTTACTCAAGAATCAAATCAAAAGGATCAATCCAATTTAAACAATACAGAAATCATTGTTCCAAAACCAATTCGTGTTAAAACCAATAATCTTAATAGCACTAACACCCAAAAATTACGTAAAGGCGTACAAAGACCAAGAAAATGCAAATCTCTTTCGGAAACAAAGCTCAAATCGAAGAAGAAAAAACTTAAAACCAAACATAAGGCCCCAATAAATAAAACACTCAAAAACGGTTTCCGTAAAACGAAAAGTAATGCATATACACAAAAATGTAACAATGCTGTTCGTAAACGAAAAGTCAATCACAAGGCAAGTCGACATACGACTTGAATCACAAAAATAAGCCACCGAATGCGACTAATGGAATACCTAAAATTTCAAGATAAAAATAAACAGATAAATCCTATTCCGCTAAATAATAGACGATTTACGTATTTAAAACCCAAAATGAAATAATCATCTGACAAACTAAATTTCAAGTAGATCAAAATGACTTGCAGGCAAAGAACCTTGAATACGATTTAAAAAAGAAAATACTTTCATATACTCATATTTATTAATATATTTCAATTAACAAAACCCCCTTTTGCAAAATTCAAACTGTAGATATTATAAGAGTCGGATAGAGCAAATCTCGGAATATGACCTCTATTTATTATCTAATGAAATGCTAATTAGATGCAACATTAAAATACACTTTAAAGATAAGCCAATCCTTAATAATAAGAATCTTTGTTTTTAAATAAATAACCACTTTTGCAAATATAAGGTCTTTATTCCAATAAAGGCTAGACGTTGTTCAACGTTGTGTTCCTATAATAAGCAGATTGCGTAAAACGTAACACCTTTTAATCATTTGTCAATAATTTATTTATAAATTTGCTACTAGAACAACAATTAAATATTTTCTAAGTTAACCTTCTTGGTAGTACCTGCTTTTTCTTCTTTTACGAAGCTTAAAAGTGCATACTGGTATGCAAGTTATATGTTTGTACTATATACAATAAATCTGACCTTGACACAGCGAAATCTATTTTTAACCCTGAGACCATCTGTTTTTAATCTCAAGTTACTCCTACTAATAATAAGACATTCTGCAACCTCATTACAATAAAGAGAAAATGCAAGGAATTAAATTTACAACCTTCAACTTTGCTTTTAATAAAACCCAAATTGAATTCATATAAACTACCTTATCACGACAAATACATTCAACCACTATTGACGGAAATCGATAAACACAAGTCATTAATCAACAAAATCAAAACAACAAATTTTATGAATTACTACTGGAACATTGTTTACCACAGATTAATTATCACTGCTTCTTTCCAAATGATTCTCTATATAAGGACTTGTCCCATTTTATACTATCTATAGCAAATGAAAACACCCCCAAATTTTATAGATGTACAACGCAAGTCATATATTTAACCGATAAAAATGAACGACTTATTCAAATTCAAAATTATCACGAAGGTAAAAATAATCACAGAGGAGTCCCCGAAATATTGGAACACCTCAAAAGAAAATATTATTGGAAAGGAATCAAAAACGATATCCAGACATATATAGAAAACTGTCAACTGTGCAAGAAATACAAATATAATAGACATCCATTAAAATAACCTTTAAATCTGACCTCTATTTCTAATCGCCCCTTTCACACTGTACATATGGACATATTTCACATCAATAATGAAAAATATCTTACTTTCATAGATGCTTTTTCAAAATTTGCTCAAACCTACTATTTAAAATCAAGTAACATCATAGATGTTGTAGACCGCTTATTCCATTTCATTATAACCTATACCACGCCGATATATATAATATATATATATATTAGTCGTTGACGGCGAATTCGATAAACAACCCCTAAAAAGTTTTACTGAACTGCACAAAATTAAACTACATGTAACCACCCCCTATAACCATCAATCGAATGCTACAGTAGAACGTTTACATTCTACGCTTCTCGAACATTATAGACTATTAGAAAACACACCTGAAGAAAGACGAATTTATTATTGTATCCTAGCCTATAATCACTCAATTCATTCAAACCTAAAATATACCCCTTTTGAAATCTTATTTGGCCATACTGAAAGCCAAAATCCATTTGATCTGGAATTCGAGAAAACCTTCTATGAAACCTATGTTATTGACCACAAGGAAAAAATAAAGCATATCTATAACAGTTTTCATGACACTCAACACCTAACCAAAGAACAGCGAAACGTCAGAATTAATGCACCTCGCAGGTCTCATATTTTTAAAATAGGTGATCAGGTATATGTCAAAACTCATGCACGAAATAAGAAAGCCCCACGTTTCTCTGGACCCTACATAATCGAAAAGATCCATGAACATGACACCTATGACATAAGAAATGAACTTACAAAGGCATTGCTAAAAAGACATGCTAATGACCTGATGATCTTTTCAGGACGATCAAGATCCTCTTCTTCATCTGGACCCTCGTTCACTGTGACGTAACGATTCACCAACTAATCGACAACCCCGGATTATACCCTTTAGTGCAAGGCAAAGCACTTATTAAAGAAAGCACTTGGACCATAATTAAAACATTACACTATTCTCCTTTATTAAATAATTATCAAACCCTCAAAATTAATTTACTTAACACTATTTCCTTGTTAAACAATTAAGAATATTTACTTCCTCATCGATCTTTCAAAACTACGAAAGACATTGCTATTAGCCATGACAATCAGTTGTTACTAATACAACAATATTTAGACAGAGTCGATCAATTAGTCAATCAATTATTTCCTGACTTACAGACGCATCAAAGATCAAAACGGTCCCTATTTGACGGTGTAGGTAACGTTATTAAATTCTTAACGGGTAACCTTGACCCTGACGACGGTCGACGCTATGAAGAACTTATCCAAAAATTGACAACATCTACCGATACTCAAAAAATGATCCTACAAGTACAAGCCCAAATTAATTGAAACAAGCAACACCTTCAAAACCAATATTGAAACGCTCGCACAGAACCAAAATCTTCTAAGTCAAAATCTCAATAAAATCATTCTCAATACCACTGTGAAAATTCGAGAAATCATTGGAACCCTAAATACGTTTACTATATTAGATCAATCAATTCAATCTTTACAACTATTTATCACCACATGTATGGATCTCGAAACCTCGTTAACCTTTGCCCAAAACCATCAGCTATATTTATCTTTAATTGATAACAACGATTTGTTATCGATACTATCTCAAATCTCAAACACACTACAAAGACTACCTACCAAACAAACTTTGGTTGTCCCATATCCCATTAACCATGAGAATCTACATCTTTATGAATCCTTAATTTGGATCAAGGCATATCAAAAGAACACCACACTCACTTTTATATACCATTCCTCTAATAAAACCATTCACAGAACACCAATACATAAGACTAATCCCATTTCCTGCTGCTCACAACAACCAATTCCAAATGGTCATTCCCATCTACAACACCATACTGTTTAATACCGACTTTAGCATTCCCATCACCGATAATCAGTGTATGCAAATAACCCCTTCACATTATTTCTGTTCACAAACAAATTACTTTACAATCCCAAATTCCAAATTGTGCGAAACACAATTATTAGCCTTCAAGGAAGCTCAAAACTGTCAACCTGTCATATTTGAATTGCATACGACAAAAGTAATAAAAATAAATCGATCTACCTGGATCATTAGTTCCCCTAATAAAACGCTCATCGATAGCAGATGTATCGACTCTATAACACGAAAGACCAATATTGGAACATTATTGCTCCATCTTACCAGTGGCTGTTCCGTTCTAATCAATCAAAACGAACTTTTGGCTACATTTCAATCATCCTCCCTAGAAGAGAAACAAATCGCTATGGCATCCATCGGAAAATTGCAACCCGATTCAGTCCATGTACCCGAAATTACAAAAATTGACCTATCGCCTATAAATGTTCATCAATTAATCCAGAATCAAGCGAAATTAACAAAGGACATGTCTACACTCGAAAGTATCAGTCCCATCAGATATACACCATTACATTATGGCCCTTTTATTCTCACGCTGATCATGACTATCATAACAGTAAGTCTTATCTTCCCTGTATACTACAAACGCAGATTAATCGCCACCAAAATGTATCAACTAACGTCACCCCTTAAAGAACCCGACAATGTAACTTTTAACCCAACTTCAGGTCCACTGGTAAAAAGCAGATCACCTTTAACATAACTATTATTGTTATTATCAATACTAACCTCATACCTAATTATGATTATACATTAGTATTAGTGTTATATATATTATCATTCCATTATTACTCTGTTCTATATTCATATTATGTACTCTATTATATTTCTATGTAATCTCCATATTTTAAGTACTATTTTATTATGTATTCTTATTATTATCAGTATATTTGTAAAATGTGACACCTCCTACTTTTCATTTAGCCACTCACTTCATTGTCATCACTGAAATATTCTTCTTCAAAGTATATTTCATTCTTGCGTGGGAAGAGTTAACAGTTGTTCATTACCCAAGCGAAGTGCGACCTCATTATAAATGTATGCGAGCTAAACGCCTCAAGCGGGGCGCCCACGATTGCAGCGCGGTATCAAACCAACGGCCACGTGTGTGCATAACAAGCATCTGCAGTAAGCAGAACTCTATAAGGAAGTCACGTAGGCCACAGCAGCCGCAGTACGCAGAACTCTATAAGGAAGTCACGGCCACAGCAGCTGCAGTACTTAGAACTCTATAAGGAAGTCACGTAGGCACACGGCCACGATTTCACGCCCACAGAAGGAGTATATAAATACCAGCACTTTATGGGACAGTTCAGCCTGAGTTACAACGAAGCTCGAAAGGTAGAAACTGTTTACCAGGGTAAATGTTTACCTCCTTTCATGTAATACTCACCCAGAAAGCCGTAGAAACTGGTAGCCATGGTTACTGTTTACCTCGGTCTTTCTGAACATCATAATTACCAGCTTTAAGTTGAAATTGTATAATAGTATTTAAGTGATTATGCAAGTGCATACTGTGTAAATTCACGACGAATAAATATCTTATTGTACTTAACTGTAAACTGTGTTCATTTTGTAACTTGGCGTCCGTCTTTTGCGTTTTTAAAATAAAGTACCATTTAAAAAAAACGCCTTTCTTCGTCAAGAAACGTTAATTCACCTTTCTTTTTTTTTGTTTTCACCGACATTACAATCGGTTACTGATACAATAAAAATGTATCAGTCAATATCATTTTGATTGTTATATCTTTATCGATTTTTTTGTGGCGATTGCAAAGTATTAAATTAATTACCTACATGTGTTTCACACTTTTTTTTATGTGCTTTTTAGAGTCTTTGTTAATCAATGTCTTTGTTAATGTATTGACAAAAACTTAAAAAACGGGTATCAGCTTAGACAAAACAGCAATCCAAATCCGCACACATTATTCCTAAATCCTGTCACTGAAGATGAGTTGTTAACCCATTTAAAATCTTTAAAGTTAGGAAAGTCAGCGGGCTGGGATGGTATTACTTCTGAAGATTTGATCCAAATTAAAGAATTTATCGTCAAACCTCTATGTAACCTAATCTTGGAGACTAATATTTTTCCTGATGTCTTGAAAACTGCTATTATAATCCCAGTTTTTAAGACCGGGAATAAGAGTGATGTAGCTAACTACCGCCCCATAGCGCTGTTGCCTACTGTATCAAAGATAGTAGAAAAAGTAATAAAGGTTCGTCTAGTAAAATTTCTAGAAAAGTATAACTTATTGTCGCAAAATCAGTTTGGTTTTCGGAAGCATATGTCTACTGAAAATGCAATAGAACTTCTTATATCGAATATATATGAAAATGTTGACCGTGGTATAAATGCTGCCGCTGTATTCTTAGATTTATCAAAGGCATTCGATACAGTCAGTCATGAGATTTTACTAGATAAACTTGAACACCTAGGAATTAGAGGAGCAGGATTAAACCTATTTAAGACATATTTAAATAATAGAATGCAACAGGTCAAAATAAATAATATAATCAGTGAAAGAATCTTGTGTAAATACGGTGTTCCACAAGGTAGTATTTTAGGGCCAATTTTGTTCATAATATACGTAAATGACTTGCTAAAACCCAATAACGCCTACAAAATCTTTTCTTACGCAGACGATATGGTACTATATTTTACTGGATCCTCATGGGAAAACATTTTTAATACAATAAGTGAAAACATGAAAAATATACAAAAATGGCTTGATGTTAATCTACTTACCTTAAATTATGGAAAAACTAAATGTGTGCCATTCGTCTCGTATAGAACAGGATTACCCTCTATCAATTTTATAAAGATACCGGGAACTACTGTTCAAATACAAATAACTACAAATATAAAGTATTTGGGTATATATATCGACAGTCATTTAAAATGGGATATTCATATACAGGAAGTAATTAAGAAAATTAGAAAATTATTTTATCTTTTAAAACAACTCAAACGATTTGTAAATAGCATATTTCATTTGAAAACGGTGTATTATGCTTTGATACAATCTCTGTTACAGTATGGAGCTTACCAGTCCGCTCTAAAGCCTCTGGAGATTGTACAAAATACAGTGTTGAAAATAATACTGTCGAAAGACAATTTGTTTTCAACCACATTACTGTATGCAGAAACTAAACTATGCACGATCAGGCAGCTATATATAAGGTCTATACTATGTAACTATCATAATAACTCACAGACAACCATAAGTCACGGCTATGAGACTAGAAATGTAACAAACAGATCAGTAACAGTTATAAGAGCGTATAAAACTATTGGCACTAGGTATATGAACTATCTTGCACCACGAATTTATAATATAATACCACGAGATTTGTGGAATGTAAAACATGTCAGGACTTTTAAAAGTAGGGTAACTCAATATTTGCTTACAGTAGATATGAGTATTCTGTTGAGTTACTTTCGTTGAAAGAATTCTGTAACTTTTTAAAAAACTTTAATAATATGTGAAAATTGCGTTCCCATGGTTGAAATACATTAAGGAAACAGATTGGTTCTTCTTTTTATTTTTATTTTTTCCGTATTTTTGAGAAGTGAATCCAACACACAAGCTTTGCTTAGGTTGGCTTCACTATCTCTTATAATTAGAAATTGTTTTTCTTTTTTCTTTTCTTCTTTTTTTCTGTTCTTTTCTTTTTTCTCTCTTATTGTTTTAAGATTTTTCATATGTTTATCATATACATATACATTTAATTTAAGTTTTATTTTTGTGAAATTCGATTTTTGTAATTTTTAAATTTGGTTTCTTTGATTTCTTGAATAAATATTATTATTATTATTATTATTATTATCAAATTAACTAAATTTTTATGTAATTGTTTACGAATTTCTCTTGTGTTATTGTTATGTAAACTTTGCACTTGCCACGTTCAATTATTATCATTAAGCTTAACTATTAAGATTATTAAAATATTAGATTATATGTCTCTTAATATTTGAACAACCTTTGGTTTAATTTATTCCTATTTTACATATTGTAATGCTGACACTTTCTTTTACAATCTACGGTTTATATTTTATATTATTACTTCTAAATTTGTTTTTTTATATTACTCTGATAATCATATTTTTCCTTTATGAAAGTTATTGTCAGTACTCTTTCTTTCTTGACACGTATAAGTGGGAATATACGTAGTGTCACATTCTTATTCTGTTTCATGAATTTATATTTTCTTAATTTTGTATTTAACACTCACAATATTTATGTACAAATTTATTTTTATGTACGAACTTATTTTTCATTATTTACTTTTCGTGCTTATTGATATCATAAACTAATAGTTTCATAGTTTATGAGTTACTTTTTTTTTACACTCTCTATAAATACGGACCTATCTGTAGTTTTTAATTATTTGTATTTTTAATCATCTTTGTATTTTTGCTTTGCTTTACTTTATAGACTTATATTATATACTGTTCAAAGTACGTTCATTGAATTGCTCAGATGTTCACTTTTCAAAATTTTGTTTTTGCATTGTTACTTACTACGTACTGTTTCTTTCCTCGCCTGCACAAATGAATCTTCCATCGGCATTGGCTAAATACTAAATGGTTTTCAACTGGATGAATACAATGGCTGTTTCAATCGGTTCCTTCCAACCTCACCTATGGTTCGAATTTGAAAATAGTCATCACCAGACCAATATTGCAATCAATTAACGCTTCAATCGAATAGTATGGTCAAGAGGAATAATTCTATGAGCATAATCTCTACAGATGTGTTCCTCTATATTAAACACATCCTGCGCTATGAATATGGGACAATAGCTTTTATGGAACCTTAACCAACAACCGATTCATCACGCCACTATAGTAGCATCAACTTGCTTCGCATCCATGCCCTGCACACTTCGAAATTCCAGGCCAAGCAGTTCTCATCTTTAATTCTGAAAACATCTTCGAAACAGTCAGTGACATTATTTTTTACACTATTCATTTTTCTTTATGTTTTAGATCTTTTATTATCTGAATCAATCTTTAAACGTACTCTTACTTAGATATTAGTATCGACATTTTATTCTGTATTCTCCGAATTTGGGGATCACCATCTTTTGCTGCCAATATGCTCATCTACCTGGATACCTGCCTCATCGACACTACCGCCTACACCGCTCTTCCGTCGAAGAGGGGGAAAGTGTCACAAACGGGAATATTTACAATTCAATATTATATACAAAACTCAACTTCTCTTTCGTTCGTACAATATAACGTGCAAGGCTACACTCAGTTGCCCACGCTAGTTAAGCAGCTGCGGTCTCACCGCCAACAACTTGGAGCCATGTGCGCGGCCAGCTGCGAGGTCTTCGAAGAAGCGCTCTCGCTTCGCCCACAACTGCACTAGTTGGCATGCAACATATCCGCCTACTTACTTCGTATATGCGAGTCAACCTACACAATTTGCAAGCAGGTGCACATTCCTTAAGAAGAATCTACCACACTTCCGCACAGCTGCAGATTCGTGCCAGGCACCAGCAGCTCGAATGCAAACTACCCACAAGCCTGCAACCAGGAAGCGTGAACTTCCTTAGTTTCATACTAGGAATTCAAACCCACTGCTTCCCACTACGATGCTAATTACTTCCGCGTTCAGCAGTATATAACCATCTTGCTTGAGCTATTCAAATCAGTCAGTAAAGTTGGCTCCAACACTACATCTACAAGCAAGCTGGTGAGTACTCTTTAAATTATGTAATGCTTAGTTGCTTAGTTGAGTGGGCTGCGCTAAACGCCCACTTTCTGCGAAATTATGGGAAGTAGTGACCAGGCTACCCAAGCTTAGTTGTAAATCACTAGGAGTTTAACTCCTACGCTTAGTTTGTAGACCTAGTGCTAGAACAGGGTTGGTTCCGACCTCCCTCTTGATTGTATTAGTTTAGGACATGTACGTCCTCACGATGTATTCTCTGTATGTAAGTGAACCTTTGCACTCTCTTATTGTTATTAGTATATAGTTGTTTTCTACGACTTGTGTTTAATTTCTCTCTACCTCTGACTACGTCCTCCAGTCACGAAAACCTCACGTGACAATATCTAATTAATATTGATGTTATATTGGTTCAAGATTGGCGCCCATTATACGTAACCAATATTTCTTGCACATTAGTCAAATATACAAATTATTCATATTCTATTATTCGGTACTGGTCTTATATTGGACATATAGTGCAGTTAATATTTTACCTTTATAGTTCCGATACTGAATAAGCAGCCTTTAAACAAGGTTACTTGATTATTCAAGAAATCAAAATAGCTATACATAAAATGCATTATATGCATGAAAATGTTTTACAAATGTGTACCACGTCGAGAAAAATGAAACATGATTACAAGTTACCATAACTCTCACGGTTTTATCAAATACTGAATACTAATAATACCTCAATACGTAATTATTGTATACTTCGGTGTAAATTCATAATGATCACATTTCAAATTTCGCGCTCAATAACGCACAAGCAGCTGTTTTCAATCATCTGATTTAGTATTGCGATATCTGCTGCTGATCGTTTTGGTTGAAAAATTTCTAGTTACTGTTTGTAAGTGCTTTAGTTATTTACATTCATTATATACTGTAAGTATTCACTATAATATCCATATATTTTAATTGCTATAACCGCCTAGTTTAATTAGCGTTTTGTTTAAACATGAGTAAACTGTGTAAACAATATGTCTGTGATTCATTTTCAGAACGTGTAAATACGATAATAATAGGTACATAATTATGTAATTTCAAATTTTTTTCCGAAATCGTCAAGAAAGCTTGTCATGACAGAACTCAGGTTGGTCATGAAAGTGTCACTTTAAAGACTAGTCACTTTCATGATTTTTACAAGACTCCTGTCACTTTACAAGACTCATCTGTCATTTTTAGACTGCAATTGAATTAGAAATCGTCACTTATCTTATGAAACGTTTATTTAATATAATTAAAAACACTAACAATCAAATACAACAAAATATTTTTGATTTGTTGTTGATTCATTGTCATGGATATTAACTTCTCATACGACTCTGATGTTGATATATTTTTTCAGTTTAAATCTATTTTTAGTTTTGAAAAACGATTTCAGAAAAAATATAATACATCACTGGTCATGAAAGTGTCTCTGCTTGACTCTCTTCTGTCTCTGTACTCTTCAATAAGCCTCCTCTTCTGCAAAGTTTCACTTTCATGACTTGTAATGTAATACACTATTACAGATTTCTATTGAAGTGAATGAAATATCAAACTTAAGCTACAATTTAACAAATTTTAACAAATACTCCTAGTATATATTCAATTATTCAACTTTGTCGAGAATTTGAAAAATGTATTTACTTGTAGTTTCGCTGAAAGTAAAATAAAATTAAAGTTTATAGTTTATATAATATACTTGCAATAAATCTTCGGGATTTGAAATCAGCTAAAAAATTGACAAAAATTACAGAGGCAAAAGATTTACCGTGTGTTCATTTGAAAACTTCCCACCCAAAATAGTTATAAAACTATATAAAATATCAATTTTGACAAAAACACGTCGATTAGTTTTTCAAGGGGACATTCAAATTTATTATTATTAAAATTTTTTATCTCACCCCCACACCATTTTGACAATTACATAAAGAACGATCTGATGTATTCACCTGCAATTCACTAGAATGGAAAGCTTATGTGTTCTGTTATTAGCAGCTGCAAAGAAGTCAGAATAGCTGTTATTATTACAAGTGGTGATATCAAACAGATCCTTATAATACCAGGGGTTCATGGTTTTAAGTATGACAGAAATAATTTTCAATTTTATTGAAAATTCTTTAAATTTCGCTATTTGGGGAAGAGGCAAGTTAACATCCCTTGTAGAGACACAATTGGCTCTACACAAGTTTTCATCCAAAGTTTCTGAGCTACAAGCCTGATTAACGGGTGAAAAAGTCAAAAATAGTAAAAGCGGTAAGTAATAAAAACCTTGCAAAAAGGAAGATGAAAGAATAAGGAAATTCGAAAGATTTTGCTCAACAAGAACTGCTGTGGCTTGAAAAGTTAAAATTGTACATGCAAATCGTGTAAAGTGTTTTAAAATGCCTGTCATCGATTCCTGCATATAAAATTCGTATAAGCCTGTATAAATGCGAATTACCCCATTTAAGATTTTAAACACCACTAGAGCAAGAGGTAATACGCAGTAACGACATTAGTACCTGTTGGTAGTATACTTAGCTGTAAATTTTATAGACACTAAATAGATATTTGACGCATTAAGAAAAGCTGTAAATAAACTTCCACACGCTGACGATATGTATCTCTTCTCCACCTTCGTAATAGGAAGCAACCCCCTAAGAATCTCACCTAAATAAATTTACCATGAAATACCGTTGCTTGTTACAATTTGTCAACCGTAATATTTTACAATTATTACCTCGAGATATGCTAATGGCGCTCCCGTGATGTATCTAATATTTATTTTGTTCATGTGACTTCATAAAAAGGTATAAAATTAGAAACGAGAAGAAAAGAGATTTAAGATTGTTTTAAAAGTTAAAGTATTGCATAAAACTTAAGCTTATCGTGCTTGACTGAGAATTCTTGCATTTGAAAAAGTATTATTGCATGCATTTCTTTTATTTATGCGTTTATTATTTAAAATAGAGCAGTATTTACGTACATTCTTGGCTTGAACAAAACGAAATAAAGGATATTTAGTATTATTGCAGTTTTTTGCGTCGGCGGTAGCAATTAATAGCAATCTTGAAATAGATTAGAATAAATTATAAAATTCAAATAACATTTTTTATCATTTTAGAAAGTTAATGAATGAAAATGACTGAAGTAAAATAGTTTTCTGCATTGCAAGTGCAATTGCTTCTATAAAATGAATTTTTCATTGTAATTTATAGTCTCTACATTTGGTTCTAAAAGTGTTGTGGCTGGCAAGGGTTCTAAACTAACAAAATAATTTATATAAAATGCTCAAAGAAACTTTTATGGGAAATTAGGCTTCTAGTAGTATATAGTAGTAGTAGTAGTCTAGTAATTAGAACTCTAGTGGGTACTGTTGTCAACTGGAAAATATATGAATCGAAAGCATTGTTTCCAGCTTGATATCTCGACCTGTCTTTTAAATTGTTGTTACTATAAGTTAATTTTCGTCTGCACAGATAATTAACAAGATTCCAAAAGCTTATAGGAATATTTATGTTATTGGATTACCAGATAACAACGGTCATTGTGTAGCTTGTAATGTAAGTCATTTTACTTCTATTTAGATAAGACAGAAACTATCTATAATACAACTGAAAGGTAATTTATTCAATTATGCAAATACAAATAAACTAACTTTTCACTAATTGACTGATTTGATAATGCAAATCAATACGTTTCTGAAACGTTCTACATGTAATTAGTTGATTTTGCGTTTAAAGCATTGACTACTACTGTTATTTTATCAAGCAAGCCGTTTAGGGAGTTACACTGAGAGAAATATATAGTAACCACAAACAAAAATTCGTTAACGGTAAATAAATATCTACCTTAAATAGGCGCCAAGTGCGTTATATTCTCAGGGCTAGCAAATCAGTTTTGTTAAAATTACTTACTTAACAGTAGTTAACTGTTTACTAACAAATCTAGTCACCTTGCTGTTAGTAACCTGCTGTCTCAACAGAATAGTTGTTTGTGGTTAATCTATGACTTACCTCACGATAAACAAAAGTATACTAATGCTTAATAGGTGACGTGCTTAGTATGATGTAACATTTATTGATGCTTAACATTTTTCTTTAATAACCCCAAAAAACCTTTTTTTCATATAGCAATGTAACTCACTTATGACAAGTACAGCATTTTCTTGCTGTGAAACCATGGCTTATTAGTGGTAAGTAGGTTAAAATGCTGAATTAAGTAAAAAATGGTTTATTGTAAGTAAATATATTTATTTATTAATATTTAGTAAAATTGCAATAATAATACAGGCTCAAAAAATAAAAAGAAAGTCTTGTAGTTGAAAAGTGAGGTACCATACCGTGTTTTTTGGTGTGCTGAAAACGAATCCGGGGTCAGAATTGACCCATCATCGAAGGATTTCGACATAACCCCAAAAAACATATAAAAATACATTTAGAAAAAATCCTCGGGCGATGGATAAATTATGATCCCGGATTCATTTTCAGCATACGGTATGGCACCTCAACTTTCAACTACAAGACCTTTTTTTTATTTTGTGGGCCTGTGTAATAGCCCAAAATAGAAAAGTTTACAATTCATGATATATTTTATAAAACAGCTTACCATGGTTGATTCTTCCGTTTGATATTTTTCGTTCTGTCGTTTCTTCGTCTAGTAACCAAAAACTTTCCTTGTTTATACTCTCCCCTATAAAAAATTAAAACCGCTAAGTTAAAAAAAGACTAGAAAAAAAGGATAGTAAGCTTATGTGTTGGTTTCAATCAGGGTCGGATTGGGACTCAAGAATTTTCCGGGGAAATAGAGTTGATACCGGCCCCACTGGTGGGTCTGGGGAAGACCCCCCCCAGAGAGGGTGGTCCGGGGGGTCTCCCTCGCAAAATCTTCCAAAAACAAAACGTTTCATTGACTGTAGATAAACGAAAAAATCCGTCAGTAGTTTCGTAAAATGATTAATACTTTTAAAATTACGCAAAGGGATCAGTCTAAAAAATTCCCATTATCGACGTTTTCATTTTCTAAGGTGTAAGCCGCTTCAGATTTTCCTCGGTAACTTAAACATCTTCTCTCAATTAATTTTACGATGTCAATAATTCGCTCCATCACTTTTCTTTTTTTTTCTCACTTGCTCAAACCTCAGGGACAACTGACTGTCAGCAACTAAGTGTTTGATATTTACTTTCTTTCAATACAATAAATATGTCGCACATGATACGTGCGACTTAGACTTTTCGTGATCCTGAATTGTCAGATGAAAATGATCTCTATCAGAACAGCCAGAACATCACACCAGAACATCAGGGGCTCCTGATAAAAACATTGCAATCTCTTTAGATTACACAGATTTAGCAAATGCTAAACAAACGCTGCAAAATAAGGCCATCTCCCCGCGGAAATGCATTTTGAAGAACAGGTGCTTTGTCATGGTTCAATTTTGGAAAATGAAGTTAAATTATCTGACCCCGGTCGTTTAGAATAATTGGAAGAATCTTCCGCTTCCGCAAGTAGAATTTCATCCGTAGGTTGATCATATTACGGGCAATTGCTTTCCTCAAAATTTTCTTAAGGTATTTGAGTTGTCCCAGTATATTCTTGTATAAAAGCTCTTTCTGTTTCATATTTAGTAGTATTCTCCGGATCATGATCATCTGAAACAGCGACCTTGTCAGTTTCCTTGGTAGATTTAGGATCAATATCCAATTCAGGTCCCTCGTCTTTAGACGTAGATGCAGCAGGACGAGAGAAAATATCGCTGATTTTCGGATATTTAGCAACGCTGCTTTCTAATAATTTAGTTTCTTTTCTCTTAATGTTTCCGCTCCACCTTTCCTCTATTTCCTTTCGTTATAGGCCATTAGTGTGTCAACTGGTAGGGAGGGGGGAAACAAGTTCACTCCGAAGAATTACTGCCAGTTTAGCATCCAACGCAAAAAAACGACCAAAATGAAAACATGTTTAATAATAATTTCACATGAACATGAATATATTTCCTCTGCACATGTAACCGCGCATTCCACGAAAACGAATTAAACTAACTTAAGCGCACTTCCTCAAAGGAAAAAGATCAATTGACCTCGAAGAGAGTAGAAGAATTTTCTCGAACTCGCACTGAATACAAGTAAACTTGTCTTCGTACATCCCGCACTGGTTGCGGCGTGCGTTCGCAAGCTGCGGTTGGGCCGCGGCCTTTCGCAAAAACGATTGATCCCTGCAAAATATCAATCAACTAATCTGTTTTTAAAATTGGCTAAAAAGTAAAATATATCATAACTTTATCGACCCGAACGCTTATATTTCTAAAATTGGCAAACAACATTTATTTTTGATTTACAGTGGAACTTTCTTTTAACGAACTTCCGTTTTAGGAAATTTTATAATTTTAAATGTTTATATATATTTTTGTGACTGGCTCGCTGACCCGAACGGCCCACCGGGGATCTCCCCGGTATCCCCACTGGCCAATCCGACACTGGTTTACAAAGTCGACTTAACTTTTAATTTCTCTCAACAACCTTAATTAGTTAATACAGTAGGTACCTACTTACCTTCAAATGCTTTCCAGTAATCTCCCAAACCCCATTATATCAATTCTGATTCGTAATTGTGATTGTAAACCATTATGAACTTTTTTATGACACAATAATATTATTTATAATCCAACACATGCACACGTGCACAAAGACTGGCGCCAACTGACACTAAAAAATACGAACACGGCAGTTAACATTTGTCCATTATCCAAGCGAACCGTGACCTAATTACAAATGTATGCGAGATAAACGCCTCGAGCGGAGCGCCCACGATTGCAGGTGCAGTATCAAACCCAAGGCCACGTGTGTGCATAGCAAGCAGCTGCAGTACTCAGAACTCTATAAGGAAGTCACGTAGGCACACGGCCACGTGCGGTCAACTGAAGGATTTCACGCCCACAGAAGGAGTATATAAAGACCAGCACTTTATGGGACAGATCAGTCTGAGTTACGACGAAGCTTGAAGATAGAAACTGTTTACCAGGGTAAATGTTTACCTTCTTTCAAGCCATACTCACCCAGAAAGCCGTAGAAGCCATGGTTACTGTTTACCTCGGCCTTTCTGAATATCATTATTACCAATTTTAAGTTGAAATTGTATAATAGTATTTAAGTGATTATGCAAGTGCATATTGTGTAAATTCAAGACGAATAAATATCTTATTGTACTTAACAGTAAACTGTGTTCATTTTGTAACTTGGGCTCCGTCTTTTGCGTTTTTAAAATAAAGTACCATTTTTAAAAACGCCTTTCTTCGTCAAGAAAAGTTAATTGGCGCAGTCGGTAGAATAGGCAAAAGGACTCAGGACACCGTTTTTCGAAAATTAAAATCACCGTCGACTTCCTTGGCTTTTAAGTCTTTATTTGCCTATCGAGTCTGCATCTGGGAACCAGCGATTCAAAGGTCAACATCGCCTGAGACCGTAGCCGTTTCCAGAGCATCACCTGTACGTAGCATCGCCGTTTCCAAGGGACAAGCATCGCCCGAGGTACGCACAGTTGCTGCAGAAGCCTGACTATTGGAGTCATTCCTGACTATTGGAGTCATTTAACGGCAAAATTTAAGCCAACAATGAAGATAGAGTAAGAAACTAACTATCAATTATTATTGTTAAATGCGCATTGCGCAAACAAGTTTACAAATTATATTCAAAAATCAAACAAGATTAACAATTTATTAATTTTAAGTTTAATACATACTAAACCCTTTAGATTTAAGTTCACGTTGCTTGTAGTAAGCGAGACGGATTGGTGTATCAACTAGTGATACTTAATTTCCAGCCCACTTGCAAGCAATGGGTAGGCATCTTTAGATTTAAGTCCACGTTGATTGTAGTAAGCGAGACGGATTGGTGTATCAACTAGTGATACTTAATTTCCAGCCCACTTGCAAGCAATGGGTAGGCACCTTGAATAGGCCCCTACTAACATAAAAATCATTTTTATTACGTTTGTAATTTTTTAAACTTTGTTTAAAATTGTTAAGTATTTATAAATTTTAACGTGCAAACGATTTACTAATCGTTTAACATTCCACTACTTTGACATCACGAATTAATTTTAATGATTAATACTGATACGTCATCAGACAGTGAAACTGAATTACCGATTAACAATCCTTTTGTAAGATCTGCACGACGACCAATAAGTTTACGTCCATCTAAATTATCGATCAGCAAGCAAAGCCATACTACAATGGCACAAGGTAATCAACTTCAAGCACAACCCCAAGTAACACCACCACCTATCCAACAGGGATACCCACCTGGCTTTCATACAAGCCTTTTAAATGAAATTCCAACCTATGACGGAAACCCCGTTGAGTTATCCGAATATATTCGAGCTGTAGAAGACATTTTCTACCAATTTTGGGAACGAAACGACCCAACGGCATATATAAATAGACTAAACCGATTAAAAGGCCCAGCCTTAGAGGTCGTA
The DNA here is from genome assembly GCA_929113105.1 of Agrypnus murinus. Lineage (NCBI taxonomy): Eukaryota > Metazoa > Arthropoda > Insecta > Coleoptera > Elateridae > Agrypnus > Agrypnus murinus. The sequence goes on along the minus strand of OV816024.1, from coordinate 252,068,980 downwards.
ACTGGACAATGATTTGATTAATGGAATTCTTTAAAAGACACCTTTCTTAGTAATTTTGGAGACCAACGATCGGAACTAAACATCCGGATCGATTTGTCTCATCTGAGACAATTATCACGAGAATCTCCCGTAGAATTTTATAATCGAATTAGATCCTTATTAGATGTTCTAAATTCTAAAATTGCACTAGGATCAGAAACACAGGCAATAAAAGAATACCAAGCCCGAGATGCTAAAGATTTAGCTCTTAAAACCTATTTAGGAGGACTTTCCAAACCTTTTGGAAGTTGCCTTCGTAGTAGAGCACCAAAATCGCTCGAAATAGCCTTAACTTATGTAAAAGAAGAACTGGACATACGATATTTTCAAAATACACAACAAAATAACTCACAACCTAAATTTTTACCACAACCAGTTCCCCTAAGCAATTCCAATAAACCCCAACCAACTTTACAACCCCCTAAGTTTAAACCACAACAATACCATAACGTATTGCCCCAATTGAAGCCAAATTTTAATCCCACAAACCAATTTAAATTTAATCCAGTAACTCAACAGTTCGGAAATAATTCCCGACCTAATGTTTTTGCACCCAAAAGAGATTTTCAACCACAAAATCGGCCAGAATCAATGCAAGCTAGTGCCATTAAACCAAGACCGATACATCCTAATACATCCATGAGACCCCTAATCCAAATTTCAATCGAAATATCAATCAACCTAATTTTATTCGACCAAGTCCCCAACCACGGAATTTCCATTCTGAAGAATTATATTCAACAGAATTTCAAGAAGAAATCTCACTAGTTAATCAAATTAACACTAACTTTGAATACGACGACTACGATCGTCATGATAATGAGACCCACGGAGAAGAATATAACGAAAATTTTCGCGAAGAAGCCTCTGAGAACAATTAAAATCTTTTACATTTAACCCTAAATCATCTACACCCTTTATAATCATACCCCAAACAAATAAAAAACTCTTACTAGACACAGGGAGTAGCAAAACTATCCTTTTACCCGAATTTGTTTATAAACACTACCCCGAATCCATTTTTGAATATCCTTTTGAAATTACAACCTCTCACGGCATAACGTATCACAATCAAGTAGCAACAGTTCCTATTTCACTTTTACTCGATAAATAGAAGGAAAACGTTTAGTATACCTTCTTAACCCAGATATGCCTATAGTCCTATATGTAGGACGGCAATTCAAAATTTTACTGGAAACTTTTGTATCAAGTACTACTAGCGCCACTTGCCTTTATTAGAACTGCAATCAGTCAGTACGTGGTAACAGGTGTCACTGAAGTGTTGTTTTTGTTGTCAAAAATAATTATTTACTTTGCCTAAAATGGAGAGCTGTGACATCAAATTTACAGGGTAAGTATTTTTTACCATTATTATGATTTATTTGCAAAACAGTGAATTAGATGGGAACCTAATTGTTGTTATTTCGCATAAGTGATGTAAAAAGCTAGGTTATGTCCGTCCATTTTCTAAAACACGCTTTTGTTTTTAGCCGTCCTACATGTAGTACGCTAGGCAAATCCCATCTGATTCGATTTATTTTTATTTTTTATCGGTAATTCTCATTTTGTTAAATATATTTTTTATTATAGAGGTTTAACACTAAACGAAGCATTAGCGATAGAAACAATGAATTGAAGCAAATGACTCCACTATAACTGCTTGAAATATTTTTTGACGAAGATATTATTGAACTCATTGTAATAGAGACAAATAGATACGCTTCTCAAAAAAATAAACCTAATAATATTTCTTCTCGGGAATTGAAGTGCTTCTTAGGAGTACTTGTCCTAAGTGGTTATATTCAGCTGCCCAGGCGCCGTATGTTATGGGAGAGAGAAATAGATACTCACAATGATCTGGTCGCTAGTTCAATATCTAGAGATCGATTTGAATTTATCATGAGCCATTTCCACTTGGTAGATAATAATACTCTCAATCAGAATCATAGATTTGCGAAAGTGAGACCTTTATTTACACATCTCAATAAAATATTTTTAAAACTTGCTCCTCTGGAAGAACCACATAGCGTGGATGAAGCAATGATTCCCTATTACGGTCGCCATGGATGTAAGCAATACATCCATGGTAAACCTATCCGTTATGGGTATAAATTCTGGATGGGATGTTCTCGCCTAGGATATGTCAACTGGTTTGAGCCCTATCAGGGAGCAACTACACATACTGGGACAAAATATAGGCACCTTGGCGTAGGGGCCGGTGTGGTACTTACCTATGCAGATGTTCTAAAATCTAAATGGTCAGATGCAGAATTTAATTAATATAATGTAGTGTTACTTAATATTTAAAATTAGTGATTGGATGTAATACCTAATTAATGAAATGTAATTTTTAAAATCTAAAGATGTAATCATTAAATGATTTAAAACTGAAAGCTTTTAGAATTTAAAACACTTTACAATTGTTAATCTTTTAAGAAATTAGTTAAACCAATAAAATATAATATTTTATAAAATTGAATTAGTAAGCCAACAGTTTTAAATGATTGTATCATCACGGTCCATGAATTTCGGTGATTAAGGTTGATCTCTCAAATTGTGTCCAGTATTCTTTTTGTCAGAAACATGTTTCGAAAAAAAGTTTAACTTGTGAATTATTATTATTAAGAGTAATATGTGTTCAACGAAATAAAAAAAAAACTGATACTTATATTTTAAGAGTCGTATCTGTTTCATGTACGTTATTTTCAAAACTCTGTTAGCTACAAGTTCTCATTTAACAATTCAATTTTTAACTTTAACAGAAAAGGCGACAACAAAATATTTATTCTTTTATAAAAGGTATTAAAATGTAAAAACTTTAAAATGTAATCTCTTTAATACTAAATTTATAACACTTTACGATATTGTTTCATATTAGTAAGTTATAAATAAATATTACAAATAAAATATTGTATTAACATCACCTTCCGACAAGCTTTGTGAAAAGATAGGAAACTTATTCAAACATACACAAGTAAAACTTAAAACTCCAATCAGTACGACAGAACTTGAAGAAAAAATGTTTTTTACATCAAGTTGTGATATATAGAATTGTAAAAACCGTAGATAGTGAAGATTTTATTTTGCGATTGAATTTAATAATTAATGAAATTCAACGTTTACGTTTAGTCTGAAGATGTAATCTTTTAACATTTAAAACTATAAACGTTTAGAATTTACGCACTTTAAAATACGTTAATCTTTTCAATACTAAAATTTACAACACTATGATTTTGAAGATTTCAAAATTTAAAAATATTATTTGATAACCAGAACAAATTTCTTAAGCCAACGTGAAAAATCAATAATGATAACATTATTTTACACATTTTTCAATATTTAATTATGTATCGTTTTCGCACTGAATTAATTTAAAACAAAATGTTAATTGTAATTTTTTTTTTTGAAAAATTGTATTGGCATGATCGACTACCCACCACTTTTAATAATAATGTTTGCTTTTAACTTTTAGAATTTAACACATCTCTCAAGTTCAAGAGTTATACCGCCATCATAGCGTATTTTGAATATTGTAAGATAATTCTAAAATTTGAAAAAATTATGTTTCTAATTTGAAACTATGTTTTCATGCTTTCACAGTCTGAGAGGATTGAGCGTCCCCTACACGCATTGCAGAGAGTCGAGGAGACGACTACCAATATGTGAACGTGATCAGGGAAAGCGTTAAACATATAAAGAAATTTGATAATAAAAACAATAGACAGCTGACATCACAATCAAAAATGTTTTTTGAAAATTAAAGTTTAAAATTCCTACATTAACTTATATGAAAAATGAGATCGGTAAGGTAAAAACATGACGTCTGGATTGTAAAATTTATTTTCTGTAACGATGATTTCACCATTGCTAATAAATTTTCAATTAGCTGGTGTAGAAAGTTAAAATTCAAACATAAAAGACTATTGCTTTGATCGAAATATTTTAAAAGTTGTCGATGGCTAATTATTCTTTAATAACGACCGTAAATTCCGAGTAAATCTACTTGGATATTTTTAAAACTACATTTCAACTGGTTAAAAATTTCCTGAAGCGGAATTCAATTTTGTTTGTATTAAAATCTAGAAATTCCAGAAAAAGCGGTCTTAAAATAAATTGTATGTAGTTATACATTGTGAAATAAAAAAATGCAAAAATAAAATAAAATATTTTTATTATTAGTTTTAGTAAATAAAAAACAAACTAATTTTGATACATTATTATTAAAACAGCGGCTTATTACGTTAATTAACAATCTCTGAAATTCGCCGTTTAAAATCTGAAGATGTAATATTTTATCTATTTTAAAACTAAAATCTTTTAGAATTTAAAAAACTTCAAACATGAATCGTTTTAAAACTAAAATTTTCAACAGTATGATTTTTAAAGTTTATAAAAAAACCTTTAGAAATTTTAGAAAACGCATAATTTTGTTTACAATTTTTTGAAATTTTAGATAAAAATAAACAATAATATGGTTAAACAGCTATTTAATATAAGCATTGAAAATCTATAATTCACAGTTACTAGATAGTTTAAAAACAGTTTGGCCCGAGCAATTAAATTTATGAAATGGTTTGGAACTACTAATTTCGAACAACAAATTTCCTTCCATTAAAATTTAAATTAACTTCTTTTTGAAATTTCATAAGTTTTTTTCACAAATGTTACACGCTTTAAGCTTATTAGCTACAATAAATAAAAAAGATTAAACGTGAATAAAGAGGTTACATAATAGCTTACTAGCAGATCTCCTGGTGCCACTGTTATGTCTTTTATACGCTCGATGAAGTGGCTTGCGTTCTTTACGTAAGATTCGGCTTCTTCGGCATAAGGTTGCAGTTGCTTGGCCAGGAATTTCGCTAGAGGTTGCAGTGGTGATCCAATGGAGCTTACGATGGGTCTTAGTGGTACACCTTCCTTGTGGACTTTTGGTAATCCGTACAGCTTAGGGCATGATGACGACTTCTCTCTCGGAATTAGTTGTAACTGTTGTTCTTGACTGAAACTGCAGGCTTTTATTTTGGCTTTAGTGGTCTTTTCCAAATATGTTGTAGGATCCGTTGAGATTGTATGGTATCCAGGATCATTTAGTAAGGTTTCTATTTTTCTTTCATATTCACCCTTATCCATGACTACGGTTGCGTTGCCTTTGTCTGCTGGTAACACGATTACGCTAGTATTAAGCTAGTATTCCTAGTAGGAAATACCAAGTCCCAAATGAAATCATCGAGTTAACAAGACACTGCCTAAACAACACATACTTCATTTACAAAGATCAACGGTACAAACAAGTGGAAGGAGCACCTATGGGATCACCTTTATCGCCGGTAATAGCGAACCTATTCATGGAAGAATTAGAAGTCCGAGCAATAGAAACGGCAAGTGACAAACCTAAACTATGGCTAAGATACGTAGACGATACTTTTATTATATGGACCCATGGAGAAGAGAAACTGCAGACCTTCTTACAGCATCTAAACAACATACACCAGAAGATCAAATTCACAATGGAGGTGGAAAAGGACAATCAACTACCTTTCCTAGATGTATCTATAATAAAGAAGGAAGACGGCAGCCTGGGATACACAGTATACCGAAAATCAACCCATACAAATCGCTACCTGAACGCGCAGTCACATCACCACCCATCGCAACTACAGTCAGTAGTCAAGACATTAATAACCAGATCACAACGGTTGACTGATGACGATAATAAACATCAAGAACTAGAACAGGTGAAGTTGGCATTAAAACAAGATGGTTACTCTTCCAGAAATATCAAGAAAGCGTTAACACCTAGGGACCCAAAGCCAAAAGAAGAAGAAACATCGGTATCCAAAGCACACTTACCGTACATCAAAGGGACCACGGACAAAATAAGTAGAGTGCTGAGAAAACACAACATCGATACCATCTTCAACACCGATAAAAAGATTGGAAACATGCTACCATCCGCAAAAACAAAAATACCACTAGAAAGCCAAGGAGTATACGAGATCCCATGTAAAGACTGCGGGGAATCCTACATAGGGCAGACCAACAGAAGAATTCAAGTAAGAAGAGAAGAACACCGAAATGCAGTCAACAAAAATAAGAACGTCTTCACTAGCACAACATGTAAGTGGTACATCTCATAACATAGATTTCGAAAATACAAAAGTTTTAGCGAATATACAACATAAGACCCGACGAACCATAAGAGAAGCCATTGAGATCGAGAAACGTCCGAACAATCTTAATACCAGGGACGATACACAGCGACTACCATCAGCTTGGAAACCAGCTATAACCAGTATCACCGTCAAGAAGCGAAAACCAGCACATATATATATATATATATATATATATATATATATATATATATATATATATATATATATCTATAGGGCACCACTATGCGTCCCCCCATGTAAAATCTTAGGTTCAAGCAGCGTCCGAAGTCACTCGGCGTCCGGATATACGGACGCTGAGTGACTTGTGCCTCAAAATTGCACCACATGAAGCTTAAAGTGTCTAGATGACGAAAATGTAAAAATTAGCTCTGCGCAGTTTGACACCCATTTCTGATTCGTGTATAAAATCGTAGTTTGAGCGTTTGCCACACGCAGCGCTAATAGCGCGCGATTGTATACATTTGTATATAACATTTTTGGCATAGGTTTACCCTGCGTCCGCATACTTAACAGTAATTTTGTTGGTAACACTGATGGCTTTGTGGCTAGACACTGACGTCATTTCAACGGCACTTCACTTTATGCATTGTATTTCTGAGTAAAGATTACGTCATTTAAGGTGACACAAATTTTTACATATTATATTTTGTTAAAGCTATTTAATAAACACTTTACGTTTCATTTATGCGTCATTTAAATTTCTTTTTTAAAACTGTTTTGATTGCTATTACAAATGGGCGATAATTTTTATAAGACCGTAAGATTTAATAAGATAGATAAGAATGTAAGGACATTCTTTCGTTCACAAAATACCTCTGAGGTATTTTACCGTTATTATATTACCAATCAGTATTTAATCAATCACAGATGCTGTTAGCTAATAATAAATCTGGCTATTTAAAATACTATCTTATTCCATATTATATTTTAAAACTTTTAAAACTCATATGTTTGTGAGGCAGACAGTAACATCATTTCCAATGGAACTTCTTATGTATTACAATATTGAAATTAAATAAACTTTATAACTTCTAAATTGTCAGATGACATACAAACTTGAGATTTGGCACAGTTATAGGAATTAGGATTCTTGTAAAGAAAAAATAAAACAATGTTATTATGTCAACCCCGTACCCCGTTTTAGGGGTTGTAAAACTTTTAGATGACTTAGAAACTTGAAATTTGGCGTGATTATAGGATTTAAGATTCTTGTAAAGACAAATATTTAAAAAATGTTACTCTGTCAACCTCTGCATCCCATTCGGGGGTTGTAAGACTTCTAGATGACATACAAACTTGAAATTTGGTTTAGTTATAGGGTTTAGGATTCTCGTAAAGAGTGATATAGAAAAATGTTATTATGTTAACCCTCCGCACCCCTTTAGGGTTTGTAAAGCTTCTAGATGACACAGAAACTTTAAATTTGGTTCAGTTATAGGGTTTAGGGTTTTCGTAAAGAATGATATAGCAAAATGTTATTATGTTAACCCTCCGCAACCCCTTTAGGGTTTGTAAAGCTTCTAGATGACACAGAAACTTGAAATTTGGTACAGTTATAGTTTAAGATTATTGTAAAAAATATATAAAAAAAATGTTATTATATCATCCCCCGCACCCTCTTATGGGGTTGTTAAACTTGCAGATGACACAGGAACTTGAAATTTGATATAGTTATAGGGTTTAAGACTGTCGAAAAGAAAAATATAGTTTTTTTTTATTAAGTCAACCCCCGCACTTTATTTGGGGGTTGTAAAACTTCTAGATGACATACAAACTTGAAATTTGGCATAGTTATAGAGTTCAGAATTCTCGTCAAAAGAAAAATAAACAATGGTAAAATTTCAACCCCGCACCAACATTGGGGGTTGGAAAACGTTTATATGACATGCAAATTTGAAATTTGGTATAGTTATAGTGTTTAAAATTCTTCTAAAGAGAAAAATCTAAAATATTAAAATGTCAACCCTCCCACCCCCTTTTTAGTTATAAAACTTCTAGATGACGTACAAACTTGAGGTTTTGACATAGTTATAGAGTTTAGAATTCTTGTCAAAAGAAAAATAAACAATGCTAAGATTTCTACCCCCCACTCACATTGGGGGTTGTAAAACTTTTATATGATATACAAACTTGAAATTTGGTATAGTTATAGTATTTAAAATTTTCCAAAAGAGAAAAATCAAAAATATTAAAATGTCAACCCTCCCACCCCCTTTTGAGTTATAAAACTTCTAGATGACGTACAAACTTGAGATTTTGACATAGTTATAGAGTTCAGAATTCTCGTCAAAAGAAAAATAAACAATGGTAAAATTTTAGCCCCGTACCCACATTGGGGGTTGTAAAACGTCTATATGACATGCAAACTTGAAATTTGGTATAGTTATAGTGTTTAAAATTCTTCTAAAGAGAAAAATCAAAAATATTAAAATGTCAACCCTCCCACCCCCTTTTTAGTTATAAAACTTCTAGATGACGTATAAACTTGAGATTTTGACATAGTTATAGAGTTTAGAATTCTTGTCAAAGGAAAAATAAACAATGGTAAAATTTCTACCCCCCACTCACATTGGGGGTTGTAAATCTTCTATATGATATACAAACTTGAAATTTGGTATAGTTATAGTATTTAAAATTTTCCAAAAGAGAAAAATCTAAAATATTAAAATATCAACCCTCCCACCCCCTTTTGAGTTATAAAAATTCTAGGTGACGTACAAACTTGAGATTTTGGCATAGTGATAGAGTTTAGAATTCTTGTCAAAGGAAAAATAAACAATGGTAAAATTTCTACCCCCCACTCACATTGGGGGTTGTAAATCTTCTATATGATATACAAACTTGAAATTTGGTATAGTTATAGTATTTAAAATTTTCCTAAAGAGAAAAATCTAAAATATTAAAATGTCAACCCTCCCGCCCCCTTTTGAGTTATAAAACTTCTAGATGACGTACAAACTTGAGATTTTGACATAGTTATAGAGTTTAGAATTCTTGACAAAGGAAAAATAAACAATGATAAAATTTCTACCCCCCACTCACATTGGGGCTTGTAAAACTTCTATATGATATACAAACTTGAAATTTGGTATAGTTCTAGTATTTAAAATTTTCCAAAAGAGAAAAATCAAAAATATTAAAATGTCAACCCTCCCACCCCCTTTTGAGTTATAAAACTTCTAGATGACGTACAAACTTGAGATTTTGACATAGTTATAGAGTTCAGAATTCTCGTCAAAAGAAAAATAAACAATGGTAAAATTTTAACCCTGTACCCACATTGGGGGTTGTAAAACGTCTATATGACATGCAAACTTGAAATTTGGTATAGTTATAGTGTTTAAAATTCTTCTAAAGAGAAAAATCAAAAATATTAAAATGTCAACCCTCCCACCCCCTTTTTAGTTATAAAACTTCTAGATGACGTACAAACTTGAGGTTTTGACATAGTGATAGAGTTTAGAATTCTTGTCAAAGGAAAAATAAACAATGGTAAAATTTCTACCCCCCACTCACATTGGGGGTTGTAAAACTTCTATATGATATACAAACTTGAAATTTGGTATAGTTATAGTATTTAAAATTTTCCAAAAGAGAAAAAACAAAAATATTAAAATGTCAACCCTCCCACCCCCTTTTGCGTTATAAAACTTCTAGATGACGTACAAACTTGAGATTTTGACATAGTTATAGAGTTCAGAATTCTCGTCAAAAATAAATAAACAATGGTAAAATTTTAACCCCTCGCCCACATTGGGGGTTGTAAAACGTCTATATGACATGCAAACTTGCAATTTGGTATAGTTATAGTGTTTAAAATTCTTCTAAAAAGAAAAATCAAAAATATTAAAATGTCAACCCTCCCATCCCTTTTTTAGTTATAAAACTTCTAGATGACGTACAAACTTGAGGTTTTGACATAGTTATAGAGTTTAGAATTCTTGTCAAAAGAAAAATAAACAATGGTAAAATTTCTACCCCCCACTCACATTGGGGGTTGTAAAACTTCTATATGACATACAAACTTGAAATTTGGTATAGTTATAGTGTTTAAAATTTTCCTAAAGAGAAAAATCTAAAATATTAAAATGTCAACCCTCCCACCCCCTTTTGAGTTATAAAACTTCTAGATGACGTACAAACTTGAGGTTTTGACATAGTTATAGAGTTTAGAATTCTTGTCAAAAGAAAAATAAACAATGGTAAAATTTCTACCCCCCACTCACATTGGGGGTTGTAAAACTTCTATATGATATACAAACTTGAAATTTGGTATAGTTATAGTATTTAAAATTTTCCAAAAGAGAAAAATCAAAAATATTAAAATGTCAACCCTCCCACCCCTTTTGGATTATAAAACTTCTAGATGACGTACAAACTTGAGATTTTGACATAGTTATAGAGTTCAGAATTCTCGTCGAAAGAAAAATAAACAATGGTAAAATTTCTACCCCGCACCCAAATTGGGGGTTGTAAAACGTCTAAATGACATGCAAACTTGAAATTTGGTATAGTTATAGTGTTTAAAATTCTTCTAAAAAGAAAAATCAAAAATATTAAAATGTCAACCCTCCCACCCCCTTTTTAGTTATAAAACTTCTAGATGACGTACAAACTTGAGATTTTGACATAGTTTAGAATAGAATAGAATAGAGTTTAGAATTCTTGTAAAAAAATAAACAATGGTAAAATTTCTACCCCCCCCACTCACATTGGGGTTTGTAAAACTTGTATATGATATACAAATTTGAAATTTGGTGTAGTTATAGTACCTAAAATTTTCTTAAAGAGAAAAATCAAAAATATTAAAATGTCAACCCTCCCACCCCCTTTTGAGTTATAAAACTTCTAAATGACGTACAAACTTGAGATTTTGACATAGTTACAGAGTTTAGAATTCTTGTCAAAATAAAAATAAACAATGGTAAAATTTCTACCCCCACTCATATTGGGGGTTGTAAAACTTCTATATGACATACAAACTTGAAATTTGGTATAATTATAGTGTTTAAAATTTTCCTAAAGAGAAAAGTCAAAAATTTTAAAATGTCAACCCTCCCACCCCCTTTTGAGTTATAAAACTTCTAGATGACGTACAAACTTGAGATTTTGACATAGTTATAGAGTTTAGAATTCTTGTCGAAAGAAAAATAAACAATGGTAAAACAACCCCCACTCACATTGGGGGTTGTAAAACTTTTATATGACATACAAACTTGAAATTTTATATAGTTATAGAAGGCCAGTAACCGGGTAATTTATTTCTGCATTTTCTACAGAATTGATTTTCTTGTTGGAAAATGTTCGGAGGTGTTCCGTGAATGTAACGGTTGGGAATGAATTTGTCAGGACGGGGGCGGTTGAGCGCTAGCCGCCATCTTGTAAAACATGTTTTATCAAATATCTCGTGAACCGTGCATCGTACGACCAGAATAGTGTTGATCGTTTTTTTGAAATTCTGCTTAATGCTTTATATTAATGGAAGTATATCTGATTAACGTCCAAGTGTACGCAAAAAACGTGTTTGTCTTTTTCTTAAATAATATAATAATGTAATAACTTTGGTTTTAAATTAATACTCTAGGAATGCTAAAACTTGCTTACTTTACTTGTTTTGAAAAACGATGTTTGTTAATTAAATTATGTCACATTTTTTACGTGAAAAATTAATTTTAGAGAAACTGTTCGTTCAAGTTACATTAGACATACAACTTTCCTAAAAGTTTGGAAAAAAAAATTTCAAATACTATGAGACTTAAGCTGTATTTTTTGGTTAACTTTGAATGTACAGTTTTTCTAAAATTTATTTTTCACATAAAAAATGTCAAATAATTTAATTAATAAACATCGTTTTTCAAAACAAGTTAGGTAAGCAAGTTTTAACATTCCAAGACTATTCATTTAAAACCACAGTTATCACATTATTAGATTATTTATGAAAAAACGACGATTATTGATCATGCGGTTAAGATTTATGCACCGTATTTGAGTGTCTAAATGGCTTCTTTGTACTGACTTTTTGTTAAATTTGGAATAGTTATTCACAATACATATAAGTAAATCCACTGTGGTTTTGTTTAGATTTTTTAATGTACCGTTAAATTTTTTCTGGGTACATTTGGACCTTAAAATTACTCAAAGATTTTGCTATATTGTTATAAAAATGAAACTTCAGGACAGGTAACCCTTCTATAGACGGGTTGGCTGTGTTACAAGTCTGCTCCTGGTCTGTGAGTTTTCGTAATATTGTTTATTGTAATTTTCGTTGTACTCGTAATTATTTTTTTAAATCTTTAGTTTTGTGTAATAGTAATAGTAATAGTAATATTTATTTTTCCCAACAGACAAAATGCCTATGGTGGAAACATAAGCTAACAACAACATTATACTAATAACATGAACAAGTAGATGTTACATAAAATAATATCATAAAAAATAATATAATAACATAGAACTAGTGTGTGAACAATATGCCAAAGTGAGATAGTTTAGTTAATAATAATACATTAAATTGCATTGTTATGTGGTTGCTCATAAATACTAATTATCTTAGATCTAGTACCTCTCGATGTGAAAACATCTATAAATATGTCAAATCTGTTACTAGGTAAACAATTGTATAATTTAAAGATAGTTAACATGGGACTATTATAATGGTGAAAAGTGTTTAGTATTATATAATAAAAGACCTTTGTTGATCGGCTAGTAGATCTAGGTACATAAAAGTAAATTTGACTAAGAAGACCAGAACACTGTATACGACCATTAGTAATGTTTTGTAAGAATACAAGACTAGAAAGATTTTTTCTTGATAGGAGTGAAGTTTCATTAACAATAATAAGCAGAGCCTGGTTATCATATGTTTTGTAGTAACAATATTTACAAAATTTACGAAAAACATTTTCAAGAAGACAAATATATATTTCCTATCTTTAATGAAAGTAAACTATTTTTGACAAATTCAAGGTCAGTTATGTTTACAAATTTTTAAACGTGTTCCTTTTAACATTCGTTTTTTAGGGATTTTCCATATAGGTTCTCTTTTGCAATTATTAATTTGATAAACCTTACAGCTGTAGTTCATATAAAGTACTTGTAAAAAATAATTTATTTATGCAGCACTCATTCGGATCATTTAAAAATTAAATATCTTAAAATAAACACGTTCTAAGAATTCTATATAGTCAACATGCGAACTTTAGAATTAATTGTTTTTGTTCCTCAAGGCTTGTTTATAGTAACGAATGCAACTAAACTACCGTTGTAGATTAAAAGGCAAATAAGATTTTATGTCTGACCAATTTTTATTATAAAAAGTCATGTATCTTTTATAACAGTGATTATTACATTGCCATTTCACGATTCGTTTATGTATCTACGGCATACATAAACAAATTTTGTGCTAAATTTAAAAATTTTTTAATATAGAAAACGCATTGTAACATTATATATTATACATTCCCAGATTTGCTACAATATCTGAAGTATTATATAACAAAGTTAAAAAAACTTTAAAACCTGCGTAATATGACACATCATATAAACACTCCCTTATACTGCATGCACGTAGGATCCAGCTCTTTTCTGCTTCTCATTTTCTATGAGTCTTTCAAAATATTTTTTAATGTCACTCGATGTTGTTTTATAGCAATTTTACTTTGTCCAACAAGCGTTGATATTCGTACACTGGTATAACTGTAAACGTTTCAAAATTGAAAACAGCATTCACAAAGCATTCCAATTATAATGTCTGAACAAGGATTTTCTAAGCACCACAGTCTTTGAGGTTCAGTCCAATACTTGAGAGTACCACTTTTAGGAGATAAAACCCTCCAACCCAAGCAATAGGTTGGATTTTTTTCTGCATTAGCAAACTGAATTTCTTTGGGCATGTGATATACTTTTTCATCACATCACACTGAACCCTTTAGTTCAGTTACATTTGATTTTGTAAGAAATAGAGAAACCATACGAGATCTTTGGGAAGGCTTTTACTTCATTTTCTGCGTTAACGTCTCTATTTCTTTTTGTTTTGATAGTACAGTAGCTTTTGAGCAGTAAAGTACTTTTTTTTTCTTTTCTTTTCCGTCATATCTTTTTGCAGTTTTCAATGGTTCAGCACCATAGTGCGTGCATGTTGAATAAAAGAAAAGAAGTTGTCAAGGAAAATATTATGGTTATGGTTCTTGTCTACAATAGAATCTTACCGGTTTTACGTTTAGAAACATTTTGCATGAGTGCCGTCCAAGATATGGAACCATCTATTCATCTTAATATAAGTTGCTCGAAAATACTCCATACTGCATGAGTTTTTCATTCATGATGTAAAAATTACCTACTAAGAATTACCAAAAAGAATGAAGCGGATGTAATCATGAACGACTTCAACGCAAGGATAGGTAAAGGAAGAGTTGAAGATATTGTTGGAGACTATGGTATTTGCAAACGGAACGACAGGAGTACCAGTATATCCCTATACTGGTACAGTTCTTTAATGAAGAAAACTTAATGGTAGCAAACATTTGGTTCCAATTCCCAGAAAGGCGATTATACACTTAGAAAGGACCAAGAGACAATGAAGGAAATATCATAGGAAATGATAATCAAATAAATTACATACTGATTGATAAACGATATAGAAACGGGATTATAGGTGTAAAAAGTTATCCTGGATCATACATCGGATCTGATCGCAAACGCCGTAGCTGGAAAACTTGATATTAAATTGAAGAAAATCCAGAAGAGAAAGAAACAAAACAAGGCCTAACTTTGAGAAACTGGGAGAACCAGAGAGATAAAACAGGAAATAACAAGTGTAAGAGAATAACAACAGTAAGAGTGTCAAATAGTAAATTTAAGGAAACTAAGTACAATTGGAAACAACAGAAACAATGAAAAACTCTTGGCAGTCTATTAAAAACGTAATACATGAAGTACAAGAAAATGAATTGGGAATCCAAGAGCCGGAGCAAAACAGAAATGGATGACGGGAGAAATCATTTTATTGGTGGACGAAAGAAGGAAGTAGCTGCAATCTTAACATTAAATTCAACTATTTTTTCATTTTATTTTGACATTTCAGACACCTGCCATACATACACAATGCGTTACTACATGTTACAGGAGTTCATAGGAATTGTCATTATCTACAAGTTTTAGTGGTTTTAGTTTTTGTGGTTTGAAGCTTATGTTTGCGCGTTGCTTGTACAAACAGGTAGCTCTGTTTATTTCATTAGGTTTGCATACATAATATAGACCAGTGGTCGCCAAACTTATGAAGCTTCTGAGCTACTGCACCGTTTTTAAATCCTACTATGAGCTACTAGTCAAGAGAACTACCAACTTTTTTAAAAAATCTTACATTTGTTTATTGCCTATAAACTTACATTTCTAGTAAATATGAAATCAATTTTAATTAAACTGTATATAACAAAAAGAAACTGAAATTGAATTGTACATAAGAAAGAAATTGAAGTATTGCTAGTAATAAATAACAAATGTAATAACAGATTTTTTATCAGACTTATTAACTTTAATGAGAAGGATGGACTTCTTTTTTGTCATCAACAGCTCAGTGGAGGAATCATGGTTAGCCATCCGGAGCGTTAACGCGATCTACCGAAAATGTCCCCGCGAGCTACGTGGGGATCCCTGGATATAGACGGTAATAACATAGGGATGGCATCGAGAGAATGTACTGTAGAATATTTTTGTTTTGTATGACAATTTTGTTTTGTGTGCAATGCCAATTGTTTTATTTGCTAAAGTATAAAGACGGTAGTGTCGAATATCATTGGACATCAACAATGTACTTAAAAATCTTTTCCGTTGGTTTTTTCGACCTCCAACAACTCTCCAAGGTTTCACCAGCGAGTCATGCAAAACTAGAGTACGGATTGCTTATTTCTCATTGCTTATTCCTTTTCCAGGTTCAAGTCCAACAAAACGTTTCCCTGTGTTTTTTTTATATTCAGAGATGGACCTTAGTTTTTCTTCAGGTGTTTTCTTAACTGTATTGTTTTCAGTTTTTTCTACTTAAATGCTTTCTTCTTCTTTTCACATTCTCAAGTTTACTCAAAACAAATAACCAGAAACCTAAGTGCAGAGATGGTTTCTTTTTGTATCAGAACTTGCCCGACGAAGAGAACACAAAAAATTGAACAGCTAAAAAATCATTTGGCAGGTCAATCACCGCTGGATATTTTTTCTAAAACTTTTTGATGATGAAGTTGAAAATATAGTATTGCCATTTTTTGTAAAGTAGGCTCATGATAAATAATACACACGATTTTATATTTACAAGGCAAGAACTTTTCAGTTTTATTGGCATCCTGTTTTTATTAGGCTATCATACGTTGTCCCAAGCTGATTTGTATTGGTATGTTGAAGAAGGCAAAGGAGTCGATATTGCATAGAACTGCATGACGAGAAACAAATTCAGAAATATTCAGTAAGGTCGATAAAACTGTTACATTTTCTAACTTTGCGGCCTTTTTTACAACTTCTTTTCCTTAAGGTGCTGTCTTCTTATAGAATGTTAGCAACAACTTCGGCAAATCTTATAAACTTATAAATACTTATTAGTAAATTAGAAGTACGTAATTCAGGTATAAAAAATAATCGTATCGGGAATAATTCAATATAAGCATAAAAGACGTTCCTATAAAAATGCTGTTGTTTATTAATAACAAGTCGTAGCAAAATAAGAAACCTTTGCACTACGCCATTTCCGTGTAAAGCGATATTATGTAGGTGACAAGCATTATTATGGATTATATTTCCCAAAATTTCTGTCTTTGTTTATTTTAACATAAAGTGACGTAATCCTGTATATGCTATTATACTTTAGCATAGTTGCTTCCACGGTCATTTTACTTTTTTTAATGTCTCTGAAAATAAACGTTTTAAATTATTTTTTATTAAGAACTTGCATTATTATTATTACTTGTTTATGATAAATCTAATTTTGTCTGTATTACCTACAATTCTCGCAGTAATAAATAGTAGAGGAAAATATGAAACAAAAGCCGCTTATTTACGATTTTCGTGTGAACTGAAAGGTAAAAATGTATGCATGCATTTTTATGATAGTTTATGTCTTGGGGATGAACTTTCAACAATTCGTCAAAAAATCGTTCTGTGCAGGGGTCTTCTAGGGGTGGTTTTATGATAAAACCATCAATTTCTGATTTTTTGTAGTAATATTCTATGTATTATAAGCTTTCTGATGGTACCATCGGTAATTAAATGCGAGTATTAGAAATAAACAATGTTTAAGAAGACTTAAATAATTTAACACGGCAGTATACGGGCGAGAAATATTTCAAGAGCGATTATCTCAAAAGCGGCAATTTCTGTAAATTGTAATTTTTGTTTGCACTAAATTTTCTCGAAAACCGTCGACTTTATCAAAAAATCATACTGTATAAACATTATTACTCAATAGTAGCGCTATCTGATGGTTTTTAATTTTCTTAATTATCTCTCTTAATAAGGGAGATATTTGATGAAACGTAAAGCTCTGCATATTCCCCCTCTTAAAACGTCGTATACCCCCGTACACCGCAGCGCTCAACAAACTATCCATACATGCATCAAATAATGCTTCCTGTTATTTCTTACTATTCATATTTTTTACCCTTTGTTATTAAATATATTATTTAACTGCTATAAATTGGAAAATCCTTTGTGTGTACATATGTATAAGCAGTTACAAAAGTTGGTAACTTATTAGTTGACCCATTTAAATTTGTTATGGTAGGTTAATAATTTATTAATTATATCTTCCCATAACTTTAAACGGACCGTTGAATTTTAGACGTATGCTTGTGTTTATTATTATAGTTTTATGAAAACCCTGACAGATGTGAAATTATTAGTCTGGAATTTTAGTTTGATTTTGTCATTCAGTGGTTGAAACTGTGGTGACTGTTTGAAGGGTGCTTTCTTTAAATAAAAGTGTGTCTGTTTCGAGAGGTTAATAAGACTGTTTTTGCATCACATTGTTTACTTACCTTGAACTCCTATAATTGTAAGTATTATTTTTCACCATTTTATAATGTATTCAATTCTTACTCAAAACAACAGTTTAACATAATTTGGTAGTAGTCATTTATTTTATTTCGTTCGAATATTATATTTTAGAATTGGAAATCATGGAAGTAACAAGTAGCTCGGAAAGCGAATTAGAATCAAAGATAAAAACGATTCAATATCGCAAGAAAAAACAGAAAACCTGCATAACTTGTCAACAAGCGGACAATTTAGTTTCAAGTGCTCCAAAATCATTCTTAACATTTAAAAATAGTGTTCAATTAAGGCTAAATCAGCTAAATGTAGATCCTGGTCATGATGAATTTTTAAATAAAGTTCTAGGCATTATTAATTCCTCTCAAAGTCATGAGTTAGACTGGCATCAAAGGTGTTACTCTAGTTTTACAAGTAAAAAAATATTAAAACTTTTCAAGCTAAATATATAGCAGAGAATTTGTTTAAATCTTGTGAAAGTCACAGATAATTGAGATCGAACAGAAAGATGATCTGCAATCTTACGATTTCTTGCAAATTGGTTGTTCTGAAATATCTGAGATCGTCAATCTCTGCAACAGCATTAAAAGTGATATGTCACAAGTAAAGGGATTGGACAACTACAAAGATTTAAGTAGCAATAGTTTTAGAGAGTACATTCCAGATAAACTGTTTTTATTAATACAGTTGCTAGTCGAAGATTCAGACGATGAAAGGAAAAAAAATGTTGTTCTGAATATTTGTCAAGACATAATTTACTGTCATTCCAATTTTAAAAAGCATACTCCAAAACACGCCGCTTTGGGTTTACTGGTTCATCAAGAGACTAAATCAAGCAAAATCATCGAAACCCTTCATTCCTGTGGGCATTCTCTACCTTATAGGAATACCAATATCATGAGAATTAGAAACTCCGTTGCACAATCTGAAATTCTACGAAAATGAAAAAACATTGTTCCATCACAATTAATAAGAGGAAGATTTATTCAATTTGCTGGAAACAACATTGACCTTTTAGAGGAAACTCTTGGTAACGGTTCAACTTAATAAATATAAATTGTAGTAAACTGTGTTTTTTGGCTGTTTAATCGCTATTTATTGGCTTTTCAAACATTCTATACTTTAAACAATCTTGCTTTCTTTTTTTCCAAACTCTTATATTACGTTTGTATGAAGACATTACAAAATTACAAACATAAATAGTTCGTATAAATGAATCGTTGCACGTATTTACGAAGCCTGTAAGGAGTTGTGCCACGCGCTATCACAGCGCTTCACAAAACAATCGATATCTCCAAAACTATTAAACATAAGTTTATAATTCTTTTTTTAAAAACTTTTTGAAACCTTTACCATTAATTCTTCCGCAGGATGTATAGGAAAATTTCCAAAGATAAGAAACTTTGTCACTTAGTGTAATTTACATTACACGAAAAGCTAAATTTCAAGTTCAGACATATTGTTTAAATTAATTAAACAAATTTTATTAATCTGCTTTATATAGTTAGAAGCGCTCATGTTTGAGCATTAATTTAAAAAAAGAACTACAACGATATCGCAATTAGTTCCCAAGATATTGCGATATAAATATTAAAAAGTGTGGATTTTAAAAATTGTCGATTTTTATCTAAAATCACCCCTACAGCACCCCTGCACAGGACGATTTTTTGACGAATTGTCGGAACTTCTACCCCAATACATAGGCTATCATATAAAAACATCCATACATTTTTGCCTTTCAGTTCATACGGGAATCACGATAGCTGGTCGATTTGCTTCTACTAAAACAGTAGTCGAACTTTAAAACCAATTCTAGCACACGTAAAAAACAAATGCTGATTATTGTGTCACTTAATTCACAAATGACACTTAATTCGAATTCTCAGTTAGTGAACAGATTCAGAATTGGGAAATTGCCAAAAATTCCGTACTTTTTATAATTTTTAAAGAATTTTGAAAACATTTACATTTTTTCGGCAAAGAACAGAGCTAAAAATCTGATTTTGTACCGTAAATCTAGTTATGTTAAAAGTGTACGTTATGATGTTGACATTCCAAAAATGTGTAGATTTTATTTAAAAAAATAATTTCTCGAACGATGGATATTAGGGTAATGGACAATGGCTAGAATTTCAGACTGTGTTTGCATGCATGTAAAAACTGTAATAATTACTTTCTACTATTCACTGAACTTATTACTAAAGATGATAGCTTAAATATGTAAATCGATTTCTACAGCAGTAATTGTTGGACACCGTCGATGGAAAACTTTAAAATGTAAACGGAAACAAAATGTTTTAAAATACTTTAGTATTTTAGATTTTAATTACTATGGACGACATATTTCATACGTCATATTTCATAAAATTTGCTAACGATGACAACAAATTTGAAATCAGCCACCTCAAAAATCCATTTCTATAAAATTTCATATAAATCCAATAATATTTCGAGTTTTATGATGTTTTTATGCATATAGTATTAAATCTGAAAGCCTTTTAAATAAAATTCATACACATACAGAAACGAAACTAAAATTATTTATTACATAGCGTTAATAAAATAGAATTATTTTTGCCAGTTTAAATGACGCAATCTTTACTCAGAAATGCAGAGAGTAACTCGACACCGCAGACAGGCAAAGGAATTCAAGCAGGCTGGCCAATACTGAAAAAATAAATGGACGCTGTATAAACCTATAGCTTGCATAAAATAAACAGACGCTGAATAAACCTATAGCTTGCAAAAGACGCTGACTGATACCATCATTTATATACACTTATATACGCCGGACGCTGGGCGCTACGCTTTTGGACCGGACGCATGGTAGGCCTTTATAGATATATATATATATATATATATATATATATATATATATATATATATATATATATATATATATATATATATATAACAATGATTAGAAGTAATAATGCGCGTAGAGATATACAAGAAAGTGTTATAATAATGGGATATCGCGCAACAGAGAAGAAAGAAAACATAAGTTGCAGCCGTCTACACGTCTGCCTTACTTCTAATCATTGGTATTATACTTTGGGATTGGTTGTCTCACGGTAGTGGCTTTAGCTGCCTCCGTAGTGACGTTTGTTGTTGCACTGAAAACTCAGTGTCTTCAGGCCGATACTGCAAATGTGCGGTTGGCTGCTATCAGTGAAACCTTGTGTTGTTACATCTTTCTGAGTTAGTTGCTTTTATATTTATTCCATCTGCTATGCCGTCCTGATGATCACTAATAAGTGTGAAACACGTGTAGACGGCTGCAACTTATGTTTTCTTTCTTCTCTGTTGCGCGATATCCCATTATTATAACACTTTCTTATATATATATATATATATATATATGTATATATATATATATATATATATATATATATATATATATATATATATATATATATATATATATATATACATATATATATATATATATATATATATATTGGTTTAATCGATTAATCGACGTTGTCGGACCCGCTATATGGTAGGGTCTTTAGTAGACCCGTATTTTTTGATTTTTAAAATGTGTATATTTTACATAATATTGATCTATTTCTGATAAGCAATATTTAAGATCCTCGAGGGGTAAAAATATATGAAAAAAAATATTGATGATATTTGACAGCTATGCCCCCACATGATTTTGGTTCAGTTATAGGGTTTAGGGTTCTCGTAAAGAATGATATAGAAAAATGTTATTATGTTAACCCTCCGCAACCCCTTTAGGGTTTGTAAAGCTTCTAGATGACACAGAAACTTGAAATTTGGTACAGTTATAGTTTAAGATTATTGTAAAAAATATATAAAAAAATGTTGTTATATCATCCCCCGCACCCTCTTGTATGATTGTAAAACTTGCAGATGACACAGGAACTTGAAATTTGATATAGTTATAGTGTTTAAAATTTTCCTAAAGGGAAAAATCAAAAATATTAAAATGTCAACCCTCCCGCCCCCTTTTGAGTTATAAAACTTCTAGATGACGTACAAACTTGAGACTTTGACATAGTTATAGAGGTTAGAATTCTTGTCAAAAGAAAAATAAACAATGGTAAAATTTCTACCCCCCCCCCAACAACATTGGGGGTTGTAAAACTTCTATGAGACATACAAACTTGAAATTTGGTATAGTTATAGTGTTTAAAATTTTCCTAAAGTGAAAAATCAAAAATATTAAAATGTCAACCCTCCCACCCCCTTTTGTGTTATAAAACTTCTAGATGACGTACAAACTTGAGACTTTGACATAGTTATAGAGGTTAGAATTCTTGTCAAAAAAATAAATGGTAAAATTTCTACCCCCACCCACATTGGGGGTTGTAAAACATCTATATGACATACAAACTTGAAATTTGGTATAGTTATGGTGTTTAAAATTTTCCTAAAGGGAAAAATCAAAAATTTAAAATGTCAACCCTCCCACCCCCTTTTGAGTTATAAAACTTCTAGATGACGTACAAACTTGAGATTTTGACATAGTTATAGAGTTTTAAATTCTTGTCAAAAGAAAAATAAACAATGGTAAAATTTCTACCCCCCATCTTCATTGGTGGTTGTAAAACTTCTATGAGACATACAAACTTGAAATTTGGTATAGTTATAGTGTTTAAAATTTTCCTAAAGGGAAATATCAAAAATATAAAAATGTCAACCCTCCCACCCCCTTTTGAGTTATAAAACTTCTAGATGACGTACAAACTTGAGATTTTGACATAGTTATAAAGCTTAAAATTCTTGTCAAAAGAAAAATAAACAATGGTAAAATATCTACCCCCATCCGCATTGGGGGTTGTAAAACTTCTATGAGACATACAAACTTGAAATTTGGTATAGTTATAGTGTTTAAAATTTTCCTAAAGGGAAAAATCAAAAATATAAAAATGTCAACCCTCCCACCCCCTTTTGAGTTATAAAACTTCTAGATGACGTACAAACTTGAGATTTTGACATAGTTATAAAGCTTAAAATTCTTGTCAAAAGAAAAATAAACAATGGTAAAATTTCTACCCCCATCCGCATTGGGGGTTGTAAAACTTCTATGAGACATACAAACTTGAAATTTGGTATAGTTATAGTGTTTAAAATTTTCCTAAAGGGAAAAATCAAAAATATTAAAATGTCAACCCTCCCACCCCCTTTTGAGTTATAAAACTTCTAGATGACGTACAAACTTGAGATTTTGACATAGTTATAAAGCTTAAAATTCTTGTCAAAAGAAAAATAAACAATGGTATAATTTCTACCCCCCATCCACATTGGGGGTTGTAAAACTTCTATGAGACATACAAACTTGAAATTTGGTATAGTTATAGTGTTTAAAATTTTCCTAAAGGGAAAAATCAAAAATATTAAAATGTCAACTTTCCCACCACCTTTTGAGTTATAAAACTTCTAGATGACGTACAAACTTGAGATTTTGACATAGTTATAGAGTTTAGAATTCTTGTCAAAAGAAAAATAAACAATGGTAAAATTTCTACCCCCCATCCACATTGTGGGTTGTAAAACTTCTATGAGACATACAAACTTGAAATTTGGTATAGTTATAGTGTTTAAAATTTTCCTAAAGGGAAAAATCAAAAATATAAAAATGTCAACCCTCCCACCCCCTTTTGAGTTATAAAACTTCTAGATGACGTACAAACTTGAGATTTTGACATAGTTATAAAGCTTAAAATTCTTGTCAAAAGAAAAATAAACAATGGTAAAATTTCTACCCCCATCCGCATTGGGGGTTGTAAAACTTCTATGAGACATACAAACTTGAAATTTGGTATAGTTATAGTGTTTAAAATTTTCCTAAAGGGAAAAATCAAAAATATTAAAATGTCAACCCTCCCACCCCCTTTTGAGTTATAAAACTTCTAGATGACGTACAAACTTGAGATTTTGACATAGTTATAAAGCTTAAAATTCTTGTCAAAAGAAAAATAAACAATGGTAAAATTTCTACCCCCCATCCACATTGGGGGTTGTAAAACTTCTATGAGACATACAAACTTGAAATTTGGTATAGTTATAGTGTTTAAAATTTTCCTAAAGGGAAAAATTAAAAATATTAAAATGTCAACTTTCCCACCACCTTTTGAGTTATAAAACTTCTAGATGACGTACAAACTTGAGATTTTGACATAGTTATAGAGTTTAGAATTCTTGTCAAAAGAAAAATAAACAATGGTAAAATTTCTACCCCCCATCCACATTGTGGGTTGTAAAACTTCTATGAGACATACAAACTTGAAATTTGGTATAGTTATAGTGTTTAAAATTTTCCTAAAGTGAACAATCAAAAATATTAAAATGTCAACCCTCCCACCCCCTTTTGAGTTATAAAACTTCTAGATGACGTACAAACTTGAGACTTTGACATAGTTATAGAGGTTAGAATTCTTGTCAAAAGAAAAATAAACAATGGAAAAATTTCTACCCCCCATCCACATTGGGGGTTGTAAAACTTCTATGAGACATACAAACTTGAAATTTGGTATAGTTATAGTGTTTAAAATTTTCCTAAAGTGAAAAATCAAAAATATTAAAATGTCAACCCTCCCACCCCCTTTTGAGTTATAAAACTTCTAGATGACGTACAAACTTGAGACTTTGACATAGTTATAGAGGTTAGAATTCTTGTCAAAAAAATAAATGGTAAAATTTCTACCCCCACCCACATTGGGGGTTGTAAAACATCTATATGACAAACAAACTTGAAATTTGGTATAGTTATGGTGTTTAAAATTTTCCTAAAGTGAAAAATCCAAAATATTAAAATGTCAATCCTCAAACCCCCTTTTGAGGTATAAAACTTTTAGATGACGTACAAACTTGAGACTTTGACATAGTTATAGAGGTTAGAATTCTTGTCAAAAGAAAAAAAAACAATGGTAAAATTTCTACCCCCCATCCACATTGGGGGTTGTAAAACTTCTATGAGACATACAAACTTGAAATTTGGTATAGTTATAGTGTTTAAAATTTTCCTAAAGTGAAAAATCAAAAATATTAAAATGTCAACCCTCCCACCCCCTTTTGAGTTATAAAACTTCTAGATGACGTACAAACTTGAGACTTTGACATAGTTATAGAGGTTAGAATTCTTGTCAAAAAAATAAATGGTAAAATTTCTACCCCCACCAGCATTGGGGGTTGTAAAACATCTATATGACATACAAACTTGAAATTTGGTATAGTTATGGTGTTTAAAATTTTCCTAAAGGGAAAAATCAAAAATTTAAAATGTCAACCCTCCCACCCCCTTTTGAGTTATAAAACTTCTAGATGACGTACAAACTTGAGATTTTGACATAGTTATAGAGTTTTAAATTCTTGTCAAAAGAAAAATAAACAATGGTAAAATTTCTACCCCCCATCCACATTGGTGGTTGTAAAACTTCTATGAGACATACAAACTTGAAATTTGGTATAGTTATAGTGTTTAAAATTTTCCTAAAGGGAAAAATCAAAAATATTAAAATGTCAACACTCCCACCCCCTTTTGAGTTATAAAACTTCTAGATGACGTACAAACTTGAGATTTTGACATAGTTATAGAGTTTAGAATTCTTGTCAAAAGAAAAATAAACAATGGTAAAATTTCCAACCCCCACCCACATTGGGGGTTGTAAAACTTCTATATGACATACAAACTTAAAATTTGATATAGTTATAGGGTTTAGAATTGTCGCAAAGATGAAAACAAGAAAATGTTAAAATGTCAGACCCCGGCCACTTTGGGGGTTGTAAATCTTCTAGATGACATACAAACTTAAAATTTTATATAGTTATAGAAGGCCAGTAACCGGTTAATTTATTTCTGCAATCTTCTACAGAATTGATTTTCTTGTTGGAAAATGTTCGGAGGTGTTCCCTGAATGTAACGGTTGGGATGAAGTTGTCGGAACGGGGGCGGTTGAGCGCTAGTCGCCATCTTGGAAAACACGTTTTATCAAATATCTCGTGAACCGTGCATCGTACGACAAAAATAGTATAGATCGTTTTTTTGAAATTCTGTTTAATGCTTTATATAAATGGAAGTATATCTGATTAACGTCCAAGTGTACGCAAAAAACGTGTGTGTCTTTTTCTTAAATAATATAATAATGTAATAACTTTGGTTTTAAATTAATACTCTAGGAATGTTAAAACTTGCTTACTTTCTCCTAAATTCCAATATCATAAATTTTATACTTTAATATACACAACTGAAACTAATTTCTTATGAAACATAGGGTTGTAGTGACCTGTAATGTCAGTGATCCGTGGCTTAGCTGAACTCTACTAATACCTATTAAGGGAAAACTAAGTCTTTACATTTTTTCGTTCTTGGTTAATTTACTATCTCGATACAGGAGAGGATACTAGCCAAAAAATAAAAAGTTACTTGCGAGATTCTTTGGTATCAAGTATTTGGAAAAACATAAATGTCTATGTTATAATTTTAACTATTTTGGAGTACTGTTTTATTATTATTAGGCAATGGGTAATTAACGAAGATATAAAAATATTATTCTATTTAAATTATTTATTTTAAAAAAATGCTTAATGCGATTAAACTTATATTAGGCATCTATTAATTAATTAAAGAAAAAGGAAATACATTTTTAGGTGTATTTATTTAATCAAGAACATAGACAACTGCTGCGCGAGGAGGTCCGAAACGTAAGAGGGGCTTATCGAGTAGTAGAGACGTCGATACAATTTAAATTGTGTTTGGTATTAAATTTTATTCTTTTACGGAATTATTGTAATCTCTAAAAATATAAAAGTGGCGCCGTTAGAAGCGAAAGATCGCGGTCTACAATTTTATAAGAACGACTTTTTTCGATTAAAGGCTTCGTTTCTGAAATATGAGTTGATAAACGCGAAAGTACCCTAAAATTAGTTAATTTTTGAAGCTTCGTAAACGAAGTTACAAGCATTTAAAGTTTATATTTCCCGTAAGACTCAATGCTTTGCAAAGATTTGTTTAATTTTTTTAGAAAAACGACTATAAACTTCGTCGTAATTCGTAAAAGAACTATCCAATTTTTTTAACTTAAACCTTTGTAATAACTAACACGAATCGTGAAATAGCAATGTAATAATCACTGTTATAAAAAATACATGACTTTTTATAATAAAAAGTGGTCAGACATAAATAAAATAAAATATTATATGCCTTTTATTCTACAACGGTAGTTTAGAATCAAATTACACATGTGGATATCCGTTGCATTTTGTTACTATAAACAAGCCTTGAGGAACAAAAACAATTAATTGTAATAAAGTTCGCATGTTGACTACCTATATAGAATTCTTAGAACGTGTTTATTTTAAGATATTTAATTTTTAAATGACCCGAATGAGTATTGCACAAATAAATTATTTTTTACAAGTACTTTATATGAACTGCAGCTGTAATAAGGTTTATCAAATTAATATTTGCAAAAGAGAACCTATATGGAATATCCCTAAAAAAACGAATGTTAAAAGAAACACGTTTAAAATTTTTTAAACATAACTGACCTTGAATTTGTCAAAAATAGTTTACTTTCATTAAAGATAGGAAATATATATTTGTCTTCTTGAAAATGTTTTGCGTAAATTTTGTAAATATTGTTACTACAAAACATATGGCAACTATCCAATTAGGCATTGTAATCACCAGGCTCTGCTTAGTATTGATAATGAAACTTCACTCCTATCAAGAAAAAGTCTTTCTAGTCTTGTATTCTTATTTTACAAAACATTACTAATGGTCGTATACTAATGGTCGTATTTTTATACAGTTATATTGTATTATGTTTATTGTTTTGTTGACGAGTGTAAACAAAGGTATTTTGTACTGCTGCACCAATAAATTATTCTTATTCTTACAGTGTTCTGGTCTTCTTAGTCAAATTTACTTTTATGTACCTAGATCTACTAACCGATCAACAATGGTCTTTTATTATAGAATACCAAACACTTTTCACCATTGTTTATTGTTTCCAGCCTTACTTTGTGGAACTCCATAATCATGAAATAAATAAAGATTATTAAAAGTTTCACAGTTTTATTAAAATACAACCTGACAATATTGTTTCGACAACTATGCTGTCATTATCAAAGGTAATATAATTATAAACAAACACGTCGCTAAGGTAGATACAAAAACAGGTAACTAGATAAAATAATAATAATAATCAGAATTAAATATCTAATACTTCCAGTAACGGAGAATTACTGAGCTCAAGTTGTTCATTCATTAAAGGTACCCTGAGTTTGTGTTTGTATACCTATCTCAAAGGCTTCTAAAATGTCTAATTTGCGTTTGTTATTACAAAAATGTAGGAATTTAATATTATTTTGAGGAGTCATTGTGTGATTTTGTTCTAAAAGGTGTTTGGCGTAATTCGATTTTTCAGGATGTTTATTTTTGTAATGACGTACGTGTTCTTTATATCTTATGTCAAAATTTCGAAGTGTTTGCCCCAATATATACCGAACTACAAAAAGAACAATTTAAACGGTAAATGTCCGATTTCATGATATCATGTGTTCTGTCTTTAGCATTAAATAAAAATGAAAAAGTGTTAGTGTTGATTTTAAATGTTATTTTATAATTATTGGTTTTTCTTAGTATATGTGCAATTTTTTCTGATATTTTGCCAAAATATGGTATAGATATGTAATTTGTGTCTTCTGTTTGATTGTCAATGGGATATATTCTTTTGATAGCTAACCTATGATCTTTTTGTTTAATTAAAGTGTCAATCATGTTCGGATTGTAATGATTTGCATGTGCTAGTTGTTTAATGGTTGATATCTCTTTGCTAAAATCTGATTTTGTTAGTGGAATAGTTAAAGCTCTGTGTACTAATGATCTGTAGGCTGCTATTTTATGTGTATTATGGTGACAAGATTCATTTGGTATTATGTCTGTGTTGGTTTTCTGTATATGGAAAATTCAAATAGATTGTCTGCGTTAATCTTGATATTTAAGTCTAGAAAGTTTATAGCCCTGTTTTGTTCTGTTTCTAGTGTAAATTTTATATTAGGGTGGATACTGTTAATAAGAATTAAAAATTCATTGATAACCTCAAAAGAACTGTCAAAACAAGCTAAAATGTCATCAACATAACGAAACCAGAAGATAATGTGTTTAGAGGGGTTTCATTCAAATATTCGATCTTCAAACTTGTCCATAAATATGTTAGCTAATAGAGGACTTAGAGAATTACCCATAGGTAAACCATCCTTTTGTAAATAAATTATGTTATTAAAAGTGAAATAATTTTGACTTATACAAAGGTCAAATAATTGAATTAACTCTAACCTTTTAACTAATTCTATATTACTATTGATCAAGAAACTATCTAATAAAGGAATACATTCTTGTGGGGGTATTCTGGAGAACATGTTGCAAATATCAAAACTGACAAGTTTTGAATGTGGTGGAAGATGTATGTTTTGCTGCTTATCTACTAATTCTAATGAATTTCTAACAGAGTATTTCGATTTGTAACCTATCGTGTTAATAATCTGGTTCAGTTTTTTGGATAAAATGTGATTAGGTGCATTGATGTATGATACAACTGGTCTTATTGGCATATTCTGTTTATGTGTTTTGACTAGTCCATATAGTTTAGGTATTTGTGGGTTTTTATTAATGATTTGTTGCTTTTCTAATTCTGAAAAGCAGATATTGCAGTTTTCTAAACCTTGTTTTATTTCTTTTTGGAATTTTGTGGTTGGGTTTTTGTTTAAAGTTTCTAAATTTTCTTTATTAATAAATTCATTAACTTTTTGTATGTAAATATCTTTTGAAAGAATTACCAAAGTGTTACCCTTATCTGCTTTAACAGAAATTAGATTGTTCTCTGTGATTTTCTGTTTTATAGATTGAAGAAGTGATATGTTAGATGTGTTGTACCTACATTTTGTCCTGTTTTAAAGACATCTCTTTTAACAAATTCGAAATTTGGAATTTTGCATTGTTATTATGATCTTTCTTAAGTATAGTTTCGCATTCAACGGCCAAAATTTCTTTAATTTTGTTGGTAAATTTTGGAAAAGGACAAAATTTGAAACCTTTGTTAAGAAATTGTGTTTCTCTGTCATTGAATGTTATATTCGACAAGTTTATGAAACGAGGATAAAAGTTTGCAGTGTTCTGACAATTAAGGTTATTTTGTAGTGTACGTTTTTGTTGTACAAGTCGATGAAGTTTATTTTTCTGTGTGGTGTATTTTTTGAATTTAATGTGACTGACGGTTTCTCTAATGTCAAAATCTAAGATGTCAAATTGGATATTGTGTAATTTATCAGTAAGTTCTGTATGGAGTGAGTACCTTTATATAAACGTGCATATTGTCTCTTATACTAAACCATTTCTTCGATTCTTCTTTGAGCCATCTTCTTTTGGCATTCCTAATCACTTTTTCGGTAATCGAATTTTTGGTTCTGGTAGTGATGTTTACGTTGTTAGGACTAACCTGACGTTTCAGACATTCTTGGTTAAACCAAACATTCTGACTTGCGATGTATTTTGGCAAAATATCAGAAAAAATTGCACATATACTAAGAAAAACCAACAATTATAAAATAACATTTAAAACCAACACTAACACTTTTTCATTTTTATTTAATGCTAAAGACAGAACACATGATATCATGAAATCGGGCATTTACCGTTTAAATTGTTCTTTTTGTAGTTCGGTATATATTGGACAAACACTTCGAAATTTTGACATAAGATATAAAGAACACGTACGTCATTACAAAAATAAACACCCTGAAAAATCGAATTACGCCAAACACCTTTTAGAACAAAATCATATAATGACTCCTCAAAATAATATTAAATTCCTACATTTTTGTAATAACAAACTCAAATTAGACATTTTAGAAGCCTTTGAGATATACAAACACAAACTCCTTTAATGAATGAACAACTTGAGCTCAGTAATTCTCCGTTACTGGAAGTATTAGATATTTAATTCTGATTATTATTATTATTTTATCTAGTTACCCATTTTTGTATCTACCTTAGCGACGTGTTTGTTTATAATTATATTACCTTTGATAATGACAGCATAGCTGTCGAAACAATATTGTAAGGTTGTATTTTAATAAAACTTAATTTTAATAAAAAAAATTATACAATTGTTTACCTAGTAACAGATTTGACATAGTTATAGATGTTTTCACATCGAGAGGTACTAGATCTAAGATAATTAGTATTTATGAGCAACCACATAACAGTGCAATTTAATGTATTATTATTAACCTAACTATCTCACTTTGGCATATTGTTCACACACTAGTACTATGTTATTATATTATTTATTTGTGATATTATTTTATGGAACATCTACTTTTTCATGTTATTAGTATAATGTTATTGTTAGCTTATGTTTCCACCATAGGCATTTTGTCTGTTGGGAAAAATAAATATTACTATTACTATTACACAAATCTAAAGATTTAAAAAAATAATTACGTGTACAACGAAAATTACAATAAACAATCTTACGAAAACTCACAGACCAGGAGCAGATTTGTAACACACCCAACCCGTCTATAGAAGGGTTACCTGTCCTGAAGTTTCATTTTTATAACAATATAGCAAATTCTTTGAGTAATTTTAAGATCCAAATGTACCCAGAAAAAATTTAACGGTACATTAAAAAATCTAAACAAAACCACAGTGGATTTACTTATATGTATTGTGAATAACTATTCCAAATTTAACAATAAGTCAGTACAAAGAAGCCATTTAGACACTCAAATACGGTGAATAAATCTTAACCGCATGATCAATAATCGTCGTTTTTTCATAAATAATCTAATAATGTGATAACTGTTGTTTTAAATGAATAGTCTTGGAATGTTAAAACTTGCTTACCTAACTTGTTTTGAAAAACGATGTTTATTAATTAAATTATTTGACATTTTTTATGTGAAAAATAAATTTTAGAAAAACTGTACATTCAAAGTTAACCAAAAAATACAGCTTAAGTCTCATAGTATTTGAAATTTTTTTTCCAAACTTTTAGGAAAGTTGTATGTCTAATGTAACTTGAACGAACAGTTTCTCTAAAATTAATTTTTCACGTAAAAAATGTGACATAATTTAATTAACAAACATCGTTTTCCAAAACAAGTAAAGTAAGCAAGTTTTAACATTCCTAGAGTATTAATTTAAAACCAAAGTTATTACATTATTATATTATTTAAGAAAAAGACAAACACGTTTTTTGCGTACACTTGGACGTTAATCAGATATACTTCCATTTATATAAAGCATAAGGCAGAATTTCAAAAAAACGATCTACACTATTCTTGTCGTACGATGCGCGGTTCACGAGATATTTGATAAAACATGTTTTCCAAGATGGCGGCTAGCGCTCAACCGCCCCCGTCCCGACAACTTCATTCCCAACCGTTACATTCAGGGAACACCTCCGAACATTTTCCAACAAGAAAATCAATTCTGTAGAAGATTGCAGATATAAATTACCCGGTTACTGGCCTTCTATAACTATATAAAATTTTAAGTTTGTATGTCATATAGAAGTTTTACAACCCCCAATGTGAGTGGGGGTTGTTTTACCACTGTTTATTTTTCCTTCGACAAGAATTCTAATCTCTATAACTATGTCAAAATCTCAAGTTTGTACGTCATCTAGAAGTTTTATAACTCAAAAGGGGGTGGGGGGTTGACATTTTAATATTTTTGATTTTTCTCTTTAGGAAAATTTTAAACACTATAACTATACCAAATTTCAAGTTTGTATGTCATGTAGACGTTTTACAACCCCCAATGTGGGTGCGGAGTAGAAATTTTACCATTGTTTATTTTTATTTTGACAAGAATTCTAAACTCTATAACTATGCCAAATTTCAAATTTGTACGTCATCTAGAAGTTTTATAACTCAAAAGGGGGTGGGAGGGTTGACATTTTAATATTTTTGATATTTCTCTTTAGAAAAATTTTAAATACTATAATTATACCAAATTTCAAGTTTGTATATCATATAGAAGTTTTACAACCCCCAATGTGAGAGGGGGGTAGAAATTTTACCATTGTTTATTTTTCTTTTGACAAGAATTCTAAACTCTATAACTATGTCAAAACCTCAAGTTTGTACGTCATCTAGAAGTTTTATAACTTAAAAGGGGGTGGGAGGGTTGACATTTTAATATTTTTGATTTTTCTCTTTAGGAAAATTTTAAATAGTATAATTATACCAAATTTCAAGTTTGTATATCATATAAAAGTTTTACAACCTCCAATGTGAGTGGGGGGTAGAAATTTTACCATTGTTTATTTTTCTTTTGACAAGAATTCTAAACTCTATAACTATGTCAAAACCTCAAGTTTGTACGTCATCTAGAAGTTTTATAACTCAAAAGGGGGTGGGAGGGTTGACATTTCAATAATTTTGATATTTCTCTTTAGAAAAATTTTAAATACTATAATTATACCAAATTTCAAGTTTGTATATCATATAGAAGTTTTACAACCCCCAATGTGAGTGGAGGGTAGAAATTTTACCATTGTTTATTTTTCTTTAGACAAGAATTCTAAACTCTATAACTATGTCAAAACCTCAAGTTTGTAAGTCATCTAGAAGTTTTATAACTCAAAAGGGGGTGGTAGTGTTGATATTTCAATATTTTTGATTTTTCTTTTTAGGAAAATTTTAAACACTATAACCATACCAAATTTCAAGTTTGTATGTCACATAGACGTTTTACAACCCCCAATGTGAGTGGGGGTAGCAATTTTACCATTGTTTATTTTTCTTTTGACAAGAATTCTGAACTCTATAACTATGTCAAAATCTCAAGTTTGTACGTCATCTACAAGATTTATAACTCAAAAGGGGGTGGGAGGGTTGACATTTTAATATTTTTGATTTTTCCCTTTAGGAAGATTTTAAACACTAACTATACCAAATTTCAAGTTTGTATGTCATATAGACGTTTTACAACCCCCAATGTGGGTGCGGGGTTGAAATTTTACCATTGTTTATTTTTCTTTTGACAAGAATTCTAAACTCTATAACTATGTCAAAATCTCAAGTTTGTACGTCATCTAGAAGATTTATAACTCAAAAGGGGGTGGGAGGGTTGACATTTTAAATTTTAGATTTTTCTCTTTAGGAAAATTTTAAACACTATAACTATACCAAATTTCAAGTTTGTATGTCATCTAGAAGGTTTACAACCCCCAAATGGAATACGGGGATTGATTTAATAATTTTTTTATATTTTTCTTTATAAGAATCTTAAATCCTATAATTACACCAAATTTCAAGTTTCTAAGTCATCTAGAAATTTTACAACCCCTAAAAGGGGGTGCGAGGGTTGCATAAAAATATTTTTTTATTCTTCTCTGTACAAGAATCCTAATTCCTATAATTGTGCCAAATTTCAAGTTTGTATGTCATCTAGAAGTTTTACAACCCCCGAACGGGGTGCAGGGGTTGACATCATAACATTTTTTTATATTTTTCTTTATAAGAATCTTAAGTCCTATAATTACACCAAATTTCAAGTTTCTAAGTCATCTAGAAGTTTTACAACCCCTAAAGGGATGTGCGAGGGTTGACAAAAATATTTTTTTATTTTTCTCTGTACAAGAATCCCAATTCCTATAATTGTGCCAAATCTCAAGTTTGTATGTCATCTAGAAGTTTTACAACCCCCGAACCAGGTGCAGGGGTTGACATAACATTTTTTTATATTTTTCTTTATAAGAATCTTAAATCCTATAATTACACCAAATTTCAAGTTTCTAAGTCATCTAGAAGTTTCACAACCCCTAAAAGGGGGTGCGAAGGTTGACAAAAATATTTTTTTATTTTTCTCTGTACAAGAATCCCAATTCCTATAATTGTGCCAAATCTCAAGTTTGTATGTCATTTAGAAGTTTTACAACCCGCGAACGGGGTGCAGGGGTTGACATCATAACATTTATTTATATTTTTCTTTATAAGAATCTTAAATCCTATAATTACACCAAATCTCAAGTTTCTAAGTCATTTAGAAGTTTTACAACCCCTAAAAGAGGGTGCGAGGGTTGACATAAAAATATATTTTTTTATTTTTTTCTGTACAAGAATCCCAATTCCTATAATTGTGCCAAATCTCAAGTTTGTATGTCATTTAGAAGTTTTACAACCCGCGAACGGGATGCAGAGGTTGACGTAATAACATTTTTTAAATATTTCTGTTTACAAGAATCTTAAATCCTATAATTATACCAAATTTCAAGTTTCTATGTCATCTAAAAGTTTTACAACCCCTAAAACGGGGTACGGGGGTTGACATAATAACATTGTTTTATTTTTTCTTTACAAGAATCCTAATTCCTATAACTGTGACAAATCTCAAGTTTGTATGTCATTTGACAATTTAGAAGTTAAAAAAGTTTATTTAATTTCAATATTTTAATGCGTAAGAAGTTCCGTTTGAAATTATGTCACTGTCTGCCTCACAAACAAATAATTTTTAAAAATTTTAAAAGGGGATAAGATTTATTATTAGCCAACATCATCAGTGATTGATTAAATACTGAATGATAATATAATAATGGTTATGTTTGTTTTACTTAAATCAATAGAGCTTTGAATTAAATCTTACGATTTTATTAAAATTATCGCCCATTTGTAAGAGCAATTAAAACCGGTTTAAACGAAATTTACATGACACATAAATGAAACGTAAAGTGTTTATTAAACAGCTTTAACAAAATATAATATGTAAGAATTTGTGTCACCTTAAATGACGCAATCTTTACTCAGAAATACAATGCATAAGTGAAGTCCCGTTGAAATGACGTCACTGTCTAGCGACAAAACCATCAGTGTTACCAACACAATTCTTGTTAAATATGCGGACGCAGGGTAAACCTATGCCATAAATTTGTATACAAATGTATACAAATCCCGCGCTATTAGCGCTGCGTGTGGCAAACGCTCGAACTACGATTTTATACACGAATCAGGAATGGGTGTCAAACTGCGCACAGCTAATTTTTACATTTTCGTCATCTAGACACTTAAAGCTTCATGTGGTGTAATTTTGAGGCACTAGTCACCCAGCGTCCGTATATCCGGACGCCGAGTGACTTCGGACGCTGCTTGAACCTAAGATTTTACATGGGGGGACGCATAGTGGTGCCCTATAGATATATATATATATATATATATATATATATATATATATATATATATATATATATATATATATATATATATATATATATATATATATATATATATATATATATATATATATATATATATATTTACGGCCAGTGTATAAAGTGAGGTCCGTATGAACAAAGTTCACGTTTCAAGTGAGGTCCACAAACAAAGTGAGGACAAATATACGGACCTCACTTTGAAATTCGATAATATTTCGTGTAGAGCTTTTCGAAGGTATAAGTTGGCGATACTGAAAAAATGGGCTGGACCTCAGATGTTGCCAAAACGGCTAGAATTATACAGATTAGTTCAAGGAGTTGACGCCTGGAGTCGCTGCGCCAGATGTATATTTTTCAGACGTATAATTTCTTGTGTGAAGCTTGTATGAATGATGCGCAAAGTGAGATCCGAACAAGTGGCAACGATG
The DNA here is from genome assembly GCA_929113105.1 of Agrypnus murinus. Lineage (NCBI taxonomy): Eukaryota > Metazoa > Arthropoda > Insecta > Coleoptera > Elateridae > Agrypnus > Agrypnus murinus. The sequence continues at coordinate 252,032,119 of OV816024.1, read as the reverse complement.
GAAATGAAAGTTATACAATATTGATTTTAATTCTATTACAGAAGAGAACGGAAATACCCTAAATAGCCGATTTTATTTCTTACGAGCTGAAATCGGTTTAGAAAAGTTGTATTATTGTGCTGTTACAAAATTTCGATAGGGAAATTTTTAGATTTAATTTCATCGACGTCTGATTATTTGTAATTAGGCAATAAAACTAAAATACATTGTAAAAGAGATTAATAAATCTTCGAGGACTTGCAGCCTTTTTATTTTTTGTATTAAATAAGAATAAAATATTTTTTTTTCGAATGACATTTCGCCTAATCAAGATTAGGCTTTTTCTAGTCTTTAATAGTATATTAAGGGCTTAATTGAGTGTCTTACAGCCCGTCCAGTCAGTTAGCGCCTGAAGCGAAAACCGAAGGCGCTAAGACGATAAAGGGCTCTAAAACACTAATTAAGCCCGAAATGCGTACTTTAAATGTGCGGTCTAAGATTAAATTAAGTTTAATTTAAAAAAAAAATAATTTAAAAAGTCCTAAACTTCAAGTAGGTAGGTGCTATGGTCTATAATTATTCTTATTACTATGGAGACGTCGTAAACAAGAGTAGTAAAAGGGGGTGCTCTAATTTAGCGATTTACGCTCTAGAAACAGTCCGCAAAATAGGTCATAATCATGTCATAATCACCCGAGCGGACATAATGTATATTATATATTCAGGGACTAAAATGCATTTTTTAAATTATTAATTAACACTTAAAAAACACTTTTAGTCCAGTGGTATATACGCTATTTTTTGCACGTCTAAAGGACTTAATCGCAAAAATTCAAAATTTCGTTACATGTCATTCGAACAATTGCCAAAATCACATAGTTTCAGGATAATAAATCCCAACATGTACCGCGATTACTTTTTTTTGTTGTTTACTTGTTGTTGTTGTCAAGGAAACACTTTACTCCCTCAGGGAATTCCACCCCAAGTAGGGATTTTTAACGTGCCAAACATCGCATTGACACGGGATCTACAGTTTTACTTCCTATCCGAGGAGAAGGCATGTTTTTAATTTTTCTCCGCTATTAAACATTACCAGCTCAGCCGGGGATCGAACCTGCGGGGCCTGGCCACAACGGCCAATGACCACAACGGCCAATCGCTATTTTGGCCGTTGTGGTCATAACCACAACGGTCTCCGTGACCATAACGGCCAACAGCCACAACGGCCAATTTGACCATATCGCCCAACTCGAAACTTGACCATAACGGCCACCATGACCACAACGGCCAACTAGAAACTCCACCCCATCCGCCGTTTTGACCACAACGTCCACCGACGCTTATGTATTGGCGTCGCTGGTGACGATGACCACAACGGCCAAAATGACCACAACGGCCAACTAGAGTGAGTGACCACAACGGCCAAAATGACCACAACGGCCAACTATGGAGCGTGACCACAACAGCCAAAATGACCATAACGGCCAACTGTGGCGAGTGACCACAACGGCCAACTAGGGTGAGTGACCACAACGGCCAAAATGACCACAACGGCCAACTATGGAGTGTGACCACAACAGCCAAAATGACCATAACGGCCAACTGTGGCGAGTGACCACAACGGCCAACTATGGCGAGCGACCACAACGGCCAACTTTTTTCATACTGTTATTTTGGTTTAGTTAAAGCTCATTTCTCTCTTTTAACTTAGCCTGTATTTCAATAAGGTACGTCCAGAATTTAACAGCGAGGTCTGATGTCAAAGTAGCGCCGATTTAACGTGACTTACCTATTAGCCCAGTAACCTAGTACATTTTACCTTGCATGAAATGGGGTAGTAGATTTCTTTTTTTATATTGTATGTGATAGTACCGAGATGCCAAATCCAATTTTTCGACCTCCGCGACCTTCCGGATCACCGCCAAAAAGAGGTAAAACCGCCGAAATTTTGCACTTTTTTTAGATTTGGCCAATTTTGACCATGAAGGAACACTTTTCCGAAAAAGACAATTCTATTCATTTTGAAAGCACATTAAATTTGCTACAATTTAAGACTAAAATGGTTCCTTAAGGTCTAATAGTTTCCGAAATATCGCTCCTCAGAATTGGTCGAAATTTACACCCATGCTATTTTTCAAGTATTAACCTATAGAATTGAGTTCAAAGGTTCAAAATAAGAATAGAATAGAATTGAATAGAATAGAAAATCTTTAGTCTTATTCAAACAAAATCATTTTTTACAATGGAATCTTAAAAATAATCCCTCGTAAATGGCTCATGTTGTCGAGTGGGTATTACCAGAAATATGAAAAGACGACAGGGAAAACGCCTTTCAATTTGGTTTAAACCTCTTGGAAGGTCCAGGTTCAAGATACTCTTCAGCCTCTGTGTCCATGTTCTCCTGTACTTCTTCAGCCTGGTCAATTTCCTTATCTGGAGGGCTGTTAGGATATACAAGCAGTCCATCTAGCTCATCGTCATGTAGTAGGTCATCGAGCTTGGCAGTATCCATGTCAACGATGATATCTGGCCGATTCTCGCAGGACTGTTCACTACATTGGCTACATACAATAGAGCACTTCAAGCCTGCTTTTCTGCAACAGCATGCATTGTCACACCCTTTCTTGCAGTTGCAGGAGATCATTTGCATGAGGTGGGAAGGGACCGCATCCCTCGATATCATAAAGGCCGTGAGCTGTAAGAACCCACCCCCATTCGAGCGGATCGATTCACAGCTTCTTGAGTGGGAGGTAGTCTGGCAAGGTTAAAGTTCGTCTTGGTTGCAGCCTTTGTAAAGAGCTAATAGCTCAGATAATTGAGGCTTTTCGTTGAGTTGTTTTCACCCTACAGCGCAATGATAATTTGCTCTCCTGCTTCAGCTACTTCGTCAGGTGTTGCTTCTGAGTTGGAAAACTGCTGCTTTCTCCTTGAGGTCCGAATTCTTTTGAATTACTGATAACTTGTTTTATCCCTGACCAAAGAAGCATGACGTAGAATCACATCCACTAAAGGCATGGGTGAAGGGCTTGAGGTGACGGTAAGAAGATATCGAGGTGGTTGAATAGAGGACATCTGGTATTTTACCTCTTCCGCACTTCTGAAAGTAGATGTTACTGTGTTAGTAGGGACAGAGGATATGGTGAAAGCTCGTGTGTGAAGTTCTTCAGTTCTTCATCCGGCTGTTTCATAACGCATAGCCTGTGATACAGTGTTAGAGGGTCAACCGTCACCTGTCTCTTGCCAACAGTCACAGTATTCACAGAAGAAAGTGATACCACTTTATTCTTCCTTTTGAATTTGAAATTTTCGTAGTTTTCCCCTACAACCTTCAACATCGCTTCCTTACCCATATCTCTAGCCATGTGACAGTTGACCTCTTCCACTCCAACAAGTCCACTGCTTATAGACATGACGACATTCGTATTAGGGAATGGAGGGTAATGCAGCAACCAGTCGCAAAATGCGTTTGCATGTTAATGTAACCCGAACCGAATGTTTCATATACTAAATTTATACATTATTGAACTATTTGAGAGGTATTATTAAAGGTTTGATGCCAATTCTATAAGTTAATACTTGAAAAATAGCATGGGTTGAAGTTTTGACCAACTTTGGGGTGCGATATCTCGAAAACTATTAGACCATTAGTAACCATTTTGGTCTTAAATTGTAGCAAATTTAATGTACTCTTAAAATGAATTGACCAGGCTGAAGAAGAACAAAAGAACATGGACACAGAGGTTGAAGAGTATCTTGTACCTGGACCTTCCAAGGGGTTTAGACAAAAATGAAACGCGTTTTCCCTGTCGCCTTTTCATATTTCTGGTAATACCCACTTGACAACATGAACCATTTACGAGGGATTATTCTTAAGATTCCAATGTAAAAAATGAATTTGTTTGAATAAGACTAAAGGTTTTCTATTCTATTCAATTCTATTCTATTCTTATTTTGAACCTTTGAACTCAGTTCTATAGGTTAATACTTGAAAAATAGCATGGGTGTAAATTTCGACTAATTCTGAGGAGCGATATTTCGGAAACTATTAGACCTTAAGTAACCATTTTGGTCTTAAATTGTAGCAAATTTAATGTGCTTTCAAAATGAATATAATTATCTTTTTTGGAAAAGTGTTCCTTCATAGTCAAAATTGGCCAAATCTAAAAAAAGCATATTTTCGGGGGTCTTACCGCTTTTTCGATGAACTCTGAGGAGCTATATCTCGGAAACTATTAGCCCTATAGTAATCATTTTGGTCTTAGATTGTAACAAACTTAATGTACTTTTGAAATGAATAGAAATGTCTTCTTTGAAAAAGTGCTCCTTCATGGTCAAAATTGGCCAAACCTAAAAAAAGTGCAAAATTTCGGCGGTTTTACCTCTTTTTGGCGGTGATCCGGAAGGTCGCGGAGGTCGAAAAATTGGATTTGGCATCTTGGTACTATCACATACAATATCAAAAAGTCTACTACCCCATTTCATGCAAGGTAGACCCCCCTTTTGATGACAAGGTTACTGAACGATATATTGAAAAATGCTTTCTCTATATACAACTGCAGCCCTATGCAGTTGACGACATTTTTCTTTCTTAGTTTCTCGGCAAGTATCCCAGGCAGATTAAATTCTGAAAATTTGATACAGGTACACTATAACTATTTACAGAATCATGATACTTTAGTTCACAGGGTAGTTTATCTTTAACGTCAAAAGAAGTTTTTTTTTTCTATTACTTGTTTACCTACAGCAATCTTTTCATTTTGGGGACGTTTAAAAAAGTACGAAATAGAACTATAAAACAACACGTTTGACGTTTTATTTATAGATTTCCATTGCATTGAATTTGAAGATTTCGCAAGATAACTATAAAGGGATATTAAGGACGGGATACTTCTCTGGCCAATGGATGGTGGCCCAAATAGCAATGGTCCCAAAACCGGAGAAACCGCCATCAGATGTGGCCTCATACAGACCTATTAGTCGTTACCCGTCAATGGTTTGTAAAAAATTGTTCGCCATGCGAATGTCGCCGCTAATTGACGAAAATCAGCGAAAGCCCAACTAACAGTTTGGATTTCGTCGACAATACGCTACAATCGAACAAGTACACATAATTGCATCAAAAATCAGGTTTGACCTGGAGACCAAAACATTCTGTTTGTTCAGCGGTATTCGACACAAGCCAAGCATTTGACAGGGCGTGGTATGTATGTAGATCTACTCTACAACCTCAAGTGACATTTACCGTATACCTTCTTTCAAATCCTCACGTCATACCTCACTAAAAGATACTTTTTCGTGAAATATTCAGACTCCACTTCAGCCCTTCTATCCACAACATCTGGTGTCGCGCGACTGGTCCGACATTATACCTAATCTTCAACTAGAAACACGACAATAGCAACCGTCTTGGACTACATGGCAATACTGGCTTCCCATACTAATGCAGATATAGTTTTCAGAAACTTACAAACCACCTAAGCCTTTTTGAAAGATGATGGAACAAGACGCATTAAAGCAAATATACAAAAACCAACACAGGCCACTTATACTACTAAAAAAACTACTTGCCCTCTAGTTCACCTTAACGGAAACTCACTACTCAAGAAGATTAGGTCAAATATCTAGGGTTCCACCTAGACAGACGTCTTACATGGTCAAAACATAATTGATACATACCACGCCCTGTCAAATGCTTGCCTTGTGTCTATGAATACCGCTGAACAGAATGTTTTGGTCTCCAAGTCAAACCTGATTTTTAATGCAAGTACTTGTTCGATTGTAGCGTATTGTCGACGAAATCCAAACTGTTAGTTGAGCTTTCGCTGATTTTCGTCAATTAGCGGTGACATTCGCATGGCGAACAATTTTTTACAAACCATTGACGGGTAACGACTAATAGGTCTGTATGAGGGCACATCTGATGGTGGTTTCTCCGGTTTTGGGACCATTGCTATTTGGGCCACCTTCCATTGGCCAGAGAAGTATCCCGTCCTTAATATCCCTTTATAGATTACAGTTATCATGCGAAATCCCTCATATGAAAGTTCCTTTAGGAGTTTTCCAGTTATTACGTCGAAACCTGGGGACTTCTTCGAATTTATTTCAGTTTCGATGACCTTACTTCGCGCTTGAAGGAAGTCCCGTATGAATTTTTCTTCTTCAATGGTAAGAGAGGCGTAAACACGATCTTTATGACGTTCTATAATGCAGCCAGTTGCTTTAGTTGATGTTAGGCAGTGGAAATAGTTCTGGAAATCTTGATTTCTCTGCTCATCTAATAATTTCTTAAACTCTTTGACGGCCCTATTAAACTACGTTTTATCGCCCGGTACGCGAGTAAGTAATCTGTCATTACTTTCTAAGAGCTCGTTTTCTTGTATTTTTTCTCGGATACGTATGGAGCAATACTGTTTTGGATTATTGCGGTTTGTTTCTGGGGTTACGTCCCATGCTGCTCCCTAGATTGATTTTATTAAGTACTGGACAGATTCGTAGATATCGTGTTTATTTTTTAGGAGAAGATTTACATTTAGTTTAAATTTTAAAACTGATAAAAACAGCTAATTACGTACTTCAAATTCAATGCAATGGAAATCTATAAATAAAACGTCAAACGTGTTGTTTTATAGTTCTATTTCGTACTTTTTTAAACGTCCCCAAAATGAAAAGATTGCTGTAGGTAAACAAGTAATAGAAAAAAAACTTCTTTTGACGTTAAAGATAAACTACCCTGTGAACTAAAGTATCATGATTCTGTAAATAGTTATAGTGTACCTGTATCAAATTTTCAGAATTTAATCTGCCTGGGATACTTGCCGAGAAACTAAGAAAGAAAAATGTCGTCAACTGCATAGGGCTGCAGTTGTAACATATATAGAAAAAGCATTTTTCAATATAGGTAAGTCACGTTAAATCGGCGCTACTTTGACATCAGACCTCGCTGTTAAATTCTGGACGTACCTTATTGAAATACAGGCTAAGTTAAAAGAGAGAAATGAGCTTTAACTAAACCAAAGTAACAGTATGAAAAAAAGTTGGCCGTTGTGGTCACTCGCCACAGTGGGCCGTTATGGTCATTTTGGCTGTTGTGGTCACGCTCCATAGTTGGCCGTTGTGGTCATTTTGGCCGTTGTGGTCACTCACCCTAGTTGGCCGTTGTGGTCATTTTGGCCGTTGTGGTCACTCGCCACAGTTGGCCGTTATGGTCATTTTGGCTGTTGTGGTCACGCTCCATAGTTGGCCGTTGTGGTCATTTTGGCCGTTGTGGTCACTCACTCTAGTTGGCCGTTGTGGTCATCATCACCAGCGACGCCAATACATAAGCGTCGGTGGCCGTTGTGGTCAAAATGGCGGATGGGGTGGAGTTTCTAGTTGGCCGTTGTGGTCATGGTGGCCGTTATGGTCAAGTTTCGAGTTGGGCGATATGGTCAAATTGGCCGTTGTGGCTGTTGGCCGTTATGGTCACGGAGACCGTTGTGGTTATGACCACAACGGTCAAAATAGCGATTGGCCGTTGTGGTCATTGGCCGTTGTGGCCTAGACCCGAACCTGCGATCCTTGGATTATGAAGCATACATGCAAGTCACTAATCCACCGAGGCTGGCAAGTTTGTTTGTATTATTGCTTTTAGAAAGAAAAGTTAGACGCAACATACTCTGCAGACTATTTTTCTGCATTTAATACACCCAATAATTAAATAAGTCATTTATTAAATTCATTGAAAAAAAATTTCATTTCAGATTTAATCTTTAAATGGAAATAGTAATCATTATGAACAAATAAATAACGGTAGGTAACCCAAAATAGTATATTAAGTGGAATTCTGTTATAAGTTGTAACCTCAAACTGATCACCGGGTGACGATCAGATGAGGGCTTTCCTACACAACTACTAAATGTTCTCAACTTTCATTGTATTATAAAAGCTCGCAATGAATTTAATTCTTACTTATCAAGGCAGGCTTATAAAAATTGATAACTATAAGTACCAAATATTACAATCAAAACGTCTCTTTTTAAATTAATATTTAATAAAACTAACAATAAGAATAATTTATTAGAACAGATTTAGAATATCAATTATATTTATTATTCACTATGTGATGATGGATGATGAGGTCGTTCCCAACTTTATAGTAGAGTCAATTTCTGCATTAAGTTCTTATTTTTTACTATCTAAAGATAGAGACTTGAAATCTTTTGTAATGCCTTCAGTACTGGACCAATATAAAATGTTATATGATTAAAATGGGGGCACGCCCCCTCGGGGGGTTGAAACCCGCATTTTGTACCCCTAATTTAATAACGCAACCAAATTGAGTGAAATTTATGTTGGGAGGGTTCTTGGAGTCGCTGATTATGAATCCAATGAGAAAATTGAAAAATTCAAAGTGGCGGACACCAAAATGGCGGTCCTAAAATAACGGCATTTGAGATTGAGAATGCGATTTACGCCGTTTCTATTGATTTTAGAGAAAAGCTCAAAGAGTCAAAAAGTGTTTAAAATGTGATTTTGCAAAGTAATACACCATTTTGGTTACCTTATTATGTAATCCTTTCTCTCTGCCATAGTAGTAGAGTAAATTTTTGCATTACGTTCTTAGTTTTTACTATCTAAAGATAGCTACTTGAAATCTTTTGTAATGCCTTCAGTACTCGACCAATATAAAATGTAATCTGTTTAAAATGGGGGCACGCCCCCTCGGGGGGTTGAAACCCCCATTTTACACTCCCAATTTAATAACTCGGGAAGTTTTACATCAACTTGAGCGAAATTCATGTTGGAGGGTTTTTGGGGTTGCTGATTATGAATTCAATGAGAAAATTAAGAAATACAAAATTTTATATATATTTATACATATATATTTTTAAATATAGTTTATTTAGTAGGTACTTATTTATTATTTTATTATTATGTTGTGAACAATTTATAAATATGACTGATGACATAATGCAACACTATCATTAAAAACATTAAAAAGTATTTTATATTGGTACAATACGAGGGTTGCGCTGAAAATTGTTATTAGCAAAAAGACCGTTGCATTTTTTAACAAACAATCTTTATTGTTTTTCAAAATAATCTCCATTCAGACTAATACACTTGTGCATTATTTGAAACCACTTTTTAAAACATTCGGAAGATTCATTTTCTGAAAGGTCCTCAAAAATTCTTTGAAATTCTGTAACTGCTGCATCTGCGTTGGAAAATCTTTTACTTCGCATCATTTTTTTAACAGTTGGAAACAAAAAAAAGTCGCACGGCGCCAGATCTGGGCTATACGGCGGATGAGTTACCAATTGAACTTCCGTATCTTTCAAAAAATCCAATGTTCTGGCAGCAGTGTGGGAGGATGCGTTGTCATGATGGACTAAGATGTTACGCAAACCGGTCCTTTGGCGACCTGCCTGTAATTTTGCAAACATCTGTGGTAAAGCCACTTCGCAGTACCATTCAGAATTAACAGTTCTGCGATCTTTAAGTGGAATAACAGCAACAGGACCACATCGGCGGAAAAAACAGCAATCATTTTCTTCTTGAAGCTTCTGCCACGAATTACTTTTGTGGGCAAGTCTTCATCTTCGAATACCCAAACACTAGACTGCTGTTTAGGTTCAGGGTCGTAACTGTATACCCAAGATTCGTCACTAGTTACAATGTATGCCACTTGCCTGGAAGCTCCTCCGTCAAATTTTTGCAACATACATTTACACCAGTCTATTCGAGCCTGTTTTTGACTTTCTGAGAGCAAATGCGATATCCAACGGCTTGCTGGCTTTCTTACTCCAAGATGTTTATGCCAAATGGTATTCACCGCCGAGGATTCAATCTTCACTTCCTACTGAATCTCCCTATAAGTAATATTTCGATTGGAATGAATCAAGCTTGCCACACGATCAACATTTTCTGAACAGGCAGCTTCTGCAGGTCTTGCTTCGTCTTCTAGCAGTTCTCGCCCTCGTCGAAATTCGCGGAACCAATGACTAACAGCGGATAATGGAGGGGCAGCATCGCCAAAATCTGCTATCAAATTTTCATGGCTTTGCTGGTATCCTAACTGTCTTTTATAGTCGTAGAAAATCATAGCTCTAAAGGCAGTTCGCGGAATGCTCATCTTAACTGAATTAAAAATGCACAACTACTTACCTTACAAAATTAACTACGTTTCACAAGAAATCGAAACGTTTGACAATTGTGGGTAACGAATGCCAACTAATGCGACATTCAATTGTTGCAATTGTTTCTAGCCAATTGAGCTTCCATGGCCTGCTACTAACTATTAACAGAGCATCCCTCGTATCAACATCCGTATGTCAGATGCGTTTGTTAATTCTTTGCTGGAACTTTTCGATCCTAAATTTATGATATTTGTGACGGTAGAAATTCCTTGATAGAAGCTCTTTCAGATCAGCAAGTGTATGTATATGTTGTATTATTAGCAACTACATGTTTCACTTGTGCCTATACCAATTCTATTGTAGTTAAATAAAATATCCTCGGTTGAAATGACCTTACCATAAAGCCAATCGATACTACCACTTTGTCAAACTTTATGTTGGCGATTTCTCAGATAGATAGATTAAGGTACGAGTTGCATACAAAGCTTTATGTTGGACTGCTATAATTAGTCTAATCAATTTAGAAAAAATAGCGGATAGTTGAGGTAAGTCCATGGATTTTTGCATACGGTTTCCTTGTGGGTTATTAAACAACTCCTTAAAAGTCAACACCTGTAGGTGGTGAGCTCGAAGAAATAATGAGGATAAACCACGCCCCCTACCGGTTTTGTCGTTTTTCTCGGAAACCATTAGGGTTATCGAGATAAAGGAGGTTAGGTAAGATAAAGCTTATTTAAATCCCTACCAAAAGTGTTCGAATTTTTTTTCGTACTTCGCCTTCTTTCTGTGTTATCGAAGAAAGGAGATATGTCATACACGGATCAGCAATTTGCTCAAGGAACTTTCTGGCGTAACTTTTTATGGTCCCCTATTGCCATGAAGTAGCTAAGAAAAATTCGTTGAGAACCGGACGCGATCGTGGTACAGTCATCCTTTATCTTAGCATCTCTTCGGCAAAATCCATCAGGCGATATTATCGATATTCTTGATAGCAGTCGGCTGAAAAATTCGTATTGGCAAGTTAATTTTAGAAGAGTACCTGCACTACTGAATTTTTGAATCTAACCCAATATGCACAAGGTGTTTCGCCTTTTTTGAAATCCTAATTTCCTTTATTTATAAGTTCTTGGTACTAATCATTACGCCTTAAAAGGAGAATTAACGGTACGTTTCAAGCAGTCTTTATGGAATGCTTCGTGTTTAGCTCTGATCAATCTTTTGCGAGAGTAACTAACAGATACACCAGACTTTAACTAGTTGATGAATATGACCTTAGACCAGCATTTCTGCCCAGGACAACTTAGTTTTAGCCCATGCTACTCGTCGTTTTGCAGATACTTGTCAGCGTTAACTATGCTGTTTATGAACTAAAATCTTCTTAATCCTCTAGATAACATACAGCCTCAAATCATTATGTCTTGAGGAAACTTAACATTAAGCAGTTTTGTTCTAGTTTTACTCTCGCAAAAGAGTAATCAGAGCTAAACAAGAAGCATTCCATAAATACTGCTTGAAATCTAATGTTAAGTTTCCTCAAGGCGTAATGATTTATAGCTATATGTCAGCTGGAGGATTAGTAAGATTTGAGTTCATAGACGGCACAGTTAATGCTGAAAAGTCATTCACAATAATTATTGGTTGGTTAAATTTAAATGGCAGATTCACATACGGTTCATTACAAGCATTTAAAAAATAACTAGAATTAAATATTAAAAATACCAAGAGCTATATTAATCCCCCTTCTTATATCTTTTTACACGGAAATATAGATTTTATATGCATTCTTTTGGCCTAATAAATACCCTAAATATAGAATAACCACTTTTCTTTGCTACAAGCCAAGATCGGTTTAGGTAGGAAGATAAATACATATATTCTTTTTAACACGTACCGTAAGGAAATTACAGACAAATTTTTAAATTTAATTAAAAATGAGATGGAACAAACTCAGCATTTTAAATTAGGCGACAATATTTACTGATTTTACTAGCATTTTCAGAATAATTAACATATTATACAGATTTACATCTATAATTATTAGTGAAACTAATCTAACTATTAATAATAATTAATTATTAGGAGTAATACATTTAGATTTTAAAGTAAAGTATGTGGTACTTAGCTATCAATTCACTAATCTGTCCCACTAATAGCAGGCTGTTAATATTACTAGCACAATTACCATTAAAATGATGAGAAACACCAGAATCTTAATCAATAGTTAAATCTAATTTTTCGTCTAAATTTAATTGATCTAAGCGGTCAAGCATTCGTTTAAACATTCTAGAAGGCAATGGAACAGCCAACAGGAAATAGTTAAGTTAGGGAGCCAGTAAATAATCCAAATAGTCTGGAGAAATAGTCTTACGAAGAAAACAGAACAGACATTTTTTATAGAAAAATTAATTATCTATCTATTTTATTTAAACAATTTTTTTGTTAAATTAATATTTTAAGAGTTATTACACTGCAATGTTTTCCTGTTTCAGTGAGATGTTAGCCGTTTGCGAATTATTTAGCAAAACTAAAAAGTGAAAACTTTGCTGTGTAATAACTCTTAAAACATTAATTTGCAAGCAATTAAAAAATTGTTTTAATAAAAAAGATAGATAATTTATTTTTCTACAAAAAAGTCTGTTATATTTTTTTTTGTAGAACCAACCGTTCTCGAGATGTTTTCAAAAACGGGTTTGTTAAAATGGCTACGGAAGCATACCCGTCTCCGCCACATCAAATTAGTTTTATACTGACGACCGACCAACTAACAAATTCCAATAATAGAATAGCATGCATTTTTGCTGATGATAATGAAAGCAAATGATGGCAACAGCGCCGGTCCTCATGTTATACTTAAAACCTGTGTATAATTTGATATTGGGGCTCACTTTGCGATTAAATCGTATCTAATTATATGGTCCTCACGTCGTTAGTAGTATAGTGTAGCCTCACTTGGTATTATTATACACAGCAAATAAAACTTTTTTAAATTCAAAGAAATCTGTGTATATTTGCGAGATACATAACTAGAACAAGTAAACAAGTGATGACAAAAAAATTTGCAAAGCTGTGACCATTTATAAGGGTGGTCCTCATTAACTATGGTTCATGATATGTCCTCACTTTGATAAGTGGCCGTAAATATATATATATATATATATATATATATATATATATATATATAAAATCATCAAAACCTTTCTACTCTTTCTTGTTTGTTGCCAGCTTTTTAGCTTCTTTCCACGTTTTACTTCTTTTCTTGAATATTGTTGTCACTTCGTCATTCCACTTTTTCTTGGGTCTTCCTCTTGTTCTACTACTTTGTACCTGTGCTTCCCATATACATTTAACTTGTCGGTTTTCGCCCATTCTACACATGTGCTCAAACCATTTCGGTTGCTGTTTCTCTATTACATTAATAATTGGTTCTATATCAAGTTCTTCCCTTACTGAATCGTTTCTTATTCTGTCTCTTCTAGTTATTCCTTTGACTTTTCGTAGATATTTCATGTCAATAGCTTGTATTTTACTTTTCATTGCATTAGTTAGTACCCAGCTTTCGCTTCCATACGTTAGAATTGGCCTAAAAACTGTTTTGTACCCAGTCATTTTCGTTTTTCTGCTTATTTCTTATTTACCTATAAACGACTTATTTAGGCTATGGTACATTTTTGCAGCGTTATTAATTCTCTTTCACTTCGTTTTCTATGTTTCCCTCTCTTTCTATTATCACTCCTAAGTATTTAAACATATCAACTCGTTCTATTTTTTGATGCTTTATTTCTATGTTTATGTTCTTGTTTTCTTTACTTATTATCATTACTTTCGTTTTGTTTGTTTTTATTTTCATATTTCTCTCTGTCAGTTGTTCTTCCCATATCTGCAAGTTTGCTTGGAGGTCTTTTTCGTTTGCGGCGCATATCATTACGTCATCAGCAAAGGCACATTCTGAGACGCCCACTGGTTTTAATTTGTGAAATCCGATGTGTGCCTTTCTGGTTCTGTTTGTTATTGCTTTAAGTATGTCATCCATTATCAATATAAACAATGTCGGGCTCATTACTCCACCTTGTCTTAAGCCATCTTTGATCTCGAATACTTCCGATTGTAGGTTATCCCTTCTCACATAGCTTTTGTTATTTTCGTATAAGCTCTTTACTGCTTTTATTAATTTTGGGCTTACATTTCTTCGTCCTAGACTTTTCCATACTTCTTTTTGCGGTACTCTATCAAAGACTTTTTCAAGATCTATGAAAGCCATATATATATCTGAGTTTTTTATTTTACTTTTCTCTATCATCTGTTTTATACTGAAAATATGGTCCTGTACACTTCTCCCCTTTCTAAAACCACTTTGTGTTTCTGTTAACTGTTCTTCTACAATATTTCTTAACCTTTTTCCTAGTATGTATTCATACGTCTTTGACACAATACTTAATAATGTGATCCCTCTATAATTTGAACAGTCTCTACTGTCGCCCTTCTTAAGAATTGGGATAATTATTCCAATTTTCCAATCTTCCGGTACTATTCCTGTTTTCCATGCCTTGTTATAGATTTTTGTTAACATCTCTATCCCTCGCATTCCTAGGTTTTTCAACATCTCTGCTGTTATGTTATCCTGTCCTGCTGATTTTCCCCTTTTTATGTATTTTATTGCTTTTATCACTTCTTCTACTTGTATATTATTTTCTTTTTCTTCTTGTGAATATCTCATTCTTTCTTCATTTATTGTGTTGCCTAGTTTTTGACTTTTCATTTCTGCTCTTTACCTCCCTTGTGTACTTATGTATATCTTTATGCATGTAAAATGTGTTTGCTGCTATTAAATTATTTTCTACGCAGAACCGTATTAGCCTGTTACCATTATTATTTCTATGATTCTCTCCTTGATTACCAATTACATCAAATTCGTCGTTATTCCTTTTTCCAACTCTGCTATTTAAGTCACCCAGTATTATTAATCTACCGTTTATGTTTTCTATTTCTTGTGTCATTACTTCCCAAAATGCATCTTTCTTGTTTACTGTTTCATTCTCACTTGGTCCATAAACTATTACTAAAGTTGTTTTATTTTGTTTGTGCAATTGCATCTCCACTTTTAAAATTTTACTAGATATGAATTCCCATTTTTTACGTTTTTCACGTACTTCTCTTTTATTATAAGTCCTACACCTTCTGCAGCTGTTTCTTCTGGTTTTACCCCACTGTATAATAATATATGCCCTCTTTCCAATTCTATCATTCCTTGTCCTTTTTTCTTAGTTTCAGTCACTGCTAATAGATCCAACTCTGCCTTTTCAAATTCTTCTATGACTTCGTATTCTTTCCCACTTAAGCTTCTTGTGTTCCAGGTTCCGATTTTTAAAATTGTTCTCATTTTCTTTTTGTCGTATTTATGTTTCTTATGTTTTATTTTCATATCCTTTTTCTTTGCATGTTCGTCATCTTGTAGCCGGTCAAGGTAGCATTCAGTTTTTTGAATCATTATCTGCTGGTGCTTTCTTATCGTTTACTGTTTCTAATATGCTCTTCTCTGTACTCCACCTCCATTGCTTTCCTTCAACTATTAATTTTTGGTAGCCGACTTGGACGCTCTTCTCTTGTTTTTGCTCTTCCTCTGCTCTCGTTCTAATTTGCTTATCTATTTCTTTTTCTTTACTTGATAGATCATTATTAATAAACACCTTGTCTCCTATTAAATTCTTCAGTTTCATCTTGTTCTGCATTATTTTCTTTTTATCTTCAAAGTTCTCTAGTTCTAGCAAGCACACTCTTGGGCTGTCGAAACAATATTGTCAGGTTAAGATAAACTAATAAAACTTGTGAAACTTTAAATTAATCTTTTAATTTGATTATATTTCACCATATTAATTAGTTGAACAAAATAAATCCTTACAGAATACCGTTTTTGACAAATGAATTGTTATGATTGTTGCATATCAAGTATAACAAGTGTAACAATCTCAACAATTTGCTTACAGAATACACCTGTATAGGCATTGTGAGGCATGCCTATGAGAAGCGTTGAAATATGAAGTATATTCATCTTTATTTTAAATACAGATTTTTTATGCATTGCCGTTTCTATCACTCCCATTGGTTTGACAATCCAGCGACCTTCAAGAGTACCATCCATGCTTATGCGCACGCATAGACGTGCGTCTGGGTGACATGATAAATGTATCAACTTTATTGTTAGTACTTCCGATAACACAATGCTATGATGCGCCGCTACTGTTCAGTTTGAAGTCTGGAGAAGTGTTAGACACCTTTTTATTTCCCGACACTTGGGTGTAACGAAAAGCGTTAAAACACACCACTACAGTATGGTGATAAACTATAAAGTATGAAATGAATAAGCAGGCAGGTTTTGTACAAAATCTTCAGACAGGTCGATTTCTATACTCTTCTAAATTTTTCTATATTCTATAATTATTTTAAAAATACGCATTTTTTGACATTGCTAAATTTATGATATCTTCTGTGCCAAAGTTATGACATCGTCGATGGTTTGTTAAATGAAAACGGGTTATGTGCTATTTCTTTCCTTATTTCACCATTTAACCTTATTAACTATTAGGTAACCCCTTTAGTATGTGTTATAATTAGGGTTTCTAAGTCTTGGCAATTTTTCTATTCCCGAGAATGTCGGGTAGTAATTTTACATAGGAAGCTAGAAAGATTCATAAATTGGTTTTGTAAAATCACTTTAATTACTTAATCCTCTTATCACTTTCCCCTAAAAGTACCCATTGTAAGTTAACGTAAGACAAAGCAGGCACACAAACAAATTACATCACCATAAAATTCTTTTTTTCTCTTTTATAGCAAACTCTTTCCTGTTGAGTGTTAATTGTTTGCCGACTTGTTGTAAGTCATTCATAACCCTGACAAAAGATGTTTTACCGGAATACAGCATTCAGTCCAGCCAGTATTATTTAAAAAATTGGTTTGAATTTAAACCACTTTTCAAATAGCTAGAAAAATTACTTGTATTGCACCCACAAATTTTACTATTTGTGGTTGTCTTGAGTAGTCATAAATATCTATGCACTACGTACTTTTCAGTTTAAACAACTCTACGCGTCAATACACGTGTGAAATAAGTTTCATATTATTGGATTCATATTGCATGCAGCGACGAAAACAACTTTACACAACTAACTATTGTACCTTAAAATTCGACATATTTAAATACAGAAAAGTTGTTCCATGCCCGGAAAGTACTTATGGACGAGAAGCATATCTAATAACAGTTATTCCAGTTTTCTTCTCTCTTTTGAAGTAATTACAATTGCATTTCTTCTATAACCAGATTTTCTTCTTACAAGGAAACTTTTAAACAGTTGAATATCGTTCAATAATAAAATATGGCTGTGCATATGCTATGGTGACCAGATTTCTAAATCAATAAAGCGGTATGCCCCCTCCCCGGATAAATAATTTATTAAGCAAGCTTTTCGAACAATTTTTCAATGATTTTTAGATGTGCAACCCATTGACCGGAAACTCTGATGTTTACTAATACGTAGTATGAAATCCAAACAGTTCTTCTGCTAACGCTAATTGCTTTTCTTTGTTTCAAAAATTACTTTAACGGAAAAAATCTTGTAACTCAGAAGAAGAGGCAGCAACATTTAAATATCTTTTATGCTTCTCAGTAGCGAGATGCTTTCTGTCCAAGTAGTTTTGGAATATAAATTTCTATTTCTATACTCCCCTATTTTACATAATTTACTTTTGCTTGATAATAAGTGTGATTGGCATTATATAGATGCCGCTACGGTTATTTGTTGTAATTAATGTTAATAAGCGGTTGTATATAAAACCCAAATAAAGTATGTGATATGTATAATTGGCACAGTCATATTAAGATAAGATAATGATATCTAGCTTTTGAAAAGAAGTATAACTCCGTTGGATACCAATATTAAATATAATTTAATGCAATTTAAAAATGTTATAGAAAAATTAAAAAAGAAAATATTCCGTATCACGTGACCTATGCATACAACTTTTATAAAAACCTTTTTTTATTTCCAATAATAATAACGATAGAGGGTTGGACAAAATATAATGAATAACCCTATACATATTTATGTGAAACTACATCATGGCCTCTCATACGGCCGTTCGCGTTTGCAGTTCTAATCATTATTTCTGTTTTGAAAGGAGCGCCACAATACAAAATATTCAGATTGCGATTTGATTACATTGCTGCCCGGTTACGAATTCTCAAAGTTTCTAAGAAAACGTAACCTATCATAAAAATGCTTCTATGTTGTGCTATTTTATTTATCTAGTCTAATTCAACAGAGGAAAACAAACAACGCTACCTGTAGAATGTAAATCTCTTAAGTAAAAGTAACAATTAAAAATATTTGTTTTAAAATTTGCTTAACTGTTCAGACAAATAAAATGTAACAAAACCAGTATTTAAATTTAATGGAAAGGTTAAAATGTATCAAACCCTGGTCACCAAGGTCTTGCCTAGCAAACTGAATGAAGTTTGGAAAATAAAGCTGAAATGTATACAGTGTTTTTTTTTTTGGAAACGATAATATAGGAAATCCAATGGAATTGTATTGTTTTCCTCCTAAATTTGTACACTTGCAAATGTAAGTAGAAATCTTGGTATCAATCGAAAAAAGAATTCATTTTATGAAGAAAACCAAACACTATTTAGAAAAACACTTAAAAAGCTTATTGATTTATTGCTTTTGGTAATAAGCTATAAAAAAGCTAGAAGCTGTACGCTGATTGGCCTAGCGGTTTCTACATTTCTGCATCTTCTATATTTGTTATTTATGTTATCCAGTTTCATAATCATGATCATGATAATTTTTCTACCCATTGATTTTAGTACTGTAACAGCAGCACAATATACATACATATGAATATCTTCGATATCCTCGGTAGCGATTAAGTATTTGGGTGGGATACGGTTGTTCAGACATTCTATTGTCGTTGTCAATTTTATAGAAGTGTGTATTTTTGGAAGCACTGGTCTTGTTCGTGGGTCTAATTGCCCATATTCTATAGTAGCCGTAATAAATATTTTTTCTAGTTTTTCTTCATCGGTGTCGATTGCTTCATTTTCGATAGCCAACGCTGATGTTTGGTGTTCTCTATCTTCACCTACTTCTATTTGTTGTGGTTCTTCTTCATTCGTTTGTAGTTGTTCTCTTTAACCATTATTTAATTAATCTTTGTGCATAATTTTAAATAAAGTTCAGTATTTTTCAGGTTTTTAGCATTGTTTTAAAATTCTCATAAGAGCCTCTGTTAAATTTCGTAAAAATTGAAAATCGATTTTCTCAAAATCTTACCTGGTAACGTCAAAATAAGAAAACGTCACACATCTTTTTATTTGTGTTTAGGAACATTTTACCAAAATTTCATGAATTTCTATGTATTTTCATTTTACCGTCCTTAAATAATGACTAGAAATAAAATATAATAAAAATCAAAAGATTAGTTAAAAGTTTTATAAATTTTATTAAATTCTTAGCCTAACAATTGTTTCAACATTAAATGTCATTATGAAATAATATATTTTGATTGATAAATATATTTAATAATAATGATATTTAATGTTGAAAGAATTGTAAGGTTAAGAATCTTTTTCACTAATCTTTTAATTTTTATTATATTTTATGATTATGGAGTTCCACAAAGTAAGGCTGAGGATAGTAAACTCAAGGACTAGAAAACTAAGGGATAATTTTATGTAATTATTTCTTTTCATAAACATTATATTTATAAAAAATATTTATTTATAAAATACATTCAATACTTTATCTCGGTTTTATTCGGGTTTTGAATTCGAATCTAGCACGCCGTGCATTTGACCCTGTGGTGGCTGTTGTTATACATTCTTTTTTCTTCTTTTTTAGTGAATGTCCATTTATCATATTTTTGGCTGTTTCTTTTTTATTAATAATTTCTTTTTAATTCTTTTTTACAATATTACTAATTAGCATATTAATTTATCAATTGTTTAATACCAACTAATCAACGATTAATAGTAATTCATCTATGCATGTAAAATGTGCTTTCAAAATCTAAATTTCGTTGGAATTCTGTAACAAAGAGGGGAAATGAGCAGGAGAGAGATTCATGATTCCCACTACTCAATATGGGCGTGTAATTTTATAAAACGTATTCACCCACATTACAGAAGATTATTTCGAGGTTATATTTAAAACGATGATTGCTTCTGCATATGCCTTTAATTTTTTTATAAAGTACTGACGAATAGAATATACAGATAACTATTTCAAATAAGTAACCTTTAAAAATGACTCTTTCGTGTCTCACACTTGTAACTGTCAGTTCTGAGCCTTATTTATTTGCTCTTATATCTTGTATATACAAATAAGTATTTCTTTCAAAACTACCATATCTTAAGAACATGCAATATGCATAATCAGGAAACCCTTCCACTTCATGAAGTAATTTATACTTAATAAGTTTATTGCATAACCCCGTATGCATTCCAAAGATAATGAGATTATTAAATATTTCATTACGTTCACCTTCCGTCTTAATGTAATAATAAGGCGTATGCAATTTCGTGTCAATCTTATTACATCTAAAATCTTATAACTCGCATTAAACTCGGAATTAAATTTTGTTGTTAAGTTATTTTGTTGCTAAGTTTCTGCTTACATGCTTGTGCTACAGTGTAACTACACTGTTTTATCTTGTCAGATAATTTCTACAAGATACAAATTCTAGATAGTAGTCGCATTAATACGCAACGCCAAGGTTTTCTTAATGCCACCGCATTAAATACGCTTGTCAAATAAAAACCGTGGCGTTGTTTTCTGGATACAAATACGTACCCTATTCTTACATATATGCGGAAATTCCGTGGCTAACGTTAAAATGCACCACCACCGGATAAAATCTGAAACGTGCATCCAAAGTCCCGTAGGTATTTGTAAAGGGATTATGAAGTTGCCACTAGCTTGGGTATGATAGTACCTGCGTAGAATAATTTACTAAGCCAAGAATTTAACTTGGCAATTTATGGCGATGTCTCTCTGCCATTGCACTGCATCCCCGGCATTACACGAACATTAATAAGTACTTAATTAATTCATAAATTCTAATTAAATTGATCATTCGTATTAAACAGCGGTTTAGTGTAACTCATACACCTGATCGCTCCTTTAAAAGGTATTTGCTTGGAATCTACTTGAGGTAGTTTACGTGGTTTTACGGCGTGATAATTGTTGGATGATCAAGAATCGCGGTTATACCAAATTTTTGAACGTATAATCAATGAAACCCTGCACTTCGATACTACACCTAATTAAAACACGATTAATAACGAGTGTCAAAAAGGTCTTCCAACTCTGGTTAAATATGGATTATAAAACATATGTCTTTACCATCTTACAGAATCTTACCGCTAACGAAACTTCATTAAAGATCCTGGCAAAATCTAGCCCAAGGAGAAACTTAAAGGCTTAATAAATTTGGGTGTCATCTGCATACGCTTGCAGTTTACAATATTTTAGAGAATCCAGAATATTAGAAATATAAATAAGAAATATTAGAGGACCTAACATAGAACCTTGCGGGACAAAAGATTATATGTAAAAGAATAGAAAACTGGTTATTGTTTGTAATCCTTAAGGTTCCATCACATAAATAAGAAGTGATATAGCTAACTTTTTAAACCGATAGTATAATCATTTTGCACATGCGAATACATGGTTAACGGTATGAAAAGCTTTTGAATAATCCAGTAACATTAAAGCCGTAATTTGTTGTTTTATTCTTTACTGGGGCCATAGAATCCGCAATACTAAATCCTTTTTTAAAAACAGTTTGGCAGTTAGGCAATAAAGAATTATTATTGAAAAAGTGATACAGCAGTTTATGAATGATTTTTTTAGAAAATTAGTAATTGATTTCATATTTTTGAAAACATACATATGTGAAGTGATTAGGGCGGAAGGTAGACCAGTAGTGGTAGCGTCGCTTTGGATTTTCTTACAGTCTTTTTACATTTTTTTGTTTCATATTTAAAAGATAGAAAGCAATATTGTTTATGTTGGAGCAACGTCTACAGTTTTTGACACATACTCAGGTGTACCACAGGGATCTGATTTGTGACCAGCCCTGTTCTTACTCATGATAAATGATCTGCCTAATTCTAAAAGTTAAAAATTGTTAATGGACAACTATTATACTCACAATTTAATAGTGATATGTGTATAAATCACAGACGGCACCCTAAGACAGCTGTTTCGAACTTTTGGCTCTCCTCAGTTACGAGCAGCCGTTTGTGAATTCTACACACATCATCCGAGCTTATATACTAGCTCGGAAATAACATTTACACCATCAAATAACTGTGGTGCCTCGTGTAGGTATCAAACCGCACTAAGCGGCATAATTTGATTATACAATACAGGAATATACAAAATAAAATCCGGTCGAGCGTCCGACCGTATAATTAATATAATAAATAAAATTTTTTCGAGTTGTTGGGAGGGGGATCAAAGATTATTTGTATGTAAAATTGATATTAAAGCTAACAAGCGCTTTACAACTTCTTAATCAATTATGAAAAAGCCCTGTAACTATCCAGTAGTTTTCTCAGCAACATGCGCTGTTTGTAACGGGTCAAAAATTCAAATCCATTTTAATAAATTTAAAAAATGTATTATTTATTGTAAATAATCTTAGTACGACACTGTACATTTAAGAATATTTTCGTTGGTTTAAGCTTGCAGACTTTATTTTAAATCAAATAGTGTTTTTCGTTAATATAAAAGGTCATCCAAAGCATCCATTCTCACACAGATGAAATTGTTTTTATAAAAATACAGGAATAAAATTGCATTTTTAACAAAGGAATATGTATAAAATGCAGTTAAATCAAATTTATATTTCCTTCTACGTGTTATTTTAGTGTTTGGCGCACGTTGTTTCTACACAAGATACTGATAAGGGCATGTCTGGCTCGTTTTTTTATCGGACCTCCGGTTAGAAGTTTACTTCTTCATCTCAATAAATAAGATCCAGAATATTCTAGAAAATTATTTGTGTCATTCTAGTTTTTAATAGGGTGTCTGTAAATTCCCTCTCTTAATTTATTAAAAAGTTGGGATAGTTTTGCATCCCCAAGTCAGTCTGGTAGGATCTACACCGAGAGAAGTGACGGTCAAGTTACGTAGCGACTCTCCTGCCTATGCTATGAGAAACTCGTTCCAATAGTTCCGCCAAGTACAATGAGTGGTGGGTTTTCGTTTAAGTTTATTTGCCGGTTAATTTCTTTAATCTCGTTTACCGTAAAAATATAAGCTAAGTGCAGTATAGTACAGTTTCGTTCTACGAGTATTAGATTCAACAATTAATCTAAAGACTTTATAGTACAGTTTGTCTCGTTGTATAATAATTTAAACAATTAATAGGTACAGGGTGCATTTAATTGTGAAAATTTACGAATGGAATTCAATTTTAAAATTGAAAGTTTAAATGTAGGATTCCGTATTATCGATCCAATAACCATTACAGGATGCCGTCAGTCGACACTTTATGTAGTAAATTCAATAATAAATTGAACATCTATGCTATTGAACTTTTTTGGGTGATTTACCGTTATAATAAATACATTGTGGAAGTGCAGAATCTCGCAGTAAATTGTAATACTGTTGCGTTGAAGTAATTCTAACGTTTGGCAATAATAAGTACTGTTTTTGTGGAATCATATGAATTCAAAGGTTTTTATTAACGACATGATTTTTGCAAGCTTCAGTTTTAAAATCCAGTTATTAATTTGATCATCCTTACCAGTGTTCATAATTCTTCATTCTGTAAGAATTTTGATGTATTTGGTGTCTACAGTTTATTGTGATTTGATGTGAATACAAAAGGCATTATAGTGAAGTGAGATCTTGACTGATTAAATAGATATTAACATCTATTTAAGATTATTTGATAAACTTTATTACCTAAGTAAGTTGTTTTTAGTTTTTAAGATTGTTTATATGCAACCATTTCATTCATATTGTTTGTAAGTAATTATTATTCTGACAAAGTTGTCTAATAATTAAAAGGATTTCATCTTATCATAATAAATAAATTATGGTTTCATTGTTTATTAAACAGTATTTCTTGAAGTTTGAATAAATCAATTTAAACAAAGCACTGTGTGATGATGTTGGACCTTTCACTTGTGGAAGTTATTGAAATACATTAATCTACCTAACGTCAACTTGACTAATTACACTTAGTTATTGAATTCATCAATATATTCAGAATCCTATTTTGTTTGCGAATTTTGTGAATGTATTGATGAGTTGCAAGTGCAAGCAAATGGCTCCCATAACCCTTTTTATTTCAACAAACCTAATTTTTCTTTACAATCTATAAGCTACCGAAATCAGTTCCTATGCCTGAGAAATAATTTGTCATTAAGAGATCTTAAGTTGGTGCATTAAAGTACAGTAAGTATCGTTTTTAGTGCGAAGTAAGCAATTACAGTAAATACTCAGTATTTTGAATTTTATTGATACATGTAGGCGCATTGGGCCTACATAATAATAATAATCGCCCACTTCCTCCCGCACAAGCTTATAGCTTCTGGGGCCTTGGTTTAGGTTATGCGTTGTAGTAATTATTGTTATAATATTATTATTATTATTATTATTATTATTATTATTGATGGTACAGTGACGTCCATCGTGCGACGTTAGTTCGATTAGGGCTTCGAATTTTTATCGTTACATGTTGCACCATCCAGCTAAAAATAACAATAACCACAATCTATGTCATTCATCTACCGATTACCTGAAAAAGTCAATTTATAAGAAAATTGGGCTTACAAGGTGTTAAGCACCAACAATGCGTGGACGAATTGTTTTTTCAATAAACATGAAGGTAGTTTGTGTTCCACACATCCTCGAGTACTGATAATCCACATATAATGCGTTTAAGTGAAATCATGCCTCATCACTAAAAATGTTTATTCATTTGTCTTCCTGTTATTGCTAAATTACGATTCTATCTTAAATACTACTTTGTGACGATTTTGTGACTCAAATGACAAGGTAAAAATAGCATTTTGTGTTCTTAGGCGCTTCTTTCTTTTTTTATGAGCTTAGGCAGACAAAATGAACAACAATAATTTTCAACAATGTAAACATAATTTATTACAAACTAATCATAATACAAATTATTAGTTGTTAACGTTAATGTGAAACACACAGTTAGTAATACTAGCATTTTGAAGTACTCCCCTAGCGCCAACAACATCTATTGCAGAATTATTAACAATATTATTTGAATTAATCTCTCTAGCGTTTTTACTGGTGCTGGGTTCGCAGTCACTTCTTACGTCTTCCTTAAATGAGTGTTCTTTGTCGGATGGCACAAGAATTTTGCATGCAATATCTTTCTTGCTTCGTAAAGACTCTTCTACGTACCCTTCAGCTACAGAACTGGAACGCCAACCCCCATGTCTTTTGAGCATGGTAATATCGCCTCCTCCATCCACAAGCATAGTTGCAGATGTTCTGCGTAAACAGTGACCGGTATATTCATTCCAGTTTGGAAGTTTTAAATAATTGGCTACTTCTTTCGCTACATTCCCAAGCTTGTGAATACCCATTACCATTCTCAAGCACTTTCCATTCTGATATTTTAGAAAAAACGTTGTTCTTGAAAGCCTGCAGGTCTTAGAGATATATATTTTCTATATTTGGTCAAATATTCTTCCCCCAAAATCGTGAAAGATCGCGAATTTTTTGTTTTGGTGTCAGGAACCATTACTAGCAGCAACGAACCACAGTCTTCAATATCATCAGTTTTCATTTTCGCAAGTTCATGACATCTACATGCACCAGATATTCCAAAGATCAAAACAATCTATAAATAAGAAATGAAATATTTAAATAATAATTATACAAAGTCTTAGGATCGTGAGTACCTTAGTAGAGGGAGATGGCCGGTACACGGCCCATACCTCCACACCTCTAGCAGGCAACCATGTATACATGCGAGCATATACGTTAATGTATAGTTATTACCATAGAGGGGATGCGATTATTTACGATATAATGCATAACGTTATATATTAATTATATAAATCTAATTACCCTAATTAAATTTATTAAATTATTTGTTCTAATTAAAAACGCTTAACGTTATTATCAAAGATCGAAATTAAAAATAACAAAATCAAAGAATTTCGGGTAGGCGACCATATATACATATGAGCTTAATACATAGCTATCATTGAAAATATGAAAGAGGGATTGAAATATACGCTATAAATCAGATCAGGGTAATATGCCTTAACGATCCACAGGTAACAGAGCCCGCGTTTTTCCCACGTATTATCATTTAACTGCAACATTTTATTTTAATTACATAAATTTAATTAATTATATAATACCTATAAATAACATATTATTAATAAAGAATTAAGAATATACACAATTTAAATTTAAAATACCTTTCGCGACTGACCAATGATACGGTATATGAATATTACGTTTGGCAATCAAGCATCGACACGATCGGAGGACGACCTTCAAACTTTTTATCTACGCAATAATCAAGACGATATTTAATTAAAATACTTCAGAATAGTTAGCTACTCTCTTCTATCCCCAGGAGTTTAATAATAATAATATTAACAGATATCTCTCATCATAACACCTCCTCGGTATATACATCGTACATAAACTCGATCTTGTATCTTATCAGAAACTAACAATATATACTAACATTTCCACATATCTTTCGTAAAATTCAGTTTCTCCACAAAGAAAATTAATTTGTTTGACAACTCTTCACGTTAATAAAGGATAATTTATTATATACTATTATACATTCAACACCAGGTGATCAGTTTGTATCAACGATTTAAAAAGATTTATTAATTTCTAGTTCGAATACGAAAACGTAACGTATTATTGTATGTTATGAGGACCTACAACGGGTCTATGAACGAGATAAATAATAATGATAATTAATTTGTAACGTCTAATAAATATGAGCGTTTTTAAAGGATAAACTATTTAATAAAGCTATAAACGATAAAAATTATCGAAACAATTCTCAGATAGATTAGCATTTTTGCCTGTCTGAACAAGATATTAGGTCATTAACGTAGATGGTTACCTTACAGGTAGGCGGATATAATATTATAACAACCTTTTTACTTCAATACAACGAAGGATGCATACAGATTACCTCTGGACATCGCGGGGAAAAGGGACTGAGAGCGGTATATTTTTTATGTAAGTTATTTCTAAGAAAGCAATTAATTTATCCAAATCACACTTTAAGGGTCGTTAATACTCTGGTCTCTATAATACTAGATCTTAAAAATGTAATTTATGCCGGTATTGGTTATTTGCATCTTCCTATTATTACAGAGCTTGAAAATAGCTTCTTCTTCTTAAAAATGGATTACTAATTAATATCCCATTTATATTTACGTAGAAATTGCACGTAATATCCATTAAATTTTAAAATTGAATAAGAAATAATAAATTATCCATAATGCAACATAAATATCTAACAGATGCATACGAAATACGAAATTAATATTTATAGATGGATACAATAAAAAGTATAGTGCTATTTATTATATCTGAGTTCGGATACAAAATCCCAAATACGTTGCTCCATTCCATCGTTGTAACAGCTTAAGTTAATTATAAAAGTTCGATTTTACAACTCTTTTCAACCGGAATTATTAGTATAGTATTATGTTTTTCTATTTCATAAAGCTCTAATGAAGCTAATATAAAACATTTCGAATTTTGATTCTTGAGTCTCTATAATATACTTATATAATAAGTTGTACATGTAAACTTAACTAGCTTCTAAATTATCATAGTTAAAAATACAAGACAGGGTTCTAAGGGGAAAGAAATTCTAATCAATAGTTAGAAATCCTATAATTTCCCCAAGCTAAGGTATCTCTGTTCCCGCCAGCAATAATGTATCGTTTCGGAATTTCGAATTGATTATTCTCATTAAAGTTGGCCGTATCATACTTATCCAAATATTTCTTCATATTCTCATAAAAAACATCTGTTTGTGTCAGCAGAATTAACAAATCGGTATCTGTGTACAGCAGCTGGACCTTGTTCCCATATATTTTTTTAATGGTGTTATAATAAAAGTCATACATTATATGCTTAGCTAGACCTAGCACACAGAAACCAATATATATCGGCTTATCGTAGTGAACTTGTAGTTTCTCCATATGAATGGCTACCAGATCCTCTGTAAAGATAGCACACTCTTTAAATTGCGGTTTTGAAATCATACTCTCGACATTTGATTATTTATCAATGAAAACAATAAAAAGTATATCATTTATTATTATTACAGGTCTTGAAAATAGCTTCTTCTTCTTCTTAAAAATGTGTTACTAATTAATATCCCTATTATATGTAGGTAGAAACCGCACGTAATATCCATTAAATTTTAACAATAGATAGTCGCAGTTTTAATAAAACAAAAAAGAATTATATATAATTTTACCAGCTTTATTAAATCGAGGTGTTGAAAGGTTCAGAAATTTCTATTTACGTAACATTAGATCGATATGAACATTTGAAGGTATATACGTGTATTTTGAAATATACTAATAAGAGATTCTAAACTATTGATATTTACAACAGTAAAATCTCAAATGTAGGAATTTCTCCAAGAAAAGCAAGTAGAGATCTTAATATTTGCAACAGTAAAACTCTGATACTGGAAATGTCTAAAAGAAAAGCAAAAATAGAAGATATTTTACACTTTTCAGACAAGTTAACGTATTTTTTATTCTAATAATAATATACATCCCCTGCGATCTAAAATGATATTATCTATATTGCAATCAACAATAATTGGAGGTTTAATTCTATAGAGCGAGATAATTGAACATTTCTTAACATTAAGGAGCAATTTATTCATATCAAGCCTTGATACGGCGTTCTGCAAACAGCTTAACCGCTGGGTTTATAAAAGCGCATCCCAGAATTCCTTTTAAACAACCCAAATTTAAGATCAATTCGTTCAATAATTCCTGCCCTACCTGTGTGTTTGAAATGTCTACGTTCTAGATAATTCTCATTTGTTTTGTATAACAATTAAATTTATCAAGTGTTCATATAAAAAAGGTCAGGCAGGCAGGTAATAATTACTAGCTTAGAAGGCTTATATTTTAGAGATCGGATACAGTCACATATATGCCTGTATATTACCTCTAGATTTTACTTAATCTACATACTTTAACTGCATACATGCAGTCAGGTTTTGCGTAAATAACAATTAGGGATATCAAGGCCATACTAACTGAACGTTAACATATGTTCTAAAGGTCAACCTTAATTAATTAACCTCCGGGACTATACATCCTTAGGCTAAAAACAGTCTTGAAACAAAAATGGCAGAATCCTCCTTGTTAGATGGTCAGACAAGAAAGCAGAGTTATGTTATTAGCTGACAAACATCTTTGAAGAACGTTCTGATTCCACCATCAGTTATCTCGATGACGTTATAGGGTGACATTATGAAGTACTCTATACAAAACGCCTCTATACAAAATTAGAGATGAAGATTAATCCTATATGGTGAAAACGCAAATATTCATGGAAATATGGGGTACATGATCCTAATCAGCATGGATTATAATTTATATTATACAAACGGAGAGACAGGAGTAGGTACAGTCGGTTTATGTTATGCTCCCTCTTCGTCTTAACAGAGTAATTATACTATGCAGGGGTAAGCACTATCTTTTTCCTTGGGGTTATGTTTTAGTTCGATTTTGAGCTTAAATAACTTTACTATTGATGGCATAGACCCTTTATTTTCATATAGTAGCGACAACGATTGATCTCGCCGCTAGCTCAAAAGCACCAGAACGATGTTGGCAACATTGACGATGACTATCTCTGTAGCCGGCATAGAAGCTTCTGCGGGTCTCGGAAAACTCCTGCTGCTGCTGCCTCTGGTAATGCTATGAAATAAAAACGTATCAAGATGATGCAGGAACTCAAAAGGATCATCCACCAGAACGTTTACTGTGAGAGGTAAAGAAATAAGAAACATATATAGAATGTATATCGTTTATTTTATCATCAGTGTTAAAATATCATATAATTAGCAGTACAACAAGATCATCTTACATAGTACAAATTAAATATTTACTTAATCTATGATTTTTCTCGTTTTAAGCTCTGTGATGACTGAAATTATTTCGTTTTCGTTTTCGAGACTGCTGCTATGAGCTTTCTTTGCGGCGTACAACAATTGGAGTCGATCCACTAGTTGATCAGGCGTACTCTAACGAATCCAATCCGGTTTCATCTTGTTTAACTTTTTGGGAAGACTAATCCCAAAGTCTGTTATTCTATATAAATTAGGCTTTATTATGTTTTCGTATTTCCAATGTTTAACGCTTATTAGCCGAGTGTTGTGTCTATAGTCTTTCTTATGAGCATTAGTAAGTGATATTATTTTCATATAGTTGTCGATATCTCCCTCTGTTGGACTAGGAGAGCTTATTCGTTTAAGCGTTAGTAAATTAAACATGCCGGATGTTCCATTGAAAAGTTTGGTTTTAATTAAAATATCTTTTCCCTGAAACTGTACTCGCGAACAACCAAATCGCCACTCATCGATATCGTTCTATAGAGCGTACCTAGTTTTGTCTACGTTTTTGTTTTCTCCGCTAGCTAATAATGCTCTATAATAGTTAGAGAATTCGTGATAATCTTTTAAGCTAGAATCGCATTCTTCTTCTTCATCATCAGCAGATGTAGCGGGAGATGATAGTTTAAGCTCTCGTGAGAGATTGATAGCAACGGTCTCCGATCGCGGTATAACAAGATTATCATGAGGTTCTGCTTTATCACAGTGAAGGTAGGCTAATTTCTTACGTATAGCATTACGAGCGTTTATTATTCCATCATCATTATCATCGTCGTCGTATCTTATAGCACAGGATTCATTGGTATGCATACGTTTCAGATTCACGTCTTTAAATATTTCATTATTTCTAGGTGATGACTTATTATCAACAACTATGGTATTATGAACTGTTTTCAAATGACTTCTATAGTTATCGAGGCGTGTAAAATACTTTAAACAAATAGAACACTGAACTTTATACCCCTGGTATATTTTTAAATGGCGAGCAAACCCTGAGCGTAAAACGCTTATACAACATACGTCACACTTGAGTCACTGGTTCATATCGACTAATAATTGATCATGAACTCCTATTTATATAACATGTTCTTCAGGTCACTCTTAATTAACCCTAGCACTACGTCTATCATCACCCTGTCGATCTTCCTTCATCATTAATTAACCCTGACTAGACGTCCTTAAGCATGAATTCACCCTTGGCACGGTTCAATGCTTCGATAAAAAGCTGAGAAACCCTGGTTATGAGTAATAATAATAATAATGTTTATGCGTCTGTTTCTCTAATCTACTAACTTTATCAATAGATCTCTTCGGTAGAGCTATGGAGAGCATGACGTCATCAGATGACAGTTACAAGCATTCAGGGATACTTAGTTTAGAACCAGCGCTTGATTATCGTACACGAGAATTTGCAGACATTTAGGGTAGACAATAGCGCCGCATACAAATTTCTTTTTATACCCCAAATACCATCAGTATGAGATTCCCGTAATCAAGGATGGCTGCTAACAAACCACTGCGTAGTAGGCGTGGTCCAAGATAGGTTAGGTTAGAACACGTGATGTTTTATTTACTAGCATGATTAAGGATGAAGGGTGAAGGGAGAAGGGTGATATACCTATACAAATATTTTACTTAAAGGTTTTCGTATAGCTAACAACAACTGCATCTTACTTCTCATACATCACGCTTCTCCTTCACCCTTCATCCTTAATCATGCTAGTAAATGAAACATCACGTGTTCTAACCTAACCTATCTTGGACCACGCCTACTACGCTGTGATTTGTTGGCAGCCATCTTTGATTACGGGAATCTCATACTGATGGTATTTGGGGTATAAAAATAAATTTCTATGCGGCGCTATTATGTCTACCCTGAATGTCTGCAAATTCTCGTGTACGAGAATCAAGCGCTGGTTCTAAACTAAGTATCCCTGAATGCTTGTAACTGTCATCTGATGACGTCATGCTCTCCATAGCTCTACCGAAGAGATCTATTGATAAAGTTAGTAGATTAGAGAAACAGACGCATAAACATTATTATTATTATTACTCATAACCAGGGTTTTATCGAAGCTATTTATCGAAGCATTGAACCGTGCCAAGGGTGAATTCATGCTTAAGGACGTCTAGCCAGGGTTAATTAATGATGAAGGAAGATTGACCGGGTGATGATAGACGTAGTGCTAGGGTTAATTAAGAGTGACCAGAAGAACATGTTATATAAATAGGAGTTCATGATCAATTATTAGTCGATATGAACCAGCGACTCAAGTGTGACGTATGTTGTATGAGCGTTTTACGCTCAGGGTTTGCTCGCCATTTAAATATATAGCAGGGGTATAAAGTTCAGTGTTCTATTTGTTTAAAGTATTTTTTTCACTACTAGCTTTAAAACATACTATTATCTAGTCTGTTGTCACCTTGTGAAGTTAGCCTTCTTGCCTAGTGGTAAATAATTTTTTATTATTGACTACTAGTCAATAATCCAGATTTTAGTGTAACACGGGGCAAAAATTCATCCCATTATACACTGGCATCCAGGAAAAAATCCGTGATCGCGATAGTACGTTTTTTATGTGAGAAGAATAAAAGGAATAAAAGTACTAGTAGTGAAAAAAATAATATATACACCACGGTTGTGAAGTGTTTTCTAGAGCCTCTCATCTTATATCCCTCGATGCTGCGCATCTCGGGATCTAATAATGCTCGGCTCTAGAAAAAACTCTTCACAACCTTGGTATATAATATACTATTACACGCCTCGATAACTATAGAAGTCATTTGAAAACAGTTAATAATACCATAGTTGTTGATAATAAGTCATCACCTAGAAATAATGAAATATTTAAAGACGTGAATCTGAAACGTATGCATACCAATGAATCCTGTGCTATAAGATACGACGACGATGATAATGATGATGGAATAATAAACGCTCGTAATGCTATACGTAGGAAATTAGCCTACTTTCACTGTGATAAAGCAGAACCTCATGATAATTGTGTTATACCGCGATCGGAGACCGTTGCTATCAATCTCTCACCAGAGCTTGAACAATCATCTCCCGCTACATCTGCTGATG
This sequence comes from Agrypnus murinus, assembly GCA_929113105.1. Classification (NCBI taxonomy): domain Eukaryota; kingdom Metazoa; phylum Arthropoda; class Insecta; order Coleoptera; family Elateridae; genus Agrypnus; species Agrypnus murinus. The sequence continues at coordinate 251,998,750 of OV816024.1, read as the reverse complement.
ATGAAGAAGAAGAAGAATGCGATTCTAGCTTAAAAGATTATCACGAATTCTCTAACTATTATAGAGCATTATTAGCTAGCGGAGAAAACAAAAACGTAGACAAAACTAGGTACGCTCTATAGAACGACATCGATGAGTGGCGATTTGGTTGTTCGCGAGTACAGTTTCAGGGAAAAGATATTTTAATTAAAAACAAACTTTTCAATGGAACATGCGGCCTGTTTAATTTACTAACGCTTAAACGAATAAGCTCTCCTAGTCTAACAGAGGGAGATATCGACAACTATATGAAAATAATATCACTTACTAATGCTCATAAGAAAGACTATTGACACAACACTCGGCTAATAAGCGTTAAACATTGAAAATACGAAAACATAATAAAGCCTAATTTATATAGAATAACAGACTTTGGGATTAGTCTTCCCAAAAAGTTAAACAAGATGAAACCGGATTGGATACGTCAGAGTACGCCTGATCAACTAGTGGATCGACTCCAATTGTTGTACGCCGCAAAGAAAGCTCATAGCAGCAGTCTCGAAAACGAAAACGAAATAATTTCAGTCATCACAGAGCTTAAAACGAGAAAAATCATAGATTAAGTAAATATTTAATTTGTACTATGTAAGATGATCTTGTTGTACTGCTAATTATATGATATTTTAACACTGATGATAAAATAAACGATATACATTCTATATATGTTTCTTATTTCTTTACCTCTCACAGTAAACGTTCTGGTGGATGATCCTTTTGAGTTCCTGCATCATCTTGATACGTTTTTATTTCATAGCATTACCAGAGGCAGCAGCAGCAGGAGTTTTCCGAGACCCGCAGAAGCTTCTATGCCGGCTACAGAGATAGTCATCGTCAATGTTGCCAACATCGTTCTGGTGCTTTTGAGCTAGCGGCGAGATCAATCGTTGTCGCTACTATATGAAAATAAAGGGTCTATGCCATCAATAGTAAAGTTATTTAAGCTCAAAATCGAACTAAAACATAACCCCAAGGAAAAAGATAGTGCTTACCCCTGCATAGTATAATTACTCTGTTAAGACGAAGAGGGAGCATAACATAAACCGACTGTACCTACTCCTGTCTCTCCGTTTGTATAATATAAATTATAATCCATGCTGATTAGGATCATGTACCCCATATTTCCATGAATATTTGCGTTTTCACCATATAGGATTAATCTTCATCTCTAATTTTGTATAGAGGCGTTTTGTATAGAGTACTTCATAATGTCACCCTATAACGTCATCGGGATAACTGATGGTGGAATCAGAACGTTCTTCAAAGATGTTTGTCAGCTAATAACATAACTCTGCTTTCTTGTCTGACCATCTAACAAGGAGGATTCTGCCATTTTTGTTTCAAGACTGTTTTTAGCCTAAGGATGTATAGTCCCGGAGGTTAATTAATTAAGGTTGACCTTTAGAACATATGTTAACGTTCAGTTAGTATGGCCTTGATATCCCTAATTGTTATTTACGCAAAACCTGACTGCATGTATGCAGTTAACGTATGTAGATTAAGTAAAATCTAGAGGTAATATACAGGCATATATGTGACTGTATCCGATCTCTAAAATATAAGCCTTCTAAGCTAGTAATTATTACCTGCCTGCCTGACCTTTTTTATATGAACACTTGATAAATTTAATTGTTATACAAAACAAATGAGAATTATCTAGAACGTAGACATTTCAAACACACAGGTAGGGCAGGAATTATTGAACGAATTGATCTTAAATTTGGGTTGTTTAAAAGGAATTCTGGGATGCGCTTTTATAAACTCAGCGGTTAAGCTGTTTGCAGAACGCCGTATCAAGGCTTGATATGAATAAATTGCTCCTTAATGTTAAGAAATGTTCAATTATCTCGCTCTATAGAATTAAACCTCCAATTATTGTTGATTGCAATATAGATAATATCATTTTAGATCGCAGGGGATGTATATTATTATTAGAATAAAAAATACGTTAACTTGTCTGAAAAGTGTAAAATATCTTCTATTTTTGCTTTTCTTTTAGACATTTCCAGTATCAGAGTTTTACTGTTGCAAATATTAAGATCTCTACTTGCTTTTCTTGGAGAAATTCCTACATTTGAGATTTTACTGTTGTAAATATCAATAGTTTAGAATCTGTTATTAGTATATTTCAAAATACACGTATATACCTTCAAATGTTCATATCGATCTAATGTTACGTAAATAGAAATTTCTGAACCTTTCAACACCTCGATTTAATAAAGCTGGTAAAATTATATATAATTCTTTTTTGTTTTATTAAAACTGCGACTATCTATTGTTAAAATTTAATGGATATTACGTGCGGTTTCTACCTACATATAATAGGGATATTAATTAGTAACACATTTTTAAGAAGAAGAAGAAGCTATTTTCAAGACCTGTAATAATAATAAATGATATACTTTTTATTGTTTTCATTGATAAATAATCAAATGTCGAGAGTATGATTTCAAAACCGCAATTTAAAGAGTGTGCTATCTTTACAGAGGATCTGGTAGCCATTCATATGGAGAAACTACAAGTTCACTACGATAAGCCGATATATATTGGTTTCTGTGTGCTAGGTCTAGCTAAGCATATAATGTATGACTTTTATTATAACACCATTAAAAAAATATATGGGAACAAGGTCCAGCTGCTGTACACAGATACCGATTCGTTAATTCTGCTGACACAAACAGATGCTTTTTATGAGGATATGAAGAAATATTTGGATAAGTATGATACGGCCAACTTTAATGAGAATAATCAATTCGGAATTCCGAAACGATACATTATTGCTGGCGGGAACGGAGATACCTTAGCTTGGGGAAATTATAGGATTTCTAACTATTGATTAGAATTTCTTTCCCCCTAGAACCCTTTCTCGTATTTTTAACTATGATAATTTAGAAGCTAGTTAAGTTTACATGTACAACTTATTATATAAGTATACTATAGAGAGTCAAGAATCAAAATTCGAAATGTTTTATATTAGCTTCATTAGAGCTTTATGAAATAGAAAAACATAATACTATACTAATAATTCCGGTTGAAAAGAGTTGTAAAATCGAACTTTTATAATTAACTTAAGCTGTTACAACGATGGAATGGAGCAACGTATTTGGGATTTTGTATCCGAACGCAGATATAATAAATAGCACTATACTTTTTATTGTGTCCATCTATAAATATTAATTTCGTATTTCGTATGCATCTGTTAGATATTTATGTTGCATTATGGATAATTTATTATTTCTTATTCAATTTTAAAATTTAATAGATATTACGTGCAATTTCTACGTAAATATAAATGGGATATTAATTAGTAATCCATTTTTAAGAAGAAGAAGCTATTTTCAAGCTCTGTAATAATAGGAAGATGCAAATAACCAATACCGGCATAAATTACATTTTTAAGATCTAGTATTATAGAGACCAGAGTATTAACGACTCTTAAAGTTTGATTTGGATAAATGAATTGCTTTCTTAGAAATAACTTACATAAAAAATATACCGCTCTCAGTCCCTTTTCCCCGCGATGTCCAGAGGTAATCTGTATGCATCCTTCGTTGTATTGAGGTAAAAAGGTTGTTATAATATTATGATATCCGCCTACCTGTAAGGTAAACATCTACGTTAATTACCTAATATCTTGTTCAGACAGGCAAAAATGCTAATCTATCTGAGAATTGTTTCGATAATTTTTATCGTTTATAGCTTTATTAAATAGTTTATCCTTTAAAAACGCTCATATTTAATAGGCGTTACAAATTAATTATCATTATTATTTATCTCGTTAATAGACCCGTTGTAGGTCCTCATAACATACAATAATACGTTATGTTTTCGTATTCGAACTAGAAATTAATAAATCTTTTAAATCGTTGATACAAACTGATCACCTGGTGTTGAATGTATAATAGTATATAATAAATTATCCTTTATTAACGTGAAGAGTTGTCAAACAAATTAATTTTCTTTGTGGAGAAACTGAATTTTACGAAAGATATGGGGAAATGATATATGTAATATTGCAATTATTTAATAGTATTTGATAGACTGATGTGTTTTAAGATTACCGTAGTTATTACCTGCCTACAAATGTGACCCTTTTTTTCTACCCGATACATATCGACTGAGAAACTTTAGTATATATTGTTAGTTTCTGATAAGATGCAAGATCGAGTTTATGTACGATGTATATACCGAGGAGGTGTTATGATGAGAGATATCTGTTAATATTATTATTATTAAACTCCTGGGGATAGAAGAGAGTAGCTAACTATTCTGAAGTATTTTAATTAAATATCGTCTAGATTATTGTGTAGATAAAAAGTTTGAAGGTCGTCCTCCGATCGTGTCGATGCTTGATTGCCAAACGTAGTATTCATATACCGTATCATTGGTCAGTCGCAAAAGGTATTTTAAATTTGAATTGTGTATATTCTTAATTCTTTATTAATAATATGTTATTTATAGGTATTATATAATTAATTAAATTTATGTAATTAAAATAAAATGTTGCAGTTAAATGATAATACGTGGGAAAAACGCGTGCTCTGTTACCTGTGGATCGTTAAGGTATATTACCCTGATCTGATTTATAGCGTATATTTCAATCCCTCTTTCATATTTTCAATGATAGCTATATATTAAGCTCATATGTATATATGGTCGCCTACCCGAAATTCTTTGATTTTGTTATTTTTAATGTCGATCTTTGATAATAACGTTAAGCGTTTTTAAGTAGAACAAATAATTTAATAAATTTAATTAGGGTAATTAGATTTATATAATTAATATATAACGTTATGCATTATATCGTAAATAATCTCATCCCCTGTATGGTAATAACTATACATTAACGTATATGCTCGCATGTATACATGGTTGCCTGCTCGAGGTGTGGAGGTGTGGGCCGTGAACCGGCCATCTCCCTCTACTTACCTTTGTTCTTAGATAAATCTCTTCAGGAGCGTCGTACAAAAACCTGTGAACATCTTCTTTTGATAGGATTTCGGTTTTTTTTGGCTTGTAACCCTCTCCTTGTTTTTTCAAAAACAAGCGCAATCTGCAGTATTTTGAGATATCGACATTTTTCTTTACATTTAAGGACGACTTCACCATTGAATATTGCGACCAGAGAGAAGAACTTTTCAAGGTTCGAGATAATTCCAAAAAGTAAGCTAATAAGACGTTTTCCGAATACACTTCCACATTTTTCGCGGAACACCACTTGAAGAATTTTTCGTAGGCCGCTTCATAGACACTTGCCGATTTAGCCGATAGTAATTTTTCGATCGACTCTCTCGCAGCTTCAACGACTTCAGGAGGAGTAGAAGGTCGGTCAGAACTCGACATCGTACAGTTTTATTCGTTATGTAAGCGTGAAATAAACTGATTAACGATTTCACAAACCAATAGCGTTTAATTTTTTCCGTTGTTTGAATTTTGTTTTTTGCTTCGCCATGGAATCAGTACTGCCAAGATATTATGATCAGTTAAAATTCTAATTTTTAAAAACTTTTCAATATTAAAAAATGTTCTAAATTAAGACGTTTGAAGACAAACTAGTATATGTCATTCGGCGCAAAACTGTCTTTGTGTGCTTCAGCTGACATGTCTGCCTCACTAGCGTTCGGCAGACAACAGTCAGCTTCAGTACACAAAGTTCCAGTTTTACGCCTAATAACGTAATCTACTATTATATGATAGTTTAAAAATCTCGTTATACCTTTTTTGTACTTTAGGGCATGTTGCTAGAGCAACATTAATAGTTTTTAATTGGAATCCTTATCATTAATTATGTAACATAATCTCTTCGACAAAGTATTCCATTTACAGATGCGTAGAATCTAAGCTTTAAATGTTTCTTGTAGAAATATCAACTTTTCCCTGTTCATAATAACTCTATTCATAAAAGTTTCTATAGAGAGTCAGTTTACACGAAATTGTTGCATGTTTTAACGAGTCCCAATTCTCAGTCAAGTTAACTAACAACCGATTAACCAAACAGGTGCCTTAATATGTTATATTTCAAGAAGTCTTAACTAGTAAAGAAGTTTATAAATGTTTCTCAAAGCTGATATAATCGATGTATGATTCGATTAATTTGGGCCAACAGGGGTCAAAAGAAGACCTTAGCAACCAAACTTTTACAAGCTCAGAATATCGATTTACAACAAGTTAAAACAAATTAAAAAGATGATAACATTTGAGATGGTATATGTAAGATAATATCCAGGAAATATATTCTTGATAACTGATCATTTTTAACTTATGACTGTGTCCTAGTAATTGATATCTTTGTAAAAGGAATCCAGGTAAAAGATAAAAGATCCTGTAGTAGTCTGATTATATATTTATTTCCATATTTATCTTGTATTTTACTACGTAAAATCATTGTAGCTATTGAAGATATACAAAGTGCTGCATTTAAACCCGGTCTTTGTTATTCCTGGTTCTATAGCACAAAATTTCAATTAAAACTGGACTATATCAGAGACAAAAACCCATTTCTGAGAATTATTTTCAAATATACAAGGGATCCGAAAAAACATTCGTTTCCATGCAATGACATTTTTTTAAATAATACACATTCGTATTATTTACGTATCATTTTTGTTATTTCGGAATTTCACGTTCTCATTATATTTTCCAGCACGTGCAAACAGCTAGCACAACAAAAGGATTATTATTTTTTTATATTGGGAAGGTAGTAATGAAGAACTTTTTATTACAAAGTTTGGTCTCTCTATGTATTGTTTTATTTATTATTTTCCGAACGATACAAATTGGCAAATATAGGAGCACAGAGTAAAGTACAACTCGCCAGGTAGTTATCTGGTGTAGTCAAAATTGTGGATCAGTTATACTGGACTTTATCGGTTGACTCGGTTCAAGGTCGGTTCACGGTTCAGGAGATCGCAGAGATGGCAGGATTTCCCTATTCTCTGATTGAGGCCGATACCCCGGGTTTCTGATACGGCTGAGCCTAAGTAAGGCTATCCCGGGAAATTACTTATAAGGGATGCTGATGCCAACCTATAGGCACATACGAATAAAATGTAGTAAATGCATTTACTATATATCTGTCTCTTTCCTATTAATTAAAAATCGTATCTTCAACATTTATTAATCGGAATAAAAACATTTACTACATTTTATTCATATGACCCATTGTCTCTCACTTTAAGACAACTCCATCTCCACACGGTATATGCTGGGTCTTTTCTTTAGGTAGAGTCGAATATCGGAGGTCCACCAAGCCTTCAATTTGGTAGTTCGGGATGAGCAAATCCTAGGCATTTCCCAGCCCATACTTGAGTTACATTTGACCGGGTAGTGGTTAGTTTGCATGCTGGCACCGGGGTTTGAGACGGAATTCGAAGAATGAGCACGTTAACAGCGCCAGCGATAGCCAGGAGGGCTAGTGGAGGGTCAATGATGACCTCACTCCCACCATGAACATAACTGACAGCATTCACTTAAAAAAGTGAGGTGCTAATTAAGCGTACCGCAATAGGCGTATAGGCTTAACGCAGGTAAGTCATGTAAATTTGCAATCTATGATAATGGCAATCGAAGGAATAGCACAAAGGTTTAACGCAACTCGCTCGATTCCACCAACCTCCTTCTATCATCAAAAGAGGTTAAAAATGTTAATTGTGTCCTCCATCTATGATGAGACCTTTTCCTCAAAGGAAAATCCTTAGTTAGAAAAAATGCATGTGCTATAACAACATGATAGTCGCTTTGATAGCTTTTGTTTTCGACTAAAACATATATTACCCGACCGACAAAGTGAAGTGAACCCGTTTACCTGGCTTAGCCCAATTTTCTTCTTCTATATTCCCCCTTGCCACCCTGAAATAAAGATATAAGTAGATATTTTTAATCATATCTAAAGTATGAAGAGTGGCATGAAATTGAGATTTATGCTTTAAAACTTTACTCCTATCCATGACCTACAAATTCCATATACTAACAATATCCACATATTTGTAGATACAATCTAAATGCACTGTCTCTACAAAATTATCTGGCCTCTCTTACAACTAATTTCGACTGTTCTTGGTATTATCAATTAAGGAAAACGTAGTGATCCTTCAGAGTGTACATTATTCATAAACCTATTTTTGTATGTATGATTTTCACCACAGGATGATTATTTTGAGAAACAAGTAGCTACGTCTCTTTGAATGTCAGTGTTTCAGAAACACGCTTAAAAAACACTGCTATAAGATCTAATACTCGTTCATTTTTCAAACAATTGCTGAAGTCATACACTGTAAGTATTTCGAAGTATACACTTCGAAAGTATACAATTCGTATTGAAGTATTGAAAGTATACATTTCAATAATAATTAACACAACAGTTTTATAACAAGACATGGAAAAGCACGCATTTGAGAAGTTTGTGTAACAGGTGATGTATACTTTCAAAATATACTCTAGGTATATGTCCCTACCTAATATGTTCTTACAATATTTAACATTCGACTGCACAAGACAAACACAGCTTTTCCAGTTAGTCTGCCAAAAAGACTACCGTCCACCTCCGTTTATTTTTATTTTTCAGCTTATGTTTAATACTTTTTAAATTTTATTACTCAATATATTACATACTTCTATGTGAAGTTTAAAAGAACTGTGTTAAACAATAATTAACCATAATAATTGCGTAACAGACAGCTAGTTAACATCACACTGAAACAACCTCCCTATTTATTAAATTTAATATTCCAACTCCTGCTAAACTAACTTTCTAGAGAATAAAATCTCTTCATAACTCTCATTAATCTGAAAAACAACTTCTTGTTAAACTACCTTGACATTGAATTAATTTTCTAAAGTGAAATATGGCCTGGTGTGCTTCTAAATTATTGCCAACTATCCAAACCGTTTGTTTGCCATGGAATGCTTTAGTTGAGAATAATTCTAATTAAAATTAGAAACTTTGGAAATTTAATTAGTGTAATACAAACAATCAGAATTTGAGATTATTGCGATTTACTTAAATAACTTTTGCAAATATTTTATAAACATCCGAATACGATTAGTTTTCCATTAACCTAGGCGATTCACCTATTAACCTAGCCTCACTTTTATTGTATAAAATAGTTTTACTTATTTTTGTATGCGGAAACAGTAAAGAAAATATGGAGTAAGTGTAAATTTCGGTATAAAATTCATATCTTTTCTTGTGTAGTATATGTGTATGCCAGGTCTGAATCATCCCTGAATCGAGTGAAGTGGCCCGACGAGAAGCCAAGCCGACCAGGAGCGACTTTAATCTCTCATTGTATGTATACTATGTGTATGTATAGCATATTTAACGTATGAACGTTAATATAAACAAAATATTCCATTCGCGCGCGGGAAGAGTAACTGTTAGAGGCTTTTGATTTCTAATGTTTTGAAGCATTTAAAACTATAATCATTTTAAACGTAATTTTCTTGAACTTGGAATTAGCATGGTGTTGTTTGAAAATTTGAAAGCCAATTGTAATCAAACGTCAAACATTTATTAATATTTTATACACATTAAAAACGAAATAAATCGTTAAAAATAAATCACCATTAAATCATCTTCAACTTAATATTTGTTGATATTGATGTGCAGAACATAAAAGATTTTAATAAATTTCATTAGGATTTCACCATCTTTAAAACATTAGACACAAGTTTGACAAAAATAAACATAATCTAGAAACTATTTTTCATAACCTAGTTGCACAGTAGTACCATGATTCACACTACAAAATTGTTACACAAGTTCCGAGTACTCTTACACTGGAAAAGTCACTAAATACGGTTGTTTTAGTTACACTTCCCGGAATAAATAATATGACCTGTAACGTTCTTTTTAAATAATACTAAAGGTGCTGTTTTAATAGTCTATTAACAAAGGAAAATATTTACATTAATACTAATTACAAACACAATTATAAACTGCTAACGAACTTAAACTAGATTATTTACAGACTATTTATTATTTAATTATAATATTTATTTTTAACTATTTATTTTGTACTATTTCACAATGCGCGTATTCATTTGTCTGGTTATCAACTATTGACTCTCCTTGTGCGGCGCTTTATATTCCATATACCGGACTGGTAGAACGCGCTAGAATTATTCTCGTGCATTATGCGTCATACATTCCGCACGCAGGTTCTGGAATGCTGTAGAAAGCTGTCGATAGGGCGAGAACTCTCGCGTGGTTTCCCCATTCGTTACAATGGGTTGAATGCGCTTGCATTACCTAAATTTGCAGAAGAAGAAGGCATAGTTTCTTTCCAAGATTATTTTAATTTTGATTCTTGGCTTCAGCATGCGCTGTTACAAGACATCAAATTTTCCGAATTTTGACAAACATCGACAAATTACCACCGTTTAAGTATTATTCCCATTTATACCTAGATACGTATTTTTTTAAATTATTGATTATTGTGTGAGATCAATTAGTTCATCTCTGATGATCTGATAGATATCCATAGTCACGCCGATACGATTTCTGGGTATACATATCAGTGTTTATGGTAATGTGGTGTTCTCATAATGCTAAATACAAAACCTCTATGAGGTTTATTTTAAGGTCAGTAGTTTTAACGTTATTGACATTTGAATTCTGAATATTTGAGAATATTTTGCATCTTTGGATCAAGTTTTAGGAGCGAAGTTATATAGTCAGAAATCTGCAGTTGCAGTGCATGCAGTAAAATCCGAGAGTTTCTCTATAACAAGTTTAATGACCTATGTTTTAAAGAATTTTCCTCACATAATACATGAGCAGTACGTTCGAAGATAGCAAAACATAGTTAGATAAACCCAGTTTGCTTTTAATAAAATTGAGACTTAGGAGGCGTTCCTTTATATACAGATTATGCACAAAAGATGTACACATATTAACTTGTAACGAAGTTACTTTATTTTTCGTTATTTATTTTGGGTATACGAGGAATATACTTATTATCTGAGCAATCTACGACCGCTCGGATAAGCCGGCGAGTCGAGCGAGAGCACGCGTCCCTTCCCTAACCGATATTTGCCGTGCGCCTCTCCGATTTACTCCTACCATTTGCCACACGTTCTCAGAGCACCTACATAAGGAGGTCCACAAGCCGTTTTATTCAGTCCGTTCCCAGGATTCCAACCCATCAGTAGGACTAGCCAGCAGGCCGACTAGCACAGCTGACCGAGCCGATCCAAGGGAATATAAGAGTAAGTCCTCCGATTCCCTGTCCGCTTTCATCTCGTACCCTTTACGAGACTTCACTGCGTGTTAATCTGGGAGTCTCATCCTTTCATCCCTTACCCTTTCCGAGACCGTTAACCTGGAAGTATCATCCTTTCATCCCTCACTCCTTTCCGAGACTTCACTGCGTGTTAACCTGGGAGTCTCATTCTGTCATCCCTCACCCTCTTCCGAGGCTTCACTGCGTGTTAACCTGGGAGTCTCATCCTTGCATCCCATATCCCTTCCGAGACTTCACTGTGTGTTAACCTAGGTGTCCGCTCTCCCTTTCGTCCGGTCCGTCCATCATTACCCGACACCCTACTTTCCGACCCCATACTTCGATACCGTTTGCACGCCTGCTTATTACCTACGCTGTATTGCACCCCGGGTGCTGTGGCTACCGTAGATAACTGTATGCTTTCTTTTAGTTTAGAGACTAACGTTTGCTGAAGCTTTGATAGTAATAAATATTATTAGGTTTGGTAATTGTGTGTTTTATTTGTTAGTATTAACACCCTCTTATTTAGTGAGAGTTTTAGAGACAGGTAAAGTGATCCAGGGTGGGCCGACCTCAGCGATTCCAGCAGTTCTCTGGATTACCTTTTCTCCACTAGTAGTTACCCGCATCCGTGAAGCATACCACGTTAAAATAACTGGCGCCTGAGAGTTACCGCCGATCACTGAAAACCACCCAGCGCTACTTCGTAAGCAAGCCCCTTACATACTATCACGTTTTTTCTGCTCTCTTAACTTTCGGAAGATATTTGATATTCGACCAATTGATAGATTCCACCACGATGAAATTATAGAAATCCTCAAAATAACTTACAGATAGTAACGAACAGATACTAGCCAATCTATACTCAAACTAGTATGCAACCGAACTGGAATAAAAGGAGGCGTTAGGTAAGGATGCATTTCATACCCGTCATTGTTTAACTTGTATCCGGGAAGAATATTTAACGAAGCAGTATATGAAAGTGATAAAAGGGATCAATAGAAATGGCCTAAGATTAAATGAAAAAAACTTATATTAAAGAAAGCTTCAATGATATCGTATATTATGTTGGTATGCATTTCATCTATTGGTTAAACCTAGGGGTAGCTATACGCGCATTGTCTTTAGTATCTATCTTTAAAAAAATGTCGAAAACTTACATGAACTTATTGCAGCTATTATATTTTTTAAAATTAAGCTTATGTTTACTGAGAGAATATATCAGACTTTCAGTTGGCAATTATGCAATTAAATTGTTAAAAAAGTTCATAATTCAATTTCAGAATTGTGACTTTTGTACATTAGTTTATAGTCATTTTGTATAAATTTATTTTTATATTATATTTATCATCTTATTTGATATTTATTATTTCTGAGACGCCAACATTGATACTGCCATTTATAACTTTTTCCTATCTATACATTATTTATATTTCCAAGTTTTTGGACAAAATGCCTAAAAGGACAGTAAAAATTAAAAAAGAAAATTCACAACACAACAATAACGACAAACGACACAGGACAAACGACGACGACGACAAAGTTTGATATTAGAAAAATACAGATTTATTTCTATTGCGGTTACAACAAAAGAAAAAGTTTTTGGCTTCTGTGGACACAGTACAGCAGTTAACTTTTCCTTATCTGTCATAAACTTCGCCCTTTTTCTGTCGTAACCTTAAATCTTTATCGGGAATCCTTGTAAAAGCAACGTGGTTTATGTAATTCGAAAGGGGAAAAATGGGACTATTATTTCCTCACGTGTTCTTATTGGTAAATTCTTAAATTGGATAAAAACTTATAATTAGTTGCATATACGAATAAGTAAATCTTAGCTATGAAAAATCTCAATAAAAAGGAAACAGCTAATACGAAACAAATGAACTCGTTATCCATCAATTTGAAAAGTTAGCAAATCTGGTCGCTTTAAAAAGTATTTTGAAAATGAAAAGCCGTTATCTGCCATCATTGTGAACAATATCTTATACTTTGTCAAAAGTTTTTTTTGACGTTGATTGAGGACATTGAAGACAACACATTACTTTTATCTTTTAGAGACCAAAATGGTCATGAATGTCTGAGAAAAACATTAGAGATTTGCTGAAAGCCATTCTTTGCAAAAGAGTGTTCTTCATGTAACATGAATGGCATAGTAAAGCACAAAAAGTTTAATTTCAAAATACCTTTGGCACAGGTTAGTACACACTTAAATAGGAAAGCTCTCGATTTAATCATTCTAGATGACTTTACGCTGGTTGGCAATTTAAGACTGGTCTCGCTTTTTAATTAATTAAAATATATGATGTTTAAAACTGTGTTTGTTCTTAACAAACAAATTTCATTGAGAGCTCTTAATTTTATTTTTCATTAAATGATGTTAAGAATAAAAAATAAAATGTAATGGAACTAAAGAAAATTACGTTTTAAATTCCAAAACTTAAAATGACAGGTATACAAAAGTCCTTCAGTTCTGTTCGGCTGTGGAGTATTAAGGATCTATAGTATGCAGGAACATTCATTGTTTTAAACATAAACTCGAATGTAATTTTTTGTGAAGTGGGTGGATTCGTTTGCTAACTTACACGCCCATATTGAATATTGGAAATCATTTCAACGAAATCTAGATTTTAAAAGCATATTTTACATGCCTAGATGAATTAATATTAATTGTCGATTAGTTAATATTGACAAATTGACAAGTTACTGCACTGTAATTAGTATTATTGTAAAAAATAATTATAAAGTAATTAATAATAAAAACAACAAAAGATATGAGAAATGAACATTCATTAAAGAAGAAATGTATGACAACAACTACCATAGTCGAATGCAGGGCGTGCTAGATTTTAGATTACAACCGGAGTTCTAATCCCAGTGTGGGTAAAACTTTTTTTATAAATATTTAATGTATCATAAATAAACATTATTTTTATAAATATAATATGTATTTATAAAAATAAATAATTACATAAGATTATCCCTTAATTTTATAGTCATTGTTTAAACTATGTATATTTACGTTAATTGAAAATAAAACTTAAAAATATATAAATATAAATACTATATTTATAAAAAATTGTTTTTTTATAAAATATTAAATATTTATAAAAAACACTCAAACTGGGATTAGAACTTGTGTTTAGTAAATACAAATCTAGCGTGCCCTGCATTTATTTGTAATCTTATTGTAGATTATAGTTTATGAAGTCATTTGTATACAAGTCACCTCCACAGAAAAAATGTTGAATAAAATGTTAAAACTGAATTGTTGAATTGATAAAATTGTTTATAAAATATATTAAATATTTCATAATCGTATTTAAAAAAGATTACCGGAACCGCGTTTCAACCACGTGCGAAACAATATCGTGGGCATGCTTCTATAGTAGGCAGAACTAAGTTTGGTAATTAGAACATGCAGTGGCCGTAGTGGCATCTTTCGACATCAATAATAACTAAAAATCCAAAGAAAATTGATTTCCAATTATTCGTCTCCTGATCTTATTAATTCATTTAGTAAAATGAAACAAAAAGCAAAGTGAAGTACGATTAATAAGCTACTACTGCGTTTTTGATTTTTCCCAGAACTAAGCTTAGTTAATGTCACAGCATAAAAATATACAGCATATCCACGCGGTTGTCGGCACTTTGAAGTTGATAAGACGTCTTGCATACCGCATACAACAGTGACAAACCACGACCACCTCGCCGAGGCTTGCTGATCGTTATCATATTGCATGAGGATCGTATATCACAACATAAAGGTTGTGCCATAACCCACAAGGTCGTTGTTTAACAGCCCGAGAATTAACAAGGCCACGCACACGACGGTTTTCAATATCTGGGAGAGTGCACCTACTGGTTATAACCAGATATATTATGTTAATATTTTAGGATTTTTTTGAAGATCAATTTATATTTTTTCTTGTAAACTTTTTTCATGAAATAGTATACTTTTCCTCAAATTCAAAAAGGCACGGGGATAGAATGGAGTATCCTCTTTATTTTGTTTCAAGTAGGGTGTGAAAATTTTTAGAAGTAACTGAATGAGAAGTTTCGAGCGAAAAACATTTTAGGGAAGTAGGTATTCCACCCATTGAGATACCTCCCACTCTTTTTTTGGCCACGCCCCTTTCCCCTTCTCCCTTCTGTTAGCTCCTCCCCTTGCTTCTGATTGGTCGACGCCATTTTGAATCGCCATTTTGAATAGCCATTTTGAATCGCCATTTTGAATAGCCATTTTGAATCGCCATTTTGAATAGCCATTTTGAATCACCATTTTGAATCGCCATCTTGGATCGCCATTTTGAATAGCCATTTTGAATCGCCATTTTGCATAGCCATTTTGGATCGCCATTTTGAATAGCCATTTTGAATCGCCATTTTGAAATGTTATTTTGAATCTGTCAATTTTGAATGTCATTTACATATCCGCCATTTTGTATCTATCATTTTCAATTTGTCATCTTAGATTTCCCGCCCTTGGATTTGAATTTTTAGTACTGCTACTGCCATCTATCGGTGACGTCATGTCAACGGTATAGTAGATTCCTCTCTCTCCCTTGGTTCAGGCCCTCTCTCTCGCTCTCGCTTGGCTCAGGCCTCTCTCTCGCTCTCGCCCTCTCTCTAGCTTTGGCCCTCTCTCTCGCTCTAGCCCTCTCTCTCGCTCTGGCCCTCGCTCTCTCTCTCTCGCTCTGTCCCTCTCTCTCGCTCTCACTTGTCACTTCCAACTTGTCAATGTTTCCCGCTGAAAGATTTGAATTCACTCTGAAGTCGGTATAGTAGATTTCTATGCGCCTGTTGATAGGCAACCCGCTATATTTTTTATAAAAAACCAATGGAGCTAACAAGGTTTGAACCGGGGACCGCTCGAATGGTAGCCAGCCAATGCATCCACTACACCAACGAGGTAATCTATTAAAAGACTGTAAAAGTTGTATTTATTAAATAGTTACGCGTCAGCGCTAATCTTATACGAACTAAAATTCATAATAAGCATAATTAATCTATATGATTATTTCGACGAACAACGTTTTAAAATAACGCAAAGAAATCTTAATCCTAACAAAATAATAAACGGACTTAAAATTCCTAGAGCTCGTAACAATGAATCATTACACTAGAATGTTAAATGTTGCGCAAAAATTTATATGGATGCTCGAATTAATCAATTTACATATCTCATCCCCCATTTACATATATCATTTATCATATGCATGTCCGAATTAAATTAATTCACGGTATCATTTACATATCTCATTCCCCATTTACATATATCATTTATCATATGCATGCCCAAATTAAATTAATTCACGGTATCATTTACATATCTCATCCCCCATTTACATATATCATTTATCATATGTATGCCCGAATTAAATTAATTCACAGTATCATTTACATATCTCATCCCCCATTTACATATATCATTTATCATATGCATGCCCGAATTAAATTAATTCACGGTATCATTTACATATCTCATCCCCCATTTAGATAACTGATATCTCATTCTGTACATCTCATTTTATATATTATTTGTCATCTCTCTCTCATAAATTTATTTTAAAATAAATCAGTCCTATTTGATATTTATCTATAGGTCGTCATGTAATTCTGCGAAAACAATTTAATATGTAGAAACGTAATAATAAAAATTTATTTTCAACTATACAAAGTAACTCTAAAGCTACTGTCAATTACCTGTCGGATTAGCTCTGATGCATTAGATCTGTTTAAATATACGTCATAAACATTTAAAATACGGTTTACAGGTAAAGCAAATTTTAATTTGAAAGAAAACAATTAGGGTCGTTATGATTTCATAAAATTTTATTTAAATGAAACGTTTAAGAATATCGAATACTGTAGAGCATTATTTTTAAAATTAAAAAAAAAACATTATCTATAGCTAAAACTGGTTAAGAAATAACTTTCAAACTAAATGTTTTTGCATGAAAATACGTACAAACTAATTAGCCATGTTTCGACATTCTTTAAAACTGCTTCCAAACCATAAATAAACAAACGTTCTTACGAATGACTGAAAGGAATTTAGATTTTCTAAATAATTTGTGAAGAGATCATCATCTTAAAAGCGACATAAATTATTGTTTTAAATGACAATTACTCACCCTTGTGTTAACCCGTATGCTAAGTATGTCCTAATGGTAAAACTGTAATCGACGAGATCTAATATCATAGTAATATTATAACAGATTAGGTGACCTAACAAACTCTTTAAAGAAATGTTCATTTACATGTATGAGATAGTATTTAACATAATGTCCTTACATACTGGGTTACGATAGAGACGGGTAATCATACGAGCTGCTGAAATGTATGATATATTATAAAATAACGTTTAAATAAGAGTTTACTTTAGATGCTACGAATATCTATATGGTGTATAAACAATAAGAACACCTATGTAGAAACAGTTTACAAGGTAGTAGATATAACGAAAAAGGCTAGCATTTGTTCAAAATTACATTACGTCTAGAGGGCGATATGAATATAACTTATAGGATTTAATCAAACTAGAAAAATATCGATATATATCCAGCGTTGAGAAATAATTATACTATGCGTTTAAATGTTTAAGTTCATCATAGCCTGCATCTCCTAAAATATGAGCGTTATACACATGTTTGAAATTCAATTCATCTTGCTTAAAGAGAATAAGTATCGTTTTCGCCATATTTAGGTTGAAATAAAGACTTGGCGTATAGGTAGATATTTTCAAATTTTAATTCGTTTTCATTAGTTAGTAGACCTAACAAGACATTAGTTTTACCACAAGAAGAAGGTACACTCAAAATTGCTCTATAGGAAACAGATAAAAGCTTACAATGCTTCTTATCACCATCGGAATATTATCGAGAAACACGATCGTCTAAGTTAAAATTATTGATTTAAAAAGTAATGACCATTACTCATCCTTTGTGTTTCGCCATATTTAAACGTTATTTTACAATACATCATACATTTTCAATAGCTTCGAAATACGCAGATATGTAATAATATACTATATACTCTTGTAGGTTATTCAACGTATCTATAGTAAACTCTTATGATTAATAATAATCTGTAACCTTATTGTTTTTTATTACATCACAGGTTAGATCATACGAATATAATTCAGGTTAGATTAGGTTAGAGCCTACGAATACATTTTTAGGGCAGAACGTAGGGAGCAGAGTAAGTACAAAACAACATACTTTCAGACAAGAACGTTTATTGATACGAGTAGTTTCGATGCTACTTAAAACATAATACATAACTTAAATATATAATATCTATTAAAATAGACCAGACCAGACCAGATCAGACCAGACCAGACCAGACCAGACTAGACTAGACTATAGATGATAGACAGTAAAATCATGAACAATTATACCGTCTGTAATATAATAGAGCTTACTTGATATTTTAAAATTAGTGGCTGAATCTAATTATTACAGAAATTCAATTGTAGAAACTGAAGATGTAATCTTTAAAACATCTAAAGTTAGAAGTTTTTAGTAGTCAGGTTAGATTAATAGAGGGTGTTATAATCAAATCGTTTTTAGAAACTATTTGTTTTGTAAGATTGGCGCCGTAAGGAAAAACAACATAGCTGTAGTCTTGATTTTGAAATTGAGATAGCTCGGGACAAAACGATGAATACAAAGTTTAGAAGTTTATTTCAAAATTTTTGTGATAAAAAACATTAATTCTTCTTTACTTTACTTTAAAACCCAAAATTGCATGATAAATCAATATAATATTAATATAAATGATTAAATTAAATGAAGCAATCTAGGTTAGACCCCCAAAAAATTATATTAAGGTTATAGATTTTAGACTCCGGTTGTTGCAAAGATTCAAGAATCTCTATTAAGATTAGTTCATAAAGCATTTATTAGGTTAGAGCATGTAGCTACTTACAAAAAATCTCTATTAAGATTAGTTCATAAAATATTTATTAGGTTAGACCATTGTAGCTACTTACAAAATCGTCATTAACATTCGAAAAACTTACATATAATATTAGTTGGGTTACAGTCTAGAAATATATTTTAGGTTAGATTTAGATCGCGCGCGACCTAAATCTAACCTAAAATATATTTCTAGACTAATTTTTTGGGGGTCTAACCTAGATTGCTTTATTTAATTTAATCATTTATATTAATATTATATTGATTTATCATGCAATTTTGGGTTTTAAAGTAAAGTAAAGTGGAATTAATGTTTTTTATCACAAAAATTTTGAAATAAACTTCTAAACTTTGTATTCATCGTTTTGTCCCGAGCTATCTCAATTTCAAAATCAAGACTACAGCTATGTTGTTTTTCCTTACGGCGCCAATCTTACAAAACAAATAGTTTCTAAAAACGATTTGATTATAACACCCTCTAGTAATCTACCCTGACTACTAAAAACTGCTAACTTTAGATGTTTTAAAGATTACATCTTCAGTTTCTACAATTGAATTTCCGTAATAATTAGATTCAGCCACTAATTTTAAAATATCAAGTAAGCTCTATTATATTACAGACGGTATAATTGTTCATGATTTTACTGTCTATCATCTATAGTCTAGTCTAGTCTGGTCTGGTCTGGTCTGATCTGGTCTGGTCTATTTTAATAGATATTATATATTTAAGTTATGTATTATGTTTTAAGTAGCATCGAAACTACTCGTATCAATAAACGTTCTTGTATGAAAGTATGTTGTTTTATACTTACTTTGCTCCCTACGTTCTGTCCTAAAAATGTATTCGTAGGCTCTAACCTCAAGCTACCAATTTCAAATTCCAAAAAACAAAACGCCGTATCGGAATCAAGTTGTCGATAGGCTTCGTCTACTGTATACCTTAAAACAGAGGGGTAGCAGTAGTTTAGAAAACTAGGATGAGATTATTTCAATTATTTCTGAGCTTAAAGAAGAAGGTATTATAGAATAAAAGATAATGGTTATACAAAATGTTACCCTCAAGTATACTTTTCTATTTTGTTGTTGTATATTTGTATGTTAGAATATAAGTTGTCTAGTTTCAAATATATATGTTAGAATATAAGTTAACTAGTTTCAATAAAAAAGTAAAATATTTATCTGTTTTATTTCTCCAGGTTAAGTCTTCAAGGTTCTCATAACTAGAGATATTGTAAGAGGAAATCACGTAAAGTTTCAAAGTTATAAAGACGTATTACAAAACATATGACATATGTTATAGATAGCCGCGTCCAGGACTTCTTTCTTACCTTCAAGTATACTTTTCTATTTTGTTGTTGTAACTATTTACATGTATGAGATAGTATTTAACATAATGTCCTTACATACTGGGTTACGATAGAGAGGGATAATCATACGAGTTGCTGAAATGTATGATATATTGTAAAATAACGTTTAAATAAAAGTTTACTTTAGATGCTACGAATATCTATATGGTGTATAAACAATAAGAACGTATATGTAGAAATCGCTTACAAGGGTAGTAGATATAACGAAAAGGGTTAAAATCTGTTCAAAATTACATTACGTCTAGAAAACTATAAATTAGATAATTGTAGCATACGCATGTTAAATGTACCTATTCTTCACCTCGTCTGTAGTAGATATAATGAAAAAGCATAAAAATCTGTAGTATAGGGTTTATGCTTATACTCAGGCTCGCAATCATATGTAACGTATCTACGCTTACATAGTATAATTATTTTCTCAACGTAGGATAGAACAACCGATTGCTCTGGTCGATCAGTATAAATAGACGGTTCATTGATGATCTGAACCAAGTCTAAGTTTTCAATCATTGAATTGCAGTAAATAGTATCAGAGTTATTAGTACATAAAAAATTAGGGTTAGCAAAAGACATGAAAATTGAATAATATATCCATATCGTAATACGAATAATACAAGGTCACCATTAGGTTTATGATAAACGACTGCAATTGTTTGAAAAGAAGCTGACGAGAAACGCGATCAGTCGTGTAAATATTTAGGATGTGATAAAATAAAATTATTTTTAATATTTTAATAATGTTTTATTTCAATGATATATAGTTATATTTTATAAGGAAATTGAAAAACATATTAAGAACATAATTTGATGTACTAATTACATATTAATTAAACATATATAGAAGTAAACAAGGGTTAGTTTAAACGATAAATTACATTATTAAATTTTCAAATCAAATCGTCAATTCGACACAACAGTACAAACTTTCATTGTAATGACTACAGATACATAGAGCGAGGTAAAGGATCTAAAGAACAGCATTCTAGTAACAGTTGACAAAGTAGAAGCTAACAATATGAATTTACTAAAGGAGGCAGAAGAAACAGGTGTCTTTGTAATCGACAATTCTAAAACTTCATAGAGAGTTTTAAGGATTCTACTGTAGACATTAGATTAGAGCTCCGATTTGTAAGCAATATTTGATCAGATCAACTATAATTTGGTCAAAAGTGGAAATTAAAAGGTTAAGCTAGTGACAGATCGAATTCAATAGTCATCATTAATAAAAGTAACTTTTTCAGTCAGTCATGTATTTAGCTACTATACTATGTAACGTTTATAAATAAATAATACATCATTATAGAATAGTCTTTGATTATTGCTCGTAAACTGTTAAAAATCTAACATTTCCTTTAAATGACCTGTTGATGGTATTAAACCTATGCATAACCGTTACGAATTTTTGATATTTACATGATTCGTTGATAGAATACAATGCGTTTGCTGAAACTGTGACTAGACATATACATATACCGTAATGAAAATTATTAAGCAAAAGAAGTCGCTAAATATATTTAACTTAGACGATCATGTTTCTCGATAATATTCCGATGGTGATAAGAAGCATTGTAAGCTTTTATCTGTTTCCTGTAGAGCAATTTTGAGTGTACCTTCTTCTTGTGGTAAAACTAATGCCTTGTTAGGTCTACTAATTAATGAAAACGAATTAAAATTTTAAAATATCTACCTATACGCCAGAAACTCATCCAGTTTTTGTAATTGATTGTTAAAGGTAGGTAGAGAGTTTTAAGGATTCTAAACTTCTAAACTTTACTTTAAAACCCAAAATTGCATGATAAATCGATATAATATTAATATAAATGATTAAATTAAATGAAGCAATCTAGGTTAGACCCCCAAAAATTATATTAAGGTTATAGATTTTAGACTCCGGTTGTTGCAAAGATTCAAGAATCTCTATTGAGATTAGTTCATAAAACATTTATTAGGTTAGAGCATGTAGCTACTTACAAAAAATCTCTATTAAGATTAGTTCATAAATTTTTATTAGGTTAGACCATTGTAGCTACTTACAAAATCGTCATTAACATTCGAAAAACTTACATATTATATTAGTTGGGTTACAGTCTACGAATATATTTTAGGTTAGATTTAGGTCGCGCGACCTAAATCGACCTACTTCAGTTTCTACAATTGAATTTCTGTAATAATTAGATTCAGCCACTAATTTTAACATATCAAGTAAGCTCTATTATATTACAGGCCGTATAATTGTTCATGATTTTACTGTCTATCATCTATAGTCTAGTCTAGTCTGGTCTGGTCTGGTCTGGTCTGGTCTGATCTGGTCTGGTCTGGTCTGGTCTGGTCTGGTCTGGTCTGGTCTGGTCTGGTCTGGTCTGGTCTGGTCTGGTCTGGTCTAGCGTAGTCTTATGAACCCTCTAGAGGTCGAATTAAGGCGCATATATTCTGTATATAACCTCTTAGTTAATATAGTATTATATAAAATAATTAGATATAGTTATATTTACTATCTATTCTTTTAAACTGTTGTTATACCTACCATGTTTACTTTATAGTCGAGTATGTAGTACCATTATTAGTGTATACGAAATGTACTATTTTAATAGATATTATATATATAAGTTATGTATTATGTTTTAAGTAGCGTCGAAACTACTCGTATCAATAAACGTTCTTGTGTGAAAGTATGTTGTTTTGTACTTACTCTGCTCCCTACGTTCTGCCCTAAAAATGTATTCGTAGGCTCTAACCTAATCTAACCTGAATTATATTCGTATGATCTAACCTGTGATGTAATAAAAAACAATAAGGTTACAGATTATTATTAATCATAAGAGTTTACTATAGATACGTTGAATAACCTACAAGAGTATATAGTATATTATTACATATCTGCGTATTTCGAAGCTATTGAAAATGTATGATGTATTGTAAAATAACGTTTAAATATGGCGAAACACAAAGGATGAGTAATGGTCATTACTTTTTAAATCAATAATTTTAACTTAGACGATCGTGTTTCTCGATAATATTCCGATGGTGATAAGAAGCATTGTAAGCTTTTATCTGTTTCCTATAGAGCAATTTTGAGTGTACCTTCTTCTTGTGGTAAAACTAATGTCTTGTTAGGTCTACTAACTAATGAAAACGAATTAAAATTTGAAAATATCTACCTATACGCCAAGTCTTTATTTCAACCTAAATATGGCGAAAACGATACTTATTCTCTTTAAGCAAGATGAATTGAATTTCAAACATGTGTATAACGCTCATATTTTAGGAGATGCAGGCTATGATGAACTTAAACATTTAAACGCATAGTATAATTATTTCTCAACGCTGGATATATATCGATATTTTTCTAGTTTGATTAAATCCTATAAGTTATATTCATATCGCCCTCTAGACGTAATGTAATTTTGAACAAATGCTAGCCTTTTTCGTTATATCTACTACCTTGTAAACTGTTTCTACATAGGTGTTCTTATTGTTTATACACCATATAGATATTCGTAGCATCTAAAGTAAACTCTTATTTAAACGTTATTTTATAATATATCATACATTTCAGCAGCTCGTATGATTACCCGT
The DNA here is from genome assembly GCA_929113105.1 of Agrypnus murinus. Taxonomy (NCBI): domain Eukaryota; kingdom Metazoa; phylum Arthropoda; class Insecta; order Coleoptera; family Elateridae; genus Agrypnus; species Agrypnus murinus. The sequence continues at coordinate 251,974,630 of OV816024.1, read as the reverse complement.
CTCTATCGTAACCCAGTATGTAAGGACATTATGTTAAATACTATCTCATACATGTAAATGAACATTTCTTTAAAGAGTTTGTTAGGTCACCTAATCTGTTATAATATTACTATGATATTAGATCTCGTCGATTACAGTTTTACCATTAGGACATACTTAGCATACGGGTTAACACAAGGGTGAGTAATTGTCATTTAAAACAATAATTTATGTCGCTTTTAAGATGATGATCTCTTAACAAATTATTTAGAAAATCTAAATTCCTTTCAGTCATTCGTAAGAACGTTTGTTTATTTATGGTTTGAAAGCAGTTTTAAAGAATGTCGAAACATGGCTAATTAGTTTGTACGTATTTTCATGCAAAAACATTTAGTTTGAAAGTTATTTCTTAACCAGTTTTAGCTATAGATAATGTTTTTTTTTTAATTTTAAAAATAATGCTCTACAGTATTCGATATTCTTAAACGTTTCATTTAAATAAAATTTTATGAAATCATAACGACCCTAATTGTTTTCTTTCAAATTAGAATTTGCTTTACCTGTAAACCGTATTTTAAATGTTTATGACGTATATTTAAACAGGTCTAATGCATCAGAGCTAATCCGACAGGTAATTGACAGTAGCTTTAGAGTTACTTTGTATAGTTGAAAATAAATTTTTATTATTACGCTTCTACATATTAAATTGTTTTCGCAGAATTACATGACGACCTATAGATAAATATCAAATAGGACTGATTTATTTTAAAATAAATTTATGAGAGAGAGATGACAAATAATATATAAAATGAGATGTACAGAATGAGATATCAGTTATGTAAATGGGGGATGAGATATGTAAATGATACCGTGAATTAATTTAATTCGGGCATGCATATGATAAATGATATATGTAAATGGGGGGATGAGATATGTAAATGATACCGTGAATTAATTTAATTCGGGCATGCATATGATAAATGATATATGTAAATGGGGGATGAGATATGTAAATGATACCGTGAATTAATTTAATTCGGGCATACATATGATAAATGATATATGTAAATGGGGGATGAGATATGTAAATGATACCGCGAATTAATTTAATTCGGACATGCATATGATAAATGATATATGTAAATGGGGGATGAGATATGTAACTGATACCGTGAATTAATTTAATTCGGACATGCATATGATAAATGATATATGTAAATGGGGGATGAGATATGTAAATTGATTAATTCGAGCATCCATATAAATTTTTGCGCAACATTTAACATTCTAGTGTAATGATTCATTGTTACGAGCTCTAGGAATTTTAAGTCCGTTTATTATTTTGTTAGGATTAAGATTTCTTTGCGTTATTTTAAAACGTTGTTCGTCGAAATAATCATATAGATTAATTATGCTTAATATGAATTTTAGTTCGTATAGGATTAGCGCTGACGCGTAACTATTTAATAAATACAACTTTTACAGTCTTTTAATAGATTACCTCGTTGGTGTAGTGGATGCATTGGCTGGCTACCATTCGAGCGGTCCCCGGTTCAAACCTTGTTAGCTCCATTGGTGTTTTATAAAAAATATAGCGGGATGCCTATCAACAGGCGCATAGAAATCTACTATACCGACTTCAGAGTGAATTCAAATCTTTCAGCGGGAAACATTGACAAGTTGGAAGTGACAAGTGAGAGCGAGAGAGAGGGACAGAGCGAGAGAGAGAGGGCGAGGGCCAGAGCGAGAGAGAGGGCTAGAGCGAGAGAGAGGGCCAAAGCTAGAGAGAGGGCGAGAGCGAGAGAGGGCCTGAGCCAAGCGAGAGCGAGAGAGAGGGCCTGAACCAAGGGAGAGAGAGGAATCTACTATACCGTTGACATGACGTCACCGATAGATGGCAGTAGCAGTACTAAAAATTCAAATCCAAGGGCGGGAAATCTAAGATGACAAATTGAAAATGATAGATACAAAATGGCGGATATGTAAATGACATTCAAAATTGACAGATTCAAAATAACATTTCAAAATGGCGATTCAAAATGGCGATTCAAAATGGCTATTCAAAATGGCGATCCAAAATGGCTATGCAAAATGGCGATTCAAAATGGCTATTCAAAATGGCGATCCAAGATGGCGATTCAAAATAGTGATTCAAAATGGCTATTCAAAATGGCGATTCAAAATGGCTATTCAAAATGGCGATTCAAAATGGCTATTCAAAATGGCGATTCAAAATGGCGTCGACCAATCAGAAGCAAGGGGAGGAGCTAACAGAAGGGAGAAGGTGAAAGGGGCGTGGCCAAAAAAAAGAGTGGGAGGTATCTCAATGGGTGGAATACCTACTTAGGGATCATAAATTCCTACAATAATGTAGACTCTTAAAGAATCATTTTAGTCATACCTACCTAGCGATTGTTTGACATAAGTCGAAGTCAATTTAAATTAAAACGTTTTTATTTTGAATTAGTTCAATTCTGTATCGTCTTACAATACCTTTTTTGCTACAAAATAGAACAAAGAACATTTATTCTGCTCTTATTTTCACAATGGGCAACAATTAGAAATCGAAAAAGGGAATTATTCCGTCAATGCATGTAAACAAAGTGTCCAACAATTAAAGCTCTTATTTATGCTTTAATTTACGATATAAACAATAATTGTGTAAAAACTATTTACTATTAATTCTAAACTATCAATTAAATTACTTATTTTGTCAAGTATGACTGTAGATCTTTTTTGTAACTGCATGAGAGCAACACAAAAGTAATTTCAGCTCCGAAACTATTAAATTCCAATATCGTTACGTCTTTATCGAAGAACGTGTTGTTTAAAAAGATCAAAAACAAAAACGTGATACCTAGTTAATTTCATATATCAATTTTGTCGTCATGAAGCAGGTGCTTTCAGGCCACGAATCATGAAAAAGTTACAAATACATATGCTTATTTACACATTGTCGTAGTTTTTATGATATGATTTGAAATATAGGCATCAGTAAATACAAACATGTTAGATGGGTTGCATAACTTGATGTTTGCTGCAATCACGGTAAGACCAGAAGTAATGTTTGCTGTAAATGTTAGCTGTTTTCAAAGCAATTTTGGTGCTGCTAAAATACAACCCCCAAGAATGTGCCATTGAAGGATACTGTGATGCGAATTATGCCAACGATGTTGATACCAGGCGATCCACAACTGGTTACGTGTTCAGATTGGCTGATGGTGCAATTACTTGGTGCGATCGTCGTCAGCATTATAGTTGATCATCAACAACCGAAGCTGAGTTTATCGCAGCAGCAGAAGCCAGGAAGGAAGTGCTGTGGATCAAGAATTTGTTGAGAGAAATGAGTGAAGTTAGTGAAAAGCCAGTTAAACCAATGTGTTTGCATGTTGATAATCAAAGTGCTATAAAGTTAATTAAAAATTCAATGTTTTACAAGCGCAAAGACATTAAGTATAAATTTATCAGAGAAAAATTTAAAAATAATGAAATAGATGTACGATATATTCCAGCAGAAGATCAAATTGCTGACTTGTTAACTAAAGCTTTGCTCATAATAAATTTACACACTTAAGAAATGATTTAGGAATGATGAGGTTGTGCGATGCAATGCTTTCTTCAGCAGTTTAATTCTATATATTTTTTAAATGTTGTGTCATTGTACACTAAGTAAAATGGCCGGCCGAGGTGTTATCTGTGGAAAGTGCAGTAATAAAACCAGTAGATATGATGATGTTATTGACTGTAGCGGAAACTGTAAGTTATCTTTTCATATTAAGTGTGTTCAAATAACTCTTGAATCTATGCGCGATATGATTGAAAACAAAACAATAAAGTTCTGGAAGTGTTTTAAATGCACTGAGGTTTTAACCTCAAATTCTGCCAGTAATGGAAAAGAATTTCAACCTATTACACCTATGTTAATAATTAATTCTGCATCGCCTGAACTCTTAAATTCAACCAATATGCAGACTGTTACAACTACAATTGGAACAACCACTGATCAACATCTACAAAAAATTATCGCCCAGCTAGAAATGCTGCCGTTACTTCAAAATAGTGTCACGTGGGGTTTTCGTGACTGGGGAACGTAGTCAGAGGTAGAAAGAAATCAAACACAAGTTGTAAAAAACAACTATATACTAAAGACAATAAACAGAGTACAAAAGGTTTACAGACATGTTGACATATTGTGAGAACTTATATGTCCTCCTAAACTAATACAATACAGGGGAGGCTGGAACCAACCCTGTTATAGCACTAAGTCTACAGACTAAGCATAGGGGATAACCTCCTGGTAACTAAGCCGGGTAGCCTGGTCACAACTACCCATAATTTCGCATAGAGTAGGCGATTTAAGCGCCGCCTACTTAACTAAGCAAACTAAGCCATAATTAATCAAAAGACACTTTCCCGCTTGTTCTTGATGAGGCTTCTAGTGAGTCTTGGCACAGACTGATTTGAAGCCAAAACAAGCGGGTTTATATATTGCTGAAGGCGGAAACGTTACTGAATTAATTGAATACATTAAGTGGAATACGAAGAACACATGAATACTTAATAAGATCCAAACTGTATAAATTATTCTAATGAGATACAAATTGTATAAATTATTCTGCAGACTGTATAAATTATTCTAATGAGATACAATCTGTATATTTTATTCTAATGAGATTCAATCTGTATATTTTATTCTAATGAGATTCAAACTGTATATTTTAGTCTAATGAGATTCAAACTGTATATTTTATTCTCAAGGCTTATGCAGATTGTGTACCGCGCGTGGCGGCGTGTGGGCGAGTATCGCACTACTCTTGATACTAAATGAATGCAAGTTGAAATGTTACAAAAAGGATTTCATTTAAAATAATTCCGTTTGTGACAACAGCATTCAACAGCTCACACATACAGTTAGTAATCTAACTACAAAAATATCAGAAATGCAAACTGAAATAAAAGACATGTCAAATCGTCTGAATGTAAATGAAGTTAAAGTTCTTGGCCTCCAAGAAGATCTTGATAAAAAGGATAAAGAAATTCAAGACTTAAAATTTGCTTTAAATAACCTTGATCAGTACAGCAGAAATAAGAATATAGAAATTCGTGGCTTAAAGAATGACAATGATGAGAATTTACTAAATAAACTAGATATAATTGCTAAAAAATTAGATTTTCTACAATATAATAGAACAGATATTGAAGCTATTCATCGTTTACCAACAAGAAACAATAACAGACCAGCCCCCGTTATAGTTCAATTTCAAACGATACGAGATTATTTTATAGAAAGAAAGAGTAACATAAATATTATCAATAATGATGTTGTGCCTAACTCTGGAAATGAACGCATATTCATAAATGAAAATTTAACACCACATAATAAAAATTTACTTTGGAAAGCTACTCTTGTAAAAAAGGAATTACAATATAAATATTTGTGGACTAAAAAGGGAACTATATACATGAAAAAGGATAACAATTCTAATTCGATAAAAATTTTAACCGAAAGAGATTTACCTTCGCAATAAGGTTGTCCCAATCCAGATGTATATGTCAGTAAATGTTATCCTAAAGAAGAAATTTCGTTATGTTATCAAAACGTTCGGGGATTAAGAACTAAAACTAATAATTTCTATCTGGAAACATGTACTAGTGATTATTCAATAATTGCATGTACTGAAACGAACTTGGATGCAAAAATCTTCGACAGCGAACTATGTAATGATAGATATCAGGTTTTCAGGAAAGATCGTGATTTGTTAGCTACTGGCTTTCGTTGTGGGGGAGGTGTCTTAATTGCCGTTGTTAATTTTATGTGCGAAGAAATTCCAGTGTTGTGTTCCGTCGATACATGTGATATCGTTTGCGTTAAAATATCTATAACTCATTTTTATGTTATAGTTCTATATATACGACCACAAACAAATATACAAGATTATAATTTAATTTTTGATAGTATTTCAGCATTAAATTTTATTTTTACATCCCAAGTTCTAATCGTGGGAGATTTCAACTTATCTGAAATATATCATTATTATATAAATAACAAAGATGGTGTTAATATTTCTCAATTATGTAAAAATTTTATTAATTTTGTGTCTTTTCTGGGACTTGAACAGCATAATATCATTACAAATCACAATGGCCGCATTCTTGATTTGGTTTTATCTAATATGAACCTTACTGTTACTGAAGAGGTGAATGCTTTAGTACCCATTGATTTACATCATCCTTGTTTAAACATAGAATTTCAAATAGAGGTTTCTAGGATTAATGTTGTAAATTTTAACAAGGAAACTTATTTCAATTTTAAAAAAGCAGATTTCTTATTAATGTATAATCTAATTAGAGAAATTAACTGGGAATGTTTAGACAGCTATACGGATGTTAATGAAATGGTTGATAAATTTTATGAATTGTTGTATCGTGTATTTGAACAAACCGTCCCTAAGGCAACTAAACGGAAAAGCAAATATCCACGCTGGTTTAATAGTGAAATAATTAAGCTTATCAAGTTAAAAGAAAAAAGCAGACAGCTTTTACGTAAAAATGGTGATGTTCGGCATGCAAACGATTTCAAGTGCTTAAGAAAGGAATTAAAGATTAAATTAAAGATAGCATATTCTAATCATATTTACAATATTAAAGAAAACATTTTAAGCGATCCATCCAACTTTTGGTCGCACATAAAGTCTAAACGGGAAAACACGAGTATTACGATACCTATGGTAATGAACGACAATATCTTAAACTCCGCTCAAGATATCGTTGAAGGATTTTCGAAATATTTCAGTAGTGTGTACTTACCTAAATCATTTAATAATCTTAATAATTGCTCAAAAGATGTTACTTTTAATTCAGTTATGTTATGTAAAATCTCGGAAAATGAAATCAGAAAAGCGATTAAAAAATTAAAAAACTCCAAGTCTGTGGGACCAGATAATTTTCCAACTTACATAGTAAAAGGCTGCTCTGAACTTCTATGTCTTCCTTTATATATCATTTTCAATTTAAGTTTAAAAACGTGAACATTTCTTACAAAATGGAAAATTTCGGAAATATCTCCGATTCATAAAAGTGGAAAAAAGAATGTCATTGGAAATTATCGACCGATATCTTTGTTATCGGTATTTGCTAAGATTTTTGAAACAATTATACATGATAATATTTTTAGACAAATTTCTTGCTTAGTATCACCAAACCAGCATGGTTTCATAAGCAATCGATCTACCACCACCAATTTATGTATATTTACTCAATATGTGTTGCAAGCCTTGGAGGATAAGTGCCAAGTTGACGTAATTTACACTGATTTTTCCAAGGCTTTCGATACGGTTGACCACAGTCTGTTACTTTCAAAATTAGAAACTTCTGGGTTTCATAATAATTTATTGGAATTGGTTAATTCATATTTAAATGAGCGTCAACAGTACATCTACTACAATGGCTATAAATCTACTGTTTTTTATGCTACCTCTGGAGTTCCTCAAGGTTCGGTACTAGGTCCTTTACTATTCACTATTTTTATAAATGACGTTTGTCAACATATCACATATTCGGAATATCTATTATATGCTGATGACTTAAAAATATTTAAAGCTATCAAAGGTATAGAAGACTGTGAAAAACTACAAGCAGATATTAATTCCATTTACAATTGGTCAGTACAGAATAAACTAAATTTCAATATTAACAAATGCAATGCCATGTCCTATTCCAGAAAACAATCAAATTTGATCTATAATTACAATATGAATTCAGTCTTAGTTACACGAGCTGTTTCAGTTAAAGATCTTGGTATCTTGTTTGATCCAAAACTTTCCTTTCAGACCCACATTGACGAACTCATTTCAACTTCATACAAGAAACTAGGCTTTATCAATAGAAATACTCAAAACTTCACTAATCCTACAGTTTTAAGCCGACTTTTTAATTCTTATGTAAGAGCCAAAATGGAGTATTTTGTAGTTGTTTGGAATCCCTTTTATAGTTACCAAAAGAAAGAGCTTGAAAATATACAAAAAAGATTTCTCAGATATTGTTATTATCGGGAACACGGAACCGTTTGCCAATTAAATTACAATGATCTACTAACTCATTGGAGTTATATCTCGCTTGAAAACAGACGATGTCATTACATATTAATGTTCTTAAATAGTAAATGGTCTAATGTCTGTTCCACACTTACTTTCCTTAATAAATATACATGTACCAGTAGCTTTTACACGAAAAACGGAATCATTCACATACGGTAATCCAAGAACAAACTACTTTATGAGATCGCCAGTAGTAGCTATGTGTAAATCTTATAACTCGGTAAATGCTGAACTAGACATTTTCCACCTTACTATAAAACAATTTAAAAACAATCTTGTCAAAATTTGCAACACCTCTGACATGGCGAACTAAATACAAACTCATCTAGTTTTTCTTTCTTTTTTTATAAGTACCTAGTGTCTACATATGTTTTTGTTTTCACTAATGTATTCATAATTTTTCGTTTTTATAATTTGTTGTTTATTTTTTCTAATATGTATATATAGATGTTTTTGTATTATTATTTTTGTCTTTATTCTCTAATTGAGCTCTTGAGCTTGTTGAATAAAATAATATTATTATTATTGTGTTCTGATATAAGAATTGTTGTGCTTGGTTGTTCTGTTGGTTCTTTATGTTTTTATGCAATAATAATTAGAAAGAAAGCATAGAATACAAGGGAGTGTTAAGAATATATTCCATGCTTTATTTCATTAATCATTATTTATATCATCATATATGTTGTTGTTTAAAAAAGTATATATGTCAAGTGATGCTGTAGTAAAACTGTTAACTGCCATGATTAAACTTATTTAATAGTCACTACTCTTTTATTGAATACTTTAAGAGTAACATAAATTATTGTATATAAAAAAGTGTCGATCCTTGTTTTGACCTGAAACAGATAAAGTGCATGTTAGTGGAGATGTATGCAAAGATTTATTGTCATACCTGCAGGTTTAATTTGTAAAGTTTTTCTAAGAGTTAACGTTTTGGCAGTTATTATTATTATAATTTTGTTGTTTTTCAAGAGTAAAGAGTATATGAGCTTAAATATTTCATTATATTGTTGTCAAATAGTTCTTTAGGTATAACTTAGATGTAAATGCAAATATGGGGTTGATTTCTTATAGAAAAATCTATGTCTTTAAAGACACATATTTCTGCGTTTTAGCTTGATAATCTGAAATTGTGATTTAACTGTTATTTTGTAAATAAATAAAGATTATTAAAAGTTTCACAGTTTTATTAAAATACAACCTGACAATATTGTTTCGACAGCTATGCTGTCATTATCAAAGGTAATATAATTATAAACAAACACGTCGCTAAGGTAGATACAAAATAGGTAACTAGATAAAATAATAATAATAATCATAATTAAATATCTAATACTTCCAGTAACGGAGAATTACTGAGCTCAAGTTGTTCATTCATTAAAGGTACCCTGAGTTTGTGTTTCTATATCTCAAAGGCTTCTAAAATGTCTAATTTGCGTTTGTTATTACAAAAATGTAGGAATTTAATATTATTTTGAGGAGTCATTGTGTGATTTGGTTCTAAAAGGTGTTTGGCGTAATTCGATTTTTCAGGATGTTTATTTTTGTAATGACGTACGTGTTCTTTATATCTTATGTCAAAATTACGAAGTGTTTGCCCAATATATACCGAACTACAAAAAGAACAATTTAAACGGTAAATGCCCGATTTCATGATATCATGTGTTCTGTCTTTAGCATTAAATAAAAATGAAAAAGTGTTAGTGCTGATTTTAAATGTTATTTTATAATTGTTGGTTTTTCTTAGTATATGTGCAATTTTTTCTGATATTTTGCCAAAATATGGTATAGATATGTAATTTGTGTCTTCTGTTTGATTGTCAATGGGATATATTCTTTTGATAGCTAACCTATAATCTTTTTGTTTAATTAAAGTGTCAATCATGTTCGGATTATAATGATTTGCATGTGCTAGTTGTTTAATGGTTGATATCTCTTTGCTAAAATCTGATTTTGTTAGTGGAATAGTTAAAGCTCTGTGTACTAATGATCTGTAGGCTGCTATTTTATGTGTATTATGGTGACAAGATTCATTTGGTATTGTTATGTCTGTTTGTGTTGGTTTTCTGTATATGGAAAATTCAAATAGATTGTCTGCGTTAATCTTGATATTTAAGTCTAGAAAGTTTATAGCCCTGTTTTGTTCTGTTTCTAGTGTAAATTTTATATTAGGGTGGATACTGTTTATAAGAATTAAAAATTCATTGATAACCTCAAAAGAACTGTCAAAACAAGCTGAAATGTCATCAACATAACGAAACCAGAAGATAATGTGTTTAGAGAGGTTTAATTCAAATATTCGATCTTCAAACTTGTCCATAAATATGTTAGCTAATAGAGGACTTAGAGAATTACCTATAGGTAAACCATCCTTTTGTAAATAAATTATATTATAAAAAGTGAAATAATCTTGACTTATACAAAGGTCAAATAATTGAATTAACTCTAACCTTTTAACTAATTCTATATTACTATTGATCAAGAAACTATCTAATAAAGGAATACATTCTTGTGGGGGTATTCTGGAGAACATGTTGCAAATATCAAAACTAACAAGTTTTGAATGTGGTGGAAGATATATGTTTTGCAGCTTATATACTAATTCTAATGAATTTCTAACAGAGTATTTCGATTTGTAACCTATCGTGTTAATAATCTGGTTCAGTTTTTTGGATAAAATGTGATTAGGTGCATTGATGTATGATACAACTGGCCTTATTGTCATATTCTGTTTGTGCGTCTTGACTAATCCATATAGTTTAGGTATTTGTGGGTTTTTATTAATGATTTGTTGCTTTTCTAATTCTGAAAAGCAGATATTGCAGTTTTCTAAACCTTGTTTTATTTTTTTTTGGAATTTTGTGGTTGTGTTTTTGTTTAAAGTTTCTAAATTTTCTTTATTATTAAATTCATTAACTTTTTGTATGTAAATATCTTTTGAAAGAATTACCAAAGTGTTACTGTTACCCTTATCTGCTTTAACAGAAATTAGATTGTTCTCTGTGATTTTCTGTTTTATAGATTGAAGAAGTGATATGTTAGATATTTACATACAAAAAGTTAATGAATTTATTAATAAAAAAAATTTAGAAACTTTAAACAAAAACCCAACCACAAAATTCCAAAAAGAAATAAAACAAGGTTTAGAAAACTGCAATATCTGCTTTTCAGAATTAGAAAAGCAACAAATCATTAATAAAAACCCACAAATACCTAAACTATATGGATTAGTCAAGCACACTGTCACCTAATCACATTTTCTCCAAAAAACTGTACCAGATTATTAACACGATAGGTTACAAATCGAAATACTCTGTTAGAAATTAATTAGAATTAGTATATAAGCTGCAAAACATACATCTTTCACCACATTCAAAACTTGTTAGTTTTGATATTTGCAACATGTTCTCCAGAATACCCCCACAAGAATGTATTCCTTTATTAGATAGTTTCTTGATCAATAGTAATATAGAATTAGTTAAAAGGTTAGAGTTAATTCAATTATTTGACCTTCGTATAAGTCAAGATTATTTCACTTTTAATAATATAATTTATTTACAAAAGGATGGTTTACCTATAGGTAATTCTCTAAGTCCTCTATTAGCTAACATATTTATGGACAAGTTTGAAGATCGAATATTTGAATTAAACCTCTCTAAACACATTATCTTCTGGTTTCGTTATGTTGATGACATTTTAGCTTGTTTTGACAGTTCTTTTGAGGTTATCAATGAATTTTTAATTCTTATAAACAGTATCCACCCTAATATAAAATTTACACTAGAAACAGAACAAAACAGGGCTATAAACTTTCTAGATTAAATATCAAGATTAACGCAGACAATCTATTTGAATTTTCCATATACAGAAAACCAACACAAACAGACATAACAATACCAAATAAATCTTGTCACCATAATACACATAAAATAGCAGCCTACAGATCATTAGTACACAGAGCTTTAACTATTCCACTAACAAAATCAGATTTTAGCAAAGAGATATCAACCATTAAACAACTAGCACATGCAAATCATTATAATCCGAACATGATTGACACTTTAATTAAACAAAAAGATTATAGGTTAGCTATCAAAAGAATATATCCCATTGACAATCAAACAGAAGACACAAATTACATATCTATACCATATTTTGGCAAAATATCAGAAAAAATTGCACATATACTAAGAAAAACCAACAATTATAAAATAACATTTAAAATCAACACTAACACTTTTTCATTTTTATTTAATGCTAAAGACAGAACACATGATATCATGAAATCGGGCATTTACCGTTTAAATTGTTCTTTTTGTAGTTCGGTATATATTGGGCAAACACTTCGTAATTTTGACATAAGATATAAAGAACACGTACGTCATTACAAAAATAAACATCCTGAAAAATCGAATTACGCCAAACACCTTTTAGAACAAAATCACACAATGACTCCTCAAAATAATATTAAATTCCTACATTTTTGTAATAACAAACGCAAATTAGACATTTTAGAAGCCTTTGAGATATACAAACACAAACTCAGGGTACCTTTAATGAATGAACAACTTGAGCTCAGTAATTCTCCGTTACTGGAAGTATTAGATATTTAATTATGATTATTATTATTATTTTATCTAGTTACCTATTTTGTATCTACATTAGCGACGTGTTTGTTTATAATTATATTACCTTTGATAATGACAGCATAGCTGTCGAAACAATGTTGTATTTTAATAAAACTGTGAAACTTTTAATAATCTTTATTTATTTCATGATTATGGAGTTCCACAAAATAATTTTGTTTATTTTTTCCAGCCGGATTTTGTGGAACTCCATAATCATGAAATAAATAAAGATTATTAAAAGTTTCACAGTTTTATTAAAATATACCTGACAATATTGTTTCGACAGCTATGCTGTCATTATCAAAGGTAATATAATTATAAACAAACACGTCGCTAAGGTAGATACAAAATAGGTAACTAGATAAAATAATAATAATAATAAAAATTAATAATAAAAATCATAATTAAACATCTAATACTTCCAGTAACGGAGAATTACTGAGCTCAAGTTGTTCATTCATTAAAGGTACCCTGAGTTTGTGTTTGTATATCTCAAAGGCTTCTAAAATGTCTAATTTGCGTTTGTTATTACAAAAATGTAGGAATTTAATATTATTTTGAGAAGTCATTGTGTGATTTTGTTCTAAAAGGTGTTTGGCGTAATTCGATTTTTCAGGATGTTTATTTTTGTAATGACGTACGTGTTCTTTATATCTTATGTCAAAATTTCGAAGTGTTTGTCCAATATATACCGAACTACAAAAAGAACAATTTAAACGGTAAATGCCCGATAAAGAAGACACAAATTACATATCTATACCATATTTTGGCAAAATATCAGAAAAAATTGCACATATACTAAGAAAAACCAACAATTATAAAATAACATTTAAAACCAACACTAACACTTTTTCATTCTTATTTAATGCTAAAGACAGAACACATGATATCATGAAATCGGGCATTTACCGTTTAAATTGTTCTTTTTGTAGTTCGGTATATATTGGACAAACACTTCGAAATTTTGACATAAGATATAAAGAACACGTACGTCATTACAAAAATAAACATCCTGAAAAATCGAATTACGCCAAACACCTTTTAGAACAAAATCACACAATGACTCCTCAAAATAATATTAAATTCCTACATTTTTGTAATAACAAACGCAAATTAGACATTTTAGAAGCCTTTGAGATATACAAACACAAACTCAGGGTACCTTTAATGAATGAACAACTTGAGCTCAGTAATTCTCCGTTACTGGAAGTATTAGATGTTTAATTATGATTTTTATTATTAATTTTTATTATTATTATTATTTTATCTAGTTACCTATTTTGTATCTACCTTAGCGACGTGTTTGTTTATAATTATATTACCTTTGATAATGACAGCATAGCTGTCGAAACAATATTGTCAGGTATATTTTAATAAAACTGTGAAACTTTTAATAATCTTTATTTATTTCATTCCACAAAATAAGGCTGGAAACAATAAACAATGTTATTTTGTAGTTTGGATATCTAGATTTGTGTAAATATTGTTGTATAGGGTATAAGAAAGCTTTTTGTAATCATAAATTAAATCAAGGATATTAATTATTTAATTCATATTTTAATATATAATTGAATGTATTTGAAATTTTATTCAATCGACATTTAATAGCCATCTTATTATTGAGTTTTAGCATAAGTATTTTGATACCATTAGAAAGAGGAACTTTTTGGCATTTGTCTTCCACAAGATATCACTAAAAAATTAGCCATTTTTCTTTTTTGTTTTTCAAAACATTTAAATACAGGAGGCACATTGGAGACTCTCTCTCTCTCTCTTTGTAAATTTAGTTGTTCCAAGCCATGCATTTGTGCCCAGAGCATAATTAAAAATTTTAAAGGTGGCGACCTCAAAATGTAAACAAAGTCCAAACGTCAAGTTATTAGGTTATGTTGATAAAACGTCAAAGTGTTTATTATTTGTTAAAAGTTTTTGAACTTAGTTAATGATTTTAATAATACACAATTTAATTTAAATAAATAAATAAACAGAGTGGTGAATTAATATTAATTTAATTTTTTTTGATGATATAATTTCAATTATATCCAGTAATACAGAATTATTTATGATTAAGATTTTGATTATTTGTAAATAGTGTAAGGTATTTATTTAAATTTTAAGTAAGTAATACGAATAATAGAGATATTATTTCTGAAGATAAAAAGAACCAGACTATCCCAGAATTGATTTTTCTTTTATTTAAGATCCAAATCTATTTTTATTTCATTAATTTTTAGTATTTCAATCTTAATTTTGTTTGACTGTTTCTTGTGTTCTGTTAAATAAATTTTGTCAGTAGGTATGGCGGCACCTGAGCCAGACTTTTTTAGTGACTTTTTTAGTGACTTTTTGTTTACGGTTGGTACCCCTGGGGGAAAAATCTAGTGACTTTTTATCTCTACCTCTCTCTAATCTGGTGACTCTTGTCTGTCTCTCTCTCTCTCTCTCTCTCTCTCTCTCTCTCTCTCTCTAGGTGGTTAAGTACGGAACCTGTATTACCGACATTCTGTATTACCGGCATTTGGTTCGTCGCTCTGCTAAATGATGTTAGTGTTGTTAGGGGAAAACAGATAGCGCTAGTGTCGTTTTAGGTAGTTTTCTCTCGAATCTGGTGACTTTTTATGTCGTTCTCTCTCTAATCTAGGGACTTTTTAGGTCGATCTCTCTCTAATCTAGTGACTTTTGGTTCGCCGTGCGTAGAAGTACGGAATCTGTATTACCGACGCTCTGTATTACTGGCATTTGGTTCGTCGCTCGGCTAGATGGTCGCGATGTTGCTGGGGTCTAATAGAGGTCGCTGGAGACTTCAGGTGCGGAACTCTGCTAAATCTTAACATTGTCGTTCTCTCTCTCTCTCTCTGTCGAATCTAGGGACTTTTTGGGGAGTTGGTACCGATCAAGATTCTTACGGTTCTGTACTCTGCTAATAATATTCGTGTAATAGTACCTGCTAATAGAGGTCGCATTAAAGAAATCTGTATTATCCATTACCTATGTACTGATGCTATTAGAGGTCGCATTAAAGAGCCTCCTCTCTCGCTCTCTCCTTCTCGCTCTCTCCTTCTCACTCTCTCCTTCTCGCTCTCTCACTTCATCCTAATGCTAGTAAATGAAACAACATTGGATAGAGGTAACCGTTACGTCTACTGTTCTGGGATTGGTTCGGGCGGCTTTGTTATTTTATACGTGAAAATAAAAATCGATAAATGTTTTATTGTTTTTTTAATTATTTTTCGTAAAGTTACACAATATTACTAATATTCTATTGTAAATCAGCTGTTACGTGTAGAACTAGGTGATTATAGTTATATATAGTATAATACTTTATTACTTAATATAAACTAGATATGAATCTCCTAGAATCAAAACTCACAATCTCCATTTTTGATGAAATTGAGTTGGCAACAGGGTTACGTTCTTCATGCCCCTAAGTATAAGATTCAAATACTATTTTGTGTGAAAACCCACAATATCCCATGTTAAATGTGTATTGAAAGTAAGACTTGTTGTCAAAACTCACATTATCCAATGGATGATGTGAGTTTTATAACTAAGCGTCTATTAACCTGTATCGGTTACAAAATTTATTTTCTCCACAAGGTTTTATTCCTTGTTATTTATTGATACCGAAATCAGGAACACCTGGAGTATAAATTTTGTTAGAGATATCTTTCTCAGGCTTTGGCAGCTAAAGCATAAATATGTTTTAAGCTCTTTCTTAATTAAATTTTTGTTTAATTCTGTTTCTGTTTAACTATGTGAAAACCTATTTACATCTAGGTATGTATCCTTTGAAACTGTAAAATCTGTCTTTTGCTAACAGAAGTATTTAGGTTTTTAGTATCACCTATGGTATAAAATGGAATACTAAATATTGGGTTATTTCTTTGGTAATTTATTTGCTTGCTGGAGAAACTGTATGAACTATGGAAGGACGCCTGTCCGACAATTTCATCTTTACCTCTCCAAGCATCATCTTCAACTGATAAGTTTTGCAGCACAACGGACCTTGTCTGATGTAGAAAAAAAAAGAAAAACTCATCCCACTGGTGGACCTGTGACCATTATAGGTATTTAATTTGATTAAAAATCTTATCATAAATAATTTCTCAACTAAATTATGTTTAATTGAACAATTGTACATTGGTGTAAATCATTTAGGTGGTACCATTTAATTGATATATTTTATTATTTGTTAACTAATTGAAGATTTTCGTAATTTGAAGATATCTTAATGTAGCTAGTCCATCATACGTTTTGTTGGAAGTTTTTACCTCTATCTCTATGATCATAATGCATTTAAAGTTATTTAACTGTAACTGGTACAGACTACTTCTGTTGTGATAATTTTTTGTTCTATTCACATATCTTAGATTTTTTTAACTTTATTAATTTACATACATAGGTGATACATTTTAAAGCTTTATATTTTTTGTAATCAATTTTTTTAACTTTTATTTCATTATATCTTAAACTATAGCTGCAAATGTCTGTTTTTCATTTCATCGCATTTCATGTGTTCCTGACCATTTTTGGTATTTTTTAATGGTGAAAATAATAAAAATACCTGGCGCCTTTTTAGTAAATAATCTTATGAACCCACAATACCCTGCTCTCCGATCATTTGGCTTCCGAGGTAAATGTATAAATGTAATTCTTTAGGAGAATGGTTATAAACCAATCGGAACCTTTCGTCATCTCGTAGTCTAACCGCAGACCATTGTGACATTAAATTGTGCAGTAGTCGTTTGTTAGATAAATCTGCTAAGCAACACTATTTTTCTAAAATCAGTGAATTAATATTATTATGGAAGTGTACGTTAATCCTGTGGTTGACGAAAAGCAAGAAAAAGGATTCGGAATTCCAATAGTTGGAAGAAAAATAAAGCAAAAACAGAAAGGCACTTACATTAGTTATAACTTTATTTACCTGCCAAACAAACAAATGATTCACAAACTAGGTAAAGGCGTGATCAGCAGCTGTGAAACACATTAAAATAAGATAACTGGGCATAGCTTTATTCCGCCATATAGAGTGTTTAGTTTGATAGAAAAGAAAATCAGGAAAAGGGCAATCATAGCTACACCTAAGGAACTTTTGGACATTGTTGCTGAACATGCGACTGTGCAAATTGTTGAAAAGTATTGCGAGATTTTGGACTACAAGGAATCTATGAAAATCATTACCGCAACGACATGGGAGTCTATAAGAGTTTGTTTATGAAGCAAAAACGTGAAACCAATTTAATCCCCATAACAATTCCTGAAGCTAATAGCGTTATCAAGGAGAAGAAAAGTGATGTCGAAAAGTTGCTTACTAAGCACTACGGTAAAAAATGGAGGGAAATCGCTAGAGTTTTTTGCTTAAATTATAGATGCAGAAGAAGAAGACGTGGAAGACAACCATCAATGTGAATTTCGTGAAGAAGATGCAACCTTATTAATTTAAAATCAAAATAAAAGATAAATAGTTTGTTTTTATGTTTGTAATTATGATTGTATTCGTTTATTATGTTGTAATACTAAGTTTTTAAATTTAAAATAAATAAAAAGTTTGAGTGTCTGTATTTTTTTGCATTTCGGTATCAAAAATCGCATAATCCATACTTTGGAGCCAAAACTCACATTCTCCAAAATTAAGTTAATTGTACTAATGCCAATTAATAAATATATTGAAATGTTTTTATAGCATATGTTTCATTAAGCTATCTATGTACCAGGATATTTATTAGATTTCATGGAAAAACACTGAGAGCACATCAGAAAGTTTTTGGTCATTTCCCAAAAGTTGTGATTTTGGAGTTTGTGAGTTTTGATTCTAAGGGACTCATATGTTATATGAGCATATTACAAATTAATTTTCTAACAAAATAACTTAGATCAACTTATAGATATATATTCTAACACTTAACATTTACTTAATAGAATAATAACTATATATTAAACTTAAACCTCAACATACTTTATTTAATCTAGTAATATAAACTTCATATAGGTAAGAACTGTCATGGGAGAACATCTTCAGCCTTTATCCAGTACTTTTCGTTTAAACCAAGCCATTTGACGGAAATGTCACCATTGCTGCGGTGTTTAAGTACTTTTTCAACTAAGTAAACGTCTTGTTGTTTGGTTTTCTGCAACTCGAACTCGTAGAAAGCTCCTCGAACAGCAACCCCATGAAGATCTTCCAGCAGATATGTGACAGGTTTTGTAAATTGAACTTGAACTATTTTGAATAATTCAGTGGACCAGCTGGGCGTATATCCCTTAGAAAAGACACCTTTGAACTTACTAATACGCACGAGGTCATTCAAGTTTAGTTTACGCTTACTTCCTGCCGCGACATCAGCTTTTACATTAGTGTCATAAACGACTAGTTGGGTCGTAGGTGTAACAGTAGCAGGAGCTCGGCCTACCGTTCTATGTCTGGTGTTGTTATAGCTGTCAACTACCCTCTGTAATATATCTATCCATTTAAATGATCCTCGGTAGCTAAACTCTTTATACAGCTTTTGCTTAATTGTACGGATAACGCGTTCAACTATTGAAGCCTTAATTACGGAATATGTAGAGTAATGATTTATACTGTGCTCTTTCATTAATCGTTTAAAATGTTTATTGTAAAACTCTTTCCCGAGATCCGTCAGAAGATTCTTAGGTATGACCGCATTAGCACTCTTAAAAATGCTGCGGACCTGCTTTGTCACCTCTTCTCCGGATTTAGTTTTCAACGGACGTGCATACAGATATTTCAAATAACAGTTTATTATAAGCAGTATGTAACGATACCACTTATTTACTTTAGCATAGAGTATAAACCCGGCTAAGTCAACCTGGAACAAATCCTGGAAATTCTTTATTATAGTGTTATTACCAACAACGGTTTGTTTAGCACTCATCATAGAGTAATACAATTTTATTAATCTCAACGACACTGAGAGAGCAACGTCTCAAATAATTATATTAGCAGCAGCCGTGTTTGATGAATACTGAATAATGTTAAAAGCAATATATCATTATATACTTGAAATATTTTATTCTATGATGCCTTCCTCCTTAAGTTCACTTATAATTGATATTATTTCGTTTTCATTCTGTGGACTACTGTTGCCGGCACTCTTTACAGCATATAACAAACGTAGCCTGTCGACTAGCTCGTTAGCCTTATTCCAGTAGACGTATTCGACTTTGCAATCGCTTAATTTTTTTAAATTTGACGATGATGATGATAGTCTAATGCCTAAACCTTTGATTCTGGATAAGTTCGGTTTAATTATATAATCATACTTCCAATGTTTAACAGCTGTTAGTTTACCCTGTGGTCTATATGATTTCTTATGCGCATTAGTAAGGGCTATTATCTGCATATAATTATTGGTATCGTCTTGCGATGGTATAGACTCTAATTCTCTAAACGTGAGTAAGTCAAACAGACCGGGTGTTGCTTCGAAAACGTTGTTTTTAATTATGATGTTTGTATCACGCATAGTCATAGGGGAAGATGCAAATTCCCACGCGTCGTGATCAATTTTATATCTAATACCGAATCCCATACCTGTAAGCGGTTTCATAACACGTCTTAAGAATTCATATTTAGGTTGAAATAAAGACTTGGCATATAGGTAGATATTTTCAAATTTTAAACCGTTTTCGCTAATAAGTAAACCTAACATAGCATTAGTTTTACCGCAGGAAGATGGACCGCTCCATATTGCTCGACATGATACCGGTAACAAGTCGCCATGTTTTCTAACATCCTCAACTGATCGTTGTAAAGATGTATTACATTCGTCTAGGTTACATATGTTTAGTGACTTATTTTGTTTAACAACCTTCATTATGGTGTTACGTTCTTTTTAAAATAATAACAAAAGTGCTGGTTAAATCGTCTATTAATAAGAAATATTTATTTACAAACACTAATGAATACACTATAAATTAACGCTATGATTATAAACCATTAAAAACTATTATTTACAGACTATGAATTTCTAATACAACATTTATCTTTACATTCACTATTTATTTTGTGATACACAGTTAATGACTTGCTGTTGACTGACTCTTTTTATCTGCGAAGTCGGTTATATACCCTCATACAAACGTACTAGAAGCCGCTAGAAACTACTATATATTTCTAGAATAAACGCGTCTCGTTCACATGCTTGGTGCGATGAGTCATTCTCTCGAATGCCGTAGAATATTCCATTTGTTGTTCGAGAAGAGGTTCTTTCTTTTTCTCTCTTGTTACACTGCCCCCCTCTTCAAGTCTGTTCTGTCCCAGAACAGGTTTTATGCTCTGGTTCCTGTAGAACGGGTCATGACGATATCGACAGTCTTCACCTCGACTACACGTTCCATTACGGTAGAAGTAACAGTCTACACTCTTCGTTGGCCTTAATGCGGGCTGTGGATCAAAACTGCAGACGAAGATCTTGACGTCCGTACCTCTAAAGACAACTTCCAACATGTTTCTAACGATTCTCCAATCCAGCTGGTCCCGCCCACAGCCGAGTTTGGGAACTACCAATTTGTTAATACCCCTGATAAGCAACTCGATCCTCAAGTTCCATAATGCCCTCCACAAGTCGGCGTAACTCGGTTTCTGGTAGTAAAACTGCTTGGTTACCAAGTAGTAAATGGATCGGTCATGATCAGGCAAGCGTAAGGATTTCCCAACAGAGGGATTTTGTTCTCGAAGTTCATTCAGCCGTCCAAATTTATTTCTAAACACTACTGCGATCCCCCTGGACATACGGAGATCCTCGGAGACACAGTGGGCAATGGAATAATCACCAGGGACCCGGAAGAGATCTTGTTGCATCTCAGTCGTGACTCCGAATCGCGCTTTTCTAGTTCCAGAAAACGCAGCCATAAATTCTCTGAAGGTTGGCTAATCATCTCCAGGCCTTACGGTATTGATAGCCATCTCAGCCTCATCTTCCCGATCCGGGACTGCGTCATTATTTCCCTCATAGTGCGCCAGACGATTGGAGTGTATCACCTTTGGTTTCCCTCTTGGCAATTTCTGGATGCGATAAATCAAGTCATTTATTCGTTTCTTCACCTGGTATGGGCCCTCCCAATTCCGCTGTAACTTTGGAGAATAGCCACGACGTCTTTGCGGGTTGTATAACCAGACAAGCTCTCCAGGTTGAGACCCTCCTTCTTGGGCTCTCACATCGTACGTAGCCTTCATCCGGTCACTCGCGATTCGACTATTGTTTCGGGTTCGATCGTGAATATCCTCCAACTTCTTCTTTAAGTTGATGACATAATCATTGCCGGCTACCTCCTGCTCTACAGGTGGAGACCCAAATTCCAAATCACACGGTAACCGTAACTCGCGTCCAAACATCACAGACGCTGGTGACTGACCGGTTGTTTCGTGGACCGATGCACGATAAGCCATTAGGAATAAATGCAGGTATTGGTCCCAGTCTCGTTGATGATCGGAGACAACCTTGGCCAAATATTTGCCCATTGTCCGATTCATGCGTTCTACCATTCCATCGGACTGCGGATGTAACGGTGTTGTCCGAGTCTTGCGAATGCCCAACAATCGACAGACTTCTCCAAAGAGTACAGACTCAAAATTGCGGCCTTGATCCGAATGCAGCTCCATTGGCACTCCGAAGCGACTGAACAACTCTTTGACTAGTACGTCAGCAACAGTCGCAGCTTCCTGGTTTGGTAGGGCATATGCTTCTGGCCATTTGGTAAAATAGTCCATTGCCACTAAGATGTATTTATTCCCATCGTCGGTTTCGGGAAATGGTCCGGCAATATCTATAGCTATTCTTTTCAGAGGACTACCCACATTGTACTGCCTCATAGGTGCTCTTCGCTTCCCCAAGGGTCCGTTACCCGTGGCACATAGTTCGCATTTACGGCACCACTCTTTCACGTCTTCTTTACAATTGACCCAGTAAAAACGCTCTCTAACTTTCTCCAAAGTCTTCTTCACACCGAAGTGTCCTCCTGAGGCACCGTCATGGAGATGTCGCAATACTGTAGCCACTCGGCTTCTTGGAACCACGAACTGAGACCTAATGGTGGTGCCATCTTCACTCTCCAGTACTCGCTTCAGGAGATCGTCTTCCACCTTCAAGGACTCCCATTGGGCCCAATATGCTTTAAGCGTTCTGTTGAAAGGGCTGACGGCCTCCCAGGCAGGCCTTTCTCCCACGCGCTTCCATTCCAGTACCATTTTTAGTTCGGGATCAGCCTTCTGCTGTCGTTGCAATTCTTCCGGCAACCAATTGTCGTTGACGATGATAGTTCTTAATACTTGGCAAACCCTCTCTTCCAAGCGAGAGCAATGACGGCAATCCGTTGGACAGGGTCTTCTTGAAAGAGCATCGGCATTTCGATGACTAGTGCCCGCTCGATGTTCTGTGTCAAAGCCGTATCCTCGATCCACCTTGCGACCTGGCCTTCAGGATTACCGAATTGTAGAAGCCATTTCAACGCTGCATGGTCCGTCCTCAATAAAAACTTCCGTCCGTACAAGTATTTGTAGAAATGTTCGACGGACTTCATGACGGCCAATAATTCTTTTCTGGTCACACAATAATTCCTTTCGGCTTTCGACAAAACCTTACTAAAATAGCCGATGACCTTTTCTTGCCCATCCTGTACCTGAGAAAATACACCCCCAATGGCCAGATTACTTGCATCTGTGTCAAGTATGAATTTCCCTTCTGTCCGTGGATAGCTCAATATTGGTGCTGTTGTCAAGGCACGCTTCAACTGTTGGAAAGCCGTTTCGCACTCTCCGCTCCAAACATACTCGCGCCCATCTTCAGTTAACCTTGTTAGAGGCTTCGCTATATTGGCAAACCCAGGAACGAAACGCCTGTAGTAGGTACACAATCCAAGAAAACTACGAACTTGGTGTTTATCTTTTGGGGTTGGCCACTCTTGGACTGCACGGATTTTATAGGGGTCGGCTGCCACTCCATTTTGTGATACGACATGCCCGAGATATTTCACCTACCTCCGGAGTATGTGGCACTTTTTCGGACTCAATTTCAGATTAGCTGTACGCAGTCTCCGGAACACTTCCTCCAGATTTTTCAGATGTTCACTGAATGATCTTCCAACTACGATCACGTCATCCAGATAGACCAGGCAAGTCTTCCACGACAGCCCCCTCAGGATGGTCTCCATTAGACGCTCAAAGGTGGCCGGAGCGTTACATAGACCGAATGGCATAACTGTAAACTGCCATAGTCCGGAACCAATAGTGAACGCAGTCTTCTCTCGGTCTTCAGGTTCCATTTCAACTTGCCAATAACCACTCTTTAAGTCCAAAGTCGAAAACCATCGTGAACCAGACAGGGTATCTAACGTGTCGTCGATGCGTGGTAAGGGATAGCTGTCTTTCTTGGTCACGTTATTGAGCTGCCGATAGTCCACACAAAATTTCGTTGACCCGTCCTTCTTACTGACCACGACCACCGGTGATGCCCATGGACTGCTGGATGGCTCGATGACCCCTTGTTCTTCCATATCGGTAATAATCTTCTCGGCTTCTGCTCGCCTTGCTAGAGGTAGACGCATCGGCTGCTGACGGACAGGCATAGAGTTGCCTGTATTGATTTTATGTTTTACTATATCTGTTCGTCCCTTCTGGCTATCGTCAAGAGCGAAGATATCTTGGTATCGGTGAACCAAACCCTGCACCTCTTTCACTTCCGTTCTGTTAAGGTCTTCGCACGAACTAGTAACCATACCCACTAATTTTCCACCATGGTCTTTGGGCGCTGGTTTTGAAACATCAGCCATACACCTGGCTACTCGAAATACTGGCACACACTGTCCCACAAGGGTACTCTTCTTCAATGTCACTGGATCCACATTAACGTTCATAATTCTCACCGGTACTATCTTTCCAACCTTGATCAGCGCTTTTCCCACCAGTTTGCCACTATGGATTTTCTTATCACAGACAGGCTTTATAATTCGCACACATCATACCCGAAGATTTCCATCCAAACCTGCCTCGACAACCATCTCGCTTTGACCCGGCAATATCACATCTTCAGTCAGCAAAACCCTTACAACCGGATCTTCTCGTGGGTGCAACGGAAGTTCTTCGTTACCGACCTTCAAAACACCCTCTTTCAAATCCAACGTAAAACCAAATTTTCTCAGGAGGTCCATTCCCAAGATGAAGTCATCAGTGATATCGGCTACCAGCACCTCATGTTCACGTTCTTCACTTCCAATGCCAATCTTCATCTTCACCACTCCGCGTGTTGGTATCACTTCACCTGTTGCTGTACAGAGTTGAGTAGTTGTCGGTAACAATTTAATACTTGATTGTAGAACATCAGGGCGTACGATGGATTTTGTCGCCCCCGTATCAATAAGTAGTGGAACAGTTCGGTTAGCAATCTTTCCATCTACAAACAAACTGCCGTTACTATTCTTTGATGTTACGGCATGGATCGTGATCTCCGGGGCATCTTCACTCGCAGTCAACGTTCGCCCCCTCTTGCCAACCCCTTTTAACTTTTCCGACGGTTGTACTTTTCTTATTTTGGGACAACGGCGTTCTACATGTCCTTGTTCGCCGCAGTTCCAACAACGAGGCCCTCGAACTTCTTGATGATTCTTCTTACAGCTTTCTTCCTTCCGAAGAACTCTCAGTACTAACTCCTCTAGGTGATCCTTAGAACCTTCTTCTTCTTCCACAACGGCTCGAACACGCCCGTGACCTCGGGACGCTTGTTTTGCAGCTTCAAATTCTAAGGCGTGAGCAAGCGCATCATCAGTTGTTCTTGGTCGTGCCAGCCTCAATGATTGTTGTGTTTCCCCTTCTCATAACCCATCAATGAAGGTCTGCACAGCCAGTTGTCCCAGAAATGAATCGGGTGCCGTAGGGTACGCCAATCGGACAAGCTGCGCAACATCGGCTTCAAACTCCTGCAGGCTTTCTCCATTCTTCTGGATACGATTTTTCACTTGCGTGTGATACACTTGTTGAAGATGCGCGTCTCCATATCTCATCTCCAATCTAGACACTAACAATTGGTAATCATTTTCCTGTCCTGCTGGGATTGTTTGCAGGACGTTCAACGCGTCTCCACGCAAAGCCACAGTTAAAGAAACGGCCTTTTCCTTGCCTGTCCATCAGTTGGCCCCAGCAGCCGCCTCAAACTGTTTGTAGTAAGTGGACCAAGGTATCTTTCCATCGAATGTGGGTGGTTTTACTTTTATCCCTACGACAGGACCCTTTTCTTCTTTAAATTGTTTCTTTACGTCATTAAACGGCCTCTCAGAAGTTGAGGGAAACCGTAGTTGCCTCATTCTATCTTCCAGCATTTCGGTCATAACGTCTTTCTTAGTTGTTGGTGGTAATTGCATTTGGGCTATTTTCTCTTCTACCATCTTTATTACCCTATCTTGTTCCGCCAATCTACCTTCCAACAGTCCTAACGAGCTGGTATTCTTAAAGAATTCTTCGAAAACTTTATCTTCCAACGCTTTGACGTTTTCCAGCAATTCACCTTTAAGCCTTCTAGAGCTTTCTTCAGATTTTTCTAGTAATTCTACAAACCTTCTAGAATTCTCTTCGTGCTTTTCCAGTAATTCTTCTTTAAGCATTTTAGTATTTTCAAAAATTTTTTCTTCCAGTGCTTTAGTATTTTTAAGTAATTCATCTTTAAAAATTCTAGAATTCTCTTCGGACTTTCTAGAACTCTCTTCGTGCTTTTCCAATAATTCTTCTTTAAGCATTCTAGTATTTTCTTCGGACTGTCTAGAATTTTCCAACACTTTTTCTTCCAGTGCTTTAGTATTTTCCATTAGTTTTCTAGCATTCTCTTCCGACTTTTCCAGTAATTCCTCTTTTAACATTCTAGAATTCTCTTCCATTTTACTTAATAACAAATTAGTATCAATTGCGGGTCCAGGTATTTCGAAGAGGAAACTTTCAGGGTCTTCTTGCTGTTTCAAAAGCCATTCTCTTAGCCGATTTATTAACACGCTTTTAAGGCCCGTTGTGTGTAAATCTCGTTCTTCAAGTTCGTGTTTTAAGTCTATTACTTTGAGATCTTTTAACAATTTCATCGCCATTTTAATTGTTTGTTGAAATTATTTTTAACACTAAAATTTTATTCTCACAGCACTTTATTTAATTATTACGCGATTTTATTTATTTTAAAACCCGACACCTGTACACCACTGTTACGTTCTTTTTAAAATAATAACAAAAGTGCTGGTTAAATCGTCTATTAATAAGAAATATTTATTTACAAACACTAATGAATACACTATAAATTAACGCTATGATTATAAACCATTAAGAACTATTATTTACAGACTATGAATTTCTAATACAACATTTATCTTTACATTCACTATTTATTTTGTGATACACAGTTAATGACTTACTGTTGACTGCCTCTTTTTATCGGCGAAGTCGGTTATATACCCTCCTACAAACGTACTAGAAGCCGCTAGAAACTACTATATATTTCTAGAATAAACGCGTCTCGTTCACATGCTTGGTGCGATGAGTCATTCTCTCGAATGCCGTAGAATATTCCATTTGTTGTTCGAGAAGAGGTTCTTTCTTTTTCTCTCTTGTTACAATGGTATGCGTACGTGTCTAGTCACGGTCTCGTTAAACGGATTATACTCGATTAATGCGTCGTGAAGGATCAAACAATACGCCTTAGTTGTGTTTGTAAATGCTGCAGAAGACTCGAGTTCTAGTCTAATATCGACAGTGGAATCCTTAAAACTCTCTACCTGTCTTGAACAGTCAATAACAGAAACTGGATACGTTTCAAACGATTTGTAGCTGAGTAAACAGCTCTCAGCCGCACCTCTACCTATACCGTCATAGTAGTTCTCACGAAAACGAATATAATTCAGATACGCTGGAATGTAGTCCTTACGGTCGAAATCGAGATTTAAACGCTGATGTGGGAACACTTGCGAATTTAAATACAACTTAACGTCGACTAAGTTCGAATGAGTAAATGTAGTCGGATTACCCGTTCTTATACCCAGTTGACGCGCGTGTAGTAAAACTACAAAGACCCAGCGAGGTTTCTCTAGATCATTGGAGTTCTTTACGCGCCAAACCTGGTTTTTAGTAGTTCCCAACGAGGGTAACTCGTGTAATTCCCAACGTCTAAACGGAGCGATAATGGAAGAATTATCTCTTAAACTCTTCACCAGGTTCACTTTGCTTTCATCTGATAACAGTATATGTGGAACTTCCCACTAGAGCTTATCAATCTTGATATCTACATCGGTACCTGCATCACCTGCGTCGCTTTTATAGCAATTAAAATCGTTCTTGGCGCGAATTAAAACTAGCTGACAACTAATATGAGGTATTACTTTTTTATAATCCTCTGCAAATCCAAAATCCAAATGGCATTCTACACGTGAAATGAAAGACGTTATTCCCCTGGTTATGTAACAAATCATTATCGCTAGTAATCCCTAAGTTCCATGCATTGCAGGTTAAAGCTCTATCCTCGGCGCCATGTGAAACGAGACCTTTTATAGTACTTGTAATGCCAGGCTGTTTACATACATCTATGAGTTGATTTGCGCCTAATATTAGTTGGACTTCATCAAACAGAAAGTGGGCGAAATTGTTTACTAGAAGTAATTGCTTGTTTGCAGCACGCGTTATGCTACCTTTAACAAGTACGTAGCTGTCATACAAAGCTAAAACGTTATCGGAATTTTGTATGCTGATTCTAATGGTGTCGGAATCATTGGCGTTTAACATAAACGGCAGATAGGTATAAAAATCCTCTTTTATTATATCTGTATCGACGCGCGGCTTCCCAAATATGTTTAATTTATCAATAGTAAAGGTGTCGGTGTTAATATGCATTTTACTTCGTTTTGACGTGCTGCTGTTATCGTACTTTAAAGCCTAAAGATTCAAGAAATGAGCGACTAGGTTTAGTTAGTTTTAATCGGAGGTTTGCACTGGTCGACGTTCGACGGTGAATGACCTTTGATGGACATATGCTGATGTTTTTATATCTAAAGTTTATTTCCATTTTTTACGTTTAAGTTCTAGCCTGATGCTCGTGAAAGTATCTTCAGATAAATTTATCAACTCTCCTCTCGCGTCTACCCGTCTAATGGTAATGTTGTCGATCTCGGTGACAGTGATGGGAAAGTAAATCACATGCGATGGCTCCTTTTCAATCAGATAACCGGGTGGTAAGCAAACACCGAATTCGAAGATTGTATGACCTGATTGGTTGTTTCTATATAAGCCGCCTGTAATATTCGTGTCTACAAAGATGTTTGGAGTTGAAAGTATATCGACAATTCGATCTGATACGTGTCTACTACCTGGTTCTAGCACGCGCTTCTTAAATCCTAGTAGGGATCCTATGTTATCGGGTTTGGTAAAATCGATCAACTCGGTAGCGAATTCAATCTCACACTTTCCTGTATTGGTGTTAGCTTTGATTTGTAGTAGCAGCTCTCCCTCTTCCGGATCACCACTAATTTGATTCTTTATATAGTTAACGATTTCAGCCAATTCGTAGCTACCCGGTTCAATAGTTATTTCCTTTTCTCCGTAATAAAATTTATTTTTGCCTGGGTATATATTCCGTATCGTGTGACTTGTATATAAGCCGAGTAATCCTAGTGAATATTCGTAACGAACGTGATCTAGTGTTATAGGTGGCTAAATACGATCCGTAAAAAGCCTGTTCCCTGTACCGTACACCGTGGTGGTCCTAGCCATACTTCACCGATTTCACTTTCACCTCTCTTTTATACAAAAATCGTAGACACAGATGTCCGCAGTTGTATGTATTGAACTTTTGTTCTTGGGCTACGTTGTAGTATACGGCGCAGCGAGGCCCTAAATATTTCACAAGTTCAGCTGGTGGTCTTAGGTCTCCGAACGGGTCATAGTACAAAACCACGTTTCGATCCTTTCTATAAGCAACCCAATGAGTACCCGGTCCTCCAGCGTCGTCAAGATTAACAATAGCTCTTTCAAATTGCAAAGATTTCGTCGAAGGTAGACTTATTCTCATATAGACACCTCTAAAATAGGGTAGGTCTTTAACATGTTTTATTATATCTAGGTCTGTAAGTGGTCTCCGAGGCAAGTTATTCAGTTTTTTGATCCGACATATGGTTTTAAGAACAATGCAGCTCCGCCAGCTCTATTCGGTTTCAGGTAAAGGGCATTCCCGTTCTTACCGCCTAAAGCGATAGCTTCCATACTTTTATTATGCCGTGTAGTTTCTTCTAGCTGTCTCTTATTACTATTAGCACTGTTAACAGCTTTGCTACGCCCGAAGCGCCTCCTATAATTGCTCCGAGAGCCGAGAGTCTAGCAAAAATTGGTATGAGTGGTAAAATACCCCCTGTAGCTGTACGCACTGGAATAATTCGGGGTACTTTAACGTTTTTTCGACCGCCCACGTTTTGAATGATTCTTCTGGCAGCCCTCAAGGCATGATGTATTAAGTCTTTATCCGTGAGTCTCTTGCTTGCAGGATTCACTATACCAACAAGCTTCTTTAAAACGCCGCCTTTAAAAGTGACAATTTTCTTCTTCTTTTTTGTAACCTGTGTCGCTATCTTCATACCCATTCCCAACTTTTTTTTAGCCTTCATTATACCGGTTACAAACAGAGCTGATGCTTTTTCCCCTAATTTAGAGTCTTTAGCCTTAACACGCTTCCAAGCAGCTTCTTCTAATACACGATCTGCCTTGTGTCTACTGTTCAAATCTGAGCTTTGAGCGTACGAGATGTTGCATACACGCCTGGTCCAAAGGATTTATACCTTTATCGCCGCGTTGTAATATTTTAGATAATTTAGTACCTGGTCCGCAGTATTGATAGGAAGGAAGATGTAGTTCAATAGGCAGCTTGTCTATGAGCTTGTTAATAACACCGTTACCCTCGTGAACTAACATCTGGTACTGAGAGAAGAGACTGCTTATACCTGTACTTATACTCGGTCGTCGTGTCGGACTAATCCACATTCTGAAATCTCTGCATATAGATAAAGTCTCTATGATCAGCTTGTAAAACTTTACACAGCTGCTTTTCAACATCATGTATTCTTCTTTGAAAACGGTATCTGTCCGGAGCTATTGTTTGCCAGTCTCCCTTTCTCGCCTGTCTGTATGCATACTCCCATACTAACATATGATGTATATTATTCATGCTTACGTCAGCGAAACTTACTTACTTTTTGGCCTCCTGTATTTTAAAACGTTTGTTTCAGTTTTGTTTACGTCAACTGTAGCTTCATATTTACGCATGATGTCGTAAAATGACAAGCGAATGTGGTAAAAATACTAAAAAACACTGGGCAATTAGAGATATTTAAGAAACCAACTATTCTTGTAATAATTAAGTTTATGTAATAAAATACATGTTACCTAAGTTATTATTAAAAATATTTCGGGCTTTAATAGAAAAAATTAAAATTTAATTAATTTAAATCGCCGCAGCGCCATCTATTGTACGTTTGGAAACTACAAATGTCATCCAAGAGCACACTATTATGTGCATGTTTTGAATTATTTTTTTTTATTTTCTATAAAACTTGTCGGCCAAAAAATCTTATACAAATCTCATGCGTCAAGTCATTTTACAGGGCTCCAACTAATAAGGCACTCGCCCTACGGGCTCGTGCCTTAAACAAAGTTGTCGCCCTGTAAAGTTCGACTTACCGCATTCGAGTGTAAATAGCTATTACAATATCGATGTGTTGCTGCTACTACTACATATCGCTATGTTTGGAGAGTTACTGATACTAGTAAAACTAAAGCTTTGTTTAAATACATTTTTATTTCTTCAACGATACATTTAGACTAAGATAGAAAAAAATAACTGATTAGCGTAGATATAAGCAAACTAAGCATCTGCGTAGCATTCCCGTAAAGCTTACCGCATTTCCTATCTGCGCTAATCAGGCATTTGATATAATACACTTAAAACTAGAATAAAAATGGTGTCCATATCAATACGATTAGGTCAACCGATAGTAGTAAATTCCGTTATTAGTTGGCATTATACACTCTCTTTATGTTGTAAGAGTTCGTACGTGTTGCAGATTCGGCTATTAGGGCATCAAACGATGATCGCATAACTTTTTGAGTATCCTCGAGCGCTTGTACTTTATCTAATAATTTTTTGTAATTACTATCTAGGGTATTATTCGTTTCTTCTATCTTTGTCAACACACTTGAATGATTAGTATCCATCTCATCATTTGTTATTAGGAGATTTCTCTTTGTTTCTTTTTCCAACGTTGTTAGCAAACTGTTAAGTTTACTAGTTTCAATGTCAACCTTTGTTACCTTTTGCTTTAGATCTTTAATAGTGTTCTGAGTGTCGGTAGTCATTGTAATGAAGGTTTGTACAGCAGAGTCGAATTGAGTATCTACATAGGCTTTAGAAGCGACATCAGTACCATCTATAGGGTAACTTACTGAAACAATACGTTTACCATCTGCATTAAACTGCATTTGATCGTTTGTATGCATCGCTCGCTTGTTAAAATACTGCCTAGAGATTACATCTTTATCCTCTAGAGGTTCTCCTATATTACAAATTCTTCCATCTTTAGCATTATAGTACGATCCCAGTCCTTTATTCTCTAGTCTCAAACATTTAGAGAGTAATTTTCTTTCAACATCGTCCGCCGGTGGTATACTTTTTCGTCCAAACATCGTGGTCGTCAATCGGTCTTTTAACATGTACTAGTTTTTTGTTGTCTAACGTTTTGTTGCCGCTGCTTCATCAGTCATGCTCATCATAGCTCTGCCGAAGAGATCTACTGTGTTCATGATGACGTATGACAAATAACTGTCACGCACAGATTATTTATAGCTGAGACATTCATATCGCAATACTGTACATATTTCACTACGTCATGAGATTTATACAGTTCGTCGGATGTTCTCGGGCATAATCGTAGACGGTACTGCGACTTCTCGTAATCTGCTCACATTTAATTTAGTAAACATCGTATGCTTTTACCCCATTTTGAATAATTATTTCTCCGAATCCGGGGGGCTAAAGGAATGTTTTGATTCCGTATACTAGTATGAGGAAATGGAAGCTTCTGTTGTAAAAATAATTTAAATCCTAGGATCTAAGTTAAGTGTGCCTGAGTGGTGAAACAGGAATCATCGAGATATATCATAACTTATCAACAACGCCAGCTGACTGTAAAAGAATACATTCGATGCAAAATTACCAAAAATTTACACAGTATATATATAAAACAATCAAACCTTAGTTTGGTTCTGGTTTCTCAATGATAGAAAAACAAGGGAATTTTTTATTTTTTACTTTACATTTGAAATGTTCGAGTATTATTAGACAGAGAGAGAGATAGGGCAAAAGACCTATGTTCAAGAATTTTTACATGGCTTTTAGGGCTCCTTTTCGATATTATACGTAACTGAATAAGCAGAAATTATACAACGATGTCCATATCATAAAAGCATTGAAAATATGAATTATACAAGATATCGTAATTTTTATTATTATTTTAAGGGAATCTTTTATTTTTTATTTATACATTTGAAATGTTCGAGTATTATTAGACAGAGAGAGGGGAAAAAGACACAAGCAGATTATATCAATAATGGTAAGAATTCTTTCTTGGGACAGATGGGGCGATCAGATAAGGTTTCAAGAAAGTCATAAAACAAAAGGGTTTACCTGTCCGTGAACGGTCTAATTATTTCATGGATCGGTTATTCATGTCCTTCTTTTTAAGTAGATTTAAATGTTACACTCTATATACAGGTGGGGAAGGGTCTGACCGACTACCTGTACATATTCTTTGATTTTAAAAGTGTAGCTGTTTTAAATTTAAAATTATCCCTTGATGGTCGATGTTTAAGAACGGTCGTTCTCTTTGATTGTTTTTATTATTATTTATGCGTGATTTTCAGAGGGTACCAGTAAAATCTTATTGGTACATATTGTGTTAGTAGTAGTAGTAGTAGTAACATTGAGAGAGGTTAACGTTTATTTAACTAACTAATTACATGAGACATACCGTGTTGAACGATATGTAAGCTAGATATATATGTTAAATAATCGATTTAAACAGTATCAGTCTTTGGTTAATATCCATTGTCTCTCTCGCTATTCGTAAACTTGCTTAATAATTTTATATTTGAAGAATGCCTTCTTCTTCTTCTCAATAAAGCCCCGGTAAACTTTAATGGTTTGCCAAATGAGCAGCCGGTTTTAATGAGACGATCAAATGGTGAATTCACAAACAACCTTTAACCGTAAATAAACCCATTTTGTTGTTGTGTAATTGACGATTCTTGAGTTTCAAAATTTAAATTCAACGACAGCGGCAATAATAGCCGATAATTTAACTTTAAAGTAAAATGTTTCTGTTTATTAATAAATATCATGAAACAATTTTACATTTTATCTAATTCCCTTTCTTTTTGGGTTAAAGGAAGGTCTATATTTTTATTGTCAACATTAGTTTTAAACTTTTAAAGAAAATATCACAACCTACATATGAAGAGTGTTCATTTAGCGAAAAATCCTGACATCATATCCATATAAATAAAATGTTTCTTTGAAATTAGTAGCATATCGTTGGCCTGGGGTTTCTTTCTAATCCTCTCTCTCAAGACCTTTTTGCAAGAAAGATGTAATCTATTTATAAGTGTTTACCTGCTAAGGGTTTCAATAATTTTTAATTTTAATAAACTCCCCGGGTGAAAACGTACTTGCGCTCTAGTTTCAATAATTTTAATGAACTGAGGCTACTACCAGCTTATAAGCTTTATCGTTTTGAAATATCAACTTCACCCTTGCATATTTCTTACACACTATGTATACAGGTAGAAGATTGCTTGTTATCAAGCGATCTTCAGCTTTATCGAAAATGAACTCTTTTATTATACCTTCGCACCTGGTGTATGATATCAATGATCTACTACTATTGTTTTGAAATGTGTGGGGAATATACGGTCGAAGTAAACTATACAAATTTATTAGCTTCGATATGTCGCGAGTGACCGGTGGTGGTGGCGGTATCTTTGACAGGCTAAAACATCGCTGATTTAACGAAGATGAACCCTTTCATTATGATTTCTCTCAGGGTAATAAATCTAGATATTATCTTTATCAGGTGTTAAGAACAGCTGCATTTGGGTCTCCGGGGCATGCAAGCTCATTCTTGTAGATTGAGCTGGCTATAAAAACCAGCTTCTCCCTACACTGTCTTTAGTTTTATTCTTGTTGACGTTGCGGTTAGTGATATTTATTTCTAGCGCTCCGGTGATATTATTTTTACTTAATTAGTTTTTCTCGGTAGTGTTTGCTTCAACATTAAAAACAGGTATGTTAAAACTAATTATTATTACTATTAACGTGTGCATGTTTACGTAGAAAATTTTAAGTAAAAAATGCTATTATTTAAATCTAACATGTGTGTGTGTGACTTTGTTTTTACGTAGAAGATTTTAAATAACAATGCTACTATTTAAATCTAACATGTGTGCGTGTGTCTTTGTTTTTACGTAGAAAAATGGACTTGTTACAACAATTGAACAAACGTTCAGGCAGCAGAGGCGGCCTAAAACCTATCAAGAAATTGTGCGACTACGGTGTCAAAGAGGTCGTCGAAATACTAGTTCAAAAGGGTCGCTTGCCGTGATAAACGTCAAAGTGTGATTATTGTTGCTGAAAAGATTTCTACCTAAGCGAATCAGTGATAAGCTGACGGACGAGAGGGTTAAGGC
This sequence comes from Agrypnus murinus, assembly GCA_929113105.1. Taxonomy (NCBI): domain Eukaryota; kingdom Metazoa; phylum Arthropoda; class Insecta; order Coleoptera; family Elateridae; genus Agrypnus; species Agrypnus murinus. The sequence goes on along the minus strand of OV816024.1, from coordinate 251,939,168 downwards.
CCTTAATGAGCAGATTGCGGCTAAAACTATTTCTCTGGGCCTGCTGTACCTGGGGAAAACAAGTGGACGTTTGCCATATGACGACTGCATGTTTGTGAAAACAAATAAGGTACATTTACACGCATCATCATCATTGAGTTCTCTTTTAATAGTCTATTTTGTGTTTCTAGCCACTGGAACCGCAAATAGAAAACCCAGGCCATCAGTAAACACAAGATGTACGACGGCGATCCCTTTGCAATATTGCGTCATCTGATGATCGTGTAAAATTAATTGTAATAATAATAATTCCTAGCTAAATAAATATTCTATTTAAACATTGCGATGTTGTTGTTTCATATACTAGCATTAGGATGAAGGGATAGAGCAAGAAGGAGAGAGCGAGAGAGGAGGCCCTTTAATGCGACCTCTAATAGCATCAGTACATAGGTAACGGATAATACGGATTTCTTTAATGCGACCTCTATTAGCAGGCACTGTTACACGAATATTATTAGCAGAGTACAGAACCGTAAGAATCTTGATCGGTACCAACTCTCCAAAAAGTTCCTAGATTCGACAGAGAGAGAGAGAGAGAGAAGAGAGAGAGAGAGAGAGAGAGAGAGAGAGAGAGAGAAAGAGAGAGAGAGAGAATGACAATGTTAGGATTTAGCGGAGTCCCACACCTGAAGTCTCCAGCGACCTCTATTAGACCCTATTAGTCCCTAGATTCGAGAGAGAACGACATAAAGAGTCACCAGATTCGAGAGAAAACTACCTAAAACGACACTAGCGCCATCTGTTTTCCCCTAACAACACTAACACCATTTAGCCGAGTGACGAACCAAATGTCGGTAATACAGAATGTCGGTAATACAGATTTCGTACTTACCATCACCCCCTCAAAAACTGGCTCTGGTGCCGCCATACCTACTTTTGTCGTTTAAATATTTTATAGATAACTTCTAGTTTATTATTTTGTTTTGTGTGTGTGTGTGTGGTTTAATTATGTTTTATAGATCCATATTTATTTATTGTCTTATTGAAGCTACCCGCCTGGCAGAATCTCAGTTAGGACTCGAGTCTAGGTTCACAATAATTAATAATAGCCGGAGCATATTTTTTATGGTAAAGATATGTTTCATATGATTGAACTCTCAATTATAAAACCAATTTAACAATTTTATCAACTTCACTTAACCTTGATACAACGACGGTACAGATAATATTACCCCTGCCTCCCCCCTCATACATTATAGCAATATGTATAGCTAGGAATGTAAAATTTAACTATTTTTGCATTGTTATATCGAAATTTATATTAAATTTGTTCATGTAATTATATCAAGTAAAAACTTTATTTTGCAATAGAATACTACAGCTATAACTTGCTACGACTACAGATTTTAATTACATTATTACACTTTTACACTTTCCACACTAATCTGCAGGACTTTGTTTCTTGTAACTATTAAAAATTTCTATTACAGTTCTAAACTAAAAGTCGTTTTTATCTAACCTTACTTTCTAAATCATCCGCCACACAGTGTAATTCTGTTTACTCCTGTTTCCTTCTCCTTATTTAACTTGACTCTAGAGAACTTTTTAAACTTGTTATAAAGTAGCAGAACGATTTTAAGTAGTTATATCAACTTTAACCAAAAACCTAAACAGAAAGTATTTCTAGAAATTCCATCCAACATTTCATATTTATTCAAATTGTGATTACAAAGTTTAAATGTTTCAGAACTGTCAGGCCTTCTCTGCGTTGGAAACTCATATACTACTTTATAATTCTGGACTATAAAAGTTTAATTAAGCAAATTAGAAGTTTATGTACAAGTTCGTGGACAATTTAAATTTTGTTTTATCATATGAGAATTACACTTGTGTCTAAAAATGAATTGGAGAAATCTAGATAAAATCTAAATGATTCATTTCTACACCTCCTCGCTCTAGTCTAGTTTCAGTAGTTAATCTTTTATAATAAGTATCTGTGATCACGTAGTTTATGGCACACAATAAATCCGTGCGTTTGAAAAATAACGATTTTATGCTTGAAGGTGAATTTTGTGAATTATCACTTGATTAAATCATTTCTTATCTTGGAAATGAAAACTCCCAGAAGTGAACAAGACGAAGAAAAATAAGGGGAATATGGCAAAATCTGCTTCGCTATTAGTAAACGCAAACCACTTCGAGAAAGACAATTTAAAATTGAAATAAACTGTTGCTTACAAAGGTTTATGTAATTAAAGAGTTCTGTGGAGGTCGAAGTTTAAATCTTAATAAATTTCCATTTCCTTAAAGTATAAGTCCACAGATTAGGCTGTTTTTCTATTTACAAAACCCCCACCCATTACTGTTAATTTCTTTTAAATCAATTATAAGCTTAACCATAAAACTATTTTTTTTCATTTATGGACAAAAATGGTTTTATACTATGGAAAGTTGTCTGGTTGGGAAAATTTAGTGCAAATTGCTTTTTGATCAGCTTTTATGTGTTCCATTTTTCATAGTGCAACTTTATTATAGTTTCTTACAGGCTCATATTTTAATCCAATGGGAATAAAAGAAAAGGAATTTTTTTGATAGACTCTTAAGAGGGTGTACCTAAAAACCTGAAATGGAAAGTTAAATTTACAAAAGTCCCCTTAATTTAGTCAATACTCAATTTCAAATTTATCACGTTTCAGTTAATATTTAAATTTATCAAATTGCAAGAAACTAACAGCATCCATAAAAATAAAGAATTTACCGTCTGAAATTTATAGATAACCCGAGGTGTCAGCGAAGAAATCCAGATTTATTAAAGGACATTTATTATCCTGGTTTTTGTAACATACCGCGCGTTTACACTTAGATAATCCTCCTTTCCTTCTAAATTATACAGGTCACGTTTTAATTGTTTTATTTGATTATAATAATAAAACCGTCTGTAACATTTCAGACCTGTCAGAAATTTGTAATAATTTAACTCATCCACTGCTTAGTTGGTAATGTTTGCAAAAGTTTCGTTTCTCCGCATTTTCCTTTTAACATATAGTAAAACGTTTCTCCTTTCTGCTGTTGCTAGCTACCCTGACTATGTAGAGTTTCTAGCAGTTCACGCCCAAAATCTTAAAGGACAAAATGCTGAATGTCCTGCTTATTCAACAGATTAGACAATGTAACTTAAGCTTTTGGTGGGTGTAGTTTGAAAGGCAAAGGTCTATAAACACAACGCACACGACGAGGCATAGACTAGTTAAGGAAATTCATAGAAAACCTAATGAACGCAATCTCTCTCCCTTGACGCTTAATGAGGCGTAACGGAACATTTTCCTTTAAAGAACTTCAAATACTGCTCTGACGTCATTCGTGAACAATTTTGAGACTATCAAATTTCAAGCAGCATTTGTAAATGAGGGCGCCCCCAAATCTGGGGGATGCTATATGTAATAGGTGTGTAAAGAGGTGCTGTAAAACAGAAATCTGTTCCGGCAGATAAGGTTACAGTCGGTGATGCTTAAAAACACTTACATATCATTGTAAGTGAATTAAAATCTTGAATTTAAGATTAAAAATATTTTTGAAGACTAGAAATATGCAAGGAAAACTATTTGAGATCTAAATTGGAATAAAAAGATAATCAAATTCGCATGAACTTAATATTTATCTTGATACCGTAGATATTATAGGACTGAATAAAAAAAAGTCGAATATTAATCATGATTCAGAATTTCAGTTTTCTACAATTTAAATGATTAGGAAAAAGTAGTCTCCTGTCATTCCCGATACGTATCCATCCCTGAGGCAAGATTACAAGAAAAACTAATAGCATAAAGTTTTCCTCCCAAAATAGGACAAGAAAAGGGTTGAGAACATTGTGATAAAAACTAAATAAATGGTTGTAGTAAGTAAGATGTAACTTGTTCAGGTTGCTAGTTTATTGTTAATAAGAATTCGGAAGCGACTGTAATACCAATAGTGTTTACTCTAAGAGAGCAGTGCTACGTTATTCTACCTTAAGTTCTAGTATTATTAATGTCAGAACTTGCATTTATTTGTAATACGTAACACATGATAGTTAATGTTGGCGACATGTTTGCTTGTTTAATCTTTAATAGTGTTAACTAGTTATAGATCAATATTCACCTATAACTGTTATTACGCACACGACCAACTGTAAACTAATAATTTGAAACAGTTTATGTGCCTGGGTATAGACTGGTGACTCGTTCTAATCATTTAGGTCATTTATATGAAGGTAAACTATCTTCCTTTAAAAAAACCTATAGTTCCAATCTGTAGCTTAACTAAAGTATTAGTTAGTTTAGAATTATGTTGTAAATGAGACATGCAATATCTTTCACATATTTTTCAGAAACTTCTCAGTGTGCATTGCAGAAGCTGAAATCGTAATAAATATCTTTCAAAGACTGAAATGTCTTTAATAGCCGAGATTAATGAAATAGACTGTTTTTGAATCTGAGGTAACGATGTGTTAGCAATTTGAGTAGTGAGTTAGAATAGGCCAATTTTCATTAGCAAGTAAATTAGGTTTCATTAGGTAAAACCCCTCTCGATGCGAAATCAGCAGAATCTCTGTTGGAGTGATATGATGCCAATTATTGACTTGAATTAAGGTTTCTATCTCTGAAATGCAAGTGCAGTTTTGAGTTTTGTGTCTATGTGCAACCGTGTTAACATAATCTGAGAATCAGGCTCACTAATGATGATCAATTGTTAAAAAAACTGAAACTCTTGTGAATAATCTAGTAAGCAAAAGCGCACTCTGCAAAGTTGTAGCTTAGGAGTTGTAAGCATTTGTAATTGAGCAACCTTCGTTTCTGCACATAGAATTTATGAACGAATATTGTGTTGTTGAATATTGTATTGTATTGTTGCTAGAATTCGTGCTGCGCAAATAGATACAACCATTTTGAGCGTCTGCATTTTGAAATTAATCCTAAAAGATCAAAAAATTTTGATATTACTAAAAGGCCATTTATTTTAGTGAGATCTGAAAGAATAGATGAAAACTGATACACGAAAGTGTATTCTGCACTATCGAAAAAGATCTAATGCTTTGATAGATTTCTTGCTCCCAAATGAATGATACTGACTGGATCAGTACTATCCTTGAAACCCTTAAAGTGTTCGAGAACTTTGAATGCCATTCCCTAAGTGGAAGATGTGCTGAATTGAGAATGGAGGTAATCTCGGTGCATGTTTGAATAGCTTCGAGATTGAAATCCACTATCAAATCATCAACGAAGATATTTTTATCAATTATTGAGAAAGCAAAAGGGAATGCATCCTAATTAATTTTAACTAATCCACCGCTCTAGCATCTCATTGCTACAAAATGGAGCTTGTGCCATAAGTGGCAGTATTTAATTCACATAATTAATACGTAAGTATAATTAATTAGAGTATTAAGTGTGCGAATTTATTCTAAATTAACAATTTGCTTGAATTTTTCAGGTATACATCTTCGTTACATCGGCAGCAATTATAATTGCATATTATCTGAATCGAATCGGAATTGAAAATAGATCAGTTATGGTTAATGAACTTGTAAACTTCCATCTTTTCATTGCTATATAATACATGTTTACTATTAATAGCAAAATTCCCTTTTCATTAGTATTTTGTATCGTCCATTCATATATTCATTATTCATACATCGCTATTAAATTAAAATGCAATATGCTCCATATTGCATTTTAAAATATCTAATCGTATCAAACCATTGCATTGACTGTATGTTTATGCAAATAACAATACATAAACGCTTATAATGTGCTAGCCGTTTGCCTTTTTCCATTTGACATTCATTAACCTAATAATTAACACCGAGTTTATTAGAAATACAAAAGCAAACTAAAGTAACATTTATTGTAAAATAAAAGATGCAAAGGTGTATTTTTGATAACAAACCACGTCTGTTCGAGAGAAGAATGCATACTTTTACCAACCAACCAACTTAACCTAACTTTAAACAACAGGTAAATAGAATTATTTATTTGAAAAAATTAATCACCACTTTATTTTAGATATTCTTCAAAATGCCCACCCTCTTGTTCTACAGTAACAGTAACCTAGTCTATGATAAAAATCCTGAACTGCATTAAATATCTTGATGAAAGTCTAGACAGACTTCCAGAAAGAGTTGTTGCAGAATGTGATAAGCTCAAACAAGCTTATCACATTCTGCAACAACCCTTTCTTTTAATTCATTTGTGTTTTGTATGGGTGTATGGGCATAAACTTTTGATTTGAGGTAACCCCAAATAAAACAATCATTTGGAGCTAATCAGGGGACCTGGCTGGCCAGACTATTGGCCCATTTCTTCCAATCCACTGCTCAGGGAAATTTCCATTAAGAAAGTTTCTGACTTCCACCGTCGAGTGAGATGGAGAACCGGGTGTTGGTACCAGGGATTTTCAATGGCAAGTTGCTGTATTTGAGGAACTATTGAATTACGGAGAATATTTAAATTAGAGTGTGAGTTTAAAATGCAATTAATGAAAAATGGACCAATTAGTGTATTATTGATTATACCCAAGCAGAGATTTACTTTCTCCCTAAACTGTGTATGAGTCCAATTTTGTATGTGTAAATTTCTTTGTGCCCAATATCTGTAATAAGTGATATGTTACGCTGAAGTTAGTTGAACTGAAGAATTATAAAGTGTACCTGTAATTTTGTGAATGTACTTTTACATTTAGCTTCATCGGTGAAACAAATCTTGTGTAATAACTGTTCATCTGTATTTAATAAATTTAACATGTTTTGCAAAAATCTGTCTTATTAATTTTGTAAATTTTAAATAATTGCTGATGATTTTGTATTTTTAAGTCTTGAGCATTTCGAGCACTGGTGGCTAAGATTTCAAAAATTGAAGCAAGGTAACTTAATGAACTAAAAGGCTTCACTTCCGTATAAACTAAAATATTCAGTCTCATCTCCTCTGTTAATACAGTTCTTGCTCGCTTACGATTTGAGTGACCGGCAATAGACCCTTCATTTTTTAATTTATTAAATGTCCGCAAAATAGAAGGATGTGAGATAGGGCGAGATGGAAATTCAGCAGTAAATAAATCACAAGCCATTTGTAAGATATTGTGGTTTTGGTACCACAGACACATTTGCACCTTTTCTTCTTTAGTGTACCTTTTAATACCTACCAAATAATTTAATACTAAATAATTGAGTTTACTAAGTAATTCATTTGTTTGATTTTACCGGAATTTTAGATTGAATGAAATGATAAAAATACCGTGCTGTATATTTGGTTGCCTATGTGCACATATTGCTTTGACTCGATTAATTTAAAATGCAATATAGGAAAATGCACATATTGCAAGTTAATTTAATAGCACTGTATATTCAATTGCGTTTTACTTCATATAAATTTGACGTCGAAGTTGGCTGTAAAACGTTCATTGTGAACATATACCTAACCTTACTACGCTTCGACATAAAGGTAAGTACTCAAACCGACCAATCGTATGACATCCGTCTGCGGATCCGCTGCTGTGAGTACCTACCTACCTTAAGACACTACAAAAGTAAGGTTACTATGTTTGATGGTCAATTTAAAAACAATTAAACCCTTGGCATCATATATTCAGGGTGTCTATCAACTATTTTAATAGGTAAATTTAATGCAGCAAAAACACAGCAAATGTATAAAATAGTTACCATTTACAAGCATACAAATATTAATACGACATAAAGAAATAAACTGTACTCTATCATCATTTCAGCATCGTCTTATAGAGTTTTAGTGTGTCTGTTGTATTTTGAATTCATCTTCCGTATTTATAAGTCTGAACTACACCATGGCATTTAAATTAATTGTCAATATCCATCAGGTCTAGTGAGTACCTTAATCTTAGTGATTCAATACATAAATGGTGTTCGTATTCATGTATTTAAAATTCCCGCCTGTCTATCATAATAAAATCCTGTTATATTGGTATAATCAGAATTGCTGCAAAAATGTTAGTTTAACCTCAGTTATTAACTGTTGACAGGTTATTATGATCTGTTTGTTTTATTTGATTTTAAGTTATGTAAAACTCTTTAAGAATTTTAAAATGGTAAGATTTGATAAATAAGTTTCTTGTTTTATTACCTGTTGTTATTTTTAGTTGTAGTTACAAATTTGCTGCAAAGCACCTCACAATAGCTTTTGGGAGTAAAGTAAATTTAAATAGATGCACTTTTATTTTATTAGAAGAACTTAATACGTTTCTTTCAGACTAACTGCTTAAACATAAACCACTCACAAGTATTAATTATCTTGTAGTAATGCTCTACGAGTTTTGTAAATGTTTGAACCTGTTTTCCTATTGATGAAAAGCCTCCAGTAATTATCGCTCCTATGTTATATTGGTATTAAAACTTTATAAGGATTACTGCCTGTTTTGTTCTTCCAATTTTCTTTTTTTAGAACATGAGACATGACATATCAGCACCACGAGACCTGTACTCTGTACCTCCGCTGAAATATCAATGCACCTACCTCTGTGGATTAGGATGAACCACTATTCCCTTGTTAGTACTTTTTATAAATGAATATGTCATACTTTCTCCAATAAGCTCAATCTTATTAATCCTTTAACATCATTTTTACAACGTACTTTCTCAAGACTTTTTGTTCATTAGTTACCATTAAATTTTATTATTCTCCCTATTTACCCATTGTATTATAAATCGTCTAGTTACAAGATTAAGGGTGCTATTCTCTAACGTATGGTATTCTGTTAAATGACAGTTTTATGTAAAATAACATTATGTTAAAAAATCAGTATTCTCTATAAAGTATACATATGTTAACTACATAAATGTATGTAAAATCCTCTGTTAACTAACATTGGCATTTTCGTTACTGTAAACATTAATAAAATGTCATAGTCTATGTTTATTTGCGTTGAATAAGCTGCAATAGTTATTAGAAATTGATGAAACTCACCTAATTACCTTTTTTATGTTTGGTATACTAGCAGAAATCGAAAGAAGGAATTATAATAGAATAACAAAGAAACAGCTAAGAGACCTCCATAATCCCTTTGAGATGCCAGCAGAAACATTCAAATTAATGTTTAGGCTAAGTAAAGAATTGGTCCGAAACATAATAGAAACATAATGTGAATCCCTCCTTCGGCGAACAGTTTGCCACTTGACTTAAAGGTGCTTATAACTTTACAATTCTTGAGTAAAGGATCTTATCAGCAGAGTGTTGGCTCTTCAGCATGGACTGCTGTTAGCCAACCATCAGTAAGCTGAGCTGTAAAAAATATCTGCCGTTTAATGGCAGAAATTCTTATGCCAGACTGGATAAGATTTCCAACCTTACCAGTACAAAAAGATCGAATTAAACAAGATTTCTTCGCTAGATTTGGTATGAAGGGAGTTATAGGAGTCATAGATGGTTCTCATATGAGCATTGTGACGTCATCGAGCAATGATCCAGATCATCCACCTCATGTTTACATAAATCGCAAAGGTTATCACAGCATTAACGTGATGGTGATATGCGATTCCCAAGAATACTCACCTAATTGGTGATAGTGGATACCCTCTAGAGCCATGGATTTTTACATCATTTGCTGTTGTGGTGGAAGGGACACCAGAAGCTGTGTTCAATAGACAATTAAGATCTACAAGGAATATCATTGAGCGAACAATTGGTGTTCTAAAAGGACGTTTCCGATGTTTTCTAAAACATCGCGTTTTACATTATAATCCAGTTTCAGCTGCATACATAATATATGCAGCAGTAGTTCTGCACAATAGAGTGCAGTTGCTGTCTATGAAGTGGTTGATAATATTATAGAAGGAAACAATAATCAGAACGATATGAGAGACCAAGTAGATTTGTTGCAACTGGGAAGAGAAGTACGTCGAAGATACATAAGAAATAATATAGTTCGTTAATATTTTATTTATATATTAATTAAAGCTATATAATGTTTTTAAATAAAAGTTTATAAATCAAAGTCAAATCTAAAATTAGGATTTTCAAATTTATATTTTGCAATTTCAAATCTAAATTTCATTTCTTCTAACTGGACCTTGTAACGGTATATTTTTACAAGCTCTGAATAATTGTGGTTTAGTCCACATATTTGCAAAAATCTTAAGTCCGGTTCTGCAAATTTACGTTCTTTTTAAAGTGTAAACTTGCGTTAGCATTCGATATAAACAACCCCATAAAACTTATTTTAAAAAAGGTTGGTATCAAATTTTCTTAATATTGTAAAAAGCATTTGGGTGGTAATTTATTTCTTTCTATATTCTGTTTATGCACGTGTGTTTTGGTTAACGTAGCTTCTTTGTTAAGAATCTTGGAAACTATCAAATATGGCTCATAATAAATTTTATTGAAGTCGCCTTCATTGAATTGCATGTTTGCTACGTGTTTAAAAAAATAATTTGACGCGTCGGCAGTCTCGAGAAAAACAACATCTGTATCGCACCACTTGCCCGCTAATATAACTAACTACTAACTGCGTAGTATTTGGTTCTTTGGGGTCATATTCTAATAGTAAAAACTATTAAAATTCTCCCTATCGAGTCCACGTGGACTATTTAGTTTTGATTTGCGGAGACTGAACTGTGAATCTTTCCGATTGGTGCATACGATTTGTACATCTTAAATCTACAATAACATAATTTTTAGTTTTCTAAGGGAAGAAACTTTTGCTTTGAGCGCGGTCCAGACGACACTTGCTTCTGAGTTGCGGTAAAGAAAACACACTTGCCGTGAAGTGAGCTTCCGATTTAGTTCAGTTTCGATCTTTATAGAATACAGTTGCATATAGACCGGCTAAAGTTTTTGTTCGGCGTGCCTTGTGCCTCGGCGAGGTACAATTATACATCCCGTTAAGTGAATTTAGTAATTTTCCGTTTGAGTATGTTGTTAGTACCGTTCAATTTGTTAATTATAAAATAACAAATTAACTATTTAAAGTGCCGTTTAGTTTTTCGAGTTGTTCGAATAAAAATACAGTTTTACAGTACCGCTTAACTACAGTTATTTTATGATTCTTCATTTATTGAAGAATGGTTTAGTTGCCGGACATTTGTCATTAGAACTCAGTGTTAATTCCCATGTTTAAGAAAAGGGGATTTTCATACCACTATATTGTTCTTGCCGATTTATAATAATTTCAACAATTATTTTGAGCAACATTCAAGTAATCTCGAGTACCGTTCCAGTCAGAAGAATAATAAAGAATTTAATATCGAAGGCCGTTATTGCAAAACAGTTGTGCTGAAGTTTGATGGATCTCGTTAATAACATTTAGTTCAAAATCCAGAAGACTTCTTCCAGCTTCGTTACGCCCAGCAGCTTTGTTTAAAGCTTTTAAGGTGTTTTGATTGTCAAGAGTTCGAATCCTTCAACTTATGAAAGGAATTTTGGTTTGAACACTACTGTCGACGATAAAAAGTGGCTAAGATATTTAATTTGATTAATATTGTATTGTTAGATAATACTTAATCATTTGGGATTTTTATTCATTTTTGGAACAATATCTAATTTAAATTGATGGTTTTATATTTTGAATTTACAAATTTTCATTAATGTATAACTATATTTTGAATTTACTAATTTTCATTAATATATAACTATATTTTGAATTTGCAAATTTTCATTAATGTGTAATATTTTATGTGTTTTGTATTTTGAATTTGCTATTTTTTTATTAATGTGTAACTATTTTGATTTGCATTGTATGTACCCTTTTCTTTTGTTTTTAATATACAGATTTCAAATTTAATTGATTACTTGACATAGTTTGGCTAAACGGACTGCTGGTGTTTTTTGTTTTCTTTGTCTAATCAAGATCTTTTATTGTTTGATTAATGTTTTAATTAAATTAACGTCAAAATTAATAAGGAGGTTAGTTCCTTAGCTGATAACCTTCGCTTTTTCTAAACTTTATTCATGTTTTATAAAAAACATCCTCAGCTTTGGTGGCGCCCAACATATTATTATTTATTCCTGAATCCATTATTTAATTAGAAGCTTTTAGGGTTAACACCTGCGACCTGAAAATTAAATTTGTAAGAAAAAGCTAAATCTCAAGCCGGCAATTTTGAGCATTTTTATATACAGTAAGTATCGTAATTTGTGTCCTAAACTTAGTTTAATTAATGTGAATTCTTCGTTTGAAGTTCAAGCTTTGTTTATTATCGTTATTTTATCGTACAGAAAAACGTATGTTTCAACCTTTCTTTCTTCTAAATCTAGCTTTTTCTTGTTTTCTACTCCATTCTCCTTATAAGTTTCGAACAACTCTTCTCCTATCTCTGTTACTGATTTGGTATGTTTTCTTTTATTTTTTTTGTCGATACTAAAATAGTTGCCTGAGAAATGGTTTGCGGATTTTGCTTTTGAAAATCATGTCCATGTTCTTTCTTTTCTTGAGACGTCGATAGCTGAATGGTACAAGAATTTTGTTTTGAAGCGTCCTCCTGATCGGATAAACTTTCTAAACTATCTTCACAGATATTTGTAATTCTCGGTTCTAAGTACGAATCTTTCCTAGTATATTGTAATCCCCCGACTATAGAAACTTAAGGACTTCCTGTAACTGTAACTCTTCCCCACACATCAAGTCCCCTCTCTTCTAGTGGGGATAATTTTATTTGAGTACCAATACCACCTCCTGTTTTCAAAATTTTGAGTTTCTTATCACTTAACATTGCCGTAACTCCGTAACACTTCATTTTAGCGTAACAGTCTTCAGAATCAATCATGTAGACAATTTAATTTAAGTAAACTTGCAGTTTCTATTCAATTATATTCAAAAATGGTCTCCATCCGGAATTTCCTCTCTTATTTATAAACAAGTAAGGTAATCTTCTTGAAGACCTAAACAGAATGTTTTTACTTAAAAATCTATATTGAAGTGAGGTCTTAATCTCTTTAACAACCGGTCTTTTTCAATAGGTAAAGGGTTCCAAGAAGATTTTGATAGATTTTGTAATGACAATAGTATAATTAATTGCTTATAGTAGTGTATATTTCCAATGGGAACTTCTGGGAGAAAGTAATTAGAGGATTAATTAAAGCAATTTTAAAAACAAATATTTGGATTTTTGTGTTAGATGCCTACTATCCGGAATTCCCGGAAATTCCCGGGAACAGTCTTGAGTCCCGGGAATAACAGAAATGTCGAGACCCAGAAACCCTAATACTTATGTAAAGATATGTATTAATATTTAAACCTGATTCGTCACTTTATAGACTCTATTAACTTCACTTTTACCTAATTAAAAAAATAGTTTTATCAAGTTTAAATCAGACAACATCCACTCAAGTAGGTATTGGGATACTTGAGACCAGCCCCTCCAGTTTTTTTGGCCACGCCTGCTGCTCTCTGATTGGCTATCCCCTCTCCTCTAGCTCCTCCCCTTGCTTCTGATTGGTCGACGCCATCTTGGATGACATGCCTACTATTCTCTGATTGGCTGAAGGCGGCCATTTTGAAAACGCCTACTATTCTCTGATTGGATGACGGCCATTTTGGAACTTCGGGCGCCATTTTACCACGCCCTATGAATCCATGACGGGAAACTGTATTACCGACAACATGCATGCTTCTAAGAGATGGCGCTATGAAGGAATACCGACAAACTATGTACTATTACTACTAGGGGGCGGCGCGTCATGAAGAAATCTGTATTATCCTACGTACTGATGCTATTAGAGGTCGCATTAAAGAGCCTTCTCTCTCACTCTCTCACTCTCTCCTATCAGAGGACGCATTAAAGAGCATTCTCTCTCACTCTCTCCTTCTCTCTCACTCTCTCACTCTCTCCTTATCATCTATTACAGGACGCATTAAAAAGCCTTCTCTCTCTCACTCTCTCAATCTCACACACTCTCCTTCTTCTTCAATAAAGAAATCTGTATTACCTGTATGTACTGATGCTATTAGAGGACGCATTAAAGAATCTCCTCTCGCTCATTCTTGCTCTCTCTCACTTCCTCCTAATGCTAGTAAATGAAACATCATTGGATAGAGGTAACCGTTACATCTACTGTTCTGGGACTGGTTCGGACGGCTTTGTTATTTTATACGTGAAAATAAAAATCGATAAATGTTTTACTGCTTTTATTATTTTTCGTAAAGTTACACAATATTACTAATATTCTATTGTAAATCTGCTTAAACTAGGTGATTATAGTTATATATAGTATAATACTTTATTACTCAATATAAACTAGATATGTTATATGAGGATGTTACAAATTAATTTTCTAACAAAATAACTTAGATCAACTTATAAATATATATATTCTAACACTTAACATTTACTTAATAGAATATTAACTATATATTAAACTTAAACCTCAACATACTTTATTTAATCTAGTAATATAAACTTCATATAGGTAAAAACTGTCATGGGAGAACATCTTCGGCCTTTATCCAGGACTTTTTGTTTAAATCAAGCCATTTGACGTAAATGTCACCATTGCTGCAGCGTTTAAGTACTTTTTCAACTAAGTAAACCTCTGGCTGTTTGGTTTTCTGCAGCTCGAACTCGTAGAAAGCTCCTCGGACAGCAACCCCATGAAGATCTTCCAGCAGATATGTGACAGGTTTTGTAAATTGAACTTTAACTATTTTGAATAATTCGGTTGACCAGCTGGGCGTGTATCCCTTAGAATAGACCCCCTTGAACTTACTAATACGCACGAGGTCATTCAAGTCTAGTTTACGTTTACTTCCTGCAGCGACACCAGCTTTTACATTAGTGTCATAAACGGTTAGTTGGGTCGTAGGTGTAACAGTAGCAGGAGCACGACCTATCGTTCTATGTCTGGTGTTGTTATAGCTGTCAACTACCCTCTGTAATATATCTATCCATTTAAATGATCCTCGGTAGGTAAACTCTTTATACAGCTTTTGCTTAATTGTACGGATAACGCGTTCAACTATTGAAGCTTTAATTACGGAATATGTAGAGTAATGATTTATACTGTGCTCTTTCATTAATCGTTTAAAATGTTTATTGTAAAACTCTTTCCCGAGATCCGTCTGAAGATTCTTAGGTATGACTGAACTCTTAAAGATGCTGCGGACCTGCTTTGCCACCTCTTCTTCGGATTTAGTTTTCAACGGTCGTGCATACAGATATTTCGAATAACAGTTTATCATCAGCAGTATGTAACGATACCCCTTATTTACTTTAGCATAGGGCATAAACTCGGCTAAGTCAGCCTGGAACAAGTCCTGGAAATTTTTTATTATAGTGCGGCGTCTTTGAAAGTTTTTTCTAGCAGCCCTGTGTATTTCATCAACAACGGTTTGTTTAGCACTCATCATCATCATACAATTAATCTCAACGACACCGAGAGAGCAACGTCTCAAATAATTATATTGGCAGCAGCCGTGTTTGATGAATACTGAATAATGTTAAAAGCAATATATCATTATATACCCGAAATATTCTATTCTATGATGCCTTCCTCCTTAAGTTCGCTTATAATTGATATTATTTCGTTTTCATTCTGTGGACTACTGTTGCCGGCACTCTTTACAGCATATAACAATCGCAGCCTGTCGACTAGCTCGTTAGCCTTATTCCAGTAGACGTATTCGACTTTGCAATCGCTTAATTTTTTAAAATTTGACGATGATGATAGTCTAATGCCTAAACCTTTGATTCTGGGTAAGTTCGGTTTAATTATATAATCATACTTCCAATGTTTAACAGCTGTTAGTTTACCCTGTGGTCTATATGATTTCTAATGTGCATTAGTAAGGGCTATTATCTGCATATTGATATCAGCTTGCGATGGTATAGACTCTAATTCTCTAAACGTGAGTAAGTCAAATAGACCGGGTGTTGCTTCGAAAACGTTGTTTTTAATTATGATGTTTGTATCACGCATAGTCACAGGGGAAGATGCAAATGACCACACGTCTCGATCAATTTTATATCTAATACCGAATCTAGTTCTATCTATATTTTTGTTTCCGACAGCGTTAGCTATTAGCATACCGTAATGAGTAAGGAGATCAAGAGTTTTATTAGATTCTTCTTCTTCTTCAGCTGCTTCCGATGATGATGCTGATGCAGCAGGCTGTTTTTTAACTTTCAACGGGGGAATGTAACTAGCAGTAGTAGTAGTAGTAGCAGCAGATGGTTGTGTTTTAACTTTCAATAGAGGTACGTTAGAGATGTTTACTGATTTAGCAATGGTTTCCAGCGGTGATATAACTGGATTGTGCATGACGCGATACATACGTTCTGCTTCTGCTCTATCACGACGAAAGTAGGCAAATTTCTTACGTATAGCATTACGAGCGTGTATTATTTTACGCTTTAAACTCAGATCATACGTGTCGGACATGTCAGCGATGCAAAGACTACTAAACGAATCGACTCTAATTATAAACTTATATATGAATCAAAACCCTTCCGATATCGGCCCCGATCTAGAGAGCTGTCTTTATTAATTACCAGGAAATCATGTGGCTCCTTCCAACACAGAGAGCAAATGTTTTTGAACTGATCATAGCTAATACCGTCTCCTACAACATGATCGCTAAACACGTGTTTTAAGTTCAACTCGTCTTGTCTAAAGAGAATAATTAGGTTTGCATTGTCCCTAATCAGATGTTTCGGTATCTTGGCGTACGTTTGACCTAGATAAAAACAGTCGACGCCCTTATGCCTACCCATGCTAAAAAATTCTCTAATATTTTCCTGCTTGCTGCAAATTATATCATCAAAAATGAACACAGAATTAGGTTTAACATCACCGGGACTGATTACGTCATCGTTTTCGCTAAATTCATGATATCCCATACCTGTAAGTGGTTTCATAACACGTCTTAAGAATTCATATTTAGGCTGAAATAAAGACTTGGCGTATAGGTAGATATTTTCAAATTTTAATCCGTTTTCGCTAATAAGTAAACCTAACATAGCATTAGTTTTACCGCAGGAAGATGGACCGCTCAATATTGCTCTACATGATACAGGTAACAGGTCACCATGTTTCCTAACATCCTCGCCTGATCGTTGTAAAGATGTATCATCGCGGTCGTCTAGGTTACATATGTTTAGTGACTTATTTTGTTTAACAACCTTCACCACGGTACGCGTACGTGTCTAGTCACGGTCTCGTTAAACGGATTATACTCGATTAATGCGTCGTGAAGGATCAAACAATACGCCTTAGTTGTGTTCGTAAATGCTGCAGAAGACTCGAGTTCTAGTCTAATATCGACCGTGGAATCCTTAAACCTCTCTACCTGTCTTGAACAGTTAATAACAAAAATCGGTTATGTTTCAAACGAATTGTAGCTGAGTAAACAGCTCTCGACCGCACCTCTACCTATACCGTCATAGTAGTTCTCACGAAAACGAATATAATTCAGATACGCAGGAATGTAGTCCCTACGGCTGAAATCGAAATTTAAACGCTGATGTGGGAACACTTGCGAATTTAAATACAACTTAACTTCGACCAAGTTCGAATGAGTAAATGTAGTCGCGTTACCCGCTCTTATACCCAGCTGACGCTCGTCTTGTAAAACTAGAAAGACCCAGCGCGGTTTCTCTAGATCATTGGAGTTCTTTACGCGCCAAACCTGGTTTTTAGTAGTTCCCAACGAGGGTAACTCGTGTAATTCCCAACGTCTGAACGGAGCGATAATAGAAGAATTATCTCTTAAACTCTCCACCAGGTTCACTTTGCTTTCATCTGATAGCAGTATATGCGGAACTTCCCACGAGAGCTTATCAATCTTGAAATCTACTTCGGTACCTGCATCACCGGCGTCGCTTTTATAGCAATTAAAATCGTTCTTGGCGCGAATTAAAACTAGCTGACAACTCATATGAGGTATTACTTTCCTATAATCGTCTGCAAATCCAAAGATACCTTTTAATGGTATTCTACATGTGAAATGAAAGACGTTATTCCCCTGGTTATGTAACAAATCATTATCGCTAGTAATCCCTAAGTTCCATGCATTGCAGGTTAAAGCTCTATCCTCGGCGCCATGTGAAACGAGACCTTTTATAGTGCTTGTAATGCCAGGCTGTTTACATACATCTATGAGCTGGTTTGCGCCTAATATTAGTTGAATTTCATCAAACAGAAAGTGGGCGAAATTGTTTACCAGAAGGAATTGCTTGTTTGCAGCACGCGCTATGCTACCTTTAACAAGTACATAGCTGTCATACAAAGCTAAAACGTTATCGGAATTTTGTATGCTGATTCTAATGGTGTCGGAATAATTGGCATTTAACGTAAACGGCAGATAGGTATAAAAATCCTCTTTTATTATATCTGTATCGACGCGCGGCTTCCCAAATATGTTTAATTTATCAATGGTAAAGGTGACGGTGTTAATTTGCATTTTACTTCGTTTTGACATTCTGCTGCTGTTATCGTACTTTAAAGCCTAAAGATTCAAGAAAAAGGCGACGAGCTTTAGTTAGTTTTAATCGAAGGTCTGCACTGGTCGACGTTCGACGGTAAATGACCTTTGATGGACATATGCTGATGTTTTTATAGCTAAAGCTTATTCCCATTTTTCACGTTTAAGTTCTAGCCTGATGATCGTGAAAGTGTCTTCAGACAAATTTATCAACTCTCCTCTCGCGTCTACCAGTCTAATGGTAATGTTGTCGATCTCGGTGACAGTGATGGGAAAGTAAATCACATGCGATGGCTCCTTTTCAATCAGATAACCTGGTGGTACGCAAACACCGAATTCGAAGATTGTATGACCTGCTTGATTGTTTCTATATGAACCGCCTGTAATATTCGTGTCTACAAAGATGTTTGGAGTTGAAAGTATATCGACAACTCGATCTGATACGTGTCTACTACCTGGTTCTAGCACGCGCTTCTTAAATCCTTGTAGGGATCCTATGTTATCGGGTTTGGTAAAATCAATCAACTCGGTAGCCGATTCAATCTCACACTTTCCCGTATTAGTGTTAGCTTTGATTTGTAGTAGTAGATCACCCTCTTCCGGATCACCACTAATTTGATTCTCTATATAGTTAACAATTTCAGTCAACTCGTAGCTACCCGGTTCAATAGTTATTTCCTTTTCTCCGTAATAAAATTTATTTTTGCCTGGGTATATATTCCGTATAGTGTGACTTGTTCTCTTACAACATAAAGAGAGTGTACAATGCCGACTAATAACGGAATTTACTACTACTACTATCGGTTGACCTAATCATATTGATATGGACACCATTTTTATTCTAGTTTTAAGTGTATTATATCAAATGCCTGATTAGCGAGGGTAGGAAATGTGGTGAGCCTTACGGGAATGCTGCGCAGATAACTAGTTTGCTTATATCTACGCTAATCAGTTATTTTTTTTCTATCTTAGCCTAAATGTATCGTTGAAGAAATAAAAAAAATGTATTTAAACAAAGTTTTAGTTTTACTAATATCAATAACTCTTCAAACATAGCGATATGTAGTAGTAGTAGCAGCAACACATCGATATGGTAAAGAAAGTAAGTTTTGTCGACGCATGCATGAATAATATACATCATATGATAGTATGGGAGTATTCATACAGACAGGCGAGAAAGGGAGACTGGCAAACATTAGCTCTGGACAGATACCGTTTTCAAACAAGAATACATAATGTTGAAAAGCATCTGTGTAAAATTCTACAAGTTGATCATAGAGACTTTATCTATACGCAGAGATTTCAGAACACAGATTAGTCCGGCAGCGGCGATCGAGTATAAATACAGGTACAAGCAGTCTCTTCTCTCAGTACCAGATGTTAGTTCACGAGGGTAACGGCTTTGTTAACAAGCTCATAGACAAGCTACCTATTGAACTACATCTTCCTTCTTATCAGTACTGTGGACCTGGTACTAAATTATCTAAAAGATTACAACGTGGCGATAAAGGTATAAACCCTTTGGACCAGGCGTGTATGCAGCACGACATCTCGTACGCTCAAAGCTCCGATTTGAACTGTAGACACCAGGCAGATCGTGTATTAGAAGAAGCTGCTTGAAAGCGTGTTAAGGCTAAAGACTCTAAATTAGGGGAAAAAGCATCAGCTCTGTTTGTAACCGGTATAATGAAGGCTAAAAGAAAACTGGGAATGAGCGTAACGACAAACAAACTGTCAGCGAAAAAGGGTCTCGCTAGAAAGGTGAAGAAGAAGAAAACTGTCACTTTCACAGGTGGCGTTTTAAAGAAGCTTGTAGGTGTAGTGAATCGTGCAAGCAAGAGACTCACGGGTAAAGACTTAATACATCATGCCCTGAGTGCTGCCAGAAGAATCATTCAAAACGTGGGCGGCCGAAAAAACGTTAAAGTACCCCGAATTATTCCAGTGCCTAAAGCTACAGGGGGTATTTTACCACTCATACCAATTTTTGCTGGCCTCTCGGCTCTCGGTGCAATTATAGGAGGCGCTTCGGGCGTAGCAAAAGCTGTTAACACTCCTAATAGTAATAAGAGACAGCTAGAAGAAACTACACGTCATAATAAAAGTATGGAAGCTATCGCTTTAGGCGGTAAGAACGGGAACGCCCTTTACCTGAAGCCGTATAGAACAGGCGGAGCTGCATTGTACTTAAAACCATATGCCAGGCGGTCGAAAAACTGAATAACTTGCCTCGGAGACCGCTTACAGACCTAGATATAATAAAACATGCTAAAGACATACCCTATTTTAGAGGTGTCTATATGAGAACAAGTCTACCTTCAACGAGACCTTTGCAATTCGAAAGAGCTATTGTTAATCTTGACGACGCTGGAGGACCGGGTACTCATTGGGTTGCTTATAGAAAGGATCGAAACGTGGTTTTGTACTATGACCCCTTCGGAGACCTAAGACCGCCAGCTGAACTTGTAAAATAATTAGGGCGTCGCTGCGCCGTATACTACAACGTAGCCCAAGAAAAAAAGTTCAATACATACAACTGCGGACATCTGTGTCTACGATTTTTGTATAAAAGAGAGGTGAAAGTGTAAATCGGTTAAGTATGGCTAGGACCATCACGGTGTACGGTACAGGGAACAAGCTTTCTACGGATCGTATTTATCCACCTATAACACTAGATCACGTGCGTTACGAATACTCACTAGGTTTAGTAGGCTTATATACAAGTCACACTATACGGAATATATACCCAGGCAAAAATAAATTTTATTACGGAGAAAAGGAAATAACTATTGAACCGAGTAGCTACGAGTTGGCTGAAATCGTTAACTATATAAAGAATCAAATTAGTGGTGATCCGGAAGAGGAAGATCTACTACTACAAATCAAAGCTAACACTAATACGGGAAAGTGTGAGATTGAATCGGCTACCGAGTTGATTGATTTTACCAAACCCGATAACATAGGATCCCTACTAGGATTTAAGAAGCGCGTGCTAGAACCAATCAAGCAGGTCATACAATCTTCGAATTCGGTGTTTGCGTACCACCAGGTTATCTGATTGAAAAGGAGCCATCGCATGTGATTTACTTTCCCATCACTGTCACCGAGATCGACAACATTACCATTAGACTGGTAGACGCGCGAGGAGAGTTGATAAATTTGTCTGAAGACACTTTCACGAGCATCAGGTTAGAACTTAAACGTGAAAAATGGGAATAAACTTTAGCTATAAAAACATCAGCATATGTTCATCAAAGGTCATGCACCGTCGAACGTCGACCAGTGCAGACCTTCGATTAAAACTAACTAAAGCTCGTCGCCTTTTTCTTGAATCTTTAGGCTTTAAAGTACGATAACAGCAGCAGCATGTCAAAACGAAGTAAAATGCAAATTAACACCGTCACCTTTACCATTGATAAATTAAACATATTTGGGAAGCCGCGCGTCGATACAGATATAATAAAAGAGGATTTTTATACCTATCTGCCGTTTACGTTAAATGCCAATCATTCCGACACCATTAGAATCAGCATACAAAATTCCGATAACGTTTTAGCTTTGTATGACAGCTATGTACTTGTTAAAGGTAGCATAACGCGTGCTGCAAACAAGCAATTCCTTCTGGTAAACAATTTCGCCCACTTTCTGTTTGATGAAATTCAACTAATATTAGGCGCAAACCAGCTCATAGATGTATGTAAACAGCCTGGCATTACAAGCACTATAAAAGGTCTCGTTTCACATGGCGCCGAGGATAGAGCTTTAACCTGCAATGCATGGAACTTAGGGATTACTAGCGATAATGATTTGTTACATAACCAGGGGAATAACGTCTTTCATTTCACATGTAGAATACCATTAAAAGGTATCTTTGGATTTGCAGACGATTATAGAAAAGTAATACCTCATATCAGTTGTCAGCTAGTTTTAATTCGCGCCAAGAACGATTTTAATTGCTATAAAAGCGACGCCGGTGATGCAGGTACCGATGTAGATTTCAAGATTGATAAGCTCTCGTGGGAAGTTCCGCATATACTGTTATCAGATGAAAGCAAAGTAAACCTGTTGGAGAGTTTAAGAGATAATTCTTCTATTATCGCTCCGTTCAGACGGGAATTACACGAGTTACCCTCGTTGGGAACTACTAAAAATTGTTTAAGAAATATCAATTGTATACAATATAAAATATTTGATTTATATCAAGGCAGTTTTAATTTGCAGATTTTAATAGTACTATATTTAAATTAGAAAACATTCAGACTTCTGGATAATCTGCTTATTTATAAATGTGTTTCATGTTATTAATAATTTAATTAATATAAGTTATATAATAATAGAAAACCAATGCCATATCTCTTAAAATTGCTATGCGTACATGATTTATAAAATAAAACTAAGCATGTCTTACCAACAAACATTTGTTTGACCGTTTTCTTTAAGAAGCTTACCTGCAACAAAATAAAGCAGACTTAATTTTTACAGAAACAAATTACAATTTCATAGGAATTAAATAAAATGTTAACCAAAACTATTTTTTCCGACACAATCTTAGAAAAATCTATAAATCCACGCAACAACTTTGTTTAGAAGCTCACGGGATAATCATGAAAACTAAAATAGTTATTTTGTACCAAGGGCGTTATCATGATAATAATGCCAGGAAGGCGACAATGTTAATTTAGTTTCTAATTATTGATCAAATTGGTTTGTTTTTCGAAAATAATTTTAATTTAGTAGCCTGATCATACTAATTTTTGAACTGCAAAATGGAAATCTGCAAAAATAAGTATGGTATTGTAATGAGCCGGGGTCCCTACCCACTAGACGATCACGGCCCATATTACTCTACCCGCGTAAAATTCAAATATTTAACAAACCAGAAATTGACACAGTATTACCAACCTTACAAATGACAAACTTTATAATGATAAATATACTAACTGGATATTTAACAAACTGTATCCTACGTTGTGATTATTTTTTATAACATGTGACCAAGGTTGATAACGATAGACTTACTTCATAAGGACGAAGCAAGAGAGAAAAACATAAATAAAAAGGACACAGATAAAAGGACAGTTAAATATGATTGTATTATTTTATTAATTTATTCTTAATCTTGAGCGAGAAGGGACGTATTTAAACTGATACAAATAAATGGCTAGTTCTCTAAAAACCTCAATATATCCCTCTAGAATGTCAAGCTTATCTTATTTACGCGGTGTTCCACAAGGGTCAAATCTTGGCCCTTTGCTTTTTCTTATTTTCATTAATGACCTTCCTTTGAGTATAGTCTGTGAAAAGTTATTGTTTGCTGACGATTTAAAACTATTTACTTGTATAAACAACATCGCTGATTGTTCCGCTCTACAAGTTAATATTAATCTGTTATGTAATTGGTGCCAAATAAACAATCTTAACTTAAATGTAGATAAATGCTCTGTTATGACATTTACTAGGGTACGTCAGCCTATACTCTATAATTATCATGTCAATAATCGCACACTGAATCGCGTAAATACTGTTAAAGATCTTGGAATATTGTTTGATAGCAAACTCTGTTTTGCTGAACATGTTAACCAAATTGTTTTGACATCTAATAATCGGAATTGCAAAGATTTTTCGAACAAGATTTGTATAAAAATATTATTTCTTGCATTTGTCAGATCCAAGCTCGAATATGGATCGTTAATTTGGAGTCCCATCTATAATACTCATATAAATCGAATTGAATCCGTTCAGCAGCACTTTGTAAAACTGGCCTCTTATTTATCCACAGGAATATACCCAACTCACCACTTTCAATACAGTAACTCCCTTGTAGCTTTTAACATCGTTTCTTTAAAAACTAGGAGGATAGTGAGTAGTATAAAATTTCTATATAATTTAGTTCATAACAATGTTGATTGTTCAAATTTATTGCAGAAAATAAACTTTAACATACCTGCACGCAATTTACGAAATTTCACCTTTTTCTATTGCAATACTGCACACACTAATATTATGAAATCCAGCTCGGTAGCTCATATGTGCGACAATTTTAACTCCATTTCATCGCAATGCGATATTAATTCAGATTCTTTGATATTCGTAACTAATGTAATCTTAAACAATTACGAAAATACTGTACAAAATTAAACTAAATAGTTATATAATTTTGTTACATAATTTTTTTTAAGCTCTTTTATATTTAATTTTTTTATTGTTGATTATTATACCTATGTATTTATTTAAGAATTTTCCTATTGTAGGTTAATGACCTGTAAGGAAATAAACTATTATTATTATTATTATTATAACTGGAATGCAACGCTTGAAAAACTAAGTCTTGCAGGCCACATAAATGCGCCGAATAATAAGTAGCCAAGTCAAGTCAAGGGCGTAACGGTTTTTACTTTATTATTAACAAAATTGTAAATTTTGATACTATCATATGGGATGCATTGTGTTGTGTATGTGTAAAAGCTCACTATTAACTTAACGTAATACAATTCAGTTTTATAAAATTATATATCTTTACCTTATAAGTTATAATATCCAAAATATCCTATGAATAATTATTTTTGTTAACAAAAATCATTCTTTGCTGAAAATACTATTGAATTTATACCTCATTAATTTCTTTGACAAATAAGGTATTTATTCTATGAAATGAAATATACTTATTCTTATTTCATCCAAGTTTTTAATTCATTAAGTAGCAATTATTTATGTCACAAATATATTGACATACATTCTACTTTGAATTTATAATAATTTTCAACAGTACGTATAATACACCTGGCAAATTTGAACGAGGTCCTGCTGCTTAGTAGCGACCCGCTGCTAGCAAGCTTTGTGTGTATAAGATAAGAATGAGAATTTCTACATCGCGCGGATTAAGCGTGGTTATGTAAAAAATAATTGCATTATTTCTAGTGTTACCAACTATTATGCTATTTACCAAAATATCCCTAACAAATTTTATTTAAAACTAAGTAATTTTTTTAATTATTTAATAATGAACTAACGCAAATAGAAAAAATAGTATAAAGTATTCGTTTCATAAGACGTTTTAGCGCACTTGTCCTCTTTCTCGGACTCGTGCGCTAAAAACGTGTCTTATAAAACTAATACTTTAATATACTATTATGGTACAAGTGAGTTAAGTAAGATATCCACCAATGAAAAATTTATACTCGAGGGCCGGTAGGCTCGAGAGGGTTAATTTCTCTGAGTGGATAATATCCTTAACTCACGCGTGCCATACAAAATTTTATCCAACGCCTCTTTATTTAAGTTTAAACATCAAATTTGCAATTTGTAGTTAGTCTGAAGTTTTGACAGTAATAAATTTAATACTCTAACACAATGACTGGATTTTAATAATATTATGCAATGTAAGCTGGTGATTGGTTGTTATCTTTGAAGGAGTGAGTTTTTTAAAATAACCTACGTTGCCCCTAGCAACGTGGGTTATTTTAAAATGTAACATAAGAGTAAACAATCACTTTCCTTATTTAAAATGACCATAGTAAACATGGAATTTACATAGAGGTGTTGGATAAAATATATTTTATAGTATACTGACTCGTAAACATCTGTTTACTGAGCTCTGTCTCGATAGGTAGATTCTTTTTTATAAAGCTCGAAATAATTATTACGGGCTCTTTCTTATCAATATCATAGCAGCATACATATTTATTTAAAACATTCATATACAGTGTCTGCCATAAAGCTGGATCCATATGGAAATTTTTTATAGTATTCTGATTTAAAAAAACTTTATGGGGAAATCACCTCTGTTTCCAAAATACTTGAAATACCCATGTCAAAGTTGACAGGTGACATTAACTATCTGTCAAATTCGCCATTTAAATAAAAAATCGGTGAAAAACGTCCTTATTCGTTAAAATATTGAAAAACTTTATTAAGAAAAACTATTTCTAATGACATTTTACGTTTACACACCGAGTTTGAACGAAATATTTCTACACAAGAAAAATGTTTTTTACATTTTTTGATACATCCCGTAACTGGCTATTTTGAAATCATTAAAAACGCTTTAAATGATTAAATTTAAATGGGAAGGCAACAAGGCTTATTTGGTAATAATAGTAATTGATGTAAATATTTTTGACAAATGTTAAAAACATCAAGAAAAGAATGCAACGATCTGGATTATTTTCCAATTTCCAAGAAAACAACTGACAATTAATTGTTTAATCTTTTTTTATTACGCCAAGTTTGTATAATACAAGAATTGTTGTAATCATAATGTAAACAATTTAACACGAAACTACTACTTAAAAAATTGTTAGTTACAGGGATGTATCAAAAAATGTTAACCTTTTAGTGACCAACGTTCCCAAAATGGGAACATTATTTAATTATTAATTGTTTTAATTTATAGTTTATATTTAGCTTCTCCGCATAGTAAATGACATTCTATAAGCTACTAATTTGTACGTACATTTTTTTCATCAGTGTTAGTAATCATTTAATTAGGTTACAAGCTTATCAATTTAATTGTTTTTAACATTTTTGTTGATTGTTGGTATATTGACAGTTTTATTGCTGCTCTATTGTTTCTGCTGTTATTTTCTATGCGGTTTACATTCCTTATAGTATGAATTATCATGTAGAGTGATTTCCAGCATTCGGACTTTCCGCACTTTCTAATATTTTCTTAGAACTTAGGGCTGCCCCATTTTGTGAACGTTGGACTGTCAGGGGTGACTTTTCCACTATTTCCCAGAATACTATTATTTGTACAGTCTGCTAGAATTACAGCGTTTTTCTCATCTCATTGTGATTTAGTCTTGTAGTGTTTTTGTGGTGATTATTAGTTTTATTGGTGATTTTTATAGTGCGTTTACTTCATAATGAATACAAAAAAATTTTATGGGTATAATTTTTGCAACTCCACTTTTACTTATTTTATTTAGTACAGTTTTTTTTACTACCAATTCCACCATTACTACGTACCGTTTTTTGAGTGATGCTTTAGATGTCGTAGAAGCATCTACATCTAACGGTATCCACGATATCGTATTACTACCTCCAGAATCAGGTGATAAGGAAGTGGACAGTGATGAAGAGGAAATTGATGATAAAATATTAGAAGCAGTAAATCCTTCCCGGGAACAGCCAGGACAAGTAGAATTACATGAAAGCGAGTCTAGCAAGGAAGATGAAGAGGATATAGAACCCCCCGCAAAAAGAAGATTGCAATGGAGGAAGTGTGAAAATGTAGCAATCGCGACTGCTGCTGCTGAACCTAAAAAAGTAGGAATAGAACATGCGGAAAAAACTGAGTATGAAATATTTTCTTTATTCTGGAGTAAAGAAATAATGTCATACTTGATGGAGCAAACAAACCTTTATGCAAAAAAGGACAAAATTCAGCATAGTTTTACAGTAACAGCTGAAGAAATATCTCAATTCTTAGGTCTACTATTGATCAGTGGCTATCACAGTCTTCCGAAAGAAAACGATTACTGGTCTACATCGGTATACATAGAGCGCCAATTTTCTCTAAAACATGATTGGAAATATCAGTAAAAAATTAACACCCCATATTCCGTTGTTTTAAATATAATGACCAATATGCAATTTTCCATACTAATAGTGTCTCCAGCGTTCCCAAAAAGGGAACATGGTTTTTTACAAAAACTAAAACAAATATGGTATTTTCAAAGGTGTTAAGTTAATTAATGCCATTTAACATGTAATCTCTAAAAATCTCTAACGTCACATATTTTAGAGCTTTCATGCAAATAAAATCACTTCAAAAGAAGGTTGAGTAAGGATGATAGAAAGGACTTTAAAAGTATAGGGTTATGCTGTTTAAACTCTTCCTTCGGGGACAGATTCGCTTCCTAAGGGATTTCAGAACCCTACCTGGCGAAGAGGAGAAACTTCCGGTGGCAAGAGCCAAACTGCCCTGATTGTGCGTGTTTAAAGGTTTATCGCTAACGTGCGTCGTCGCTGCTGGAAATTCAGTTCAGAGCTAAATTATATTATTAATTTTAGAGTTATTATGTTTCTAAATTTTACAGCTCTTGGTATTGTGCCAATTCTTCTTCCTTTTGCTTTTCAAAGATTAATGGACTCTTGACATGTATGTTTTTCTAAAAACAAAACATTTTCCGATCGCTCAACGAGCCAATACCATTAATCGCATTTTTATCTATAAAATTCCGCTTTTTTCTTTTCTTTTTGTTTGATTTATCTTTTTGCTCGCTTACACATTTTTCCTTTATTACTACTTCTTTCACTCGAGCATTCATTGATTCATGTTTTGTGCTGCATTACGGATGATTACATCGACTATCTGGCTGTTTTCTTTCCGTGTAGGGGAGATTGATTCCTTTTACGGGTATTTTTAGAAGCTTCTCGAATTAAAGGTATAATTACATATTTTAAGAATCTATAAAACTCCGGGAATGTGAATTTAACAAAAGGAAACTGTAACAATGTTTACTTTTGCTCTTAAAAACTTTCCTTTTACAGATTACCGATGAAATATTTTAAGAGAAAGGTGTACCTTCCGGTACCAGAAGCTCCTTTCGTAACTAATTATGAAATAACGTAAAACTTTACAGCTTCAAGTACGAATACAAACTGTGATTACTGCTTATAATTTAACAAATAACTAAGTCGGTTAATAAGCAACTAATAAGCAATGTAACTTGTAAAAGTAATTAAGGTTTTTAACTCACATCTACATGTGACTTATACAAAAAGCAATATATACATATCACTTTTTGTAAAGTTAAGGACTCTTTTAGAACTCTTACTTACTAGAACTTTTAGAATATAAATAATAGTTTATCTACCTTTAATTAATTTAAAACTTACATACCAGCCTCAAGAGGAAGGCCTTGTGGCGGAGAGCAATTTCTTTTAGCGTAAAGCTTATCTTGTAAATCACAAGTGGAGGAACCTGCAGTTTAAATAAATTCTAATTAAAAGAATCTACATCAGGCAAGTTAAAAATCCGTGTAAGACACTGCTTCTCTTCTTATATTTAGTTAGCGTAATGACTCTTTACATGTCCTTCTGTAGATCAAATTAAAATATCGTCAGGTTGTTTTTCCTTATATTTTAAAATTTAAACAATATCTTCTATACTTTTATTGTTAGCCACGTTTTACATGCACCTAAGACGTACATATTTTCCGTACTTATATTACAGTAAATTTAGACTTTATTGTGTCAATTTTCAATAAAAAATATTTTAATTTAGAATTTGAAAGTTTTCATTGGATTATTTCTATTATTGGATTATTTTTATTGGAATATTGTTCAAGTAGTTTAAGAAATGATTTTAGTAATTAATTCTAAGTAACCGGTTTCAGTAAGTTATGGACGGTGTCATAAATAAGTATCATGTAATATCTTTCTCAAATTACACTTAAAAGGAATATAAATGACAATCCACTCGAACACAGATTATTATAAAATTTATACTATACTTATATTTCAAAAATTAAAACCAATAAATAAAACTTTAGAATATCCAATTAAAAATTTAAGATTTAAAATGCAGAGTAACATTTTTAGCTTGGCGATTGGAAATGGATACTTATCCCTAAAAATTAAAAATGCACAATGTAAAGTATAAAATGTAAATATACTTATAATATAAATTAGAATATAGAATTAACATTTTGTTGATTACAAGATTTAAAATATAAAATTAAAAATGATATGACAGAATTCTGGGTTTGATCGTAATATTTGTCGAGATTCACAATTAACATAATTATAAAAATTAAAATGTGGTACAGGCGAAATTTAAACTAAAGTAATGTAAAGCAAAACTATTATTTTAGAATTCAACATTTAAAATGTATGATTAGTAATAAATATCAGTATATTGAGTTTAAATTCAGTATTGAAACTTTTGTATTGAATGCAGAATTTATAATTAGTATTTAGAATTATAAATCATACTATTTACGAGTTTCCAAGGTATAATTATATAATTGACATTTTTTAGATTTAGGAATGACAGTTGAGTCCTTTATATTTATTTTAGAATTAGAAATTTTAATTAATGCATTTACAACCTAGAGTCCATTTCCACCAGAAATAATGTCTGGCAAGTTTGCTATTGTTTTTTTTCAGTGTTTTGATTCATATAAAGATTAAAAAACCATTACATATGTATTTTAAATGTAACATTTTTTACCACACTATTTGATCTCTTCGTCCATAAATCAGAGGGGATGCCCTGCCAGACAAGGGTTTTCCTACTCATATACTATGAATACAGATAGAAAAAGGGATTTTATCCATTACAGAGTTGTAAAGCGGTCGCTTGCTCTCCGAGTATTAGGACCGTGGTCGGCACTTCCTAAATAAGTATTTACTAATACTAAGCATTAGTACAACAACAAAGTAAACAATGCCCCTGGGCACCAGTTTCTAGATTCTCTACCGTTAAACGAATGTTAAAAGTAATTACCCCGATGACTGATGGATGATGGCAAGCTCCCGGAGGGAACTGGACTCTTAACAGACCTCACGTTTATATATATTTTGTAATTGCAATCTATGCACAAACAGCAAGAAGGGAAATGAAATGTATGGAAATCGCGTGCGTGTACGCTTAAGGTTGCATGTGTGCAAGTAGATCTACTACAGAACTACAGGACGCATCTGTGCGCTAGACTTTATTAATAACACCAATCTCGCGCGATATAAGAGAGACGTATGCAACCTTGGAGAACATTTATGCTAGAACTAGAAAATGCAACTTAGAAAATAATGACTAACTTACTTTTAAATTATTGTAACGAATAGTAAACCCACATATGACGTCATCAAACATTCTAGATGTATGAGTCATCAACTATATGACTCATCAATAACACGTGCATGTATGACTCATCGACACGCCTCATCGACGTGACTCAACAACACGTCATCGAACATTCTAGATGTATGAGTCATCGTATGAAAGATATAAATTGAGTTCGCGAGTAGAAGGGGGCAGTTAATGTTTAACCGGCGTCGTGTTGAAATGTACTCTGAATAATTAGTTAATCATTATTGTAATACATAAATAGTTTTATATAAATAGTCCTCATATAAATTTGTAAATACCTAGCATTTATTTAAATGCTTTAGTTTGTTAAATAGTTTATAGTTATAGTGTTTTTAATTATGTGCATTGTAAATAATCTTCTCTTTATTAGTAGACGAATTTAAACCACATTTTGGTTATTATTTTAAAAAGAACGTTACAGTGCTGTTACAGGTGTGAGGTTTTAAAATAAATAAAATCGCGTAATAAATAAAGTGCTGTGAGAATAAATTTTTAGTGTTAAAAACAATTACAACAAATAATCAAAATGGCGATGAAATTGTTAAAAGATCTCAAAGTAATAGACTTAAAACACGAACTTGAAGAAAGAGATTTAGACACAACGGGCCTTAAAAACGTGTTAATAAATCGGCTAAGAGAATGGCTTTTGGAACAGCAAGAAGACCCTGAAAGTTTCCTCTTCGAAATGCCTGGACCCGCAATTGATACTAATTTGTTGTTAAGTAAAATAGAAGAGAATTCTAGAAAGTCCGAAGATAATTCTAGGAAGCGAATGGAAAATACTAAAGCACTGGAAGAAAAAGTTTTGGAAAATTCTAGAAAGTCCGAAGAAAATATTAGAATGCTTAAAGAGAAATTACTGAAAAAGTCCGAAGGGAATTCTAGAAAGCTAATGGATAATACTAAAGCACTGGAAGAAAAAGTTTTTGAAAATGTTAGAATGCTAAAGGAAGAAATACTGGAAAATTCCAGGAAATCCGAAGAAAGTTCTAGAAGGCTTAAAAAAGAATTGTTTAAAAATTCCAGCGCGTTAGGATTATTAGAAATTAAATTAGAGAAACAGAATAGGGTAATAAAGATGGTAGAAGAGAAGATAGCTCAAATGCAATTACCACCAACAACTGAGAAAGATAGCGTAACTAAAATGTTGGAAGATAGAATGAGTCAACTACGGTTTCCCTCAACTTCTGAGTGGCCGTTTAATGAAGTAAAGAAACAATTTAAAGAAGAAATGGGTCCTGTCGTAGGGATAAAAGTAAAACTACCCATGTTCGATGGAAAGATACCTTGGTCCACCTACTACAAACAGTTTGAGGCGGCTGCTGGGGCCAATGGATGGACAGGCAAGGAAAATGTTTGTTTCTTTAACTGTGGCTTTGCGTGGAGACGCTTTGACGTCCTGCAAACAATACCAGCAAGACAGGAAAATGATTACCAGTTGTTAGTTTCTAGATTGGAAATGAGATATGGAGACGCGCACCTTCAGCAAGTTTATCACGCGCAAGTGAAGAATCGTGTCCAGAAGAATGGAGAAGGCCTTCAGGAGTTTGAAGCCGATGTTGCGCGGCTTGTCCGAATGGCATACCTTACGGCACCCGATTCATTTCTGGGACAACTCGCTCAACAACTCACAACAAACTCGACGGGGAAACACAACAATCATTGAGGCTGGCACGACCAAGAACAACCGATGATGCGCTTGCTCACGCCTTAGAATTTGAAACTGCAAAACAAGCGTCCCGAGGTCACGGGCGTGTTCGAGCCGTTGTGGAAGAAGAAGAAGGTTCTAAAGATCACCTAGAGGAGTTAGTACTGAGAGTTCTTCGGAAGGAATAAAGCCGTAAGAAGAATCATTAAGAAGTTCGAGGGCACCGTTGCTGGAAATGCGGCGAACAAGGACATGTAGAACGCCGTTGTCCCAAAATAAGAAAAGTACAACCGTCGGAAAAGTTAAAGGGGATTGGCAAGGGAGGGCTAACGTTGACTGTTAGTAAAGATGCCCCAGAGATCACCGTCCATGCCGTAACATCAAGGAATAGTACCAGCAGTTTGTTCATAGATGGGAAAACTGCGAATCGAATGGTTCCACTACTCATTGATACGGGGGCGACAAAATCCATCATACGCCCCAACGTTCTGCGAAGTATGAAGCTGTTACAGACAACTACTCAACTTCGTACAGCGACAGGTGAAGTGATACCAACACGCGGAGTGGTGAAGATGAAGATTGGCATTGGAAGTGAAGAACGTGATCATGAGGTGCTGGTAGCCGATATCACTGATGACTTCATCTTGGGAATGGACCTCCTGAGAAAATTTGGTTTTACGTTGGATTTGAAAGAGGGTGTTTTGAAGGTCGGTAACGAAAAACTTCCGCTGCACCCACGAGAAGATCCTGTTGTAAGGGTTTTGCTGATAGAAGATGTGATATTGCCGGGTCAAAGCGAGATGGTTGTCGAGGCAGGTTTGGATGGAGATCTTCGGGTAGGATGTGTGCGAATGATGGAGCCTGTTTGTGATAAGAAGATCCATAGTGGCATACTGGTGGAAAAGCGCTGATCAAGGTTGGAAAGACAGTACCGGTGAGGCTTATGAACGTTAATGTGGATCCGGTGACATTGAAGAAGAGTACCCTTGTGGGACAGTGTGTGCCAGTATTCCTAGTAGCCAGGTGTATGGCTGATGTTCCAAAACCAGTGCCCAAAGACCATGGTGGAAAATTAGTGGGTATGGTTGTTAGTTCGTGCGAAGACCTTAATGGAACGGAAGTGAAAGAGGTACAGGGTTTGGTTCACCGATACCAAGATATCTTCGCTCTTGACGATAGCCAGAAGGGACGAACAGATATAGTAAAACATAAAATCAATACAGGCAACTCTATACCTGTCCGTCAGCAGCCGAGGCGTCTACCTCTAGCAAGGTGAGCAGAAGCGGAGAAGATTATTACCGATATGGAAGAACAAGGGGTCATCGAGCCATCCAGCAGTCCATGGGCATCACCGGTGGTCCTGCTCAGTAAGAAGGAATGGTCAACGAGATTTTGTGTGGACTATCGGCAGATCAATAACGTGACCAAGAACGACAGCTATCCCTTACCACGCATCGACGACACGTTAGATACCCTGTCTGGTTCACAATGGTTTTCGACTTTGGACTTGAAGAGTGGTTGGTTATTGGCAAGTTGAAATGGAACCTGAAGACCGAGAGAAGACCGCGTTCACTATTGGTTCCGGACTATGGCAGTTTACAGTTATGCCTTTCGGTCTATGAAACGCTCCAGCCACCTTTGAGCGTCTAATGGAGACCATCCTGAGGGGGCTGTCGTGGAAGACTTACCTAGTCTATCGGGATGACGTGATCGTAGTTGGAAGATCATTCAGTGAACATCTGAAAAATCTATAGGAAGTGTTCCGGAGACTGCGTACAGCCAACCTGAAATTGAGTCAGAAAAAGTGCCACATTTTCCGAAGGGAGGTGAAATATCTCGGGCATGTCGTATCACAAAATGGAGTGGCAGCCGACCCCGATAAAATTCGTGCAGTTCAAGAGTGGCCAACACCGAAAGATAAACACCAAGTTCGTAGTTTTCTTGGGTTATGTACCTACTACAGGCGTTTCGTTCCTGGGTTTGTCAATATAGCGAACCCCCTGACAAGGTTAACTGAAGATGAAAGAGTATGGTATGGAGTATGTTTAGAGCGGAGAGTGCGAAACAGCTTTCCAACATTTGAAGCGTGCCTTGACAACAGCACCAATATTGAGCTATCCACGGACAGAAGGGAAATTCATACTTGACACAGATGCAAGTAATCTGGCCATTGGTGGTGTACCTTCTCAGATACAGGATGGACAAGAAAAGGTCATCGGCTATTTTAGTAAAGTTTTGTCGAAAGCCGAAAGGAATTATTGTGTGACCAGAAAAGAATTATTGGCTGTCGTGAAGTCCTTTGACCATTTCTACAAATACTTGTACGGACGGAAGTTTTTATTGAGGACAGACCATGCTGCGTTGAAATGCCTCCTACAATTCCGTAATCCGGAAGGCCAGGTCGCAAGGTGGATCGAACGATTACAAGGATACTACTTCGACACGGAACATCGAGCGGACACTAGTCATCGAAATGCCGATGCTCTTTCAAGAAGACCCTGTCTGACGGACTGCCGACATTGCTCTCGTCTGGAAAAGAAGGTTTTCCAAGTATTAAAAACTACTATCTTCAACGACAACTGGTTGCCGGAAGAATTGCAACGACAGCAGGAGGCTGATCCCGAATTAAAAATGGTACTGGAATGGAAGCGTGTGGGAGAAAGGCCTGCCTGGGAAGCTGTCAGCCCTTTCAACAGAACCCTCAAAGCATATTGGGCCCAATGGGAGTCCTTGAAGGTGGAAGACGATCTCCTAAAGCGAGTACTGGAGAGTGAAGATGGCACCACCATTAGGTCTCAGTTTGTGGTTCCAAGGAGCCGAGTGGCTACAGTATTGCGACATCTCCATGACGGTGCCTTAGGAGGACACTTCGGTGTCAAAAAGACTTTGGAGAAAGTTAGAGAGCGTTTTTATTGGGTCAATTGTAAAGAAGACGTGAAAGAGTGGTGCCGAAAATGCGAACTTTGTGCCACTGGTAACGGACACTTGGGGAAACGAAGAGCACCTATGAGGCAGTACAATGTGGGTAGTCCTCTGGAAAGAATAGCTATAGACATTGCCGGACCATTTCCCGAGCCCGACGATGGGAATAAATACATCTTAGTGGCAATGGACTATTTTACCAAATGACCAGAAGCATATGCCCTAGCAAACCAGGAAGCTGCGACTGTTGCTGATGTACTAGTCAAAGAGTTTTTCAGTCGCTTCGGAGTGCCAATGGAGCTGCATTCGGATCAAGGCCGCAATTTTGAGTCTGTACTCTTTGGAGAAGTCTGTCGATTTTTGGGCATTCGCAAGACTCAGACCACACCGTTACATCCGCAGTCCGATGGAATGGTAGAACGCATGAATCGGACAATGGGCAAATATTTGGCCAAGGTCGTCTCCGATCATCAACGAGACTGGGACCAATACCTGCATCTGTTTCTGATGGATTATTGTGCATCGGTCCACGAAACAACCGGTCAGTCACCAGTGTCTGTGATGTTTGGAAGCGAGATACGGTTACCGTGTGATCTGGAATTTGGGTCTCCACCTATAGAGTAGGAGGTAGCCGGGAGTGATTATGTCATCAACTTAAAGAAGAAATTGGAGCATATTCGCGACCGAACCCGAAACAATAGTCGAATCGCGAGTGACCGGATGAAGGCTACGTACGATGTGAGAGCACAAGAAGGAGGGTTTCAACCTGGCCATACCAGGTGAAGAAACGAATAAATGACTTGATTTATCGCATCCAGAAATTGCCAAGAGGGAAACCAAAGGTGGTACACTCCAATCGTCTGGCGCACTATGAAGGAAACAATAACGTAGTCCCGGGTCGAGAAGATGATGCTGAGGTGGCTGTCAATACCGTAAGGCCTGAAGATGATCAGCCAACCTTTGGGGAATTTATGGCTGCGTTTTCCGGAACTAGAAAAGCCCGATTCGGAGTCACGACCGAGATGCAACAAGACCTCTTCCGGGTCCCTGGTGATTATTCCATTGTCCACTGTGTCTCCAAGGATCTCCGTATGTCAAGGGGGATCGAAGTAGTGTTTAGGAATAAATTTGGACGGCTGGATGAACTTCGAGATCAGAATCCCTCTGTTGGTAAAGCCTTACACTTGCCAGATAATGACCGCTCCACCTTTACTACTTGGTAACCAAGCAGTTTTACTACCAGAAACCGAGTTACGCCGACCTGTGGAGGGCATTATGGGATTTGAGGACCGAGCTGCTTACCAGGGGTATTAACAAATTGGCAGTTCCCAAACTCGGCTGTGGGCAGGACCAGTTGGATTGGAGAATCGTTCGGAACATGTTGGAAGTTATTTTTAGAGATACGGATGTGAAGATCTTAGTCTGTAGCTTCGATTCCCAGCCCGCATCAAGGCCAACAAAGAGTGTAGACTGTTATTTCTACCGTAATGGAACATGTAGTCGAGGTGAAGAATGTCGATACCGTCACGACCCTTTCTACAGAAACCAGAGAATAAAACCTGTTCTGGGACAGAACAGACTTGAAGAGGGGGGCAGTGTAACGAATAGTATACCCACATATGACGTCATCAAACATTCTAGATGTATGAGTCATCAACTGTATGACTCATCAATAACACGTGCATGTATGACTCATCGACACGCCTAATCGACGTGACTCAACAACACGATCGCGAGTAGACGGGGGCAGTTAATGTTTAACCGGCGTCGTGTTGAAATGTACTCTGAATAATTAGTTAATAATTATTGTAATACATAAATAGTTTTATATAAATAGTCCTCATATAAATTTGTAAATACATAGCATTTATTTAAATGCTTTAGTTTGTTAAATAGTTTATAGTTATAGTGTTTTTAATTAAGTGCATTGTAAATAATGCGAATTTAAACAGCATTTTGGTTATTATTTTAAAAAGAACGTTACATTATTTTGTCTGTGACACTTTCCTGCTCTTCGATGGAAGAGTGGTGGTGGTTCTAACTAATATCTAAGGAAAGTACATTTAAAAAATAATTCAGACAACAAAACATATAAATTATGAGTAAAAATAGATATCTGCTCTAAATCAGCTTTTTAATTAAAAATACAATTAAACAGAAAAATTAGTTCAATAGAGGTGAAAAAATAATTTAAAGCCTCCAGAAGCCTAAAAATTGCAAAACAATTAGAAGCTTAAGAATTTTGCGAAGTTTTAATGGAGATGCCTAGCAAATAGGAATTTTATTCGAAATGTATGTTTAACTAACAAAAAACCTTGATTTTCAGTATATTACAAGGTTTCGCTAATTCTAGAAAAGCAAAGTTAACCCTGAAGCTAGCTAAGTCCGTTCTTTAATTTTCTATAGGTTGTTTATTTAATTGCGCTTTCTACATTAACTTTTTGATACGGGTTCCGCTAACTTTTTCCAAAACTTAGGTTTGAAAATCAAGTTTTTCTAAACTCAAATTTGAAAATTATTAGGACACATAATTATCCATATGCTTTCCTGTTACCTTGCCGTAGGACTCCGCTACTTTTCATCATCATTTTTGTTTAATCGTTCAACACATTTCAGATTGCATCATTGTTTTAGTCGTGTGCAATGTTACTCATCAAAATCAAGATTTTGAAATGAGATTTATTAAGATTATGTGAAAAATAAACATGCACGAAAAGAAAAATTCTGAATTTAAGTTTTAAATTAAAAAACATTTAAAAAGTTACTTG
The DNA here is from genome assembly GCA_929113105.1 of Agrypnus murinus. Taxonomy (NCBI): domain Eukaryota; kingdom Metazoa; phylum Arthropoda; class Insecta; order Coleoptera; family Elateridae; genus Agrypnus; species Agrypnus murinus. The sequence continues at coordinate 251,900,620 of OV816024.1, read as the reverse complement.
TTAGCTGGAATCAAACCTGTGGCGGCAGCGACTTATGATTCACTTAATGTATTATCACACCGCTCTAACTAACTGAGCTACGAAAAATTAGTCCGTCTGACTAGCACATTTATTTTAAAAGTAGGTTGTTTTTCGCTAAATGATTTTTCTTCACAAGAGGTTCTAAATGCAATTTTTCCACCTTTTTAAAATACGGGTACTCTTTAAACTAACGAACAAAATGATAAAAAAGTTGTAATTTTATTTACTTGGGAAGATTTTACAATATTCGATTTCCTAATGAGATATACAGTATACAATCAGCAAATAGACTTTCCATTTTCAGATCTACAGAAATCTTAGCGAGCTATCTATTATACATCGTGTGGTAATCTCGGATCATTTGCAGTTTTAATATTACACATTTAAAACGTTCTAAAATGTTAATGTAAATGATTTAATAATGATTTGCCGCAGCATAAAATCTGTGGAACCGATAAAGCCTCATCAGCAGAACACATGCAGAAAGTAAAAATTAGATACTTATATTTTTGCATTTGTACTATAATTAACTTCTTAATCTTGCATTCTCATGATAAATAACGTAACTAACTATTCTTGATATTGATTTATTATTGTTAATGAAGTGATGCGTCGTGAGGAGTATCAACTAAACTTAACCTTACCTATACTTTTTATTCTATTGAATTCAGCAGTAACGAGATTATAAAGTAACTAGCCTTTCTTCCAAGAAATAGATCTATAAAGTACTACTTAAATGCTTTTTCATTACTAACTCCGTGAAATAGAGAAACATATTGGAAGAACTATAAAGTAAAGAAGAATTTACTATTCTTATTTCTAAATCTAATACTATTTTTTATCCTGAAAAACTTCGCTCTAATTGCAATGTAAAGGTTCTGCTGGATATAGCATTTCTTTCAAATACCTCAACTTCTAGATTTTTTCAAGCTGTAATTATATCTACGATGTATGATTCACATTTCATACATGTTTTATTTTACTTTACTATCTTTACTTCATATAGGTATATCTCTTTTGAAGATTTATTAAACCAAACTCCCTACGCCCGCATACGTACGCACGTTACAAATAAATTTGTAATTCAATCATTTTCTTCATAATATTTGGAAGTTCTCGTTAACATTTGAAATATATTAAATTGTGAAATTTAATACCTATGCGTGAACATAAAGATAGTTAAGGGGGAAAAGGTGGTTTTTTCGTTATCTTCTTTCTGCAACCCTTCGTACTCATTATATTAAGTTATATTATTATTTTACGTGTGTTGCATACTTGTAGCTTTACAAACACGAGGCAGAATCTCAAAATGTAAAATCCGTTTAATGTTCTTGTCTTGATATTTATTTAAATTAACACCACATTCACAGAGTGAAGTAAATTGATATGAGCAGATCAAAAAGATACAAAATTGTTCCATCTTGAAATGAGAGCGTCTTCCATTTCGAGAAACACGTAGCTTCATTCGTCGTTTTTGGCAAGGACGTGACAGAGTAAAAACGCGTAGTCGGACTAGACTTCGTGATGATTTAGTAGATTAATTTCGACTCCCGACGCATTGGAGCTCCTTTTATACGAATAACCGACCACATATCATATATTCTTACAAATCTTATTAACTACTAACTGATTGATGAACCACTTAAGTAATTACGTTTAATGGTAGGTCCGTTTTATCGTTTGTTGCCCAGCTCCACCGTCATGGATGAAGGAAAAGAAAGAAAAACGGTATTTGAATAAGTGTTCGCTAGAATTAGAAGATTAACAACATAAATTATTGTTTACACTAGAGAAACGGTTCACAAGATGTGGTTAATGATGTCCCAGTCGTATTGACTAATGAACGTCCAGAATATGAAACTTGACAGAGAAGTCGAGAGATCCAGCTGGGAAATTCAATTAATTATTAGCCAGTAGTAGTCTACCACCTAGTGTGGTATATTCTATAGTAGCCCCCTTAGGCGAGGAGTGATATTTCGTGCTGACACATATTTAATTTAAACTGTTTCCTACTACCACCTAAAAGCAAACCCCTCGTTCCTTAATGTGCTGCACTTGACGACGACAAACAACGGTTGTCACTTTGCCATACAATAGACAATGGTGTGACGTACAAACAATTATACAGAATTGTAACACTTCAAGTGGAAATTTGCTGTTTCATCATTATGCTTTGCAAACCAAGGAAAGAATGCCATCATATAATAACCTACATCGTAAGTGAACTTTGTAATTTTCATATTTTGCTTATAAAATACATTAGGATGGATGGAATAATAAATAAGGGGTAAGAAGAAAGGGGATTTTAACCGCTTTGCATGATTACAAAGATCCCTACATACTTGTTTTATAATATAAGGGTGGAAAGGAATTTTTACTTTGAAAAATTCAAACCAGCACGTGTATCCATTTACACATCCACTTAACTGCAGAGTTGGCTATTTCACACAATGTAGGTAACTGCTGAAAAAGGACTTTTTTGTATTTTTAGTACCTACATTTGTTACGTTGGTAAAAAACCCACACATGTAGTAACTATGTAAACATTTTTCTTTTTTCACGAGGAGCGATACATATTCGAAAGTGTCAGTAGGTATTCCAAGTTATGAATTTAGATTTATAATTATACATAATTCAGGACAGACATAAAAATTCGCAATGGAGACATTCTTGTTCTCCTCGCAACCACTAACATAAAATATTAAGAAAAAAGTAGCTCTACGTTTAAACAGGACAATCTGATTAATTATACAGAAAATATAAGGACAAAAGAATAAAATTAAAAGGACACAGAAACAAAAGGGAAACATATTTCTTGGCGAGAAAAAGAGCATATAAAAGGAGGGCATAATCAACGTGATTGAACGAAAAGAGAATGTAGCTTTACGAAAATGTGGCCATCAAGGAGACAATCTCTGTCAATATGCCTTTGATTCTGAACATATTGATTGAATAATATAAAAAAGAATTGATGTTGATGGTGATGGAGGTGTAGGTAATGGAAACACCAAGGGGTTGCGATCGAATATGGAATATAAGATTAAATCAATCAGGTGTGAGGACGAAGAAAGGTCTAAACAATAAAAGAAGGAATGTAATTTTACCCAAAAATGCGATATTTTATACGTATTACAATTTCCAAGAAAATATGGAAATTTCTCGAATACACTAGATCATGAATAATTTATCAAGAGTGGAAATTCATTTCGAAATTTTTATCAATGAATTGTTTCCTTTTCGTAAATTTAAGGTCAATCTACTGGAACGAGGATTGTGTGGTTATCGGTTACATAACCCCTGCAGTTCTTCGTCGTCATCGTCGGTGTCGTACTGCGCGGCGCCCGATAGCGTAGAGGATAAAAAGGGAAAAAATGTAAGACGCAAGTTGATATCGTCCAATATTATTTAGGAGCACTAAGATATCCAAATATATCTTTTCATATATACTATAAAACCTTACTCGAGTAAAACTAATTTTAACACCTAAATAAAGTCATGATAAGAAAAATGAGACTCGATGAAATTAAACTCACATTAATATTAAACAAGTGTTCATAAATGTAGTTATAGTTAATCGTAAAACAAAGCAGTCCAATAAACGTTTTAATAATAGTTAATCTGCGGTTATACAAAACTAGGTTCAACCACACGCCTGCACGTTTGACTTACCCCTTCTTTACTATTAAGCATCACCGACTAATTAGTCACTTTAAACAAGTACGTATGTGAAACTTGCTTCATTCAGTTTTTGAATCTGTAGATATTCAAAATCTTAAAACTTAGGAAAATAAAAAGTCTGTAGGTCTTAGGCGGCTATAATAATTCCTACAACCCATAGCCTGGAAACCAGGCCCCAGAAGCTACAAGCTTGTGCGGGAGGGAATGGGCGATTATTATTATTACGTAGGCCCTAAGTGCGGCTGCAGGCGACTTACAGATGGAACAGCGCAAATCCCACATTTGTGTCACAGCTAAGGAAAACTGCAGAAAACCTTAACCAGATTTGCCGGCACCGGGAATCGACCTCGGGCCGCTTGGGTGAAAGTCCAGCACTCTAGACATTACACTACCAAGGGTATGGATTATAAAACATGTTTTTACTATCCTCAACTAATCGAATCTCAAACCAAACATATATAAGGAGATACAACTGATGTTTTATGTTTACATCAAAATTATGTATTGTGTGTTATGTTTATTAATGAAAAATACCAGTAACAATCTTTTGTTCAGATTATTACAGAAGAGTCTTGCACTTCAACATCTTATTATAAAGGCGCAAGCACATTCTTTTATCAAGGGCTTATCGTATTTTGAAAAAATTGGCTGGTGCTCATGGTTCGGGTATCATTTTAAAAGTCTAATCGTGTAGCAGATGTGCCTTTTGCAGGTTTTGTTTATCTACTGACCATGCTGTCCATTATTTTCGCCTGTACCTTAAGATGGGAGATTTGTGCGTGAATATGCAACCGTTAGTATAAAATAAGAAAGAGAGAGGGTATAGAAGGGCGGGAAAGCACGGGGTATCAGAAGGTGGAGGGAGAAAGGGATGGAGGAAGAAAGGGGAGAAGAGAGGGGGGTTGATGAGAGCGCGAAGGAAAGAGATAATGAGGGCGAGTATTGAGGGAGTGAAGGGAAGATGGTAATAATGAGTAAAAGAGGGTTAGGGGGAAATGAGAAAAAATCAGGAGTAGGAGAGATGGGGTATGAGCAACGCGGGGGAGTAGAACGAAGAGAATTTGGAGATTTATATATCTGGTCTAATAAATTGAACACCTATATATGCACTATTCAACAATAAATCTCTATATTAGAATTTCTCGATAAATTCATTATAACAATTTTCACATCTCTAATCTAAATCATCTAGTCGAAATATTTGACAGCACCTTTAATATCGATTCAATACATTTTATCGATCCGCCAAATTATTAATTCCATACAATAAAGAACAGTTTGTTATTGTTTATAATTATAAGATTTTTCTTTACAATAAACAGGTAAGTTTTATATTCAATAAATCATTATGAACATTTTCAAATAATTTTTATTTTTAACGATATTAAATAAGTTCTTTTTCTCTTTCCTTCATGTATAAAAAGATATATTTATCCTTAGTTGCATGTTTCAGCTAAAATTGCTTTGCATGGTTTTTGATTGGCCCTTTAAAAATGCACCCAGAAGAGGGTTATAACTTGTAGAATTATATTCAGAAGGTTTTATGGCGAGAAAAAGGTAACATCGTTACCAAAATACGTATTAGCAATTAGTAAAATACAATGTGTGATTAGGAGACACCGTTAAATATAGTGTTGTGATAAACCACAGTCTTTACAATCCATTATAATACTTTTAACCTTTAAAATCAACATAACCAAATTTTGATTTTATATATTATAATTAAATACAAAACTGAAAAGGGTTTATTTAAAATTTTAGCATCATGTCAAAGAAAAATCAAAAATCGATCAGTTAATAATGTTCAACTAAATCATTTGAATACTTTTAGTTTGCATCAACTTGATCTGCAACGAAAATTACATAAATCTTTATGACGATGGAAAACCGCAAGTCTACAAATGTGTTCCGGTAATTTAAACAAAGAAACTCAACCTTTTCACTGAGATCTCTACAAATGTGATTAATGTGAAATTACACGAAACTCCAGCAATACATCCTATCACAAACTTAGAAAATTAAAAATAAATCAACAAATCCATTTTACAGTCAAATTCAACAGCTAACAACAGTTTCTTCAGGTAAGTCGGTTTATTTCTGCATATACCTTAATAATAACCTGCTTTATCTGTTCTAGATAAGATTATGCCTGAATACAAGCCAATACATTTCTACATTGAGAAATACATGTACGAAATACTGATCGTAATACTAATGAATAAAAATTATCGCTTTCAGAGAAAATTTGACTGCTGCAGCATCCTTTGTGTGTATCACATGCATTTGTGTGGATGTTACTTTAATTGTTGAATATAATTCAACTTAAGAAACCCTTTTTCAAAGTTTGTTTTATAAATTGAGGTTATGTAACTTCTAGATTGGAGATCTGTAATTATGCGTGATATTTGCCTAGTAAATCTTATTAAACGCATAGGGCCGATTGTACAAACCGAAGTTCAGCTGAAGCTTACCTGAGCTAAGGTTCAGCTGAACTCGAGGTTAACTTTTGGATCCGTTGTACAAAGCGTATCGAGACCGAGTTTAGCTAAACTGTAGAGTGCAACGTTTTCATATGGTTAGTAGCCATCCGCGCATGCGTATGTTATACTTTTACCCTTTTACGGTGAGTACGGTGACAGTTGACAGTCACACAGCTGGAGTTGACATACATTAGAAGCGAAGCTAACCTAGTAAACCGAAATTTCAGTAAACCGAAGCCCAGAAGCCTAGCGGTAAGTAACATTTGTTGATGTTGATTTTGGTTATCACTTCATTATAAACAAAATCTTTATTGAAATATTTCGATAGGTAGTGCAAGTACAAGTTTTTGGTGGCGGTCTGTCAGGTACTAGGTGGCGAGTTAAAATGAGTGCGAAAAAAAGAGCAGCTAATTTTAGCGCCAAAGAAGAAACGTTGTTAGTTAACTTAGCGAAGAAATATAAACACGTTTTAGAATGTCAACAAACGGACATGAAAAGCCATAGTGCTAAAGCTGATACGTGGATAAATATGGAGGCTTGGTTGAACCCAAGCTTAAACCGCTAAGTTTGACGGTTCAAGTTAAGCTCCCGCTCAACACTAAAACCTCCATTGTACAATCCTAGTTTGTGAAAAGCTCAAGCTTATCTTCGGTTTAAGCTAAAGCCAGGCTTAAGCACACATTGTACAATCGGCCCTATAATGTCTGAATCCTCTAGTATGTACATATTATGGCCGAAGCTAGCGAAGTGGCCCGGTGACATACTAAGCCGGTCGGGAGCGATTTAGAAAATCGCTTGTTGTGTGGCAATGAATGTTTTTATTTTTTATTTATTTAATAAAGGAAGAAAAAGAATAACATAATTTGCAGGTGTTTACATCTGCATTTTAAAGACTAAAACTTATTTATTTTTTTTATAGATACATTGAATAACTAAAAATCTACTCAAAACCACAATAGAAAAAATAGAAACGAATAGTATCTAAATTTATTATTGGTAATTTTCAGTATGAGCTTATATATGAGTTTAAGTTTAAAGTCTGAATTCAAAGTTAAAAGAACCTAAAGATATTGATTCGAACTATAGGAAGTAAAATACGTATATGTAGGTGATGGAAAAGTGTAGTAATCAACCTAAGAAATACTTGTGTGTTGATTATGCACTTTCCTACTTTTTGCTAATTTACTTGGTGGCCGTAGGTATTACAGTGATCTATTTATTTATTTTTTTATATAATTTTGATTTAACATTTTCATTCTAGAAGTTTTATAAATTCTGATTGGTTTGCTAATAAATATATATTAAGTTGTTTTTTAAATTTTTTTAATATATTTTTTGGTAGCATATTGTAGAATCTCGGAGCTAGATACGATGCAGCTCTAGTACTACCTGTTTTCTGGGCTGTATTTGTTTTTACCATTTTTTTTAAACTGTTCTAGTATCGTAAGAGTGTTTCACGTAATTTTTTGCATTTTTGTGGTACTGTACTATGGTGCTTTTTATGAACAGATTTCTGATTTTATGCATTTTGGTTTCTTGAAATAATTCTTTAGTCGGATACAGATAAGGTTTTTTAAAAATAATTTTTAATAAGATATTTTGAGCAGTATTTAAGGGTTTTAGTGTAGTTTTATAAACTCCTCCACAACCCGTTATTCCATATTGCAACAATGACTGAGCCAGAGCAAAATAGATAGTTTTTAATTGAATTGTATTTAAAAAATTTGTAATTACTTTGAAGAGATCAAATAATTTTCGCATTTTCCTGGTAATTTCATTAACGTGTTGATTCCATCGTAAATGTGAGTCTATTTGTATCCCAAGATATTTTGCTGATTGGTTAATTTCCAATTTACAATTTAGGCCTTCTATATTAACTGATGCAAAGTGAGGTAAGTTAACACAATTTGGAGAGAACATTACTAATTTAGTTTTTTTGAGATTTAAGGTCAATAGGTTATTGTCAATCCACCGCCCTACCTTTATCATTTCACTTGTAATCATTTTATGCACATTTTCCCATGAACGTCCCACAAAATATAACACCGTGTCGTCTGCATAAGATATTATATCACAATTTATTTCAATTTTTAGAAGATCATTAAGATAGATTACAAATAGAACCGCTCCAAGCACACTGCCTTGAGGTACACCGTATCTGCAAGGTAATTTTGAGCTTATGACATCATTAATTTTAACTTGTTGGGTTCTATTTGTAAGATATGATTCAAACAGCTTGTGTGCATGTCCTCTTATTCCTATCTTTTCAAGTTTTTTTAATAAAAGTTGGCTTTTGCTAATTCTAAAAATACCGCTGTTGAAGGTTTACCACAATCAAAGTCGGAATAAATTTTTGACGTTAGGAATTTAATCGCGTCTTCTGTCGATTTTCCATTTTGAAAACCAAACTGGTTTTGAGAAAGAATTTTGTGTTTTTCCTTCACCGTTTCGTTTGTTTTTAGCTAAAAACATGAGATTCTTATAATATGGCGTTAGATCTTCGCTTACATAAATAGGTTGACTTTTTGTTTCTAAATTTATGTCACTCGTGGATAATTTTCTCGATTTGCATCGTTCCAAAAATTGATCCCTTAAAAATCTGTTTGTGAATTGTGCGGTTATCGGTCTTTTATTTCCACTTGACGGTAACCGATGTGCTGCCTGCATATCACCATTTTTTATTTCCACATTTACTTATTTACCCATTGCTTGTATTATTTTTATTACATCTTCATTTCTGCTATCTGGAATTCCATCTATTACTACATTGTGGTTCCTGCTATACTGTTTTTCATCTTCTTGTTCCATTTTTGTTTGTTTTATTTCTGTTTCTAGTTCCTGATATTTTTTGTTATTTTTACATTTTCTTGCGTGACGGTTTGAACTATTTTTGTAAATTCATCTAGTTTGTCGCTACAGAAATCGACAAATTTCTGTATTTCATTCATTTGTTGACATAACTTAGGAACAGGTTCTAGCTGCTTCATTATTTGGTTTAATTTAGCAGCAAAGTCTATCTTATCACCACGTGCAGACAGTTTATCGTCTTGGTCGTTTGATAATGCATCGCCAGTGGAAGGTATTTTTATACAGTTTTCACAAACCCATTGGTTTAAACGATTTGTTTTCTTATAATTATCGTACGTTTCAACGTTCAGATTAATGCATTTAATATGATAATCCTCGCTGCATATCTTACATGTGATTGCGTCTTCATATCTTCCGCACTTCTGTTTGCATATCTTGCACAGAGCCGTCATTTTTATTCTCCGAGTTAATCGAATTTTATTTTAAGGAATAAATAGACACGTATGTATGTACTAAACGCTTCAGGATCTGTATAAACCTCTCATTCCGTTTGCCGGCCGCCTTCTTTCTGTTTGGTTTTTCAGTCCCTTACGGTAGATTGGATTAAAGTCCTATTGAATTTGCACATTACGTGTTAATTATAGCTTATCTTAGTAAAATGTAGAAATAGAATCTCACTAATCTAGATCTACAGAATCTGGACTCATAAGATCTCTTACAAAGATAATGAAATTAGATTTCAGAAACGAAATAAGTATTTTCATATTTTTCTACCGTGTTTTTATTTTCAAATTAAACTTCGACTCACTGCGACACATCGAATAGAGGTGTTAATAATGGTAAATACAACGACACAGTAAGAACACAACAAGAAGTTCCAGAGTTGTTTAATCAGAAATATCCCAAAATATTCATATTGTAAAACTAAATTGTTTAAAGAATTAAACTTTATGTTTTAAAAATAAATAGTTTAAAAAAATTAAACTTTGTGAATTTTTTGTCAAATCTAACATAAAGATTTTGCTTTAAAAACTTCAAAATTATATTCTTGAAAACTAAAAAAACATCTAAATATTTTTAAATATTGAAATTTTGATTCGTAGGAAAAATATTGCACATTACTCCTCACCGGCACAAAAACCTCTATTACTGCTAGAATACTTACAAGAGGCTATGCTTTTCAAAATGTGAGTGAACTGAAACGACTTTTGTCAGCCTCACTGAAACAATGCACTAAAAAGAAATAGATGCCAACAATAGAGATTTGACACGTCAGTGTGTGTTTTCGTTTGCGCAGCAAAAGCATACTATCTTTTTTCATGATCTCCAAAAAATTATATAACAATTAGCTAAATTCAAAATTTCAAGCTTATTTCAAGGTTAAGAGATAAAGAATAGCTCTATGTAGCTATCGTAATAAATTTGTTAAATAAAGACAATTTATTAATATTATTATTCGACAATATTTATATCAAATGAAATCTAATTTTTTATCAAATGTAATTTATATTATTAAAAAATGTAGTGTTTCCATTTGAATTTTTTTACTTATGAGCAATTATTAATTTTTTAATTTATTACTTAGTTAATTTTTAATTACATGAAGACTCCTTAATTTGGACTAATTAAAACATGGACAATCCTTATTATAGCGGTTTATGATATACTACTGAGCAAGCTGTATGCTTGAATTCTACAAGGTTCCAATCTCGAGCCTCTGTTTTTCACTTTATTTATATTAGTTAATGATATTACAAAACTGAGCAAACGTACCCGTTTGAAGTTGTCCACAACTCTTAATAATCGTTACCTACCATCTGTTTTTAAAATTTCTTAAAAAAATAAATCTATTATAGAGGTGTTTGTGAAACTTGTTTGGAATTGTCACCGCACACAATTTGTTCGTCGATTTTTAAAAAATTAAAATAGTATTCGAAAATTGGAAACCATCATCTGTGATTAGATACAATTCAAAAATGTTAGTATTAAAGTTTTAGTTGTAACTCGTTATATTAAAACTATAAATTATAAATTTATGTTTATATTTTATTATATTTTGTGTTCAATTCCATGTAATTCGGCTTTTGTCCGTGTGGAATAAACAAATAAATATTTTACATAAATTACTAACAAAATATTGTTTGCAATCTGTTATTCAGATTTCTAATAATAATAGAATAATAATTTTTTAATAATTATTGCAACTATAAATGTTTGAATTAAGTTATTCTTATAATAATTAATAATAAACTAATTTAAACAATTGCAGTTGCAATAATTATTTAAACATTATTATTCTACGATTAGAAAGCTAAATTTCCAACAATATGGATATTATTTTATACAGCTTTTTTAAATCGTACAAAAAAGGATATAGGCCGATAAGAACTTCCTTTTAGCTTTAGTTATGAAGACAATTCCGATTGCCAGTTTTTATTTTCCTTACCTACTTGTTTCAGGACAAAAAATTACGAAACCATTCTGACGTAGATGTATGGCTTATTATTTTGCACACGAATCATTTTTTTAGACTTTTCTGGTAGAAAATTTGAATTGAATTTGACCCTTATCCAACATAATCAACTCCGTGGTCTTGTTCTACCTGCAACACTTTGTAGCGCATGATAGCAAAGGATAAAACGATGTAAAACAGATATTTTCTCCCGGATGAGGCTTTAAGGTTTAAGAAATAAATTAATATATTTGGTTCTAAAGTATGTTTGTAATACACATATATGTATTTATTCGGGCCAGATAGTAGCAGAACACTCATCGTATTTCTCGGCACCGATTGCACATGACCGAAAGGTATATTTTTGTTTAAGAATTTTCCGTACATTTATCTCGATTTTATCTGTTACTGGGTAATACTTAAAATATTACTCGTAAACTTGTAGCCGAAATGAGATCCACTATCTACTTATATTGTAACAGGAAGTTTTTCTGCCTATTCTTTTATTTTAGGGATACCTTGTATATATTGATGAAAATAGTATTGGGTTATTCTTGCAGGACACGCTGCATACTAAATTAAATAAAATAATAAATATAATAACTAAATGTAATAAATTAGATAAAATAATAAACTGTGTTGATATAAGTTGTTTAAAAAGTAAGTTATTATTTTCAATATATATATATTATAATTGTAAAGTGTTAAGGTATACTGGGTCATAAGACAATCCTAATTGTATGACAGTTGTTCAATAAAGAACATTATCTATATTCAATTTTCAATGTTTGCAACGCCATTTAAGTTTAGTATTATTGACTGCAAAATTATCGCTCTTTTCTTTGTGATAACTTAATTCTTATTTTATCTTTCTCTTCTGTTAAGTAAATTTAATATTTTACTTACGAATTATCGATTTTGTAAATCATTTTGGTTGTCCGTTTTTGCTAATCAATAATAAATCTCTAAGTTTACTGTCTCCAGCCTTAATTTGCGAAACTCCATAATCATGAAATAAAATATAAATACAAAGATTAATTAATTAATGACGTTTAATGTCGAAACAATATTGGCAGGTTAAGAATCCAATAAAACTTGTGAAACTTTAATTAATTTTTATATTTATATTTTATTTCATAATAAATATCTGGTTTGGCATTTTCGCGTCAAGATAGGACCAGGTTGACGCCTGAATCAAACCATTTGAAAGGCAGCTTGTTGTTCACGAGACCCAAGATTGTTCCTTAAAAAAAATCTTTGGCCTCTTTCGTTCTCTTGTAAAAATCTTGGGCAAGTGAACACGTAGTTTTGTGGTTAATTAAACTTTGGTCTTAATAGTGAAATTCCTTTTTGATGGGTTAATTATAGTTTCAATAGTGCATTGTTTAATTGATGGTTTTGTGATTTAATAGCATTGAACCGTTGTTTGAAAGATAAAGAAATTATAGTTTTCTTCGCACTACAAAGTTACGCTTTGGAACGTTCATCTTGAAAATACAAACCCTTTAGAATTTGAAAAAGTAATAAAAAATCTTTATTTTAATTAAATTTTCTTCTTGATTTATTGCTGTGATCAATACACTTTTCTGTTCAATATGGGCCATTATTTATAGGGATAGTCGATGCGGTCTTTAGTTCCGAGAATATACTAGATCCAGACTTTAATTCATGTTAGCGTTTTAAGTCTCGTATCCATTTGAGGATGATCATTTAACCGGGTGTTAATCTCCACAGTTGAATCTGCGATCTTCACCTTTTTTTGTTTGTTTGATCTTAATGGCCAATATGGTTTTGCAGTCCTTAGTATCTTAAACCCTCACAAGTGATTAACTGGAAGCCTTCTTCAAAAGGTTCCAAAACAACATCTCCAACTACTCATTTGAAGTAACGTTTGTTAACCATATTAAGTTTATAGAAGTAACCAGGTGGGTTTTTATATCCTATTTTTTTGTGGAAGAGTTAATTAGTTCATTTGATCAAAATTTAGGAGTAGATTGGTATAATTATGCGATACAAATTTTAAAGTTGAAATTTAAACAAAACTTTTGATATGATAATAATTAAATTGTTTATGATGTTCTGAATTTATTTTTCAAGTAAAATTAGTAAACATTAAACCTAATAACAATCATAGTACGAATTTTTAAAGTATTTTTTAAAATTTAGTTGTAATATTATTATAATCCATGTTAAGATATTATTTAAATACCAACTGAATGCCTTCCAGTTTTCTTTTTACTATATAATGATTTTTTTTATGCGAAATAAATAAATAAATGGTATTATTTGTGTTATTTCATGTTTACTTTTTATTATGTGCTATTTTTTTATAATGTGCATGATTGAGACGGATACATTTTAAGATCTAGAACTCCGTATTGTGGAGCATTAACCCTACTCTTTTATAAATCTAAATCAATTATGCTGGCGCCCCTATATCCATAGTTCTATGAATTTGATGATGCTTCAATCCACCTATGACCTGCCTTAATCTCAAAAGAAAGAGAAAGTTTTCATTTTATGGCCTTTAAGCTCATCCGAGGCATAGATAAGTTGCATAACGTAACTACTTTTGTTTATTTTTGTAAAATAACTTGTTACAAATTGACGCCCGTTCGTGGGGCTACTGTTTTGTTAGTTACAATGTGCTAATACCAACAACTCAACGTTCAAGAACACAGTGATTACGATATTTCAAATTTATCTACTAAATACTATTTTCTCATTTAGAATTGTTCGCGTATCGTTTGCATTACATCAGCTCAACATCAATAATAGTACTGCCGGCTTTCGTTTACATGTAAAAATGTAGGTCAAATTCTTTCATACAATACTATTCTATAAAATAGTTCCAGGAATTAGTTCCCCCTTTTTAAATTTCCACAAATTTGTTTTAATAGTAGTTAATATCAAGGCCCGATCTAAGGGGGGCAAATGCCTAGAGCGGCAAAAATGAGGGGCGGCAACATTGAGGGCGCCGGGCGGTTACACAGAGTCCTCAATTTTTTCTCTAAAATCTTATAAAAATTACCATGCTTAGCAGCCCGACAAAAAAGTATTTTTTAAGGTTTTTCTTTAAAAAAATGCTACTTTAGCAGTTGTAAATCCTTAGACGGACCAACATATTTTAAAGTGCTATTTCGCCTTATAATTTTCTTAATGCTGATAATTCTCCTAAGAAAATTATAAGACAGCACTTAAGCAAACCAAGTCGAAAGAAAGAAGAAGAAATACCTAAATAGGAAAGAAGGAACCAACTCTTTCAATATGTAACGATTTTTGAATTGAGAATACAAAGAAATTCTATCGATTTTTTTACCGATTTTACATTTCTGAACTGGCAACCCTTTTCGTTCCGTTTATGTTTGACGGGGATTTCCTACAATCGCTGAGATAAGTATTTAGGCGTTTACGAAAATTGGATTGTACGGTATCTACCGTTAGGATCTCCGTTCACAGCGGTAAACAGCTGATACATAAGGTAGATGGAACCCGTATATGCTTTTCCGAACGTTTACGGGATTGGATTTTAGGTTATGCTTACCGGTAAATTTCTATTTACCGACTATAAACCTCGATCCACGAATCATGGATCCGGTAGATGAAACGGGTATACACCGGCTAATTTCCAATCGGCGGTAGAGCACCAGTGATACAATTTCCGAACGCTTTCGGTACATCGGTAAATATCCGATACAATCTTCGTAAGCGACTATTATTTCCAGTACTTTGTATACGAGTATATACCCGGGCCGCCGAATAGATATAGTACAAAAAAATCAAGGCAGCACAGATTGTTTCTGATAGGTTTTATTCGAACGTGAAATTTACAATAAAACATTTTTGCATATGAATTGTGAATTCATTATAAATAATGTCATTTTGAGAGATGCTAGTATAAATAATAACCATATATTTATTTTAAAAAATTGCAGTTTTATTAATTTAATAAAAAAGCCATTAAAAGTTCGTGAGTAAGACAGTTTGAAAGTAAACGAATTGATATCTCTTTGGTACAATTAAACATGCCTCTCAGTTTGAGCGGTATATTTGAATGCTACCAATAGAAAGGTTTTGTTAAAAAGAGGGGGTAATTGTAGGCGGTTTTAATTACTATATCTGTTCGGCGGCCCAAGTGTAAGTACTATAATATTTTTGGGGGAATACCCTTTTATCCTACATTCCTACAACGCGACATTTTAGGTGAATCCCTAAAATAGGTTGATGATGATGATGAAGTTGAAAGATACATATGTCGATAAAAAATATTTCAATCCATTCAGTATAGTTTCTGAGAAATTCTTCATACTCTCATGAACTTTTGCATATTTGTTAAGAAGCCCCAGTAGACTAACATATGTGAATATTATACAATTCCAACAATATCACATTTATAACATCCCATCTGCGGAAAAGCAAGCTCATGACTTATATGGTGTTAGTGTAAAGGGCGGCGAATATTATTTTTGCCCGGGGCGGCTAAATAACTAGATCGGGCCCTGGTTAATATGTAAAAATGTAGGTTAGATTCTTTCATAGAATACCATTATACAGTAGTTTCAAGAATTAGCTCACCCTTTTTAAATTTCCGTGAATTAATTTTTATAGTAGTTAGTAGGTAAGTAAAAATGTAGGTTAAACTCTTTCTTAGAATACTACTATAAAATAGAGTCAATGACTATTGCACCCTTTTTAAATTTCCACGAAATTATTTTAATAGCACTTTGTAGGTAAAATTGTGGGTTAAATTCTTTCATACCGTTTGAAAAGTTTTTTAATGCTCCATCATATTTTTGTTTATTCCATTTTATTTTGTATTTTTTAAAACGTTAAAAGTTTTAAAGATATAACCGAAAACAAAAAAATATTCTCCACGACTACTGTACTCTTGGGTCAAAAGCAATTTAAAACAAACCAAAATTAACTTTACCCCAAAAGAAGACCACGAAAAAACGTTCGACTTCAAGATCGTTTTAGCTAGGCAAAGACAATTCCTTGTACAAAAAAATTTCCATCGCTTTCTACCACATGAAAATCAAATGCAAATTGGGGCTAAGAAATATTCAATGGATTATAACTTTTACTTGTTTCCTAAAAAAGTATAAGTAAATTATTTTATTTATCTTTTGTTATGTTTTTCTGTTTTACTCTTGTATATAAATGTATATCATTTTGCTTGCATAATTTTCAAATAATTAGTTAGCTGAGCCTCTTTCATAAGTAACTATAAATAATTAATTTATTTTAGCAATCTTCCAAACGATATATAATATTATACGATTCTTTAAATTACTTAAAAGTTACTAACATTTAAAGCGAAACACGCACCCAGACATTGTCAAACTTCGAAGCTCCTTACTGGATAATCACCTGATTTTCCAATAAAAAATTTGCACTAAAATAGATTTCTATAAGAAGATCACTATAGGTGAAAATTATTAAACATTGTCAAGGGTTACCCAAAAAGGTGGCACGCTTGGAATGACCCCTTTTGTAAAGCTCTAAACAGTTTACATTAGATTGCTGTTATACATTGTTGTGTATCTTAGAATTTGTTATATACCAAGATTTGTTTATAAGGATAAGTAAGTGTAATTACACAATATATTTTTTAAATAGATTTATTAAATATTTAAACACGTGCAATTCTATATGATTATAATATACTAAAAATGATTCAGTTTTGAAAAATTCTAAACTTAATATAATTATTCCTTTACTTCCTTTGATTTAGGCTTAATAAAAGCTAACTTCAAACGCTTCAAAGTAATTAAAAAGTGTTTTAATACTGCGATATTTTATTATGTTAATGTTGTTATTAATATTTCTACCAACTCTACCGTTAAATTATCATATAAGAAATGTATATAAAAGTTATGCAATGGTTTCATTTCAGACTCCAGTTAAAATCAATTTAAATTCGCTCCATTCTTTTAGTAAAATTAGTGAATATTGTTAATATGAATGTATTATATATACATAGTGTTAATAAACTATTTAAGTTAATTAAGTACACCCCAATGCGCGATTGCAAAATTTCCTATTATATAAAACGATAAATTAGTAGAAATTACCTAGATGGTTAGCAACAGAGGTTACAGCGTCTGCTATTGGCACTTAATTTAATCTAATCCGATTATATTCAAGTATAATGCAAAACAATAATTACATAATGATTAATTTCAAACGCAAAAAAAAATTAATTTCGTGACCTGATTGTAGAGGAACGTGCACAATATGTAAATATTAAAAAGAAATTGTAAGGTTGCATTAGTATTTTTACCACTAACGAAGACAAAAATATAACGAAACGAACATATATAAATAATAGTAAATGCTTGAGATGCAATCTATTCTCTAATCAGGAGTTGTTTCTTCTGCTTAGATTTTGATACGAAACATCTACAATTCAAATACCAGCAATCATTGAATATCTCATCAAAGATTTAACAAATACCATGTTACTTTCTTTGTGTTTTGTATCATGTTTCGCTGGAGATAATAAATAATAATAAATAAGTATACATATTAAAGAAATTAATCTTAAAACAACGTTTTATCTATAACTAAATAAAACGAATTAAATTTAAATTGTTTTTGAAACAAAGAAATAAAATTATAAAACTTTTTCAATTCAATCTAACGAGTATCCATAAAGACTTTCAATCCTGGGCACAGCTATAACATGTTAAATACATGTCCTTACTATCTTGATACAATTTATTTATACTAGGTAAATTATTGGATGTTGCTAATTTGTCTATCAAGAAATTGGCAAAATATTCGCGAAAATATATTTCAGAGTAGCTTGTGCAATATGTGCTCGAGAAATTTTATTGGAACTAATGAACAGCCCAGGAATATTATTGTAATACGACTAATACCTTTTGTCGTTTAAACTGCTTTCGAAAATGATTGAGCCAATGACTCTTTTGATTGATTGAGCTAATTTTATAGAACGAAAATTTGGATTTCAGGAATAATCTGGATTGTTAGTGCCCTACATATAAAAATATAAAAAGATTACAAATATTAAACTCAAAAATTCAAATAATAATTCCCTACCTAAGAGCTCTTTTGCTATTGAAATGAATAAAAATTGTATACTAAATTACGTATAACTGACAAACAAACTGTAGAAATATTACTAAGATTCCAAAAGAATTTACATAAATATTTAACACTCAAAAAAATACATAAATCACTGTACCTTTAGTTGTCAATAATTCGCAAACCAAAATTAACGCTAAACTGCACAAATATGACTCCTGCATACATTAAACAATCGCCGCAGGCGGAAACTGGAATGTTCGTAGATTTTTCTTTCCATTATTCGAGGATGCAATGAATTAACCCTCGTAATGTCTGTATTTGATGAACCATTGTTTACGAATTCACCCAGAATAAAATAACTGAATACAACCATAAACTTTCATAAGATTTGGTTATTAATTAATTTTGATAACCATCGTCAAAGGTTCGTTGTTTTCCTTTAAAACAACCCACTTATTATTTAAATCTGAACTGGATTTATAAGTCACTTAACTCAAATTTTATTATTAATCGAAATTTCTATCACTGAAGAGAAAGTCTGTAATTATTAATTTATTTTCGATATTTTGGTACGAGAATTGTTTAAACGAGAGTACGATACGGTAAACTGTATTAACGCTGTTACACTTTTAATAGGAAAAGCTAGAGTTCCCATTCTTCAAAAGCACAAACATCCGGAAAAATGTTTAACTGTATAACGGTACTTTATCAACCGCAAATTCTTGATTAATATCCGGACACTTAATTAATCGGTAAGATTATTAACTGTAAATTTTCTTAAATAACGATGCTCGGCATCCGATACCGGCAGTCGACCAAACTGTACTGGAACTAGATCTAGAATTTTCTTTAATTCTAATTAACTAAAGTAAAACGATAATTCTATAATGTCGACCGAAGTGAACTGTCTTCTCTGAAATTTCGATCGGAAGTGTCTTGACATTTGGACCTCTGTTTTACGCGGAGAAGTTATTTTCTACTCAGGGGATGTAATCTGGCATCCACCAATCAGAATCCGTGAGCATTCGCCTAAGCAAATCAAAATTATAGCAAGTTTAGTCCACGTGGATACAACAAAGAAGTTTTTACTAGCGTTTACACGAGATTCTCGTCCTAATGAACTAAAAATAGAGAATGGATGGCGCGAAAGCTGGTACAAAGATGCTGTCATCTGCAGACGCTAAACATGCGGACACATGCAGCTTTCAAGTTTAAAACGCAGAAAGGCCGAGCTGAATTCGTCAACACGTGTTAGGTGTTATTTCTCAAACAAAGAGAAGTTTGTTTATTTTTTACCATGTTTTCTCAGAACGCAAACTGCAATATTTATATAAAACTGTACGAACTTAAATGCGCCACTAACTATTTGGTCAGGGTTTTAGCAACGCAACCAGTTTTAACGGGTGCACGTTAACAAACAAAGCATTAATGACATATAGAATTTATTGCAACGTCTTCTAGTTTTATGGGAATTCAAAAACAACATTTTAAGATGTTACTTCGTAAATATGTTTATATCAAATACGAACAAAATTTTAACTGCAAATAAAATATAGATTTGCAGGGCCGGACTTTAGATTTTTCGATAAATATACATGCAAAACTACACATATTTGAAACCGATAGAAAAATATACCGTTACATATGTCAAAAAATAACAACCCAACATTATAATAATCATTTGAGATCGTTTATAGTTAAACGTGATACCCTTTATAATGAAAATTTTAGGTATATTTATATTATTAAACGATCTTTCTTCTACAACACCAAAAATTTTTGACTATTTTGGGGTGGTTTAACCCCCTCAGGAAGGAGGGTTGTTGGCCATATACCAACGGCCTATTTCCAAAAACAAAACATTTGCGGTTTTCAATAATTTTTTGCATGTATTTATTGTATTTTGATCTAAGGGGTGGTTTTGACCCATTTTGGGGTGGTTTAACCCCCTCACGGTTCTTGGCCATATACCAGAGGTTTATTTCCAAATACAAGATATTTGCGGTTTTTAACCATTTTTTGCATGTATTTGTTGTCATCATATGTCAGGAGTGTTTTACTCCATTTGGGGGTTGTTTTTGGCTCTAGCGCAAGATTTTGAGGGTATAGTTGCTTTTTTGAAGGTCAGATTCGGATTCAGCGTCGAAAACTGCATCCGAATACCATAGTCTCGATCCCAGGACAGAACATTTTTTTTGTGGGGCTGTGCAATTATTTGTAATGTGAGGTGCAGAAAAAATCAGTAACAATGTCACAAAAAGTATAGTTATAATATTTATGTAATACTTCTATTTATTATTGCATATATTTACACTACCTATTAGTTTAACTGAATTTTCCGAAAAACTACTGTAACTCCAATTACACTTAATTAATTATTATTTCTAAACGCTTTTAACTGTTAACGATAGTTATAATTAAAAGCATAATGTAGTTTAAATATTTGTGTTTACTAGTTTCATTAGACAGTTTTCGTTTTTAGTTCAAATGCACTATCTGGTTTCAGCATCTCGTTCAGTATTTTCAAATATTTATTAGGAAGTTATTGCGTACGATTTTCACATTTCGTAACCGGAAGAGAACAAATATTTCTTCTTCAAATCTTACTGACTTTTTTTATAAATGTTATTTGAAGTTTTTTCTTTTATAATTAACATTCATTGTTCATTTATGTTGAAAGATTTACTAACAACATTTTTTCATTATTTTTTTTAAATTATTTATAAGTATTTATTCAATATACAGTATATGTCCTGAATTTAATAGGAAATTCTCTAATTAATATCAAAGATAGAAGAAACTAGTTTACTACTTAAAATTTTTTGAAAATTAATAATATAATAGCGAAAACAAAAGTTTATCAATTAATGTTTGAAAATCTTACAATGTAAAATATTTCGCTAAAGATATTTTCTCAATAATTTTTCTTTTAGAAATAAACGGGTCAAATACTTGTTTTGGACTTTTGATTAATGGGATATGATTCTTAATTTTTAAATCAAGGTTCTGTTTACAGTTGTAACGTCTCTCTTAATTACCTTTAAAGAAAAGTCCAATAATATTTAATAAAAAGAAAAGAGAATCTGATACTAGTACCTCATGGATTCATTGACCTTAATTGGGCTTTAATTTGGAAAAAGATCAAGATTCGCCATTAAAATAATCATTGGGCATATAATCAAAAAAAGTGATAATCCAACCATATGAAACCAACGTTCATTCAAAATTTCAATTAAACAAAGGAAAAATCTAACATCTAGAAAATTTATCCTGTGGCAAATATTAATTTAACCACAAAATTTTTCGACTTCTTTGGTTTTGGCTCAATAACTCTACAATTTACTTCCATAATGTTTTTTTCTAAACCTCATACGTACCGAAGTACAGGGCTCCAAAGATATGGAAATTTTTAAAAATATAAGAGGAATTGTAAAAAACACATTTTTTACAATTTATTCCACTAACGTTAGGTGCTACTTCATTATTTTTTTATAATTTTTTTTTACTAGGATCGATGTATGCTTTGATCTTTTGCGTTTATATGGATTATCACTTCCATCTCTTTCTATAACGAAGGTAAAGTCTTCATTCTCTTGGGGGTTCATTTGATCAATTATTGAAATCCTTTCTTCCTCAGTGTCATCCACGCTTAGAATAAGCTCAGAAACATTTTCGCGTGATTGTCCAGAATAATGCTTACAAATATTAGAGCACTTCAAACCAGCCTTTTTGCAGCTACAGGCCCTAATACACCCTTTCTTACATTGGCAAGAAATTGCAACAAAGCGCTGGTGCTGCACTTTTGTGGTTTTCAGCGGAGTCAGCCCTTGTACATAATACGTCCAGCCCGAATCCAAAGGATTCTTTTCTCTTCCCAACCATGTATAGACTTAACGGTAGGTGCGGAATGCGTGATACTAGGCTGCGCCTTGTGTTGGTGGCAGACTGGCAAGGTGAAACTTACTTTTTGTCACTGATTTTGCAAATAAATAGCTGGTAGCGAAGATCATCCTCCAGTGTTTGAGTATTTATGTTCCTACCGTACAAAGCGGCAAAACACTTCTCACATGCTTCAGCAATTTCTTCAGAAATAGCTTCTGGCTCTCTGAATACACTGGCTATGCCATTTAAATGAGGGTGTTTCTGAAAAGCACTGCAGAATTTCTAAACTTCATATTCATATCATAAACTGTTGAAAATCATAGGTACATACATAGATCCTAGTAAAAAGATTATAAAATAATAATGAAGTACCTAACGTTAGTGGAAGTAATCGCAAAAAATGTGTTTTTTACAGTTTCTCTTATATTTTTGAAAATTTCCGTATCTTCGGAGCACTGTACTTCAGTACGTATGAGGTTTAAAAACAAGTTCCGAATGATTTGTTCGCAGGACGCAATGGTAAGGTGTTATTGAGCAAAAACCGAGAAAAGTAAAGAAATTTAGTAGTTTTTTTGTCATACCGAAGCACGTACATGTGCGAGAAGATCGGAAAACTTGGATTTTTAATTAGAGCCTGCGTACATACGTCATACCCAAAAACCAAAACTACACGGCCTTTTGCGAGGTAAGCCCTATTTTTTACAACTACAACCTATTGACGACTGGACTATAATGGAAAAAACTTGTTTAATGATGACGCAATAACTACTCTACAACAAAGAAATTACTTCAAAGAATGGCATCCGTAGATGAAGGAGCTACTTACTGAAAAGACCGTTAGCGGAGTGATCAGGCCTGGAGAAAACTACGTTAAAACTATACTTGAAATCCCTGTCAATAAATAGCTTAATTATATATAATTTCAAGTGTGGACAACAAAGGTCGTAACAGAATATGTCATGAGCAAGGTCCATTCATGTGTATGTATAGCTAGTACACATACATAGGTCATCTCATCAAAGTTGAGACGGCCATATTTGAGCCCAAGTTTGATCTGTCAGTTTCTGACATAAGTGAAACGCCGAAGTCTATTCCCCAAAAAACGACTTGTTGTAGTGCACCAAACTGTTCTAGCAATTTCCGGAATGGTGCACGTTTGTTTCTTTTTCCAAAAGATAGGAAAATAAGAAATTTGTTATAGATATGCGTAGAAGTCAGAATTGGGAATTACTGAATACTCAAGATTATGTAAAGTAAGCAAGTTTGAGTCTTAATAAAATTACATGAGAAATAATATACATTATTTAAGCATAGAGAAAGGATAGTCTTTAGATTACACTCTTTTATAACCGTTTTACATTTCCCCTAGTTCCATTTTGAAGAAACGCAATTTGAAACAAGAGGAAAAGATGAATGGTAAATATTGAAATGAAACGCAATTCCTACGTTATTTAACGTTTCTAATATAGTTACAGTTAATAAGAAACGTAAAAGATTAAACGAAGAGATAAATGTAGTTGCAATTAATAAAAAAATTAAAACTTTTAAAGGCAATAATGGAAACATGCCATCTAATAGCCAAACACAATCATCAAATAATACTGGATATGTTAAAGAAAAGCCTAAAATAATTGAAGAGTGTGGAAGGATTGAAAGAGAGAGCCCCGATATACTTTAAAAGATAATACTACAGCACATTCTCATACAGATACTAAAAGGAACAGAGACACTATTCACTTCAGGTTTTAAAAATACCAATGTGGCCGCTGGAAATTTTGAAAATGGCAGTATAAATACGATTTGCAGGATAATTTTCAATTACATACTTAATATATTTTTAATTTTTAGCTGGTTGGAAAGGTTACAAAAGCTTAAAAAATAGTTGTAGCATCCACTTGCATCATACTCCATTCTGTACAGACATTTACAGAAGTTAGATTTCCGTCCACGGCTTTTATATGGCTTTTTGCCATATTTGGATAACAAAAAAGAGAAACTCAAATACTGTTTGAGGGGGATACCATTAATAAATTAGTTGTATCACAGTTAAAATATTCGCTTTAGTTAATTTTAGTTATTATTGTTTTGTTCATATAACTAATAAATCTTCGCCATTTTAGACCATCATTTTTTAATGTGATAATGTCTTCGTGGTTTTATTCAGTAGTAGAGTTAATATTACTCAATAACAGAAGATAATTCGAATGCCTAAGAATATTATTTGTTAATAAGTTAATACATAGTATTATTGATTTGTTTTAATTAAAATATTCGTAACCTTTTCTGTATGTTATGTAAATATTTCATTTGACAAATTCATGACAAATTAAAATTGCCGCCAAAAAGGCGCCATTTTTGAGCCCATTTCAAAAGCCAATAGTGGAAATGGGTGAGATAACCTTTACTTTGGATATAATTATGCATGCATCAACGGACCTTGTGTCATGAGTGTCAACCTAAAACTAGTTTTTCCGGTCTAACACATTGGATAGAAAGTGGCCTTTTAGGTGCTATCCAGGCCTAGATTTACTTGGTAAATAACTAACCCCTCCTGGCTAAATATTATGAAGTTATGTCCACTACACTGACGCACACTAGATCGAAATGGGAAAAACATGGACATTTGGCGAAACGATCAATTGTTGAAAATCAATAAAATTTTTATGTAGACGTTTAAAAGACTGTATATAGATTATAAAAATGTCAATTTATTTGCTTCGCTTTTACGTTATCCCTCTCGTTCTATATATTCAAGTTGACTGTTTGAGAACGGATTTTACGAAGCAAAAATGTGGGTTCAGTTTAAATTACCTAAAATATTTTCAAGAAATGTTTTCTTAAATAGATTCTTTCTTTGCTTGTTACTATGATGTTTCTTCTGCAAATTACCTATTTTTTGATAATAATTATTATGCATCTTCCTTGAAAAAAAATACTTGAAACGTAACTCGTAGTTTTTAAACAAGTTTTGTCTTTTAAAAAATGCCTAAGTGATCCCAGATGGAGATTATCATATTTCGAATCTGTAACATATTTACTTTATATATTCATTTTAATCTAGTGCAAATATGTGTAACTAAGATAATTATTCATCGTTTTCTCTGTAAGTGCCGAATACATTAAATTCGGGATTCCATAAGACACTATTTTGACATTTATATTAGCAAATATTATAACGACTATCTATTATGTATTAGTTAGAATAGTTATTTATATTATTAGGAGTATAAGTGTAGCTTTATGTGCTGAAGCACATAAAGCGCATACACTCCGAATAATATATGCGATTTTTTCTCCAAACGTGCAAAATTATAATACAAAAAGAAAGATCTAATTACGGAGGTTATTTCGGAAAACATTACACTTGTACGAAAATCGCAACGCCTGATAGACAATTTCTAGATATTACGGTAGCAACCCACCAAACAAGATTTTTTTTGCGAAAAGAAAAGTCAGTCTACGAATTACGCAGTAAAATAGTAGTGTTTTAAGTGGATAATTTGAAGAATTTTGTGGTAATGTCTAGTTCAGGTGAATTTCAGTTGACGCCGCCAGAAATAGCCGAAGCAGCAAGAGCTGAAATTGAAAATCTTCTTCCTACAAAGTCAAGCGCTGTTTATGAAGCAGCGTTCAAGAAATTCATCGCATGGTGTTCGGAAAAAAATGCATCCGTTTATTCAGAAAGTGTTCTTCTGGCGTATTTTTCGGAGATGGCCAAAAGAATGAAAAGTTCAAGCTTATGGTCGCATTATTCGATGATCAGGACATTGTTAAATCTCCGACATGATGTTGATATCTCAAAATATTTAAAGCTGCGTGCCTTTTTGAAAAAGAAGAACGAAGGGTATTCTCCCAAGAAAGCAAGAGTTCTAACCAAAGAACAATTCGATATGTTCATCTTTAACGCTCCAGATGAAAAATACTTGGCCGCAAATGTAAATATATAAGTTCTTATTACAAAAATAATTAAAAATTATAATTTATCAGGTTATATTAATATTCGGAATATCTGGAGCATGCAGATGCGATGAGCTATATAAGATGACGCTGGATGATGTCGAAGAACAGGGCTCCATATTGCTAGTAAAAATCCCTGACAGCAAAACAAATAAAAGTCGTTCTTTCACTGTGGTTGGCGAGAAGTATATAAATAAGTACAGAAAATATGTCTCCCAGAGGCCTGAAGGATTTGAAGAAAGAAGATTATTTATAAAATATCAGAATGGACGATGCTATCGGATGATTATGGGAATCCACAAAATTGGAAACATAGGAAAGGAAGCGGCTACATATTTAAAACTGCCCTATTGTAACGAGTATACAGGGCATTGTCTAAGAAGGACTTCGGCGACCTTGCTTGTCGACACTGGCGCTGACATTACTACCCTCAAGCGACATGGCTGTTGGAAGTCTAGTTCCGTTGCAGAAGGATATATAGCGGAATCCTTAGAAAACAAAAAGGAGATTAGCAGGAGGATTCTCATGTCGAGTACCAGTAGCAGGTTTGTTTTTTTGAGTTTAATTTTTTAATAATTAATTCTTCTTTTCTTATCAGAGAAAGTGATTATGGTCCCACTACGAGTAAAGAAAATGTTAGCTCATTGGAACTGCATTCTACACATGTAGTTAGCGACAGCAATTTGGAAGAAATGACAAAACAGCCTCTTGTTCAGTATGCGACGAAGTGTACATTTAATATTAATATTAATTGTAATAAAAATTAACAATAAAATGATAATTATTGGTAGTTACATACTTACCTTTTTTACTAAATCAAGTAGCTTAGACTTTATATGCTTAGGCACATAAAGTACTTTATGTGCTTAAGCATATAAATGAAACTTCTACTGGCAGAATTCTGTCATTAAAATGTCACTTGTATGACGTTTGGAGAAAAATATTATTATGGGCATCGAGACTGGTCCATTTTAATGTTCAGTGGTTTTTTAAATCCAAACTGGTGATATGGAAATCAAAATAAGAATAGTACTTTCACTTTCTGTGTATATGAATGTATTTGGAGAGAATTCTAATAGAGAACTGAAATTATTAGCATGTAAATGTGAAAGGTATTTTATTGTGTTTTTATTAATTTAGAATCTGAAGGGGTAGATTCTCAGAATAGGAGGAATCACGAATTCTCTTCTCATTGATAGTTCTTACTATATAATAAGAGTATATATGTCTATATAACTTAGGAATCTCTTAAATACATTTTTACCGAAAGTAGATAATTGATTTTGTTTATCATTATTTTATATTTTCGAACAAAGAAATATTTTAAGATTTGCTGATTTCGCAAACATCTGGATATTCTATTAAGCAATTATTGTAGCTGTAAAGCTTTTGACAATAGTACCTTTTAGGTATTTTATTCTTGTCGATAAGTTTTCAAATGTAATATTTGCATTCCGATGAGTCGAATATTATACCCCCTTTCTCGAAATTTAGGAATTTGTAAATATTGTTATTATACACAAAAGTAGCCGTACAAGTGTTGCCGTGTTTACTCCTATATTCCAGACTTTATACGCGTACTATATATAAAACAACAAGTTTTGAAATTTTGTTTTACTACCGTTGTCAGAAGAAGTGACTCTCTGCAATATAACTTGCTCGAACAATAGGGATTATAAAGGTTTATGCAGTTACAACTACAGTATTTAGAAAGTGTTTTTAAAAGTTGCTTGCAAGATGTTTGGCAACCCCGTTGTCCATAAGAAACCACACTGTAGTCCCAACGTGAGACGACCAATAGAGATCCTATATACTATATATGAATTTAAATAGAAAAATAGGTATGTGGACCCATAAATCAAAACTTTTTATTTTAAAATCACTATATCAGATGAGGAATCTTGCATGCGTTTCTGTGTTTCATCTGGTGAGACTTTTTACGTATGTCCTTTAATTGTTTTAAATTAACACGGTGGCCTTCATGTCTATTACATTCTTAAGAAATTTACTGAAGGACAACTTTCGCAATTCTTGCACATAGAAATTATTTTTAAAGTGACTATATTTCGAATGAATACTCTAACGGTAGCTCTTTGAAGTAAATCTTTAAAGTGATAGCTGTTAGTGCGATTTCTTCTGAATAAATCTCACACGTCTAAACTTTAAAATCTCATAAATTGTCCGAATGCCTTGTCGGAGTAATCGAATGTAAAACGATAAGTAGGTCATTCCTTGGGATATAGTTTATTGTAGTTGCGTCAATCGGCAAAATGAAATTGTTCACAAAAGCTGAAAGAAACTGGACAACTTAGACTATTCGTGCAAAAATTGTGCTAGAATTGCTGAAGCCGTTTAGTTTTAGAATACATAGTAGAAATGCTGACAGTTGTGAAACGTTTGTTGAATGTTATTCGAGCACACTTGAACGCGTACGTTTCGTTTGCGGCTTCTGTTCTATTTTTTCCCTTTCTTTTTCGGTACTTTGCTTAAATTGTAAACCTTTATTACTTTTGTTTTTTATTTGCTTCCCTGTTCCGTAAACCCGATAGAAAAATTTATACGTCAACGTCTTTCTTGTAGGATATTCGAGTGAATTCTAACAATGCCGACCTAGCTTATTGTTTAAATCCCATAAAACGTATAAAATATTGAGAGCACGAAGGAATATCTTATTACAATGTATTCTCTTCTTTTGAACGATTTGATCTTCGGAGGAAAACCGCAGTAAAATTTACTTATATTTCTATTTTAGAGTGGAATAAAAATAAACATAAAGCATTTTCTGGGTAACCACACAGGAGAATAAATGGTTATGTCAATCTAAAAAGTAGATATAATCTTATTTCGCAAGTGCAAACAGGCAGTTGCTGACTTGTTGCTACAATTCGAAATATTGTAATTCAGTTGTTTATTTATGCGTATAGGACTATATCACCCTCTTATTTATTTCAAAATCACAAGGAAAAAATAGATAAATAAAACCACAAGGCAAATAAGAGATGGAAGGAGAAGAGAACACAGTAAATGTAAATTTACCCTCCTCTAGGGAATGATTTGTAATTCGAAGCTAACGGACAAAATATTATCTGTTTGGTGAAACAGTAGGCTTTAGATAAACGTCTTTGTTAAAGCTACTTGAAAATATTTTCCCTCTTGAAATACAATTTTCTCATTTCCCATTCAAAACCTGTTGTTTCTATATTAGTTCAGTTTCGTGAAAACAATATTGTTTTATCTTTCGCGAACGACTTCTCGTTTGTATGTGTAAGAGTAAGAAAAAAATGAGTTCCATGCAACGGTTTTGTGACTGACACAGCAGCGAGAGAAATAACTATGTTGACTAATATTTGTGTAGAAGTCACGACGGGTCGCAGAAATTCATCTTCTTTTTCGTCTATTAGGAAGTTACAGAAATTATAATTAGGTTTTAAAAGTTTAGATTCTAGGTATTTGTGTAAAGTTGAAGTGAATGTTGCTCAGACATGATAATACCGACAAGAATATTTCCCTGTTAGTGCCAGCTGAAATTTCAGTCAGACAAAATAATTTGTCAATACATCACGAGTTTGTTTATGCTGCATAATACTATTAAAAATAGACTTGAACTTGAAATAAACTAAAAGTCTAATAACAACTTTAAAACAAAACTGATTTATAAGAGAATATCTTCTGATTTTTAAAGAAAACATTTGACTAATGTAATAAGTTAATTCGATGAAACGATTTTTTTATTAGTGTGAGCGGCTTTGAAATTAACGAAAAAATATAAAAACCTTTAGGTTTTTTAAGGAATTTATATTTATGATTCTTATCTGCGATGCGATGCGATGCCGGGATATTACGGACGGCCCGGACTATGGCATGATGCCTTGTTTTCTCTACTTTAATTGAACATTTTAACAATCAGAATTCCAGATTTTTATTGTTGTCACACACATATATAGTTGTCATTGTTCACAAAGACTTGATCTACACCATTATCCTTTTCTTAATTATCGGCGTTCTGTGAATTATCATCTGATTGACTGACCTCATAAAATTGTGTTGAAAAATGATCAGATTGAAGGTTTCAAAATGAGCAATGTAAACATAACAAAACTATCTACGTGTTGCGTTTGATGTGCTTCTTATAATACACCCGGTAGTATGGGTAGTATGTAGATCTGATTCATAAAAACAATTGTAATATGTACGTGGACAATGTCAATTAAACCTTTTAAGATATTGTAATGATCGGAAAGCAATGACTTTAGAAAAGATCCAATTAGGCATGTGTAAATTTTTTCAAAGTTGTTAACATAGTGTCCGTTATAGAATTTATCACCTGCGGTTGTTGAAGTTTGTAAAACTTATTATTGCGTATAAAATAATACTAGTAATAAGATAAAAAGTGGAATTTTTATTTTAAAATATACTAATTTAAAAGTTGACTGTATGATAAGCCATGATTTTCAAATTCGAAAGTAGACAAATTAATCAAGTTGTGTTATAATTGTAATAAGTCCACGTGAACTAGGCCGCATTGTAATTTCTGTGTTTCAGAGGGCGGCGCAAATTCTACTAATTTACTACAGAAGTTTATCGAATTGTTTACTAAGAAGTATGTCGAATTAGGTAAAGGAATATGAAGACACATCATTCACTCGAGTTTAAAAAACGATTTCTTCTGTATTTTCGTTAGTCGCAAATCTCTGCGTTTTCACCTCAGTTTAGGACGCGTCGTATGAAAAACAGGACTCTTATAAAAGTTGTAGAGCATCAGATTCTGCATTTAATGATTACTGTAAGTACCGAATTTTGCAAATCGTATGAATTATAAAGGTAAACTACAAGAATCACAATGCTCCGCTGAGAATTCCTCCGCAGACCATAGAAGCAACATTGATTCCGTACCCTAGAAATGCTTGGTTTCTCCAACAGTGAGCCTAGATTGAACACAAAATGGAGGAATGAATGGTATTTAAAATGAAGAAAGAATTGCAAGTAAGTTGTAATGCAAACATACATTCAAAGAGTATTAAGTAGGTATAAGTGAAAACTATGAGAAATTAACAAAAATGTTAAATTCATCCAAAATACTGCCAGAAGAAGGAAATGTAGTTCTTATATCCATTTAGCACGTTTGGGTGGTGGGATAGGCAGGTGTAACGCCTCCAGTTCAAGTTCGTCGTCGTCGTCATCATCATCACCAAATGATGTCTTCGTTATCAGCAATATCCATATCGTTATCAAAACTTGACCCGTCATCTTCTGGTACATTGGTGCACGATGCACCATGCATTCGAGGCAGATTGGTAAACACTTAATTACCTGCTTTCTACAACTGCATGCACTTTTACAACCCTTGGCACATTTGCAAGAGGTTATTACGTTTCATATGTTCGGCTAAAGCTCACGTAGGAAGTTGGTGCAAACTTCAAATTCTTCTATTTTCAAGTAAATAAAGAGATTAAATCAGTTTCCAGCTTTCCACGAATTATTTCAAGACACGTGATGTTTTCTTTAATTTCCATAGTCTACTTTGTGAATCATTATCTTTTTTCGTAGTATTTCAATAACATGCAGTATTCATTTTGAGAGTTTATAAAACTATAATCCGGTATAATAGCCATTGCACGTTCGAAAAAGGTGCAACCTTTTTTTTCAACTTACGGTAATTGTTACCCACTGGCGTGCGGCAGCTTTTCGTTGGAGAGCACTTTGTGTGAGTTCGTCGAGTGTTAAGCATAAAAAATAACGGCACCATCCACTTTTTAGACAAAAAAAGAATTGTGTAAATAAGATCAGCGAAAGAACCTAATTTGCTTATTAAGAATCAAATTCTCAAAAAAAGAATTAACAAAGAAATAGCATAAATCATTTCTCTCCTGGTGTGAATATGGCTGTGATATTCCTTAACAATAAAAGACTCAATTATTAACTGCATTTATTAATAAGTAAACACATATACACAAACAAATGTAAAATTCAAAATAATGAAGATACCGAAGTAAATCTTTAATTAAAATTTAATTTCATATAATTATATTTATGTAAATGAAAACAGGCAACTAAATTATTCTGATAAAGTATACTATTTCTGTTACAATAATATAACACTCCGTATATTAATTAATAAGTATTCTCCAATAGTAAAATAAAATAACCAAAGGTAATAATATTTCATTGTATTCAGAATTAGAAAGAGCATACAGAATTTCACAGTAGTTATCACTGGTTTATCAAAATACGATTGTACTATTTATGTACAGATGTAAGAAATTTTTTAAAAGTTAACAATAGAAAGAGTATTGTATTGTATTGTATAATTGTATACATAAAAGTAAATTTAATTAGGATTACGAAGGAAATCTTTACAAAATTACTTTTAACTAGAAATTAAATAGTACCCAGCTTTTATATTTATTAGAATTTAGCATAATAATTACACTGTAATTTATTTAAACAAACAGGATAGATTTCACTTTTTTATACTGGTTAAATATTCGTTCAATGGTGGTTGAAACGGGACATAAAAACAACCCAGAAAATGTGACCAAATCGCTGTGTGTAATGAAATCCTGCGTTTGAGACGATTGGACCAATACAGCATCCAATAACCTGACTAGGCTGTAGTAGCAGTATCAGCTACTGCAGAAAGACTTGATTTCATTTTATATAGTAACGCAACAATATGTACATGTGCGTACATGGATAGTTTCGGAATAGATTACCTCCCTAAAAATCGTAGTAAAATAATAGAAGAAAATTCAACCAAAAATTAAGAAAAAGCAATAAACCTTTTTCAAGGGAAATCATCAATAAAACAATCCTTCAATGATTACAAAAGCCAAATAATTATGGATCAACTTTGTAACGTTACGTTTTTTTGAAACTAATAAATACTAAAGGAATCCCAGTACGGTCCTGGCAGTTTAGTAAAATTCAATTATGTCGGAACTGCAAATATTACATTAAACTAAATTAATGTTTCTTCCAAGTACAAAAGAGTCACCTCGAAACATATTCGTAAGAAATAACTTATATTTTAGCAGAATTTTTATTGATGCCAGTGTTTATTTTAAGGCGTTCCCACCTTAACCAAATGCTTATTTTCCGAGAAATAGAATGTTCCAGAATAAAAACTGTTTTAAATTCCGAGCTTATAAGGACTAAAATCTAATATTGGCTTTAACAAAAACTTCTTTATGCTTAAAACGTATGAAAGTTCGAATTTACAGCTTTAAAACATACTGGGTTGAAATCTCTTCTAGTAAACAAAATGCTGTCAAACGGGACCTTCTAGAGTAAAATTGTTTAGACAGCCACCTGCAAGTATAATGTACAGATTCAAAAGGGAATCCCTGTAAGTTCTCGTTGGAAAGTTATTCTAGAACAAATTGACGTAAATATACTTTATTGGCTAATGAAAATTAAGCTATATTTCTATTGGATTATTTAAGATTTTCGCCCTCCTCAAAAAACCATTCCACCGCGAAATAGTTTTTAATTTTTAGTCAGTCGAAGATAGTTTAAGATAGGGGCTGGTTGAATTCACAACCGAACGAAGTGGCGTTTGCCACGCGGGAGGCCTCGCGCCTTCTCCGTGAAGAGAGTTGTGCGAGGGTTGATTGCCTTTAGCATTTCCCCAATATTTAGTTGTGTGTTCAATTATCGATATAAGTGTAGAAATTTCAGTGATTAATTTAGAATCGCTCTTATCGAAATCTAGTAATTAATTCCGTATGAGTTATCGAATTATAGTTAAAGTGCAGTTAATATTTGGCAGTTACATTTTAGTTTTGTTGAATGATTTTGTTTGATCGTAATACAGTTATTGTAATGAACAGTTATATTTATCGAACTTAACTTTTATATTGAAGCACTAACAAAATAATTCTTAAAATGATACATTTAAATGTGGCGTTACTTCTATTAAAGTTGAATATTTTTAATAAGTGATTAATAATTGAACTCATATGGTTGTTCCTGCTATTTTTTTTTATAAGAAAAAGAGAACTTTATTAAACATTAGTTCTAATGAGAGACAGTTGTTGTGAGCTTTAATTCCTTGGTTCATAATTCAGTAGCGGCGTCAGTAAAGTTATTCCCAGATTCCTTCAGTTTCATCAAGCGGTCGAGTTTGGTGATAAGTGTTTGTTCTGATAGAAAAGGCAATATTGTTTAAGGTGAAGTTCGATTGAACTATTTGATTAAGGTATTGTAACTTAATGGGTTTTATTTTGTTAATATTGATGTAAGTTGAACCATTATTTTTCTGTATTGATTATTTGACCACTATTTGTATGTGTATTATTTTTGTCGTTAAGAATTCTTACGTTGAGTATCATTTTTTTATATTTAAATTTGTAACGATGATTTATTTGGAAATTTCTTATTTTTTTATTTTCATTTATCAATAAACCTATAATTAAGATTAACTAAACTGAATATTATAGGACCATATATTTATGAAAGTCTTATATTTTTATTCAACTTTGACATAACTAATTATGACTAATATTTGAATTAAATTTAATAGATCTGATGTCGATTTCTGTTTGCAAGCATCGGGTCATTATCTTTATAAAATTCCTGGACTTTCCTAAACAGATGGCGCTAAACAATATGCATTTTCTTGTGTCTTTAAACCTATAACCCATTTCCTTTATAATTTGTGAGCTGTGGAACCAATACCTGCGACCTGAATTTAAATTTGTAGTGTAGATATCACAAGCCGAGGCAATCTTGAGTTGTACAGTAAGTATTAAATATTTTGTGTTGTACAGTTTGCGTAAGATTTTTTGAAGTTATAGTAATCTGTTTTTTGTGATAAGAAAACTAATGTTTCAACTTCACCAGAGAATTTAATAACTACAGCAGAAGCCCAATGAGGGATTAATTAATGAAGAACCTCGGTCTTACAAGCGACCAAAACCAGTCTTCTCAAGAAAAATGTTTCTAGCACGGCAAGAGGAGAGCAAGTGCCACTCTGGGAAAATTTGGAAACGCAACGCTGTCATTACCACCTACGAACGTTTAGATAACCACCGAAGTATTCAACAAAAAATTATAAGAAATAAATCTTTAATAAGATAAAATTGTAAATTCAGGGATGCTAGAACTGAATGTACTTATTCATAAAGAGGAATAATTAATAAAAAAAGACATAAGCTAATACTGGTAAAAATGAATACGATTTTAGCTGTGTTCAGACGGGTACCATTTCACTTAAAGCACGAAATAATGTAATAGGTAATAAGAAAATAGCAAAATTAAATATTCTAACCATCTTTTTAGAAAAATAAATGTTACAATGAGAAACAATAGACTTTCCAACTATGAAAGAATATATAAAATGTTCCATTAAAATTACAAAGTTGTCCTAGCCCTGAAAATACGATATATCATTTCCGGTTACACCGGAAGTGGACCAAAAAACGGACCAAAATTTAAAAAATAAGAAGACTGGTGGAAGTCGCATTTCATTATCTCAATTAATTCAAAAGTTATAAAGGTTTAAAAAGAGTCAAAATATAACGGGGCACACGGTATATATGAATTTGGGACACACTGTACACTAAAATCCGAAATTTGTTTGTCAATATGTTTATCCCTTTATAGGTTCGGCCCCTGTAGGTTCTACATTTAAACCATTGGGTACAATTGGTGGATCTGGTGGGCGTATTAGATTTATTTGTCAACATGCTAGTCCCTTTAAAGAATTCACATATATGGATATTCTTATAAAAACAGCAATTAGCCTCGACCACTAGAAATTATTCAAAAAAATACGTGCTCAAA
Source organism: Agrypnus murinus (assembly GCA_929113105.1). Lineage (NCBI taxonomy): Eukaryota > Metazoa > Arthropoda > Insecta > Coleoptera > Elateridae > Agrypnus > Agrypnus murinus. Next base: position 251,864,506 of record OV816024.1, on the reverse strand, counting down.
ACCTCTAAAGTTCATAAATTGCGTCAATCCACGTCAAGGGTCTCCGTTCGACTGTTTCTGATTTCATTCAACATTTATTCGTTTAGTCAATCAAAAGTCAATAGTCAACAGTCCATAGAGTCCAGTGTCACAGGTAGAATACTTCGAATTAAATTATTCAATCACTTCAGAGGAGGATGCACTCCCTGCCCAGTATAAAGCAGTTGAAATCGCACACATGATGTAGAGTACGCTACTAAAAATAAAAACAGCCACAGCTGTTCCAAATACCTGCATCCTGTTTTGGCTACGTGTTGGAATCTGGACAAGAATACTTAGGGAGGTCCAGAATATGTCATAACTGATATGATGATTACTGGCTCTATGCATATTATACTGTTAAAGTGGACATCTTTTTATTTTTTATTTCATTTATTTTTTATGTTAGATTCTTTCTCTACCGTTACCTACGTCCCTACTCACGTAAACCCGTAACGTAATAAATCAATAGCCAGTAGTAAGCAGTAAATAGTCAAATTCAAATATTTTCACAGTTTTGTCAGAAGGACGTGTTTTTTACCACAGAGCTAAGTTTTGTTGCAATACTTTATTTTTCAGGTAGATTTCTCCTTCTGAATATTCTATAGGATAGTAGCTACATCAAGTAATTATGGGATGTAGGAAGTATAGGAAATTTTACCCCTAAAAGTAACCTGTTTTTAGTAAATGTAGAGAGTACTATTTACAACTTGTAAGATTTTATTATCCCGATTAAATATAAACCCAAGACAATGTTTCTACTTAAGTTACCGCAACACATCTTAAAGACTTAATCACTAACTCCTAATCTGTCCATAAGATAAAGTGACTTTCGGAATAGTCGACATTCAGATTGCATTTATTTTATTTCTATCTGCGCAAACCTAATTTAGTCCGATCTAACCACCAATCTAATCAAACCCTTAAATTCATCTAACCTCAAAATGCAGCTCTATCCAATTTAATTGCAGAAAATTAACTGAATAAACTTATTCAAGTTTGTTTAATCTCAGCTGTATTACATGGAGATCCTTTAAATGAGGATAGCTGCTTCGGCTTTAATAATTCCCAATTATATGATAACCAACACGAAACTACTTTTGTAATTTTAATAACCCTTCTATTACCACAAATCCGGTTGTTGCCCAAACAAGAAATCAAATAAAAGTGTCGACGTTCGCTTTTCATTTTCTCCAGGATTAAAGATTTAAAAACGAACTTCGGAGAGAAAACGGATAGATAGAAGTTGCTACGGTTCGAATTCAATTTTCTTTTTTCGAAAGAAAAAGTAAGAGGAAAAAGAAGTAAGAAGAAAAACTTACCTCGCTATCATTGCTGTGAAGTTTGAGATGGTAACCCGGTAAAAGATCCTTGCGTCTATTAACGTCTTGTAGTGCCAACTCGGCGGCCGGCATGCACGCCTGTCCACCTTGCCATCCACCTTCCCCTCCGATAGGGAAGATGCCGCCAATGTGCAAAACATTGTCATCGCTTGAAGTGGGTAGAACTCGCGCACAAAAATGTAGTAATGCTGAGCCAATCCATAGTGGCCAGTACTGAAACAAAAAAGGGAAAAACATTATTAGGTTGTGATTAAGATAGTAAGTAGCCTATTTATTGGACTGCAAAAAAGCCTCGCAGTTATTCACAGGAACAATAATAATGCCTCACACTGACAATAAACCGGAATCGACAGGTTCGGTTATAGCACATTGTACGTGCCAACTATAAAAGGGTCTTATAATGTGAAAATTTCCACTCATTTCATGCCGTATTGGATTCACAACCTCTCAACCTCGATACGGGTTCAAAAATTGTATTTTATTCGTCAAGTGTCGTGACTGGAGTTCAGACAGTGCGAACCCTTCACCAACACTCATAACTGACCCTTTCAAATTTAGAGAACCCTAGGATATAACACTACTCCTCGCTTTCCTTTTTCTGATATGAGCTATATCCTGAAATGTAAAGTTTATTTATTAAACAATTAATTCTGCTTAAATTAAACTTTTTATTTATTGATCAAAATAATCCTTCTGCAGTATATTTTAAACAACTACAACTAATCATATTTTACTAAAACATAAAAGATGCTTTAATACAAATTTTACAATTATTAGAATTTTAATCTCTAGCGCCCCTAAAACTAAATATTTAAACAACCTCATGTTAACCAAAACATTTTTATTAATTGACTGTCTTTTTTCCATTATTTTGGAAATTTTGTTATGAAAGTTTTTATTTTCAATAATCATCCAAACTTTAAATTTCAATTTTCGTCACAGGACAATTGCATGTGGGTATTTTTTTTATTTTTGTTTATTTCTAAAAAATCCAATATAATTAGTTTAGTAGCCGGACGATTTTTCATCTGCTCTTCCATAACAGGTCTTACCTCCTAGCCTACCCAGATACTGATCAATATTTTGAGTAAGATACAAAAAGTTATATTTAAATTAATGACAACAAAATGCAACCTGGCAAACTAGATATGAGGGTTCGGTTGAACAACGAGCAACATAAATGAAAAACCTATACAATGTAATCGAAATAACGTATAATAGCTCTTGTGGTAAAAACAGGATGGTTAAATGGAAAAGAACTCGCGAAAGTAATAAGAAAAACAGTGAAGGTAGGAGAATTAATAAAAGACTGCTAGTTACAATTAAGTAAACAAGAACAACAGTTCAGATAGTAGTGAAGATATTTACATTTAAGTTTCTGCCTAATAGACTGCCACTTAAGTTGTTAATACGGCTAGCGACTTCAGAAATTGTTAGTATCCGGGTTAGAAAGATTAACTTAACCCCTTGCTGCTTTGACAAAGTTATGAATATAAAATAGGACATACACGGTCTCTCCCCGACGACGTCGGCGAAAACGTCGTCGACGACGTCGGGGACAAGGTCGAAATAATGAGGTAATGTTTACATTTACTGTAATTTAATGCATAAACAACTTGTATAATAAACTTATGAATATCGAATTTCTTAAAACATCAAAATGAAAGAAAGTAGTATTGAGTATAATAAAATGCGTACTTACTGAATCTCTTTCTTTAAAGTATTTCGAAATAGCTTATGCAATTAACAAAACTTTTCATAAGCGGAATAATATTGATATCCATCGGTAGAATTACAAATCAACTCTTTTGTTGTTTATTTATTTCATTCTTAATTTAGTTTGAAAATGGATATAATTAACGCAGGATTTAGGATTCTGAGTTCTGGTGCGCAAACGATGTACAATAATTTCCTATAAAGGACTTTCCGTAAAAGAACACTGGTAAAAATCTGCTGATTTTGGTATAGGCGTATAGGAGAGGTCAATGGACAAATTATTATATAGGTATCAAATATCATTTTTTCGTTGTTCATCAAGAATGTGCTGATTCTAGTAAAATAAATATTTTGTTGCATTTGTAGAGACCGTTTAATAAATTCAACCGAATTTGATGTAAACTGATTCTTAATTTTACAAATCATGTTTACAATATGGGTCATAACCTGATAACCTTGGAAGATAATTACAATTTGTACTACCAATAATTGTCACCTTAACACATCTATTTTCTTGTATAATAGGAAATAAGTACTGAGAATTCTATACTTTTTGAAAGATTAATTTTATTTATGTAGGTACAATATTTTATAAATGTTGAAACTACAGTAGGTATTATTTAGCCAACTTGTATAAAATGTAGCAAATGCTTTTACTACTATTAATAAAAGATGACAGATATGATAAAAATCAGCAGATTTTTACCATTGTCCTTTGGTAAGTGATAATCTTCCTTTTGGTTTCGGAAAATTGTACATCGTTTGCACACTGGAACTCGGAATCCTAAATCCTGCGTTAATTAATTATATCCATTTTTGAACTAAATTAACAATGAAATAAAAAAAAACTAAAGTTTTCGTTTCATAATAAAAGATTGATTTGTAATTCCACCGAAAGGTGACGTCAAGGTTATTACGTTTATGAAGACTTTTGTTAATTGCATAAGCTATTTCGAAATACGTCTAAATAAAGAAAGAGATTCAGTACACATTTTATTATGAATGATTATTATCAATAATGCTTTTTTTCATTTTCCAGCTGGAAGTTACAAGTTGTTTATGCATTAAATTACAGTAAATGTAAACATTACCTCATTATTTTGACCTTGTCCCCGACGTCGTCGACGACGTTTTCGCCGACGTCGTCGGGGAGAGACCGTGAGTGGTGCCCATAAGAGTAATATTTAAGATTAGATTACATCTACACTACCATACGTAAAGGTGGTATCTGCTAGATGCAAAATAATTTGATAATTTTTAAAACTGTAAAGCCAACAGTTTAGCATAGCAAGGGTAACATGAAGCTATTTTTTAGTGCTATTTTTAATACAAAAAACAGATCATTAGAAAACCAGTAGTATGTAATAATAATATAACTAATGGAGAAAAGTACGAGGAAGAAGAAAATAGATGTTAAAAATGATTTTAGCTTCAATTGAAATCAATAATTTACAAATTTTTAATTACTAAATTTTCAAATCATAAAATAGTTATTTATGAAACCAGTATGCGTCGAAGATGACTTAGCGCTTGCACATATGTCAGTGGAATTATTGACGATTAATTTTGTAATTGAGGACTAGCAGCCTTCATTTTTTTAAAATAATTACGTCGACTGTTTAAAATCAATTTTTTTTATTACGTTTCGCTTCACATAGGAAGTTTTTTCAAATAACATTTTTTTTACATGATGATTTGTAACACTTATTTTCTTTTTTTTTGTTTATAATTATATCTATTAATCTGAAATATATGCATACCAGTTTAAAATTAGATATGTGAACGTATAATTTTCTTCAGTCGTCTTACCTATTAGTTCTCCATTTTGTTTTTGTTTATATTTGTTTAAATTTTAACAACTAAAATGATTGTTAAACTTTTTATTTGTTTCAAGATGATTTTTAATAATCTTAGTAATATTTTTTTGTTTTGTGGGTATTTTGTTTGAAACCCAATATTTCTTAACATGTTTGATTATTTATTAACTAAAATTATTAAATTTTCATATCACAGCAGTTTTAATTGTTCTAATGTAAGTAAAGACATTACATGTGTTCAATAGATGCCGCAGTATTGATACTTATACACCTGCGCAATATATAACATGATTAAGACAATCTAATATTGGAAAATTTAGAAAATTACTTATTACCAACTTTAAAAAAAGATGTTAGTATTTACAAAAGGTATGTAGATGATTGCTTTCTGGGAATAAACAAAAATTGTATTGAAAATGTATTAAAAAAATTAATTCAGTTCACCCAAAACTAAAATATACTAAAGAAAGAGAAAAAAAAATATTTTAAACTTCTTAAACATTACTTTAATCAGACAACCTAACGGTACGTTTAAAACAAATTATTATAAAAAACAAATTCATTCAGGTCGTTACTTAGATTTTCATCGTGATACTTCAAGCAAATACAAAATTTCTGTAATAAATAATTTAACAGATAGAGCTATCATTTTATTATCAAAAGAATTCCACAAAGAAAATTTAAATAATATCAAAAAAAAATATTAAAAGAAAATAATTATCCAATAAATTATATTGAAAAATTTATAAATAAAAGAATAAAATGGATCAAACAAAAAAAACAAATTAATAAACAATATGACCCTTTCACATTACAACCTAATTTATTTGATAATAATTCTCATAACATAACAACAGATAACACAACAGAACAAATACAAATGAACAAAATAATAACTTTACCATATATACCAGAATTAGCAGAAAAACCAGAAACAACATTTATAAAAATCAAATTTGAAAATTGCATACAATAGCGATAATAACACAAACAAAATTTTCACAAACTTAAAAGATAAAATACAAATTAATAAACAAACACACACTGTATATAAATTAGATTGCCAAGATTGCAATGCACAGTACATCGGACAAAGTAAACAATGGTTAGAAAAAAGAATACAGCAACATAAAAATTCAACTAAACAAAATTTAAAAAATTCAACTGCTTTAATGGAACACTGCATACATAATAATCATAATTTCAATTTTAATAAACCAAAGATACTACATACTGAAAAACAATACAAAAATAGACTAATTTTAGAAATGACAGAAATCAAAAAACATAAAGATTCAATCAATTATAGAACTGATATGGAAAATCTTAATTACATATACTATAACCTATTTTGAAAATTTATTATTAAACGATGTAGACAAGTCTACATCGTGTCGCCACGCGAAGCAGAAGGAAGTTAGAAGTGACCTGAAGGTGGCAAGTGTGATCTTGCCGAAACGTCGTCAACCATTGTCTGGTTATATATATATATATATATATATATATATATATATATATATATATATATATATATATGTATGTCGATTGTTAAGTTCCGAGACTTTTTTTTATGTGTATCGGCAAGTTCCAGGACTTTTGTTGAGTTCCGGGACGGTCTCGGAACTTTTTTATGTAATTTGATGAGTTCCGGGACGGTCTTGGAAGTTGTTTATGTCAAATGATGAGTTCCAGGACAGCAAGTTTTTATAAATGATTTTGTTAATAAAGTGATAAAAATTTAGTTTTATCAGAGATTAAGCAACAAGATTATGTGTTTAACATAATTAGTAATAATAAGTAAATGTTTATGAAATTTTGGTTATAAATGACCTTATAAATATACCTTTGTACATTTTCAGAACATTTTATATATGGTACCAAAAGTTATTCAACTGTTATACATTCCATTAAATGTGGTTTTAATACTTTTAATAAGGAATAACTTGATGTTGTGTATTACCAAAAAATAAAGATACAGAAATTTTTCTCTATTTTTTCGGTATCTAATTAACTTCGAAAATTCTAATAAAAAGTGCGTATATTTACTTAATACAGATTATGATTATTATTGAATTATCAATGAATTATTCATCCCATTAATAATTAGGTAGTTTCATAAAATTTTTTTTGATAAGTTTGAAAATGGTAAATTTGATGCTTTCATAGCATATACCCTGTAAATTAAGCAATAATTACGTTATACAACTAAACCAACATTAAAGTCTTCCTAATCTTTTTTCACGGTCCAGATTGCAATTGTATATGAATAAAAACACATTTAATGTAATGTGTAACAATTGAATAACTTCTGTTAGCATAAGTATATAAAATGTCCTGGAAATCTATACGTTTAATAGCAAAACGAAAATTAGAAGGTGCTTCATAATTTTGTTTCACTGTCGAGATTGTAAGTGTATTATACATGAATAAACACTTAATGAAATGTGCAATAGTTAAATAATTATTGATGCCATATTTAAAATGTCCTAGAATCTACGTTATACAACTAAAACAAAAACTAGATGAACCTTGATAATCATGTTTTTACTGTTGAAATAGCAATTGTTTATGAATAAAACGCATTTAATGGAATGAGTTAATCCAGTTAATTAACATGGATATTGTTTTATCCCGATTCGCAGGAAATATTTCAAAAATAGATAATACATATTTTCTAATATTTTTTCTATAATAAGATAAATTAAAAGGCTTTTTAAGTTGCGTACCAAATTGGTATAACGGTCAGGGTATCAAACGCTCAATCAAAAATCGCGTGTTCGAAGCCCACTCTCGTATGCAATTTTTTTTAAATTGAATTACTTAATTGTTGTTTATTATCTTACGAACTTGATTTTAGTTATCACAATTGTTGTTAGTTTTTCTTATTATTAGATATTTTTGATATAAGAGTTTACCGTTAGTTTTTGTACAATTTCAACTATAAGAAAAGACGATGAAAAAGGATATGAAAGTAAAAAATGAAAATTGTAATAATAATGATTAAAATTCAGTTGTAAATATAATAAATAACAATTAGTAAGTAATACAAAGAAAGATTACGTGTCTGATACGTTAACCGTTACACTAATTTCTTTTTATGATTATTTTATCATATTTATTACGGAAGCCATTAAAACCAACATGCTTTTTAAGTATTTTTCTAAACAGTTTCTGATTTTTTCTTCATGTTTGGATGTAAAATAAATTCTTCTTTCGGTTAATACCGAAATTTTTATTTACATTTGCAAGTGTACAAATTTAGAAGGAGAGTGATAAAACTCCATTGGATTTCCTGTATTATCGCTTACAAAAAACACAGCGTATAACTAAAACCAAAACGGCTTGATATTATTAGAAAATTCAAGATTTATTAGATTGTTTAAATATGGTATATAAACTAGGTGTATATATATATATATAGTAGAGTCAATTTTTGCAAAAAACATGCCTAAATTCTTATTTTTTACTATCTAAAGATAGAGACTTGAAATCTTTTCTAATGCCTTTAGTAGTGGACTAATATAAAATGTAATATGTTTAAAATGGGGGCACGCACCTCGGGGGTTGAAATCCCTATTGTACACTCCCAATTTACTCCACACTCCCCAACTCGGGAAGTTTTCCATCAACTTGAGCAAAATTCATGTTGGGAAGGTTTTAGGGGTTTCTGATTATGAATTCAATGAGAAAATTGAAAAATTCAAAATGGCGGACCCAAGATGACGACCATTGAGACTAAAAATGCGATTTACGCCGTTTCTATTGATTTTAGAGAAAGATGCAAAAAGGCAGAAAGTGTTTAGAATGTTATTCTGCATAGGAATACATAATTCCGATTACCTTATTATGTAACCCCTTCACTCTCCCCTGCTGAGAAGCCCACTAGGGGAGAGTGAAGGGGGTTACATAATAAGGTAATCAAAATAGTGTATTTCTATGCAAGATCACATTCTAGACACTTTTTGACTCTGGATTTTTCTCTAAAATCAATAGAAACGGCGTAAATCGCATTTCCAATCTCAAAGACCGCCATTTTGTATTTCTTAATTCTCTAATTAGATTCATAATCAGGAACCCCAAAAACCCGCCCAACATGAATTTCGCTCAAGTTGATGGAAAACTTCCCGAGTTATTACATTGGGAGTGTAAAATGGGGGTTTCAACCCCCCGAGGGGGCGTGCCCCCATCTTAAACATATTATATTTTATACTGGTCCAGTACTGAGGGCATTACAAAAGATTTCAAGTCTCTATCTTTAGATAGTAAAAAATAAGAGCTTAATACAAAAATTGACTCTACTACTAGGGCAGAGCAAAGGGGTTAGATAATAAGGTAACCAAGATAGTGTATTCCTTTGCAAAATCACATTTGAAGCACTTTTTGACTCTTTGAATTTTTCTCTAAAATAAATAGAAATCGCATTCTCAGTTTCAAAGACCGTTATTTTAGGACCGCCATTTTGGATTCGCCATTTTGAATTTTTCAATTTTCTTATTGGATTCATAATCAGTGACCCCAAGAACCCTCCCAACATAAATTTCGCTCAATTTGGTTGCGTTATTAAATTAGGGGTACAAAATTGGGGTTTCAACCCCCCGAGGAGGCGGGCCCCCATTTTAAACATATAACATTTTATATTGGTCCAGTACTGAAGGTATTACAAAAAATTTCCAGTCTCTATCTTTAGATAGTAAAAAATAAGAACTTAATGCAAAAATTGAAATAAAAAGTAAAAAAGGTCATGGGACTAAACTACCTCCATACTTAAATTGAAAACTGCTGTATTATTGGAATTTTTATTAATTACTGAAAAGTACAATGCATAAATGATGATAAAAACTAGTTGTATACATATTTTAACAAAGATCCAATATGTTACACAACTAAACCAAAATTAGAAGGTGAAACTTCATAAGTTCATTTCGCTATTTAGCTTCAAGTGTATTGTATATGAATAAAAACACATTTAATGGAATGTGTAACAGTTGAATAACTGTTGATACCATATATCAAATGTTCTGGAAATGTACGTTAATACAACATTACAATTAAATCTACATTAGAGGCTTCCTAGTTTATTTCACTGTCCAGATTGCAATTGTATTGGTATTGTATATTTGTAAATATATGAATAAAACCTCTTCCTATAGTAAAGAACAGCAGAAGAAGTGGTCGACAAGTATTGCCCTCTGTTTTTGACTATATAAAATCAAAAATTAAAAAATAGCAACTATGAGAAATGAGAAATACTGGTTTGCAAACAAACTTTCGGTTGATACTAAAATCATTTACAGCCTCCGGCAAGTTTTATGATCTTACGAGGGTTGCGCTGAAAATTGTTAGTTATAAAAAGACCGTTGCATCTTTTAACAAAAAATCTTTGTTTTTCAAAATAATCTCCATTCAGACTAATACACTTGTCCATTCTTTGACACCACTTTTTAAAACATACGGAAAATTCATTTTCTGAAAGGTCCTCAAAAATTCTTTGAAATTCTGTAACTGCTGCATCTGCGCTGGAAAATCTTTTACCTCGCATCATTTTTTTTAACAGTTGGAAACAAAAAAAGGTCGCACGGCGCCAGATCTGGGCTATACGGAGGATGAGTTACCCATTGAACTCCAGTATCCGTCAAAAAATCCAATATTCTGGCAGCAGTGTGGGAGGATGCGTTGTCATGATGGACTAAGATGTTACGCAAACCGGTCCTTTGGCGACCTGTCTGTAATTTTGCAAACATCTGTGGTAAAGCCACTTCGCAGTACCATTCAGAATTAACAGTTCTGCGATCTTCAAGTGGAATAACAGCAACAGGACCACTTCAGCGGAAAAAACAGCAATCATTTTCTTATTGACGCTTCTGCTACGAATTATTTTTGTGGGCAAGTCTTCATCTTCGAATACCCAAACACTAGACTGCTGTTTAGTTTCAGGGTCGTAACTGTATACCCAAGATTCGTCACCAGTTAAAATGTATGCCACTTGCTTGGAATCTACTCCGTCAAATTTTTGCAACATAAATTTACACCAGTCTACTCGAGCCTGTTTTTGACTTTCTGAGAGCAAATGCGGTATCCAACGGCTTGCTAGATTTCTTACCCAAGATGTTTATGCAAAATTGTATTCACCGCCGAGGATCCAATCTTCACTTCCTCCTGAATCTCCCTATAAGTAATATTTCAATTGAATTGAATCAAGCTTGCCACTCGATCAACATTTTCTGAACAGGCAGCTTCCGCAGGTCTTCCAGGCCTTGCTTCGTCTTCTAGCAGCTCTCGCCCTCGTCGAAATTCGCGGAACCAATGACTAACAGCGGATAATGAAGGGGCAGCATCGCCAAAAGCTGCTATCAAATTTTCATGGCTTTGCTGGTATCCTAACTGTCTTTTATAGTCGTAGAAAATCATAGCTCTAAAGGCAGTTCGCGGAATGCTCATCTTAACTGAATTAAAAATGCACTACTTATCTTACAAAATTAACTACGTTTCACAAGGAAATTGGAACGTTTGACAATTGTTTATGGACAATTGTGGGTAACGAATGTCAACTACTGCGACATTCAATTGTTGCAATTGTTTCTAGCCAATTGAGCTTCCATGGCCTGCTACTAACTATTAACAGAGCATCCCTCGTATTGTAAAAGTATAAGAGTAAGAAAAAGGTTTTCAGGTAAAGGAGGGTTTATTATATAGATAAATGGAAGATTTTTAACATTTTTGCTGTACTTATTACAAACAATTCTTTTAGACGCGTTTTGTAGCATTTTAATTATATAAATAACAATTAATATAATTTATTTATGCATTATGTAGAATCAGTTCACGCACAATACAGTTTTACGTGCATTTTTCAAACCTTAATATTATCTACCCTAAATAGTTATTTTACAGTGAAGATATTCCAGTACTGTAAAGAAAAGAATTAGGAATCGAATGATGCCCTTGGTTACGCCTTTTTTAATTGAGTTACTATTGTTTCTGTTGTATACCAGACCAAATTTACAATAAGATGTATGCTACGCAGACATTTTGCATTTATAACAGTTTACGGGAGATATACCTATTGTAAAATTCTTTGGCAATTAAAGTTTTTAAAGCAAGCATTCTTGCAATGATTGCTGTGCACAAGAATCACTCCGGTTGGATAATTCTTCGTTAGTTTTCCCAGCTACAATCAAAGTCAATCCGTAACCAAGGGCATAATTCGAACCTTAATCATTTTATTTACAGTACTCCGCAATATCTTTATTGTAAAATAATTACGTACTGTAGGTACATACATATATTTTACCTGAACTTTTAAAGTTTTGTTACTTTATAGAACGAATGCTCTTTTCGGTAACCTTTCATGGTTTATATTAATTAATTTCTTACATATACTTAAAGTTTTATAGTAGTACAAGACAAGCACTAAAAAAATACCATACGAGAATATTTGACTAAAGAAACGTTTAAGTTTTGGGTTTTGCGACTTTGCAATATAAATTTGACACGTGTTCACCATATGTTTGTTTAAAATCACGATGAGCCTGACGCAAAACCATTTTCATATAGCCTGGTTGCGATAGCATTTTTTTGGCAATTTTTTCGGTTGCCATAGCAATTTTTTAGCAATTCTTTTAGAGATCGAAACTTCAAGTTGTGCTTTAATTAGCTTCGTATAAAGATATCACCAATGCGCCTCTGGATAAGCCTTATTGGTCAAAATCATTGGTTCAATCATTCCTGTCTTACAAATTGTATAATACATATAAGGGGTGGAAAAGTACCAATAAGCAAGTTAATTAATATCGTAATTTCAATACAAATTAGAGCTTGTGCATCGATGATCCTTACTTGATTACTTAATGTTGTTTATTATCTTCGAACTCTTTTAATTATTATTACAATTGTTATTATTTTTTTATTATTGGATATTTTTGCTACACAAAATCTAACGGTAAAACCTTACCGTTATTATTTGTACAAACTTAACTATGAAAAAAGCAGATGAAAAAATGGAATAAGACCAATAATAATTGTAATAAAAATGATTTAAATTCAAGTTCTAAAAATAATATACAACAATTAGTAAGTAATACAATTAAAAAAAGGGTGAACTCCGAACCCGCAATTTCTGATTACGAGTCTGAAATGTTAACCACTCCACTAATTCCTTTTAATTACAAGCTTTACAACAATCAATTAAGCTTATAATCAATTAACAAGCTTTTTAAAAAACTTTTCTGATTGTTACATGTGTTTTTGGCAATAAATGAATTTTTTTCTTTAATACCGAAATTTCTACTTACATTTGCAACGATATAAACTTAGGAGGAGAATGATAAAACTCCATTGGATGTCCTGTATTATCGCTTACAAAAAATACACTGTACAACTAAAATCAAAATGGCCTGGTATTTGAAAATGCAAGAATTTTTAGAGGTCATATTGTTTACATATGGCATATAAGCTAAGTGTATATAGGTGTTAATACCTACGTATTGAAATTAAAATGTAAAAATAAGAAAAGTCCTGGGACTCATGGACATATAACAAAAACCAAAACGGCTTGATACAATTCAAAAATTCAAGAATTTTTAGAAAGCATCGTCTACATATGGCATATAAACTAAATGTATATAGCTGTTAACGCCTATGTAATGAAGTTCAAATGTAAAAATAAGAAAAGTCCTGGAACTCATCGATATATAACAAAAACCAAAACAGCTTGGTATTATTAGAAAATTCAAGGTTTTTTTAGAAAGCATTGTTTACATATAACATATAAACTACATAATTATATATATGTAGGTGTTAATACCTATGTCATGAATTTGAAATGTAAAAATAAGAAAAGTCCTGGAACTCATCGATACATAACAAAAACCAAAACGGCTTGGTATTATTAGAAAATTCAAGATTATTTTAGAAAGCATTGTTTACATATGACATATAAACTACATAATTATAATATATAGGTGTGAATACCTATATAATGAATTTGAAATGTAAAAATAAGAAAAGTCCTGGAAGTCATCGATACATAACAAAGACCAAAACTGCTTGGATTATTAGAAAATTCAAGCTTTTTTTTAGAAAGCATTGTTTACATATGACATATAAACTACATAATTATAATATATAGGTGTAAATACCTATGTCATGAATTTGAAATGTAAAAATAAGAAAAGACCTGGAACTCATCGATCCATAACAAAAACCAAAACGGCTTGGTATTATTAGAAAATTCAAGGTTTTATTAGAAAACATTGTTTACATATGACATATAAACTACATAATTATAATATATATAGGTGTGAATACCTATGCAATGAATTTGAAATGTAAAAATAAGAAATGTCCTGAAACTCATCGATATATAACAAAAACCAAAACGGCTTTGTATTTTTAGAAAATTCAAGGTTGTTTTAGAAAGCATTGTTTACATATGACATATAAACTACATAATTATATATATGTAGGTGTTAATACCTATGTAATGAATTTGAAATGTAAAAATAAGAAAAGTCCTGGAACTCATCGATACATAACAAAAACCAAAACGGCTTGGTAGTATTAGAAAATTCAAGATTATTTTAGAAAGCATTGTTTACATATGACATATAAACTACATAATTATAATATATAGGTGTGAATACCTATGTCATGAATTTGAAATGTAAAAATAAGAAAAGTCCTGGAACTCATCGATACATAACAAAAACCAAAACGGCTTGGTATTATTAGAAAATTCAAGGTTTTATTAGAAAACATTGTTTACATATGACATATAAACTACATAATTATAATATATATAGGTGTGAATACCTATGTAATGAATTTGAAATGTAAAAATAAGAAAAGTCCTGGAACTCATCGATACATAACAAAAACCAAAACGGCTTGGTATTATTAGAAAATTCAAGATTATTTTAGAAAGCATTGTTTACATATGACATATAAACCACATAATTATAATATATAGGTGTGAATACCTATGTAATGAATTTGAAATGTAAAAATAAGAAAAGTCCTGGAACTCATCGATACATAACAAAAACCAAAACTGCTTGGATTATTAGAAAATTCAAGGTTTTTTTAGAAAGCATTGTTTACATATGACATATAAACTACATAATTATAATATATATAGGTGTGAATACCTATGTAATGAATTTGAAATGTAAAAATAAGAAAAGTCCTGGAACTCATCGATACATAACAAAAACCAAAACGGCTTGGTATTATTAGAAAATTCAAGATTATTTTAGAAAGCATTGTTTACATATGACATATAAACTACATAATTATAATATATAGGTGTGAATACCTATATAATGAATTTGAAATGTAAAAATAAGAAAAGTCCTGGAAGTCATCGATATATAACAAAGACCAAAACTGCTTGGATTATTAGAAAATTCAAGGTTTTTTTTAGAAAGCATTGTTTACGTATGACATATAAACTACATAATTATAATATATAGGTGTGAATACCTATGTAATGAATTTGAAATGTAAAAATAAGAAAAGTCCTGGAACTCATCGATACATAACAAAAACCAAAACGGCTTGGTATTATTAGAAAATTCAAGATTATTTTAGAAAGCATTGTTTACATATGACATATAAACTACATAATTATAATATATAGGTGTGAATACCTATATAATGAATTTGAAATGTAAAAATAAGAAAAGTCCTGGAAGTCATCGATACATAACAAAGACCAAAACTGCTTGGATTATTAGAAAATTCAAGCTTTTTTTTAGAAAGCATTGTTTACATATGACATATAAACTACATAATTATAATATATAGGTGTGAATACCTATGTCATGAATTTGAAATGTAAAAATAAGAAAAGACCTGGAACTCATCGATCCATAACAAAAACCAAAACGGCTTGGTATTATTAGAAAATTCAAGGTTTTATTAGAAAACATTGTTTACATATGACATATAAACTACATAATTATAATATATATAGGTGTGAATACCTATGCAATGAATTTGAAATGTAAAAATAAGAAATGTCCTGAAACTCATCGATATATAACAAAAACCAAAACGGCTTTGTATTTTTAGAAAATTCAAGGTTGTTTTAGAAAGCATTGTTACCAATTTTTGTAGTAATATCAATTTATTTTAAAATTTAAAAAGAGAAAAATAATAATTGAAGGAAATAATAGTTAAAGGAAAAGAATAATTGAAAAACATTCTAGTTTGTTTTTTTTAAAGAACTGAATTACTATTTTGTTATTAAGAATACTAAGTAAAAAAATCATAATTTTTCAATCAAATAAACACAATTTGTGTTTTTAATTAGTTAAGTTTAAATCTTACTTTTGTTGATTGTCTCTTGTTATTAAGAAGTTAAAACAGCATCTTTAGTTTTATTTAAAAATAACGATACAATAGGAAAAGTCCTGGAACTCATCGGTATATAACTAAAACCAAAAGGGCTTGGTATTGTTTGTAAATTCGAGATTTTTAAAAAGAATTGTTTAAATCTGTATTTAAACTAGGTGTATATAAATGTTATACCTATGTAATGGAGTTCAAATGCAAAAATAAGAATAGTCCCGGAACTCGTCGATATATCCCTAAAATCAAAACGGCTTTGTATTTTTAAAAAATTTAAAGAGTTCCGAAAAGCTTACATTATATATGGTTTAATAAACCTGGTGTACATAAGAATTTTTTGGTGTCCCGGAACTCGTCGATCGACATACATATATATATATATATATATATATATATATATATATATATATATATATATATATATATATATATATATATATATTGCTGTGGACGGTAGTTTTGTAAAAAAAATTGTAAAATATTAAAATCTTTGTTAAATACTAACAGTTTTGAAATATTTTTATCAACCTTTCCAGTTAAAATAAATTTAAGTTAGTTACTGGTGTGTCATTGATTATACAACCAATGTGTACTTTTTAATAAGGTTAAATAGTACATGTTTCTTTATTTATTACCAAACACTTTACTCACCAAATAGTTAAGTATACGAAACATCCAGTTGTGAGGAAGTTATTGATATTATTTAATTCATTTATAATAAATTTTCAAATGAGTAATATCGACGGGTTATGTGATTCTTTTAAGGTTTTTGTTTATGTAAATAGATCGTTATTATTGCGTAAAAGTATTGTGTAATTAATCTGTAATAGATTGAGTCAAATATTATGATTATGTTTTAATCTGATATTATGTTTGTAAATAGTGTAGTCATTGTATTAGATGGTAAGGTGACGTCAAATTGTGTAATGTGATTATGTAAATAGTAAATAGTATATAAGCTTAGAAAATTATAATTTTAGGGCACTTCCTGACATAAAGCGACGCAGTAAAGTCGTGTAAGAAATATAGTACTAATGTAAATAGACACTTACTGTTAAACGACGAAAGAGTAAAGCCATGAAAGATATTATAGTAAATAAAGCAACAAAGTAAAGTCGTGTAAGAAATATAATACAAAATGTAAAAAATTAGTCTTGCTTGGACAAGTCAAGTTGGTTGGTGAATTGAATACGGCGAAAGTGTATAGTTGTTATAAAATTATAAAAGTGTATAAGAGTATAAAGAACCACCTTTAAATTAAATTACTAGTAAAGTTATTGCTAGTCAATATACCTTCGTTAAAACCATAAACTGGTGTTTTATTTATTTAAACACATAAGCAAATATTCTTCGAACAAGGGAAATAGTACCCGCAATTAATTAAAACAAAGTTTTTTTACCAAAAGTGAGCTATCAAGATCAAGTGTGTGGATGGTGTTGTATTGGAAGTCCATGCAAAGGAAAGTCAACCAAAATTGGAATCCACGATTGGATCAACATAAGGTGACATACGGTGCCAATGGTATTGGAGAAAACCTACTTTATAATAAAGGTAGGAAGTTATTTCCTTCTGTCTTGGTATCTGCTGAAGAAAAGACTATCGTTTGTGAGGTGTAATTATGTGATTTGAACAATTTAGTAATAGTTAAATTTAATTAAGAATTCAATTTTAAAAGTGATTTCAATTTCAATTTGTATATTTTAAAACCACAAGAATCCACATTCGCCCTGAGATGAGTTTTTCTTAATAATTCAATCAGCTATTTTATGTTATTTAATTGGCGCCCGACTCTCCTACGTAACTTGCGTTATTCAAGAACTCACGTAACATTAATTTTATGTGACTATTGCATTATTTAAATGTTAAAAGGTTTTTTTAATCATATAAGAATTTATAAAAGAGGGAAGTTGAAAAGCATTTCCAAAGTTCACGATCATTTTAAAAATCTATTTATAAATCAATTATCTACGACCTAGCAGCAATTATTCATTATTTGAAAGTATTTGATGAAATTGAATATAAAAACAATATTTTATTTTTAATTAGACAAATTCATCGCATATATTTAAGTTATTGCTTACAAATGTGGGAAAAGTTCAAATATTTCTTTTTATGAGAATTCACCGCATATAAATATGGTTTGTCCCAACGTGGGGCAAAAGAAAACACATTTTTCCTTTTATGCGAATTCACCGGATATAAATTTGTCGCTGTCAACGTGGGGTTTTGTAGATTAGATAATCATTTGATTATTAAATAGGTCTTGATTACTTATTTGGCTTTTCTTATCTTATTTTACTTTTTATAGGTTATTTGGCTTTTATTAGCTTGTTAGGCTTAGATTAGAATTTTTGCATACTAGCATATTTAAATATTATATTAAGAGTAAATTTTGTTTAGTAATTAATGTATGACGTCAGTTAAGAATATTTATTCTGCAGCCGAAAGTATTTTAATATCAGAAAAAAGGTGTATAGATAAAGAATTAACAGTTTCTGAAAAACAGAAAGTTTTAACCATTTCCATAATGGAGGGGAACAGTGAAGAAGGTAAAACAGCAGAACCTACACTTCGTCAAATTATGTAATTTTTAAAAAATGATATTGAAACAATGAAGCAAGATCGAGAGGAACGCGTAAAGATAGGGAACGAGAAAAAAAAGAAATGAGTACTAAAATTGACAAACAAATAGAAACAATGAAACAAGAACGAGAGAAACGCCGTAAAGAAAGGGAACAAGATAAAGAAGAAATGAAACAAGAAATAAGAATTAATACAGAAACATTAGAAATAGATAACGACAGAAATACAGAATTAGAAGAATTAAGTGTAGGTAACAATAATAATAAAATTATAGAGCAGGCAATAATTAACAAATTAGAATTTAATGAAAAATATAAGAAAGACGATATAGTTAAACAGTTAGATAATGATGAAGCATTTATGACAGACAAAGAGAAAGAAATACATTCAACAGAATTAGAGAAAGTAGATGTAGGGAATAATGATGATAAACTGTAGAAGATGAGTTAAGAAACGTAGATGTAAATTGGAATATTAATAAGGATGAAATTTTAAAAGAAAAAAGAATTGTAAAGTTAGACTATAGTAGAAAAGATAAGAAAGGGGTTATTAAAAGTAAACAAATTAGGACTAGAAAAGTAAATTTAAAAGACAAATTAAAGAAAAGCACATGTAAAATTATGTTAGGAAATTTCAAGGCAGAAGGGAAAAATAGGAAGCTTGTTACAGGTCGTAAGAAAAAGATTATAACAGATAAATTTTGTAACAGACAAATATTACCATTTAATAATATTCATCTATTGAATTTTAAGAAGAGAAGAAAGAAATAAAGATCTTTTTACGATAATTATTTAAATATTTAGAATTAGATAACCAATATTATGTGATTTGAACAATTTAGTAATAGTTAAATTTAATTAAGAATTCAATTTTAAAAGTGATTTCAATTTCAATTTGTATATTTTAAAACCACAAGAATCCACATTCGCTCTGAGATAAGTTTTTCTTAATAATTCAATCAGTTATTTTATGTTATTTAATTGGCGCCCAACTCTCCTACGTAACTTGAGTTATTCAAGAACTCACGTAACATTAATTTTATGTGACTATTGCATTATTTAAATCTGTTAAAAGGTTTTTTTAATGATATAAGAATCTATAAAAGGGGGGAGGGAAGTTGAAAAGCATTTCCAAAGTTCACGGTCATTTAAAAAATTTATTTATTTATAAATCAATTATCTACGATCTAACAGCAATTATTCATTATTTGAAAGTATTTGATGAAATTGAATATAAAAACAATATTTTATTTTTAATTAGCCAAATTCATCGCATATATTTAAGTTATTGCTTACAAATGTGGGAAAAGTTCAAATATTTCTTTTTATGCGAATTCACCGCATATAAATATGGTTTGTCCGAACGTGGGGCAAAAGAAAACACATTTTTCCTTTTATTTGAATTCACCGCAATATATTATATATATAAACTTTAATAGAAAAAAATAGAAATAAAAAAAAACTCTAACCAAACAATACTTTATACATTTTATCTACATAATAATCCGTACTCTTAATCATGTTATATATTGCGCAGGTGTATAAGTATATAAATTAACGACGTGTTTGTTTATAATTATATTACCTTTGATAATGACAGCATAGCTGTCGAAACAATATTGTCAGGTTATATTTTAATAAAACTGTGAAACTATTACTAATCTTTTTTATTTCATGATTATGGAGTTCCACAAAGTAAGGCTGGAAACAATAAACAAAAGTATAAGTATTAATACTGCGCCATCTATTGAACACATGTAATGTCTTTACTTACATTAGAACAATTAAAACTGCTGTGATATGAAAATTTAATAATTTTAGTTAATAAATAATCAAACATGTTAAGAAATATTGGGTTTCAAACAAAATACCCACAAAACAAAAAAATATTACTAAGATTATTAAAAATCATCTTGAAACAAATAAAAAGTTTAACAATCATTTTAGTTGTTAAAATTTAAACAAATATAAACAAAAACAAAATGGAGAACTAATAGGTAAGACGACTGAAGAAAATTATACGTTCACATATCTAATTTTAAACTGGTATGCATATATTTCAGATTAATAGATATAATTATAAACAAAAAAAAAAGAAAATAAGTGTTACAAATCATCATGTAAAAAAAATGTTATTTGAAAAAACTTCCTATGTGAAACGAAACGTAATAAAAAAAAATTGATTTTAAACAGTCGACGTAATTATTTAAAAACAAATGAAGGCTGCTAGTCCTCAATTACAAAATTAATAAAAATAAAACGCATTAATAACAACAACCTAAAAAAACAAAATTAGAAAAGGAAAATTTTTGTATACATAATAAATAAAATTGACGATTAATATAATCTTTCTTTTGCGATTTCGAATATCCACATGGGTAAAATGGCACTTTTTAAACTAAATTTTGTACAACGTGAGTGGAAATGATGCCCATCCTGTAATTTTCACTGTTTCACAACAAACTACAACAAACATATTGCTACGATATATAAACACATATAGTTCCAAATGTGTGTGTGTGTACAGAGTTATAAAAATAAATACTTGGGAACATCCCATTTAAATCGATGAAGAAAAGAAATGGATATATTTCAAAATTTGTTTTATCATTATTGATAATCAATAACACATAAAATAGATTCTGGCAAAAGTAATGTGAAAACATACACAAAATATAAACCACTTACCTTATTATCAACGAATAAAAATGCACCGGCTACAATTGCAATTTGGAAAGCACGCTCCAAAGATAAAAGAGGCTTCTCAAACGGGTTGCATTAATTAGGGAACCAACTAAATTATATCTATGAAGTATAGTTAAAATCCACACAAAAAAGAAATAAATGAACTAAAATTTGATTTCTTTTAACCAAAATTTAAATAAACAATTTATTCAACAACATTAAAGTAATAAAAGAATTTCAAAATGGAAGCAAAGTTCTTAAAATTATTTACACAAGTAATAAAAGAAATTGAAATTATAAGACAGTGTAATTCCCTTTGTCTTGTTAATTAATATTTCTTTCATTAAATAAACTAAACTAAAAAAGAAATAACTTACATTAATTTAAAGGAATTTTCCAAAACATTGGCGCCATAAAAAAATACTAACTTGAATTAGTAGTTGACTGTAGATTTTGGTATGATTGTCTGCTTAAATATCAAGATGGTCGAAATGTTCCAAAATACCATCTTTTGTGAATAAAGCAATTTATAATACAGGATAATATTTATAAATATAAACAATAGCTTTATTAACCAATAGCAAATTTTGCTCTACAATGAAACGCGTGTTCTGCACAAATACAACAATTCAAGAGCTTGTCGCCAGATTTTCTGCAGTTTATATAAAATTTGGAAAAACAGTTGAATAAGTTAGTGGTTTTCCTAGTTACAACTAGAATTGTTTAGTATGTTTTCTAGTTCTGAACTAAATTTTAAACTATAAACAAAAGACTATCTATAAACTAAATTTTCATAACCAAATTGTTAATAAAAAATTAATTAATGTTAATAATAATATTATAAAAAGATGGTACCAGACACTTATAAAGATGTTAAATTGACGCCAGGATTCAATGGCAACCATATTGGTTTTTCCCCAAATTAATACGTTTTTAAAAATTTTAAATAAATGTTTTTAACACATTGATACTTCCTTTTCTTATCATACAATGGATCCTAACATCCTATGGAACAATTATTACATAAATTTATCTATTCAAATAATAAATAAAGACTAGTTTTTAATCTTTCAGCAAACAATGCCAAAACGCAACAATATTTGCTTAATAATTGCCCAGATCTTCTATAATAGAAGACCCCATAGTTTGGCATATAAGTCTCAATTATACTCGAGAACTTGACCACCTTACAACAAAATATTTCAGTTTAAAATCTGAAAAATATTGAATACCTCATATTTACTATAAAAATACACAAATCATTTAATATGAAGAACATTTTCTTCAATTTGACCAATAAAAACAGTAAGAAC
Organism: Agrypnus murinus; assembly: GCA_929113105.1. Taxonomy (NCBI): domain Eukaryota; kingdom Metazoa; phylum Arthropoda; class Insecta; order Coleoptera; family Elateridae; genus Agrypnus; species Agrypnus murinus. Next base: position 251,841,682 of record OV816024.1, on the reverse strand, counting down.
AGTGATAAGTACTCGTGTACATTTTCACAACTATACCTTTAATATGTTTCCGGTAAAAGCAAGCCTTGAAATAGCTTTATTATCAATTTAATTCAAATTCCACACAACGACAGAAAATCGTTGACTTTGCCAAACAAAATCACAAAAATTAAGATAATAATCAAGTTAAAATTTATCCATTTTCTATTTAATATGTGTTAGAGTGTTTCTTTATCATAATAGAAACATGTTTAAATTAAATTGAACATAAATAGATTTAAATATGTCGCCTGGAGGTTAGGCAACTCAAATCACACGTATTTAATTATTGATGCCTGAAGCATGTTCTGTCATGACAATATGTTAGATTCTTAGAGACCATAAAGTCTCAGTAAGGCACTGCAGCAATCATGGTGGATTTCGATCAAGCTCAACTCAATGTTTCTCCTGAGGTTACTACTCCAAAGTACATTACTTTGGTTAATGCTTGTGGCACAAGATTCAAGAGTGTCCAGATACCAGGGAGCATTACACTGACAATGATGGCTCTCACTTTGCTCATTGGACATTACATAGATTCCTGCTAGCTTTTTCCTCTCTTTTTGTACCCCAATTTGAAAAGCTGGTGCAGACTTCTGTGTATATCCAAAATATACAACTCTTATGGCCTTTAACTGATCACTTTGAAGATAATCGGGTAGGCACTAAGTGAGAAAAACAGCTTTTTCAAGATTGGTTTTTGAAACTATTTTTGATAATTCTCATGCGGCTTCTAACAAAATCTAATAATTCAATCAAAGGTCGGCACAACACATTGAACTGTTTACTTCATTGCCAACTGTCAAATTGCCACTGTACTATAGTATTAATTTAGGGGAATTTCTTATGGACATTACACATAACTTGCTAACTGTAGTTGCAAATGGAAATTTCACAAACTAGAGCTGCGATATAGTCATTGCTCTCCAACTCATTGAAGGATCTGAGAGTTGAAAAATAGCATAATTCAGCTACATCCGTACGGTGCTGTCTGGTTAATATTAAATACCGAAGGTAATTATTATTTGTGCCACGACTTGAGCCTTCCTAGCTTTGCGCTTTATAGTTTCGGTATCGTTCTGCATTGATTGCAGCATAGAAAACATTGGACCAACAATGCGGTCTCGAGACGTTGCATCCAAAAAACAAGCTTCAAGAAATATAATGACGTATCTCTACAAAGTTATACGTATTGTCTGAAGATTAAGTTCGAATAATTTTGAAAATCTACATAATCGGAAAGGTAAAACCATGATTCATCCCAATAGTCTTTAATATATAGTACACATACTGGCGATATAACACTCGATTAAAGTCTGGTTAATAGTCGTTGCAATAATGTTTTAGACGGACGTATGTGTAAAGATTTCTTTCAAATTGTTAGACTGAAAAATAAAATTTTGATATTTGATTTTAATTTAAACCTGTTTGTGCAAATCTTCACTTTGGAGTTTATTCTAGTTCAGCTCGGGACATTTACGTTTGCTTATACTTCCGGTTATTAAGAACCGTTGCACAACCCCTCTACAAAGCACCATAACTTCTGCAATTTCTGAATACATGGTAATAAACTGTTGAAAGCATAGACGACTAGAATAATTCCAGTTGCTGTTTTTTTCGAAGATAGACATAACAATAATGTGTCACAGTGGCGTGCGGTCCATGGAAGCAATGGAATCAATGCTTGCCTTGAGAATTTATTAAAAATAAAAACAATGCTAACAAAAATACTTTTGTAAAATTATCGTTATCGTTTATTTAAATTGAAATATTTATCAAATTAAAGCTCAATATCAACTCTGTACAGCAAAAAGTATAATTAGTACTATTTTAAATTAGGCTCATTAAACTTGCACGGAAAGGTAATACCGATTCAAATGTGATACATACACTTCAAATAAGCACTGCTTACAAATGCTCTTCTCTTAACCTTGGCGTGAATCAGCGAGCGTGGGGTGTTATATTAGACGGATGCTGTTTGGCTGGTTAACATTGTCTGGTCGTTATTTTTATTGTGCTTCGTTCCCAAATGTTTATTTATTATAATTTGGTTATTTGTTCGATTTAGTGTTACTTAAGTAATGTAAATCTGCGAATGAGACTGTATTTTGTCGCATTTTATTATTTTAATTTATAACTTGGATTTTTTTAAAGACAAATAGTTTTATTTAGTTTACCTGTATCCAAATTTAAAATTGCATTATCGTCACGACTGCAAATTCAACTGCTTCGGTGAAAGGTTCGAGTACCTTCGATATAGCCGAATCGGGACGATTTTTTGTTCAGCTTGTAAATTATTAATAAGGAATTTTTCGCATACAGTTTTGGAGAGAAATTACAAATTATTAAAAAAGGTAGATCAAAACCAGATCTTTCAAATTTAACAACAAAGATTAAAACCTGTACCGGTATTTGGCTAAGACCGGAAAATTGATACGTAGTAGTAGTTTTTTTTAAATAAAGAATGATAGTCAACAAATTCCATAAGTATAAAGTGTAAAAGTGCTTCTTTGCAAAACTTTTAAGCTTAATAATTATAACACTGTTTTTTATTGTACCTAGCAGGGGTGGATCCAGAGAAGTATTTTGAGGGGGAAATCTTTGGAAAAATTATTGTTTTAATAAATAATAATTAAACAAACATTATTTGTTTGTATTCTATGTAAACTTATTTCTAAATTGGGGGGGGGAGATTATTCTCTCCCCGTTAATCAGCGCCTGTACCTAGGTATATTATAATTAAAATCTTGGTTGCTTCCCTAGCCTAAATTCTCACCGCACGCCACTGATGTGTCATGTACTACAGAAAAAATATAATTTGACCGTTTGATTATGAGTAAATTCAATTAATTCTAAACTAATTTTGTAGTCCAGCCAACCTAATAAAAAAAATCACAATGCTATTGTCTCACGTGTCAATTAGTTAAAAAACACAATCCTAAAACAAATAACTATGGCTAAAGCTTATACACATAAAGAATTTAGTATAACATTCGAACACTATACACACTCTAAAAAGTGTGTGATTAGGTCCAATACATTTAGAGTAAAATATCTAATCTGTACCTTCGTGTAGACGCTAGAGTTAACTTCAATACAATGTTAATGTACATTTATTACACTCTAAAACGATTATATCTTTCTTACACTAAAACAGTCAAATATCTAATCGTTTCGGAGTAAGATTTTACTCTTGACTTTTGAATCTTTTACTCTACTTGGGAAAAACATTACCTATTTAGAGTGGATTGTTATAAAACTTTTGTATAATTAGATTGAAATTTTAGAGTGAAAATAGTGTACTTTTTCAAGGTCTAGGTCAATAATCAAATAAGTGATTTATTTATTTATTGCAATGCAAACATACATAAAAAGTATATATATACAAATAAAACATAAGAACGTATTAAAAAAAATGTTTATGAGCCCAGTGGGGACACTTCTATTTTGGTTAAAGGACACCCCGGAACCTTTACTTCGAAATTGTTTTTCTTGGTCCATGGTATTGTTAAATGTAACTGCGTAAACTACTGGCCGTGCTCCCTGCCAACTCTAATGAAATTTGTATTGAGATTCCCTTGCAGCTTGCAGCACTTCGTGAATTCCGCCAAAGTTCAAAATTACTACAATTATGATGTAATTACTCTTTTGTTCTACGAATAAAACACAACTATAATTATTGCTTTTACTTACCTAATTTCATAATATCTCTGTTCATTGTTTGGAAACAAAATACTGAATATGAATTATTTAAAAAAGTGTTTGCTGTTGTCTCAAATTTCCAAGTGCGCTCCCGACTTACTCATCATAAGTAACACTAATTACTAATATTATAAAACAATACATGTATTAATAAAATGTCTAACAAGTAAAATTGATTTAAGTTACCTTATATTAATTATTAAAACAAACTGCTAAATTTCACGTTCACACGCAGTAAAAAAACATTAATATTAACAGATGTCTAGTTAAGGGGGGAAGTGACTGTATAAAAATACGCAATGCAGTGCCAATGAATTTACATTATTTTAAGAAAGAATATATCATAGATTGTGTATCCAACATCAGAATCTTGTAGATCAAAGTATGAACTAAATTTTAACAAAAGAATTATTAATATTTGTTCGAAAATAACTAAATAAACATAAAAACTGTAACAATAAGTATAAATATTTTTTCTTTCTTAAACTAAAATATCTTTTTATAATAATTTGAAAGTAGTCGAGTAGTTCACAGATGAACAAATTTAATTGATAAAAGTTTATTTATAACAACAATAATCATGTTACAGTTTCAGTTACCATTATTATCATTTTTCAGCAGTTTTAGTGGACAATAGTTTACTCTGAAAGCGATGGCGCTGTAGCATCTTTTTACTGTATTTTAGTATTTTTAAATTTAATTCACAACAGTGGTTATTAATCTTCGAATACACATTAAAATTTTTAAATTGGTTTACATTTAAACGTATGCATTACCATAACTAGCTTACGAAGATAACTAAGTATCTGTAAATCAATTATGTAATGCAAAACATAATAATATCTCTAGTATTTTTTTTTTTGTAAATTCTAACTAAATATGTAAAAATTATAGCGATCGGCCTTGTAATTTATTCTAAAATTGAGGCGATACCGACGTTTTAATATGATTTCTATAATATTTATACAAAATTATTATTATTATTATTATTATTATTATTATTATTATTATTACAAATCATTGTACTTTCTCCGGAGTTTCTCAATTTCCAATCTTAACTGTTAAAACTTTGCAATTTAAAAAGTCACTAGAATTAGTGGGAATTTCAAAATCTTACCAATCTAAACTTAATGTAGGTAATATTTTTATGTATACATACCTGTTTTTGGTCTAGTCAATATAATTTTGCTCTCTAAATTTTGCTTAGTTGTTCATTACGTTTTAAATTGGACAGCTACATTAAGTTAGTGAAAGATTTGTAAAATTCTGAAATTACCATCAATTTTAGTAACTTTTGAAATTTCAAAGATTCAGCAAGTCGGTTCAAATACAGCAGACAGCTTATTGTCGCCATGTTTTATTAGTGTCGTTAATGCGCACAGGCTTCTCTTACTAAATACACTTGTCAAGTGTATATTGTTGCCAATTCGTTTTATTTATTCTAACTAGGTTAACATCAACACTAGCAAACATCTTCTTACCAATTTAAATCACTTTTAACGGTTTTTCTTCTCTTAACAAAATTAGGATTAGAGTGGATTTTGTTATACTTTTAAAGTACAAAACTACTACATTGAATATTCAATCTATATAGAGTTAATTAATAATATAGAGAGAAAATAGATTTCAGTATGTAGTGAAGAATTATTTTTGTTATAAGAATACAGTGAAAAAAATGTTTTTCTGCACTAAATTTTAACTCTAAAATTTTTACCCAGTACTCTAATTGTTCACGGGGCTGATTTTTTACTGTGTAACGGTTATCACTTTTCTCTTCGTTTCTTTTAATAATAATGCAGCTAACTTGAGTTTTTCATTAATATATTATTCCATGCATGCATGCAATGAACATCCTGTACACAAAATGCCATTTACAACGTGTTGGAAGATACCATAGTCGAACAAACCGTATAATTCTATGTCCATATCTTTTATGTCCTTCTAAATATGCAAGTGCAATATATGCAATCTAACACCCTCTAAAGGGCCTTTGCATGACGTCAACACGCAAATGGCTAATTTTATATAAATCTTTCATCCCCCAATGTAACTAAGCAGCAACCTGATCATTACTAAAGCATCAAAATTAACAGTTAAAGCAAAGAATCAAGTTTACCCTCTTGCTAGCGTTTTCACGAATTTCTTCTTTACGGAATCGAAACTGTTTACTTTTGCTCGAGTATTTACGAGATGTGTTAATATTAAGGTTCCCCCGGGAATAACTCGATTGAGTTTGCTTAAAATCTGAATAAAGAATTATCATAACTTAGCAAAGATCATCAACGTTCATTACGATTTGCTTTTATTGGAGCATCAAGATTAACTAAAGCGCACACACAAAAAATAAAATAGCCCTACTTGAAATGTTCATATATTTACCTAGTAATCATCTCAATATTGAAAAGGAAAAATCTTTTCTCGTGTTATATCGAATAAAAAAACACGTCTCTTTTAGCACGCTCTACTTTTTCTCTTCTCTCTGTCCTGTTAACTAGATTAGTTTCTAGAATAACGCACATGTCTAGAAATGTCCTTCCCCGAAAATTCAACTGTGAATAAAATCAATATATTTTAACCCGCAGCAGCTCCCGGTCTCACTGAAAATCTGAAACGAAAAACGTAGAGAAATATACTAGTTCAAAAGTATAAGAAACTCTCAACCATGTTATTGTCAATCCCGGCTACTAGTTCATCCGGTGAAACATCATTTTCAGTATTAAAGGGATCAAGTAATATTTTCTCCGCTCTCCAGATCTAAATAGATTGTTTTTTGGCTTTTTCGTTTTTGTATTAGAAGACGGTTATTTTTAGATTTAAAATGAGGTTTTTTCTCTCTGTGAAAATAGAACTGCGTGCGACAGTATTTTGACATATAACGAAATTAGAGGATAAAATACAGAATTCGAACGACTGTTAGAATTCCAACTAAAGTTAAGTTTCAATTAATATTGGAGACTTCGTGGATATTTTAATAAAAAATTTGAAGAACATTAAAAGATGAGGGTTCGTTGTCACAAGTTAACTTTTGCAAGATCGATCCATGACCTTTACTTGTCTGAAGTTTGGTGGGGAGTTTTGCAAAAGTCTACGAAATAATGAGAGTTCTGCATACAGTTCAAACAGTTCTAGGGTGCTCAATTGACTATTAAAAACCTCAAAATAAGCTATAAAGAGAAATTGTCACCCAAATCCAGGCTACGTAAAATAATTTAATTACGACTTAAAACAAAAATAAAAATCTCGATAAAACTGATATACTTCTATAGTTCCTGACAGGTTTCACTAATAGTTCTATTCAAAATATAAAATTATAGCAAAAAGAAAAAAAAATAAATATCAATTAAAGTCGTCCCAAATTCGCTAATATCGTTTTAATTTAGTGTTGTTTTGCAGCAAATTTTAAGTCATTTAAAGCCATGCAAAAGATATTTTTCCTTGAATATTCCTAGAAAGTATTATTTCGAAAATTCCTTTGAAGTTTTAAAATATACAAAGTTTTAAATACATTCATCCCTGTAAATCAATATTTATTACTTACTAGTTGGTATTGCAGCAACAAATTTTATTATTCTACTTCATTAAGTAGTCATAAATATTTCTGGACGTCTTTATCAGTACATTATACATTTTCTATACATATAGAATTGATTATTTTTAACTGTCGCCTTCATTACGACTGAGAAGGAATTTTAATTCCAGAATTTTAGTAAATGCATTTTTACATTTTTTTAGAATTTTGCATATTATACGACTGTGTTTCTACAAGATTTCGATGCGCAGGGAAAACGAAAAATCACTAGACATGCAGCAGAAAGAAATGTGAATGCATTTAAAGACTAGTGTCTCGGGTTATTTTTCTCATAATTTGAGAAAATTTCATAAGATTCAGAAGACAATTTCATAATTTTAAAAGAATATTTGCCGGAATTTATGTCCCAGAAAGGGACATAAATTTATAGGGGGTCATAAATACTAACTACAACTATAACTAACTACAATAGTTGGTTTAAAATAGTTCTAGCTGCGTATAGTTTGACAGATAAGATAACATCAGCATAACTTTAAAAATAGTTTGTAAAATAAACTTATTCTAATAAAGTTATGTTAATGGATTATACAGGGTTACCCAATAAGTACATATATGATGCAACTACTGCTAGTATACTCAAGCTGAACATATGTCCATTGATAATTGTGCTACATTAGATGAAAAGGAAGTTTTTCCTGTAATAGCTGCTGTTCGTTAAAACATATTAGATTAATAGTTATATTTAGTTATCTGTATTTTATAAAAGGGTTGTGGATGACTTTGTAGGAGCTTTATTAATTGCTGCTGGCGAGGGAGCTTCTATAAATGAAATAGTCATTCGTTTATACAGTGCGTACTAGTGTTTTTGACCCCAGAAACTAACTTTTGATTTTTGATTGTCTCGATACACGAGACAGTGCGCTAATTAAAATTCTTAGATTTAATGTTGTCAGTAAAGGTCAAATTTAAATATTTATTTTTTGTAGTAAGTAGCAAAGCAGTTTAGAGAGATGAATGTATTTAAAACATTGTTTATTTTGAAACTTCAAACGAATTTTTAAAATATAATACTTGCTCGGCTGAATCATAATACTCCGAAGACCTATCTTTTATAAAACCTATGAATGACTTAAAATTTGTCAAGTAATTAATACTAAAGAAAAGTAAGAGAAAATTTTATAAGAGAATAGTTTATTTTTGTACATAACTGCTGTGCTTTTCATTATCTACATGATAATGAATACTTATTTTACAATGGGAACTTTTATGCGAAAGTGATTAGAAGAATCTTTGTAGGTTCCTACATATGTAATCCTATGTAAGATTACTATTACTTCCGAGATTCGCGGAAATTCCAGGGACTTAAAGAAAGTAACAAGTCCCGGAATTAGGAAAATTGTTGAAACCTAGAAACTGTAGTACTCACTAATACAAAATAACAGTGTGATACTAAGGCAAATTAGAAAAGCAAACGACTCAAATTTTTTCTACTTTAACAAAGACTAGATAATCTGTTATATACGAGAGTTATTCCACAAATTACTTCTTAATGGAAATTCCTGACTGTACTTTTTATTATTTTGAAAATATTTCAGAGAGTTTCACAAGAATTTAGATCTTATGTAAAATTGTATAGAAATGAACCACAAAATCAATCTCAAATTAGCCAAAACTATAGAAAATTATCGGAATAAGTTCACACAGTTCAACGTGGATGTAACCTACTAATTAGTTGATTTTAAGCTTTTGTTAGTTTTTGGTTGAATTCTTTTTAAAAAAGCAATTTCATTAAGAAATATTTCCTGATTCCTAATATGTGCTAGCTAAAATCGAGATAATTTGCAGATTTACAAAAGATAAGAATGCTGAAGGAAAGGTTAAACTTTTACCGCGAACGAATCTGAAACCGTTGGCGCCAGCCACGACCACTACCGGTTTAGTCCTTTTTCCGATATCGAGGAAACTTAATTTCTCTTTTATTGCAATCAGGGAAAACATCAACGTTTGAGTTCCCGCCTCCACAATGAACGTATTGAACTACAAATTAATTTCCTGACCTTTAATACAAATTACTTAAGGTACTACTAGATATAAGAAAGCATTAATAAGTAACAATAGCAAAATATTTGCTGCTGTTCCTTTCTATAATAATAATAATAATAATAATAATAATATTCCCCTTTAACAGACCATGAAGGTCCATGGGGTATAGCAGGGTAGGCTGCTATTACTCGAGCCGTTCGAACGATAAAAAATATTTGCATCAAGTGTAACCATGAAATTTGCATGCTTGTCTTTGATTATTGCTTATATACATATTTAACAGCTGTTTTACGAAACATCTGATGTCACTTTATAATTAATTTATGTATTTCTGGGCGAAGAATCGGAACAGCAGAGCATTCGTACGTCCAAGCACCGATTACTATGATCATTTGGTCGACCCTACTACGATTTATCCGAATCTGGGGGAATTTGCAACCTCAGCAGGGTCTTTATCATGAAAAACATCGCATTAATACAGGGCCTACGATTTTACTTCTGAAGAACATCTGAGAGTTTTAATTTTTCCCCGCTATAAAGAATTAGCAACTCGCCCGGGGAATGAATCTGCGGCCCTTAAATAATGAAGCAAAAACACAAGCCACTAACCCAACAAAGCTGACTTGAAAATAATTCTATTTTAATTTGTTACCTTTCCATAAAAAAAAACAAAATTCTTCCTAGCAATAAATATTTACACATACATTCTTAGTGAATATATAACCTATTTCTGTATTTAGGCGACCTCCAGACACATTTTCCGAACGTAACTGCAAAGAAAACCAGCTTTTTGCAACGACCTCTGTTGTTCTTCTCATTTCAATGTAGCACTCTAGTTTTCGTCATAATAAACAGGACGGGGAAAAAGCGCGACCTCGGCAAAGATAAGGAATCATGATAGAAACCATAGAAAAAAGATGTTTTCCATGTTTTCTATAAAGAAAATAGAAAAGGTTGAATAATTATCTAGTTAGAAGATTGAAACCATATTAGTGAAGCGTAACGTAGGAGGGGCATATACAGGACGGTCATAAAACAATTGCTGAAGAAGGTGAAATGATATAAGACGTTTATGAAAATTAAATTTATGGTATTTAACGCGTAAACAGTTGTTACATGAGGTATATGGAACCGGCATATACATTTCTGAACGTCTTTAATAACAACACAACCTACAAAACCATACATGTGGCGATTAAAATGTTTTTCAATAATGTTGATGACTCCTTGTATCATACCACAGACAGAACATATCTGTTGCGGATTACATATTCATATTGTGTGGAGAATGAAAACGTACGTAAAAATCCGCACACAACTATGAAACAAGTTTAATTTTAGGTTATGTTTACCGAGTATAAATCTCGATCCGAGAAAACACAAATCCGACATGGATCTGGTAGATGAAACGGACATACAGACAGCTGTTCGCAATCAACAGTCTCGTATGTTTCTTGTAAACTTCATCTAGCATGTAGGAGTGAGTGCTATATGTCATCTCCGTTATTCGTGGAGCTACGAAGTCGATTAACTTAGCAAATTAACAATATTTTTCTGCTGATTAACTTGGCAAAGACAAAAAACAATTGAAGGCCGCGTTTTCGAGTTCAATTCGATAAATGAAAAATATGAAATGTATCCTGTAACTTTTTTATTTTTAATTTTAAAGAGCTAATGAACATAAACTTTTGTATTTATAATGTCGTTGTCAATCTATTTTTACAAAATAATACAGAATGTCCCATTTAAAAAATGTTACTTTTGAAAATAACTCTAAAATGCGACGTTTAATTGTTTTTTGTCTTCGCCATGTTAATCAGCAGAAGAAAATACTGCTAATTTGCTAACTTAACCGGCTTCGTAGCTTCAATAATCCAGTCATACAGTTTTCGCGCGCAATATCCATAGGGAACTAGTGGAAAACGAATTTAAATAAAAGCTACTTGTTTGACCTAAAGGTGAGACTGCTTGTGATACATCATTGCATTTGTATTTTTTTACTATACAATAAAGTAAAAATCCAATATGGTATCCAAAATAAAAAAAAAGTTGACTATTACTGCTCCAAAAACCCTGGGTTTAAAATTTTTCTAAGGTGGCAATGACAATCAGAATATCAAGTTTTGACACTTGCAATAAATAGTATACTAGATATTATTTTTTATATTTTTACTTATATCGAGTGACCTATAATTTTTTGAAATGTTGGAAGTGGTTTTTGCGATAACCTTGATATTGTGGAACTTTTGTCTAATTTAACAGACTTCGTATCTCTTATGGTTTTCGAAATTCCAATAGTATGCAACAAAATGTTAAACACTCTGTATGGAAAGTTTAGAACTAAGGGTCGCACTAGAAGACGACGATCGATAAATAGAAAATCAATATATTAGAGAAACAGCAAAAATATTACAAAAGGAGAAGAGTAGGTCAGAGTGGGATGATGCAAAGTGTAAAAAAGCAGCAAAGAAGAGAAGGAGAAAAGAAAGGCATGACTTAAAATGCCGAATGTAATAACACGAAAATATAGACAAATATATGGAAGCTAAGAGGCAAGCTATACAAATATGTATGTAGACAAAGAAGTAAATACCATAATGAGAAGTTAAAACAACTAGGAGAGCACTTCACAAAGAAAAATAATAGGATTTTTACCGAGAAATCAAAAAAGGACGGCTAGGCAGGGTAACAAGATAGGTTGTTTGTACAGATAAAACAAGTGAAATAATGTTAAAAACTGCGAAAATTAAAAAAGGCAGAATAGTTTAACGAACTTTTGAACACAGAACAACAGAACAAGTAAGAGAGGAATATAACAATAATACAGTGAGCGAGTATAACGGTATTTTTTTATCAGTCCTGAATAAATGTAATTTTGTATACATCGTTATTAAAAAATCGTAATTCCGGTCCTGCAAATTTACATTCTTCTTGCAATTTAAAATCATGTTAGCATTTGGTACAAATAAACCTATAAAAATTTTTTTTAAAAAGGTTGTTTTTCAAACCTTCATAGAATTGTGAAGACATTCGTGTAATAAATTATCTTTTTCTGTTGCCGTATTTATCCACGTGTGCGTTTGTTAAAATGGCTTCGTTGCTAAAACCATCAAAGTTAACAAACATGGTTTGTGGCGAACCTAAATTCATACAGTTCTCATAGATATTGCAGTTTTGCGTTCCTTGAAAATTAAAAAGTGTAATAGCTTCAATACAGTTTACCGATGGAAATAAATATCGTATCGTATTTCGATAAAAATAGTTCTCGTACCGAAATACCGATAAAAATCAATAACGACAGACTTTATCTTCAGTGATCGAAATCTCGAAACAGTAATGAAATCCGAGTTATGTGCTTTATAAATTCAGTTCGGATTTAAATAAATGGGTTGTTTTAAGAAAAATAACGAACATTAGCCGGTGGTTCTTAAAATTAATTCAATAACCAAATCTTATAGAAGTTTTATGGTTGCATTTAGTTACTTTATTTTGGGAGAATTTGTAAATTGAATAATGTGAAAGCAGAAATCTACGAACATTCCAGCTTCTCTCCGTTCAGCAGCGATTGTTTTGTGTGTGTGCAGGAGTCATTATTGTGCAATTTAGCGTTAATTTGGTTTGCGAATTATCGGCAACTACAGGTACTGTGAATTATGAATTCCTTTTTGAATGTTAAAGATTGTCTTGTCGTCCTTTAGAGTTGGTGCGTGTGATGTACTAACTTTTAGTTGTTTTTTTAAAACAAATTTACCGTTTTGAAGAATGTTCTTTTTAGAACAAGTTACCATCTCTTTTTTCTTCTGTTCCGTTTGGATGATATTTTTCATCAAGCGTGTGTCAGATTATCGTTTCGTTTTGATTTGTTTGGATGATAATTTTCATCAAGCAAACCTACGAATCTTTAGCTTCATTTTCAGCATCTTTGGATAGCTTTTTACCATTTGTGGAGTAAGTCCCCTTGTCTTTTTGATAAAATATCTTGGAGAGGTATTAGTTGGTTTTAATTCGTCCTTCTATGCTAATCTAACCCTTTATGAATCTTTGGTATTGTATAGTAACGACAACTTATGTTTGTGTGACTGTTAGTGGTCATAGATTGGAGTGAATGTTCTTAATTCAGATTTAGTCTGATAGTGAGAATTTGGAAAGGTTTATGTAACTTCAATGCGTTTAGTTTAGGATCCCTATGGTAACGATAATTTTATGATCTTGAACTGAAGCGAGTATTTTAAATCAGAATTTGTCTGATGAGTAAAGAATTGAAAAGGTTTAAGTAACCTTAAGATGTTTAGTTTGAGAGCTTTTTTTATGTTAATAAACTTTAGTTAGTTTATAGTTATGATTTAACGTATTTTATAGTTTTAAACGTTGTCTCGTTTAAATACCGATCCCGAATTTTACTTTAAGTATACCGTTTTGTGGTATGTTAACTTTCGATTAGTTATAAGTGTGAGTGAGGTCCCGTTGCGGATGGGTAGTGCCTGAAATCTTTGGTATAGATAGCTTTTGCTATGCTTTTGTGATGTTGGTGTGTGATTTTGTATGAAAACCATGATTATATTTTCTTGGTACATGAATATTAGAGTCCCCGTAGGCGCGTCTGGCTTCTCCATCACCTTCAGTTTTGTTTAGATGTTCGGTGAGGACATCTGTTTCAGGGTGGCTTCCTTAACGGCTCTATTCGGCGTTCCTTACCTTCAGTCCTTTCAATTTTCCTAGCCGTGTAGTCCCTCTTCCCTTCCTCTTTCCTTTTTAATTGTTTATGCAATTAGGATTTAGTAGTTTTGGGCGTTGGGCACATTTGGTAGTGTCTTGGTTTGATATTAGTATAGTACCTTCCTACGTTAGTGGGTATTCTATTAGCTATAAGTATAGAATAAGTTGGGCTTGTTGGCTTTTCTTTTTTTATCGTTTTTTTCTTTTTCTTCGACGAGTTGGCGAGTGCAACGGTATTTTTTATCAGTCCTGAATAAATGTAATTTTGTATGCATCGTTATTGAAAAATCTTAATTCCGGTCCTGCAAATTTACGTTCTTCTTGCAATTTAAAATCATGTTGGCATTTGGTATAATTAAACCTATAAAAAAAGTTATTTTAAAAGCTTGTGTTTCAAACCTTCATAAAATTGTGAAAACATTCGTGTAATAAATTACACTTTGTGTTTTCTAAAAGAAATATGATTTTAAAGTTAATTAAAACCAGTAAGACTGAACCATATAATTATGAAAGTTTTTATTCATATCATCATTAAACTTTTGACTTTGTTGAAATTAACTAATATTTTGCACTAAATTTATATCGGTCTGATTTCATTTTCTGATTAGTGATTTCAGACAGATTTATTAGATTTATTTGATCTACTTGATTTACTTATTTATTGTTATTAAGCTTCATAATCAGATGGCGCCCTTCTAGTGTATGTTATTGTGTTTTGAAACCTTTATCCATCCCTTAATAATTAGACAACTGCAGAACCAATACCTACGACCTGAAATCTAAATTTGTAAGAAAGAGCTAAATCTCAAGCCGGCAACTTTGAGCATTTTATATACAGTAAGTACCGTATTTTGTGTTTTAAACTAGTTTAAGTAATGTGAACTTTTCGTTAGAAAGTTTAAGCTTTGTCTGTTTTATCGGGTAGAAAAGCTTTCGTTTCACGAGGAAAATGAAGAAAATTTGATCGATAACAAGGCAAGGTTATACAAAGTTTGGAGAAAAATAAAACTCCCGGGGAAAACCAAATAGCAGAGTCAGTAAGGGATATCAACCAGCAAAAGAATTGCATAGTTAGAGAAAGAAAAGTAAAGTAGAAAATGACAAAAGGCTAGTCTCGAGCTGTATTGTGCCGTATTTTAATATAAGTATGATAATATGAAAATTACAGAGAAATAGCTTATTTCACACGGCGTATAATAAGATCTTTGCAATATACATTCGGACAAGATTGAAGAGTACATGGATAAGTTGTGAGTGAATATTAAGCTGGGTTTTGTAAGATCAGATCAACACCAGGTCATAGATGGACTAGTGAAATGCACGCTAATAGATACAGAAAAAGAGGTGCAGCTGAATGGAGTGATATCCACACTATTTCGAGTTAAAATTGGCTTCGACAAGGACCTTATGACCCCGGTTTTGTTTTAGAAGAAATAGTGCATAATGCGAGATGCTACATAATATGATAGAGGCCATCAGTGACTAGTGTGTGCAAATGACGTCACAATAACAACAACAAGCAAAGAGCTTCTTTTAGTAGAAAATTAGGAAGAAATATTGCAAGATACGGTTTGAAAATGAAAGTAAAACTATTCACAAAAGGAAAATCTGTAAGATTCTCGCCAATTAAGAGGATGCAAGGGCCAAGCTTATATCATCTTTGTTTATACAGTTTATAGATTTTAATGAAGTTTGGTATTGATATATTAGACATAAATTCCGAATTTTCGACTTTCGAATTCGCCGGAAATAACCCCAAATCTTGATTTGTTTTTTTAATGGAATACCCTGAATATTTTTGCATATTTGGATATTACGGGTCAAAATTAATATAGCCACGTTACCAAATTAAAAAGTTACAGATAAACCTTTAAAATACAATTTAATCAGTGGTTCTTCTCTTGGTTTGCTTTATTTTAACAAAATCTATTTATAAACACAGAAGTTACAAGCCTGGCCGTACCTCAGGTGTCACCCGGTTTGTATGTGAAACATTGTAGAGTGCGGATATAAAAAAGAACTGGAGCTATGGGAAAGGAAGCTAAGTTGTCTCCTTTGTAAAAATCATTGAACTTGAAGTTCTTTTCAATAAAATTAGCTATAACTTCAGGTTTCTTTGGGAAACCCGAGAACACCAAAAGCCACCAAGCTACAAATAAGCTACAGCGATTTGGAGGGAGACGTTATATATTATTATTTTCTGTGTATCACAGTTTTCTAAACCTAATTATAAACGAAATACAATACAAATCGAATCCATTAAGAAGATGCTAATCAGATAAATAGATAAAAAGAAAAGGCTAGCTTTTTCTAATATTTAGTCGGAGAGCAGGCATCTCAAAAAGAGCTCGTCTAGACTCGATAACACACGTAAAATAATTTGCATAAAATGCAAATTATCAAAATAAATACTATAAAATACTAAACACTATTTGATATCCTTAAAAGCCTATCACTGACGTATTCTGCTACTATTTTGAGATGATATAGGATCATCTATTGAAAATTTAAAACATTAATAAAACATAAAAATTATTTAAAGGCTAAGATTAGGCTCCTAAAACACAAAAATAATCATATCATTCATAAAATAAAAGATAAACATGCTAGGATACTAGGTTTATTTAATCTAAAGGCTACATGCTAGGTTACAGATAGATTTATCAATTTTAAATAGAATTTAAAGAAGGAAAAGTATCATGTAGACATAACCTTAATGTTTACAAAAAAAGGTTTTGAATTTATAAAAAAGATACAAGTCAATTATGTTGTTTTATAGTAGAGCATGTTGTATTTAACCCAGGTTACATGTCAGGATAGTTTTTACACTTTTATAGAAGGTTTTATCTTCTGGTTAGATATGAGTTTGACGATTGTTGAACGCAAAATAGAATTATCTTTCCCAAATAAGTCTAAGTCAGATTCGGGTACATATTTCACTGGGAATAGTTAAATCAGATCATTACCTTGATGTTTGAAAGGTTACATTTAACTTACTAATTCCTGAATTTGGAAGAATTGAGTTCAAATAAATGAAGGTATCAACTGTGCTGATATTCTTAGGTTTTGTCAAAGTTTGAGTTTATTTTATTATTTTGTACTATTGTTTGGATGCAGGCACCTGAAGTACTGTATTCTGGACAAGTTTAATTCATATTTGAATTCATTTATGTTGTTATGTTTACTGGGTTTGCAGAAGCATCGTTTCATGTCTAAAACGTAAGGGTATATATTTTAAGTTTTTCTTTGTTAATTTGTTATTAGAATTTATTTAAACTCCATGTGTTAGGGTTACCTTGTGTAATTATGTAAATAGTTAATGTACAGAGATAGCTAGAGATTGATGAGTTTTCAATGTAATTAGTTTTTAATGAGATCGGTGACAGTTGATCGTTTTATTGATTTTCTTTGTTATTATTCAATTTAGACCACAAGTGTTTATGTCAATTTAATCGTCTCTTTGCCAGCTACCTTTCTGTCTTTTTAGATTTAAAATTAGCGTAATTTATAAACATCTATTCGGATTCATGACGTCATGACAGTTTGTGATGTTCAAGTGTTATGAGAAATTTCGTTGTGCCGTCAAATGTTTTTCGTAATCATATAAAAGGACCTAGGAAAAGAAGAATTTTAGTCGATAAAACGCATTGAAGAATCCACGCTCGGCTCACATTTAACCCTTAATTTGACAAAGTGTCTTTAAAATCATAAATGAAAATCTTTTATGACTTTTGTATTGTTTATGATCTAAATATACATATTCTGGCAGAAAGAAACAGATCTTGTGAAAAACCTGGGTTTTCTTTACCAAACTATTGGACACGCTAGTAGTTTCAGTTTTGTATCCTATCAGATAATAATAATAATGATGATGATAATAATAATAATAATTGTTACAACTCATAGCCTGGAAACCAGGCCCCAGAAGCTATAAGCCTGTGCGGGAGGGAGGAGGCGATTATTATTATTTCGTAGGCCCTACGGGTTGAGTTTGGTAAGCCAAGCAGTGCGGACGTTCGGTGTGTACGCGGCGATAATAAACCTCGTAAATTCGAAAATTATCACGTTCAAACGACACCGTACGAGACGGGAATTTGATTCGATTAACCGAAAATAATAGTGAAAAGTGTCTGCGAGTAAGATTAAGCACAAGTAGTTTTAAATGTTTATTTAGTTAGAAGTGGAAATAATATTTATATTGGCACAGCAACATAACAGATAAACAAGTCGCCAGACAAGGTCAGCGAAACATAGGCGGAGCAAGAATAAATTGGAAAGGGATCAATTATAAAAAGCAATATGGAAGAAATGCTGAAAATGACGAAAGAGCTTCTGAAAGAAATAAAGGAGATTAAAACAGGACAAAAGGAATATTATGATTATGTAAAGGAAATTAAAGAGGAAAACGATAAGCTAAAACAAGAACTAAGAGAGCTACACGCAAGAGTAGAGTCACTCGAAAAGAGAGACAAGAAAAACAATATAATAGTGTCGGGCCTAGATATAAATAACGAAGAAGAACTTATAATAAAAGAAGAAATAGGAAAATTTATTAAAAAGTAGTTAGATATTACCCCAAAAATTAAAAATACAAGGAAGATTGGACAACAAAATTTTTACTTGAATTAGAAACCTCATCAGAAAAAAATTAACTTATTGAAAAATAAACACAAGCTTAAACAAGTAAAAGATAAGATAAGATAAGATCATAAACGAGGATCTTACTAAGAAGGAAAAAGACGTACAAAAGAAAATTAAGGAGAAAGCAGATAAGGAGAAAAGCAGGGGAAATGACATAAAAATAGGAAAAGGAAAACTAAATATTAATGGAAAGGGGTGGATATGAAATATAAAAACAGATAAACTTATTTTAGCAAAAAACTAAGAGAGTCTCCATTATGGAGAAATAAGGCAACGAAACAGGCAATGAAAAAGGATAATAAAAAAGAGATAAGCGAAAATAATACAGAAAAGGAAAAGGGAAAACGGAAGCAAGATATAAGCATAAAAAAGAAACAATAGTCAATAAAATTAGAACAGAAATATGTAAAATGGGAACATGGAACGTAAGAAGTCTCACAGGAAAAGAAGAAGAAATAGTTGAAGAAATGATAGATCAACAAATACCAATGTTCGCAATAACAGAAACTAAAAAGAAAGGAAAAGGCCTTATTAAAATATACAAAGGCTACGGCTAATATGGTCCGAGGTAGAAGAAACAGAGAGAGCAGCCAAAGGAGTTGGACTGATGATATCACCCAACTGGTTGAAAAATATAATAAAAGAAATATATGTAAATGAAAGAATATTAGTAATCGAAATGCTATTAGAGAAAGAAAACAAATGCACAATAATTATTTCATATGGAGTAAACGAAGATGAGAGCAAGGAAGAAAAAGATAAATACTGTAAGACACTACAAGAAGAAATAGACGATGCAAATGAAAACCTCATTATCGTGGGAGATTTAAATGGACGGGTAGGAAACAATAATAAGGGTTATAAAAGAGTAATGAGTACAGAAGGAGAAACAGTAAAGCATAATAATGGAGAGAGGATTATAGAAATGTCCATGGAAAACGACTTAATAATAGCAAATACAAAGTTCAAACACAAAGAAATCCGTAAGATTACAAGAGAAGAACCAAGTAGAGGTGAAAAGTCCATAATAGACTACTTTCTGATAAGAAAACGATATTGGAAATATGTGAGGGATTTAAAAGTATCAAGGAAAGCTGAAATTGGGAGCGATCACTATCTAGTCCAAATGAAACTGACATTGAAAGAAGAAGGAAAAGAAGACAAAAGAAGAAAAAAAGTAAAGAAGAAAATAAAAAGTTATAAGCTAAAAGAATAGGTATATAGAACAAAATACCAAGATATCATCAAGAAAAAGTTGGAAGGACAAAAAGAAGATGTAAGCATAGAAAAACAATAGAAATCATTAAAAGAAATTATATTAGAGGCAGCAGAAGAAAGTTGTGGAGTAACAAAAGTAGGGAACAAAAACATAAAGAGAACAGATTGGTGGACAACGGAAATACAAAAAGACGTTAAGGGGAAGAAGGATCTTTGGAGTAAATACCTCAGCACAAGAGCACAAGAATACTATGAGAAATACAAGGAGAAAAGAACACAGGTTAAAACTAAAGTAAAAGAAGCAAAACAAGAGTCATGGAGAAAATTCTGACAAAATATGAATGAAAATTTCAGAGACAATCGGAAACTATTTTACGGCACACTTAAACAACTAACACAGAAAAAAGTATTCAGTATGAAAAATGTGAAAGACAAGGACGGAAATATAATAACAAAAGAAGACAAAATAATGGAGAGATGGAAAGAACACTTTAAAGAAATATCAGAAGTAAAAGACACAAGCGAACAGACAAACGAAGAAAGAGAAACAGTAGAAATAATGATCACGGAAGCCACACAAGTCATAAAGCAGCTAAAATTAGGTAAAACAGCAGGAATTGATGAAATCACACCTGAAATGTTGATATATTTAGAGGAAACAGGAATTAACGAGTTTACAAAGTTGTTAAATAAGATAATAAAAGACAAAAAAGTTCCCACAGAGTGGAATACAAGAGATGTAATGTTGATATATTTAGAGGAAACAGGAATGAACGAGTTTACAAAGTTGTTAAATAAGATAAAGACAAAAAAGTTCCCATAGAGTGCAATACAGGGATCATCCTACCGATTCACAAAAAAGGGGACGTAAGAGAATGCGCAAACTATCGAGGCATAACACTAATGAGTATACCAGCAAAGGTACTGGCTAAAGTATTAGAAACAAGAATAAAAGAACAAATCGAAAATTCATTAGAAGAAACGCAATATGGCTTTAGAAAAGGTAGAAGCAATCAAGACCCAACATTCATATTAAGAAAATGTATAGAGAAGTGTACGAACAAAACAAGGAAATACACATAGCTTTTATAGATTTGGAGAAAGCGTTTGATAGGATAAGACGACAAGACGTATGGCAGAGTTTACATAGAAATGGAATAGACAGTGAAACAACGGAAATAATAAAAGCTATGTACGATTCAACAAAAACTATAGTGAGAACAAATAACAAAGAGTCGACAGAGTTTGAATTAAAAAATGGCTTGAAACAAGGATGCGTGTTGAGTCCTTTGCTATTCGCAGTAGTGGTAAACGAGGCAATAAAGAGTGCAAAACGAGAAATGAAACCATTGACACTGGGATACTGGAAGATGCAAAAAGTTGAGATATCCGAGCTGCTATTTGCGGATGATATGGTGATAGTAGCAGACACAGAGGAAAATTTACAGCATAGTACAGCAGTTACAGCATTCAACAAAAACTAAACCAAGAACTGAATAAGATAAATATGAACATTAATGTACAGAAGACAAAATCAATGGTAATAGGAAATATATACGGTATACGGTAGTATACCGCTAGTGAACTTATATACGGTAGTGAAACATGGACGCTCACGAACAAAGATAAGAGCAGATTAAACGCAACCGAAATGAGATTCCTAAGGAAAATAGACAGAAAAACTAGAAGAGATAGAATTAGAAATGAAATATTTCGAAACAAATTTAAAATTAAACCAATACTGACAAATATCGAAGATAGGCAATTAGGATGGTTGGGACATATCCAAAGAATGACAGATGAAAGACTTAGAAAGAGAGTGTATGAAACGCGAACACATGGAGCCAACAGAAGAGGAAGACCAAGGAAAACGTGGCAAGAGGAAGTGAAAAAAGTGGTGCTAGAGAGAGGAATCCAATGGAATGAAGTCAAAAAATTAGCGCAGAATAGGAAGGGATGGAAAAAGCTGATCAACTCAACCCCACAGTCTTACACCTCGCGGTAGAAAGACGTAGGAATAAGTAAGTAAGTAACGTAGGCCCTACGTGCGGCTGCAGCCGACTTACAGATGGAACAGCGCAAATCCCACATTTGTGTCACAGCTAAGGAAAACTGCAGAAAACCTTAACCAGATCTGCCGGCACCGAGAGTCGATCTCGGGCCGCTTGGGTGAAAGCCCAGCACGCTAGACATTACACTACCAAGGCTGGTACACCACCTGTTTTACCAGTTACAAAAAACATATATTTTGGATAATAATATATATTTATTTCTACTGCAAAACTAATTTAAACTAAATTATTGTTTAACTAAATAGTATCAATCAAAAACATGGAAATCTAAAAATTAATGTAACTAATATTCATAAAGCGGTACCATCTGTATATTTTTAGCAATATTTTGTCCATTCACATTGAACATTTATAGGTCTAGTTTTTTGTCTTCCTTACTGGTTCTTTATGTTTTATCTTTTGTTGCATTTACGTGTTGACTGTCATTTTCGTTTGCCACTTGCAACCTTTTCTTCAGTTTTCTTTTGTTATATTATATCTTCTCCTCTGGTTCCTGTTGTTTGATTTGCTTTATCTTTATTACTCTGCTTCTGTCATCTCCAATTTCTTGTCTAGCTCCCGATCTTTACTGGAGTTACTGGAGAAATACATAATGATTTTGTACCTGATGTATCATCTTCTTCTTCTTCTTATAAGCACAACAACCTAGGCGGTTAAGGCTGCCTTGAGGCTTTCATAATCCTTATAATGGGGTGGATCAGTCCCCATTTCTATTATTAAAAACTGTTGCATGTTCTGGTCCTGTCTGTAATCTTCTGCCATCTTTTACGATCTTTCGTTTTTTCCCTCCATCCGATAATCTTCATTATTCTTAGGTCTTCCATCAAGCATCCGCAGTCCCACCATCTCAACCTGGGTTTTCCTCGGGATCTTGATTCAGCTGGTCTCCATTCCATTAGTATCTGGATAACTCTGTCTGCTTCACTTCTGACTATGAGTCCGAGCCATTTCAAACGTTGCGCTTTAATATATTTCACTATGTCTTCCCCTTCCATTTCTTTTACTATCTCAAAGTTCGTTTTTCTTCGGAATTCTGTTTCTGTCACTTTTATTGGTCCCAATATTGTTCTAAGCACTTTTCTCTCGAATATACGTAGATCTTCCTCTTCTTTCTGAGTAAGGGCTGCTGTTTCCATTGCGTAGACGTAAATTTCTGTTCGTTAATAGTTTTCTGTTGGCGTAATAAGCTTTGTTACCTAATTGTATTCTTTCCTTGATATTTTTGCTATTTTGCATTTTTAGCTGACATTGTTTTGTTTTACTGAATCTCATATATTTTGTTTTCTGTTCATTCATTCTTAATCCCATTATTTTTGCTTCTTTTTCTAATTTTTCAAATGTTGTTATTAATTCTCCTTTACTTCTACTAATTATAACGATATCATCGGCGTATGCCAAAATTTGTACATTTTTAGTTCTTATTGTCCCTTTAGTCATGTTTATTTTGCTAATTACGCTCTCTATTACCAGGTTAAATAATAATGGCGATAATGAGTCTCCTTGTTTTACACCAGATATTGTTTCAAATTTATCTGTTGTTTGATTTTCAATTCTCACTGCTACTAATGATTCCCTTAATGTCATTTCAATTAAATTTAAAAGTTTTTGTGGTATTCCCATTCTTTGCATTTCTACAAACATAATTTTTCTGTTAATTCTGTCAAAAGCATTTTTGAAATTAATATGTGTAATTCTATGTTATGTTCATATGCTTTTTCTAAAATCTTTATTTTTGTTGATTTGATTGTAAATTCCATAAATAACCTTAAACGCAGAAAAATTAACGTTTTCCGTAAAACGATGTAACTCTGAAAATTATTATTAACATGAGAAAATAGCATTGAGCCTCTTTTGTTCTAAAATACATAAGGTTTATGCAAATAATTGTTTTTTAATAATTTGTTTTTAAATCATTTATTTTAACATGATTATTTTTGTTTACAAGAATACAATTAAAAGTTTCGAAGACACGTCATGTATATGTGTTTTGAAAAAATAAATGTTATAGCCAAATCTTTTGACCTCTTGAACATTTTACTGTTATGTTTTTAGCACAAATGAACAGTTTCTAAGATATGTATATTTTAATGCCACGGTAACAGTTCAGTCAAATTAGCAAAAATAGAGGGGAATTGAGGTAGATCCTTGGATTTTTGATAGGCCTTCTTTGTGATATGTTAAATAACCCCTTAAAAGTTACTACTCAAAAGTGGTGAACCAGAGAAGCTGATGAGGGTAAGCCATGCCCCCAGATGATTTTTACTGGTTTTTCAGAAACTATTAGGTGTATCAAAATGGAGCCAGTTAGGTGAAATAGGATTTTATTTAACTTTCATACCAAAAAGCTAAGAAAACTTTGTGCATGTTGTCTTGTTTCTGTGTAAGCGAAAAACGATCATATGTCACACAGACAAATAATTTGTATCGGTACATATTATACGAGAAACTTCGAGCATAACTTTGTGTGATTTGCTGTCTGAGCTATGGAAATCTCGTTCAGTCTTCTTCTATCTCAGCATCTCCAGCAAAATCTACTAGGCGATATTATCATTATTTTTGGGGGCTAGTCATATGGTAATTCTCATATTGGCAAGATACATTTTAGGGGTATACCCTGTACTAATCAATCTTTTTAGGTGAACCTAAAACGTACAGGGTACTTCAGGGTTTTTGGATCTCTCTTACTTCGTTCTTTATATTGATATTCGTATCGAGTAATTTTTTTCTTGAATGTTTTTTGTTTTGGAATTCTAAGTTCACGACTTAATTCCACGCCTGCTTTAAAATGTAGCTAGATATTTAACATTAAATGGGACTTCACCCATTTTACATGTAGGATATCTCAAGCAGACGATGCCAATTCCTGAGGGTCAATGCCTTTGATCAAAATAGGTCATTAAGCACAACATATCTATGTTCAAAAATGAAATGTTACAAAGCTATAGACCTTCAAAATAAAAAAGTCAAAAATGCAATTTGGATAAAATTTTGAGTTCAAGGACAGTTGTTATTAGAACATACATTAGTGTTATTTTGTGCTTGTCGTAGCTGTAGCGTATCAGCTACCGCTAGATACGGAATTCTGTGCTAGTGATATGTTTAATGAATAAACCATTGAATGCAAAATTTAATTCTTCACAAAACAGGTATACTTGACCCAAGTCTAATAGTGACAAGTCAAATAATGCTCTATAAAATGCAGAAAGAAAATAAAGGTAAAACGTCATGCAGTATGACGTACAAACGAAGTAAGAAAGATTTCAAAACAAGGTGAAATGCCCTATACATTTTGGTTTCTATAAAATAATTGTCCAGTACAGGGGATTCTCCTAAAGATATTCTTTTTACTGCAAAATTATCATAATGCTACAACCAACAATAACAACAACATCGCTTCATGAATTTTGCAGAAGTGATGCTAAGGTTGCACTGCGAACTCAACATTTTTTTTCTTAGCTAAGTACTTGATGACGAATACAAGATCGCAATAAGTTATGTTCTAAAGTTCCTCCGTCTAATGTATTGGTAGAAATTGTTGGTCTACATACAGGGTGTTTTACTCAACTTTCGTATAAATTGCATGTGTGATAGTATTCATCAATAGGAACAAAAAACTTTTTGTTTTTACGCAAATCGACAAAAATTTGATAAAAATGTCAACTTTTGGGAACTGCTGGAAATTATAGTCAAAACAAACTGCGACATCACCTAACAGCAGCTGCGTCAATGTATCAGACAGGCACATCCAGCTCCAAGTGTGATTATTAGACCAGTGACCTGCTACCCACTTTTCAAAAACCATTCTTTTTTCGGTTATTATGAAAGATAGACACTAATGATTTTCAGCATTTTTGTTGCATTTTATGTGTACTACCACCTATTCAGAGGATACGAATCTCAAGTGAAACATCCTGTATGATATATATTCATGCGTCAATTAAATAAGCTTTATTTTATCTAACCCACTTAACAACCAGTCCATAAACCTAACAGTTTTTGAAAATAAAACGACAAAATCCATCGGGGGACGTGGTTTAATATTGATATTTTACAAAGTTCAGGATATTATCTACTCGTAAACATGAACAAATCAAGCATAAAGTCATTTTCAAGTTTAGCTGACCAAAATACACTATCTTTTGTTCTATGAGGTGGCCGTGTCTTGTTGCTATAGTGAAGTGCTGCCACTGCATCTACCCCATACCAATGTTCATGAAATTCAATTGGGGGTTGCAACATACACTGCCCCTCCGAACCTTTTGAGTGACCTGTTTCCATTAAAAGTTCCATTAAGTAATCTTACATATTACAGACGAGAAAGTTTTCCTTCAGCGTTTTAGCAGAAAAGTCACAAATGATGCTCAACTTAGTTCGCCCATTTTAATTTTTGATAAAGAACACCTCACGATTTTTACCCTGAATGGTCTACGACGTTGTTATTTATTGGTGGTATATAGTACATATCGTCGTCGTTAATTCATATGAACTTAATTCTTTGAAATGTTGTAACTAGCAATGTTTCTAGTTGCGATTTCAAAGAATTCATCATGCCATCTGTAACAAAGTTTTTATAAGCATTTAAACCGCGCTCCTGGAAAATTGCTAGAAAATAGTTCCGCTAGTATGCATTAACGTCGACGATACGTATGAATGAGTACTGTGATCCAGTGATAAATATGTATGTGTGAGTGTAGTATCCAATGCAACGAATATAAACAAGGAGTCAGAAAATAATTCAGAAACCAAATAGTTCAAGCATTCATTCTCTCATCTTAACAGTAAAAGAATTCATTAGCACAAAAGCAATCAATTCAAAAGCATTCATTAACCACAAACAGTCTTTCAAACAAACAAACAAACACAGAAGATATTACATGTGGTGACCGCCGACTTTAATTGAACACGCAACAATCTGTCAAGAAACTTACTCTTGCAAGCATACCATTCAAGGTATCAGGATCCTATTTATGAAGCAGATGTCGAGAAATCAATTAGCATAATTCCAGTAGCGCATCAATACTCTCTCAGCACCACCACTACCAGTACATGGAGCAGTTCCATCGCTGAAGTCATAATCTATCTGAAGTCACGGTTGTATAAAGTTTTTTTTGTTCTAAATTTTTCTGCCATCAAAGCAGACTATCTACAGCATTTAAAGAAAGTATTTCAACGCCTATAGCATTACGGTTTACTATCAAATTAAAAAAAACAATCTTTGAAGCCAAAGAACTAACTTGTCTCGACCACACAGTAAAAACAGTGATGGAGTTAAGCCACAAATTTCAAAAGGAGAAGCTATTCATAACTTTCCAATCCTTAGAATGCAATAAGAATTATGCCATTTCGTTGGCATAGATTGTCGATTTAAGCCTGAGCTAAACCTATTTATTCCAGAAAAAGTTTCAGAACCCTACAAGAAACCCACACAACAGTGTGTCGCAAAACGTATAATTACAAATCGGTTGTTGTGAACTTCAATAAACGGTCGTACCAAAAATTCGTTACTTCGTGTGATCGGGAACACAGGGAATACATAGCAGATAAACTCGGATGCAGCCCATTACAAATCCTTCTTATCTTTTTTGTGCCGTTTATGTATAGAACGTTCGAAATTACTTTTTGTTACCTGTTAGACATATTTGTGTACATACATTTACTATTTTCCTTTTATGTTGCATATACGATTATGATCCAACCAACAACCTACAAGTCCAACAGAATCCTCATACGTTCCTCTTAGGTTAAGTTTTGTAGTTTTTTGTTATTTACATTTTGTAACTAGCCCTAAAATTAAGAATCTGCTGTCTTAATTTTAACCGTTTTCAATTATCTCATTCGCTTCTCACGTTATTCTTATTAGCTCATTTCTATAAGTTAAGTTCTTATCATTGTAACGAACATTAACATTAAGAGCCCTGTACTAACTTTAATCAATTGTAATACCAGCCAAAGAAAAAAAACGCGTTTTTTACGTATCTATCAAGTTGCTTTACAATCACAACCGCATCTTATGCATACATTCACTAGTTCTTTCCAATCCTGTCCTCAAGCAAACTGATGGAAACTTTTTCTGCTGGAAAAATTCTAAAAAACAAGGGAGCAATAAATGTGATGATCACCGTTGCCATGGATACTTTGTAGTATCCAAGGAAACGAATGTAAACGAGGGATCAGAAAATAATTCAGAAACCAAATAGTTCAAGCATCCATTCTCTCATCTTAACAGTAAAAGAATAAAGCTTTAATTAACCACAACAATCCTTCAAACATACAAAGAAGATATTACAGTACTTTTATACTAAAAAATTTAATCAAGTTCTTGAAATTTATCGTTTGATTACTACGGAAAATGACATATGTACTTTTCCACCTTATTTGGAAACCATCCACTTTCCCCAGAAATTAACTTTTCCGTATTATATTGCGTTGTCTCACTTGTTCGAAAATCCTGTCAACCTTACTCTAATCATTTATAGAAAAAATGAATTCAGTTATAAAGTCCTACTTAAAGATACCATTGATATGAACACATGGATTGTAGGTATTTAATATATGCTTTCAATCATACAAATATAACTTTATAAATTTATATCACTCTCCAAACTCTAGTGATGCTCAATTTCTAATGAAACTTGAAAATTTGTTTGATGTATATGCTAGTAGATCAGGGACCTTAGTAATTATCGGAGACTTTAATATTGACCTATTAAAGGATTCATATTATGAAAATAGGCTGAGAACTTTAATTAAAAATAATGGACTACATCAGATTATCGACCAACCTACAAGAATCACTAAGGACAGCGCTACACTCATAGATCTTCTTGTATCTAATGAAAAAACCATTGATGCCCAGGTACACCATGTTCCAAAAATAACCGATCACTCAATAATAACTGTAAATGCAAAAGTGAAAGAAAAATGTGAAGAATATACAATACAACACAGAGACATGAGCAACTTCAATGAAATGCAATTTCAATTAGATCTAATGGATCAACCATGGAATGCGGACTGTACAAACACCAATCAACTAGCAGAAACATTAGTTAAAACCATAATGGACACACTAAACAGGCATGCTCCAACTGTTAAAAAACCATTAAATGTCAATGGAGTTGTAAGCGTTGGTGGACCCCAGAAATAGCCTTGGAAATTGAAGAAAGGGGCAGATTATATAAAAGAGCAATCTTTACACAAGAAGAAAGTGATATGAATAGGTATAGACAACAAAGAAATGGAATTGTTAGTTTGATCAGGAACCACAAGAGAAATTATTATCAAGAAAAAATAGATGATATGAAAAATAACTCAACAGAAATGTGGAAAACAGTTAAAGAATTAATTAAAGGAGGCGATAACAGACAAAAAAGGAATGTATTATTTTTGGCAATGAGTTAGAAAAAAAGGAAATTCAAATTGCAGAAAAATTCAATATTTACTTTATTAACAGCATACAACAAATTATTACATTAACAAATTTAACCCAAATTCAAACTAATTTAAGCCACATTAATGTTAATCAATGCAAGTTCGAAAAGTTTTTACCAATAGAGTTTTTGGAGTTTAAAAATTATAAACAATTTACCTAATAAGAATAGTAGTGTCGATGGTATTACAGTAAAGATTCGTAAATTAGCTTTCAATGTAATAGGACAGAAATTTTTGCATCTAATTCAAATGAGTCTAGGAAGTGGATCCTTCCCAGAAACCTTGAAGACATCCCATATTATCCCCATTGAGAAGATAACCAACACTAACAAATGTGAAGAATACAGACCGATCAACATGGTGCCAACTTATGAAAAATTATTAGAGACCGTCGTAAATATCCAGTTTCGTGACTACATTGAAGTGAACAAACTGTTAACACCTTTTCAATCAGGGTTTCGGAAAAATAATTCATGTGAAAGTGGTATACAATCAGTTCTTTTGAAATGGAAAAATGCTATTTACAAGAAGAAGGTGATAGGTGTAGTTTTTCTAGACTTCAGACGTGCTTTTGAGACTATTAATAGAGATCTATTATTATTGAAATTAAAAAGATATGGGTTCGGCCCAATAGTTATAAAATAGTTTAGTGAATATCTCAAAAACAGATTTCAAAAAACTAGATACTTTAATAGTACATCTTCAGCAAAAAAAAACTACCTTTGGCGTTCCACAAGGAACTGTTTTAGGCCCTGATTTATTTCTACTATACATAAATGATATTGTTAATGTAATTAAAAAAATGTAACATTCAATTATTTGCAGATGACACTTTAATATATTTTATAGGAGATGATGTTGAAAAAGTAATAAATATCATCAATGATTAATTAGTAAATGTATATAACTGATTAGGTCTTCCTTTAAATGTAAATAAAACAAAATTCATGATAATAAAAAATAAGTTTAACGAAATTGATACATTTAGTCATGTGGGAATACAAATTAATAGTCAAAAAATAGAACAAGTTTATGAGTGGAAGTACTTAGGCGTAATAATAGATTGTCACTGAACATTTTCTAGTCATTCAAACTATGTTATGAGTAAAGTTGCAAAAAAAGTAAATTTCATGGGTAGAATAAGCCAAAATCTTAGCAAGTGGTCTAAATTATTACTATATAAAACAATAACACTTCCCCATTTTAATTATTGTGCTAGTATACTTTACCTCCTAAATAATACTGAAATTAACAATCTTCAAAAAAAAACAAAATTGTGCGTTAAGATAATATTAAAATGTAGTAGGTATACTAGCATAAGAAGAATGTTGCAAGTTACATCTTTGTTAAGTGTTAAACAAAATATATTTTATAATACGATGATAATATTTAAAATAAAAAAATCGAATATATCCAGAGCACATTTTAAATGAGTAACTATTCGTCGAAGATGTTCATGATCATAATACTAGAAGTAGAAATAATTTTTATGTTCATACAGTAACAACAAATATAGGACAAAATAATCTGTTTCATAAAGATTTAGTTGAATATAATTCACTTCCAGCTAATGTAAAAAACTGTACATCTTTAACATTATTTAAGAAACAGTGTAAAAAATATGTAATAGATTACATTAATATTTAAGAAATTATAATGTATTGTATGGAATTTATCTAGTTATATGCTATAAATAAAGTATATTATTATTATTAATAAATATCAAAACCTTCAATTTTTCAAAGCCAGAGAATTATTTACAAATGTGAAAAGAACTCGCATACGAGCTGATGTAATTCTTACGTCACTTTCCTCCATCAAATATTAAATGCGAGCTATTATAACCAAACGTTTATAAAACAAAGCTTAACATATGCGTCATGGCAATGTTGCCAGATCCAGGGCTTAGGAAGTCTGTAGAACATAGCGGGTTTGATAGCGTCTTGTATAAAAATATACGATATACACTTGAAAAAGGCGCGACGCCCCTATAGTTCATTGTGATGAACTACGGTTGTATAAAACTTTTTACAGACCCTACTTTTCCAAACCCAAATTGTATATTTTTTTATTGCAGTTTTAGGTAAACCTTATCCTGTAGACCTCGAGAAGATAGGAAAACGTTGCCAGACCCAAGCCCGGGTCTGAGACCGTCGAAAATGGTCCGACAAGTCGGTAGAATATAGCGAAACGGGTATGTATAAGCGGTTAAACAAATATATATATATATATATATATATATATATATATATATATATATATATATATATATATATTGCTGTGGATGGTAGTTTCAAAATTTTGGAAAATTTTGAAAATTTTGTGAAAATATAAAATCTTTGTTAAATACTAACACTTTTGAAATATTTTTATCAACTTTTCCAGTTAAAAATAAATTTGAGTTATTTAATGGTGTGTCATTGATTATACAATCAATGTGTATACTTTTTAATAAGGTTAAATAATACATGTTTCTTTATTTATTATCAAATAGCTTACTCACCGATTACTTAAGTATACGTAACATCCAGTTGTTCGCAAGTTTGTTATGATGTAATTCAATTATGTATAATTCCAAATGTGTATATCGACGGGTTATGTGATTCTTTAAGGTTTTTGTTAATGTAAATAGATCGTTATTATTGCGTAAAAGTATTGTGTAATTAATGTATAATAGATGTGTCACTTTTATAAGAATATTAATCTGCTATTATGTATCATATGAGTGTACAGTTTGTATTAGTTTGTAAGGTGACGTCAAATTGTGTAACATAATTATGTAAATAGTCTATAGTATATAAGCTTAGAAAATCATAGTTTTAAGGCACTTACTGATAGAAAGCGACGGTGTAAAGTCGTGTACGTTAAAGATACTTACTGTTAAACGACGAAAGAGTAAAGATATTATAGTAAATCAAGCGACAAAGTAAAGTCGTGGCTGATAATATTGTAAAAATTTATATAGTCTAGAATTAAATAGACAAGTTAAGTTAGTTGGTGATTTGAATACGGCAAAGGTGTAAAAAGTATAAATTGTAAAAGTGTATATGATTATAAAGAACCACCTTTAAGATAAATTACTTGCTAAAGTTAAGCAAGATAATAAATCAACGTTAAAACCATAAACGGGTGTTTTATTTAAATAAACACAAAAACAACTATAAGTATCCTACGAAAAAGGGAAATTGTACCCGCAGTTAATAAACAAAAGTGAGTTCCAAAATCAAGTGTGTGGGTGATATTATATGGAAAACCCATGCAAAAGGAAGAAAGTCAACCGGAATTGGAGACCAGCCCTGGGTCAACATAAAGTGCTCTGCCAATGGTTTGGGAAAGAGGATATCTACAGTAAAAGGAAAGAAGAAATATTATAAAAAGGTAGGAAGTTATTTCCTTTTTGTATTGGCATTTGCTGAAGAAAAGACTACCGTTTGTAAAAGTGTAGTAAAGTGATTTGAACAATTTAGTAATAGTTAAAAATTAATTAAGATTTCAATTTTAAAAGTGATTTTAAATTTCAATTTGTATATTTGTTTTATACCACAAGAAACCACATTCACCCTGAGATGAGTCTGTATTATATTATAATTCTGTTAATTTAAGTTATTAACTGGCGCCCAACTCTCTTACGTAAACTTGAGTTAGTCAAGAACTAACGTAACACTAATTTTATATTTTTGTTTATTGTTTCCAGCCTTATTTTGTGGAACTCCATAATCATGAAATAAATAAAGATTATTAAAAGTTTCACAGTTTTATTAAAATATACCTGACAATATTGTTTCGACAGCTATGCTGTCATTATCAAAGGTAATATAATTATAAACAAACACGTCGCTAAGGTAGATACAAAATAGGTAACTAGATAAAATAATAATAATAATAAAAATTAATAATAAAAATCATAATTAAACATCTAATACTTCCAGTAACGGAGAATTACTGAGCTCAAGTTGTTCATTCATTAAAGGTACCCTGAGTTTGTGTTTGTATATCTCAAAGGCTTCTAAAATGTCTAATTTGCGTTTGTTATTACAAAAATGTAGGAATTTAATATTATTTTGAGGAGTCATTGTGTGATTTTGTTCTAAAAGGTGTTTGGCGTAATTCGATTTTTCAGGATGTTTATTTTTGTAATGACGTACGTGTTCTTTATATCTTATGTCAAAATTTAGAAGTGTTTGTCCAATATATACCGAACTACAAAAAGAACAATTTAAACGGTAAATGCCCGATTTCATGATATCATGTGTTCTGTCTTTAGCATTAAATAAAAATGAAAAAGTGTTAGTGTTGGTTTTAAATGTTATTTTATAATTGTTGGTTTTTCTTAGTATATGTGCAATTTTTTCTGATATTTTGCCAAAATATGGTATAGATATGTAATTTGTGTCTTCTGTTTGATTGTCAATGGGATATATTCTTTTTATAGCTAACCTATAATCTTTTTGTTTAATTAAAGTGTCAATCATGTTCGGATTATAATGATTTGCATGTGCTAGTTGTTTAATGGTTGATATCTCTTTGCTAAAATCTGATTTTGTTAGTGGAATAGTTAAAGTTCTGTGTACTAATGATCTGTATGCTGCTATTTTATGTGTATTGTGGTGACAAGATTCATTTGGTATTGTTATATCTGTTTGTGTTGGTTTTCTGTATATGGAAAATTCAAAAAGATTGTCTGCGTTAATCTTGATATTTAAGTCTAGAAAGTTTATAGCCCTGTTTTGTTCTGTTTCTAGTGTAAATTTTATATTAGGATGGATATTGTTTATAAGAATTAAAAATTCATTGATAACCTCAAAAGAACTGTCAAAACAAGCTAAAATGTCATCAACATAACGAAACCAGAAGATAATGTGTTTAGAGAGGTTTAATTCAAATATTCGATCTTCAAACTTGTCCATAAATATGTTAGCTAATAGAGGACTTAGAGAATTACCCATAGGTAAACCATCCTTTTGTAAATAAATTATGTTATTAAAAGTGAAATAATTTTGACTTATACAAAGGTCAAATAATTGAATTAACTCTAACCTTTTAACTAATTCTATATTACTATTGATCAAGAAACTATCTAATAGAGGAATACATTCTTGTGGGGGTATTCTGGAGAACATGTTGCAAATATCAAAACTAACAAGTTTTGAATGTGGTGGAAGATGTATGTTTTGCAGCTTATCTACTAATTCTAAAGAATTTCTAACAGAGTATTTCGATTTGTAACCTATCGTGTTAATAATCTGGTTCAGTTTTTTGGATAAAATGTGATTAGGTGCATTGATGTATGATACAACTGGTCTTATTGGCATATTCTGTTTGTGGGTCTTCACTAATCAGTGGGTTTTCAGAATTAGAAAAGCAACAAATCATTAATAAAAACCCACAAATTCCTAAACTGTATGGATTAGTGAAGACCCACAAACAGAATATGCCAATAAGACCAGTTGTATCATACATCAATGCACCTAATCACATTTTATCCAAAAAACTGAACCAGATTATTAACACGATAGGTTACAAATCGAAATACTCTGTTAGAAATTCTTTAGAATTAGTAGATAAGCTGCAAAACATACATCTTCCACCACATTCAAAACTTGTTAGTTTTGATATTTGCAACATGTTCTCCAGAATACCCCCACAAGAATGTATTCCTCTATTAGATAGTTTCTTGATCAATAGTAATATAGAATTAGTTAAAAGGTTAGAGTTAATTCAATTATTTGACCTTTGTATAAGTCAAAATTATTTCACTTTTAATAACATAATTTATTTACAAAAGGATGGTTTACCTATGGGTAATTCTCTAAGTCCTCTATTAGCTAACATATTTATGGACAAGTTTGAAGATCGAATATTTGAATTAAACCTCTCTAAACACATTATCTTCTGGTTTCGTTATGTTGATGACATTTTAGCTTGTTTTGACAGTTCTTTTGAGGTTATCAATGAATTTTTAATTCTTATAAACAATATCCATCCTAATATAAAATTTACACTAGAAACAGAACAAAACAGGGCTATAAACTTTCTAGACTTAAATATCAAGATTAACGCAGACAATCTTTTTGAATTTTCCATATACAGAAAACCAACACAAACAGATATAACAATACCAAATGAATCTTGTCACCACAATACACATAAAATAGCAGCATACAGATCATTAGTACACAGAGCTTTAACTATTCCACTAACAAAATCAGATTTTAGCAAAGAGATATCAACCATTAAACAACTAGCACATGCAAATCATTATAATCCGAACATGATTGACACTTTAATTAAACAAAAAGATTATAGGTTAGCTATAAAAAGAATATATCCCATTGACAATCAAACAGAAGACACAAATTACATATCTATACCATATTTTGGCAAAATATCAGAAAAAATTGCACATATACTAAGAAAAACCAACAATTATAAAATAACATTTAAAACCAACACTAACACTTTTTCATTTTTATTTAATGCTAAAGACAGAACACATGATATCATGAAATCGGGCATTTACCGTTTAAATTGTTCTTTTTGTAGTTCGGTATATATTGGCCAAACACTTCGAAATTTTGACATAAGATATAAAGAACACGTACGTCATTACAAAAATAAACATCCTGAAAAATCGAATTACGCCAAACACCTTTTAGAACAAAATCACACAATGACTCCTCAAAATAATATTAAATTCCTACATTTTTGTAATAACTAACGCAAATTAGACATTTTAGAAGCCTTTGAGATATACAAACACAAACTCAGGGTACCTTTAATGAATGAACAACTTGAGCTCAGTAATTCTCCGTTACTGGAAGTATTAGATGTTTAATTATGATTTTTATTATTAATTTTTATTATTATTATTATTTTATCTAGTTACCTATTTTGTATCTACCTTAGCGACGTGTTTGTTTATAATTATATTACCTTTGATAATGACAGCATAGCTGTCGAAACAATATTGTCAGGTATATTTTAATAAAACTGTGAAACTTTTAATAATCTTTATTTATTTCATGACTAATTTTATATAACCATTGCATTATTAAACCTATGAAAAGGTATTTTCAAATCATATTAGATATTATAAAAGAGGGAAGTTGAGAAGCATTTCCAAAGTTCACAGTCATTTTAAAAATCAATTTAATTATAAAGTAATTATCTACGATCGAACGGCAATTATTCACAGTTTCAAAATATATAATAAAATTATTAAAAATAATTTATTATTTTTAATTATCCAATATTACAGCAATTATATATGGCGACCGGCAACGTGGGACCTTTTGTGGTACATATACCATTTGTGGTACATATAACCTTTTGTGGTTTATATAATCTTTTGAAAAATAGTAGGCTTATAGTAGCTTTTAATAGATTATTTGACTTTTGATATTATTTAGTTTTTGTAGGTTATTTTGCTTATAGTAATAGTTAGCTTGTTAGGATTATATTAGCTTGTTTAGATTATAATAGCATAATTAAAAGAAATAGAAAAGATTTTTAGTGGTTAATGTATGACGGCAGTTAAAAATATATATTCTGCCGCGGAAAGTAATTTAGTATTAAAAAAGAAGTATACAGATAAAGAATTAGTTGTGTCTGAGAAGCAGAAAGCTTTAACCAGTTCAGTAATGGAGGGGAACGGCGAAGAAGGCAAGCCAGCGCAATCTGAACTATCACAACTTATAGCACTTATGCAGGATATGAATGCTAAATTCGATGCTAGATTCGATAAACAGTCTGAAGACATGAAAACTAAATTAGACAAACAATCCAAAGATCAAGAGAAACGTGATAAAGAAATGAAAGAAGAAATAAAAATTGTATCGGAGACAATAAAACAAGAACTAAAAGATAATACTGAGACGATTAAGAAAGAGATAGAAGCGCTAAAAGTAGACAATGAAAAAAAGTTTATAGAATTAGAACAAAAACATGAATCCGTTTTACAAGAGATAACTAAAGTTAAAGGAATTCAAGATACGCATCTAGTATATTTTAAAAATAAGATAGGCGAAGTTCAAGGAAATTGCATTCAAAGATCCGAATGTATAGAAGAGGATTTAAAACAAATTACTGTTCAGGTTAATGAATTAAAAAGTATCCATACTGAATCAAGTTTAGGACAACCTTCATTCGCACCTATTTTGTTACCATCTTTGAGTGAACAAAATATTACCAAATTTTATGGGGATAAGAGAATGCATCCCAAGACCTTTATAAAGAATATAAAATCTTATTTGGGTAATGTGAAGATAAGTCTTAAACAATCATATAATTTTGATTACGAATTATCAATTATTCGTGGACTGATGAAAGGAGAAGCAGAAAAATGGTTTTCAATAAATGAAAACAAAATACTTAATTTTGAAGATTTCGAAAGATTATCTTTGACACAGTATTGGGGTCTATCGGAACAAGAAAAAGTGGTAGAAAACTTAACATTTGGAAGGTTTAACCCTCTTCAAGGGACTACAAGGGAAAATTATGCCTTAAATAAATTTTTTATGATTAATCAATTAGACAATCAGATTGAAGAGGCGGTTGTTATTAAACAATTAGCTAAACATTTTGATAGGCCTATTTTGGAGAAGGTTTACACTGATGATGTAAAGGAGTTTGAACGATT
Organism: Agrypnus murinus; assembly: GCA_929113105.1. Taxonomy (NCBI): domain Eukaryota; kingdom Metazoa; phylum Arthropoda; class Insecta; order Coleoptera; family Elateridae; genus Agrypnus; species Agrypnus murinus. The sequence goes on along the minus strand of OV816024.1, from coordinate 251,803,674 downwards.
TTTACAAATACTAAAAAACTTTGACGTATTAGATAATCTTAAAAGAGATTCAACGAGGCCTGGTATGAGAAATGTGAATTTTACACAGTCTAACTCTAGTTTTTCATATAGAAATAGGGATAACTATCGGGGAAATGTTAGAAATCCAGTTAGTGATAATAGGTGTGATGAACGGGATGAGTATAGAAAATATGAGAAACATGATAAAATAGAGCAGGAGCACGGAAGGGATGATAGATACGGTAGGAATAGTAAGGAGGGTAACTGTAGTAAATATAATACGGAGCGAGAGGTATCACGTAACATGCCTAGTCATTTATATAGTCCTACAAAGGAAAAATTTGTAAGTTTCAAGGAAAAGCAATCGCAACACGATGAAGAAAATTTTTAATTGCTTGTACCACTACTCACCACGATAAGATACAACCACAAGTATATTTTCATTTTCCCAAGGGTGGTGGTACAGAATCAAAAGATAAAAAACTAGTAATAAATTCAATAAAATTAGGAAAGATAGATGTAGGAAATAATGCCAATAAGGAAATTTTAAAGGAGGAAATAGTGATTGACAAATTAGAATGTAGAAAAAAATCTAAGAAGGAGGATGTTGTAGTTAAACATATTAATAATATAGAAGTGAAATTAACAAACAAAAAGAACGTGAAAAATTTAAGGGAATTAGGAAAGGTAGATTATAATAGAAAATGTAACAAAAAGGTTGTTATAGGAAAAAAATGTAGGAATAAGAAAGTAAAGTTGAAATACAATGAAAAGAAAAATAAAAAGTTTAATAGAGGAAAGGGGAAAGATATGAGGATTGTAAATAAACCCTGGAAAACACAAATATTACCAATTAGTAATTTTCATCTAAAGAACTATAAAAGCAGAAGAAAGAAATAAAGATCTTAGTAGAATATTATTGTAATTAGAATTTACATAACCAATTTGTGACAAGAAACCCAGATATGACGTAATTTAAAATGATTCAGACTTAATAACTGATTTGACTTTATATAATAAACAGGCTTATGGAATTTTATACTCAATTAGGACTTATGTATTATGTTATTAAAAATGAAAGAGGGAAAGTGTATGAATAAATTGAAAATTAAAATATAGATGAAAAATGTTTATGAAATGTTTATAGGGGAAAATGGGGATTAGGAAATGATATTAAAATAAAATTATAAAGATTAATGAATAATAAGAGGATATAAGTTTATAAGGTGAATAGTGATGAATTGGATTATGATAAGTATAAATCTTATGAAAATGAAAATAAAAGTAGGATTGTCTAGATGAAATGGAAACTATGATTTGACGTAGGAAATAGAATGATTATGATACATTGAAAAAGGATTATGAAATAATTAGATGAATAGGATGGAGATGAGATTGGGATGGATTGATAAGATGTAATTATTGTAAATATTGTAGATAGTTTAGTTAGCAGATTTAGAATAGGGCAAGTTTATTGGGATACAAAATTAAAATACAAAAAGATTTTTGGTGTTTAAAAATATAAAATTATTTATTTGTATAACTTATATTGTTATTGTTGTTGTTTTAACTTATATTGTGTTTAAAAGTAAAATTGCATATTTCAATTTTATTTGAAACAGGAGGGGATAAATGCTGTGGATGGTAGTTTCAAAATTTTGGAAAATTTTGAAAATTTTGTGAAAATATAAAATCTTTGTTAAATACTAACACTTTTGAAATATTTTTATCAACTTTTCCAGTTAAAAATAAATTTGAGTTATTTAATGGTGTGTCATTGATTATACAATCAATGTGTATACTTTTTAATAAGGTTAAATAATACATGTTTCTTTATTTATTATCAAATAGCTTACTCACCGATTACTTAAGTATACGTAACATCCAGTTGTTCGCAAGTTTGTTATGATGTAATTCAATTATGTATAATTCCAAATGTGTATATCGACGGGTTATGTGATTCTTTAAGGTTTTTGTTAATGTAAATAGATCGTTATTATTGCGTAAAAGTATTGTGTAATTAATGTATAATAGATGTGTCACTTTTATAAGAATATTAATCTGCTATTATGTATCATATGAGTGTACAGTTTGTATTAGTTTGTAAGGTGACGTCAAATTGTGTAACATAATTATGTAAATAGTCTATAGTATATAAGCTTAGAAAATCATAGTTTTAAGGCACTTACTGATAGAAAGCGACGGTGTAAAGTCGTGTACGTTAAAGATACTTACTGTTAAACGACGAAAGAGTAAAGATATTATAGTAAATCAAGCGACAAAGTAAAGTCGTGGCTGATAATATTGTAAAAATTTATATAGTCTAGAATTAAATAGACAAGTTAAGTTAGTTGGTGATTTGAATACGGCAAAGGTGTAAAAAGTATAAATTGTAAAAGTGTATATGATTATAAAGAACCACCTTTAAGATAAATTACTTGCTAAAGTTAAGCAAGATAATAAATCAACGTTAAAACCATAAACGGGTGTTTTATTTAAATAAACACAAAAACAACTATAAGTATCCTACGAAAAAGGGAAATTGTACCCGCAGTTAATAAACAAAAGTGAGTTCCAAAATCAAGTGTGTGGGTGATATTATATGGAAAACCCATGCAAAAGGAAGAAAGTCAACCGGAATTGGAGACCAGCCCTGGGTCAACATAAAGTGCTCTGCCAATGGTTTGGGAAAGAGGATATCTACAGTAAAAGGAAAGAAGAAATATTATAAAAAGGTAGGAAGTTATTTCCTTTTTGTATTGGCATTTGCTGAAGAAAAGACTACCGTTTGTAAAAGTGTAGTAAAGTGATTTGAACAATTTAGTAATAGTTAAAAATTAATTAAGATTTCAATTTTAAAAGTGATTTTAAATTTCAATTTGTATATTTGTTTTATACCACAAGAAACCACATTCACCCTGAGATGAGTCTGTATTATATTATAATTCTGTTAATTTAAGTTATTAACTGGCGCCCAACTCTCTTACGTAAACTTGAGTTAGTCAAGAACTAACGTAACACTAATTTTATATAACCATTGCATTATTAAACCTATGAAAAGGTATTTTCAAATCATATTAGATATTATAAAAGAGGGAAGTTGAGAAGCATTTCCAAAGTTCACAGTCATTTTAAAAATCAATTTAATTATAAAGTAATTATCTACGATCGAACGGCAATTATTCACAGTTTCAAAATATATAATAAAATTATTAAAAATAATTTATTATTTTTAATTATCCAATATTACAGCAATATATATATATATATATATATATATATATATATATATATATATATATATATATATATATATATATATATATATATATATATATATATATTTACGGCCACTTATCAAAGTGAGGACATATCATGAACCATAGTTAATGAGGACCACCCTTATAAATGGTCACAGCTTTGCAAATTTTTTTGTCATCACTTGTTTACTTGTTCTAGTTATGTATCTCGCAAATATACACAGATTTCTTTGAATTTAAAAAAGTTTTATTTGCTGTGTATAATAATACCAAGTGAGGCTACACTATACTACTGACGACGTGAGGACCATATAATTAGATACGATTTAATCGCAAAGTGAGCCCCAATATCAAATTATACACAGGTTTTAAGTATAACATGAGGACCGGCGCTGTTGCCATCATTTGCTTTCATTATCATCAGCAAAAAGGCATGCTATTCTATTATTGGAATTTGTTAGTTGGTCGGTCGTCAGTATAAAACTAATTTGATGTGGCGGAGACGGGTATGCTTCCGTAGCCATTTTAACAAACCCGTTTTTGAAAACATCTCGAGAACGGTTGGTTCTACGAAAAAAAATATAACAGACTTTTTTGTAGAAAAATAAATTATCTATCTTTTTTATTAAAACAATTTTTTAATTGCTTGCAAATTAATGTTTTAAGAGTTATTACACAGCAAAGTTTTCACTTTTTAGTTTTGCTAAATAATTCGCAAACGGCTAACATCTCACTGAAACAGGAAAACATTGCAGTGTAATAACTCTTAAAATATTAATTTAACAAAAAAATTGTTTAAATAAAATAGATAGATAATTAATTTTTCTATAAAAAATGTCTGTTCTGTTTTCTTCGTAAGACTATTTCTCCAGACTATTTGGATTATTTACTGGCTCCCTAACTTAACTATTTCCTGTTGGCTGTTCCATTGCCTTCTAGAATGTTTAAACGAATGCTTGACCGCTTAGATCAATTAAATTTAGACGAAAAATTAGATTTAACTATTGATTAAGATTCTGGTGTTTCTCATCATTTTAATGGTAATTGTGCTAGTAATATTAACAGCCTGCTATTAGTGGGACAGATTAGTGAATTGATAGCTAAGTACCACATACTTTACTTTAAAATCTAAATGTATTACTCCTAATAATTAATTATTATTAATAGTTAGATTAGTTTCACTAATAATTATAGATGTAAATCTGTATAATATGTTAATTATTCTGAAAATGCTAGTAAAATCAGTAAATATTGTCGCCTAATTTAAAATGCTGAGTTTGTTCCATCTCATTTTTAATTAAATTTAAAAATTTGTCTGTAATTTCCTTACGGTACGTGTTAAAAAGAATATATGTATTTATCTTCCTACCTAAACCGATCTTGGCTTGTAGCAAAGAAAAGTGGTTATTCTATATTTAGGGTATTTATTAGGCCAAAAAGAATGCATATAAAATCTATATTTCCGTGTAAAAAGATATAAGATTAATATCGCTCTTGGTATTTTTAATATTTAATTCTAGTTATTTTTTAAATGCTTGTAATGAACCGTATGTGAATCTGCCATTTAAATTTAACCAACCAATAATTAAGATAATATTGGTTGATAATAATAATAAGATAGTAAAAACTAAGAACGTAATGCAAAAATTTACTCTACTACTAGGGCAGAGAGAAAGGATTACATAATAAGGTAACCAAAATGGTGTATTACTTTGCAAAATCACATATTAAACACTTTTTGACTCTTTGAGCTTTTCTCTAAAATCAATAGAAACGGCGTAAATCGCATTCTCAATCTCAAATGCCGTTATTTTAGGACCGCCATTTTGGTGTCCGCCACTTTGAATTTTTCAATTTTCTCATTGGATTCATAATCAGCGACTCCAAGAACCCTCCCAACATAAATTTCACTCAATTTGGTACATATAACATTTTATATTGGTCCAGTACTGAAGGCATTACAAAAGATTTCAAGTCTCTATCTTTAGATAGTAAAAAATAAGAACTTAATGCAAAAATTGACTCTACTACTAGGGCAGAGAGAAAGGATTACATAATAAGGTAACCAAAATGGTGTATTACTTTGCAAAATCACATTTTAAACACTTTTTGACTCTTTGAGCTTTTCTCTAAAATTAATAGAAACGGCGTAAATCGCATTCTCAATCTCAAATGCCGTTATTTTAGGACCGCCATTTTGGTGTCCGCCACTTTGAATTTTTCAATTTTCTCATTGGATTCATAATCAGCGACTCCAAGAACCCTCCCAACATAAATTTCACTCAATTTGGTTGCGTTATTAAATTAGGGGTACTAAATGGGGATTTCAACCCCCCGAGGGGGCGTGCCCCCATTTTAAACATATAACATTTTATATTGGTTCAATACTGAAGGCATTACAAAAGATTTCAAGTCTATAAGACTATAAAGTTGGGAACGACCTCATCATCCATCATCACATAGTGAATAATAAATATAATTGATATTCTAAATCTGTTCTAATAAATTATTCTTATTGTTAGTTTTATTAAATATTAATTTAAAAAGAGACGTTTTGATTGTAATATTTGGTACTTATAGTTATCAATTTTTATAAGCCTGCCTTGAGAAGTAAGAATTAAATTCATTGCGAGCTTTTATAATACAATGAAAGTTGAGAACATTTAGTAGTTGTGTAGGAAAGCCCTCATCTGATCGTCACCCGGTGATCAGTTTGAGGTTACAACTTATAACAGAATTCCACTTAATATACTATTTTGGGTTACCTACCGTTATTTATTTGTTCATAATGATTACTATTTCCATTTAAAGATTAAATCTGAAATGAAATTTTTTTTCAATGAATTTAATAAATGACTTATTTAATTATTGGGTGTATTAAATGCAGAAAAATAGTCTGCAGAGTATGTTGCGTCTAACTTTTCTTTCTAAAAGCAATAATACAAACAAACTTGCCAGCCTCGGTGTGGTCATAACCACAACGGTCTCCGTGACCATAACGGCCAACAGCCACAACGGCCAATTTGACCATATCGCCCAACTCGAAACTTGACCATAACGGCCACCATGACCACAACGGCCAACTAGAAACTCCACCCCATCCGCCATTTTGACCACAACGGCCACCGACGCTTATGTATTGGCGTCGCTGGTGACGATGACAACAACGGCCAAAATGACCACAACGGCCAACTAGAGTGAGTGACCACAACGGCCAAAATGACCACAACGGCCAACTATGGAGCGTGACCACAACAGCCAAAATGACCATAACGGCCAACTGTGGCGAGTGACCACAACGGCCAAAATGACCACAACGGCCAACTAGGGTGAGTGATCACAACGGCCAAAATGACCACAACGGCCAACTATGGAGCGTGACCACAACAGCCAAAATGACCATAACGGCCCACTGTGGCGAGTGACCACAACGGCCAACTGTTTTTCATACTGTTACTTTGGTTTAGTTAAAGCTCATTTCTCTCTTTTAACTTAGCCTGTATTTCAATAAGGTACGTCCAGAATTTAACAGCGAGGTCTGATGTCAAAGTAGCGCCGATTTAACGTGACTTACCTATATTGAAAAATGCTTTTTCTATATATGTTACAACTGCAGCCCTATGCAGTTGACGACATTTTTCTTTCTTATTTTCTCGGCAAGTATCCCAGGCAGATTAAATTCTGAAAATTTGATACAGGTACACTATAACTATTTACAGAATCATGATACTTTAGTTCACAGGGTAGTTTATCTTTAACGACAAAAGAAGTTTTTTTTCTATTACTTGTTTACCTACAGCAATCTTTTCATTTTGGGGACGTTTAAAAAAGTACGAAATAGAACTATAAAACAACACGTTTGACGTTTTATTTATAGATTTCCATTGCATTGAATTTGAAGTACGTAATTAGCTGTTTTTATCAGTTTTAAAATTTAAACTAAATGTAAATCTTCTCCTAAAAAATAAACACGATATCTACGAATCTGCCCAGTACTTAATAAAATCAATCTAGGGAGCAGCATGGGACGTAACCCCAGAAACAAACCGCAATAATCCAAAACAGTATTGCTCCATACGTATCCGAGAAAAAATACAAGAAAACGAGCTCTTAGAAAGTAATGACAGATTACTTACTCGCGTACCGGGCGATAAAACGTAGTTTAATAGGGCCGTCAAAGAGTTTAAGAAATTATTAGATGAGCAGAGAAATCAAGATTTCCAGAACTATTTCCACTGCCTAACATCAACTAAAGCAACTGGCTGCATTATAGAACGTCATAAATATCGTGTTTACGCCTCTCTTACCATTGAAGAAGAAAAATTCATACGGGACTTCCTTCAAGCGCGAAGTAAGGTCATCGAAACTGAAATAAATTCGAAGAAGTCCCCAGGTTTCGACGTAATAACTGGAAAACTCCTAAAGGAACTTTCATATGAGGGATTTCGCATGATAACTGTAATCTATAAAGGGATATTAAGGACGGGATACTTCTCTGGCCAATGGAAGGTGGCCCAAATAGCAATGGTCCCAAAACCGGAGAAACCGCCATCAGATGTGCCCTCATACAGACCTATTAGTCGTTACCCGTCAATGGTTTGTAAAAAATTGTTCGCCATGCGAATGTCACCGCTAATTGGCGAAAATCAGCGAAAGCCCAACTAACAGTTTGGATTTCGTCGACAATACGCTACAATCGAACAAGTACTTGCATCAAAAATCAGGTTTGACCTGGAGACCAAAACATTCTGTTCAGCGGTATTCATAGACACAAGCCAAGCATTTGACAGGGCGTGGTATGTATCAATTATTTTTTGACCATGTAAGACGTCTGTCTAGGTGGAACCCTAGATATTTGACCTAATCTTCTTGAGTAGTGAGTTTCCGTTAAGGTGAACTAGAGGGCAAGTAGTTTTTTTAGTAGTATAAGTGGCCTGTGTTGGTTTTTGTATATTTGCTTTAATGCGTCGTGTTCCATCATCTTTCAAAAAGGCTTAGGTGGTTTGTAAGTTTCTGAAAACTATATCTGCATTAGTATGGGAAGCCAGTATTGCCATGTAGTCCAAGAAGGTTGCTATTGTCGTGTTTCTAGTTGAAGATTAGGTATAATGTCGGACCAGTCGCGCGACACCAGATGTTGTGGATAGAAGGGCTGAAGTGGAGTCTGAATATTTCACGAAAAAGTATCTTTTAGTGAGGTATGACGTGAGGATTTGAAAGAAGGTATACGGTAAATGTCACTTGAGATTGTAGAGTAGATCTACATACGTACATACCACGCCCTGTCAAATGCTTGGCTTGTGTCTATGAATACCGCTGAACAGAATGTTTTGGTCTCCAGGTCAAACCTGATGTTTGATGCAAGTATATGTACTTGTTCGATTGTAGCGTATTGTCGACGAAATCCAAACTGTTAGTTGGGCTTTCGCTGATTTTCGTCAATTAGCGGCGACATTCGCATGGCGAACAATTTTTTACAAACCATTGACGGGTAACGACTAATAGGTCTGTATGAGGCCACATCTGATGGCGGTTTCTCCAGTTTTGGGACCATTGCTATTTGGGGCACCATCCATTGGCCAGAGAAGTATCCCGTCCTTAATATTCCTTTATAGATTACAGTTATCTTGCGAAATCTTCAAATTCAATGCAATGGAAATATATAAATAAAACATCAAACGTGTTGTTTTATAGTTCTATTTCGTACTTTTTTAAACGTCCCCAAAATGAAAAGATTGCTGTAGGTAAACAAGTAATAGAAAAAAAACTTCTTTTGACGTTAAAGATAAACTACCCTGTGAACTAAAGTATCATGATTCTGTAAATAGTTATAGTGTACCTGTATCAAATTTTCAGAATTTAATCTGCCTGGGATACTTGCCGAGAAACTAAGAAAGAAAAATGTCGTCAACTGCATAGGGCAGCAGTTGTATATAGAGAAAGCATTTTTCAATATATCGTTCAGTAACCTGAAATGGGGTATGAGGTATCAGTTGCATGAAATGGGGTAGTAGACTTTTTTATATTGTATGTGATAGTACCAAGATGCCAAATCCAATTTTTCGACCTCCGCGACCTTCCGGATCACCGCCAAAAAGAGGTAAAACCGCCGAAATTTTGCACTTTTTTTAGGTTTGGCCAATTTTGACCATGAAGGAGCACTTTTTCAAAGAAGACAATTCTATTCATTTCAAAAGTACATTAAGTTTGTTACAATCTAAGACCAAAATGATTACTATAGGGCTAATAGTTTCCGAGATATAGCTCCTCAGAGTTCATCGAAAAAGCGGTAAGACCCCCGAAAATATGCTTTTTTTTAGATTTGGCCAATTTTGACTATGAAGGAACACTTTTCCAAAAAAGATAATTATATTCATTTTGAAAGAACATTAAATTTGCTACAATTTAAGACCAAAATGGTTACTTAAGGTCTAATAGTTTCCGAAATATCGCTCCTCAGAATTAGTCTAAATTTACACCCATGCTATTTTTCAAGTATTAACCTATAGAACTGAGTTCAAAGGTTCAAAATAAGAATAGAATAGAATTGAATAGAATAGAAAACCTTTAGTCTTATTCAAACAAATTCATTTTTTACATTGGAATCTTAAAAATAATCCCTCGTAAATGGTTCATGTTGTCAAGTGGGTATTACCAGAAATATGAAAAGGCGACAGGGAAAACGCGTTTCAATTTTGTCTAAACCCCTTGGAAGGTCCAGGTACAAGATACTCTTCAGCCTCTGTGTCCATGTTCTTTTGTTCTTCTTCAGCCTGGTCAATTCATTTTAAGAGTACATTAAATTTGCTACAATTTAAGACCAAAATGGTTACTAATGGTCTAATAGTTTTCGAGATATCGCACCCCAAAGTTGGTCAAAACTTCAACCCATGCTATTTTTCAAGTATTAACTTATAGAATTGGCATCAAACCTTTAATAATACCTCTCAAATAGTTCAATAATGTATAAATTTAGTATATGAAACATTCGGTTCGGGTTACATTAACATGCAAACGCATTTTGCGACTGGTTGCTGCATCACCCTCCATTCCCTAATACGAATGTCGTCATGTCTATAAGCAGTGGACTTGTTGGAGTGGAAGAGGTCAACTGTCACATGGCTAGAGATATGGGTAAGGAAGCGATGTTGAAGGTTGTAGGGGAAAACTACGAAAATTTCAAATTCAAAAGGAAGAATAAAGTGGTATCACTTTCTTCTGTGAATACTGTGACTGTTGGCAAGAGACAGGTGACGGTTGACCCCCTAACACTGTGTCACAGCCGGATGAAGAACTGAAGAACTTCACACACGAGCTTTCACCATATCCTCTGTCCCTACTAACACAGTAACATCTACTTTCAGAAGTGCGGAAGAGGTAAAATACCAGATGTCCTCTATTCAACCACCTCGATATCTTCTTACCGTCACCTCAAGCCCTTCACCCATGCCTTTAGTGGATGTGATTCTACGTCATGCTTCTTTGGTCAGGGATAAAACAAGTTGTTATCAATTGTTAACAATGGGGGTGGGTTCTTACAGCTCACGGCCTTTATGATATCGAGGGATGCGGCCCCTTCCCACCTCATGCAAATGATCTCCTGCAACTGCAAGAAAGGATGTGACAATGCATGCTGTTGCAGAAAAGCAGGCTTGAAGTGCTCTATTGTATGTAGCCAATGTAGTGAACAGTCCTGCGAGAATCGGCCAGATATCATCGTTGACATGGATACTGCCAAGCTCGATGACCTACTACATGACGATGAGCTAGATGGACTGCTTGTATATCCTAACAGCCCTCCAGATAAGGAAATTGACCAGGCTGAAGAAGTACAGGAGAACATGGACACAGAGGCTGAAGAGTATCTTGAACCTGGACCTTCCAAGAGGTTTAAACCAAATTGAAAGGCGTTTTCCCTGTCGCCTTTTCATATTTCTGGTAATACCCACTCGACAACATGAGCCATTTACGAGGGATTATTTTTAAGATTCCATTGTAAAAAATGATTTTGTTTGAATAAGACTAAAGATTTTCTATTCTATTCAATTTTATTCTATTCTTATTTTGAACCTTTGAACTCAATTCTATAGGTTAATACTTGAAAAATAGCATGGGTGTAAATTTCAACCAATTTTGAGGAGCGATATTTCGGAAACTATTAGACCTTAAGGAACCATTTTAGTCTTAAATTGTAGAAAATTTAATGTGCTTTCAAAATGAATAGAATTGTCTTTTTCGGAAAAGTGTTCCTTCATGGTCAAAATTGGCCAAATCTAAAAAAAGTGCTTTTTTTCTTCGGTTTTACCTCTTTTTGGCTGTGATCCGGAAGGTCGCGGAGGTCGAAAAATTGGATTTGGCATCTCGGTACTATCACATACAATATAAAAAAAGAAATCTACTACCCCATTTCATGCAAGGTAAAATGTACTAGGTTACTGGGCTAATAGGTAAGTCACGTTAAATCGGCGCTACTTTGACATCAGACCTCGCTGTTAAATTCTGGACGTACCTTATTGAAATACAGGCTAAGTTAAAAGAGAGAAATGAGCTTTAACAAAACCAAAATAACAGTATGAAAAAAGTTGGCCGTTGTGGTCACTCGCCACAGTGGGCCGTTATGGTCATTTTGGCTGTTGTGGTCACACTCCATAGTTGGCCGTTGTGGTCACTCACCCTAGTTGGCCGTTGTGGTCATTTTGGCCGTTGTGGTCACTCGCCACAGTTGGCCGTTATGGTCATTTTGGCTGTTGTGGTCACGCTCCATAGTTGGCCGTTGTGGTCACTCACTCTAGTTGGCCGTTGTGGTCATCGTCACCAGCGACGCCAATACATAAGCGTCGGTGGACGTTGTGGTCAAAACGGCGGATGGGGTGGAGTTTCTAGTTGGCCGTTGTGGTCATGGTGGCCGTTATGGTCAAGTTTCGAGTTGGGCGATATGGTCAAATTGGCCGTTGTGGCTGTTGGCCGTTATGGTCACGGAGACCGTTGTGGTTATGACCACAACGGCCAAAATAGCGATTGGCCGTTGTGGTCAGGCCCCGCAGATTCGATCCCCGGCTGAGCTGGTAATGTTTAATAGCGGAGAAAAATTAAAAACATGCCTTCTTCTCGGATAGGAAGTAAAACTGTAGGTCCCGTGTCAATGCGATGTTTGGCACGTTAAAAATCCCTACTTGGGGTGGAATTCCCTGAGGGAGTAAAGTGTTTCCTTGACAACAACAACAAGTAAACAACAAAAAAAAGTAATCGCGGTACATGTTAGGATTTATTATCCTGAAACTATGTGATTTTGGCAATTGTCCGAATGACATGTAACGAAATTTTGAATTTTTGCGATTAACTCCTTTAGACGTGCAAAAAATAGCGTATATACCACTGGACTAAAAGTGTTTTTTAAGTGTTAATTAATAATTTAAAAAATGCATTTTAGTCCCTGAATATATAATATACATTATGTCCGCTCGGGTGATTATGACATGATTATGACCTATTTTGCGGACTGTTTCTAGAGCGTAAATCGCTAAATTAGAGCACCCCCTTTTACTACTCTTGTTTACGACGTCTCCATAGTAATAAGAATAATTATTTATTTATTTATTTATTTAAATCGAAACAGGCAAATCTGCCTAATTACATGAATTCAGTACAATGTGTTAGGATACATATATACAGATCAATTCAATACATTATTATTATATAATATGTTATAGACACACCAAGGGCTCAACCAGATTAAGATGATTCATTCATTCATTTTATAATAGTCGATCACACTGCATCTAAATTTAACATATGTAATATGAAAAATGTCAATTCTTAAATGCAAATGTACATAATTAAGTAATTTTAACATTTTAATCAACGGTTTACTATGGGTTATTACTTTAAAAGGTATATGAAATAAGCTAGTTGTTCTGACACTTCTTCTGGGTACTTTCAAAGGACACATTGCTAAAAGTTCGTTACAGTCGATGGCATTATTGACAATCTTAAATCCAAAGGACAGCATAGAACACTCGCGTCTGTCATGTAGTGACGGTAAATTGAAATTATTCCGTAAGTCCACTGTTCTTATTGTTCTGTAGTCAGGGTAATAACCAAACTTTTTAAAGTATAGGAAGCGTAGGAATCTATTTTGAATTTTTATAGACCAATTATAGACCATAGCACCTACCTACTTGAAGTTTAGGACTTTTTAAATTATTTTTATTTTAAATTAAACTTAATTTAATCTTAGACCGCACATTTAAAGTACGCATTTCGGGCTTAATTAGTGTTTTAGAGCTCTTTATCGTCTTAGCGCCTTCGGTTTTCGCTTCAGGCGCTAACTGACTGCACGGGCTGTAAGACACTCAATTAAGCCCTTAATATACTATTAAAGACTAGAAAAAGCCTAATCTTGATTAGGCGAAATGTCATTCGAAAAAAAATTATTTTATTCTTAATTAATACAAAAAAATAAAAAGGCTGCAAGTCCTCGAAGATTTATTAATCTCTTTTACAATGTATTTTAGTTTTATTGCCTAATTACAAATAATCAGACGTCGATGAAATTAAATCTAAAAATTTCCCTATCGAAATTTTGTAACAGCACAATAATACAACTTTTCTAAACCGATTTCCGCTCGTAAGAAATAAAATCGGCTATTTAGGGTATTTCCGTTCTCTTCTGTAATAGAATTAAAATCAATATTGTATAACTTTCATTTCCATCGTTGCCACTTGTTCGGATCTCACTTTGCGCATCATTCATACAAGCTTCACACAAGAAATTATACGTCTGAAAAATATACATCTGGCGCAGCGACTCCAGGCGTCAACTCCTTGAACTAATCTGTATAATTCTAGCCGTTTTGGCAACATCTGAGGTCCAGCCCATTTTTTCAGTATCGCCAACTTATACCTTCGAAAAGCTCTACACGAAATATTATCGAATTTCAAAGTGAGGTCCGTATATTTGTCCTCACTTTGTTTGTGGACCTCACTTGAAACGTGAACTTTGTTCATACGGACCTCACTTTATACACTGGCCGTAAATATATATATATATATATATATATATATATATATATATATATATATATATATATATATATATATATATATATATATATATATATATTGCATCTACCGTAGATCTACCTGACCTAAAACCTTGTCATAATCTCCTATTAATTGTTCAGTATACTTTTGTAGTTTATTCTTAATTAATAATGTTAATAGCTTATATATAATGTTTAGCAGTGTAATACCTCTATAATTAGAGCATTCTTCTTTATCTCCTTTTTTATATACAGTTATGATTATACGTTCTCCCCATTCTGCAGGCATGATCTCCTCCCTCCATACGTTAACTAATATATTATATAAATGTCGGCCAAGTTCGTCTCCACCATACTTTATCAGCTCTCCAACTATTTTGTCCCTTCCGGCAGCTTTGCCATTTTTAACTTTTTTAATAGTTTCCTTTACTTCTAGGTAGGTTGGTTCCTCTATATTTTCTATATTTGAATCTATTTCTTCTGTGCTTATAATGTGTTGTGTTTCACCTCTTAATATGTTCTCAAAATGTTGCTTCCAAGTATGTTTTATCTCTTCCTCTCCATATTGTGTTACACCATTACTATTTCTGTAGCCTCTTGCTTTTAATGTTGGTTTGATTTTTCTTTCTTTAATTTTTTGATAAAACTTCTTTGCATTTTTACTGTTGAACTCGTTCTGCAGTTCTTCTACCTTTTTATTTAACCAATCTTCTTTCTAATGTTTACATAACTTGGTGGCTTCTCTTCTTAAGTCTTTATAGGTTTGTTTATCTTTTTCTACTTTGCCAGCTAACCATTTTAATCTTGCCTTATTCTTTGCGTCTATGACCCTTGCACATTCTTGATCAAACCAATCGTTGTTGTTGGTTTTATCTTTATACCCTATTACTTTTTCAGCAGTTTTTTGTATACTATCTTTTACTTTGTGCCACTGTTGTGTTATGCTGGTGTCTTGGTTTATTTCCTGTTGTTGTAACATTTGGGTAATCTCGTTTGTAAAATGTTGTCTAATTTCCTCATTATGTAGTTTTTGTATGTATGTTTTTTTGTATGTAGATGATGTATCATCTACATTCTACAATATCTTCTTTAACAACTGATTCAAATAGAGATGGTGCATCTGCTGTATCAAAGCTAATACTTTGTAAACATTTTTCCGTGTCAGATTTTTATACATATGATTCTTTTCAAATATGATTTTCTTCAAAAGTAATACTTTGTAAAAATTGTTCCATATAATCATTACTTGATTCATCCGCATCTGAATGTGGTGGAAATAAACTGATGATTCTATTCTTTCGAGTTATTGTATTATGTATATTTGCGTTCGAGACTGAAAAAGTCAGCACCAGTAAAGAGCTACTACAAACTTAGAACACTGAAAGTATCAGAAAATAAATCTTCATCGTCATGCAGTATTGTGTAAAGTGGACTATAAGATACGAAAACAGAACAGTATTTATTTGAGGATATTTGGCAATGTAGATTATAACAAACATTGTATGATTTCTAAAGCAATAAATGTTAATTTGATATAACACATAAATATAACAAGTAAAAGTTGAAATTCTGAATTATTGTAGGCACATTAAGTTAATGTATCTTATAGGGTACAACGTCAAATTAAGGGTTAATTTTCTGAAAAATAAGTTAGGATATTGTTTAACCACATGTTTTTTGTGTTTATAAAGCAAAGAAGAGTTGATTTTTTGTTTACAACACAATTAATGGAAATTGTAATTTAAAAATAAAATTAAATCAAGAAGATTTTATCATCGATTTGATTATATCGACCTTGAATGGTTGATGTCAGCTGGTTGGAAGGTTGCTGTATTACCGATAATACGATATTAAAAGATTTTGAAGTGGATTGATGACGAATTGTTATAAACAAGGTGGGTCAGAACAAAAAGGTTTTTGTTTTTATTTTAAAAACAAATCAATAAAACAAATTTTATTTCATTCTTGACAAATTCAATACGTTCTTTGTGAACAAAGTTTATGGTTCTTCAACAATTTTAAGATTTGTTTAGCAGTTGTAAATATTTTTATTTAATTTGATAACCTTATTTTGAATTAAGTTTGCTCAAATGAAACCAGTTACAATCCCCATTTGTCAGGTTGATAACTACCTCAGATTCATGTGAGAAAGCTTGAGGAAGATTCTCCTCCTTTATTAAACCTTTAAAGAATTTTTTTTATATATGAAAATTTTTAGTTATTTTAAATAAAATAAAAAGTCTGTGTTTTAAATTTATATATTTGTTTATTTCATTTGATGTTTATGCAAGCATAAACACATTCTGCTTCACATACAGAGTTTAAGATTGCTGCTTGTCCAGGTGCGGGATTCCAAGTGCAGTGGTAGTAAGTTTCTCTTTCCAGATACCAGTATTAATATGATCAATAATTTGTTTGTCTCATGTTCAATCAAAATAAAACTTGAAAGAGAAGAGCGTCACAAAGAACTTGAAGAGTCTGGAACAGGCTGAACCTATTATGAACCCAGAAGAGGTTATACAAAAACAAGAACCTGCACAAATCGTCATTGAACAGGCTGAGTCTATCATAAGCCTAGAGGAGGTTATACAAAAACAAGAACCTGCAGAAACAGTGATTGGAGATGTTGAACCAAATGTCAATCAAGTTTTATGTGTTGCAATTGAGGTGAAAACTCTATATAGAGAGCAACAAATAATGGAAGCACAGAGGGAGCACAGCTTACATGAGTTAAAAAATAGAGTTATTAAGGTACCTAGTGGAGAATATAAAGAATTCGTCATGAAAGATGAAATGATAACTAAGCGATTAAACAACAAAGAATTGTTAGTTCACAACAAACAATTTAACAACATAGATTGCGTTAGACATCCATAAAACCTAACGTCACGCTGGAATAAGGAACGTTTGGAAAATGTTCAGAGAGAAATTCTATGCAAAGAAGGATTTGCAAATTATAAAGAAATGCATTGGACAATGCAAATTATGTATTTTGGCAAAGGAGTATGAATCCCCTGGCATAGCTACGAAAAGCAGTAAAAGCAGCATGGGGAAACACAAAAATAAAAAGATTAGAAGGGTTCGGAGAGCGAAAAAGAATCATGGTCCAAGGTGGCAAAAGTTAAAGGCCAAACATTTCATGAAGTGAACAAGAGATTCAACAAACGATATTGGTGCGATGCACAGAAAGGAGCATCGAAAGAATTTTATGAAAGTTGGAGGTATCGGAAGACCCAATACTTCATGGCACCCAGACCTCCTGAACCAAAGAGGTCATGGTCAGGTACCGTCTTCGATCGTAGTAGACTGGTGGTTTATAATAAATGGGGTTTGAATTTCCCGTAAATTTATTTTAAGGGGTTCTATACCTGATAGAAATTTGCAACTGATTCGATTATAGACAACAAAAATGCAGAAGTGTCAAGCTGTGAAGTGAAACACACTGTATGTAAAATGCAAGCGACACGACTTCAGCCGAAGCAGCAGTGTGAGTACATTTCTAAACACATCGTCATTTTTCTTATTGTGGCTACTTCAGCTTGTCATTATATCGTTGCTGTTCTCATTATGATGAAGTATACAAATAACTTTTTATATTTGCGTGTCCTAATGAAGCCATTAGGACACGCATTTTGCGTGTCCTAATGAGATTTATTCGAATACGAAAAACAGTAACATTTTATGTTTTAAAGTTAATATCAGTATTGAACAGCTGTTTATAAATGTCAAACTTATTAAATGCCGTAAAGAAAAACAAATTCGGAACCTGAGTTTTCAGTGTTACCAACTGTTAAAAAAGTTAAGGGAGTTCCCCTAACAAATTTTATTTAAAATTAAATTATTTCTTTTTTTAAATGATTAAAAATAAGGCAAATAGAAAAAATAGTATAAAGTATTCGTTTCATAAGACGTTTTAGCGCACTTGTCCTTTAGAAAACTCCCCGCTACCCGGGTCGTTTTGTAAACTCGGACGCGTGCGCTAAAAACGTGTCTTATGAAACTAATACTTTAAAATACTATTTTATATTTGCTTGTCCTAAAACGATTTATTAGAATACGGAAAACAGTAACATTCTATTTTTTAAAGTTAATATCAGTATTGAATAGTTGTTCTTAAAATATCAAATTTATTTATGATGTAAAGAAAAACAAATGTGAAATCTGAATTTTCAGTGTTGCCAACTGTTAAAAAACTTAACAAAGTTCCCCTAACAAATTTTATTCAATATTGAATTATTTCTTTTTTAAAATGATTAAAAATAACGCAAATATAAAAAATATTATAAAGTATTCGTTTCATAATACGTTTTAGCGCACTTGTCCTCTTTAGATAACTCCCCGCTACGCGGGTCGTTTTCTAAACTCGGACGCGTGCGCTAAAAACGTGTCTTATGAAACTAATACTTTAATATACTATTTAAAACGCAAGACTGTTTAAATACTTTTAACTTGCCAAATCACTTATTCGGTATATTAAATAAATTTATTATTCTTTGGAATTTGTTTTAATTTGTTCAGTTGTTATCATGAACGTTTGACTAACGTAAATTGCTTTTTAAAATTGAAATAGGCAATATATTCGCAACTACTTACTTCTTACTTCTAATAATACATAACTGCATATGCATAGTCGTAATGGTTATATTTAAAACGCTAAATATTTCATATTATTGCCCCATGATCATCCTACGTTTTCAACTTGAGCTGTACACATAATTGTGGATTTCCGAAAATATCCGACGCGCATCTCGCGGTGTCTTCAGAAAATAATAAAGCTTTATCATTGAAAATTAAAACAAACACGGCTTTCTCACTCCAAGCTATTGCGGCTCCAAAACTATATTACGTTAATGGATTAACTTAGCCATATTAGTTAGCTTGTATATAAATATAACAAAGTTGATTTCTCATCTATGTTTACCAACACCGAAGCCTATTACTCCTAATTGCTAATTAAGAAATGAGTTTATTTAACCTGAGATAAAGTAAGGTATTAACTATTTCGCAGTTTTGTGTAAAATTATTTTAAAGATTTTTATACCGTATGTCCCATTTAGAAATCGAATATAGAAATGTAAAATCTCCCCAAGTAAATAAAGTTGCTATTTCTTTTTAGCGTTCTGTTCATTAGGTTAAACAGTACTTGTTGACAGATAGTAGATGACGAGACATATTTTAGGTTAAGCCACTTTTCCCTAGATAGAAATTGCGTTGCTGTTTTGATACAAAAAATAAGAAACAATGTCTTCCTAATGTGAAGTTTTGCCAAAAACGTAGAATTTGAAACGAAAATTATCACAATTAAAAAGAAATTAAAAGAAGTTAATATCGAAGTTGTCAGTGGTATGATTTCAGGCAACCACAGAAAATTGCAAGAAATTCAAAACGATGGGTCCTTATTAATTTTGTAGTTAATTTATATTATTATTTAAATATTATAAATTATAAAAAAATATTTCGTTATCTATTTCTAACTAATTATTCCTTTAACATCTTAACAATGTTTGGTGATTTACTTTTGTGACACCCGTTAGTCAAAGCGGGGTCATAATAAACCGAAGTCGCTACAACCACAGGTTCGATTCTAGCTAGAAGATAATTTAGTTTTTTAATTTCCCAGAATTTAAAACGGTAATCTCTCTCTTCGAAAATTATTATTTCTCGCATACTTTTAATGAACTGTATTTTGGAAATTGTATTCTAATTTATAATATTAGATATAATTGAAAAGCAGGATGCCATTTGAAGTGTGTTGAATGTTTAAGTAAAAATGATTACCTTTTGTGAACTAAACTAGAAAAATACTAATAAGAAGTCTTGGAGAAGTCAACTTTGGTTGACATTTAAGTAGGGCTATATAGTATATAGGTATATTAATTATATTTACATTATATTGAAACTACAATCTCAACTAAGAACCCTTAATGAGGCGTTTAACTTTATATAAGGCACATATTTGCGGAGCTCCATCAGTCTATACTGTTTGACATTGATGCCAACACAAACACTTTAATATAGTATGATTCACACATTTTTCATAGACCCCCTAACGTAGAAATAAGTAAAGCTAGATGGCCGATCCAAAACAAACAACTTAACTTTATCAAATTGAAATTTGAGAGCGAATCGACTTCACGGATACCCCAGGTGGCATATTGTCAAAAGATATAAATCATTTTTCAGAGAAAGGAAATTGGCATTCTATAATCTAATTTTCAACAAAACGTAAGATATTTCGGAAAAACAAACGTTAAAAGGTTTTTCGATGAGGATAAATTTGAAACTTGACCTATAAACTAATATAAGAAATTTACAAATAATTGATTAACGTTCTACTTCATTCGCTTCTACTGCTTCGTCCTATTTTCAAAATATACATCACTTTATCGCAGCATTTAAGACGTTTACTTTTCCCTTAAACGAAAATACACGTGTACTAAAATAAGCCTTTGTTATATTGTTAGAGATTTACGAAGATGATTGTGGGTATCGAGCAACCCAAAGTCGGGCGTTTTCAGCATTCACTTAAAAAACGTCAATAAAAGAAGGCAAATTGCGGAATCGCGAGAAAATGGATGAAATCGTAGCGCCAAACTCCTTTTTGGTAGTTTGATTAAAACACAAAACGTGTTAGATATATATTTTTCCAACAGCAGAAAAGCAAAGAAGAATAAGAAAAATAGAAATTTTAAATAAAAATTTAAATTCATAACATTGTTATAAAACTTCTCTCAATAACGTACGTAGTAGTAACGCTTTACCTGAACGTGCTGCCGTGTTCTTTAAATAATTTTAACATTATGACACCTCTTTGGAAAAAATATTAATATGATTTTTTTTCTAGCTTCTTTAGCAGTTTAAATCACAGTTTCTACGATTTGAGAGACTAAGCAAGCATCTGGTTTTCTTTTTCATTTAGTACAATTCAATTATATTATATACCTACAATAAATTAGTCCAAAGATTCGAGAATAATAAACTTCAACATATTCTAGAAACGTTGTGGGATCTACAGATGTTAATTCTGCACTTCTGCACAAAGCAACGCGTCCCGTTTACATTATTGTGTTATCATCGCGTACAAGGTTTGGCTTCTATGTTGAATTTTAATGAATACTTCAGTTCTAACCGTTTTCTTTGTTAAAATATTGTAGAAATATTAAGATATTTGTGCCACATCGAATCAGTGGACTAAATTGAACAAATAGCACATTTATTACAGCTTTAGCAATAGTTTGTTTTAACGCATCCATTTTAAATAAATTAAAAATAATTTTTAAATAAATTAAAAATAATTTTTAAATAAATTAAAAATAATTTTTAAATAAATTAAAAATAATTTTTAAATAAATTAAAAATGATAATCACTGAACATTTTCATTCGGATGAGCTCACACCTGCCCGATTGAGCGAGTTAACAAAGCTAACTTCGCAAAATGAGTATACAGTTATATTTCGAAATACCCTTTGATTATTTTAACCTAAGTGAAATGTTATTTTATTCCGTAGGCGTGAGGTACGTTGGGGGTTTCCGCAAAATATCTCAACGAAATTTAGCAAACGATTAGGGACAGCAGACATGTCTATATAAACGTCAAAAATATTACTCTCCCATGAACAATGAAAATTGTATAGAAAGGCGTAGTAACTTATTATAGTGTAATATACACTCTGTAAATCAAGTAAGGAATATAATTCATATTTTTTGTATTATTACTGTTTGAAATAAAACCTCAGACACGTCAATTTTATTTTTTCCTGCGGATTCTATGGACGTCAATTTTAATTTTTTTAAGTAGGTAATGTCACTTGAGGCAGACGTTTTTGAGGGGGATGCAGTCAGGTGGTTAAGTACGGAATCTGCATTACCGACATTCTGTATTACCGGCATTTGGTTCGTCACTCGGCTAAATGGCAACGCTGTTGCTAGGGGAAAACAGATGGCGTCAGTGTCGTTTTACGTCGAATCTGGGGTCTTTTTATGTCGATCTCTCCCTAATCTGGGGACTTTTTATGTCGATCTCTCTCTAATCTAGGGAATTGTCAAGATTCTATATTACCGGTGTTGGTTCAGGATTCTGCTAAATTGCTAGGGGCTAATAGAGGAGGCTAGTAGCTCTTGCAGTGTTCGAGACTCTGCTATGCATGTAATAGTGTTGCTGTTGCTTAACAGATTCGGGTCATTGCTAAATCGGGCTGTTGCGACTGGTGACACCGGTCTCTTTCGATCTAGGACGTATCTCTGTGGAACCTAGGGACTTTTATGCATGTTTCTGTCTAGTGGCGTTTTGGTAGGTCTCGGTCTTGCAACTTAGATGACTATCTTCAGCGGACATAGAAGCTTCTACGGTAGCTCTGCTGCCTGCTCTGCTCTGCAGATATTATATGGGATTTTTTAAATGTTTTGGAACTATGTATTTGTCTTCGCCATCTTGGACGACACGCCTACTATTTTCAATCGCCATTTTGAATAGCCATTTTGAATCGCCATTTTGAATAGCCATTTTGAATCGCCATCTTGGATCGTCATTTTGAATCGCCATTTTGGATCGTCATTTTGAATCGCCATTTTGAATCGCCATCTTGAATCGCCATCTTGGATCGCCATCTTGAATCGCCATTTTAAATCGTCATCTTGTATCTGTCATTTTGTATCTGTCATTTTGAATTTGTCAATTTTGAATTTGTCAATAATTGACAAATTATTGAATTGTCAATTGTTGAATTTGTCAATAATTGACAAATTCAAAATGACAGATACAAAATGACAGATACAAGATGGCGATCCAAGATGGCGATTCAAGATGGCGATTCAAAATGGCGATTCAAAATGACGATCCAAAATGGCGATTCAAAATGACGATCCAAGATGGCGATTCAAAATGGCTATTCAAAATGGCGATTCAAAATGGCTATTCAAAATGGCGATTGAAAATAGTAGGCGTGTCGTCCAAGATGGCGAAGACAAATACATAGTTCCAAAACATTTAAAAAATCCCATATAATATCTGCAGAGCAGAGCAGGCAGCAGAGCTACCGTAGAAGCTTCTATGTCCGCTGAAGATAGTCATCTAAGTTGCAAGACCGAGACCTACCAAAACGCCACTAGACAGAAACATGCATAAAAGTCCCTAGGTTCCACAGAGATACGTCCTAGATCGAAAGAGACCGGTGTCACCAGTCGCAACAGCCCGATTTAGCAATGACCCGAATCTGTTAAGCAACAGCAACACTATTACATGCATAGCAGAGTCTCGAACACTGCAAGAGCTACTAGCCTCCTCTGTTAGCCCCTAGCAATTTAGCAGAATCCTGAACCAACACCTGTAATATAGAATCTTGACAATTCCCTAGATTAGAGAGAGATCGACATAAAAAGTCCCCAGATTAGAGAGAGATCGACATAAAAAGACCCCAGATTCGACGTAAAACGACACTGACGCCATCTGTTTTCCCCTAGCAACAGCGTTGCCATTTAGCCGAGTGACGAACCAAATGCCGGTAATACAGAATGTCGGTAATGCAGATTCCGTACTTAACCACCTGACTGCACCCCCCTCAAAAACGTCTGCCTCAAGTGAACCATTACCTACTTTTTGAGTTTACTACTGTGGGGCCTAAGTCAAAATGAAAAGTATATTTTATTCTGAGTTCAGCAATAGCCCATAAGTGGTATTTAAATTAGTATTTTTTTAAATATGGAAGACCAAATGTGATAACTTTTACGAAAATAATCATTAGACTTGAAAGATTAATTATTATTTTCGTGAAAGTTATCACATTTGGTTCTCCAAATTTCAAAAAATACTAATTTTAAATACCACATAGGGAGTATTACTGAACTCACTTTTTATTTCTAGCAAAAAATAAGGAAATTCCATTTTAAAAATAGTCGATGACGTCATAGGACCCACAGTAGTAAACTAAAAAATTAAAATTGACGTCCATAACCCTAGACACTCTACCTATTATTGAACCTCGTCCAGTCCAATTCACTTTTGTTACAGACCTGGTTTCTCCTGCACAGACTTTACAAGGAATATTTTAAACTTACTTTATGTGGGCCATGCTAAGATTCAACGCGTCTTCACTACCTGTTGCACGCACAATATCAACCGACAGCGACCCACTAAAATCAACATCAGCGGTAGTACCATCTTCATAAACGGGCCACATGGGACAAGACCTAAGCCCCCCCCCCCCATGTTATAGGGATCATCTAGCCTGAAGAAATGAGTTGTTATTTAATAGTAATAAAAATATTGCTAGTTATTAGTTCCTTTAGGAACGGTATTATAAAACTTTTTACTTCCTAGATAAAATTTAATCTGAGATTAAATTAATTTATTCTGTCAATTTGCATATGAAATTGACAGAACAAATGAATTTACTCTCAAAGTAAATTTTATCTAGGAAGTAAAAAGTTTTATAATACCGGCCCTTAATTAGTAATTCTTAATCACTATTCGTGGAACAATGACATTCCGTAAATAGCACATTTACTGCCATTGGTAGTGTAGGGACTAGCGTGCATGTCCCTCACCCAATCGGCCTGGGTTCGACTCCTGGCACCGGCAGATCTGATCAAGACTTTCTGCAGTTTCCCTTAGCTGTAACACAAATGTGGGATTTGGGCTAATACCAACTGTTAAGTCGGCTGCAGTCGCACGTTACGCCTGCGTAATAGTAATAATCGCCCCTCTCTCCCGCACAAGCTTCATAGCTTCTGGGGCCTGGTTCGCCATTTAATGGGTAGTAGCAATTAGTACATGCACCTATTTATAGTGGAAAGGAATAAACAGGATTCGACTGAGTTCGAATGAGTAATTATGGGATTACCGACCGGAAGCCGTATTCGTTTACATTTAAACACTTGTTTTTAAATAATTTTAAACTACATATTTAAAATGTTCCAGTAAAGAGTTTAGAATATGTAAATATTTAGCAGCAGCTGTAATAATTCAAAATTCGTTATAAAGCGTTGATATTTTAATTTTTTTTGTAGATTTAGGTACTGGTGTTGATAATGTAAGCTTATAAATGTAAGTTCTGATGTTGTGTTACACGTACAGTCAATAGTACTCACACAAACCTAGCAGCGGCTATTGCAACAAATCAAAAAATAAAACTAATGTTTCCGTGACTATCGTTTTGTAAAGATACGGGTAAGAAAACGAATGCGTAGACAAAGTGTGACAATACCAAGGTGATAGTGTATTCAATAGACGTGTTATAATCTTGAAAAGTTTATTTCCCGGGTGGATTACTTTAAAGTGAAAAAAACAGATAACAAAGTCTTTTATTTGTGTCAACTTTTCCGTTCTATTGGGAATACTTTTCTGTAGAGGTAAGTATACAAAAACAATATTGTTCGTGTTGTTTGACATTTTAGCACTGTCTCTTACTAAAACATCAATTCTTAACTATTGTGGCATTTTCAAAAAATATATATCCTGAACTTCAATTAAACGCAATCACTTTTATTCTTAAATTTTGTATTAAAATATTTTACAAACCCTGACAGATCTTCCAAATTTGTAATAGTTTAATTATTCATTTACGTTAAAGTAGGAAGTACAATATTTTTATTGTGATGGGGGTCATAAATGAACAAGACGACGATTACTAATGTTATGTTATCTTTATGAGTTTATACTAGCATAATACCCGTTGAAAAATCAACGGTCCGCTTCTGGTCCTGTCACTGGTCTAGTCCATCCACAACGTAAGAAAACAGTTCTACTTATAAAAGTTAATTTTTGGGACCCACCACAAACACTCTCCCACCTATTTTAGTAGTCCTTAATCCCTACCGTACACAATTACCAGTTTATGTGCATGCATACTTGAGCATATTATTGAGTATCCTTGGCGGACGAACGAACATACGGACCAACGAACACACATGATTCTTTAATTGAATATTTATTCGTACACAAGGTTTGTCGTAACCTTTTCCTTTTTTATTCCTCTTCTTCTTTCTCTCTATCATTTTTCTTCCTCTCCCCATCAGCCGCTTTATTTACTATCTTTCAACGTATATTTTTCTTGTCTTCCAACCTTTCCTCTTTGGTTTCTCATCTTTCTCTCTAGCATTTTTCTTCCTCTCCCTGTCAGCCTCTTTATTTCCGACCTTTGCACGTCTATTTCTGTTATCTTCCAACCTTTTCTTTTTTCGATTCCTTATCTTCCTTCTCTGTAGCATTTTTCTTCTTTCCCTTGGCAACCTCTTTATTATCGACCTTTGTATGTCTATCTCAGTTATCCTCCAACTTTTTCTTTTTTGATAACTCAC
The DNA here is from genome assembly GCA_929113105.1 of Agrypnus murinus. Taxonomy (NCBI): domain Eukaryota; kingdom Metazoa; phylum Arthropoda; class Insecta; order Coleoptera; family Elateridae; genus Agrypnus; species Agrypnus murinus. The sequence goes on along the minus strand of OV816024.1, from coordinate 251,777,077 downwards.
TCTCGTTATCCCTGACTAGTAGATAGGCAACAAGAGAACGAGCACAAAATCCCATGTTATTTCTTATGAAGGTCCGTTTTAGCAAAAAGATCACAAATCCAAGATGGCGGCCGCGCTCGCGACTCGAGGTCATCCGCGATTCGGTCCGGCGCGCGACAGCGCACACCTGTGTAATATCTTGACATCTACGCGATTTCATGTTAAGACAAGCTTGTAGTGCTATTATAAATACAGCAAACGTAGAGGGGTTTGTAGCATTGTTATTTTAAACTTCAAACGTGTTTAAATTGTATTGAAATTGTTTATATTATTAATAAAGTGAAAAGTGTATATATTGTTTCTAAGTGTTAACAACAAATCAAGGTAACCTTTATCATTAGTTTTATAACTTTCTTTTCTACATACTATTGCATAACTATTATAAATATTATAAACATTATTAGAAACATAGATCCGAAATATCAAATTAGAAAATTATATTAGTTAAAGCCTCTGTAATATTACGTTTTCAATAAATACTAGATATAATTAATCAGCTTCATTATAAATTTAATAGAAAGCATTATATTTTTTTGACCTTCAAGCCTTTCACCTATACAATAATTTAAACGTTATTTAATTAAAGTACTTCAGAATAGTTAGTTAGCTACTCTCTTCTATCCCCAGGAGTTTAATAATAATAATATTAACAGATATCTCTCATCATAACACCTCCTCGGTATATACATCGTACATAAACTCGATCTTGCATCTTATCAAAACTAACAAGATATACTAAAGTTTCTCAGTCGATATTTATCAGGTAGCAAAAAGGGTTACATTTGTAGGCAGGTAATAGCTACGGTACTCTTAAAACGTACCAGTCTATCAAATACTATCAAATAATTGCAATATTACAGATATCATTTCTACATATCTTTCGTAAAATTCAGTTTATCAACAAAGAAAATTAATTAGTTTGACAACTCTTCACGTTAATAAAGGATAATTTATTATATATTATTATACATTCAACACCAGGTGATCAGTTTTTATCAACGATTTAAAAAGATTTATTAATTTATAGTTCGAATACGAAAACAAAACGTATTATTGTATGTGTTATGATGATATACAACGGGTCTATTAACGAGATAAATAATAATGATAATTAATTTGTAATGACTAAAAATATGATCGTTTTTAAAGGATAAACTATTTAATAAAGCTATAAATTATAAAAACTATCGAAACAATTCTCAGATAGATTAGCATTTTTGCCTGTCTGAACAAGATATTAGATAGGTCATTAACGCAGATGTTTACCTCGCAGGTAGGCGGATATCATAATATTATATCAACCTTTTTTTACCTCAATACAACAAAGGATGCATACAGATAACCTCTGGACATCGCGGGGAAAAGAGACTGAGAGCGGTATTTTTTTATGTAAGTTATTTCTAAGAAAGCAATTCATTTATCCAAATCACACTTTAAGGGTCGTTAATACTCTCGTCTCTATAATACTAGATCTTAAAAATATAATTTATGCCGGTATTGGTTATTTGCATCTTCCTACTATTACAGAGCATGAAAATAGCTTCTTCTTCTTAAAAAATGGATTACTAATTAATATCCCATTTATATTTACTTAGAAACCGCACGTAATATCCATTAAATTTATAATTGAATAAGAAATAATAAATTATCCATAATGCAACATAAATATCTAACAGATGCATACGAAATACGAAATTAATATTTATCGATGGACACAATAAAAAGTATAGTGCTATTTATTATATCCGAGTTCGGATACAAAATCCCAAATACGTCGCTCTATTCCATCGTTGTAACAGCTTAAGTTAATTATAAAAGTTCGATTTTACAACTCTTTCCAACCGGAATTATTAGTATAGTATTATGTTTTTCTATTTCATAAAACTCTAATAAAGCTAATATAAAAGTCTTTAAATTGCGGTTTTGAAATCATACTCTCGACATTTGATTATTTATCAATGAAAACAACCAGTGTTCTATATTTTTTTCAATCTACTAGTTAATAAATGAACATTCTTTATAATTTATAGCATTTTTTTTATTTAAAAACTCATTTTAACCGTTGAGTTCTAACAAGATTTGATACACTCGGCAAACGGATTGACCATCTTAAAAATGGCAACTTTACAGGAATAATAAATATTTACGTCAACACAGTAATATGAGATTGATTGATCATATAGTTGATATATTCATTAGCTACATTTTTCTCTTTCACAGCCGATCGATGAAATGAAATCGGCCTAAAAGATGCAGCCATGAAGGAATCTATATTGCGGACAAAATATGTTCTCTTTCAATTAAAACAATCTGATTAATTTATATATTTAACAGGTATAAAAGCCTCTTGCATTCAGGTAGCGCTAGCCTATATCCCATTCCAACCTTTATCTTTTCCCCATCTTTTAAATTCATAAAAAGGTGTTAAAATAAGGTTTCCGCATAGCATTTTAATATATGAACTGAACTGATTTATGTATCGTATTATTTAAATTCCACCTTATTAACTCGGTAATTTTTCTCAGCTTTCAGCTGTTTTCTCGGCGGTACGTGTAAACGGGATATAGAACGAAGTTCTAACTCTAGATTTCAGTCTTAGTGCAGCAACTGAACGCGTAACACTTACTTCTCGTCGCATTCATATTTAAACGTCTACAAGAAAAAAAATATGTCATTCGCAACTCAGCTTATTGATAACCTAAGGGATCTTGCATACAACCCGCAGCTACAAGGTAATGCTCGAGCCATCTCGAATGCTTTAAAACAATGTACCTCGGCTATATGGAGAATCAATAGAGCACTGGAAAAAGAAACATCTATAGGGGTTAAGAATATCTGTCAACCTGCCTGGGTCAAGAGAGATCATATAGGGAGATTATTAAAACCTTAAAAACTGTAGGTGGAAGCAATAGTCGGCGAAAAGAGACAGCTCGCGATCGCGTGAAGTGGGCTGATATGAAATCAGCATTTAAGGGACGCATGCGAACTGCTGTAATAACTAATACCAAGCATATCGAGCCGAAGGCTTTCATGCAGGACTGCTCGACCATTTTTCAGAGACGTATTATGAATACATTGAAGAAAGATGCATCATTAAAAGTGAACACAGCTTTAACAGGCGTATTCGAAGTCAAAAAAGGGGATACTATTATAGAAGAAATAAAGTATATAAACACCAAAAATGCAGCCATATACCGAGACAGTAATTTAGCCCAATGGTTCAAGATAAATATTCAAGATCCTATCCTTAAGGATCTCGAAGAGTTTCAAGTAAGTATAGAAATTGTAGAAAGTTAGAAATAAACTAACGCAAGCATTTTTCTTTATCTAGTAAAAGGAAAGCGGGTGGACGCTAAAAACAATAATCAACCTCCAAGTTAACATCAAGTTTACCCCGCAACTAGGCTCAACATATTAAATCTGAAGATCAACATAAAATCACATAATACTTGAAGTCCTCTACTAGTGCCCGAAGAGATACAAAACTTGTTTAAAACTGCTTAAAATGTATATAATTTAGATAATAATTATTCTCATATTTATCATGTGTTAATAAAACCCAACAAATGTTTTATTGTCTTTTATTTTATTTTTATGTTTTATTTTATAAGTTACTACAAGTCTACTACTAATCAACTTATGCACAGCATTCGATGACCTAGTGCTGCAAATTAATCTGATGAAATTCCATACGGAATATAAAAACAATAGTGCTCGCCCAGGATTCGAACACGGGATCCCTCGCACCTAAAGCGATAATCATACCTTGAGACCAAGGAGCCAGTTATATATGGAAAAAAATTTTCTTCGAGAAGATAAGTATGTTTCTCATTACATCTGAATAATATAAAATATAGAACCGATTTTGGTACAAGCATTTTCAAAATTTGACGTAATGTTTTAGATAAAATTATAGGTCGCTTTGCCCTTATACACAACATTATTAACAGATTTATTTATTATACGATTTAATTCGAGTAATGCAATTACGTGAGTACCTAGCGTGAAAGTAAATATTGCTATTATGTATTATACAATTTTACAGTGTTGAATAGAATATTTGGCAAAACAAACCTTACAAGACATTCAATCGGCTGATCGAAGAACAATCTGACAGTTACTAATACATTCTTACAGACAATGCAACGTATTTCGCAAGCTAATCCTCAAGTGGAAGATTCATACCAGAGGTATTAAGATTTCTTCGAATAATATTAAAGCATATACGATAAACAGATATCGAACATACATCAGTGAACATTCTGAATATACTAAAATTATATGGTGTATATAATAAATTAAAACTTATTATTATAAATTTAAAGAGCGCGACATATTTTTCAAATTCTATTCTCTCTATAAAACAACTCGGCTATTGGATACATACATCGCTCTAAAATATCATTATTAAAAATTAAGAAATGTATTGCTTGTTATAATTCGCGCGCGGAAGAATATTCTACCCAAAACTCTGCAGGTTCATATCTTCTTTATTATTAACACCTATGGTACAATGGATTGTTTTCAAGTGCCCTTTATAACTACTATTACGTGAAAAAGATTTGAAACATTTAGTACACGGGACTTTGTGTCCACGGTGTATATTCATATGGCTTACATACCCGGAGCGTCGAATGTTCAGACCGCATACATCACACAAGCGTCGTTCCATACCGGCAAATGAATGATCAGGAACAAAGTTCCTGTTTATATATAGTCCAGTTACATGTACATACACATACATTAGCAAGCATATTCACGCACAATTTTAAACAGATACACGTACAATTTCAAGTATATACACGCACATACATACATTATCAAGCATATTTACGCACAATCTCAAACAGAAACACGCGCAATTTGAAGCATATACACGCACATACACTCACAATATAGCTTATATACACGCACAGACGTACATAATAAAGCATATACACGCTCAATTTGAAGTATATACACACACAGACGTACATAATAAAGCATAAATACGCGCAATTTCAAACAGATACACGCACAGACTTACATTATAAGTATATACACGCGCAATTTGAAGTATATACACGCACAGACGTACATAATAAAGCATACACACGCGCAATTTAAGACTAATTAAGACTAATATATATGAATCTTGCGCGCATTCCCATTATTATCCCTTTGTTATACTAATATATATGTTCGCGCTAATCGCAGAGCAGTAGGTGTGGTCCAAGATGGTCAACAGTCAACCACAGGGTAGTTTAGGTTAGAACACATGGATTTCTGTTAGGTTAGGCGTACATATAATATTAGTTAGGTTAGAGCCTACGAATATGTTTTTTTAAGTTGCTTACATAATCTCAACCTGTCAACAGGACAATGCATGTATGTATGTGATGATGTACGTGTATGAACATAAAACATATTCGTAGGCTCTAACCTAACTAATATTATATGTACGCCTAACCTAACAGAAATCCATGTGTTCTAACCTAAACTACCCTGTGGTTGACTGTTGACCATCTTGGACCACACCTACTGCTCTGCGATTAGCGCCAACAAATATATATTTCTTAATTAGTCTTAACTTGCGCTACTTCAAATTGCGCGTGTATATACTTATAATGTACGTCTGTGCGTGTATCTGTTTGAAATTGCGTGTGTTTATGCTTTATTATGTACGTCTGTGTGTATATACTTCAAATTGTGAGTGTATATGCTTTATTATGTACGTCTGTGCGTGTATATAAGCTATATTGTGCGTGTATGTGCGTGTATATGCTTCAAATTGCGCGTGTTTCTGTTTGAGATTGTGCGTAAATATGCTTGATAATGTATGTATGTGCGTGTATATACTTGAAATTGTACGTGTATCTGTTTAAAATTGTGCGTGAATATGCTTGCTAATGTATGTGTATGTACATGTAACTGGACTATATATAAACAGGAACTTTGTTCCTGATCATTCATTTGCCGGTATGGAACGACGCTTGTGTGATGTATGCGGTCTGAACATTCGACGCTCCGGGTATGTAAGCCATATGAATATACACCGTGGACACAAAGTCCCGTGTACTAAATGTTTCAAATCTTTTTCACGTAATAGTAGTTATAAAGGGCACTTGAAAACAATCCATTGTACCATAGGTGTTAATAATAAAGAAGATATGAACCTGCAGAGTTTTGGGTAGAATATTCTTCCGCGCGCGAATTATAACAAGCAATACATTTCTTAATTTTTAATAATGATATTTTAGAGCGATGTATGTATCCAATAGCCGAGTTGTTTTATAGAGAGAATAGAATTTGAAAAATATGTCGCGCTCTTTAAATTTATAATAATAAGTTTTAATTTATTATATACACCATATAATTTTAGTATATTCAGAATGTTCACTGATGTATGTTCGATATCTGTTTATCGTATATGCTTTAATATTATTCGAAGAAATCTTAATACCTCTGGTATGAATCTTCCACTTGAGGATTAGCTTGCGAAATACGTTGCATTGTCTGTAAGAATGTATTAGTAACTGTCAGATTGTTCTTCGATCAGCCGATTGAATGTCTTGTAAGGTTTGTTTTGCCAAATATTCTATTCAACACTGTAAAATTGTATAATACATAATAGCAATATTTACTTTCACGCTAGGTACTCACGTAATTGCATTACTCGAATTAAATCGGATAATAAATAAATCTGTTAATAATGTTGTGTATAAGGGCAAAGCGACCTATAATTTTATCTAAAACATTACGTCAAATTTTGAAAATGCTTGTACCAAGATCGGTTCTATATTTTATATTATTCAGATGTAATGAGAAACATACTAATCTTCTCGAAGAAAATTTTTTTCCATATATAACTAGCTCGTTGGTCTAAAGGTATGATTATCGCTTTGGGTGCGAGGGGTCTCGGGTTCGAATCCTGGGCGAGCACTATTGTTTTTATATACCGGATGGAATTTCATCAGATTAATTTGCAGCACTAGGTCATCGAATGCTGTGCATAAGTTGATTAGTAGTAGACTTGTAGTAACTTATAAAATAAAACATAAAAATAAAATAAAAGACAATAAAACATTTGTTGGGTTTTATTAACACATGATAAATATGAGAATAATTATTATCTAAATTATATACATTTTAAGCAGTTTTAAACAAGTTTTGTATCTCTTCGGGCACTAGTAGAGGACTTCAAGTATTATGTGATTTTATGTTGATCTTCAGATTTAATATGTTGAGCCTAGTTGCGGGGTAAACTTGATGTTAACTTGGAGGTTGATTATTGTTTTTAGCGTCCACCCGCTTTCCTTTTACTAGATAAAGAAAAATGCTTGCGTTAGTTTATTTCTAACTTTCTACAATTTCTATACTTACTTGAAACTCTTCGAGATCCTTAAGGATAGGATCTTGAATATTTATCTTGAACCATTGGGCTAAATTACTGTCTCGGTATATGGCTGCATTTTTGGTGTTTATATACTTTATTTCTTCTATAATAGTATCCCCTTTTTTGACTTCGAATACGCCTGTTAAAGCTGTGTTCACTTTTAATGATGCATCTTTCTTCAATGTATTCATAATACGTCTCTGAAAAATGGTCGAGCAGTCCTGCATGAAAGCCTTCGGCTCGATATGCTTGGTATTAGTTATTACAGCAGTTCGCATGCGTCCCTTAAATGCTGATTTCATATCAGCCCACTTCACGCGATCGCGAGCTGTCTCTTTTCGCCGACTATTGCTTCCACCTACAGTTTTTAAGGTTTTAATAATCTCCCTATATGATCTCTCTTGACCCAGGCAGGTTGACAGATATTCTTAACCCCTATAGATGTTTCTTTTTCCAGTGCTCTATTGATTCTCCATATAGCCGAGGTACATTGTTTTAAAGCATTCGAGATGGCTCGAGCATTACCTTGTAGCTGCGGGTTGTATGCAAGATCCCTTAGGTTATCAATAAGCTGAGTTGCGAATGACATATTTTTTTTCTTGTAGACGTTTAAATATGAATGCGACGAGAAGTAAGTGTTACGCGTTCAGTTGCTGCACTAAGACTGAAATCTAGAGTTAGAACTTCGTTCTATATCCCGTTTACACGTACCGCCGAGAAAACAGCTGAAAGCTGAGAAAAATTACCGAGTTAATAAGGTGGAATTTAAATAATACGATACATAAATCAGTTCAGTTCATATATTAAAATGCTATGCGGAAACCTTATTTTAACACCTTTTTATGAATTTAAAAGATGGGGAAAAGATAAAGGTTGGAATGGGATATAGGCTAGCGCTACCTGAATGCAAGAGGCTTTTATACCTGTTAAATATATAAATTAATCAGATTGTTTTAATTGAAAGAGAACATATTTTGTCCGCAATATAGATTCCTTCATGGCTGCATCTTTTAGGCCGATTTCATTTCATCGATCGGCTGTGAAAGAGAAAAATGTAGCTAATGAATATATCAACTATATGATCAATCAATCTCATATTACTGTGTTGACGTAAATATTTATTATTCCTGTAAAGTTGCCATTTTTAAGATGGTCAATCCGTTTGCCGAGTGTATCAAATCTTGTTAGAACTCAACGGTTAAAATGAGTTTTTAAATAAAAAAAATGCTATAAATTATAAAGAATGTTCATTTATTAACTAGTAGATTGAAAAAAATATAGAACACTGGTTGTTTTCATTGATAAATAATCAAATGTCGAGAGTATGATTTCAAAACCGCAATTTAAAGACTTTTATATTAGCTTCATTAGAGTTTTATGAAATAGAAAAACATAATACTATACTAATAATTCCGGTTGGAAAGAGTTGTAAAATCGAACTTTTATAATTAACTTAAGCTGTTACAACGATGGAATAGAGCGACGTATTTGGGATTTTGTATCCGAACTCGGATATAATAAATAGCACTATACTTTTTATTGTGTCCATCGATAAATATTAATTTCGTATTTCGTATGCATCTGTTAGATATTTATGTTGCATTATGGATAATTTATTATTTCTTATTCAATTATAAATTTAATGGATATTACGTGCGGTTTCTAAGTAAATATAAATGGGATATTAATTAGTAATCCATTTTTTAAGAAGAAGAAGCTATTTTCATGCTCTGTAATAGTAGGAAGATGCAAATAACCATAACCGGCATAAATTATATTTTTAAGATCTAGTATTACGAAAGTATCATACGAAAATGCGCCGTGCACGTGAATAGACGCACTTGTTGTACGTGCAGTAAAATAAATTTTGTAGTTCACCTGTGATTATATTATTATTATTTTTATTTTGGTTTCATTGCTTTTTTACAATGCCGGATAATAAGATAGTAACACGGTCACAAAGTAATCTCGATGAAGATATCATAGTACCAGGGTCACTAAATAACACTGATATGAATATTAGTAGCAATCTCGATGAAGCCCTCATACAGAAAGTGATCGAAAAAGTGTTAAATTCTCCAACAATAGTACAAATTATAGCCGATAAGATCTCCGAATTATTAATTCCGTTGAAAGAAGAACTAACACAATGTAAGAAGATAATAAATGATTTGGAATGTGAGTTAAGTAAAACAAAAAAGTCATACGACGATTTGGAACAATACTCGAGGCTAAATAATCTTCGCATTTATGGAATACCCGAATCAATAAATGAAAACACCGACTTAGTGATAAGTAAAATATGTAAAGAGAAATTGGGAATCGAATTAACTGCAAATATGATTGATGTTAGTCACCGCCTACCAGGAAAAGAGGGTAAACACAAACCACTAATCATTAAATTTGTAAATAGGAATATTAAGCAATTAGTATACAGTAAGAAAAAAGCAAGCTAAAAAACACAAAAATTGTTATACTGGAGGACTTGACTAAACGCAGAAGTCAACTGTTACAGGAAGCCAAGAAAAAATATGGAAACAGAAACGCTTGGAGCAATAATTGTAAAATATTTATAAAAAACAACAATAAAGTAAGACGCGTTTCTTCGGTTTCTGAATTAAACTGATAATCGTACTGCATGCTGCATGTACTGATAAAACCAATTGAGGTCAGGAAATTTATTTATATTTTTCGAATTATATTTATGTATTTGTAGGTATTGCACACATAAATAGAACTGCTGTTTATTTTGCACTATTATTGCTATTAGGTATAAAAAAATAATATTATTTTTATTCTACTTGGAAGCTTCTTTTGTTAATAATCTTTGAGTGAGATTTTCGATATTAGTTTGTATTATTTGTTACTACTACATTTTTTTTACTACTTATATTTTCTCTTATCAGAGTTCAATAATTTAATATTACATAATCTTCTTCAGTAAATTTTAATAATTTTGACTGTGATTTTTGGATATAAGCTTGTATTATTTGTAATCTTTATATACCTATATATGTTTTTTCTCTCTTTAACAGAATAATCTAATTTTATGTAGTACTCTCTCTAGCAATTTGTAATTTATTACTTCATTGAAATTTATAATACCAGCTTATATTATTTGTTATTGTTATGTTAACATTATGCTTTATTTCATTCATTTAATTAATTATTATTAATACTACTTTATTATCATTTATATCAATATTGGTTTTTAGTTAAGCATATACCATGGACTGTTTGCGAATTGGACATGTCAATATCCGATCGTTACTACCGAAAATTAATGATTTTAAGGATTTGGTTACAACGTTCGATGTGCTGGCCTTATCGGAAACGTGGTTATCAGAAGACATAAATTCAAGAGCACTTAATATTCAAAATTATAAATTAATACGTAAGGATAGATATGGAAGGGGAGGTGGGGTGGCTTTTTATATAAAGCAAAAGCTTTTTAGTCACGTTATAGATACGAATGAATTAATAGAACAACTGTGGTTACAAATTAAGGTAAATAGTCAAAGTATTGTATTGGGAGTGTTTTATAGGCCTCCAACCTTCAACTATAAAGCTTTTGTAGATGAAGTTGAAAACTCAATTATGTTGTGCACACCATACTCTGATAACATTGTATGCATGGGTGATGGCAATGTTGATTTTCTTATGGTGGATAACCCTGCAACAGTATATTTCAATAATATGTTAGAAAGTTTAAATTTCACTCAAATTATCAAAGAACCCACTAGATTAAATTCGTTGTTAGATATTATAATTATTTCTAAAGCTTCATTTATAAAAAAATCGAATGTCGAGAATTTTCATTTGTCAGATCACGACTTAGTAAGTTGTGAAATAACATGTCAAAAAATACCGCGCATTCCAAGTTCTTATACTTATCGTGATTATAAAAATTTCAACTCTGAAATTTTCTATACCGAGTTAGAAACAATTTCTTTTTATGATATATTCTATAAAAATGATATTAATAGAAAGGTAAATATTTTAAGTAGCCTTATAGGAAATCTTTTTGATAAGCATGCACCGTGAAGAACCATTACAGTTACAAAACAACCTGCACCTTGGTTAACTGATAATGTTAAATTACTTGTGAAACTAAGGGACAAAGCAAAAACTAAATTTAAAACATCTAAAACTGCAGCTGCATGTGAATATTACAGGATGTTGCGCAATTATACAAACATCGCTATAAAAAATGAAAAACGAGCTTACTTACAGTTTAAGCTTGCTAGCAGTAACTCTAATATGATGTGGAAAGAATTCAAACGTCTAGATATTGTACATTCCAAAAATAATGCTAATAATTCTTTTGATGGTAACATTCATGAAATAAACAAGTTTTTTGTCGATAGCATTCCTTCTATGACTGTCGATCAGAACACTTTAGATTTCTACATAAATAATACGTTAGGTAATGATATTGTTTTTAACTTTAAGCTTATAGATTCCGAGATTGTTTTCAAAATAATTAATTCTTTAAAAAGTAGTTCTACGGGATTAGATGGATTAAATATCAAAATGATTAAGTTATGTTGCCCTTTTATTATACAAATTTTAGTACACATAATTAACTCTTGTATTCTAGAGAATATCTTTCCTGATAGTTGGAAGTCAGCTCTGATAACACCGATAGGGAAAATAGAACACCCTGTCGATTATAAGAATTACAGACCAATCAGCATTCTCCCAACACTCTCAAAAATATTTGAAAAGGTCATTAACATGCAACTTCGTGAATACTTAGAAAATAATAATTTATTACCAACGTATCAATCGGGTTTTCGGTCTGGTTACAGCTGTACAACTGCTTTATCTTACATTACTGATGATATTTTTAAAGCGTACGATGAAGGAAAATCTACTTTTTTAGTTTTATTAGATTATAGTAAAGCTTTTGATACAATAAATCATGATTTACTTCTCAAAATATTACATTATTTAGGTCTGAGTGAAAATGCGATTGGTCTGCTCCGAAACTATTTGTGTAATAGAACACAAAGAGTTAAAGTGGCTAATGAGGTATCTTCACCTGTCGATATTATCAGAGGGGTGCCGCAGGGATCCATATTAGGACCTCTGCTATTCACCTTGTACACGCACGGTCTTTGTGGTTGTGTGGGGGCCTGTAATATTCACATGTATGCAGATGATACTCAAATTTACTATTCCTTCAAGTCAAGTGATGTCAAAGAAGCAACTAAAATTTTAAATAATGACCTCAAAGCTGTATCTGAATTTTCGTTACAACATGTATTAATGTTAAATCCCTCGAAATCATGTGCTCTATTATTAGGAAAATCAAGTGGCGCTCTTCAAGTTCCACCTATTAAAATTAGTGAAATTGAAGTACCTATAGTAGAAAATGCTAAGAATTTAGGAGTAATTTTTGACAAAACATTTCGGTTCAGGAAGCGTCTCTAAATACATACAGAAAGCTTATTTTAACTTAAAATTGATCTATCCCCATAAAGATAATCTAAAATTTTACTATGCGAATCCATGGTCTTATCACAATTTAATTATTTTGCTCCTGTATATGGCCCTTGTTTGGATTACGACACAACTCAGCGTATTCAACGAGTCCAGAACTCTTGTTTGCGTCTTATTTATGGAATTCCAAAATATGAACACATTTCGCATAAATTAATTGATACAGGTTGGCTCCATATGAAAAAACGGTTTTACTTACAAACAGCTGCATTCTACCATAAGATAATATCTGACAAGCAGCCTCCCTATTTATACAATAAAATAAGATACAGAACAGATGTGCACAATATAAATTTGCGGCATAGAGGTCTATTGACTATCCCTAGATATAATACTACTTTTTACCAACGTTCGTTTACCTATAATGTCGCAAGAATTTATAATGAGCTACCATTTTCCATCAAAATGCTTGCTATTAAATAATTTAAAAAAGCTTTGTTCAAAAAGTTACTACTAGCCGATTGATACACCAGTTCGTAAACAGTTTATGTAATTGATCCTTGTGTAATTGATATGTTATAAATCTATACTTAATTTTTTTTTCTTTTGTGTAATAATCCTACCGTTAGTCGTTCGTTAACTCCAGGGAGATGATGGAAGAGCAGCTTATGCTGAATCATCTCCTTGCGATTCTGATGATCGAGAATAAATAATTGGATTAAATAAATAATAAATAATTAAAAAGAAATATATAAATAATTAAATTAGAAAATGAAGTATCTTATGTATATTGTTTATCTGTTGTATATATATTTTTTTTATTATTGTCAGAATAAATAAATATTATTATTAATATTATTATATTATTATAGAGACGAGAGTATTAACGACCCTTAAAGTGTGATTTGGATAAATGAATTGCTTTCTTAGAAATAACTTACATAAAAAAATACCGCTCTCAGTCCCTTTTCCCCGCGATGTCCAGAGGTTATCTGTATGCATCCTTTGTTGTATTGAGGTAAAAAAAGGTTGATATAATATTATGATATCCGCCTACCTGTAAGGTAAACATCTGCGTTAATGACCTATCTAATATCTTGTTCAGACAGGCAAAAATGCTAATCTATCTGAGAATTGTTTCGATAATTTTTATCGTTTATAGCTTTATTAAATAGTTTATCCTTTAAAAACGATCATATTTATTAGGCATTACAAATTAATTATCATTATTATTTATCTCGTTAATAGACCCGTTGTATATCATCATAACACATACAATAATACGTTTTGTTTTCGTATTCGAACTATAAATTAATAAATCTTTTTAAATCGTTGATAAAAACTGATCACCTGGTGTTGAATGTATAATAGTATATAATAAATTATCCTTTATTAACGTGAAGAGTTGTCAAACTAATTAATTTTCTTTGTGGATACTCTGAATTTTACGAAAGATATGTGGAAATGATATCTGTAATATTGCAATTATTTGATAGTATTTGATAGACTGGTACGTTTTAAGAGTACCGTAGCTATTACCTGCCTACAAATGTGACCCTTTCTTCTACCTGATACATATCGACTGAGAAACTTTAGTATATCTTGTTAGTTTTGATAAGATGCAAGATCGAGTTTATGTACGATGTATATACCGAGGAGGTGTTATGATGAGAGATATCTGTTAATATTATTATTATTAAACTCCTGGGGACAGAAGAGAGTAGCTAACTAACTATTCTGAAGTACTTTAATTAAATAACGTTAAAATTATTGTATAGGTGAAAGGCTTGAAGGTCAAAAAAATATAATGCTTTCTATTAAATTTATAATGAAGCTGAATAATTATATCTAGTATTTATTGAAAACGTAATATCACAGAGGCTTCAACTAATATAATTTTCTAATTTGATATTTCGGATCTATGTTTCTAATAATGTTTATAATATTTATAATAGTTATGCAATAGTATTTAAAAAAGAAAGTAGTAGGGAAAGTATGGGGTTTCTGGGACCACCTCCAACCACTTTCTGCTTTCTGCCAAGGTCAACCTTCAAGGCTAGATTTTCTGGCGGTTAAAGGTCAAGGCTTCACTGATTTTTAAGCTAAAGGTCAAGGCTTCACTGATTTTTAAGCTGAAAGTTAGCGGTTCAAGGTTAAGACTAACACTTCTCTGGTTTTAAGTTCAAGGTTAAATAAAAATTAAACAATTTACAACATTTATTCCTTACATTTACAACATTTATTTCTTACATTTATATGTTTACAACAATATCAATCATAACAATTATTAGGATTAAGATCGTCCTCCACGGTCATTTAAGGGAAGTTAAGGCGCCTAAACAAAAAAAAACGTAATCAATTAAATATTATACTTACTATTCTTGGTTTAAAAAACAGAAGAATAAACATTTTTAAAATTTATTAATAAGAGATTGAAGTATGCATTAAATCAATTAAAGATGTATAAATACATACTGTTAATGGATCGACACATGAACGCGTGAAACTGGTTGCTATGCAGAAAGTAGGTCAACTGATTTTTATATATTCCTTATTAAGATATATATTCCTATAATAAAAAAAAGCATATTAATATGTATATATATGATTATATAAAATAACTTACTTACGTAAAACTATTATAATTTAATAAACCGTTAAAGAAAGCATCCCATCCGAAGTACACTAGTTGAATGGTTGCTAACTGTAATATGACCCTGGGTCGTGTCGTTCCTCGTCCCGGTAGCATCGACACTAGTGCCTCTAGCTGCGGGTCATTGACCACGACCATCTCGTTAGTAACTAGTTTTTTAAATTGACCGACATGATTAATTTAAAATCTATAAATGAAATGTCCAATTTAGAAATGTTTAGAAATTAGACAATACGGATGAATGCTTATTTTAGAGTCAGAATTAAATAAACAATAAAATTAAGACGAAGGGTACTCTTTCAAGAACATCATTTTAACGTATCTGTTATTTATCGATGACGGTATATCGTCTTTCTTTGTTAAAACGATAAAGTACAATATAATTATTTATGAGATTTATTTAGTATTTAGAGATTTATAACAGTTAAATGTTAAATTGTCAAAATACATTTTTGCTATTAAAAACAATTTATTCCGTACTATATTTATATAATTATTAAAGAGATTATTTTAAATATAAATCTAATTACCGAAGGCAGCATGCATATATAGTCTATTCTTATTTAACATTTTCCTGAAATATCGAATCAGTAAATATTACGTGTTAAATGGATGCAATATGTGTTGTCTAAGCTTCCATTCATTGAACGTATTATATGGTTATGATTATAAACTATAAATTCGCTAATATCTAGTTCTAAAAACTTATTATTTGAATTTCCTAAATTGATTAAGATGCGAAGTTAATAAAAATAAATCCCAAGCATTTAAAAAAATCGAAATTCTAATGTATATTAAATAAAGCTTATAGATGCATCTCATTTATATTTTATGACATGATATAACATAAAACACATACATTATATTAATTTATTCATACATATAAATTTAATGTATTTCTGACTTGAATTACTTGCGTTCATTATTATTTTATAATAAAAAAATATATCAAACATGAATGCTTGTCTAATTATGAAACGAAGGTTTTTCTCCGGCAAAAATAAACAATAAAATACAATAAAAATACGATAAACGTTATACTTACTTTAAAAGATGCTCAAGAATACCACGGCTTGAGATTTAGCTCTGTCTTACAAATTTTTAATTCAGGTCGTAGGTATTGGTTCTGCAGTTGTCTAATTTATAAAGTAATGGATAAAGGTTTCAAAAAACACAAAAACATACACACGACAATTAACTGAGTAATACAGAATCTTGACTGAGTAATACAGAATCTTGACTGAAATCAAACTCAAACACCCCACCAGAATTTGAGAAGAGTGGGGAAAGCAATTGTTTCATTGGCCAAACAGCCTATACATAACCTCAAACTCTGGCTCTCAGAACTATACTCGTCTAAGAATGTTCTGAGTGACTTTTGTTATTCGAAATCAAACACCCCGACATAATTTTTCTATTATAATATTGAAAAGATAAATTGTAAGTAATACAATGTCAATGTCGCGAAACAGCATATAAACATAGATTGGGATATAAATGTATATAATCCTCGTAAACTATTTAATATTTGCATCGATCGCGTATGTGAAATGATTAAAAACTGGGGACAATGGGAAATCCTTGTGCATAAAGAAACCTGTGTTGTTTTTGGAAAGAATGAAACCTAGATATAGCTGCGTACATTGGGAAAACATTGATAAAAAACGTTCTTTGCTTCTTCAGAAAGAATATGAAGAGTGGCTGTTTGACGTAGAAGAACGAACCCGAAGTGGTATTCGATGCGATTCAGCGGAAGAAATATGGGGAATGATGATGCCACAAGGAATAGAAAACGTATCACAATTATTATGTATACGGAGAATTTGGTGGCAAGTTTCCGAAGAAAGCATATGTCATGAATGTGTTAGCGGATCCATACGTAGTTTCTCTATTACTACAGAGCTATTCCCTTTGGTGTAGTTCATGTATAACAATGCCACTTGCAATGGTGATGCGAGAGCATAAGTGCAATTCTTCGGAAATAGGACACAATAGTTTATAATTCTTGAATAGTTTATGTTGATGTCATTTAATAAATAAGTAGCCATTTATATATTATGTCGTTTTTATTATATTGTATACATAATAACATTTTAGATAGATAATGTATAATTTACTTTATCAAAAAGCGAACGATGCAGATGTGAGAAAATTCTACGTCCAAAGAAGCTAAATCTTCAAGACACTTTTCAACCTCGTGACAAGTTGGTTCTATTACATTAAGTTGAAACCAATCTTCTAACGGTTCAATCACATAATGCGGATTTGTTGTTATGGTGTGCAAAATGTCCTCGAATGCTCCATTGATCAGTGTTCCACTAACTACGAAAGTGACTTCTGCAAGTAATTCAACATGTTTATTAATAACATCTTCGTTCTCAACGGTTTTTAAAAATCGAGGAAAGTGGCCTAGTAATTGCTCCCGCACCTCCTCCATATTCAGTAGTAACTGCTCTTGCACGTTGTCGTTCATACTTAACTTTCACAACAGACGAATTTGAAATTAAACCGATAAATGGTTAGGTACACAATAAGGGAAAGTAAAGTAATAACTGCGAATAGAACTGATACTGTTGTCGCTATTATACACGAACTCGAGGAGGGATCGGGAATGTGGCAAATGGTAGGATCACGATTAGTCCCGAGAGATTTCCAATTTGATTCGATAGAGTAATTAGGATAACTATATTTAATTTTGAAGGAGGAAGGTTGAGAAACGTTGCGTAGGGATACGGTGAATACGTTGACACCGTGAAGAATGTCACTGGTCAGTGCGTACCTAGTAGTATCTCGGGAAAACACAA
Organism: Agrypnus murinus; assembly: GCA_929113105.1. Taxonomy (NCBI): domain Eukaryota; kingdom Metazoa; phylum Arthropoda; class Insecta; order Coleoptera; family Elateridae; genus Agrypnus; species Agrypnus murinus. The sequence goes on along the minus strand of OV816024.1, from coordinate 251,758,761 downwards.
TGGATCCAGAAACAGATTCCGATGGTTGAGCAACATACAGAATACCGTTCCAAGTGTGTCTACTCCGGAGCTTCAGCCACCTGAAGACGCTCCAGGTCCTTCTGCTACAGAGCGTATTGCAACACGTTCCGAGTTGCAACTTCCGGGGACGTCTTGCATGAATCAACCGATTTTATACGCTCCTGAACCTGCTCAATCCGATCGGGTGTCTACTCTGGAGCTTCAGCCACCTGAAGACGGTCCAGGTCCTTCTGGCGACCTCTGCGAGGAAGTCATCGATCAAATCTTCCTCCGGAGGAGTTGGCTGATGGTTTCGATGACTTCCTCGTAGAGGCCGCAGATCGGATCGAGCAGGTTTGCAGATGTGTGACTGAAAGAGAGGAAGAAATATCCAAATTAAAAGCTGCGAGAGTACGGATGGTTGCCGAGTTAGCTAGGCTCGATGAGTTTTTAATGGATAAACAATTGAAATTATTATGCGAGAAAGAAATTCGCAGACGACTCATCGAGCCTGGTCCTCGAACGTGAATGTGATCCTTTCGTAATATTTCGATTTCTTTTTATCCTATCTCGATTTTTCTCCTGTAAATGTAACATTGTCTTCGCATTGTTCTTAGTTTCACGTTGCTGGCTGTTCTGTGTACAACTAGTTGTTAAAATGATTGAATGTGATCGTTGTTCACGAAGCTTTAGCAGGGTTGATGGTTTAAACCGCCATCGCATGAAGTCTTGTCATGATCAAATTCCGCCACCGGAAAAACGGCGGAGGAGGAACGGTAATAGTTCTTTTCTATTTAGTAGGGACTTTTTCAATTCTTGGATTTGTTTATAGATCCCATGGTGTTCTGTGACATATGCGATCTGCACGTCCAACGATCGTGCTACCTTGGACATTTACGTAGCAGCAGACATCGTGATAGAGCATGCCAGGTCAGCGATCACGATCAAGATGTATCCGTTATAAGATCCGCCTTCAAATCTCGAATCGTGAGTTATCGTGTTTCACCCCAACAACACTCGGTGGATGTAAAAGAATTTCTGGAAGAACTGCAACCGAAAGTATTACCTTTGATAAGTAGAGAGGTTGATAAACACGGCGATTAAAGTAAATATGGAGTATTTCGGTTACTATACTTTGGAAAGTAAGGGACTGGATGGTGTTAAATCATTTCAAACTCGAAATGCTGTTATCACCGAGGGGTCCGATGTGCAGGAGTTCTATGCTAATGCTATCACCATCATTGACCAAAAAGCGACAGAATTCGAAGAAAAAGACAGTGGTAAGGGTTTTTTATTAATATCAGGAATGGTTGATTTCATCAAAATGTCCGAAACTCTTACTTTCATACATTTTCCATTCTGTTTAGGTTGGACTTTGGTAAGATGTTTGTTCTTGGAGGTTAACATCTCTAAATACAATCCTTTAAGGACCTCTTCTTTTCCGAACTTACCTCTAGACGTCCAGCGAAAGAAAGCTGTAATCAACGTACAGAATGGTGATGATCGGTGTTTTGCTTGGAGCATCGTGTCTGACCTCGTTGCACCAAAAGGACAGGCACACCGATGTTCATCGTATCCAGATCCCGCAACGATTCTTAATTTAAATGGTGTACAATTTCCGGTAACGTTAAAAGATATACCATATTTTTTATCAGTTAATGATGATATCTCAGTAAATGTTTATACTCTGCAAGAAGTTTTTAAAAATAATCGTAAGCAGAATGAGGTTGTTGGACCTCTTTATTATAGTAAATTGAAAAAAGAAATCACGTAAATATTTTACTAATTGTTAATGATAATGGAGAATCCCATTACACATACATTAAAAACTTCAGTAGATTATTATCTAGACAATTATCTGGTCAGAAAACTGCAAAACGTTTCTGCGACGGTTGCTTACAATATTTTGCTTCTTCTGATAAATTAAACAGACATACTAAGTATGATTGTAATTATGTGTCTTCGAAAATACCTACTACCGAATTGGTTAGGGACAAAATGGGCAAACAGATACCTCAAAATGTATTGAAATTTCAAAATTTTCAGAAACAATTAGAAGTACCTTTTGTGATTTACGCTGATTTTGAATCTGTTCTGACCCCAATATCTAGTGCAGAACCGGATTCCGAAAAACCGTTAACCGTTCGTGTGCAAGAACATGAACCGCACTCGTTTGCTTACTACATTAAATGCTCATTTGATGAATCGCTTTCAAAATTGGAGATTTACCGAGGGTTTGATGCAGCTCGACAATTTGTTACTAAATTAGATACCGATGTAAAAGAACTGTATCAAAATTATTTGAAAATACCTAAGCCTATGAACGGATTAACACCTGATGAAGAAAGAGCTTTTGAGGCGGCCACCGTATGTCATATTTGTAATAATAGGTTTGAAGACGGTGAGGTTAAAGTGAAAGATCATTGTCATTTAACCGGTTGTTTTCGTAATGCTGCACACAATGAGTGTAATCTCAATTTTCAATTACCTAATTTTGTACCCGTATTCTTTCATAATTTGTCTGATTATGATGCTCACTTTTTATTAAACAATTAGCTTTAGAACAAGAAAAGCTGGAAGTAATTGCTCAAAATAAAGAAAAATATGTGTCTTTCTCGAAATTACTATTGGTTGATGATATTGTTAATGATAGGGGTGCCTCGGAAAAGGTATTTGTACGTATACGATTTTTGGATAGTTTTAGATTTATGGGTGACTCTCTTGAAAAATTAGCTAAAAATTTATCGGATGATCAGTGCAAGGAAATTAGAAGGCTGTTTGGGTTGAATGAAGAATTTAGATGCATGCGCAGGAAAGGTATTTTCCCGTATTCTTATATAGATGACTTTTCCAAATTGAATGAGTCACGATTACCGCCCCGCAACGAATTCGTTGATAAGTTACGAGGAACGACCGTGTCTGAAGACGATTACGGTCGCGCTTGTGAAGTGTGGAATTTATTTCATTGCAAAACTTTAGGAGATTATTCGGACGTTTATTTAACTGCGGATGTATTACTATTAGCTGACATTTTTGAAAACTTTAGATCCGTTTGCCTTCACCATTACGGTCTTGACTCATGCCAATATTATACTTTCCCAAATTTGGCATGGGACGCTATGCTTCGACGTACTCAAGTCGAATTAGAACTTTTAACAGATGTTGACATGTTACATTTCTTCAGGAAAGGAATTCGAGGGGGAGTTAGTATGTGTTGTGGTAGAAAAGATTTGCAAACAATCGATTTATTCCAAATTATGATCCGAAGAAACCTACATCTTTCATAATGTACTTGGATGCTACAAATTTATACGGTTGGGCTATGTGTCAATATCTGCCTCGAAGTAATTTTACTTGGTTATCGAATGATGAAATCGAGCAGTTTGATGTGTTTAACGTTCCCGACGAATCTCCTCAAGGCTTCGTTCTGGAAGTGGACGTTGAATACCCGGTGCATTTACACTCGTTGCATAATGATCTTCCCTTTATGCCTGAGGCATTAAATCCGCCGATTCCAAAAGCAAAACAAAAAAAATTGATTCCAAATTTGTACGATAAGGAAAGATATGTGATTCATTATCGAAACTTAAAACAATGTCTCGATCATGGATTGATTTTGAAAAAAATTCAGAGAGTTTTAAAATTTGATCAATCACCTTGGTTAAGACCGTATATTGATTTAAACACCTCTTTACCTAATAAGGCAACCAATTCATTCGAGAAGGCATTTTTTAAATTGATGGTTAACAGTGTATTTGGAAAGACTATGGAAAACGTTGAAAATCGGATTGATATCAAACTTTTATCGCATTTTGAAAAAATCGGGAAAAAACCGGGTGCTGAAACATACATCGCTAGACCTAATTGTAAAAGTGTGACCATTTTTTCGGAAAATCTGGTAGCGATTGATATGGAAAGATCGATCTGTTATGATAAGCCGGTCTATGTTGGTTTTAGTATTTTGGATATGTCGAAAACGGTTATTTATAAATTTTTCTATGAATTCTTGAAACCAAAGTATGGAGATAACGTTTCTTTATTGTATACCGACACGGATTCGTTACTGATTGAAATTCGTACTGATAATTTTTATAATGATATTAAAGCACATATTGAACTATTTGATACATCAAATTTAGCTAATGATAACCCACATGGAATTCCCATCAACGAATCCGTTTTAGGTGCAATGAAAGATGAATATAAAGGTGTTCCCATCAAAAGCTATTTCGGAGCCAGTGCTAAAGCCTATTGTGTCAACGTCGCGGATGTGTTACATAAAAAAGCGAAAGGTGTACGAAAAAACGTTATAAAAACAGTTTTGAAAGAAAGCGACTATGAAGCGGTTGCTACTAATCAAGTAAAAAACAATATTTTGCAAAATGTACGTTTTTAAGTCGGATATGCATAACGTATACACAGAAATGCGAAATAAAGTAGCTTTATCTGCTCACGACGATAAGCGGTTTCTTATACCGGGAACAACCAAAACATTAGCTTGGGGTCATCACGAGATTTCAGCAAAAGATGATGATTTAGGTTTATTAATGGAAATCATTGAAAATAATATTCAAAAATCAAATTTAGATAAACTAATTAATTTGATGGAAGCAACAGTCGATGATTTGTAATTGTAGTGTATAAATTTGTAAATATGTATGTAGAACGTTAAATTATCTTTACATAACTAAATGTTTGGAATTTGTGAATCCATGGTATGTTTATAAATGTATATAGTTTATTTCGTGTAGTTTATTATGTATAGTTTATTTCTGTGTAATAAATGTGTTTACCTTTTGCTATGTGTACTGTTCTTTCCTTATGGAGAAATTAACATTTATATGTATAATATACAATAAAAGTATTATTTTTGGTATTTGTATTGTTCTTTCCTTATGGAATAACTAACTTGAAATAATAAGTCATAAAATGTTAAAAAAAGGAATCTTTATTTGGTTATGCATTACATTTCAAGTAATAAGTAATAATATGCCTACAAGCTAATTGCTATTTAGTTTTAACGTTACAAAATGCTCTAAATAATATCACGTTTGGGAATCCAAGAATTGTGTTTTATCGAATCCTAACCATTTGACTAATACTCGATTTGCCTTTTTTTGTAAAATTTTCTCCACTAAATAAGTGTCTTTAAACTTCGTTTTTTGCAGTTCTTCATTGTAGAATCCTCCACGAATTTCCTCACCTTTGACATCTTCCAAAATATAATTTGTAGGATTTGTTAGTCGAACGTTTTTAATCTTAAAAATTTCCGTACTCCAGCTTGGAGTGTAGCTTGGAGTGGAGTTTTGTGAAAGCTTCCCGGTGCTTACTTATTCGCACGTGATCACCAATTTTGAATTTAGGACGTTGCGGGTCAACAGTCTTTGGAAACTTGAAGGCTGTCTGTAAATTTTTTTTGGAGTTTCTCTGTCTGACGTCAATAGGTTTGAATCCGGTGGTTCGATGTACTGTTGAGTTGTACTTTGCAATTACCTGAGGCAACAACTGCAGCCACTTATAGGATCCTTGCATGGAAAATTCCTTCCACATCTTGTTTTTGAGAGTTCGGTTTACGCGTTCCACCGGACTTGCTTTCATACTGGAAAACGTACTGTAATGATTTATGTTCAGACTCTGCATTAACTTGCGAAAGTGTGTGTTGTAAAATTCCTTTCCCATATCTGTTTGTAAATTTCGTGGAGGATTCCCCGCAGACCGTAATAGCTTCTTCATTCCTTGCGTTACCTCTTCTCCGGTTTTGCGTTTAATAGGACATGCCCATAGCTTTTTGCTAAACATATTTAACAATACCAAAATATATCGAACTCCTTTATTGGTCTTGGCATACGGTATCATTTCCACGAGATCCGCCATATATCAATCATATAATCCCTTTACTATTATTCGTCTTCTTCGAAATCGTTTGCGAGCTGGTTTATGCAGCTCCTCAATTATTTGACGTTTTATGCTCATTGGGAAAAGTCTTGAACACTAATAACGGCTTTAAAAATAAATATGTCCTTTGATCCAGGCTTCTTCGCCTTAAACTTATCCCCTTTCTTCAATGACACTCCGATGAGTGATTCGGCATCGTATAACTTATCGTTTAAAAAGATTTGCGCATCTGTGGGATAGTATTTGATTTGTTTAATGCTACCATTTGTTAGAGGAACTACATACTCGAAGTTGGTGGAGTTCAAAAGCGCATAACCTTTTTCATGATTGTATATTCCCATCATATACAACATTGTCTCGTAGTGCAAATTAGACATGTCTTCTAAAAGAAATACTTTTGCACGAACGTCGAGTTTAACTCAGACAGGAGTTTTGTGAAGATGTTTACCGAACTTATCCAGAGTCATGGTTTTTGAGGTAATGATGATATATGATGATATGGATGACTAATAACAGCTTCGAAGTAAAATGGGCCGATTGCAGACGGATCTACCGACTTACTTTTCACCTTAATCTTATCGCCTTTTCTCAAATGTCTCCCAATTAAGTTGGCAGCAGCACCAACTAGAATACCGTTTACATACATAATGCATGGTGGTGAGCTGCAAACTTCTTGTACAATCCCTTCTGTAAACGGTATTCTGTATTCCCGTTTACTGTTGCTACCTTTCAAATTGTAATATTTCATTAGGTCTGAAATAGTAGGTTCGCTCGGCCCAGGCTCGGAGTCCGCCCACATATACATCATTGTTGTGTACCTTACATTTTGTATATCTTCTAAAAGATACACTTTGGAACGAGTTTGGAGTTCCACTCGAACAGGGGTTTTGTGAAGATGTTTACCGAATTTATCCAATGACATGATTCTACTAGTGACAACGATACAATAACAAGGTGTTAAACATGTTGGATGCTTTATGCTTATGCTTATGCTTATTATTTTAGCTGCTCGCAACCCATCAATAATGTAAATGATTTCATTGGTGTGACCGGTATGACCGGCTGATTTCGAGCTTAGAAGAAGTCTCAACCTTCCTATTAATTTATTTGGATCTTTCCATGGTACGAATTCTACCTTTTTATTATTGTAACTTAGCACGCGCATTGGTCCAGCTCCCCGTTTTTTCGCTAATGCCCCCGTTTTGGATCGCGTCACCGGTGTTGAAGTAGAAAAACTTCTTACCTTTTCACCAGGTGCAGTTAAAAGGGGTTTGATAATTGTGGAATATTTGGTTCCGGTTCCTAACAAAGGTGAAATCATGTAGATAATTTCTACGGACTGCGTTGGTTCGTAAAAGAAGATCTTTGTAGCTTTTTAAATCCGCTTGCAAATATCCGAGAGGTTTCTTTTTAAATACTAATTCGTATAAACCGCGCGTACCTTCATACGTAAATGTTTTACCATTAGGTTTCGTAATGAGCATATTTTCGTCATCAAAACCGAATTCGGAGTCGCCAATAAAATATTCCTGTTTCTCCGGAAGGAATCGTACTCCGTATAGATGATCGAACTCGTTTTTCGTATCAGTAAACATTTTCTCCATGTATCGTTTTGCGCGCCCACTAAAGGTAGCATCTATATAAGCCTAGAATTCTCTACTAGTTCCGGCGGTAGCGAGTTCGGCTTGGAGTTTTTCTAACGTAGGTGTCCCGGAAGCTTTCCCGTCTACTGGTTCGATGCCGGATCGTTCTGTGCTTAGAGCACGCAATCTGGGGGCACTATGTGGTGTTCGCATTACCTGAGGTATACGTAGAGATCGTGATACTGGAGTTGAGGGTGGAAAAAATGAGGGAACCTCTTCCTTTATGGGTTCCTCTTTTGGAGTTAGGAGTTCGGTTTTAACACCCGTTATAAATTCTCGCAAAGGTTGTGTGATGGGCTTATAGCGACGTTGAAGTTCTACATCGGAGCGTGCGATTTCGGATTTAAGACTTTGATATTTCTGTTTGACATTGTGTCGTGCCTTAACCAGGTCTTCAACCATACGCTTATCCATGGTTACTAATGCTGTTAGTTAATGCCTCCGATATTTATGGTGAAGTAGGCATCGAACCCTTTACGATAGCGTCCCTCGTTAAGTTGAGACTCTTTGTCAACAACTACAAAACCATATTTCTCATTCCAACACTGCATGCAGAGCTGCTTGAACTTCTCGAACGTCATATCCCCGCTGACATGATCATTAAAGATATGTTTTAAGTTAGTGTTATCTTGCTTAAAAATAATGATGAAGTTTGCGTTATCCCGTATGAGTTGTTTTGGAATTGCGGAATATGTCTGACATAAATAAAAACAATCGATATTTTAATGTCTTCCAAAACAGAAATAGTCTCTTATAGTGATCTGACTGTCGCAGACCACATCGTCGAAGATAATTACAGAGTTTGTTCTTGCATCCGTGGGTGGTAGTATAGTTTCGCAGGAGTCGTATTCGAAATATCCCACGGGCAACGATTTAAACAGATCACGCAAATATATATATTTGGGTTGATACAACGATTTACTGTACACATATACGTTTGCAAAGCGTAAACCGTTGGGATGTTCCAATAAACTAACCATTAGGTTGGTTTTACCGCAGCCGGAACTGCCTACGATTAGTCCTCGCTTGCATCCTGCTCCCAATAAAACACTATGCTTAAAGACTGCCGGTGTTGCTGAACAAGTATCACGATTTATAACTGGTAATCGATCTCTCTGTCTCACTAACTTTAGCTGTTCCAAGCGAACTTCCAGTCACTCTTCTTCGGTCTTAGGGGTAAGTGCTATGAAACATACTCCTCGACAATCTACAACTCCTTCGTCAACTCGTAAAGGTAAAGGTGTTATCAACACTCTCATCAATAAGTTACCGGTGGAATTGCATTTACCTGGATATAACTACTGCGGACCTGGCACGTGATTGCGAGAACGACTTGCTCGTGGAGATCACGGTATCAATCCATTAGACGACGCATGTAAACAACACGACATAGCCTACTCCCAGTCCAATAAAGTGAGTGAACGTCATAAAGCGGACCAAATCCTAAGACACAGAGCGTGTGAGAGGTTTCGTTCTAAAGACGCTACGTTTGGAGAAAGAGCCGCAGCCCTTACCGTGGCTGGTATTATGAAGGGAAAAATGAAGTTGGGTATGGGGATTAAAAAAAAGAAACGGTCTTCAGCGATGAAACGAGGTTTCCTTACGTTTAACAAAGCTGTTGCCATTGCCAGAAAGCATATTGGTGGTAAAGTAAAAAAGTTCTCTTTAAAACGCTCTGCTCGACTTGCACTGTGAGCTTTGAAACGGAAACGTATTGTCAATCCTCGATCACGAATTATACCCATCCCCAAAAAAGGTGGTATACTGCCCCTCATTCCCTTATTTGCTGCTTTGGGAGCTCTGGGCTCGTTGGGCGGTGGGGCAGCGGCAGTTGTAAAAGCCGTTAACGAAGCCAAGGCGGCTAAGGAGACCCTAGAAGAAACACGCCGACACAATAAGGCTATGGAAGCCGCTTCTATAGGGAAAGGTTTATATTTGAAACCATACAAAACTGGATTGGGACTATATTTACGTTCAAAAAACTACCGTTGAAACTACCACGCCGTGCGTTGACCAATGTCGATCTTTCCAAGTATATTCGTAAATTAAATATTCCCTGTTTTAGAGGTATCTTTATGCGAAATGAACTGCCGCAACGAATCCATAAAAACGAAACGGGTATTGTAAATTTAGATAGTGGGGAAGGAGAGGGAACGCATTGGACATCGTATATAAAACGTGGTAGAGAAATTTTGTACTTTGACAGTATTGGTCAGATGAAACCTCCACTAGAACTTGTTCATTACTTTAAGAGTGACGATGGTGGAAACGTTATTCAATACAATTATGATTCTTTTCAAAAGCTCAACTAATTCAATTGTGGACACTTGGTGCTACACTTTTTATATGATAACGCTCGATAAAAGTTTACAGTCTGCATTAGACTTCCGACATGTCGTTGACCTTCATCTTATCCGATAAGAGTTCCGTATTAAGCTCTGATTTTAATCCACCAATATATTTAGATACGACTAAAGAATGGGTTATGGGATTGACCAATTTCGAAACGTTTAACAGCATTCCGGACGTTACTGAGGAAAATAATCTGTTTAAAATTGGACAGAAAGCTATACATATACCCACCGGATCTTATGAAATAGCCGATATAGCAGCTTACATTAATTCTCAATTAAATTCTATAACTGTGTCCATAGAGCCAAATCACAATACTTTAAAAACAATGATACGAGCTGACGAAGTCATAGACTTTTCGGTTAAACACTCTATTGGACCCTTATTAGGATTTAAGCCCTTGAAGTTGAAAAAAATGAACGTCACGAATCCGATGTTCCTATTAACATTATTAAAGTCAACTCGTTACTTATAACGTGTAATATTACCACTGGTAATTATGTAAATGGAATTCCGAATCATGTCATACATCAATTTTTCCCGAGTGTTCCTGCTGGATTCAAAATAATTGAAGCGCCTGACCATGTACCCTACTTACCAATCAACGTCAACACAATTACCAACATTACCCTTAAAATAGTTGATCAAGATGGTGACCTGATTAATTTTCGTGGAGAAACCGTGACGATAGGACTGCATTTGAAGAGCATTAGCGATGGTGTTCAAGTATAATACTGCTTGTACTGTTCGCTCGGATTATAAAAAAACTTGTTGTCACCAAAAACAGGTTAGTCCGCAATCGCTAGCCGATCAAGTGACACAGCGCAACCGCTTATTTTTACAACGTCTCGGTTTTACTGTTCTACAATGAGTATACTAAATGTGAACGAAAAAGTTTTCGTCGATAATTCGATCGTAGGTGCCGAATTCCACACCCATCAACCCTATACTACTCGTTTTGAAAACAATGACGAAATTCGAATACCGATTCAAGAAGACATGTCCACATTACCCTCACGCAGTTATCTGTACGTAGAAGGCACGTTATTGAAAGAAGATGGTGCCCCATCTACTACGGCTAAACTTATTAACGACGGAATTTCATATCTGTTTAGTGATATTCGCTACGAATTGAATGGTGTTGTGGTGGATTCTGTAACGAAAGTGGGACTCACGTCTACCATGAAAGGTTACCTTTCCTACAACGCAAGCGATAGTGTCAAGTTACAAAATGCCGGATGGTTTCATGAAGGTAATAGCACTGTGATGGATAGCAAAGGTCATTTTAGCGCCTGTATACCTCTGTCAATGTTATTGGGAATTTTTGAAGACTATGGAAAAATTATTATGAACATTCGTCAAGAATTGGTTTTAATTCGAAGCAATTCCGATATTGATGCTATAATATCCACGGATGCTAATGAAAAACTTAAAGTTAGCTTGAAAAAAATATATTGGAAAGATCCCCATATTCAACCAGGGCCAGCAGAAGAATTATCATTGACAAAATACATCGGAAAAAATGTTGATACTAAGGTGGCGTTTAGAAGTTGGGAAACGCATATCTATCCAGCTATACCACAAACCGATAAACATAGTTGGTCTATTAAAACATCCACCAGTCTAGAAACACCTCGTTACATTATCCTAGGTTTTCATACTAATCGCGATGGACAGTTACAGAAAGATATGAGTGCATTCGATCCTTGTGATATACAAAATGTGACCGTATTTTTAAATACTGAAAGATATCCATACGATCAGTTGAATATTAATTATGACGAGAACCGTTTTGCTACCTTGTATGAAATGTATGCCAATTTCCAACGATCTTACTATGACAAACCAAACGAGCCCATTCTAACTCCATCGAAATTTAAAGCCATTACACCGCTAATCGTCATCGACTGTTCGCGACAGAAAGATTCCTTGCTAGGGAAAGCTGTTGTTCTTCGAGTTACTTTCGAAACTCATAAAAGCATTGCCGCTAGTACTACTGCATATTGTCTAATTTTGCATGATCGTATGTTTACGTATAATGCACTGACAAAGCAAGTACGACAACTGTAAACGACTACTTACGACGATTGTCGAATTATTACATATAAGAAAATGAAGATTTTGAGCCTCGTTTAGTTAGCCGCTATGCGTCTTGTAGTAGACGTTCAAGGCTTTAAGATTGGTAACAACAAGTTTTTGCCTAAAGAGTTAGCTATTTACGATGGTTGTAAAATAGCTCATTATGTATTTAAACCACCTTTTCCATTTCCAACGTTACCTGCAGAACTCCGAAAACAAGCACATTGGTTAATAAAGAATCACCACTGCATTGCTTGGTCTAAAGGCGAGACTCCGACGTTCATGTTTCCAGACATTCTTCGGTACGCGACGACATCAGCTGAAGTGATTTATGTAAAAGGGTGTGAAAAAAAGGAATTCTTACAAAAATATCTTTCAACGTCGATTGTTGAATTTCCAGAACATCCAGCACTACCGGAAGTTAATGAAGTATCATGTTTCTATCATAATAAAAATCTATGTGTTTAATAATAATAATAATAATAATAGTTTTTATTTTTCACAAGAATACATAAAAAAAAGAAAAAATAATAAAAAAGATGTTATACATATTGGTAATCATTTGTATAGAAAATAAACTACTTAAGTGGAAAAAGTGATGATAGTCAGTTGAATTCAAGAATTGAATTCTCTGCTCTTCCCTATCACCACAAAGTTACTCTACATGTTTATAAGTAATGTTATTATACAAAAAATTTAGTGATACGAACATACCCATAAAAGTATTATACTACTACTAAGATTTATAGAGAGTTATGACCACCAGAGCATCACAATAGAAAAAGTATTGCATAAACAGTATCTACTATAATGATTTCGAACTTCTAACGAGGTACCAGATTTCATCGTTACCATTTCAGTTTGTTTGGGGTAATTTACTTTGCTTTTAATTAGAAGAGTTATTTAATAACCAATTGGCAGTGCGTTTCTTAAATGAACATGTGGATAAGCTTTTGTTTTCGATAGGTACTGAATTATACAACTTATATATATTGAAGGTAAAAGAACGTTTGTAAAATTCAGTATGATGTACAGGTGGAGTGATTAAACCTCTATGGCGAAGATTTAAATTATGTACATCAGTACGATATCTTATTTTATTGTACGGGTAAGAAGGGACTGTTTTTGTAATAATTTTATGATATAAGACCAAAGAATGCAATACCCTACGCTTATTCATATTTAACCATTTAGTTTCAATTAACTTATGCGAAATATGCTGTCGACGTTTGATTCCATAGATAAATCGCAAACATGCATTTTGCATTACCTGGATTTTTCTGCTAGTTACACTGTCAAGACAGGGACCGTAAAGGACGTCACAATAATTAAATTGTGAAAGAACCAAGTATTCACATAGGGTAATCTTTAAGGTTTTATTTAATGTGGCGACTATTATAAAGAAGTTTAAGGTTACAAAATGCTTTTCTGTAACAGGCATTTATATGCTTATGAAATCTAAACTTATTATCTAGTGAGACACCCAGATTTTTAGCACAGTCTGAACTTGGAATAGGGATACCATTGATAGATATCGGAAAATCTTCTCTCAGAGCAATTCTGTGTGTTGTTCTACCGAATATAATAAGTTTAGATTTAGTAGGATTTATCTTAAGAGAATGTGAAGCTGCCGAAGCTGCCTAGTTACTTGGCAATCTCTCGGGACTAATCGTGATCCTACCATTTGCCGCATTCCCGATCCCCCCTCGAGCTCCTGTATAATAGCGACAACAATATCAGTTCTATTCGCAGTTATTACTTTACTTTCCCTTATTGTGTACCTAACCATTTATCGGTTTAATTTCAAATTCGTCTGTTGTGAAAGTTAAGTATGAACGACAACGTGATCCAAGGTATGGAGGAGGTGCGGGAACAATTACTACGGCAGTTTCCTCGTTTTTTAAAAACCGTTGAGAACGAAGATGTTCTTAATAAACATGTTGAATTACTTGCAGAAGTCACTTTCGTAGTTAGTGGAACACTGATCAATGGAGCATTCGTGGACATTTCGCACACCATAACAACAAATCCGCATTATGTGACTGAACCGTTAGAAGATTGGTTTCAACTTAATGTAATAGAACCAACTTGTCACGAGGTTGAAAAGTGTCTTGAAGATTTAGCTTCTTTGGACGTAGAATTTTCTCACATCTGCATCGTTCGCTTTTTGATAAAGTAAATTATACATTATCTATCTAAAATGTTATTATGTATACAATATAATAAAAATTACATAATATAAGAGTTTTTTTATTAATATTCCTTTAAATAAACAACATATGTTAGAAAAGCTTTGTATTATTGCACTTATATCCCAATCGATGCAAGTTTCTATGCTGTATCGCGACACTGACATTGTATTACTCACAATTTATCTTTTCAATATTATAATAGAAAAATTCTGTTGGGGTGTTTGATTTCGAATAACAAAAGCCACTCATAACATTCTTAGACGAGTATAGTTCTGAGAGCCAGAGTTTGAGGTTATGTATAGGCTGTTTGGCCAATGAAACAATTGCTTTCCCCACTCTTCTCAAATTCTGGTGGGGTGTTTGAGTTTGATTTCAGTCAAGATTCTGTATTACTCAGTCGAGATTCTGTATTACTCAGTTAATTGTCGTGTGTATGTTTTTGTGTTTTTTGAAACCTTTATCCATTACTTTATAAATTAGACAACTGCAGAACCAATACCTACGACCTGAATTAAAAATTTGTAAGATAGAGCTAAATCTCAAGCCGTGGTATTCTTGAGCATCTTTTAAAGTAAGTATAACGTTTATCGTATTTTTATTGTATTTTATTGTTTATTTTTGCCGGAGAAAAATCTTCGTTTCATAATTAGACAAACATTCATATTTGATATATTTTTTATTATAAAATAATAATGAACGCAAGTAATTCAAGTCAGAAATACATTAAATTTATATGTATGAATAAATGAATATAATGTATGTGTTTTATGTTATATCATGTCATAAAATATAAATGAGATGCATCTATAAGCTTTATTTAATATACATTAGAATTTAGATTTTATTTAATGCTTGGGATTTATTTTTATTAACTTCGCATCTTAATCAATTTAGGAAATTCAAATAATAAGTTTTTAGAACTAGATATTAGCGAATTTATAGTTTATAATCATAACCATATAATACGTTCAATGAATGGCAGCTTAGACAACACGTATTGCATCCATTTAACACGTAATATTTACTGATTCGATATTTCAGGAAAATGTTAAATAAGAATAGACTATATATGCATGCTGCCTTCGGTAATTAGATTTATATTTAAAATAATCTCTTTAATAATTATATAAATATAGTACGGAATAAATTGTTTTTAATAGCAAAAATGTATTTTAACAATTTAACATTTAACTGTTATAAATCTCTAAATACTAAATAAATCTCATAAATAATTATATTGTACTTCATCGTTTTAACAAAGAAAGACGATATACCGTCATCGATAAATAACAGATACGTTAAAATGATGTTCTTGAAAGAGTACCCTTCGTCTTAATTTTATTGTTTATTTAATTCTGACTCTAAAATAAGCATTCATCCGTATTGTCTAATTTCTAAACATTTCTAAATTGGACATTTCATTTATAGATTTTAAATTAATCATGTCGGTCAATTTAAAAAACTAGTTACTAACGAGATGGTCGTGGTCAATGACCCGCAGCTAGAGGCACTAGTGTCGATGCTACCGGGACGAGGAACGACACGACCCAGGGTCATATTACAGTTAGCAACCATTCAACTAGTGTACTTCGGATGGGATGCTTTCTTTAACGGTTTATTAAATTATAATAGTTTTACGTAAGTAAGTTATTTTATATAATCATATATATACATATTAATATGCTTTTTTTTATTATAGGAATATATATCTTAATAAGGAATATATAAAAATCAGTTGACCTACTTTCTGCATAGCAACCAGTTTCACGCGTTCATGTGTCGATCCATTAACAGTATGTATTTATACATCTTTAATTGATTTAATGCATACTTCAATCTCTTATTAATAAATTTTAAAAATGTTTATTCTTCTGTTTTTTAAACCAAGAATAGTAAGTATAATATTTAATTGATTACGTTTTTTTTTGTTTAGGCGCCTTAACTTCCCTTAAATGACCGTGGAGGACGATCTTAATCCTAATAATTGTTATGATTGATATTGTTGTAAACATATAAATGTAAGAAATAAATGTTGTAAATGTAAGGAATAAATGTTGTAAATTGTTTAATTTTTATTTAACCTTGAACTTAAAACCAGAGAAGTGTTAGTCTTAACCTTGAACCGCTAACTTTCAGCTTAAAAATCAGTGAAGCCTTGACCTTCAGCTTAAAAATCAGTGAAGCCTTCACCTTTAACCGCCAGAAAATCTAGCCTTGAAGGTTGACCTTGGCAGAAAGCAGAAAGTGGTGGAGGTGGTCCCAGAAACCCCATTCTTTCCCTACTGAAAGTTATAAAACTAATGATAAAGGTTACCTTGATTTGTTGTTAACACTTAGAAACAATATATACACTTTTCACTTTATTAATAATATAAACAATTTCAATACAATTTAAACACGTTTGAAGTTTAAAATAACAATGCTACAAACCCCTCTACGTTTGCTGTATTTATAATAGCTCTACAAGCTTGTCTTAACATGAAATCGCGTAGATGTCAAGATATTACACAGGTGTGCGCTGTCGCGCGCCGGACCGAGTCGCGGATGACCTCGAGTCGCGAGCGCGGCCGCCATCTTGGATTTGTGATCTTTTTGCTAAAACGTACCTTCATAAGAAATAACATGGGATTTTGTGCTCGTTCTCTTGTTGCCTATCTACTCTGACTTGTCTCTTTCTTTATTACAATCGATCTTCTTTTGGGTCAGACTCTTCGTTATCTCTCCATCGCGCTTTCTGACTTGAATCTTTTTGCCCCTAATGGTTGTTAACTTCCTTTTTTTTGTGCTTCTTTTGAACAGACCCTCCGTCTTCTAAACCTTCTTGATGTGGTGTCTCAATTTCCTCCAGTACATCAAAGTGACCCTCTGAAAGTTTCCCTAAGAAAAGTAACCTTTTTCTATGGAAGGCAACTTGAACCTGAGGTGTAGTCTGATAGAAGAGGTTGCCTCCACACTTCAAATACAAATGCGAAGATTTGGGTGGCTGCAATAACTTCACACAGCGAGCCATAAGTCCCACCGAGGCCCATCTCTGCCCGGTATTCGGTAGGAGTTAGGTAATTATCACAGCCGGCAGTCGAACTAAGAACCTCAAATTCTTCCCAGTTGTTGTACACGTGGCCTATAATGAGGTCCCTTACCTCATGCACTGTCTAACTGTTAAATACACAGTGTGCAATATCTGTAAATAGACAGTTCCTATTGCCACTCATTGACAATGCGATGGGAGATTTTACCGTCTTCCATTGTCAGTTTCTCCATTGTAAAAATCAAATATTAACATGCGTAACAAAGTCTGCTAAATTCAAATTCGAAGTAACAAACAAAGTTCAGGTGAAAACGAACAATCCAAAATCGAAAACCAAGTTCAAGCCTATTCCGTAAGTAAGTTTCCTAAATGCAAATCCGAAGTTAAAAAAGTTCAAGTTAAAACGGTCGAAATCAACTTGCCCGATATTGCGTCGCCCCTAATATATGAACAGGACAACGCCCTAGCGAGAGAAGTGTCGCCTCGTAGCTCAGGACGTGCTACACAATGAAATTTCTATTTTCCTTAATAATAATATCAATAGGTTCATAACATGTAACATTGTAACTACAATTTAAAATAATCACGTTTGATTAATAATTAGCAATGCCTTTCTTCGTAATTACTAATAAGCCCCAAACTTTTTTTGTTCAAATAAATGCTATAAAAACACATAAGTCGGCCATAATGATTTATTTTTAAATGCCTCCTCATGCGACCCCCTCAGGTTTTTTGGGATTAAAAATATACTCATGCACCCTTTTGGAGTAAAGCTTCTAGTTTTCGAGATATTTTTCGGTGGACATCGGACATCGGGACTGGCTATTATTATATTAGGAGATAGTATGATTATTGTAAAAGTACAATATGATAAACCTATGTCTTAGTCCTGATTTTTTTAACTGTCTGTATATTTTTAATAGACACGAGAGAAAACTAAATTTAGTTTTTATTATTGATAGTAATGATGGCATCATCGACATGTGGTTGGTTGTAACTTTGTAAAACACAATCGCTCCTTTTAGAATTTTAGAAAAGAAACTGAACTCAGATTTTAAAGTAAGTAGACTCAACGGATGTGTGAACGCACACGTCCTGGCAGCAGCGGCCCTCTTTTGGATGACTTTGCGATGTATTTGTCCCGCGGCTGTAAACTTCCAAAAGGCACTCCCCTATTTTTGATTTGGTG
Source organism: Agrypnus murinus (assembly GCA_929113105.1). Lineage (NCBI taxonomy): Eukaryota > Metazoa > Arthropoda > Insecta > Coleoptera > Elateridae > Agrypnus > Agrypnus murinus. The sequence continues at coordinate 251,740,383 of OV816024.1, read as the reverse complement.
TTAGGTGAGCTTCTCTACCTTCTCGTACAGTTTTGATTGTTTTAGTGTGTAACAACCAAAATTTGGCCCACGTTGGACCGTCAATTTGTAGCATCAAAAATCTGTAAACGCAATCGAGCCCCACGTTGGGCGCCAATTTGTAACCTCAAAGTCTATAAGCGAAATAATAATTATAAAATTGTCATACTTACGTTAGCAAAGAAGCTGAAGATTACCACGGTTTGAGATTTAGCTCTATCTTACAGATTTTTGTATTCAGGTCGCAGGTATTGGTTCTGCAGTTATCTTATTTATGAAAAGGAGTAGATATGGGTCTAAACCCATATAGAACTCAAATAAAAACTCTAAAAGGGCGCCATCTGATTATGAAGCTTAATGATGATGTTTAATTAAGCCAGAAAAGATATTAAATTCACTAATCAGAAAATGAATTAAATATATTAGGTTTTGAACAAAAATCTTGGTTATGTTTAGAAAATTTTAAAATAAAAATTGAACAAAACATTCATAATTATATGGTTCCGTTTAGATCCTTGATATAAACTAAAAACATATTCATTGGATGGTAAGAAAATAAAAATAGTCAAAAACATATATAAAAAACAAACAATATAATTTTATTAAACTTAAGATTAGTCATTCAGTAAATAATTATCAACTTACTCCGGAATTATTGAACACAGAACAATTCAAAAAGGTGATTTAAAATTTGTTCAGAATGAAAGAAATATTTAGATTTTAATGAACATAAATTATCCAAAGACTTATTAAGATCCAGAGATTATTCAGATTTATTGAACATAAATTGTTCCAAAATTTATTAAGATGAAGAAATTGTTTAGATAAGAAATCCTTTGAAAAATTTAACAAACAAATATCTATAAATTATTACGGAAGTAAATCGATTTAAATATTACTAAAGTTAATAAATTTGAATTTCACTAGCAGTGACAAACTAAAGTTATATGCTACTACAGAGCTCTCTTCTTATAGAAACTTATAAAATTTACATGTTCAAATAATCCATCAACAAAAATTACAATGATAAATAGTTCTTAAAGTACAGTACCTTAAATCTTATCCAATTAAACCTTTGTTTATTTGCCTTGCAAAGCAAGCCACGCTGGTCAACTAGAAGTTGGAAAAGCCTCTCATAGAAAAACCGTGGTTGATTCTAGATGGTTTTAAATTGTTGTTTAAAGGTAGTAGGTCCAAAGAAATACTTTTTATAATAAAAAATAGTCAATCACCCATATGATTTCACCAACAATCTTTGTTAAGCACAGTTTAAAAAATCCTGTTTCTGTTATTATTTATAGTTTATAATTAACTCACGAAGGATAATAGTAATGTCCTTTAAAACTTAAACAGATTGAACCCAAATAACACTTGCTACTTTTTAAATTCCTCCCGTAAATTGTCTACAGATAAAACGGGAATTTATTATTTAAATTATTGGCCAGTCTACGTGGTTTTTTAGTAACAAAACTGCACTATTTTTATAACGCGAACTGAAAGAAGTAAATGTTCTTAATGATTCCTCACGATAAAACAAACCACAGATGAATATTAACGATACAATATTAGTAAATCTTCTCAAACAAGATTTAATAAAAACTAAACAACTTCGAAAAATTCACTTCACAACAAATAGCAACTAAACTGTATGGGAACTGTATTTAGAAATTGCATTAATTCTAAATAATTAGAAATAAACGGTAGTTCGATAATATCGACCCAAAGTCGACTGACTCTTGTCAAAACGGGATCGGAAGTGTCGCGTCTCAGCATTTCGGCCCCTATTTTAGCGCGAAAAATAACTATATTTTTCTATACAATAAGGAAGTTTTACAGCATTCACGCGTGATTCTCGACCTAACAAACAAAAGTAGGGATCGAAAAATAACGCGGGAACAACCGCGCCACATGTGCCGGCTAGACTTGCGGACGGCGCAATTTTCAAGTTAAATACGCAGAAAAGCCAAGCTGAATTTTGAACACATGTAAATGTCACCTTTCGAACAAAGAGAAAAGTTAATCTTTCACTAATGCATTCCCGGAATACAGACGGAAATATTTTTATAGAGCGGGATGACTTGAATACATTTTATATTTTATCAAGGTCTTTTAATTTTTTCAGCAGCGCAACCATTCCTACGAGGGGACAAACAAAGCTCTAAAAATATTATTTATTACCTCCACGTCCATTAAGTTTATAGAAGTTTGAAAACAATCTTTTGAGATATTCGTTATAAATATGTTTATACAACAAAATTTTAGCTACAAATAAATACAATTTTACAGGACCGAACTTTAAGTTTTTCAGTAAATATACATACAAAATTCACATACTTAAGGCCGATAGAAAATATACCGTTACAAGTGTTGCCATAGTGTTGTTTTGTGTTAGTGTTAACGCCAAGTAAATTAATAGTGTAACCTAGTTTTTCTTTCGAGACACCTAAATAACTGTTTGGGCGGGGTTACTACCATTGTTAATACTTAATAAAGGTGAGTGTCTTCTGAAGAAATCAGTTAATAATATCCTTGGATTTTTAAAGTATTTCGTTTTAATAACGATGTGATTAAGCTCCTTAATTATTTTAAAAAGCTAAATAATAAAAACAAATTAAAAAGCGGAAATTATTGCAAAGTGTGAAGAATCATTCAATGCAAAAAGTCCAGAGTTCAACAACAGCTGTTCTTGTCCCGGCATCTTTAAGGTGTGAAGGTCTTTATTGGTATTGTATAAATGATGACCTATAAGTGTTAGATCATTTATGATTAATGCAAAAAGCGACATTATCGTAAGTCACTTTGTTAATGATTACGTTCGAATTTCAGCGAAAACATTAACGTTTAAAGTTATGCTTTTAACCTACGTAACGATAATATTGTATTTTAGAAAGGGATCCCTAAGTAAGCTTACTATGTAAATCTTTTTAAACTTAACAACAAATAGCTTGTGATCGGTCAGTTCAAAACAACATGTATCCGACTGAATTATTTTTCCAGATTGTAGATATTCGTCGATATTTTTTCTAAAAAAAATAATAATAAACAATTTAGGTGGTGCCCTCTATATTGTTTAATAATTCCTGTGTTCTGTCTGACATTAGTAAGCAATTGTGATTAGAACCCACGATACTCGAACATAATTTGTACACGTAAGTAACTAGTAAGTAAATTTTGTAGAATTGTGGTATGTTACAATAGGCGACCCCAATCGTAGGGCTTTTGTTTTATATGTTTAATTCGTATTTGGTTGATTTTTTGCTGGTTACAATTAAATTAATTGTTAGAAAATTTTTTATGGTTACAGAATTCCAGACTGACGAGGAAAATTACAAAATTTTGATTATACTTCCAGTTGTTAAGAAACGTTCCATAACCCTACTCAATGCTACACATGATAGCTTAGCTTAATTTCTGGATACTATTCAAATTGCACGGTATTCAATATATTAAAACAAAGAAATGACCAAAAAGCTTTAACCATGAGCTAACTCACAACTACACTCAAATGAGCAATGCAGAAAATGCAATTATTTTAACTACGTAACTGCAGATTTTATGAAGTGACACCTGAGGGCTGACGCTTTTTAAATGATTTACGTCATTAAATACGTAACAAAAAAAATGTCGACCCTTTTTTTCAGACCATCCATTTCCTTGATAACAGCCTGTGATTATATCATATCCACCCCAATTTGCTAAATGTAAATATGCAAAACGTAAAGACATTCTAATATTGTAAGTAGTATATTATTAAAAATGTCGTTTTCAGTAAAAATAAGAATTTATCAACCATCACGTGCCTAATTTATTTGAATATGCATTTAAAAATACTACGTAATTATATTTGCGTGTATTCAGATTTATATTTAGATTAGCCACCTGATAGGTCTCACATTAAAAATAATTTAGAAACGGACGATATTTAGAATAAAAAAGTTTCCTCCGTTATGTTGCTCGGTTGTGGTAGTAGGATATGATGTATTTTTTTTAAATTCATTCATAACCATGATTAATAAAGTTTTGTTGTTGAAGATTTTATAAGGTTTTCATTACGTCTGGAGGAATTTATCGATTGTTCAGGAGAACGCTAATAAAATTAAATTCTGGGAAAATGAACAGGGTATGTTGCTTTTTGACGAATTTCTTAAATTGAAAACGTTTGCTAGGTTTGAATTTATAGATCGGAAGGGGTTCGGTATCATTAACTTTAATGGTTGCAATATATGAGATGTCTGTTTCAAATCCATTTAATGTCGATAAACGGACAATATATTTTGTGAAGGAATGTAATGGACTTACGCATACATATATGCGTGTTTGCCTCTACTACAAACCGATACTAAATGTTCCAAATCAAACAAATGGTTCATTGTGAATATATTGAATATTAGTATGCAACGTTATGATTTTTCAATTAAAAAAAACAAACAGACCTAGAAGGTTTCAGAAAATGTATTAATTTTGTATTAATGTATGTATGTATACATGTATGTAAATGTTTTAATTATTAAGTTGTTGCAATATCGCTTTTACGTACAATATGAAAATATTTCTTTAATTCAAAAAATTTGAAAACTTGATTCTCATATAAAAAATCCTAAATTCATAATTTTTAGATGAACTAATTACGTTTATTTTTCACACACAAGCAGAGTGTAAAAACACATAATGGTGCTTCGGCATGGCAGAGGTTATATTAAACCCATTTCTGGATTTAATTTCTCAGATTTCACTTTTCCTTCATGTTCGTCATTTTCAATTCATGTTTCCATTACATGTTAAATAATTTGTTAAAATAAAGTTCCCTTCGTCTGAAGAACGGGCTTAAACCTAGCAAATAAATAAAATTGGTAGACTATACCAATATAAGAAAATTGGTTTTTATATTTGTTTTATTTTTAAGGGTAGACACGTAACATTAGATCGATAGCAATCTGACTCGGTTTAATTACAGTGTGGCCCACAAAATGTCACCCGACTTAATTTTGTGCTTGAAGCTATATTTCTGGGCTATCACCTTCCAGATTGTGCGCACAAGCTAGTCAGTTTCTGGAAATTACGCCAAGTAGAGATGGAAGTTACACTCATTTGATACTTGACATTGACACATTAATTCGTGATAATGTCGGACAGCAAAGGAAGGTTGACCATTGCACAGAAGATGAAAGTTGACGTCTTCGTGTTCACTTTGGGCCTCCTGCACACATACGCAGATTGTCTTGCAAATATAATGTATATGTTACGGTCAAAGAGGTAAGTACGGACAATCACGTAAATGGCCGGGATACAACGTTAATGACCGGCTGTTTTGGACGTTTACGTCAATGGCCGGCCAATGTCGTTAATGTCCAGTTGATTGGTTAAAAACATTGTCTCATATTATTTACTGCGACATTGGCCGAGCCGAATAATGTTACGGACAGTGTTGTAAATCGGCCAATCTCGAGAATTGCATAGAAGCATATTTATCAAATATTTAATAAACTTCAACTAACACATAACCTAACAACTAATCTACAGCGTAATTATTATTAACTGAGCGGCTTTAATTTTTAGTTTAAATATTAAGATGTTTAAAAAATATTATATAACATTATTATATTATTATAATATCGTAACATTTAAATTAAATTAACATTATTGTAATATTTAATTACACGGAAACCTTCCCCTGAATTAATTAATTTATTAATGGTCAAGCCGCAGGTGAGGTTAGGTTAGTGTTGGTTAGAAGTTTTACATTATAAGACTGGGCGATTATTAACGACATTGACCGGTTTACTACATTGACCATAACATTATGTCTTTATTTTCAACACTTCCGACCTTTAGATGGCCATTGACGAAATAGCCGGTCGATGTTATTTTCAGTATTAAAATTAAACATTGTCCGCATTCACTGGATATTTACGTCAATGACCGGCTTTTAACGTCTTTAAGCAACCTAAATGAGCTATGGCAATAATGGTCGGTTGTTAACGACATTGACCAGTTTACCACAATAACCTTAACATATACAAATTTACTACATTTACTACATGTACTACATACATATACTACATTTACAAATCCACGATCCAACCGTGGGGCTCTGTTTTGATGACAATTTAAAGTGTTACAACCTGTGGCCTCCAACTCAAAAGAGGGGGTTTCAGAAAAGGATTTATAGTTCTCTAGGCTACCGCTTGATATTAAAACAATGTTAGATTTATACATGTTATATAGAAACACTGCATCAAAACTTTGTATCAGTTTTTTGAATAAATAGTTTGATTACTAGTCTTTAATATCTTTAGTGATAACTAATTCTAATAACTGTTACATAATCTTTCTTAAATTATGTTGAAATCAAATATAAATATGTAAAAAGTTATATATCTGGGCAGTCGTCTCATTGTTAAATACATTTAACATTTAAAAAGTCAGTTTATACCATAAAAGATAATTTCAATCTGGCGAAATTCCATATTTTTATTGTGACTCCTTTTTAATGCGCATTTAGTAGGATTTCTTATTTAAATTTTACGTCTCGCCAAGAACCTACTTTAGCCTTACGGAAATTGTATTTTATTATTTAAGGAATTATTTCTGGGGGAATAATTTTATCTCAATCCTACTCTGATTCAGTTTGTAAGATGATAAGGATAACTATTATACTGCGGTATTTAACAATTCATATCGCGAAGGGTATACAATACCGTGTTAAGTTACGCATAAAAGCCCCCTCCTGTCATCTATCTGATCAGAGTGCGATAAGTCTTAACATTTCTACTACAGATAATTTTCTTCTAGTTAGTTTTATATATAACATATATGCGAGATATGTCGTATGTGACAAAGCTCAGAGCCAAAATCTTGTTTTATATTTTCAAGATCCTAATCGCCCGTCTCGCAAGTTTTGTTTTGATTATTTAAGTTTAGACAGTGACAAGTTTGGTTTTAAAAATGTTTCTGTTGTTCAGTACCAATTATACCAAGAAACTAGAACTCGTACTAACATAAATCTGTTATTGCTGACAATTTCCGTGGCTAATTTTTCATCAACGTTAAATGGGGTGCACCTGGTTCAAATCAAAACTTGACGAAAGTTAAGTTGGAAAAAAAAAGTAGTTTTAGGAAAACTAAAACAAAACTCACTAACTTATTTGTTCACTTTGTTGCTACATTATTTTTATCCGTCTAAATTTATAAAAAGTTTTCTTCTGATGGTGGTAATAATAATAATAAAAATAATTTCCTGTTTTCTTGGAAAGTTTAATCTTACTGTATACATTTTGCTTAAAAGTTCAACGAGTAATGGTTAAATTACCTATTCACTCAACGACTTCAGAAAACAGTTTAATAACTTTCCCTTTAAAAAGGGGAAATATAATTCCTCCAAGTTTTGTTTTATATCCTCAGAATATAAAAAAGCTTCACGTAAAGATTTCTTGTTTAAGATTTGTCAATACTTTATTTAAAGGGAGGATGATCGAGTGTTTAATAAGTAAAATAATTATGGCATCGTTTACATTAACAATCAATTTTCTGGAATTAATTTGAGCGACGGCTATTATCTGATTTATGATCCCATTGCAGTGAAGTAGAATACATACTGATCGGAAACACAAAGCACTTGATATGCTTTAAAACAGTTCCTAAAAAACGGTTGGTACACCCAACCAACGTTTACTATACACAAATCTTAATCGTAGGCGAAGTAGTAGAGACGAATTATTATATTCCTTCTCTTTATTGCGTTATTTCACTGCCATTTTTTATGAATTCCTTTATATAAATATGTAAATGCCAGCGTTTCGATATGTACACACCGAAATGACACAAGACATATAAAGATTAACATGGGGGAAAACGAATAAGATCAGAGCTTGCTGTGGCTTATTATAATACATCAAATTTAAGAGTGAAGTTTATTGCAAACAAAAGAATAAATTAAATATTGTAATAAAGTCAAAATTTTATTATTACAATAATTGTTGTTTACAGTAGCAATGTAATTTAACAATTATTTTAGAATTAAAGAAAAAGTTGATTATATAGTAACACATATTAGTTTATCTTTTCATGATTCGATATTATTTAATTTATATTGGTACAATCTGAAAATATAATTTGCCAATTATAAAATAATTAATTGGAGCTGTGGGAATTGGTGTTTTTGAGAATAACATTTACATCAATATTGCAAGTAAGGACAACACAGCAAACTCTGATCTTCAACATTAAACTTTTCCCATTTTAATTTATGTATGTCCTGGGTAGCTTCAAGTGGCATCGATGTATACGTTATAGTAGTTATATGTTAGATGCCATGTGTTATTGCTGTTAATTTAAAAAAAACTTTAATAAAACCTAACAAGTCAAAGCATTTGACATTTGAAACACTCTACATTTAACGCTTGAATTTTAACTTAAGTTAGTTACAAGTTACTGTGTAAGCAATATTGATATATAAATTTTTAATACAGTATAATTTGATTCATAAGAAAAGGTAGAGAGACGAGAACATTGACTAACATCACCTATATCCCGGTAGGGATTTTACAGTGCGCTCATATATTTCAACAATATTTATACGTGCATCACGTTAATGCTCATTCATTACCAAAGTATCAACAAAAAAGACGCTTATTAACAATTTGAATAATTATACAAGTAAACAGAAGTATAATTTTTCAATTTTCAAAATTGTTTTATAATGTTCTGAATATCTATCGCAAAAAAGTATTTTATTAGTTTTTTTAGTGGGAAATGTTTTTTAACCGGAGAAGAAAAAGCGGTTACATTCGCTAGAATCTAAGATGCTGCGGTTGTACCACATTGAAGGTGAAAAGTTGGTTAATACTGCAGGAGTTGTTAAAATTGGACCGAAGTGTATTTGTTGAGTTTAAACTATTCGAATTAAGTGAGGATTTTGCTGAGATTTACCGTACCGTTAAAATGTATATGCGGTGTAGTGTGCTTTGAAATTTTCAAATCCATTCTGCGGCGATTGTTTAAAATCTCTTGAAGCTAAAAATAATCATGAAACAAATTAAACAAACTCTTACCATACTGTTGGACGATTATTAATTCTTATTATTAGATTAATCGTGTTAAATTATCGATTATTAAAGTTTAAAAAGTGGTTGGAGTTAAACAATCCAAGTGAGAGCCGATTACGTATCGAGTTAGAACTTATCTGATCCATTTTAGTTGTGATAATTCAATTGCAAGATTATGTTAAATTTAAACAGTTTAATCCAGGTGTCAAATTTAATAAATCCAATTACCGAACATTGCTAAAATGAATTTAAAATTAATTATGTTCTGTTTTTTATACTACAAGTGGATTATTTTTCTGATTTGGAAAACCACAGATACAGAACAAGATTCTTTCAAGGAAGCAACACAATTCCAACTGCACCAGGAAAGTTTAGGTTTGGTCATTTACGTGTGCACAACAATTTAAAAAGTTTTTTAGGTGAGCGAACGAAGTTCTTGTTCAAACTGTCAACTAAATAAACAAAAGATTTACATATCACCTGAGTTCTAGACTAGCTTTTTTGCAGCTCAGTGTTGAATTAGATTTTTTTTTCTAATTGCTATGTTCATGAAAGTACTTTACTACTGAATTGTTGCTGTATAAACTTCATAAGATAGTTATTTTGCAAAATGCTTATAATATGTCAAAGCTCAACAATATTTCTGTAACCGTCAATTATGTCATAGATAATGTCAATAACTAATTTCTTTAAACAAATAGATTATTAGATGATTTATGGAATTCAATGGATTAATATTCCCCTTTCTTATTTATTAATAGAAATTGTTTGCAAATCTTTTGTTACAAATGCAGGCTATGTTCTTATGTTCGAATATTTTGATAACAAGTGTTTTAATAACAAGTTTATAAAAAATAACGTTGTGATGTTTGGACATCAAATTGTTTGCGGGGGATAGTTGAAAGACTTTTATAATAAATTTTCTTTGCATTATATTGATTTGATTTAAACAATTAATCGATTTCACTCTTTCCAAATGGGGAGTAGATATGAATGCAGCATAATTTAAATTACGATAATGTACATACAATTTGGTGGTGCCTAATTAATCTTTTTATTGAAGTAATTCCTGCTCCTTAAATCTAAAATAGGTAAGCTTTTCAATTAACACATGTCATTTTTAATTTATTAAGCTTTTGTGCTACTCGAACATGAATAAGTATTAATGTCTTAAAAATATGTAATGTATACATTTTTATTGGTAAAATTATTTCAGTCATCTAAAACTGTGATTTTCCCATATAGTGGGAATCACATGTGTAACCTAAAATCTCCTTCTTAAGAGGCTTTCCCCGTTGTTCCTCTTATTATCTGGGTTTGTCATTCCTAATTTGGACATGCTTTCGACCAGAAATTTTTATTACCTATTGCATATTTGGCAATACTTAGACTTGGGGTTCTTTTTTAGCACTTTCTAAAAGAATATCATTCCTTTTTACCAATTTGGCTGTAATTTGTTTTCGAGCATGTAGATGTGTGCATTCTATTCACTTGTGAAGTTTTAAATAAAATTTTCTTTTTTGAGGTTTTTAAGTGTGTGGAAACTTAAATATTTGCTGTGAATTTGGTTGATTTTTGGTTTCACGTACATAAATGGACTTACTCACTTACGTACATACACAGAAAGTTCAATTCGGTTGGGATCTAATCGCTGCGTTTCAAAGTATCCTTCTAAAGTAAAACTTATTTTATTGGATTTATTTCTACCAATTCCTTGTTTGTGTGGGAAAATTATACATAAACCACAAGAGGCATTTTGCAGATCTCCGGGCGTCTATTTTTAAAGTCGAAACCATCTATTTCGGTATGTCTTATTTTATGGTGATAACCTTTTAATTAATTGCAAAATTCTCTTTTAGGCTTCTTCGTTACCCTCACTCTAAGTCTTTCTCTGGAAATGTAGGGTTTTATCTATTACCACTTTGAAACGCATTACTGCATCAATCTCAAACAATAGGTGTTTTTAACAAGTCTAAGAAACTCCAGAAAAAAGACTTCACTTCATCCTTCTATACACGAAACAATCTTACAAAATCTCTTTAGAAAATCTTTTCTCTAATTTTTAGGTCATGCATTAAATATTCAAACTTTGTTGTCATATTTGATTTGAGTATAATTGTGCTTTTACACAGTTGCAAGATTTAATTTAAAGCTGTGTTCTCTGCAGAAATCGTACGCGTAAGTACCTGCGTTTTTGGAAAATAGATTTATTTGGTTGATACTGTTTGATTTTAGTAATTTAAGAACTGTTTAATTATTGTTATAAAATACCCATTTATTTGATTTCAATTTAATTGAATGAATGATTTAATAGATCTATTTTAGAAATATAAGAACTGAAACATTATTGTTTATATTGATTTACTATTAAGTGATATTTATCTGAGTAGTTATTTGCATTCTGATTCTGTACTAACTTTTATAATTTGAACTTGATCCTTTGATATAATGTATAAAATTTTTCATTTGTAATGTTAATTGTAAGTTGTAATGAATTTTTGATTGTCTGATTTTGTTGAGTATTACTTTATTATTGGTTTATCTTTGTTACTGAATCAATATCTGAAATATAATAAAAATAAAAAGATTAATTAAAAGTTCTACAAGTTTTATTAAATTATAACCTGACAATTGTTTTAACGTTAAATATGTCGTTATCAAAGACAGATAAGATTGATAAACAAACACGTTGTTAAGGATACATACAGAAAATAGGTAAACCGAGTTACAAAAACAACAACTCAAACGCCAAATGCAGGATTTAATGAGTTGATCTTGTGTTCTGTCTTCAGCATTGAATAAAAATGAAAAAGTAAAAAAGTGTTGGTATTAGTTTTATGTTTGTGTTGTGTTTATGTTATTTTATAGGTTCTATTGGTTTCAATCAGGAAGATCCCGTTATAACTAGAATTGTATGCTTGGTAACATTAGACAAAAAAAAGATCAAATCTCTATTAGGACAGTTTCGAATATTGTATCATGTGAATCTAAATTTATGTCTTTAACAGCCCGGTTTTATTTAAAGGTGATAAACTTGCAAATCCTAATTTACTGGTTCGTTGGGGTTGCTGATAATCGCATGCAATATGCAGCGCCAACTGGCCAACTCTCAAAGGCTTAAACTGTGTTTAATACAGGTTTTACCTCTCTAAAACGCTACCGAGATACAAAATTTACTTACTATTAACTCGCCGAAATTTAATTTAAATCCTTTTAAAATTTATGTTGTACTTGCTAAACACAAACCTGCAATAGTAGGTAGTACATTATTTTCGGTCGAGCAACAAGCGAATAAATTAAAAAATACAAGCCATTATGAAATGATTTGTAATTGTAAATTACAACATAATTTAAATCAAGATAAAATTATTATTGTTCAAGAACAGACTTGACAGCGACGTGATAAACGGAATGAGATTTTGCAATAAGGTTCTTGCAATGTTAGGCTATTGAAAATTTAATCACGTTTCACGCAGCGCATTTTCATCTATCAGGGTTGGTTAATGAACAATACAGGAGCTTCCAGCTAATGAAATGTACAACCGCCTCGCTACCAGCGTTTAGTTTGGTTGTTGAGGTATTTTCATGGAAAAGTGCTCAATGCATATTTTCAACTTTAAAAATTTTGTTTTAATGTCGGTGAAAAATTCAATAATGAAAAAGATTTTGGCTTTAATTGAAATTTTTATTAGCTCAATCCTTCGGTAATCATATTATCAGTATTGAACGTTATAGTACCTGTAATATAATACTTTTATTACCAATAAATTTTTATGCACTCTCTTTATATGACCGTATAAAGAGGAGAAAATGAGAAGATATGACGGTTATTGAGTATAAAAAAGTAAAACCGTCATTTCAGATTTTCCCCTCAAAAATATATACGTACCATGTAGTATTACAGTAAAAGGAATTTTAATATTGTTATGAATATCGACATCACATCAATTTCGACAAACTTCTTAAAACATACTTTTCGAGAAACTTTTTGACACTTAGAATGCTCGAAATCGAAATAAAACAACAGTTGGAGCCGAACGGTGGGTATTATATTTTATGAATAACTGAAAACTTTTCATAAAATTTTTATGTTATAATATACAGAAACAAAAATAATGAAAGTGGAATTTATTAACCGATTTAAGTTAATTTCAAGTTATTCTTGAAAGCACACTTTATAATCGGGTCAGTTGCGCTTGTTGTGGATTTATTATGCATTCGCCGATACGCAAATGAAAAAGCAATTTTTACTTAAAGGCATTTTTTATTATGCATGCGTAGTGCACGTATACCGTATACAACCGCACGTAATAAGCGAACGATTCATTCAATTTCCATTTTGGACTAACTGTAAGCGATGTAACATCTGGTGTATTCGTACAGTGACGAAATATAACGTATAATAATATACACAACAAACTTTATTCAACGTTTAATTTCTGACAGTCGACTTTTATTACCTGCGTTACACGTTACGTATGTACATCAACCAGACTTAACCAAGAACGTTATAGTTGGTTTAAATATAATACACGTTGTGTATCACCTTGAGGATTATTGGCAATTCAGAAAAATCTTTTTTGATGCCTTCCTTGTGCGAATTGTGGTTTAAACCATGCACAGTTTGTAGATAAGGTTTCTCCATATTAATATTTTTTTTATTAGGTAATTAATTTAATCTTGCTCGATTAAAGGTTTTTTCTTTCGAGTTTAACCTAACTGGATCTGCTTCAAGTCAAATTAACCATTTTCACCATGGAGCTAGATAGAACATAATATGTACCTATATAAGCGAATCCAAGAAACCTAATTTAAGAGATTGTTGAAACGAGTTATGCAACTGACTAAATAATATCTTGTTTCAATAACCGTTCAAGATTTTGTAATTTGTTAAAGTGACAGTCTTCAATTTATTTTATGCTTTGTCGTGGAAATAAAATTAATGTACTTTGTTTATAAGAATTAAAGTTTACAAGAAAGTGGAATTAATTTAGTTTCAGAAAATCCAAGGTCAAAAACGAATATTTTCCAGAAAATTAATTTTAAAAGTTTGGATCATTCTGTCCTAATTACGGAAGATAATCTTTCCAGTTGACTTTTCTGCAACTAAAAGATAAATGCAATGGAAGTTTGTTTTTATTATTTTACGGTTGAATGACACTATAAGAAAATTTATACTTTTTTGTATAATTTTTTTGGGATAGAAACCTCTTATGCATTTTTGTGATGTATCCATCTTCATCTTTCGCTACATAAACCAACGTACATTTAACTGAATCATGTCCTGTATTTCTATTACATTTTATGGCTGCTCCATCGACTTTATTTAAAGAACCATTTGTTACTTTTTTATAATTTTTATGTGAAATAAATGTATAAAAATTAGCTTTGTATGGTTTTATTAAACTATTTTGTCTTTGTTTTAAATTATAAATGGGATGCTTTTTGGAACATTTCCTCGTTTTTTAATTTAGAAGTAACCGCTTCAGACTTTGTTGTTAAATTTTGGAGAATTAAGAATAATTGTCGCTTGTAGAACTTGATTAGCTCGACAAGCTTGAAATTGACAGACTAACATAAGTATAAAAGATATAAACAAATCTTCCATTACATTCTGCACCCTGAAGGTGCGTCAGTATGCAAAGAGGACATGCATCATCGATTTTGGTGAAGGTGATCAAGACAGTAATCGCGTTATCACCAAGGACTATAGTTCTTTGAGTATTTTATTAGAGCTACCAGACCAAAACAGCACACACAGCTGTTATATATTTTCTCAGATAAAGTCACGCTGCCCAATGTAACAGGCCTCATCTGAAAGAATGTCAGCTCTATTTTATAGTGACAAGCAGGCCAGGTCAGATTTCAAGATAACACTAAATTTTAAAAGATGAGATTGATATCTTTCTGAATGAATTTTAGGTGCTAGGATATTATAAAAATTTTTCATCCACTTTAGTTTAGATCCCTGATGTCACGTGATGTCAATCCTAACCATCAATAAGAGAAAGATTGAAATTCCTTAAAATCTGATTAACTATATCTTTTTCGACCTAGGATTTTCTAATCGTCTATATAACGTCTCCATGGTCTTCATATACAATATTATCCCTTCACTGGAACCCTGTGTTCTATTTCGAATTTCATTAACTAATTTTGAGGCTCTAATAAGTAACCTTTAAAGGAAGAACAAGAGAATTCTGCTCATGGTTAAGTTGAGTCATACAAAAAAATCATCATAAGGATCAGAAATTAAGTCATATATTCTGAAGTATTTAATTACGTACGCCACGTTTGGAGCCAAAACGTGATGTTGATCAAGCTTCGGACAAAAATAAAAAAAGTAAAATTGATTTAGGTACACTTTTGACATTGACATGAACACAAGACAACAAAAGTCAAACTCTCTTTACAGATGTATTAGAGAAGGGACTGTTGTAAATGCACAACTAGAATGTTTAAATTAATTATTTGATAAAGTAACTCAAACGTGAGATTTTTTAAGACGAAAACAATAGAAAGATATATTACCTGCAGAATTAACACAAACTTTAGCAAGGAGACAGATTTCTACATATTTCTGGATAAAATTTCTATTAAAGTTTTTATCAAACAGAAAATCATAACATTTATCAGATACAGACAGTTCGAAAACAGAAATAGAAATGCCAGGGAGAAGCTAACATTAAAAGGGATTTAAATTACAAATTAGTTTTATCATAACCGTTTCTGACGCGCGTTGATACAATATGACGTTTGCACGTTAAAACTCTATCAAGAATGCTAAGATAGTTAGTCAATTCACATCGTATTGTGGAAAATACACAAACATCAAAGCCAAATAGCTTCTGGTACATATCTGTCATCGCCACAAATGCTCGGGGTTATAAAATAGTGGCAGAGCCAGTATCAAGTCTAACATACACATCACTTCACACTCAGATCTTGCAGCGTTATCTGGCTCAAGACAGTTGTTGTCGTTTTGTTGCTAACTTTCAATAATAGATATTTAAGATACAAGTATAAAAAGTCATTCTTTATTGCGCGAACGGTTTAAGACACGAGCGAGTGTTTTAAAAGACGTGAGTGCCATGAATAGACTTTTTATACGCGTATCTGACAACGTTTTCGCTACAATCATAACATTTTACTTGAAAGTTAAAAGAGTATTCATTTTAATTAATAGTTTTTAAAATTTGTGACTTATGTCATGTATATCAGCGTGCTCTGATTTTTACGTGCTAAGTTGTTTAGCAACCAGTTTGTAAAATATTAATAAATCATTTATCATACATCTTTTGTTTATATTAGCGTGTAATAATAATTTTATAACACTAACGCAATAATCGTTAACTTTTTATACGAAAATCAGTGTAATGTATTAAGGGCATAAAGAAGCTTTTATGGCCAGAAGCGTTATTTCTAGCCCGAGGCGTCAGCCGAGGGTTAGGAAAAGGCTGTAGGGCCATAAAAGCAAGTTATGCTCGAAATGCATACACTATTTTATGCACAGATTGTTTTTATCTCAAATCTATTATTGTGTAAAAAATATAATTAAATGAGTACGTAGGTTACATCAAGCCGCTGTACGTATACTTATGTGCATATATACGAAGTACGTTACTATAGTTACTATCTAAAATACTTAATTTCAGCTTATTTTCATTGGTGATAAGTTTACAAATTATATTAAGAACCAATCAAGTTCTACAAATACAGCTCTGACATTTAATTGACGTTTCATTATTGCCCGTCGGATCATAAAGAGGCCCTTGGGGCATAAAGAGACAGTTATGTTTAGATAAATCTAGCAATAATAGTCTAATTATAATGCATCTGTGCATAAATAAATTTTTTACATCACTTCCTGAGAAAAGTAGAGCTCAAGTAAAATACATATATTCAGGTACAGACCATTCGGGACGAATAAGCTTATGATGCAATTGTTATGTACAGTGTTAACGGATGTGAGGTCGCGTTTGGTAAACCTGAAATGCTGTGCGTCTTTAAAATATTTAAGAGGGCGATCATTCTGTGGAGTTGGGAAGAAATGGACTGTATCTCCCAGTCTCTACCTGGCAAGCTATAATCATTCGCCCATCGACTATAAATATTTATCAAAAACAGCTACTAAGAAATTTAGTATTTAAAATATTAAAGATGACGTTTACGACGCTACAGGAATCAATATGTGGACTTGGGAAGAAATGGACTGTACATCCCAGTCTCTGCTTGTCAAGCTAGAATCATTCGCCCATCGACTATAAATATGAATCAAAAACAGCTATTAAAAAATTTAGTCTTTAAATTACTAAAAAGGACGTTCAGTTACAGGAATCAATCTGTGGACTTGGAAAAAAATGGACTGTATATCCCAGTTTCTACTTGGCAAGCTAAAATCATTCACCCATCGACTATAAATATTAATCAAAAACATCTACTAAGAAATTTAGTCTTTAAAATATTGAAGAGAACGTTCAGCTACAGGAATCATTCTATGAACTTTCACATTTTGAGCCGCAGCATCTACCACATTGCAATAACGCTTTGGAAAAACACATTCCCCGCAAAGATTATGAAGCAACAACCTCAAGAAGACATCTGGAACAAGACCATCGCACACAGGATATAGATGGAAGCTCGTAATCATCCAAGATCAATTCAATCGACGTATAAGAAGACTTTTTTTTCTAGTGTCATGTCTATTAAGTACGATTTGCATCGCTTCAAGGAGCTCCATAAGACAACCAGTACCATACTCGAATCTGATGAAAAGTGATTAACTGAAAGTTCCAATAACTTCCATATTTCAGTTAATGTACCTGCGATAAAGATTAGATGATACTTGCATATCGGCAATGCATACTGGTAATAACGAGCAGGTTATATCACATCAAAGTTGTTATTCCAACAGCCCGCGTATACAACAAGGTCACACACGACGGCTTACAATATTTGCGAGAGTACACCTACTGGTTGTTATTATACTGTGGTACAATCAAGGGTACTTTGTTACTTTCGAAGTTTAGCTATCTGTGCTTAGAAGTGCGGGAGATAACTGACGCTACTTATAACTTTGCTGCTCTTCCCTTTCGCTAATTGTGGTTAAAATTAAAACAAATTATTGTCCGATACATCAAAGAGTAACGATGTTTACACATTTTGTAACTTATTTGAACAAAAAATTTCATATAAACGAAAAATGCTGATAATTCTCATTCCCCCAAAAATATAATTTTTTTGCAAAGATATAAAAGAACAAACAAAATTAAAATCATATACACAGAACATGTCTGCGTATTTCTTTTTTATATGTTTTAGGCTTCGTGTTGATACGTTCTCACATAACTATGAAGTGCAAAAAACGTACCCATTTACCTTTTAACTTTTTCCCGTTTAAATTGTAAGCAGAAAAGTACAAAAAAAACTTTCGCTAACTTTTTCACTTTTTAACCCTTACTTCGGGAATCACCATAATTTCCATACTTTCATCCTGAACATCATTAATCTTAGTCGGCTGTCCAACCTAGCTGAAAAATCGGGGAATTCTATTTTTACAGAAATCTTTCTGTTTTCGGTTTTTTATTACTTACAAGATTTTGATCTATGTATTCGCGGGAAAAGATTTAAATTCCTATTATTTTATCCGTTCACTCAAATTTCACGTGTTCCTGAAGTGGGATTTGATGGTTATATAGCTTTTCTTTCGATTGTGTCTATATTTAAAATAGTGTATAGGGAATGTCACGGTCTTTCTTTTATTACTTTTCAAAAATTGACCTTCTGGTTAAATAAACATGAAAGTCACATACTTACTTACAAAAGGAAATTAAATAAATCATCGTGAAAAAAGAATGAAAGAAGATTCTTGTTATCCTGTTCCCTTTATGTTATCAGAAGTAAATGTGTCACTAAATTTGGCATTTAATTATAAATTCTAAAAAACGCCCTCGTTTTTTACTTTGAAGAATAGAAAGCAATTATAAAAATAGGACAATGACAACCTTGAAATATTTAAAGCTTGCCCTTAAAAACTGCTTCATAATAAATTAGGGCAATCGATAAGGAGAACAGTGTACGTACAACCACCTCGTATTTCATATCTCTCTGTACGGACGTTAATTTTGCTTCAAATTTGTTAAAAGTCGTGTTAAAGAAAAATGGCACCAGATACAAAAACAACTACTGGAAAAACCTGCTTTATTATATTGTGTAAACTAATTGGGTCACTTCGCTGAAGTAATATAGGGTTCATGTAGATACTATATCAGTGGACGACACGGTGCTTCTTCAGTCTCTAATGCTATGTCACTGCAAATGGAAAATTCAAGTGAAACTATCAATTTTATTGATGACCCTCGATAGAAATTGACAAATTCCCAGATTATTGAATGGAGGTGCTTTTAAATTTGATGTCGAATAAACATACTAAATTTGATGGGAGGTGTTTTTATTTTTGATAAATACGAGTAGGAATTTCAGCAGGAAATAATAATTACGTTTCATGAACTTGTGTGCAAATGGTTTTAGATAAAAAGCGATTAATTATGAGTATACTTGTATATTGGAGAGCCACAATATTAATTTCTACATTAACAACAACCCAAGACAAATAGCAAATGCAATCGTGTTAAAATTAAAATTAATTTAATTAATTCATTAATGGAATTAATAAACCTAAAAGAATTAATTAATTGTTTTGATTTTATTTCATGATTATGGAATTTCAGAAAGTAAGCCTGAGAAAACCATATAAAAACTAAATATCTAAAGTTTGTCTAATTTGAACTTGAATTTAGTGCACTTTTAATAAACAACTAACGGATGTCTAAAAAAATAAAATAGATGTATTGTATAACTTTAGTTTAGTTTTCTAATTTTTAAGGGTCTACAGCACAACGAATTTATGATCCCTAAAATGCTTTTCACTCTATACTTCCCATTTAGTTGTTTCTTAAAATTCTTACACCCTACTTGAACCAAAACAAAGAGGAGAGTCTATTCTATCCCAGTGGTTTCTCGGATTTTAGGAAAAAGTATTTTTAATGAAAAAAGGTATACAAAAACCAGAACAAAAGATTGATTTTTAAAAATCCTCAAATATTAACTAAAAGAAATTCTGAAAAAGTCAATAACTATAAAATTAAGTGATAATTTTATGTAATTATTTTTTTACAAATATTACTTTTATAAAAAAATGTTTATTTACAAATGTGTTAAATATTTATAAAAAAAAGATTTTACCCAATTTGGGATTAGAACTCTCGTTTTGGAATTCGAGATCTAACGCTCCCTCCATTCGGCTATGGTGGCTGTCATACATTTCGTTTTTAATGCATCTCCATTTACCATATTTCTTGGTTGTTTCCTTTTTATTATTAATTACTTTTTAACAATATTACTAATTATTAATCAACAATTAATATTAATTCATTTACGCATGTGCATGAATTAAATAATATGCTCTCAATGTAGAATTTGCTTTCAAAACCTAAATTTCCTTGGAATTTTATAACGAAGAGGGGAAATGAGTACGAAAGAAATACATGATTCCCACTACTTAATCTGGGCGTGTAATTTTAGCAAACGAATCCACCCACATTACTAAAGATTATTTGGAGGTTATGTCTAAAACGATGAATGCTCCTCTGCATACTGTAGGTCCTTAAAATTTTATCTTAAATCAAAAAGAAATATTTAGCAAAAAATAGAAAACGTTTACTACTTATTTCAGTCAATGTTTTCTTGCTGGTTTTTAGATTTTTATAAAATAGTTAAAATCAATATCTAAATCAGTAAAACTAGTAAGCAAAATACAAGATTTATTAAACTATAATTTTACTACAATTTTCTTCGAGAATATTCATCTCCATGAATTATTTATTAATAAGTGAACTAATAAGTGAAATAAGTTATTTATATCTTATAAAAAATAGAATAGATTTACTTACGTTTAATAGCTCAATTGCTCATCATCATCATATTATCATTATATCAATTATCAATCACATAAGCGTATAAATGCCTATTTTATCCACAGTATTCGAGAAACCCTTGAACGTATTGAAGAAACGACTGCAACCAATTAAAAACTTAATCCCCCAACCATCAGTTCGGTTTCGTAAAATACATAGAACCGAGCAAGTGCACCGAATCATTAAAGAAATAACTCAAGACCATAAAACCAAACGATACTGCTAAGCGATGTTTCTCGAATACGGCAAGCTTTCAACTAAGTCTGCCACAAAAGGCTAAGTTACAAAATGGTATCATTAATACCGCATCAATTTTATGGTATTCTAACGTCCTTCCTAACTGATGAGAAACTACTCTGACTTGTTTTCAATATCATTTGGTGTATCACAGGGAAGTGTGCTAGGACCAACACTTTATCATGTTTACCCCGCAGATTTACCAACTTCTGAATCAACTCTTACAGTCACATTTGCGGACGATACAGCTGTCTTAGCATCGCACACAAGCCTCATCTCTGCTACACAGAATCTGCAAATCCTCTACATAATATCGAAATCTGGCAACAAAAATGGAAAATTAAAGCGAACGCAGAAATACCAGTCCATATCACATTTATCCTGAGAAGAAGTAACTCCAGTGACGCTTAACGGCCAGCAAACACCTCAAGTGGATGAGGCTAAATACCTTGGTCTTCACCTAAATAAAATAATCACATGAAACAAAAACAAAACATATTCAGCAAGCGCAAGCAAAATTTAGAGAAATGTGCTGGATTTTAGGAAGACAATCACGGATGTCTTTAGAAAGTAAATTGCTTTTATATAAACCACGTTGAAACCGATCTGGACGTACGGGATACAATCAGCAACTAAAAATCCTCCAAAGATTTCAAAATAAAGTGTTTCATGATAGATGCAGTTAATGCACCATGGTACATGCTTAATGCACTAATTCACAGTGGCCTACAAGATATGTTAGTGCGCGATGAAATTAAAAAATTTAGTGTCATTAGTCAAATTTAGACTCATCACTCACGTGATGTCACGTGCGTCCCAATGACCTGGCAACGACACTGCTAGACGGTGAATGTGAAATTCGACGATTAAAAAGGTTCAAACCATCAGATGCATTCAATAATATAGAAAATGTTAACTGTTGTAGAATGTTCCCATTCATAATAGCGACCCTGAATATTTTTAATGTTTTATAGTTTATAATTCTAAAATTGGTTGTTAAATTTCAATCAAAAACCTCCTACATCAAAATATTTCGCCCACCTCATTTTTTTGATTCTACTTTTATTTTGTTTTACTTTGATGAAAAGTTCCTCTTTTATTTTAAATTACAAAGTTTTCTTTTCCATCCGTACCTACCTTAAGTTTTCGACGGTAAAATTATATTAACCACAAATTGCTTATATATATACAAATTCAGATTTTAAATTATAATTAGAAAATTATGAAGTTAACTTCCGTTAAAACGACTGTTATATTTCACGTTACTGCACTTGATGAGAATCTGAGAGACTACTTCCTTAACCAGATTTTAAAAATAGCCCGTTTTGTGTGCTTTGAAATTTAAATTAGAAGCTGAGATTTTCTCATATGCCTTGAGAAAGTGGATTATGTTAAGAAGTTTCTAAATAAAATGAAGGCTTAGAAGGATTAATGGAGATACATAATTGAACTTCTTTAATAATGAATGAGGAAATATTTCTGGATTTAAAATTTAAGAAGTTTAGTAAATTTCTGAAGTTTTGTTATGCAGTATTTGTCCTATTATGAATTGATAAGTAACAAAAAATAATTGATAAAAATACGTTAAATATCACGAATGTAATAAATTTAATACTGCGATGTTAATTCCAATATTTAATAGAAGCTACAATAAATTTTGTCATTTCATATAGTATAAACGAAACGTTGGAACGCAATTATGTGTTATAAACTAAACAGTGGAAAATGAAGGGTAAATGCAATTTTGTTTAGATAGGGCTTGCTATAAAAAAGTCAACAGTCACTGTCAAAGTCCATTACAAATATCATCATTATTATGCTCTTGTTTAATATGTTCTGTAAGTTGACACGAGTCAATTTGCAACTGGCCCTTACTGCACTATGCATTTTCCTACAATTAATATACAGTGTCTGTCATAAAGTTTGATCCATATGCGAATTTTTGTTAATATTCTGTTTGGAAAAGTTTAAAGCGTTTTTAATAATTTCAAAATAATCAGTTGCCGTGGTGTATCAAAAAATGTTAAAAAACAAAATCTTCTTTATGTCAGAACATCTCGTTCAAGCTCGGTATATGACGTAAAATGTCATTAGAAACATTTTTCTTAATAAAATGTATCTACATTTTAATGTAACGAAGTTGCAAAATTTTAATTAATTATTATGAGTAAAAGAGTGAATATAACTATCAGCTATGCAACCTCAAACCGCTCAGATAAGCGGCCGACTGTAGCGAGAGCACGCGTCCCTTCCCTAACCGATATTTGGCGTGCGCCGCTCCATTTCACTCCTACCATTTCCCCCATGCTCCAAGAACACCTATATAAAGAGCTGCGGTCGTCCGATTTATTCAGTCCGCGTTCAGGACTCCAAACAGGACCAGCCAGCCCAGTAGACCGGACCGACCCGGGGAATACAAGAGTAAGTCCTCTTGCCGACTTTCCGATACCTGCTTCCACCCGCTTGTCCGTACCCTTTACCCTTTCTGAGACCTCGCTGTGGATTGCCTGGGGGGTCTCATCCTAAATCCGCCCTCATGTTCGAGACCGCGCTGTGTGTATGCCTGGGGGTTTCATCCTAAATCAACCCTCTTGTCCGTACCTTACCCGAGACCTAGCTGTGTGTATGCCTGGGGGTCTCATCCTAAATCCGCCCTTTTGGCCGTACCTTACCCGAGACCTCGCTGTGTGTATGCCTGGGGGTCTCATCCTAAATTCGCCCTCTTACCCGAGACCTCGCTGTGCGTATGCCTGGGGGTCTCATTTGAACTTCAACCATACCGCAATCCCTAGCCTTTACCCCCCCCCCGTTCACCGACCTTACCATACCCGCACGCTGTATTGCACCCCGCTTGCTGTGGCTATTGTAGGTAACCGTAGATATCCGTATGTTTATTTTAGTTATAGAGATTGAAGCTTACTGGAGGGTTGGAGCTTTCGTAGCAATAAATTTTGTTTGGTCTAACAATTGTCTGTTTTATTTGCTAGCATTAACACCCTTCCAATTTGTGAAAGCTTTAGGGACAGGTGCAGTGATCCAGACTGGGCCGACCTCAGCAACCCCAGCAGTTCCCTAGAGTATCCTTTCTCCACTAGCAGTTGCCCGGATCCGTGGAGCATACCACGTTAAAATAACTGGCGCCCGAGAGTACCGCCGACCACCGAAAACCACATAAGCGACACTACGTAAGCGGACCCCTTACAAATTTAGCGTCCGAGTAGAGACGTATACCGAAACACCCCAGCGGCACACCAAACCGCATTACATTAACAAATAAGGTCATTTTTATCGATTTAAAAAAACAATAATTTGACTGATACCTAATGCAAGTATTTTTACAAGCAGAAGTAATTGCCCCACAAAGTATTTTTCTAAGCAGAATATTAAAAAAAATTTCATATGAATCAAACTTTATGGCAGACACTGTATTATTAACTTGTCAATTAAATGTAAACTTTTTTTATCGAGCTACTGGAGCATTTTGTCAATAATATGTATACTCAGCTTGTACAGGTGAAGCACGCACACGTTATAAATAAAAGTTACAAACATAGAACTCTACGACATATGTTTTTAGTAGTATCGTTAAATTTTTACACATTTTAATTACTGACTGAGTTATTGTTAGCCGATATAACACTTTATATCCTTAATTTTATTACAGGTGAATCAGTTTCCATCGTACCAGTACTGTAGTTTAATTGATAAATATAGTTTCGAAATGAAAAATATTAAATTTAAATAAAACAGAACATAGTGTAAATTCCATTGTGAGATATTGAGGTGATATTTTATAAAAAATATCATATGCAATGAAATTTAATAAATAAAAAAAAATATAACCCCAATATTTTTTTCTTTTTCCCAATGAACTGACTCAGGTTTAAATTCGATAGAACATGAGATAAATGAAATAATAAAATCTTATTGATTCTTATACCTGGAAGAAAAGAACTTACTACCAAAACACTTGGATTTCCGCAACTGGATAACAGCGAACTAAACACTATATCTGAGAAGAAAAAGAAATGGATGCTTGCATACACATCATATAAACACATAGATAAATTGAAAACACAGTATTTATTTTTATTAATGATAATTAAGAAATCAAATTAAAAAAAAAGTAAAAAAAATATTTAAACAAAACAGTAAAAAGTATAGGAAAATCTTCCTTGAGCTTGCTCAAATGTGTAAATTATTTGTTATCAATCTGACATGGGGGTTATAACTGTTCTCCATTTGAGCAAACTGACATCAATTAAAGTTAACAGTTAAAAATATTTACAATTGCTAAAGTAAGTTTATCTAATCACAATTAAATTTTTATAAACAAATTTAAATTGTTTATTTGGTAAAACTTTGTTATTGAAAAACTTTTAAAATAAGAAAAATAAATTCTGAATTTCTTAAGATTATCTTTATGATTTTGTTATATGAAAAATTTAACCAAATCCTTTTATTTTGACCAACCTTGTATATAAAGTACGTCGTAATCCACTATTTCACACAGCTGATTTTTAGAATGAAAATACGTCGATTATCCAAATCAATAATGGAAACAAAAATCTTCTTGAATTTATTTTACTAAATAAATCGTTTACAATTCCATATAATTGTTGAAGAACAAAAATAAATCTTATTTGATTTAAATATTCAGGTAACTATTTATTGCACTTTGTGAAATTTTCGTTTGTTGACAAACAGACATATGGTTATGACTTAACCTTACTTTGTTCTAGCAAATTCTTGTATGAGTCGACGTGGTTTCAACCAAAGCGTTTTATCTTTGAATGAACTTGTTAATTTTTCTTGGCCTTTTTATATATTTTAGCAAAACAATTGACAACTATAACAAATTAAAAAAAAATCTACACGCTACGATTATGACGTCATTATCAAAAAACAGATGTTTGTAATTAACACTAATCTTAAATCTAAAAAGATAGAAATGTAGCTGGCAAAATAACGACTAAAACAACTTCAGACACTTATAGTCTAAAATTAATCATCACTCAGAAAATTAGCAAAAACGATTGACGATGAAAAATCACATTAAAACTTAATTACATAGATACACATGATCTCCAGCTCTATCCTTTACAAATAATGAATACATAACTACACTAGGTAACTGATACAACTAACGTACGTAGAATCGCACTATAGATAAGATCATGTTACATGAGAATTGCTTAAGATAATAAAACTCACGATATCAAATTACAGTTTTTCTGCTAAGTCTATGTTATCTCTATGAAAACTTCTTTGGCATTCATTCTCTCATGACCATGAGAACTGTGTAGGCAGATAAGGTATAAATACCTCTGTTTTAATCTTAAGTATTTAGTCTTTATTAAATATTCATTCAACACTCAAGTCTTTATTAAATATTCATTCAACACTAAAGTCTTTATTAAATATGCATTTAACACACAAGTCTTTATTAAGTATTCAACAAGTGTTTATCCTGAGTGAGTATTAAAACTAGGTGTGGATTTTAAAATTGTCTTGCTAGTAAAAACATAAAGGCTCATTCGAGTTTTAATTAATTATTTTGCTTAATGTCATTTAAATGTGAATTCTAAAATTGTTCTGTTAAGTGTGTTAATTCAAATCAAATTATTTAAACTCGTCTTAAACTTGTTAAATAATTACAGACAAAGTAATATTAATATTTGTATTCTAAATGTTAAAAGAGATAAAGTTTTCTCTCGATTAAAAATAATAAAATATATTCTACGACTGCAAACAAAATATATAAATGTGTTTTATTATATTTAATAAAGTTTTAAATAAAGCTTCGACCACAGAATATAATCAAAACTGGCGCAGTCGGTGGGATTTTGGAGAATCGACGATAAATATCGATTTCGTGTTTTAACACTTGATCCAAAGGAAAACCGTTCCCAACAACGTGTCGACGTCAAGAGAATTGGAGTTTTCGCCGCTTTTAAAATTGGCACGGAGGCTTTGAGAATCAAGGCGCGACATCCCAGCAGCACGTCGACCGACGCAGGCTTCCAACGCTTCGAACATTGGCCCGGAGGTCTCCCGTTCGACTAGGTACAGCTGTAGCGTGATTATTGCAATCAAGTTTAATTCTACGCAACAAAGTAAGTGTTTTTTTTCTTTCAAAGTGAATAGTGTTTCAAGAAGAAACCAGCAATTTATTAAATCATTTTTAAAAACCATACTAACTTAGTTTTAACATTTTCAATTAATTTAATTAACTATTGCATTACGTACAGGTAGATTGACACTTTATTGATCGGTTTTTGCTGATTAACAGCATTGTAAAAACAAATCCCATAATACTGGTCTCTGTATGGGTAGGAACTCCGAAATTGTTTACTAACAATAAAAATAATTTTAAAAATAATTGTGTTATTCTAATTATTCTTTTCTTTTAACAAATTAATTTTTAAGGTAAAGATTATACAATTTTTGTTTAATTTTAAATGCTTAAATCGATCTCGATCTCCCAGTTATAGAAGTGCTGAACGCACAGTAAACCCAAGCTCAAATTCAAACACATCCCCTTTATTATTCTTAAATAATAACAACAATAATATGGCAGTTTTCAATCCAACACTTTTAAATGAAATTCCCATTTATGTTGGCAACACAGCCACTTTATCAGAATTTGTTAGAGCTACAGAAATTATTACCACACAATTTTGTACAGCAAACCCCGAAGAATTCATAAATAAACTAATTATTTCTTCAATTAGAAATAGATTAAAAGGACAAGCCCTTGAAATTATAACAGGATATAACTACAATACCTGGAATGAAATAAAAACTGTTTTAATAGAAAATTTTGGCGATCAAATATCAGAAACAAATTTATTAATTGACTTAACTAGAATTCGACAAGGAAAAGATAACCTTATTGAATTTTACAGTAAAATTAGGACGCATTTAGCGACCCTAAATGCGAACGTTTCATTAGGACCGGATCCAGTAGTAATTAAAACCCACAAATTAGAAGAAAATTCAAAATTAGCTTTACGAACATTTGTCAGTGGACTAAACGAAAATTTAGGAACATTCGTCAGATCTAGAAATCCAGATTCTTTAGAATAAGCCCTAAAAATTATTAAAGAAGAACTAGATATTCGTTATTCACAAAACCAAAATTTTAAAATGAACCAAAATTTTACAAAAAATAATCAAATACATTTAACATCTAAAAATAACTATCCTAAACCATCCCAAAACCTATGTACTACTCAACCTACAACTGAAAAATTTGGAAATCCGAATAATTTCCCCAATTTCTCAAGACCAAATAATTTTTCAAATAATTTCCCTAATTTCTCAAATACTAATTCAAGACCAAATAATTTTTCTAATAGACAAAATAATTTCCCAAATTTCACGTAGAATAATGCTTCAAGTAGCAACATTAGATCAAATCAATCTAGATATTTTAGTTCTTTCAAACCGAACCATCAACCCACATATACTCCAGAACCTATAGGGGTTAGCATAATTAAAAGACCCGCTACCAGACAAGTAGGAAACCAAAATAAATTCAGAACGAGCTCACAACGCTTTAGACGGTTTCCCTATGCAATTCCAGAAGAAATATATTATCACGACGATAATTTACCATCAACAGCTTTCAATAATATTGAATATGACGAACCAGATCTCGTATATTTTGATAATTCTTCTAATGAAAATCCTAATTATCCTCAAGATGAACATCCCCAAGCCGAATATGTCCAAGAAAATCAATATTACAATCAACCAGAAGAAGAATACGAAAACATGGACTCTAATGTAAATTTTCATTAAGAGCCTCGGAACCCCTATTACATTTTAACATAAACCCCAAAGCAAACTTACCCTATTTAATCATCCCAGGATCGAATGAAAAATTATTGATCGATACAGGGAGTTCAAAAACTATCATTTCTCCCAAATTCGTGCAAGAAAACTTTCCAGAATCTATTTATAAATATAATTTTGAAATTACAACTTCCCATGGAACTACTCAACATAGCTACGTAGCAGACATCCCTATACCTAATTTTTTTGACGAAGAAGGACTTCATACATGTTACTTATTTGACTTTCATCCCGACTATGTAGGACTTATAGGATCAGATCTTTTGATGGACTTATCCGCATCAATCGATTATAAATAGATGAATATCCAAACGGAAAAAACAACCGCACCTTTTTATTATAACCCTTCCAAATTAAAGCAAGTAATGCAACAACGAAATCATTGTAATTTTTCAACTTTAAAATCAAATCAGGAACCAATAAAAAAGATCCATATACCAGCTCGAACCGAAATTTTTACAACACTTTCAGCAGTTGGAATTAATGGAACAAAATTAACCCCCAAACTTAAGTTTAACGCCCACGTCATTATGCCTTCAGCTATTGTCAGATTATACAACAATTATTTTCAAATAAGCCTTATCAATACTTCCAATGAACCTCAAGTTATCAGTATTTATGACCCTTTAATTTTAGAAGATTATAACACTTCAGATGATTTAATCCAAATTAATAATTTCAATGTAAAATCCCCTTCCAACGTAAGAAAAATTTTGAACGAAAATTTAAAAAATAATTTAAGATTAGAACATCTTAATGAAGAAGAAACCCTCTTGACAAACCTTTGCTATGAATACAAAGACGTATTTTACACCCCAGACATACCCCTTCCAGCAACAAATTTAGCAAAACACCATATTAGGACAAAAACAGATGCCCCAATTTACACTAAGACATATAGATACCCCCAGATTCACCGTGAAGAAGTCAAAAACCAAATTCATAAAATGTTAAAGGACCAAATTATTGAACCATCAGAATCCCCATTTAATTTTCCAATTTGGGTAGTAAAAAAGAAATTAGACGCATCCCAAAACCAGCAGTGGAGGATCGTCATAGATTACAGGAAACTGAACGAACAGACTATCGAGGACAAATTCCCATTACCCCGAATAGAAACCGTTTTAGATAATTTAGGCAGATCAAAGTATTTTAGTACTCTTAACCTCGCATCCGGTTTCTGGCAAATAGAAATTGAAAAAAAGGATAGAGAGAAAACAGCTTTCTCGACAGAAGAAGGTCATTTCCAATTTAAAAGAATGCCTTTTGGTTTAAAAAATGCACCAGCTACATTCCAGCGTGCAATCAATAACGCCCTTATAGGTTTAACACCCCAACAATGTCTAGTCTACTTAGACGACATCATAATTTATTCCGCTTCTCTTCAAGATCACATGTTTAGACTTAAAAATATATTCCAAAGATGTAGACAACATAATATCAAAATTCAATTAGACAAATCAGAATTTCTACACAAATCCATTAAATATCTAGGACACATTGTAACTCCAGAAGGAATTAAACCAGATCCAAACAAGATCTCAGCAATCAAAAACTTTCCAGCACCCAAAACAAGAACCGAAATTAAATCATTCTTAGGACTATTTGGATATTATCGAAAATTTATAAAAGATTTCGCAAAAATAACAAAATCCTTAACCATATATTTAAAGAAAGATAACAAAATTATTCATACAACAGAGTTTTTATCTAAATTCGAACATTGTAAAAACATTTTGACTAACGAACCAATTCTACAATACCCCAATTTTGATGAACCTTTTGAACTAACCACAGACGCTAGCAAATTCGCTTTAGGCGCAGTATTATCTCAAAAAGGAAAACCTGTTTGTTATGCCTCTAGGACTTTAAATAATTCTGAACAAAATTATAGTACTATCGAAAGAGAATTATTAGCAGTTATTTGGGTAACAAAACAATTTAGACCCTATCTTTATGGAAAGAAATTTACCTTATTTACAGATCATAGACCATTAGTATGGCTCAAGAATTTAAAAGAACCAAATTCAAAATTAACTCGTTGGGCAATGAAATTAGAAGAATTTGACTTTACTGTAAATTATATCCCCGGAAAAATAAATAAAGTTGCAGATGCATTATCCAGAATTCAAACTCGCCCATTAAATATTAGACCTGCATCGCTATCAACCCCTGAACCAGAACAAACTAATTATGACAGCAGACTAGCGAGCAGAGCAAGTACTCACGATATTACAGACTTATTCGACATTCCAACTTATAATCCCCCTCAAACTGACACTATTGAAAACATTGAAAACCCGAACCACGAAGAAAATAATGATCAAAATTCTTATATTGACACGGTACATTCTCAACAATCTTCAACCCCCGTAATTGATATTTCAGAGAAACCTCTACAACATTTTAAAAATCAGATAGAATTTATTAATGCTCAAATTCCAAGATCAATCAGAATCACAAAATACGACGGAATTACTCATTACGCCGTCTTCGTTAATCAAATTAATAAGTCAGAAATATTTAACACCCTATTAATCGAACATTGTCAACCCATACATCATTACTATTGTTATGATACTCCCAAATTTCATCGTTGTGTAACTCAAGTAACCTATATTTTAAATTCCCAAGAAAGACAAAAACAAATTCAAGAATACCATTTAGGAAACACCAACCACAGAGGAATAAATAAAACTATTGAACATCTCAAAAGAAAATATTATTGGACCTCTATTATAAAAGATGTTACAAATTATATTAATAATTGTCAAATTTGTAAACAACAAAAATACAACAGAAAACCTATTAATCAACCTTTTCAATTAACCCCTACTTCTTCTAGACCATTCCATACAATTCATATCGATATATTTCAAATCAAAAATAAAAGTTACTTAACAATTATTGACGCTTTTTCGAAATTTGCAAAAGCTTATCCTTTACAATCCCGAAATTTAATAGAAGTAACTGAACAGTTATTGAAATACATTTCAACATTTACAACTCCTAATGTCATTATAGCCGACGGAGAATTTAATAAAAATATCTTTAAAGATATTATAGCTTTGCATAAAATCCAATAACATACCATCTCATCACCATCAATCTAATTCACCAATCAAAAGATTACATTCTACAATCATTGAACATTATCGACTATTAACCAATTTACCTGAACAGCAAAAAATCCAACATTGCCTTTCAGCATACAATCATACTATACATTCGAATCTTCATTTAACCCCTTTTGAAATCGTTTTTGGACACACTGAAAGTAAAAACCCCTTTGACCTTGATTATAACAGAACATATTATCATGA
The DNA here is from genome assembly GCA_929113105.1 of Agrypnus murinus. Taxonomy (NCBI): domain Eukaryota; kingdom Metazoa; phylum Arthropoda; class Insecta; order Coleoptera; family Elateridae; genus Agrypnus; species Agrypnus murinus. The sequence goes on along the minus strand of OV816024.1, from coordinate 251,707,926 downwards.
TTACTTATCTACACATAAAAATAAAATGAAATATTTATATGAATCCCTAGTAAAAACGTAGCTACATTTGCAACTAAACTTACTTTAATCGAATTAGCTCAATCCCTTCAACTATTTATTAATGAATTATCAGACTTAGAAAATACTTTAACCTTTGCTCAAAACCAGCAAATGCATATGTCACTATTAGACAATGACGAAATAATTCAAACCTTAAATGAAATTTCTTCATATCTCACAGATCAAGACGTTTTAACCATCCCTTATCCTGCTGACCCAAAATACCTACATTTATATGAAACAATTATCGTTACTAAAGCTTATCAAATTGACAACAAAATCACATTCATATTTGAGATTCCATTAATCTCTAAATTCGAAAATAATCAACTGATTCAATTAATACCGTTTCCAATCATTACCAGCACCAACCAAGCTCGTATGATTATACCGACTTATAACACCTTACTATATAATGCTCAAACTAGCATTCCTATTGAGATCGATCATTGTAAATCGACCGCCCCCAATTTATACTTTTGTCAACAGTAGGTATAGGGTCACTTGAGCGTGGGAAAATTTTGATGACCGTGGGAACCTAATTAGCATAATTAATTGCTCTAATTAAATTGATTGATATGCAAATGAGCCGCGAATTAAATTTATTGCTCTAATTAATATGCAAATGAGGCGCGAATTAAATTTTTGCTGTAATTAATATGCAAATGAGGAGTGAATTAAATTTATTGCTCTAATTAAATGATCGAATTAAATTGATTGATCTAATAAATATGCAGGCGCGAATTTATTGCTCTAATTAATATGCAAATGAGGCGCGAATTAAATTTTTGCTCTAATTAATATGCAAATGAGACGTGAATTAAATTTAATGCTCTAATTAAATGATCGAATTAAATTATTTGATCTAATAAATATGCAGGCGCAAATTTATTGCTCTAATTAATATGCAGGCGTGAATTAAATTGATTGATCTAATAATTTATTGATCTACATGCGAGGCTCGAATAAAACCATATCATTCGCAGTCTCCTCTCTCACTCTCTCCTATTAGAGGTCGCATTAAAGAGTCTTTTCTCTCACTCTCTCCTATTAGAGGTCACATTAAAGAGCCTTCTCACTCCCTCCTAATAGAGGACGCATTAAAGAGTCTTTTCTCTCACTCTCTCTCTCTCCAGCGCACACACACACACACACACTGTACTCTTTCCACTACCTTTTCTAGAAGAAATAATAAAGCCATATAGGAATTAAAAATTATGTTTATTAATATTATATTGTTATGACTACATTTAATTTATAATAAAAAATGTTGATAGAACGCTGGTGATGATGATAGCTTGAGGACTTCAGGACTGACCTCTGTTTTCTATTTGCGGTTCCAGCGGCTGTAACAACAACAATAGAACATTAAAAAGGGGTTTATTGTAAACTTGATGTTTACCCATACCTTATTTGTTTCCACAAACATGCAATCATCGTAACAGCTTGTTTTTCCCAAGTACAATAGTCCTAGAGAAATCGTTTTAGCTCCAATCTGCTTGTTAATCTCGGTAACCCTTTGATCTGTTAACTTATCGCTGATCCGCTTGGGTAGAAACGTAACATGGTTTTCGGCAACAACAATCACACTTTGACGTTTATCACGGCAAACGACTCTTTTGAATTGTAGTATCTCTGCAATTTCTTTTATTTTGTAATCACATAACTTTTTGATAGGCTTCTGGGAAGGTTTGTTCAATTGTTTTAGCAAATGCTCCATTTTTCTATGTAAAAACAAAGACACACATGATAGAACTTAAATAGCAGTAAAAATTAACACTCACAAGAATAATAAATGATTATTTTAACATACCTAGTTGAAGCAAACAATAACAATTATTACTATCACTGTAACCGAGAACACGGTTTAACGACGCGAGAACAAAACTAAAAACAAAAGGGGTCAACAGAGCTTTTATAAACTTCGAACATGCGCGAATGAACACGTTTGTCGCAGCTGTTTTAGATAAAATCTTAATTTATTACCCTCGGAGCAATGGGCATCGTTAAAAAAGGGTCGACACCTGCGCTGTCAATTAAACAGCTGTTTTTAGATAAAATCTAAATTTATTACCCCTTCGGAGCAAAGGGTATCGTTAAAAGTGGTCGACACCTGCACTGTCAATTAACACTAAACAAGGGTTGACCGTCGTCGTAAAAACTACTTTATAATTTACTCCAACATTAAAAATTTTAAATTCAACTTTTAGATGTAACTATTGATAAGCATTTAATTTATTACACACAGCCCGAGCAAAGAAATTCGTTAACGATCAAAAGAACACCTGCGCTGTCAATGAAACACTTATCTAACTGGCCGATCTAACCAAACGAATTGTTTACAATAGCTTTAAATCTTGCTTGTATGTGACAAGGGGTTGACCGTCGACGTTGTCGTCGTAAACAACTCTTTTATAATTTACTCCAAACATTAAAAAAAATTCAACGTTAAATACGTCTTATATCTTCATGCCATCAATCAAATTCTAACCCTCGTTTGCAAACGCAGGTAGAAAAAAAAACACTTTGAAAGAAGGAATCTCTTTTTTAATTATTATGCATCTTTCGTATTTTAAAAAATATAAATGATAAACTATTTAATAAGCCTATATAAACGAAAAAAAATTATTGAAACAATTTCTCAGATAGATTACCATTTTTGTCTGTCTGAACAATATATATTAGATACGGCATAAAATAAAAGACACCTGTCTCTGCCAGTTTAACACTGAGACCATTCTAACCGATTATGTATTGTCGTGAAAATCATGCATGGACGAGATTGCCAAAGAATGTGTAGAAACGACAGACAGAAGGCCATATCTTATTGTGTTATATTGAAACTAAAAACGAATTGCTTATAACAGATTTAAATATTGATTGCCCGCGTTCTAACAAGATACAAGGGGTGTTGACCATCGTAAAAACTCTTTTATAATCATTTTGAAAGCAAAGATGAACAGGGCACATATGTATAATATACATTTTATAATAGTCCTACGTGTAATTAATAATATTATTTAAACTATTAATAGCTATTGTATCGAGCAGAAGAATAATAATAAATACACTAAAATATAATAAAACGGAGGTCCTTAAAGTACCGTAGCTTTTTTCAAACAGAGAGACCATATAAAACAATCTTCGCCGAAACTTCTTTCAATTTCTAGTATCCAAGGTTCAATGTTGGTAAAGTTTGATATCTGCAGCTATTTGTGTTACCTTATTTTTTAGAAAAAGCATAGTATATCAGCTGACGAGTTTGTTCGTTGTCGTTCGTAATGCTGTACCAAAAAAAATTATATTTAGGATACTACTAATTCTTCGGCCAAATTCATTGAATAGTATTTACGTTTCCTTATTGTAAAAACGACAAACTGAAATGACAAATAGGGATTATCTTGTTATTGTCCAAAAAGTTAAGTAAAGGTAAACCGACTACCTGCTACTTCTATTGTTCCATATACCTATTCACTGTTCATATTTCCTACTTTCAAATAACAGTATGATGAAGTGTTGGTTGCCTATACTTTAATTAATAAATCTGATTTATTCGCGAAGCTATTGATGAGGGAAAAAATTCGAAACAATACAGTGTTAGAGCATTAAATTGTCTAACTGTTGCTTAATACCTTTAGTTTTTAAACATAAAAGCAACCTCATAATATGGCATAAACTTTTGAAGGTTTTTATTTAATTAGAGCAAATTCCTTCGTATTTCAGTTATTTGAACATGATGCCGAACTAGAGAATATTATAGAGAATGGATTTATCTATCGACATTTGTTTTAAAGCGAAGCCTAATCCTTCAATAATGTTTTTAAAAATCAGAATTTCTAATGGACTGCAAAAACGAGTACTGTAAAACCTTAACAGAACAAAGGTAAATCTCGCACTTTGACGGGTCTGTTCTCAACCCCCAACTGTTTGCAACGTTCATTTATGAGTTGAAAGTCCGACAAGACATCTTGAGGTAAATCTTTTACCAGAAATTTATTACCTACTGGTAGCGGAGATTGAATGATAAACACACACACACACCCCCTTAAAAGGGAATCATATCGAATTTTGACAACATGTCTAAGACCTAATAAAAATAATATAATATTAGTTTTTACATTATTACGCATTTTTTGTAAACTAGGCTATATATTTTCGTTTCTCTATAGAAATGTAAATCGAAAACGCATAAACTATGATGCGTTTAATTATTTTTGCAATAGCTTAGTGGTTACAGGTCACAGCCAATCCGAGCTAAACAAAACTATCTTAAAACACCGTGTTTAGGGGTGGGACTACATATTTCGTTTTTAGATAAATACCAAGGTTACTACCTGTTGACGAACAGTAAATAAAAATCTTTGTTGAACGACAGAATATAAATATTTTAAAATGGGTAAGCTGTTTTTTCTTTGATTACAAACACTTAGTTATATATTTAAAATCGTAAATTTTGCAGCAAATGTATCAGCGCACGTACGTGCATGGGCCCGAGGTGTATTACAGCGGTTGTACAGCAACACTAGGCGCAGAGGTGTTGTAAGTAGACTTTTTTATTTATCTATAAACAACATACTAAAACTGTGTTAATATTTCCAGTTCTTGATGCACTGTATGGGTATTGGTAAGCCTCTACCCTCATATCCGGCGGCCGTCGCGATAGAGGTAGCCGCAGGTCATATGGACGTCGAGGGATTCACAATAGCTGCTAGGTTGTACGTGAGACTTGACCAGCGAGAGGGATGGATTGTTTATGTATGTTTTATCAATCTATATATGACGGTGTAAATATATGTAGCTTTACTTTTTGTTTTTCAGGATATATATCAAATAGTTCTAAATGATATTTAAAATAATAATAAATACATTAAATCACTATCTGTCTTTTTTTTAATTAGCATCTATTCTCTCCCTTTTTACAGTGAAAAATAGGTGGTGAAAAACCTTCTCAATAAAGCTTCTTTTTCATATTTGAAACTATTTACTAGAAGGCTGGTAATTATAAAATTTGGTTTTTAATAAATTAAACTTTCAGTGCGGGAATTATATAGATCTGAAATTTGGTACAAATAATACTTTATTAAAAGCTGTCTAAATTGATATATGTATTGTAGGAATGCAATATTAATTACAGAGATGCATGGGTCGGATGTCTTTCATAAGCTATTTACATATGTTACACTACTAAATATTGCGAAAATGTTAACGACACTACTACGTTAAAACATACTAAAGCTATTCGACGACGACGACGACAGTTACTACATACTTTTTAAATGTTCTGTTAGCAAGAGGCGATATCGAGTGTAACCTTTATTTAATACAAAGGGAATTATTGTCACGTATATGTATCATGGTTGCATAAACTAAACTTTCCAGTGTCATAATTATTGAACCCAGACGGCGTTTGATTGATTAATAACATAAGAGTTCCTTTATGATAATATTAAATAATAAAAATAAGAGTTGGGATATGTATGATGCCTGATTTTAAATTGATTGGATCCAATGTCAAGGAGTACATGATCTTAATAGTCTGACACTTTGTTTTTTTTGACAAAATTTGCATTGCTTTACATCCTAAAACACACACACACATTTTTCTTTATATTATTAAATTAGCTTAATAATAATATGTATTTTTATTAGTAAATAAATATTAAGAGTATTATAATAATAATGGGGTGTCATTGAGTTTTTACTGACGTCGATCTTCATTTTTGTCAAATCAAGCAACTGAAAGTTGATAGGTGAAAATACTTCTTGACATTGGATCTACATGTCCTAACTCTTATCTTACATAGCCTATTATTATTTAGGAACTCTGTAATAACCATAGTAATATTCGGGGGTAAAATACAGCCATTATTTTAAAGGTTTAATTTTATTGCAGCCAATTTTGACACTCTTGAGTTTTTAACATTTTTATCGGGGTTATAAAGTTCTATTTTTATGTGTTCTGTCAAAGAGTTTGAGAATTATCGCCCCTTCTACTATGCAATAAACATTTGAGAGCTTCGTTCTAGAGATTTCTATCTTGACGGTCATCGTCACAAGACAAGAGTAGGAAACCTGTCAGAAAGGTATTTTGTTTCTCAGCTGTTATAGATCTGCTAATCAGCTTTAAAAAGGTTGGTTATACGTGTAGCTTATTTTACGTAATCAAGTGTTCTATTGTATTAGAATTTATAGACATGACCATTTTCCCTCATAAACCGAGAACAGTTCTTAATAAATATAAACTGTTGACCCAGGGCATAGGTATAAAACGTATCTATGTTGAGATCTACATTTTAAACATCAATAAATTAATAGGCAGGTGTTCTCGTGGGAACTTGATTTTACCCAACTCTCAGGTGATAACCCTATGGGATATTGCGCAAGATCTTGTAGTTTGGTAACGCATTCACCAAGGGGGCTTGTTCACTGTTTGGCTATAAAAACCCAAACTCATAGCAATACCTGTTATATATACTCGACTACAGTTCAAGAGCTTCGTTACGTTTAGTGGTTGTAAAATAAAAACTCTCTCTGTGTGTGTGTGTGTGTGTTGGTACCTGCCTAAATCATCAACTTTAGCCAACCATAAGGTAGGATTTTTCTCTTATTTTTGTAATGATTCATTTGTACTAAATTTACGCGTTGATGTTGTTTTAAAAGAGAAAAAAAAAGTAACAACAAAACATCATGTCGCTATTATCATAAACGAGATCGAAGACGGTAACAGTCTAAATGAGTTACAATTACAACAGTTTCGGCAGTGTATCTTAGACGCTGGAGTCAGCATACCTATTTCAGTAACAGTGCTTGTAACGGTCTAAGCTAACGTCATACATAACATGCAAAAGTTTGATAAAATACATGACTGCATGCTCACCTATGTCAACACTTGATAAAATAATTGTAGTACATTTGAATATATTCTTTCGCGTTGCAGGAATTCTTTTTAAATAGATAAAAGATATAAATTTTGTATTTAGTAAATGCTTTAAGTCATATTAAAAATGATTGTATATGTTTTATGAGAACTCGATAAATGTTTTTAGTTTTCGTATAAAAGAAAATGAATATGTCAAGATGTACGTCTGTGCGTGTATATACTTTCAAACTGCGCGTGTATCTGTTTGAAATTGCTCATGTTTATGCTTTATTATGTACGTCTGTGCGTGTATCTGTTTGAAATTGCTCGTGTTTATGCTTTATTATGTACGTCTGTGCGTGTATCTGTTTGAAATTGCTCTTGTTTATGCTTTATTATGTACATCTGTGCGTGTATTTGTTTGAAATTGCGCGTGTTTATGCTTTATTATGTACGTCAGTGCGTGTATCTGTTTGAAATTGCACGTGTTTATGCTTTATTATGTACGTATGTGCGTGTATCTGTTTGAAATTGCGCGTGTTTATGCTTTATTATGTACGTCTGTGCGTGTATCTGTTTGAATTTGCGCGTGTTTATGCTTTATTATGTACGTCTGTGCGTGTATCTGTTTGAAATTGCGCGTGTTTATGCTTTATTATGTACGTCTGTGCGTGTATCTGTTTGAAATTGCGCGTGTTTATGCTTTATTATGTACGTCTGTGCGTGTATCTGTTTGAAATTGCGCGTGTTTATGCTTTATTATGTACGTTTGTGCGTGTATCTGTTTGAAATTGCGCGTGTTTATGCTTTATTATGTACGTCTGTGCGTGTATCTGTTTGAAATTGCGCGTGTTTATGCTTTATTATGTACGTCTGTGCGTGTATCTGTTTGAAATTGCGCGTGTTTATGATTTATTATGTACGTCTGTGCGTGTATCTGTTTGAAATTGCGCGTGTTTATGCTTTATTATGTACGTCTGTGCGTGTATCTGTTTGAAATTGCGCGTGTTTATGCTTTATTATGTACGTCTGTGCGTGTATCTGTTTGAAATTGCTCGTGTTTATGCTTTATTATGTACTCAGTGCGTGTATCTGTTTGAAATTGCGCGTGTATGTACATGTAACCGGACTATGATCATTCATTATACGTTATGGAACGATGCTTGTGTGATGTATGCGGTCTGAACATTCGACGCTCCGGGTATGCAAGCCATATGAATATACACCGTGGACACAAAGTCCCATGTACTAAATGTTCCAAATCTTTTTCACGTAATAGTAGTTATAAAAGGAACTTGAAAACAATCCATTGTACCACCACAGGTGCGAATAATATTAATGATAATAAGACAAAGCCTAGAAATGATTTAATAATTAAAGACGCGGGTCTGAAACGTATGCATACCAATGAACCCTGTGACACAAATAAAGAAATAAGGCTCGATAATAATGAAATAATAAACGCTTGTAATGCTATACGTAATAAATTAGCCTACTTTCACAGTGATAAAACTGAATCTCGACCGGATGCCGTTTATCTCTCACCGAAACTTGAACAGGCATCTTCAGTTACATCTGTTGAAGATGATGATGATGATGAGGAAGAAGAAGAAGAATGCGATTCCGACTTAAGGATTTATCAGGAATTCTCTAACTATTATAGAGCATTATTAGCTAGCGGAGAAAACAAAAACGTAGATAAAACTAGGTACGGTCATATAGACCGTACCTAGTTTTATTAGCCACTTATCGATGTCATTATATAATGAAATCGATAAGTGGCGATTTGCTTGTTCACGAGTACAGTTTCAAGGAAAAGATATTTTAATTAAAAACAAACTTTTCAATGGAACACCCAGTCTGTTTACTTTACTAACACTTAAACGAATAAACTCTCCTAGTCCAACAGAGGAAGATATCGACAACTATATGAAAATAATCTCACTTACTAATGCTCATAAGAAAGACTATAGGCGCAACGGTCGACTAATAAGCGTTAAACATTGGAAATACGAAAATGTAATCAGACCAAATTTATACAGAATAATAGACTTTGAGGTTAGTCTTTCCAAAAAGTTAAACAAGATGATGATGAAACCGGATTGGATACGTCAAAGTACGCCTGATCAACTAGTGGATCGACTACAGTTGTTGTACGCCACAAAGAAAGCTCATAGCAACAGTCTCGAAAACGACAACGAAATAATTTCAGTCATCACAGAGCTTAAAGCGAGAAAAATCATAGAATAAGTAAATATTTAACTTGTACTATGTAATATAGCCGTATTGTAATAGTATTTATATGTAATATTTTTGATAAGATGATAAAATAAACGAAATACATTCTATAAAATCTTCTTATTTCTCAACCTCTCTCTCTCTACCTCAGTAAACGTTCTGGTATGGCTGTTTCTAGACTTATTTAATAAGATTGCATAATTCTCTATGGATTTCATAAAGCGATTGATTAATTTAAATATTTTAGAAGAGGTGAACCTGTAGAGTTTTGGGTAGAATACCCTTCCGAGCGCGAATTATAACAAGCAATACATTTCTTAATTTTTAATAATAATATTTTAGAGTGATTTATGTCTCCAATAGCCGGGTTGTTTTATAGAAAGAATAGAATTTGAAAAATATGTCGCGCTCTTTAAATTTATAATAATATCTCACGGTCATCTTGAGCTGGTATATGTTGTGTTTTATCGAACCGTAAACCAAGCCAAACATCAGGTACTACTGCCGACGTAAGAAAGTGAGAAAGATTCTCATAGAATAAAAGATTAATGTTCTATCATGGTTATCCGAGAACAGATAGTTGTTTAGTTATTTAATTATTGTATTGATGATGTTCAATAAAAATTTTGAGAAATATTGTCATAGAATAAAAGATTAATGTTCTATATGTGTGTATTATTACTATTCTCATCCGTCTGTACCACGGCATGAAAAGTGATAGCTATAACTGAGAGAGAGAATGAGGTAATTACCTACACACACCTGCCTGTGATGATGACGTGTCATTAAACAGGATGAAACTTGTCTGGCTGCGATGACAGCTTGTTTACCGTATGCATGTTACTGAGCATGCGCTGGATCTAGGTAAGTACAAGTGACTATATAAAGCCGACCGTTGGTAGCGTGTAGCAGTAGACAGTACGTGTGCAGCAGCTGCAGCAATTACGATGATGGCTAGTAGTCCTAATTATTATTGTTATGATAACGAGACCTGTGAGAGCGAACCCCTGGAAATAGGTAAGTTGTTGTTGTTTATAAAACTTCAAGTTTGTATGCTAATTTGTGTCTATTTTGTTACTGCTTGTTTAGATGAAGAAGGTTCGGATGTTGCAGATCATGCATCATCAATAGCAAGTACCTACAACGGTCAAGCGTGGAACAATGAAGAAGAAGAAACAGGTAAGGCGTTTAAAAACTTTTGTGTGTTTATGCTTATATTAATCGATTATTGTATTATTATTGTTTTAGCGATCCTGTCGCAGCAGCAGCAGCCTCTATACTACGCTGATGACGCTGTAGCAACAGCAGCAAACTTTACCATCATAGATACACCAGTAGTAGCAACAGCTAAAGATGAAGTACGACGACCCCGACAACAGCAACAAAACACATCGCGATAAACATTTGAAATTACATCTATGTGAGAATTTATACATCGAGATTATTCACAACGAGTTTTTCGGCAACAGGGTGGCGATTCATGATAAACAACGGACTATAACTTTAAAAGATTACGAGTTTCAGTCTATAATCCATTTAGCACCGTTGATCAATCATCATGCTCGAACGTTACGTCACCTTGACTTTTCGCGTTTCTACCACGCAAACATAGAGAACGTAGCAGAAGGTCAACTGAGACGCAACCATGAAGGTATCTATAAAACGCTTCCGCCAACAGACTCCATCCTATTCACGACCGAGCTGTTATGCGGATACTACTCAGCTACCAGTTTAATAGACAACACAGCGGCAGCAGCAACTGTTGGTGGTGGCTTGAACTCGTTCATTTTATTAGAAATAATAAAACATTATCCGCAAAAGTTTATCGATGCCGTACGTACACGACTGCAATCATATCAGCAGCAGCAGCAGTCGGAGGCGTCAACGACAACAACGTTTGCACCGCCGTATTAAGAGCACCATGGCGGAAATAAACTATCTTAGAAATAGGTTACAAAAATATTTGAACAATTTGCAAGTGTTACGCGATGATCTCAACTCATACTGCGTAATGAATAATTTGTCAAACAATATGTTACAATTGTCCATTAAATGTATAGCAAAATAAATAATATGTATATTTAAACATTGGTGTTTCATTTACTAGCATTACTAAGGGTGAAGAGACTAGCATGACTAAGGGTGAAGGAGGGTGAAGGAGAGTGAAGAGACCAGCATGACTAAGGGTGAAGGAGGGTGAAGAGGGGAGAAGGGTGAAGGGTGACTATATATAAAAGGTAGATCGTTATCAACGAGAGAGTACATGAATAAAGCCGAATCTTTCCGATGGCGAACATCCTAGGTTAGTAAGAGCTTCTGCTTAGTGAAAGGAGGAGGATCCAACCCAGAGTTAGCGCTAAAATTCAAATCTGGGAAATCCAAGATGGCTCCTTCAAAATGACAAATTCAAAATGACAGATGCAACTTGACAGATTTTAAAAATGACAGATGCAAAAATGACATACGTATAAATGACAGCTGTAAAATGACAGATGCAAAAATGACCGATTAAAAATTGACAGACGTATAAATGACAGATTAAAATTGACAGACGCATAAATGACAAATACAAAATGACAAATGCAAAAATGACAGATTTTAAAAATGACAGATGTAAAAACGACAGACGTATAAATGACAGATGCAAAAATGACAAATTTTAAAATTGACAGATTCAAATTTAGCGCGCTCGCGCCACATGCTCTGATATAAAATGGTTGCCTCTCTGTAGTAATACAGATTTCTTCTTCATGACACGACCCCTAGTAGTAGTACACAGATTGCCGGTCATACAGATTTCTTCATGACGCCCTCTATTGGCGATACACACTAATTGTAGCATGACGCCCTCTATTGGCAGCACACAGATTGCCGGTAATACAGATTCCTGTAATGGCGGCGCACCACATGCATATTAATTAGATCAATCATCACGCCTGCATATTAATTAGAGCAATAAATTCGCGCCTGCATATTTATTAGATCGAATAATTTAATTCGATCATTTAATTAGAGCAATAAATTCACGCCTGCATATTAATTAGAGCAAAAATTTAATTCGCGCATCATTTACATATTAATTAGAGCAAATAATTTAATTCGATCATTTAATTAGAGCAATAAATTTAATTCACGCCTCATTTGCATATTAATTAGAGCAAAAATTTAATTCGCGCCTCATTTGCATATTAATTAGAGCAATAAATTTAATTCGCGGCTCATTTGCATATCAATCAATTTAATTAGAGCAATTAATTATGCTAATTAGGTTCCCACGGTCATCAAAATTTTTCCACGCTCAAGTGACCCAATACCTACTGTCAACATAAAAACTACTTCGAAATCCCTAATAATAAACTTTGTGAGACACAACTACTTTCTTTTCATCATAACCAAACTTGTATACCTTACCTACTTGAACTTATTGATATAAAGATTTCCCAAATTAATTCTGTAACCTGGTTAATCAGTTCCCCTTCCAGATCCATTTTAGACATTAAATGTAGAGATCAAACGTATCGAAAAGAACTTGTTGGTTCAAAACTTATACATCTTAGTCCTGACTGTATTGTCATGATCAATCACAAAAACATGTTATTTACAGCCAAAAGTATTTCTAATAAAGTAATAGAATTTAATATCATAGATATTGCAAAATTAACAACCCCTCAATTCGAACATGTAAATATAACTAAAATCGATTTAACTACAATCGATACACAGAAATTGAACAAATATCAACTAAAGATCACAAACCAAAATCATCTTCTAAAGATGAATAGTACTACAACCTTCGATCATCTGAGCTTATTAAGTATCATTATAATTATATTTATTATTGTAATAGTTATAAATTTATTATTGTATATTTATTGTAAACGTAACTCCTTCAAAATCAAATTTATAGATTTTCTAAATAAAGATTTTATAAATAACCAAAATAACGAAGAAATACCAATTTAGATTTTTTTGAAAAATTTTATAATATATAAATATTATTTCAAATTTTATTTTCAAATTATTTTAATAACATTGAAAATACTAAGGGTGGAGGAGTAACGTACGTAGAATCGCACTATAGATAAGATCATGTTACATGAGAATTGCTTAAGATAATAAAACTCACGATATCAAATTACAGTTTTTCTGCTAAGTCTATGTTATCTCTATGAGAACTTCTTTGGCATTTATTCTCTCATGACCATGAGAACTGTGTAGGCAGATAAGGTATAAATACCTCTGTTTTATATATACATTCATATTCATATACATAAATATTCATTCAACACTCAAGTCTTTATATTAAATATTCATTCAACACTAAAGTCTTTATTAAATATTCATTCAACACACAAGTCTTTATTAAGTATTCAACAAGTGTTTATCCTGAGTGAGTATTAAAACTAGGTGTGGATTTTAAAATTGTCTTGCTAGTAAAAACATAAAGGCTCATTCGAGTTTTAATTAATTATTTTGCTTAATGTCATTTAAATGTGAATTCTAAAATTGTTCTGTTAAGTGTGTTAATTCAAATCTAATTATTTAAGCTCGTCTTAAACTCGTTAAATAATTACAGACAAAGTAATATTAATATTTGTATTCTAAATGTTAAACGAGATAAAGTTTTCTCTCGATTAAAAATAATAAAATATATTCTACGACTGCAAACGAAATATATAAATGTGTTTTATTATATTCAATAAATAAAGTTTTAAAAAAAGCTTCGGCCACAGAATATAATCAAAACTTACATATAAAATTTACATAAGAAAATATTTACAATAGAAGAAAAACTCAAATGAAAATTTATTTGTACATTTTATAGACCCAACGATGCTTTGCAAGACTCCATACAAATAACTACATAAATGAAATTAAATTTTAGCTAACTTGTCCAGCATACAGTCCTCCAAGTGCTTGTGTTCAAACAACGGTGTAAAATGTTATATTGAAATCAATATTTGGAAAAATCGAAGCATATCAACAAAGCCAAAACCTTCATTAGGATAAAAACATTTTATTGGAATTCAGGAGATTGTAAGTTTAATGTACTAATGTAGTCATTACAATATTGACCTATTTTACATATTTTTAGTAAAATATTTTCCCGAAACTGAATGAGTCGCATGGGAAACAGAAAGAATTTCCCTACGTTACCCATCGTTAAACTCAGGTCTAACAAGAAAATAAAATCTTCCAGAAAAATGAAAAAACCATCCTAACATGTGACTTAGGTTGCATAAAACATATATTACTATGAAAACAATCTAAATGATTGATATCCTTCTTATAACTTCAGACTTTTCACGTAAAAATTGAGGTTACGTCTGCATGAAATTTATCCTTCTATAATTTCTATTTTAAAAATTTATAAATCTATCTGTAACCTAACATGTAGCTTTTAGATTAAATAGACCTAATATCCTAGCATATCTATCCTTTATTTTATTTTATTGCATGAAATAATTATATTTGTGTTTACAATCAAATCGTCAAGTAAATTTTCAATCAGATAATTCCATATCATCTCAATATATACAGGGAATTTTTCTTATTTGTTGACATACATTTTTGTATACTTTTATCAATAGGCAACCAACTATACACTAAATTTTAAAAGCTTCAATTGTTTCAATAGTATGCTATGGAAACCATAATGAAACTGTTTAATGTCAAATTAATAGCAATTACTTTTTACTTTTAGAGTCCAAATACAAAAACTAAATAAATTAAAAGATCGTATAGGTACGCACCACTGAACTCTTATTTACTAGAAACGGCATATGATAGGAATATTTGTAGCCCGGATAACCTCTTGATTTGTTTACTACGGACACAGGGTTCACCATTCATTCGAATGGTTTGTTCAGTAAGGTGACGTAAATACGACCTTCAACGACCAATCAGCAACAGTTGAGTAGAAATAATTTTTAATTATACGTAAATTTAAAGATATATAGTGAATAGTTTATTAATAAAATGGTGAATTCATGTAGTGTTTGTGGAACTTTCTACAAAAAAGGAACATCAGTCTCTTTTCATATGTAAGTATTTTCGGTTATTTGGTGTAGATTGACGCAATTGCCATAGGCGTTACTTGAAGATTTTACCTAAATCGATATAATTATATCTTTACAAATGCATTGCATAATGAGAAGAATACAAGTCATATGTTTTATTGAAACAAGTTGCATTACTGTTTACACAGTTACTAATACTAGTGTAATTATAACAGTGAAAAATTAACCAAACTGCTACTTATTAATTTAAGTTAATTTCTTGGCATTTATAAATTATAAATGTAGCCTTGATTGACGAGACACCACTGGTGCTGTGGGAGATGTAAACAAAGATAAGCCAAATTTCGAGGTTATATTGGCGACATCTGCTTCATACATAATGCCTCTTCTAGTAAATAAGAGTTCAGTGGTGCGATGAATCTCAGAAATGCTATGCGAGCTTTTTGAGATCGTTTAGGCTACTATTTAGATCTTTAAAGCTACAAAATAGTCATTTTAAGGGAGTTGTGGTGGGATAGTCTGAGCCAAAAGTTATGGAGCTTGTTATTTTGACAAATAGAAATAATTACATAGTTTTGCTTCAAATAATGGCTCAAACGATACTAGTTTTATTAGAATGCATGTGAAAGCAGTTTAGTTATTATTTACCTATATATGTTTTTAATTGATTATTAGTCTTTTTAAAGTCAGAGATTAACTTTTGACTGTCTAGTCCAAACTTAAGAACGTGAAGAAATAACGAAAAAACCAATTCTTCTAGCCAGAAATTTCATTCGTTTTCTTTTTTATTAGTAAAAATAAAGTAATATTACTATGTAAGCAGTAAAAATAAAGAAATCTCTCTAGAATATAAATAAATTATACGCTTCTAGAGTATTGAAAAAGTGACAACGTTGCCTCAAGTTGGCACCAGTATTTCGTTTGTAATGCACTAAATCACGTTGACTCAAGTTTTGAGGTTATCTCTGCCAATATGTATATAAAACGATGAATGAAACACTATTTATTCAGATACATTTAAAACGTAGTAGTAAAAAATTTCAGAATTATGTATCATTTTATTTAATACAACTGGTTTTGTTTTCGAGAAATTACGAGCGGCCTATGATGCTGCATGTAGCTATATAAAGCATTTAAGTTTCCCGCTCGTTTGTCGCAATGCGACGTTTTTACTTTGCGATTTATATCAATCGTTCAATTGACAAATTCTTCATATTAATCTTTTTTGCCAAAAGTATCTTTCTAACAAATTTGAAACTTTAACGGCACAATCTTACAACGTTTTTACGTGAAATGTTTTTAGTGTAAATTTTTTTAATCATTCTTACTAAGTTATTATAATAAATGTATCAACAACTTACCATTTTGCATATGATCGCGTGTTATTTTTAAATGCAATTTATACATACACAAACTTCCTAAACATTAAAGATTTTTCAGAAAATAATTTTCTGCATTAAAATCTATCAACTGCGCTAATTTCTATTATATTTTCATCATTTTTCTCTACAGCCACAACTTCCTTAAACACTTGTTGTAACGGATTTTTTTTTCTTTTTGTGTTGTGTATTGTTGATACTGTATGTTTTTAAAAGAATGTATGTGTAATGTATGTTTCATTAAAAGAAATTTTCGTTTTATTCACAGACATACTGATACCCATTGAACATAACCTCCCACTATGAAGAATAACCTTTCTCTATGGGCATTTACGATAATTGGAGCGGTAGATGCCTAAAGTGTAACATCGGTAATCAGCTAATTTACATTGGTAGATTGTGGTAGATGGTAATTATCGAATTAAAAAAATACCGCCTTACATAGTAATAAACAACCATTCTTGCAGGTTATTAATAGACGCTGACACCTGTTTTGCTGTAATTTTATAATACCGATTTAAAACTCAAAATTTCCAATTGCTTCAGAAGCTATGACGGAAATTTAAAAATTAGTTTAATTACAAGCCGACATTAAATCAATACTGAAATTCACTTTCTTTTTGCCATTTTCAGATTATATACAAATCAGCATGAACAAGATTATTTCGAGTGTTTCAAGTGAGAGTCCAATACAAAATCAAAAGATGTCGTCTTAACTAACCGTTAACAATTTAATAGACTGTGTTAGGTATTCTAAATCCTAATCTTGAAAACTACAGAGATAAAGAATTCTTGTTCAATAAATTCGAAATAATTAATATTCTCAACACTACAGACAAATCTAAACCAATTACAAAATTAAGAATATCATCTAAAATACAGAATTTAATTCAAATACGTATTTCACTTTCAAGACTACACAGGAAGTTCTTATTAAAGATTAAATATGTCAAACAATACAACCGAAAAAACTGAATACCGTATTTACTCGAAAATAAGACCCCCTTTTTTGCCCAATTTTTGCTCTAAAAGTAGTATAATAAGAAATATTAAATAAAAATTGAAGTTGTCTGCATTTTAGCCGATATTGATGCACGTAAACCTATGCCGATATTTCGAAACTCGCGATAAGCAAAGTTTATTGCCTGCAACTACATTAATTACGATAATAATGAAATAATATAAAATTATGTTTAACTTAGAGGCTAATCAGAATCGCTGCTGTAGTCGTCATCACCGTCAATAAGATCGTCATTATCCTTTATCTTTTAATAATATTTTTTTTATAATAATGGCTTTACAAATTAAGCTTGACAACTGAAACGGTCGATATTAGTGAAAATCCCAGTGATGGCAAAAATATTTATAATAAGAAATTCATTTAAGCCTTTAATAGTACCGACTGGAGAATTGTAACCTATTAAGTAGTGATGGGGTCTCGATACTACCCGAGTGTCGCGACACTTCAGAGTCGAAACAATACGGCGGGAGAAATGTCGACTCTTCATGATACTTTAACGACACTTCGCCTTTACATCATGCATGCGCTAGTGTAAATGTAATCCAATTGAAACGAGAAGCAGTCAAGATTCATAGCTACATAAATCATAAGCAAATTATGGATTAAAAAACAATCATATGAGTAAATTCTGTTATGGTTATATATTTATGCATTAAGTACATTAAAAGACATTAAATTATTTATAAAAGCAAATACATATTATGAAACAGAAATTTAAAAGAAAAGAAACAAATGCTATAAATAACTTGTAATTCAAGTCTATGCATCGGATTTATTATAAAAACTATTTAAAAATGTAATTTTGCTGATGACGTTGGTCTTTAGTCGAAAACGTGTTTTTGTTAAGATTGAAGATGATACTTTTATTTTGGGTTTTCAGCAAAATAAATGGAATTGATTAAAATTAATGATCATTGTATTTATTTACACGTGTTTTGACAGTAGTCTTTCTTCAAAATACATTATAAGATATAAATATAAGAAGCTGAAATAATAATTAGGTACATGAGGAACTTATTCAACTTCAATTATTGATTTTAATATATTTTGCTGAAAACCCAAGATAAAATTGTCACCGTCAATATTATACTAATACAAAAGAAAAAAACCCACAACAAAATATTTTTATATGTACGTCTCATTCAATGATTGTTGGCCAGTTCAGCAAATCTGCCTTTAATTTCTTTGTAAGAATGATCAAGCAACTTCGAATTACACTCTAATAAGAGCGATAATGTTCGACACTAAGAGTCGTGACACTTCAAGTGTCACGACCACGAATATTATCACGACACTCGACATCCAAGTTCCCATCACTACTATTAAGTATTTACCTAATTGTTAACAATAGTAGTCTTAATTTTTCTAGTAAGTGTACAAAATTTTATTATCTATTGGATTGACATCTGACCACTTTTTGAATGAACTACCTACAATTTTAGAAGTTTTCTTGGAATTCATGTAAACTGCTTCGACAAAGGCATTTGTTTCCGCGAAGAGATAAAGGGAGAATTTTTTCCATTATCATAGCTAACGGAATTTGTTAACAAAATAAAACTGAAAAATGTTCAATATCTTATAGCGCTTCTATTTTTAAGAGTCCAAAATTCGCATACATCAGCTTTTTTTTAATTTACTCCAAAATATAGGGAAGTCTTATAATCGAGGGGGCCTTATTTTCGAGTAAATATCAGTTGTTAACCATAACGAATTAGACAACAACTCTCTTCTTTAATTTTTCGGAAAAACAAACTAAGTGAAACATTTTTCAGGTTATATTACAGGAAGTAAGACAAAGCGACCAACTAAATTTAGGAAACAGTACTAGAATTAGTCATCTTAACGTTAGGGAAAAAGCCCAAAATTACTTAACGCAAAAGAGAGAAAATAAAAGATTTTTTCATAAAATAAACGCTAATATATCTTTAAAGATACTTCTTATAAAGTCAATCTATGTCAAAACAAAATGTCTAAATACTATCCATAAAAGGAAAGCTAACACAAGTAGCAAAGGAATTTAAAAAAAATATTAAGGTCAATAACAAACTTGAACCATTGAAAATAACAAATTCAAGATTGCTTCAAATTGGTACAAACCTTTCTAATATGTTGAAATTTCTATTATTAAAAGAAGCCATCTATAAAATAGATAAACTTATACTTGGAATTAATCAGGATATTTTTGTTCGTATTATGTACTATTTTCTTAACACTTTTGTTTAAGTGCTGATTCCGTAGCACGCTGTATGATTTTGTTGGTAATTTCTGCGTTCACGCTGTTTGTGTTGCTGTTCTGGGAGTTACTTTTGAAGAGACATTCTTCGCAGTTGATTGTCTTGAAAGACGCTTCAAGCGGATTATTTTGTAATTTTGTGATGCATTGATCCAGTTTCTTTTGTATTTCTATGAAGATTTTATTTCTGCATTTTTTTGAGGTTAAGAACCACGTTTTCACATCTCTCAATATTTGTAGAACGATTGTCATTTATCACATTTAAGTTTCTTTCATGCGTTATATAATGGAGTTTTAACTAGGATTACTATAAACTCGCAATAGTGCAAGACCATCTTCTTACTAGATATTCTGTTGCATCTTGCTGACTGCATTTTGGTACCGCGGTTACTTTGTAGCCGTATAGATACAGTATCCAATAATTTTATACTATCAGTATCATTTGAGGTTGGCCAATATTTGTCACCGATAGTCGCGTTTTCTGATGGGAGTGTAACTTATCTAAGTTCACTTATTTAATTTCTTTTCTATAAATCATAATAAAGCATTTTTGCGACTTATTGGTAGTTTATTATTTGTGATAAGATTTCAGATTTATAATAAGTTCAGGAAGCATTCAAGTTTATAATAAATTTTATTGGGAAATATCCACTGCATTAGTAGTAGTTGCAGATGTGTTTTGATCTTTATACTAGCACCGTTGGCGTTGGATTCAACTGCTACTGAACTCAACTCTTTGTAGCTATTGGAAAAGACAACTAGGAGATACTCCTGCCAATTTAACAAAACAAAACAACTAATTAGTTAATCAACTAAAACTGTCACCAAACACTTATAACTTTTCATAATTATCACTATTAAAGGTTTCTATATTTTTATGAAACACGTTTATTGGTTATATTAGCACGCATTTCCATTTCTTGATTTTTTTTTAAATTCAGCATTTGATATAAAAATTCAAAAAAGAAGAAATTCGAAGGTTAAATAAAGAAAACAAATTTATATCCGATGTATTTTCAATTATTAACTTTTCTCAAGGAAAATTTCGTCGAAATTGGGAGTATCGGATTTACCGTAAATTTAATTTGATAAATATCACGAAGACTGTTAGTTTCAACCTGTTAGCTATTGATCTCCTTCCACACAGACGTGACTAGACTCAATATTGTTTTTAACCAAGACTTTATATATACTTTAATCAGTATCAACCATAAAAAAAACTGTCAGGTCTTTTTTTATTATATTTTAGGATAATTCTACATCATAAAACTAAATTAGTTAACATATGTTAATTTTAATTAAAACCAAAAGTCCCAAGCAAAACTCTTACAAGAAAACAAAGAAAAAGAGACGCCACATCAAAAATTAACACAAAAACCACCTGCCTTCTCTCAGCTAATCATAATTAAAGTTAATTTTTAAGATCCTTATTATTTTTAAGAAGCTTTACCCACACCTTCATGTTGGGTTTTTTACCACTTACAAGAGTTTTAATGAGGAAACGAAAGGAAGGACTTAAAAGAATAAAAACTTTTTAATTGTGAAACTTAAAATAAGCATTGTAAATGAAAGGGTAGTATTTTTAACGTATTCGTTTCATAATGTAGTTTGCCATTTGTTTATGTAATTTCGTCTAAACCAGAGGAAACCATTACACCCCACCATCACTAAAAAACCCGGTATACCGTTTCCCAAACGACTTTTATATTGTTTGGGCAAGAACGTTTAAACGAAAGGTAATACTACTTTAAGGGTGTACCACGCCCAGCCAACGCCGCTGTAACTCTAAAAAGTATTCTTTTAGAAGGATGGAACATTAAGGTCAGCTCCTTTTCAAGTCAGATCAAATGAGGAAAAAATAATTGCTTGACAGTTAGGGATCTCGAAAATATGTCTGGTTATAATCGGAGCTAAACAAATAAAAGAAGTTGAATAAAAAAGCAGATTTTTACTGAGTTTAGTGATCTACCGGTGCTTTAATGTAAACTGTTGCTTTAATGATAACTGAAAGTTTGAAATATAATACTGCATTCTCAATTTTCATCTTTTTTTTTATTTATTTATCTTTAAAATATATATTGAATTTATTTTTCTTTACTGTAGGATAAAGTTAGTTTTATCATTTCCAACAGTAAAAATATAAAATTTAACTTTCTTTTTAATAAAATATATCCTTGATAATTCTATTAGAACTATATAATCAGTGTAAATCTTTTTTACCAATATGTAAAAGGAAGGGTGTCTATAAGGTCTCTTTTTGGCCCTAAGGAGTTTGAGGTTCTTATTTAAATATAAGCTTAAAAAGGGTACAAAAAACAAGATATAATTAGAGACTAATTACAAGAAATTAGTTGAAAAAATACTCATTATACTCATTATGCAACGGTTATTAGGTATGTTGTAAAACTAAACATAATAAATTCAATTATTCCAGAAACACACACAAATTGAAAAAATGCTATTGACTCCAGCCAGCAGCATCCAGAATATAGTCACTGTATTTAGTATTAAGTTCTTGTTGCGTCGTTATAAAGTAATAACGTAGTTTAAGTTTTCAGTGTCAGCGCATGGGAGCAACATTCTATTTTTATATATTTAACTTCTCATATCATGCTTTATCATATAAGTAAAACAGAAAGTGTTGCTTTATTGCGCTCATATTTAAATAAATAAATGAAGTACGTTTAAGTAAAAACCCAAAACTGCCCTACCTTGTGCATGTGATGATACACTCTTTTAACATCAAAATTATTTTTAGAACCTTATAGCACTAATAGTCCTAGAATACTGAATATTTTAGGCTTTTTACAAAGTTTATGTGATCTTTTTTATATTCTGACCATTTTGAGACTGGAAAGTGACCTTATAGACACCCGTTCTTTATAACAAGGCAGAAGAATGACCTGAAATTCAGAAAACTGGCTTCATACCGGTTATTAGTAAAACCGCTGTACAAACCATTTATGTAGTACAACTTTGAAACTATTAGCATTAGACATAAGAAGGAGTAGAAATCTGCGCATGTAGAGAGGGAGATAAAATAATTATATAAACACAACTGGTATACTATAGAACTGCGCGGACGATGGCATCTGAAACCCGGGGCTACAACAAGGATGTTATGTGTAACTTTGGTACTCTCTAAAAATACTCGACATCATTTTTATAAACTTTTTATTCAAATTTATATAAATTTTTATAACTCACTATTTTTATTGACGCTATATATATATATATATATATATATATATATATATATATATATATTGGTATGTCATATTTTGAATATGACATGTTATCAAACAAAATTTTAAAACTTTATCTTCAATTTTAATAATCTAGAAGAACAGAACATAAAGCAAATTGTAGAAATAATAATTTTATGCTAGTCACATGTTTTATTACTCTTAAGTTGTTTCCTGATGAAGCAGTTAATCAACTGCGAAATATAGAAAATAGCAAATAATGAGTATCCTTTTTTAACAACCTGGTTACAAAAAACAGACCTTTAATTCCGATTTTAATAAAAAAAATTTTTTATTATTAAAATATATATATATATATATATATATATATATATATATATATATATATATATATATATCTATAGGGCACCACTATGCGTCCCCCCATGTAAAATCTTAGGTTCAAGCAGCGTCCGAAGTCACTCGGCGTCCGGATATACGGACGCTGGGTGACTAGTGCCTCAAAATTGCACCATATGAAGCTTAAAGTGTCTAGATGGCGAAAATGTAAAAATTAGCTGTGCGCAGTTTGACACCCATTCCTGATTCGTGTATAAAATCGTAGTTCGAGCGTTTGCCACACGCAGCGCTAATAGCGCGGGATTTGTATACATTTGTATACAAATTTATGGCATAGGTTTACCCTGCGTCCGCATATTTAACAAGAATTGTGTTGGTAACACTGATTCCTTTGTGGCTAGACAGTGACGTCATTTCAACGGGACTTCACTTTATGCATTGTATTTCTGAGTAGAGATTGCGTCATTTAAGGTGAAAAAAATTCGTACATATTATATTTTTTTAAAGCTATTTAAGAAACACTTTTAATACGTTTCATTTATGAGTCATGTAAATTTCGTTTAAACCGTAAAATCGTAAGATTTAATAAGATTTAATTCAAAGCTCTATTGATTTAAGTGAAACAAACGTAACCATTATTATATTATCATTCAGTATTTAATCAATCACTGATTCTGTTAGCTAGTAATAAATCTGGCTGTTTAATCTTATCCCATATTATATTTTAAAATTTTTAAAACTCATATGTTTGTGAGGCAGACGGTGACATCATTTCAAACGGGACTTCTTATGCATTAAAATATTGAAATTAAATAACTTTTACAACTTCTAATTTGTTATATGACATACAAACTTGAGATTTGGCACAATGATAGGAATTGGGATTCTTGTAAGTAGGAAAATAAAAAAATATATTTATGTCAACCCTCGCACCCCCTGTTAGGAGTTGTAAAACTTCTAGATGACTTAGAAACTTGAAATTTGGTGTAATTATAGGATTTAAGATTATTATAAAGAAAAATATAAAAAAAATGTTATGATGTCAACCCCTGCACCCCGTTCTGGGGTTGCAAAACTTCTAGATGACATACAAACTTGAAATTTGGTATAGCGATGGAATTTAGGACTCTCCTAAAGAAAAATTTAAAAAAAATTATTAAATCAACCCCCATATTCCATTTGGGGGTTGTAAAACTTCTAGATGACATACAAACTTGAAATTTGGTATAGCGATGGAATTTAGGACTCTCCTAAAGAAAAATTTAAAAAAATTATTAAATCAACCCCCATATTCCATTTGGGGGTTGTAAAACTTCTAGATGACATACAAACTTGAAATTTGGTATAGCGATGGAATTTAGGACTCTCCTAAAGAAAAATTTAAAAAAATTATTAAATCAACCCCCATATTCCATTTGGGGGTTGTAAAACTTCTAGATGACATACAAACTTGAAATTTGGTATAGCGATGGAATTTAGGACTCTCCTAAAGAAAAATTTAAAAAAATTATTAAATCAACCCCCATATTCCATTTGGGGGTTGTAAAACTTATAGATGACATACAAACTTGAAATTTGGTATAGCGATGGAATTTAGGACTCTCCTAAAGAAAAATTTAAAAAAATTATTAAATCAACCCCCATATTCCATTTGGGGTTGTAATACTTCTAGATTACACACAAACTTGAAATTTGGTATATTTATAGGGTTTAGGATTCTAGTAAATAAAAATTAAAAAAAATGTTATTATGTCAACCCCGCATCCCCTTTTAGGGTTGTAAAACTTCTAGATGACATACAAAC
The DNA here is from genome assembly GCA_929113105.1 of Agrypnus murinus. NCBI lineage: Eukaryota > Metazoa > Arthropoda > Insecta > Coleoptera > Elateridae > Agrypnus > Agrypnus murinus. The sequence goes on along the minus strand of OV816024.1, from coordinate 251,682,767 downwards.
TTGAAATTTGGTATAGCGATAGAATTTAGGACTCTCCTAAAGAAAAATTTAAAAAATTATTAAATCAACCCCCGTATTCCATTTGGGGGTTGTAAAACTTCTAGATGACATAAAAACTTGGAATTTGGTTTAGTTATAGGGTTTAGAGTTCTCGTAAAGAAAAATATAAAAAATTGTTATTATGTTAACCCTCCGCTAACCCTTTAGGGGTTGTAAAACGGGACTTTACTTTATGTATTTAAGTAATGAAATTAAATAGTCTTAACAACCCTTAGAATTTTGAAGTACGGGAAAAATAGTAAATAATCTTTGTTTCGGTTCATATTTGAATGGGTGACGTGAAAGAACATAAAAAGTTACATACTTTACGGATTTTGCGACATTAAGGGTCTAAGGGGTAGCCAGCCATCCCTTAGAATTTGCAAATGTGGAGAAAATAGTAAAGCAGTTTATTTGCGTTTCATTGTTGAATGGGTTGCGTGAAAGAACATAAAAACGCACATGCTTCACCGATTTTGCGAAATTCAGGATATAAGGGGGTAGCAGCCAACCCTTAGAATTTCTAAATGTGAAAAAATAGCAACGATTTTTGTTGCGCTTCATTTTCATGGTTATCATGAAAAAACATAAGAAGTCGCATATTTTATGGTTAATAATATACAAGATACTTTTTAGATTTTGCAAAATTCAGAGTTCAAAGGTGTACGAGTCACCACTTCAAATGTTTAAATGTGAAAAAAATAGTAAACACTTAGCCACTTAACGTGTTCTGGCCTATTTAACAGTCTACACTCAATCATTCGGACAAGCTTTTGGTTATAGTAATGGAATTAAAAGAACTTCGTAGATTTCGGCTTCTTGTTTACGAAAACAGTATTAGAATACATTCACTTTATTATTTCATTATCATTCACTTTAAACCTGTAGTACCTTATTACTTTTTTATTCAGAATCCCACTTGCTATCGATTTCCATACTTCAAATCTAATCGTTCCATTTAAAAAAATCCTGATGATGATATCCAGCACCAGCACAAGTTCTAAGATGTGTTCTGATTTCGTAAACTAGAGGTCAAAGTATACAAAGTTCTTTTAATTCCACTGCTATAGTCACAAGCTTGTTGGAATGCTTCAGTGTAGACTGTTAAACAGGACACCCTGTATAGTCTTCAATATCTTCCTCTGAATCGCAGGAAAATTAATTTAGTGACAAGCGGTTTGGACAAAAAATTGTTTTTTTTGTTATTGCACTGTTATTGTTAAAATTAGGAACATTTCTTTGAGAAAAATAATGCCTACATGAAAAGTGTTCATTTAACCAAAACGAAATCAAAATATTAATAAACAAGAAAACATAATTCCCTATTTTTTATATAAATCTTAAATGAATTGCTTTTTGGTCTGATAATTAGAACCCAAGGTTTCTTTCTATAACCCCTACAAAAATTTAATAGATATATGGCATGTACTTTCTGAGATAAAAACTAATTTGTTTTTAATAAAATTGTCCCTAAAAATGGGTACCTTTTATTGCCTATTGTCTGATAAAAACAAAAGTAGCTATAGCATTTAGAAATATAATATTTTACTAAAGTTAAGCTTTATTAAAGTCAGAGGACTCGAGAAAAAAATGGATATTAGATAATCAGGAATATAACTCAATATTATAGTTTAAAAGACGTCCTTATAAAAATTTAATGTTGTTAGCAAGACAATATTTCCTTGTAAGCATGGATTAAATTTCCCAAAATTCCCGACTATGTTTATTTACTGATTGCAGGTGTGCAAGTCTATAAAGTGACGTAATTTTGTGTATGCTGTAACGGATTTTAACAGACTGCTTCCACAGTCATTTTACGTATTTCTTACTATGACCTTGAATTATTATGGGTTTTTATTATTACTTGTTTATGATAAATCTAATATTACAGTAAACAATAGTCGCCCTTTAAAAGCAATTTCAGCACACGTAAAAAACAAAAGCTAATTATTGTGTAAAATGACACTTAATTCGAATTCTAGTTAGCGAATAGATCCTGATATTGGGCTATTGCCAGAAATTCCATTTTTTTCAAATTATGCATGATGGTACATTTTATATATTACAATGATTGCTTGAAGCTGGAAAAAGAACTTAAAATTTATAATTTCCACTCTTTTAAAAGTCACTCTTTTCAACAAAAAAAAAACAATTTTAATTTAATCCTTGCAATTTATAAGACTTTTTAACCAACATTTGTTTCGGGAGGGTTTCAAGTAATCCAGAATAAATTTATGTAACGACTTTTACAATTAAATAAGGTCTACTATGTTTTTTTTCAAACATTTACATTTATTTTTGATCTCAGTAGGGTAGCGAGATTATAAACGACGGAATTGTAACGAATTTTAACACTCGTTTTTCGGGGATTTTCCAAGGAATAGAGGTTCTCTCTTTTGCAATTATGAATTTGATAAAGGTTACAGCTGTACATATAAGTAAATGTAAAAAACAATTCATTTATACATTCATTCGGAGCATTTAAGAATTAAATATCTCTAAAGTAAACACTCTAGGTTCTCAGAATTGTATGATGAACAATTTGACGTCGCGTCATCAAACATCGTATCAAATATCATGTTACTGAAGATTTTAGTTGCCCATGCAAATTAAAATCTTAATTATTTATGCTGCCAGATTTTAAATTTTTGTTTATATTCTTGAATCTGAAATTTTTTTTCTTGAAAACTAAAGGCATTAACGGCTTGAAAATATTTTAAATGTTTACACTTGAAACCACCAAAACAAATTTTGGTTAAAAAGTCTTGAATAATTATTGTTTTAAATGCGTTACTAGGATTGAATTAAGATTATTATTTTTTGTTTAAAAGAGTGACATGGAATTATAAATTACAGGACCTTCGTCCAGCTTCAAGCAATCATTGTAGTATAAAATGTACCATCGTGCATAATTTTTTCTATCAAAGAAGAAGGAAAGTGGCAAACACTCTCTTATACTGCATGCACGCAGGCCCCAGTTTTTTTCTGCCTGTCATTTTCTACGAGTTTCTCAAAATATTTTTTTATGTCACTATGTGTAGTTTATAGCAATTTAAATTTGCCCAACAAGCGTTGATCTTCGTACACTGGTATAACACCGTAAGCGTTTCAAAATGGAAAACAGCATTCCAATTATACTGTCTCAACAAGGATTTTCGAAGATCCACTGTCTTTGAGGTATAGACCAATGCATGAGAGTACCACTTTTAGGAGATGAATCCCTCCAAGACCAAGCAATAGGTTGGGATTTTTGTTAGACACACTGAATTTCAATACAAGATCCTTGGGAAGTTTTTTACTTCATTTTCTTCGTTAACGTCACTATTTCCTTTTGTTTTGATAGTACAGTAGCTTTTGAGCAGTACAGTAGTTTTTTCTTTTCCTTTGCGTCATAATTTTTTGCAGTTTTTAATGGTCCAACACCATAGTGTGTGCTTGTCGAATAATTTATATGAAGAAAAGAAGTTGTCTAGGAAAATATTATGATTATGGTTATTCTCTACAATAGATAGTAGATAAAAAACAAAGTCACCTCCCAACCCAAGTCTTGATTTTTTATTATTTGGAGGATAACTTGTATAAGTACCCTGCATCTGAACAGATATACCATAATTTGAAACCGAATCTCACCGGTTTTACTTTTAGAAGCATTTTGTTGAGAGTGCCGTCCAAAATATGGAACTATCTGTTCATCTAGTAATATAAGTTGCACGAGAATACTCCATACTGCATGAGTTTTTCATTCATGATGTAAAAATTACCTACTAAGATTTACCAAAAAGAATGAAGTGAATATAATCATAGGTTACTTCAACGGAAAGATAGGTAAAGGAAGAGTTCAATATATTGTTGCAGACCATGGTATTTGCAAACGACACGATAGGGGGGATATCTGGTACAGTTCTGTAATGAAGAAAACTTAATGGTAGCAAACACCTGGTTCCAACTTCCAGAGAGGCGATTGTACACTTAGAAGTGTACTTAGGACCAGGAGACAATGAAGGAAATATCATAAAAATCAAATAGATTATTTACTGATTGATAAACGATATAGAAACGGAATTAAAGTTGTAAGAACTTATCCTGGATCAGACATATGATCTGATCAGAACCCCGTAGCTGAAAAACGTGAGATTAAATTGAAGAAAATCCGGAAGAGAAATAAAACAAGACCTAACTTTGAGAAACTGGGGGAACCACAAATAAAAGAGGAAATAACACGAGTTTTGAATAGTAAGTTTAGGGAAACGGTATAATTGGAAACAGAAACAATGGAAAACTTTTGGCAGTCTGTTAAAAATGTAAACATGAAGTACAAGAAAATGAATTGGAAAACCAAGAGCAGAGAGCAAAACAGAGATGGATGACGGAAGAAATCCTTTTATTGATGAACGAAAGAAGGAAGTACAAACATAAAGACTATAATAAATATAAAGAAATCCATAAAAAGATTACAAGGCTTATAAGAGAGGCAAAGGAGACCTGGATGGAGAAACGTTGTCAAGTACTCGAAGAGCTGCCAAGAAAGCACGATTTCTTTAACACACAAAAAAGAAGATAAAAGAAATAACTGGAAATAAAACCCATCAACACGATATCTTAGTCACAGATAGTAACAAAAAAACAATAGACCCAAAAGAGATAGAAGAGATTTTGACAAGCTATATACAAGAGCTTTTTGATGATATCAGAATGTAACCAGAACCAAGAGAAAAAGATCAAGAAGATTAGCCATTGAAAATTATTATATTAGAAGTGAAACACGCAATAAAACTATCAAAACACGTAGAGTCCCAGGTGAAGATAACATCTATACTGAGATGCGTAAAGTATTAGACGATGAAAGCCTCAACATCTTAACATCTCTCTTAAATAGAATATACTATACAGGAATCGTACCACACGACTGGACCCAACCTATTTTTATTCCGATACCTAAAAAGAGCGGAGTAAAACAGTGCTCACAGTACCGATTGATTAGCCTGATGAGCCATGTACTGTAGATAATGCTAAGAACATGCATCAACGAGTACATACAAAATGCGGACAATATGTAGGAGAAGAACAATTTGGTTTTCGCTTAGGCATTGGAACTAGAGAAGCAGTTCAAGGTCCTAGGACTAGCAGAAATACATAAAACAAAATTAAATAGCTTATCGGTATCTCCAACGTAAGTGACTCCTGCGTACAATGTTGCTTCCTCACGGCTTGCTCCAAAATTATAAGTCTGGATTTCTTCAGCTAGTTTGCAAGCATAATTTTCAGAGAAGTCTATATGTAGTAACCCTTCATTCTTACTAAGACTGTTTTTCAGTGTGTTGTAAGCAGCATTTTTATTTTTAATGTTAAATTTATATTTATTAAAGTTTTCATTTCTTCTTGAACCTCTCCATGCAACTCTCGGACAGGTTTAGTAACATTGATTTTAGCTGCAATCTTAACATTAAATTGAACCTTTTCTTCATTTTATTTTGACATTTCAGGGACCTGCCATACATATGCAATGCGGAAGCCTTACTACATGTTACAGGAGTTCATATGAATTGTCATTATCTACAAGTTTTAGTGGTTTTAGTTTTTGTGGTTTGAAGCTTATGTTTGCACGTTGCTTGTACAAACAGGTATCTCTGTTTATTTCATTAGGTTTGCATACATAATATAGACGGTAATAACATAGGGATGGCATCGAGAGAATGTACTGTAGGATATTTTTGTTTTGTGTGCAAGGCCAATTGTTTTATTTGCTAAACTATAAAGACGGTAGTGTCCTATATCAATGGACATCAACAAAGCATTTAAAAATCTTTTCCGTTGGTTTTTTTGAGCTCCAGCAACTCTCCAAGGTTTCACCAGAGAGTCATGCAAAACTAGAGTACGGATTGCTTATTTCTCATTGCTTTTTCCTTTTCCAGGTCCAAGTCCAACAAAACGTTTCCCTGCAGTTTTTTTTTATTCAGAGATGGGCATTAGTTTTTCTTCAGGTGTTTTCATAACTGTATTGTTTTCAGTTTTTTTCTACTTAAATGCTTTCTTCTTCTTTTCACATTCTCAAGTTTGCTCAAAACAAATAGCCAGAAACCCAAGTGCAGAGAGGTTTCTTTTTGTATCTGAACTTGCCCGACGAAGAGAACACAAAAAAAATTGAACAGCTAAAAAATCATTTGGCAGGTCAATCACCGCTGGATATTTTTCTAAAACTTTTTGATGATGAAGTTCAAGATATAGTATTGAGATTTTTTGTAAAGTAGGCTCATGATAAATAATACACACGATTCTATATTTACAAGAGAAAAACTTTTCAGTTTTATTGGCATCCTGTTTTTATTAGGCTATCATACGTTGCCCCAAGCTAATTTGTGTTGGTATGTTGAAGAAGGCAAAGGAGTCGATATTGCATAGAACTGCATGACGAGAAACAAATTCAGAAATATTCAGTAAGCTCGATAAAACTGTTACATTTTCTAACTTTGCGGCCTTTTTTACATCTTCTTTTTCTTAAGGTGCTGACTTCTTATAGAAGGTTAACAACAACTTCGGCAAATCGTTCACTATCTTTTGCTATTCTTAGTAATAACTGTGAGTTTAGGCCAGTGCAGTCTCTCACATTTCTCAACCATGAGCCTTGTCTCTTGCCAGTTCTCTTCTACCCTCAATCTTGCCCTCCATTATCAGTCTTAGGTATGGCTCAGCAGAAGTTCAAGAGTTGCAGGGAGACGTTCAAGAAGAAATGAAAACTTTAAAAATAAATATAAATTTAACATTAGAAATAAAAATGCTGCTTACAACACACTGAAAAAGAGTCTTAGTAAGAGTGAAGGGTTACTCCATATAGTCTTCTCTGAAAATTATCCTTGCAAACTAGCTGAAGAAATCCAGACTCATCATTTTGGAGCAAGCCGTGAAGAAGCAGTCATTTACGTTGGACATACCGATACGCTATTTAATTTTGTTCTATGTATTTCTGCAAGTCCAGATCATGTCCTGCAGCTATTTGGGCACACTTAATCCTGTCTTTACCTTTCTGTCGCAACAATTGCCAAGAATCCAAACAGTTTATTTGTTTTCAGATAGACTCTCCATTCTTTAATAAGGTAGTTAGTTATCTTTAAACTTTGATGCATTGAGTATTCCTTAACTATCTTTGTAACATAAACGGTTTTTGTATTTAGTCAAAGTAAAACTTCTAACCGAGAAACAAGAACAACGACGAGTGACATGGACTAAATATGTAGTTGTCCTAGACAATGTTCCAGAGAATGACTGGTATAAGGTCATATTCAGCGACTAGTCAAAGTCTGGTGTTTTCGTTGGTTACTCTCGCAAAAGAGTGATCAGAGCTAAACATGAAGCATTCCATAAGTACTGCTTAAAACGTACGGTTAGGTTTCCTCAAGGTGCAATAGTTTAGAGATATATGTCAGCTGGAGGGTTAGAATGATTTCAGTCCATAGATGGCACAGTTAATGTTGAAAAGTATCAGCAAATTCTTAACGCAAACTTGTTACCAATCGTTAAAAATCGATCTTGACCGCGATTTAATCTTTCAACAAGATGGTGCTTCTTACCACACATCAAAAACGACCAAAAAATGGTTTGAAAATCATAATTTCAAAGTTGTTGAATGATCCTCAAGCAGTTCGGATCTTTAGTGTTATTGAATTTGAAATTATCAGCAAGTGGGGCATTATCCAATTTAGATAATTGTAATCCCCAAGTTAGAAGTATGTCAGCCAAAATTTAAGAGGCGAATAAAGCAAAGCGAGATGTTAAATCTTATTGAATTGTATTTATAAACTGCTATCTGAATATTTAGTTGTCAGCGAGTTTTGTTGAATTTTTGAAAATTGTTTTCTGCAGATCTTTTTTTACAGAAGTTAATGGTTATTGTTTGAAAATGGTGTAATTTGGAACACTTGTGACGTTCCCAATTTTTATTTATTCCTCTTGATTCTTTGGAGTCAAGTTTCCTAAAAAAAAAGAAAAGAAAAGGAATTGTCTTTATTGTATGATGTGCTTACCTAACTAACTTTAATTATTTTTTATTCTTTAATTTACTATTCGGATTTTTCCTTTAGGGGTGTTTTCTGATATTTTCCCCTGTGTATTTTTGATATCTTAATATAAACAATTGTCAGCCATTTGTACTTTCTTTTTATCTCTTGGTGTGAAAGTTTTACCAACTATGTGTAGGAGGATTTCTAATCTCCTTTTGATAATGAGAAGACATTTGAAATTTTTCAATGCTCTTTTCCATTGAACTTTTGGCCCAAGAACATCTAGGTAAATATGTTTGCTAATTTTTGAATTTTTCTAATTCTCTTTGATTTTCATTTGAGATTTATACCTACTTTTGCTTGGGGGTAATTTATTATTTTATTTCTAGGCATCTCTTATATACCCCACATTTTTCACCTTAATGGATGAGGGTTTTTTCTAAGTTTATTAAGATCTACTTGGCTAATCTTATTGGCTTGCATCATGGAAATGGTTGCTTGGGTTTAAGCAAGTTTTACAAGAATAGTATTTTTTATTCTGCTAGTTGGAATTTCCATGTGAGAATCTTACCCTCGGTGAAGGTGGTTTTAAATCTATGAAGACATCCGTAGACCACATTGTCTCACAGCCAGGAGTATTGTGTTCCTGCCGTTTAATTAATAGTAGCTGGTTTTGTCAGCATCGTCATTTTTGGTACTGTTAATTTTGGTAAATTTTGAAAGTTGTAACTGTAAGTATTACAGAAGTGTTTTCCCTTCTTATTATCCTAATTCCTAATTAAAGTTAATTACCTACCTTCGTTGTGATCAAATCTTTATAAGTTGTACTGGTGGTACTTGTAAATTTTGCTTCGGTATTAATTATTGCTGGTACGGCGCCTTATTGAGCAAGCTTGCCTGAAACTATTACAGGTTATTTGTTTTATGATCTTTTTACATTTATTATTCTTGTGGTTTGGTAAAGATTTAAGGTTAGGAATTGAGTTTAAGCGTTTTTACCAGTTATATTGCTTCCTACCCACCTTTTACTGCTCCCAATTTTTTTCCAACTTTAATTATTTACACCTCTGTTCACTACTTGTTGCATTTATTTATATGTATTTTGTAATATTATTATTGTTTTGTTTAAAAGGCATGTCATTTTTTATTGATGCTTCATATTGATTATTTATCAAGTTTAATATTATACTGGCTGTTAGTCATATCAGTGGACAATTTTCATACACATTTTGAGGCCATTTATTCTTATTATTATTGTTGGGTGTTTGTTTAGCCCTTGGTGACTATTGTTGTTATTAAATTTTTTGTACCTTTTGTTATTACTTATTTGTTATTTGTTATTTCAATTGTTACTAGTTACATTTATATTATATTATTAATGCTTAATATTAATTATACGTTTTACATGATCGTGTTGTGTTTTTGTTATGATTGTGTGTATTTGGTCATTCCCCTTCTTTCTAGGTTTCTAGAATGGCGCCCAGGCAGCAAATCGTTATTTTTTAGTAGCTATCATCGACGAACCAACCTACCTGCTCTCCTTTTAACCTTGAGCACCGTGAGCATTAATATTGTACACCCTGGCTACTAGGATGTAACACACTAGTAGGAAAAATAAACACAGAATTCATGAAACTGTCCAAATACATATTTAGTTGTTAGGGCTCGTACATGTTTTGTAAATTTCACAGAGGAACATCGATAACTTAATACCAGAATGTATATTTAAAAGGTAAATAAAATAAATAAAGGTTGCTCATGAAATTAAAATTTGCAAGTAATAAAAATTTCTTTCTCAAAATATTATTCCAAACACAAATGAAAATGATCCGAAATAAACAATTATATATAACAAGGTTACAAGAAATGTGTTTAATACCAAAAATAGGTGAATAGATTAGCATGATCTTACATTTTAGATATGATATTATTTACTACGTATTATGAATGCACAGCTGTTTTCTTCTGAAACTAATAATGGTTTCAATTTATAAAAAATCAGTAATTGATTAAAATAAAGTAAGCACTAATAAAGAAAACAAAAACGTCATTTTAAGAGATTGCTAGTCAATAATATTTTTGTTGCATCTTTATTTAAATATTTTTAAATTACATAAAAATACATCTGCACTGACCGCTGGACCTTGAAATTCCCTTCTAAACTACCTTTATCACTACCCAAACTTTTTTTGTCAAATTTCTCTTTAGGCAATATTTGATAATATTGTTGCATGCGCTCATTTTTAAGGTTTAATTTAAAAGAAGAATCAGCTTCCTAGCTCAATTATGTTTGGAGATATAACGATGTAAACCACAAAACGAGAAGTTCTAATTAACACATTAAATCGCTCGGCTCTATAAAATATAGAACGAGAAAATGTACTACAGAATGTCAATAAGAAATAAAAAAACGAATCTGATATTTTTAATTAGGTATTGAAATTAAAATGCGTTCCCAATAGAAATTAACAAGTCAATCAAAAATCAATATATTTCATTATTTCATAAAATCAATTATTAGTCGTTATAAATAACCAATAAGTTTTACCTTGTGCGATCGAATAGTAACTGTTTTGTAAAACAGTGACAGAAAGAAGATAATTTAAGAAGAACTACAAATTCCTTTTTATAGTTTGCTTTAATAGACATGTAAAACGTAGTTTCTAGTACATAAACAAACATAAATACAAAACAATACATCTGCACTGACCGCTGGACCTTGAAATTCCCTTCTAAACTATATCACTACCCAAACTTTTTTTGTCAAATTTCTCTTTAGGCAATATTTGATAATATTGTTGCATGCGCTCATTTTTAAGGTTTAATTTAAAAAAAGAATCAGCTTTCTAGCTCAAATATGTTTAAAGATATAACGATTTAAACCACAAAACTGGAAGCTCTAATTAACACATTAAATCGCTTGGCTCTTTAAAATATAGAACTAGGTATTAGTAGCAATAAGTATCATCACAATTTTTTATATGCATTTAACCTATAATAATAAATTAACATACACAATTTAAATAGTTTTCATCTAGAAAATACATATTAACACATTTAAAAAAGATTTATTAAGTAGCTTTAATAAAACATAATTATTTTTGTCACTTTAAATGACGCAATCCTTACTGAGAAACACACATAGTATTTTGGCAACGCAGAGAGTTTCGAATATACTCCCAGATGTTAAGTTTTATGCAAATAAATCAAATTTTAAATATTATGGCCGCCATATTTCATCCGCGCTTTAAAATTTGCAAACGTTGACATCAAATTTGAAATCAGCGACCTGAAAAACCCCTTTGTAGAAAATTTCATACAAATCCAATAATATTTCGAGTTTTATGATGTTTTTATGCATATAATATTTTAAATCTGAAAGCCTTTTAAATAAAATTCATACACATACAGAAACGAAACTAAAAGTATTTATTACATAGCGTTAATAAAATAGAATTATTTTTGCCAGTTGAGATGACGCAATCTTTACTCAGAAATGCAGAGAGTAACTCGACACCGCAGACAGGCAAAGGAATTCAAGCAGGCTGGCCAATACTGAAAAAATAAATGGACGCTGTATAAACCTATAGGTTGCATAAAATAAACAGACGCTGAATAAACCTATAGCTTGCAAAAGACGCTGACTGATACCATCATTTATATACACTTATATACGCCGGACGCTGGGCGCTACGCTTTTGGCCCGGACGTATGGTAGGCCTTTATAGATATATATATTGCTGTAATATTGGATAATTAAATATTATAAATTATTTTTAATAATTTTATTATATATTTTGAAACTGTGAATAATTGCCGTTCGATCGTAGATAATTACTTTATAATTAAATTGATTTTTTAAAATGACTTGAGAACTTTGGAAACGCTTCTCAACTTCCCTCTTTTATAAATTCTAATATGATTTGAAATTACCTTTTAATAGATTTAATAATGCAATGGTTATATAAAATTAATGTTACGTTAGTTCTTAATTAACTCAAGTTTACGTAAGAGAGTTGGGCGCCAGTTAAATAACTTAAATTAACAGAATTATATTTAATAAAGACTTATCTCAGGGTGAATGTGGTTTCTTGTGGTATTAAATATACAAATTGAAGTTTGTAATCACTTTTAAAATTGAAATCTTAATTAATTTTAACTATTACTAAATTGTTCAAATCACTTTACTACACTTTACAAACGATAGTCTTTTCTTCAGCAAATGCCAATACAAAAAGGAAATAACTTCCTACCTTTTTATAATACTTCTTTTTTTTTTCTTTTAGTATAGATGTCCTCTTTCCCAAACCATAGGCAGAGTAGATCACTTTATGTTGACCCAGGGCTGGTTTCCAATTCAGGGTTGACTTTCTTCCTTTTGCATGGATTTTCCATATAATATCATCCACACACTTGACTTTGGAACTCACTTTTGTTTATTAACTGCGGGTTCAATTTCCCTTTTTCGTAAGATACTTATAGTTGTTTTTGTGTTTAATTAAATAAAACACCCGTTTATGGTTTTAACGTTAATTTATTATCTTGCTTAACTTTAGCAAGTAATTTATCTTAAAAGTGGTTCTTTATAATCATATACACTTTTACAATTTATACTTTTTACACCTTCGCCGTATTCAAATCACCAACTAACTTAACTTGTCTATTTAATTCTAGACTATTTAAATTTTTACAATATTATCAGCCACGACTTTACTTTGTCGCTTGATTTACTATAATATCTTTACTCTTTCGTCGTTTAACAGTAAGTGTCTTTTATCTTACACGACTTTACTCCGTCGCTTTCTATCAGTAAGTGTCTTTACTCTTTCGTTGTTTAACAGTAAGTGTCTTTTATCTTACACGACTTTACTCCGTCGCTTTCTATCAGTAAGTGTCTTTACTCTTTCGTTGTTTAACAGTAAGTGTCCTTAAAATTATTATTTTCTAAGCTTATATACTATTGACTATTTACATAATTATATTACACAATTTGACGTCACCTTACGAACTAATACAAACTGTACACTCATATAATACATAATAGCAAATTAATATTTTTTTATAAAAGTGACACATCTATTACAGATTATTATACAATACTTTTACGCAATAACAACGATCTATTTACATAAACAAAACCTTAAAGAATCACATAACCCGTCGATATACACATTTGAAATTATACATAATTGAATTACATCATAACAAAAACTTGCGAACAACTGGATGTTACGTATAACTTAAGTAATCGGTGAGTAAGCTGTTTGATAATAAATAAAGAAACATGTATTATTTAACCTTATTAAAAAGTATACACATTGATTGTATAATCAATGACACACCATTAAATAACTTAAATTTACTTTTAAATGGAAAAGTTGATAAAAATATTTCAAAAGTGTTAGTATTTAGCAAAGATTTTAGATTTTCACAAAATTTTCAAAATTTTCCAAAATTTTGAAACTACCATCCACAGCAATATATATATATATATATATATATATATATATATATATATATATATATATATATATATATATATATATATATATATATATATATATATATATGTCAAACCGCTTATACACACCCGTTTCGCTATATTCTACCGACTTGTCGGACCATTTTCGACGCTCTCAGACCCGGGCTTGGGCCTGGCAAAGTTCTCCTATGTTTTCGAGGTCTACAGGATAAGGTTTATCTAAAACTGCAATAAAAAAATATACAATTTGGGTTTGGAAAAGTAGGGTCTGTAAAAAGTTTTATACAACCGTAGTTCATCACAATGAACTATAGGGGGCGTCGCGCCTTTCTCAAGTGTATATCGTATATTTTTATACAAGACGCTATTAAACCCGCTATGTTCTACAGACTTCCTAAGCCCTGGATCTGGCAACATTGCCATGACGCATATGTTAAGCTTTGTTTTATAAACGTTTGGTTATAATAGCTCGCATTTAATATTTGATGGAGAAAAGTGACGTAAGAATTACATCAGCTCGTATGCGAGTTCTTTTCGCATTTGTAAATTAATCTCTGGCTTTGAAAAATTGAAGGTTTTAATATATATTAATAATAATAATATACTTTATTTATAGCATATAACTAGATAAATTCCTTATAATACATTATAATTTCTTAAATATTAATGTAATTTATTACATATTTTTTACACTGTTTCTTAAATAATGTTAAAGATGTACAGTTTTTTACATTAGCTGAAAGTGAATTATATTCCACTAAACCTTAATGAAACAGATTATTTTGTCCTATATTTGTTGTTACTGTATGAACATAAAAATTATTTCTACTTCTAGTATTATGATCATGAACATCTTCTACGAATAGTAATTCATTTAAAATGTGCTCTGGATATATTCGGTTTTTATTTTAAATATTATTAAATATTTAAAAAAGAATATATAAAAATCTCTGTCCTATTACATTGAAAGCTAATTTAAGAATCTTTACTGTAATACCATCGACACTACTATTCTTATTAGGTAAATTGTTTATAATTTTTTTTAACTCCAAAAACTCTATTGGTAAAAATTTTTCGAACTTGCATTGATGTACATTAATGTGGCTTAAATCAGTTTCAATTTGGGTTAAATTTGTTAATGTAATAATTTGTTGTATGCTGTTAATAAAGTAAATATTGAATTTTTCTGCAATTTGAATTTCCTTTTTTTCTAACTCATTGTCAAAAATAATACATTCCTTTTTTTGTCTGTTATGGCCTCCTTTAATTAATTCTTTAACTGTTTTACACATTTCTGTTGAGTTATTTTTCATATCATCTATTTTTTCTTGATAATAATTTCTCTTGTGGTTCCTGATCAAACTAGTAATTCCATTTCTTTGTTGTCTATACCTATTCATATCACTTTCTTCTTGTGTAAAGATTGCTCTTTTATATAATCTGTCCCTTTCTTCAATTTCCAAGGCTATTTCTGGGGCCCACCAACGCTTACAACTCCATTGACATTTAATGGTTTTTTTTAACAGTTGGAGCATGCCTGTTTAGTGTGTCCATTATGGTTTTAACTAATGTTTCTGCTAGTTGATTGGTGTTTGTACAGTCCGGATTCCATGGTTGATCCATTAGATCTCATTGAAATTGCATTTCATTGAAGTTGCTCATGTCTCTGTGTTGTATTGTATATTCTTCATATTTTTCTTTCACTTTTGCATTTACAGTTATTATTGAGTGATCGGTTATTTTTGGAACATGGTGTACCTGGACATCAATGGTTTTTTCATTAGATACAAGAAGATCTGAGTGTAGCACTGTCCTTAGTGATTTTTGTAGGTTGGTCGATAATCTGATGTAGTCCATTATTTTTAATTAAAGATCTCAGCCTATTTTCATAATATGAATCCTTTAATAGGTCAATATTAAAGTATCTGATAATTAGTAAGGTCTCTGATCTACTAGCATATATATCAAACAAATTTTCAAGTTTCATTAGAAATTGAGCATCACTAGAGTTTGGAGAGTGATATAAATTTATAAAGTTATATTTGTATGATTGAAAGCATATATTAATACCTACAATCCATGTGTTCATATCAATGGTATCTTTAAGTAGGACTTTATAACTGAATTCATTTTTTATATAAATGATTAGAGTAAGGTTAACAGGTTTTTCGAACAAGTGAGACAACGCAACATAATACGGAAAAGTTAATTTCTGGGGAAAGTGGATGGTTTCCAAATAAGGTGGAAAAGTACATATGTCATTTTCCGTAGTAATCAAACGATAAATTTCAAGAACTTGATTAAATTTTTTAGTATAAAAGTACTGTAATATCTTCTTTGTACGTTTGTTTGAAGGATTGTTTGTGGTTAATTAAAGCTTTATTCTTTTCCTGTTAAGATGAGAGAATGAATGCTTGAACTATTTGGTTTCTGAATTATTTTCTAATCCCTCGTTTACATTCGATTCCTTGGATACTACAAAGTATCCAAGGCAACGGTGATCATCACATTTATTGCTCCCTTGGTTTTTAGAATTTTTCCAGCAGAAAAAGTCTCCATCAGCTTGCTTGAGGACAGAATTGGAAAGAACTAGTGAATGTACACATAAGATGCGGTTGCGATTGTAAAGCAACTTGATAGATACGTAAAAAACCGCGTTTTTTCTTTGGCTGGTTTTACAATTGATTAAAGTTAGTACAGGGCTCTTAATGTTAATGTTCGTTACAATGATAAGAACTTAACCTATAGAAATGAGCTAATAAGAATAACGTGAGAATCGAATGAGATCATTGAAAACGGTTAAAATTAAGACAGCAGATTCTAAATTCTAGGGCTCGTTGCAAAATGTAAATAACTAAAAACTACAAAACTTAACCTAAGAGGAACGTATGAGGATTCTGTTGGACTTGTAGGTTGTTGGTTGGATCATAATCGTATATGCAACATAAAAGGAAAATAGTAAATGTATGTACACAAATATGTCTAACAGGGAACAAAAAGTAGTTGCGAACGTTCTATACATAAACGGCACAAAAAAACATAAGAAGGATTTGTAATGGGCTGCATCCGAGCTTATCTGCTATGTATTCCCTGTGTTCCCGATCACTCGAAGTAACGAATTTTTGGTACAACCGTTTATTGAAGTTCACAACAACCGATTTGTAATTATACGTTTTGCGACACACTGTTGTGTGGGTTTCTTGTAGGGTTCTGAAACTTTTTCTGGAATAAATAGGTTTAGCTCAGGTTTAAATCGACAATCTATGCCAACGAAATGGCATAATTCTTGTTGCATTCTAAGGATTGGAAAGTTATGACTAGCTTCTCCTTTTGAAACTTGTGGCGTAACTCCATCACTGTTCACGGTGTGGTCGAGACAAGTTAGTTCTTTGGCTTCAAAGATTGTTTCTTTTTTAATTTGATAGTTAACCGTAATGATATAGGCGCTGAAATACTTTCTTTAAATGCTGTAGATAGTCTGCTTTGATGGCAGAAAAATTTAGAACAGAAAAAACTTTATACAACCGTGACTTCAGATAGATTATGACTTCAGCGATGGAACTTCTCCATGTACTGGTAGTGGTGGTGCTGAGAGAGTATTGATCCTCTACTGGAATTATGCTAATTGATTTCTCGACATCTGCTTCATAAATAGGATCCTGGTATCTTGAATGATATGCTTGCAAGAGTAAGTTTCTTGACAGATTGTTGCGTGTTCAATTAAAGTCGGCTGTCACCACATATAATATCTTCTGTGTTTGTTTGTATGAACGACTGTTTGTGGTTAATGAATGCTTTATTCTTTTACTGTTAAGATGTGAGAATGAATGCTTGAACTATTTTTTTTCTGAATTATTTTCTGACTCCTTGTTTATATTCGTTGCATTGGATACTACACGCACACATACATATCACTGGATCACAGTACTCATACATATCGTCGACGTTAATGCATACTAGCGGAACTATTTTCTAGCAATTTTCCAGGAGCGCGGTTTAAATGCTTATAAAAACTTTGTTACAGATGGCATGATGAATTCTTTGAAATCGCAACTAGCAACATTGCTAGTTACAACATTTCAAAGAATTAAGTTCATATGCATTAATGGCGACGATATGTACTATATACCACCAATAAATAACAACGTCGTAGACCATTCAGGGTATAATTCGTGAGGTGTTCTTTATCAAAAATTAAAATGGGCGAACTAACTTGAGCATCATTTGTGACTTTTTTGCTAAAACGCTGAAGGAAAACTTTCTCGTCTGTAATTTGTAAGATTACTTAATGGAACTTTTAATGGAAACAGGGCACTCAAAAGGTTCGGAGGGGCAGTGTATGTTGCAACCCCCAATTGAATGTCATGAACATTGGTATGGGGTAGATGCAGTAGTAAGTAGCACTTCACTATAGCAACAAGAAACGGCCACCTCATAGAACAAAAGATAAACGGAATAAATTCTGTGGGACGTTCTTTAACAAAAATGAAACAGGGTGGACTAATATGATTTGCGCCTGTTATATTTAGAACTACATGTATTTCAAATGTAATCAGAAAATCTCTGGTGTACAATTCGGCACTAAGAATATAATACATATTCCAATTCACAAATAGCTATTTCAGAATACAATAAAAATTGATCTTTAACTTAGTACAAGTGCAATATAACGGAATTAGGCAAGGTTTGAAAAAACTTATTTTTTTCTTCGTTACTTTTCGACGTTTCTGTTAAAGGCACTTAACCACCATATAGTGTATACTGTTTTGTACCTTCAAATTCATTAAACAGAAAGTAGGGATCGAATATTCCATAATTTCTTTGTAACTGTACAAACGCACAGTAAAAATAGAAACTGCTATTTTTTAATCTAGGTTAAACTAATCAAATGTAGTCTATTTTGGTCAGCTAAACTTGAAAATGACTTTATGCTTGATTTGTTCATGTTTACGAGTAGATAATATCCTGAACTTTGTAAAATATCAATATTAAACCACGCCTTCAGATGGATTTTGTCGTTTTATTTTCAAAAACTGTTAGATTTATGGACTGGCTGTTAAGTGGGTTAGATAAAATAAAGCTTATTTAATTGGCGCATGAATATATATCATACAGGTTGTTTCACTTAAGATTCGTATCCTCTGAATAGGTGGTAGTACACATAAAATGCAACAAAAAATCTGAAAATCATTAGTGTCTATCTTTCATAATAACCGAAAAAATAATGGTTTTTGAAAAGTGGGTAGCAGGTCACTGGTCTAAGAATCACACTTGGAGCTGGATGTGCCTATCTGATACATTGACGCAGCTGCTGCTAGGTGATGTCGCAGTTTGTTTTGACTATAATTTCCAGCAGTTTTCAAAAGTTGACATTTTTAGCAAATTTTTGTCGATTTGCGTAAAAACAAAAAGAGTTTTTTGTTCCTATTCCTAATTTATACGAAAGTTGAGTAAAACACCCTGTATGTAGACCAACAATTTCTACCAATACATTTGACGGAGCAACTTCAGAACATAACTTATTGCGATCTTGTATTCGTCATCAAGTACTCAGCTAAGAAAAAAAATGTTGAGTTCGCAGTGCAACCTTAGCATCACTTCTGCAAAATTCATGAAGCGATGTTGTTGTTATTGTTGGTTGTAGTATTATGATAATTTTGCAGTAAAAAGAATATCTTTAGGAGAATGCCCTGTACTGGACAATTATTTTATAAAAACCAAAACGTATAGGGCATTTCACCTTGTTTTGAAATCTTTCTTACTTGTTTGTACGTCATACTGCATGACGTTTTACCTTTATTTTCTTTTTGCATTTTATAGAGCATTATTTGACTTGTATTCGACTTGGGTCAAGTATACCTGTTTCGTGAAGAATTAAATTTTGCATTCACTGGTGTATTCATTAAACATATCATTGGCACAGAATTCCGTATCTAGCGGTTGCGGGTACGCTACAGCTACCACAAGCACAAAATAACACTAATGTATGTTCTAATAACAACTGTCCTTGGAAACAAAATTTTATCCAAATTGCATTTTTGACTTTTTTATTTTGAAGGTCTATAGCTTTGTAACATTTCATTTTTAAACATAGATATGTTGTGCTTAATGGCCTATTTTGATCAAATGCATTGACCCTCAGGAATTGGCATCGTCTGCTCGAGATATCCATCATGTAAAATGGGTGAAGTCCCATTTAATGTTAAATATATAGCTACATTTTAAAGCAGGCGTGGAGTTAAGTCGTGAACTTAGAATACCAAAACAAAAACCATTCAAGAAAAAAATTACTCGATACGAATATCAATATAAAGAACGAAGTAAGAGAGATCCAAAAACCCTGAAGTACCCTGTACGTTTTAGTTTCACCTAAAAAGATTGATTAGTACAGGGTATACCCCTA
Organism: Agrypnus murinus; assembly: GCA_929113105.1. Lineage (NCBI taxonomy): Eukaryota > Metazoa > Arthropoda > Insecta > Coleoptera > Elateridae > Agrypnus > Agrypnus murinus. The sequence goes on along the minus strand of OV816024.1, from coordinate 251,662,849 downwards.
AAATGTATCTTGCCAATTACCATATGACTAGCCCCCAAAAATAATGATAATATCGCCTAGTAGGTTTTGCTGGAGATGCTGTGATAGAAGAAGACTGAACCAGGATCGCGTTCGATGCTCAACTAGATTTCCATAGCTATTTCATGATGAACATCAAATCACACAAAGTTACGCTCGAAGCTTCTCGTATAATATGTACCGATACAAATTATTTGTCTGTGTGACATATGATCGTTTTTCGATTACACAGAAACAAGACAACATGCACAAAGTTTTCTTAGCTTTTTGGTATGAAAGTTAAATAAAATCCTATTTCACCTAACTGGCTACATTTTGATACACCTAATAGTTTCTGAAAAAACAGTAAAAATCATCTGGGGGCATGGCTTACCCTCATCAGCTTCTCTGGTTCACCACTTTTGAGTAGTAACTTTTAAGGGGTTATTTAACATATCACAAAGAAGGCCTATCAAAAATCCAAGGATCTACCTCAATTCCCCTCTATTTTTGCTAATTTGACTGAACTGTTACCGTGGCATTAAAATATACATATCTTAGAAACTGTTCATTTGTGCTAAAAACATAACAGTAAAATGTTCAGGAGGTCAAAAGTTTTGGCTATAACTTTTATTTTTTCAGAACACATATACATGACGTGTCTTCGAAACTTTTAATTGTATTCTTGTAAACAAAAATAATCATGTTAAAATAAATGATTTAAAAACAAATTATTAAAAAACAATTATTTGCATAAACCTTATGTATTTTAGAACAAAAGAGGCTCAATGCTATTTTCTCATGTTAATAATAATTTTCAGAGTTACATCGTTTTACGGAAAACGTTAATTTTTCTGCGTTTAAGGTTATTTATGGAATTTACGAACAAATCAACAAAACTAAAGATCACTTATGTTCTTAGCATCCCAAAATCATTACGTCAATCGTAATTTTATCTCTGATACATTCGGCAACGTTGCTGGGTTTGGTAGGGTAGGTAGGCTAGCTAAAAATTATACAAATGGGTCTGTAAACACTGTAATATGTATCGGGTTCAAAAACGACTGACAAATATCACCAATTTTTTTTTCATATATTTTTACCCCTCGAGGATCTTAAATATTGCTTATCAGAAATAGATCAATATTATGTAAAATATACACATTTTAAAAATCAAAAAATGCGGGTCTACTAACGACCCTACTATATAGTGGGTCCGACAACGTCGATTAAACCAATATATATATATATATATATATATATATATATATATATATATATATATATTGCTGTGGATGGTAGTTTCAAAATTTTGGAAAATTTTGAAAATTTTGTGAAAATCTAAAATCTTTGTTAAATACTAACGCTTTTGAAATATTTTTATCAACTTTTCCGTTAAAAATAAATTTAAGTTATTTAATGGTGTGTCATTGATTATACAATCAATGTATATACTTTTTAATAAGGTTAAATAATACATGTTTCTTTATTTATTATCAAATAGCTTACTCACCGATTACTTAAGTATACGTAACATCCAGTTGTTCGCAAGTTTGTTATGATGTAATTCAATTATGTATAATCCCAAATGTGTATATCGACGGGTTATGTGATTCTTTAAAGGTTTTTATTAATGTAAATAGATCGTTATTATTGCGTAAAAGTATTGTGTAATTAATCTGTAATAGATGTGTCACTTTTATAAGAATATTAATCTGCTATTATGTATTATATGAGTGTACAGTTTGTATTAGTTCGTAAGGTGACGTCAAATTGTGTAACATAATTATGTAAATAGTCAATAGTATATAAGCTTAGAAAATAATAATTTTAGGCACTTACTGATAGAAAGCGACGGAGTAAAGTCGTGTAAGATAAAATAGCACTTACCAATATAAAGCGACAGAGTAAAGTCGTGGTTGATAATATTATAAAATTTTAAATAGTTTAGTCTTAATATAGACAAGTTAAGTTAGTTGGTGATTTGAATACGGCGAAAGTGTAAAAAGTATAAATTGTAAAAGTGTATATGATTATAAAGAAACACCTTTAAGATAAATTACTTGCTAAAGTTAAGCAAGATAATAAATCAACGTTAAAACCATAAAGGGGTGTTTTATTTAAATAAACACAAAAACAACTATAAGTATCCTACGAAAAAGGGAAATTGTACCCGCAGTTAATAAACAAAAGTGAGTTCCAAAATCAAGTGTGTGGGTGATATTATATGGAAAATCCATGCAAAAGGAAGAAAGTCAACCGGAATTGGAGACCAGCCCTGGGTCAACATAAAGTGCTCCGCCAATGGTTTGGGAAAGAGGACAACTACAGTAAAAGGAAAGAAGAAATATTATAAAAAGGTAGGAAGTTATTTCCTTTTTGTATTGGCATTGCTGAAGAAAAGACTATCGTTTGTAAAAGTGTAGTAAAGTGATTTGAACAATTTAGTAATAGTTAAAAATTAATTAAGATTTCAATTTTAAAAGTGTTTTTAAATTTCAATTTGTATATTTTTTTTAATACCACAAGAATCCACATTCACCCTGAGATGAGTCTTTATTAAATTTAATTCTGTTAATTTAAGTTATTAACTGGCGCCCAACTCTCTTACGTAAACTTGAGTTAGTCAAGAACTAACGTAACATTAATTTTATATAACCATTGCAATATTAAATCTATTAAAAGGTATTTTCAAATCATATTAGAATTTATAAAAGAGGGAAGTTGAAAAGCATATCCAAAGTTCAGTCATTCTAAAAATCAATTTATTATAAAGTAATTATCTACGATCAAACGGCAATTATTCACAGTTTCAAAATATAGTATAATAAAATTTTTAAAAATAATTTATTATTTTTAATTAACCAATATCACAGCATTTATTTATGTCGCTGTCAACGCGGGGCATTTGTTAATGTGGGGCGAAATACTATATTATTCTAAATGCAATATCACTGTAATATATATATATATATATATATATATATATATATATATATATATATATATATATATATATATATATATATATATATATACTTATAAAATGACTTATACGCACCCAAACGACATATGAAATATACAAAGTGGCACCCGGATTTTTCAATGCGGCACCCGTTTTGGGTGCCATAGTGTTTTATACCTTTTTCTACGGTTTCGGCATGTACAAGTTGTGAAACGCCTAGAAACGAATTTTTGTATGGGTGCCTTAAGGACGTTATATACCGAGTGATATACAAAAAAGTTCAGCGTATCACCACGAGTGGCGCTGCAGTCGATTTCTGTATATACAGAAGTATATGCCGCCTCGCAGTACTGGCACCCATCATAATTATTGTTCTACTGGCACCCGTAGCACATGTTTTACCGGTAACATCGCATTACTACGCGATTTGTTTCTGATTTGCGTTTCGGTTTATTCTTTGGCCGCCGGTTTCGATGGCTGGCGACTGGCCGAAGTTATAATACAGGGCGGTCATGCTGGTCAGAATAATTTTAACACTAATTTAAAGTAAAAAGCTCAATTATAAAGCATTTCGTTACACTGAAAGAAATTTCAGTTTTTATAACAAAAATCTTTACGTTTGACGTTCAAATAAATGCATTTACTTTAAAATTGAAAAAATGCAGGTAGATTTAAACGAAAAGGCTATATTCTGCTTTTGTTTATTACTTTCAACTGATTTTTTAATTTGAAACACATTTTACTTTTATGTTAATTATAAATTCCTTGTTTGAAGTGCAAATGCGTTCTTTTATATGCCGAATCTTTTAAATGCTGGTTTATTAAATTTCAAGAAGGGTGGTATTTAAAATAAATAAAAGACATTTTTATTTTAAGGAGAAGGAATTACTTCTGAAACAAAATAATATGTTTTTAAAACAATGTATGTAGTATTTGCTTTTGCTTTGAAATCAAGACTGAAAATCCTTGAATTGAAGTGTACATGCTCTTTTTGTACATGTACATAAATGATAAATACTTTTAAAGTAAATAGAGGTTTTTAATTCAAGTGCGTGTGGTTTTAAAATAAAAGTATGTATAAGTTGTTACATGCAGAAATAAATGTATTACAAGTGCTAAGTTCTCAATAAGAACGATTTAAACAAAATTCCAAATATTCCATATATAAAATACTAAGTTATTATTTTATTTCAATAATAAAAGATTTTTACCTTTTATTTTTGTACTACTTAAGTGTGATGTCAATAAAGCATTAATAACAGTAAATTGTTTTTTACTGAAAGAATATAATACATTCAATTCAACATGTGTGTTCTGCATTTAACGTCATTAACTTAAAAGAATGTTGCATTTAAAAAGAAAACAGCATATTATTAAATTAAAAACAAAACCTTACATTCATATAAAAAGCACTGCATTTAATATTAAATATTTGTACTTTATGCTTGAAAGCAGCAGATTTTTTAAAATAATTACAATTTACCATTCAAATAATGTTTATTTTACTTTTAAATTAACAATAAAACTATTTAAATCAACCTCCGAAATAAGCTTTGTATTTAAATGCACACTACATTGAATTAAAAATTCGAAACACTCTCAAAAGTAGAGCTACTTTTAAATTGAAAAAAATATTTTGTTGGACCATTTTGAAAGTAAAAAATTTTGATGTTACCTGCAATTTTTTCAATTTCAAACAAAATTTTTTTCAGTGTATAAACAATGAAGTACTTAAATCGTCTTCACAGTCTTAATATTAAATTACATTTATTTTTAAAAATACAAAAAGATTTATAAGCAAAAGTTGTTTAGGTCAAAAAGTTAAGCCCGATTACAAATAAAATTAATATACTATCGCAACGTTTTTAAAGTTTGCCCCTAAAATCATACAATTTCTAATGCCCACAGAAGCAATAAACATAGTTACAGTTGAAATTAAATTAGTTACGGAGGTTCGGACAAAAAACGCTAATTAAAAAAGTACATTATGCTAATAAATAACTGCAATTTTTGTGTATAATGTAGATATTGTTTGGAGTATCCTTCTGTCCCTTGCATGCCATCTTTATTGCATGGTCGGGGCGGTCAGGTAAGAGCCTTTTTCAGGCTAGAGGACCGCAGACGCTCATGTTGCCGCCTGCCTTCGGTAGTCAGTAAAAAGTTTTGTTAAGTAAAATAATTGCAACTTTACATAGGCATTTATTTGTTCTTTCTTATAAATAAATGCTATAACTGTTTCATTAGGTATTGATTGAATTTATTTTTCTTCCTATGTGGGGCGTAGTAATAAGCTTTGATTACTTTCTTGAGGAATATTTCACATTTCTTAAACTGAATACACATGTTAAAAGAAAACAACATAAACATGACCGGTAACAGCCCAGATATAATTCAATAGAAAACCTGGGGATGTTTTTGACCCTTCGTAATAACCTAATAACTATTGCCATTCGCAATTTTGCGTATGATTCTTTGAAATATTTACCGTGATATAGTGATATCCCACCAAACAATTGACATTTAATATAACATTATTTGTTTTGTATTTCGGTTGTGTTGTAATTGTTAGACGTTATAAAACATTAAATTAATAAAAGAAATACAATTGGGTTCAACTTGTAACATAATAGTAGTTTTTTAGTGGTATTAAATAGTATATTATATATCTGTACATAATTTATTGTTTATTAGGTATATTATTTTAACTGTTAATATATGTTGACTATTAAATATTCTAAAACATTAAATGAAATATTTCACGTTGCTTCGTAACTTGCTTTTTACGTCTAGGTAGACCATTGATTTTTGATAGGTACGTAATTTGTTGTTTTTGATTAAGTAAGTACTTATATTATTTTAATTGTTAGACAGTTAAAACATTAACTTCAATCAATAAATAAAATCTTGCAATTGGCTCCAGCTTGTATAATACCTACGTTCTTTTCTTTCAGTTTATTACTTTCTTTCAAGCGGAGTACGCATTCTGGTTGGAAATTTTGAAGACGGCTCGCTCGTACACGCGGTCAGCTTCAGTCAAACCTTATTTCATACAATTTTGCCTTTACCGTTCGTCCCTTGTAGAGTGCTCGAAGCCTCGAAACTTGCAAAAAAAACACATTTTGTGGGACTTCGAGGTAAAAATGTATAAATTCGAATTGTAGCTTTGGTTCTGTGGATTCTAAAATTGCAACTTGTCAAAAAATTGTGTGGTGCAAAAGGGCACTATTTAAAAATTTCGAGTTGAGTACTATATGGAAAATAGAAGATATAAACTACCTCTTTAATATTCGACTGATTTTCTAATTCTGCATTCTTTTTACAGGTTTGAAGACGCATTTAAAAAAAATAATGATCCTTTTATTTATAAATTACAAAGTGTTGACTTAATAATATTTAACACTTTTGTTTTGACGAGAATCGAAGTAGATTTTTGATTACTGTATTTTTTATTTAAGTTACTCTTACTAGGAAGTCGTAAAATTAAAAAAGTACTGATAAGAATAAGAACTTTTATTATTGTTTCAGGCATGCATAATCAGGATTCATGATGATAATTTGTATCTGAATTTAATAATATCTTTCTTAAAAGCTTTTATTAGAATATTTCAAAATCTTTATTAGTTTAAAACATGAAATATAATATAAATACAAAGATTAGTTAAAGTTTCACAAGTTTTATTAATATCTTAACCTGACAATATTGTTTCGACACTTTGTGTCATTATCAAAGGTAGATAAGATTGATAAACAAACACGTTGCTAAGGATAAATACATACAGAAAATAGGTAATTAGATACAATACATAATAAAACTAAATATCTAACACTTCTAATAAAGGAGAATTACTAAGCTCAGTTTGTTCATTCATTAAAGGTACTGTGCGTTTATGTCTGTATATTTCAAAAGCTTCTAAAATGTCTAATTTGTGTTTGTTGTTTGTTGTTTTTTGTTTATGTTGCAAAAATGTAAGAATTTAATGTTGTTTTGAGGTGTTGTTTAAAACAGTTTAAAATCATGTTTCAAATGTTTTTTTATATACGGGGTGTCTTACACTCATTTTCGATAAAAAAGCATGTTTTATTTAAAAAAACAACCGTTTTTGATTATAAAACATGATTTTTGCCAACCCTGCCAGAGACGTTCCAGTTTGATCTTGATACATATTAACATTATGACTTTAGAGTTCACCAGGGATCAAATCTTAGACCCCTGCGTGTTTTATTGCTAATAAATGATTTTCCTTCGGTAATAACAAACTCTAAATGTTTTCTATTTTCTAACGATATAAAATTTACACTCCTGAAGATGGACAGAATATATAGTGGATTGTAAAAAGTCATATTTCAATATTAATAAATGCGTTGTTATAACGTTTTCCAGAACGAGAAACTAACTACGTATGGCTTACCTAATTGTAAACAGTAAATTGAAAAAAAGACAAATATACGAAATCTAGGAATATTAGTATCATAGCATATCTAGGAATATTACTATACCCAAGCAAACAAATGAATAGTCCAGGCCACCGAAATCACGAGGGTGAAAATACTTAACGCATCGCAAAACACGCGGCGATCACGAGGCGAGATGCGGTTAACACATGCTCGAAATTCTAAAAAGTACAATCCTAACATACGTTGCTTACTTTCTTTAACAGCCGAGAGTAACACAAGATGCAGGTTACTCTCTTATATTAACTTAATGTATTTCACAACTGTTGATCACGCGTTGACCGAGATCCTTAATTTGTTTGTTTGGGTATAGGAATACCATTAACTTGGTTTTATGTATTCAATACAAATTCTAAATTTAAAATCTAAGGAGGTGAGCCTACGCACTTATCCAACTGGGATATTTTTGCATTTTTGGTATTTTTTGCATAAAGAGCAAAAAGATATTTAGAGTTCATTACATTTTTGATGGCTATACCTACATCCACATGTATGACTGAAAGATTAGATGGACGTTATTTTGTTGCTGTACAACCAGTACAACGCCGTTTATATTTATTGACGTGTCTCAATGCCTACATATTCCTAGTTTTCAGTGTTCCTGTCAGAATATATTTTCTGTTTTTAATGCCGTATAACTCATTTGGAAATCGAATATAAGGAATATTATTCCAACAATAAAGTCGCAACAGAAAATTGTGGAACAACTGAATAAGATCATACTCGTTAGTTTAACAATTAGATTAAACTGATTATTGCATAAACCCGTTGTGCGCCTCACACAAGCACAAAAATATTGTTTACTATATTATACAGTGATTTGTGCCTGGTTTCTCCACAAGCCTGGCATACACGTTCATTTTTAATTCCTACTCACAATCAGTATACGAGGATGAATTGATAAATCTCCGGCCTAACCCATATGGGATACAAATTTTTGCAATGTTTTTACGGCATTTTATTTTTTCATAATTTATCAGTATGGCTGTGAAATAACAAAAATTTCTGTCAAACAATAATTGTTTGGCAAGTTGTCAAAGTCGATAAAGTTTTGTGTGGTGTTAAAATGGAAAAAGCTGAAATTCGTGCGGTTATTAAATATTTTCACATTAAGGATTTATCCCCAAAAGAAATCAAAGCTGAGCTAGACGGGACATTAGGCGAATCTTCTCCTTCCTATAGCACAGTTAAAACCTGGGTTGCGGACTTTAAACGGGGTCGCAAAAGCACAAATGACGCACCGCGTTCAGGAAGACCGAAAACTGCCACCACAACGGAAATTGTCGAAAAAGTCCATAGAGTTGTGTTGAATGATCGGCGATTGAAGTTGGCTGAAATAGCAGATACCCTGGGCATTTCAACGGAACGAACATATCATATCCTAACCGAAATTTTGGGAATGAGAAAGTTATCGGCACGTTGGGTGCCGCAGCTGCTCACAGTGGAACAAAAGCTGACTCGCAAAACAGTTTCAAGTGAGTGTTTAGACTTGTTTAATCGAAATTCAGTGGACTTTCTGCGACGGTTTGTAACAATGGATGAGACGTGGATTCATCACTACACACCCGAAACAAAGCAGCAATCAAAACAGTGGACTGCCAAAGGAGAACCTGCTCCGAAGAAAGCCAAAACAGTTCCGTCAGCCGGAAAAGTTTTGGCTTCAGTCTTTTGGGACGCCAAGGGAGTACTTTTCGTTGATTATCTTCAAAAAGGTAAAACAATCAACGGAGTATACTATGCTACCTTACTGGATGAATTAAAAAAAATATTGAAGAAAAACGACCTGGATTAGCAAAGAAAAAAATTCTGTTTCACCAGGACAATGCACCTTGTCACAAGTCGGCAATTGCCATGGCAAAAATCAATGAATTGCAATTTGAATTGTTACCCCATGCCCCTTATTCACCAGACTTAGCCCCATCGGATTTTTATTTATTTCCAAACCTAAAAAAATTTCACGCTGGAAAGAAATACGAGTCCGATGAAGAAGTGATTGCTGCCACAAACGCCTATTTTGACGAGTTAGAAGAAAAGGCTTATAGGGACGGTATAAGAGCACTTGAACAAAGGTGGACCAAGTGCATTGAACTCGATGGGGACTACGTAGAAAAATAAAATTTTTGTTAACCTGATATTCTTTTGTTTTATTGCCTAGGCCGGAGACTTTTCAATTTATCCTCGTATATATATTTCATTACCTGATTGTCTACTGATTACCTGTCAAACCTTTTAAAACTTACGAATAAACTTTTGCACCGGAAATTAAAATACTACTATAAGTAAGTGATATTATAGGGTAAATCTAATATACATATATATGTTACGTACCTACCAAGTCAGAAATTGTACAATTCGCGCATTAAACAGTGATTTTTGTACCGAGCGCGAAGTGAACAGACTACTTTGCACGTAATGCGATTTAACAGACTTGGTACTATACGAATTTTATTCTGTTCGGGTTCTGAACAACATATTTGTACTGAGCTATTAGTTTTAAGCTTTCAGTTAACTTGGTACAATTTAATTTTGTACAAATCCCGATAGAGGAGTCGCCTGAATAACTAGAGGGTTTTTATGGTCCGAAATGCGGTTTACATCCTTGGTATTGTAATGTCTAGAGTGCTGGACCTTCACCCAAGCGCCCGAGGTCGATTCACGTTGCCGGCAGATCTGGTTAAGGTTTTCTGCAGTTTTCCTTAGCTGTGACACAAATGTGGGATTTGCGCTGTTTCATCTGTAAGTCGGCTGCAGCCGCACTTAGGGCCTACGTAATAATAATAATAGCCCCCTCCTTCCCGCACAAGCTTATAGCCTGGGGAACTAGGCTATGGGTTAGCAATTATTATATATATTATTATTATAAATATTATTGTTGAGCCTCGTACCTACTATGAACAAGAAGAGCTAAAATAGTAATAACAAGAAAAGAAAAATAGATATTTTGAAATACAGACTATTCTAGTTTATTTATTATATAAATATAAATAATAAATAAATAAATATAATTTTTGTGCTGTCTAATTTATAGTAATAAATAAATAAAAATATTTATTATAAATTCGAAAGCACAAAAATACGTATTGGCTGATCGCTAATTGCAAGGTTATGGAGAACAGGGGAGCTCCTTTTTGTCACTAACTTTTGTACCTGCAAACTCGTACGCTGTCATTCCATGAAACATGAAACTTTATTCTTTCGTTTTTACCTTCACTTTCTATTATTCGTGCTTTGCACAAAAAGTGCTGTACGAAGTTGACTGAAAAGTTCAAATTAACAACTCGGTACAAATAAACAGAACCCGAACAGTACAAAACTCATAATACCAAGTCCGGTAAATCCCACTTCGTACAAAGTAGTCTGTAGAGTAGTAGCAAAATGTGAAAAGCCTGTTGACGTCATAAAAGATGCGCGTTGTGTTCGCGCTAACACCTAACAACTTGACAAGCAAAACATACCCCTATTAAAATAATAAACTAAGTTCGAACGTAGTTTCGTCTAGTACGCATGTGACGTCAACAGGCTTTTCTCATTTTGCGATTACTTTACAGTTCGCGCTCGGTACAAAAATCACTGTACAAAGCACGCATTGTACAATTTCCGGCTTGGTAGGTAACATACTAAGAAAACACTAGAATACTATAAACCAAGTAACACATAAATAGGAAAGAGTTTAATTTCTTCAATATTTTAAATCCCTTCAATATATAATATTGTTAATATTATGTTTTTTACAGAAACGGGTACAGAAAAGGGTGATTCTTATACTTTTCGTATTCAAACGAATTCGTTATTTAAATATTCTTTCGGCAGTTAAAGAAAGTTGGTAAAACATTTTTACGATTAGAAGTCTTAAAATTCTTGTGCTTTGTTTTTCTCTTTGACTAATGCCGACGTAATTTAGTCATAAAAATTGTAACAACTAATTCATTATTCAAATCGTTGTAAAGGTAACTTAATCGTTCATATATCGCTTGCTAAGTTTTATACATTTTCATTAGTCGTACGTAGTGTCAAACATTAAGCCCAGTGTCGATAATTGGATAACATTTAAAAAAATAGTTGAAAACCTAACAATTTAGAAAATGTATTTTCCTATTTTTGATTATACATAGAGTTAATTATTTTTATATTGCATTCTATTGGGTAATTCTCAATGATAAAAATTAACCTATAAAGAAGCGACTACTTACTATCAAATTTCTATGAAGCATTTTAGAATGTTTCTTAAAATATTTATACTTGTTTATAGTTTACATGTTCTTTTTAATGCCAATTCTTGCAGGTTTTGAACCATTCCTTGGAATGTATTTTGATTGATATTTTTGTTTATATCGTTATTTAAAATAGAATGTACATTAGCGCTCATTAGACAATTTTTGATATTGCAGATTTTTAGTGGTAATTGCTGATGTTGGATTATTTACAAAATTCAAAATATGTTTCCAAAATATGATTAATACTACTCAAACTCAATACCCAACATGCACTTTCGTTCTCTGCTGCCTGTAGAAATCCCATTGATTAAGATCTACACAATAGTTCTTTCTATTCACGCTGAATCGTTGAGTCTTTTATCTCACTATTTATACCCTCTAATAGTTAGTAGTGCATGCGTATTTGAATTTGTTTATAAGTAAACTACCGCCGGACAATTTATAGGATGCAATAATTAAACAGTTTATACCATTGTTTCAATTTACATAATAGGTATGCACCTATCTTTTAAGAACTTAAACAGGAAATATAGATAACAACAAAACATTTAATTTTATTTTACAAACTAATGCAAAATATTTAATGTTACGTGTTTTCAGTCATTAAATCAAAATCAGGTTTTAGTTAGTAGTTCTATACTTTAATTTCAATAAAATAGCAAAGAATATTTGTTGTTACAAAAAACACATTATTTATTTTGTTTTTATAACACTCGATTCTGAGTTTTCTAAAAAAATATCTGCCTTTTATTTCAATTCAATCATTAAAACTTTTATCCCTAGATGAAAACATCCCTAATTACCTATTTCCTAATTTCTAGGAGTCAATGAAACTTTATTAAACATAGATGAAATATAACTATACCTACATATATACAAATATTACGTTATGGACATTTAATAAAACGCTGGTTTTAAAATATACATTGAAGTAGCTTTAAACAAAATCATGGACAAACAGATTAAGAAATGTCAAAATGTGCAACTAAAAGTAACAAAGCAATAAAACAATAAAATTTTATTACCAATCGGTAAGCAAATCTGTAAATATCGGAACTATTAGATTTTGCGAAAAAGATTTTTGCTTTCGTGAGGATGCATAAACAGAAATATTAAGAACTCCAACATCTACTTATTTTAATAACCGTTAATTTGCTTTTGTTAGATAGTCATTGGCATAAAATAAAGCTAAGCAAAATATCTTGAAATGTTTAGAATTCTTTTTGTTTTTGGTTTATATCTATAATTAACTGAATTGAGAATAATTTGTTAATCATACGATTTTTAAAACTGCCTTTTATTTTATTAGTAGCGCACAATGTTTGGTTATGATGTTCACAAGTATGGAGTATATAGTTCTTTTATTGTTAATATGTCAATAATATAAAGTCTTATTAATGTAAGCTCCAAAATATCAAATAAATTATATTAATCATGCAATAATGGCAATTGCACTAGATGTTTGATTAGATCATGCCAATGACTAGAAAGTTTACACATTTGTCCTTAATCCCCGTAGGTATTTCATAATTCACGAAGATTGGAAAGGTTTATTATAACATCTAAAAGTATTTGTGGTTAGACATTAGGCAAAGCAAACGCAATAATCCGAGGTAAACAATAAAAAGTTAAAAACTAGCGTCCAAAAGTGTAAAATTAGAAAGTGAATTATTCAAAAAATGTTGCATAAGCTTCCGTACTGTATATAAATAATAAAGCAAAAGGTAAAAGGGCACCCATAAATATGGCATCACTGGAGTGGTGCCACTTGGTAGAAGTATATATAATTATTATACAAATGGGTGCCAGTTAACCAGTTAGTATGTTGGGTGCGAGTTTAACATTATATATCTTTTAGAAAGTATAAAAGAATATTGTAGTTTTTCAACTTACTTTTTCTTCACTACTTGCGATGAGTCAATTGGTATAAAATATACACCATTATCTCAACTCTATCAAGTGGGTGCTACTTTACCGGAATATGGGTTGGGTGCCACACTGATAGCTTGGCACGTATATATATATATATATATATATATATATATATATATATATATATATATATATATATATATATATATATATATATATATATATATATATACATGCAGAAAGCACTGATACGCCTCCGAATATATGTCTGTTCATAGCGATCGCCTCCGATTTTGGAGGCGAAGTGGAAAAAACGGAGGCGAAAACGAATCCCCGTGTATATGTAGTTTAAAATGTTGGAAATCATTTATTATGCCGTTTCCCAAATTTTAGGTCGGAGTCGAAAAATACCTATTCACCCAGTCATAGATACATTTTAGTACATCGTGTTATACTCTAGGCGGCGCCTTCGCTATATACGAGATACGTCTTAACTTAAGTTACAGCATTATACAGCTCCCTACATTTAACATGCATTTTTTGTTCATATTAGCGGCAACACAGCGTAGAGGCGAAACCTACCTATGTGCATCTTCAAGAAGTTGTTCTATTGTATACACTTGACCATGGGCTTTCAAATTTATTAAAAAATAGATTTTTCATAAGATCAACAAATTAAAATGAAACTAAAATTTTGTTACTAAAAGCTTTACAATTGGTTACTTGCATTATGTATGATTTGGGTAATTTATGTAAATATTAAAACATAGTTTTACACATAAAATTTATAATCATATTTCAAAAACACCTGTTTAAATTTCTGAGGAATGTAGACCGACCAAAAGCTTGTTTCAAAAATTAGCAAAATTCTTAATTGTTATGTAATGACCCTGTTTATTCGTATATACATTAACGGTATACATTATTAAAATCTAATTATAGCTCTAATAAATACACAAATTCTCTGCAATTATCTCAATTGACTGCCTATTTACGTATTTACTTATAAAAAAAATTATATGATATTATTTTTTATTTCTTCCTTGGCACTTTAAACGTATTTTAAAAATAATCAAAATACTTTTGCAATGCAAATGCCCTCGCACGTCCTGCTCGTGTTTGTTTATTATAGTATAGGAATGAATTTAGGAAATCATTTTAAATACTTCATTGTCAAAAAAGTTTTGTTCCTTATGAAATAAAGTTTAATATTTATGTCTATTAAAATTGTAAGCGTAATTAGGCTATATTAGACGTTTTCTTCTGCATTTTATGATTAAATCCAAACAATCATAAACATTTTAGCACTATTTGAGAATGCTTTGTCACAAATTGTTTGTTGTATTTATAGCAATAGTTTGTAAAGTGATATTGTCGAAACTAGAGAGGCGCAGTATTTTACGATGACTTCATAATTTTAAGAAGAACAAAAACTCAGCAGTCGTATCACCTTATTATTGCTGGCCATCGCCGAATCAACGATTGTTGTATATAATAAAATGCTATTATGTGAAGAATTTAACTTTCTACGTCTTTTTAATCTCAACGGTTTCTTTTGGTTCTCTTTGTGTTGAAACCTTTGATTTTGTAGCCATTCCTGAGAATCGAAAATAAATATTAAAACCACGTTAAACAAAAAAATATTTATAGAAGCGGGTTACTCATTAAATAACCATAATTATCATAATTATATTATTTTCTAACGATAAGAAGTGCCATTCTTGGGGGCATACTGACTTAATAAAACGCTGTTACATAAACCATTATCACTTCCAAAGATTAAGAATGGATGTTTTTACTGACAAACCTTTAATTTATAAAGAACCCACATTATATGTAGGCAAGAATAACAAAATTTCGTTGTTAAAAAATTAAGCTATTATAGAAATTTAATGGTATCTATCAATTAAAACTACAATGAATAAATAAAGTAACACAATATTTACTATTTAAGATGTTATTAATTATTTGGTTTCACTCAATCCATCTACTTACATACGTACATATGGTATACGCATCATTCCTTATGGACTCTTATGAGAAGACAACGTCATTGGAGGCATACACAACTGATAACTACATACAATATATACTAATAGGAGTTGACAGAGTACGATAAGTATTTATTTAAGTATACATGTCTCCGAGCATTTAACTTGCGTTTTTTGTTCATATTAATCAATTAATCATATTAGCAGAAACAATGTATGAAGGCTGATCATACTAAAACGTTTCTTTAATAATTTATTGTATAATATCCAGGCACAGATTTACCATATTCGAGGCCCCCATCGTATTGTCCATAATAACATTTTAATTGTGAGAAATGGTTTTAGGGAATAATTACATTTTTGACTAAAGATTTCATATTTATATTCGAAATTTAACATTTTTAATAAAAAGCAACTTGAGAAAAAAGTGAAATATTTATTATTAAAAACGTTAATAATTGGAATAACACGTTTTGCTCATTACATAAACATATAACCATCTTCTCCATTGTAATTTAGTAAATCTACTTTGGTACAATAACAACTCGAAAAAATTCTTGTATATCAGTTGCACTTGCAAGAGATTCAGATAATTTATAATCAATGAAATTATAATAATGTTGAAAATTATTTCACGAATGACTCTAGAGGTACTAAAACTTTAAGTATTATATATTTAAAAAAACTAAAACAAAACTTATAAATAACAAAAAAGTCTGAGTCTGAGTAGAAAATTGTGCTAAATAAATGTTGAAAGAAAGTATAAAATTTAATTTCAGGATTTTGTAGAATATCCTTTTTGTTTAATTACTTCTAACGTTTTTTTATATTTAAAACTAATTTAGGTTTTCTCCGGCTGTGATTTTATTCCATTCTTCATCCAATACTTCTTTTATAGCAGCTTAGAATGTTATGTAGTGTTATCGAATTCGTCTCTCCAATAACTCTCAAAGTTTCCCAATGGACTTTCGAGCTAGGGGATCTCTAGGGAATTCTAGGTAATGTCATTATTGACCTACTTTGTTTAAAAAAGGATCCACTAATAACTGATAACTGAAGAATTAAAACATCAACTTCATGAACATGAAACATGAATGGAACATGAGGAAACATGATGGTCAATGATGATCATCAGTTACATTTTCAGAAGGATGGGGCTCTAAAAGATGGTATCTCAATAACAAGATCAGTTTTTAAAATAATATACTTGAGTTGTCTGTAAGTAAATGACTGAACTGCCACAATTTGGCACCAGTCTGTATGTGAAACGTGTGAGACGTTTGTATGTGAAATAATTTAAATCATATTGAAAATGGGTTGTTAAAAGACTTATCTCTGTATCTCAGCAATCCATGGGCCGATTTCAATTATTTTGCTCCAAAGATTCCTTTTTCCGTGGGGTCTCTCACTCTCGGCAATAGGTGTACAGTTTCTCGGGAATAAATTGCTATGAGTCGGAAATAATGAGCAATATTGGGCAATATGGGAAATAAGCGGGAATACAAAGGAATAAGAGGCAATAAACAGAAATAAACGGGAATACGCAGGAATAAGCGACAATAAATAGAAAATACGCGGCAATAAATGGGGAATACGTGGCAATACTGAGAAATAAATTCGGCAATAGGAATAACACGCTCCATTCTTCTCGATTTCCATTACGCGTTTTATCTCAAACGCGTTTAAAAATCTAGGTGGTCTTCTGAAGAAGTGAGTATATGTTGTAGTGTGCGCGGAAAAATAATGACGGCAAGTAATTGTTTTTTGTTTGAACATTGAAAATCATTCACCGTTTCTAAGAATCGTGATATGACACTTACCCTTAAAAGGCTAATTGAATAAAGGATTTCTTTATACTATACAGTGTGTAAATAAAGTATGGAATAAAATTCATATTTTCTGTATTACCACGTGAATTTTATTTTCTTTCCTGCGAATTTTATGGACATCAATTTTAATTTTTTAGTTTGCTACTGTATCACGGCCGATGATTTTAAATGGAACCCCCTTATTTTCTTGCTAGAAATGAAAAGTATATATTTTTTTGAGTTCAGCAATACCCCATATGTGGTATTTAAAATTAGTATTTTTTGAAATTTGGACGACCAAATGTGATAACTTTCACGAAAATAATAATTAATCTTTCAACTCTTATTATTATTTTCATGTCAAAGTTTATGAAAAACATTTAGCAAATCGGTCTTGTAGAACTCGTATAGGAGAACTATGGCGGCATGCAAGGGTTTGTCTATACATCAGAACAATACGAATATTAAACACTCAATGATGGCTATGGCTAGACTGTAAGGACTGCAGTCGATTTAAAACACAAGACTGTTTTTTGTTCCAGTTCGTTTGAGAGTTCTACTGGGCCGATTTACGTGATTCTTATTTTACAGTGAAGCTTCCACTGTGTGCATTAGTATTTTTTATATTTTTTAATTTTTAAATCCAAAAATTAAAAAAATTATTTCGAGAAAAGCCATCCACTTGCAGCGCCCTCTTGTTAGTTCCCAGCGTGTAAACCTTTGGAATTGCGCTTAATAGACAAACCATTTCTATCACTAGCATCTAGGTGTTGAAGTCGCCTATATGCGCTGTAGCTGTTTCTAGCAGTTGTAATTTTATATTTTAGTGGTTATAATAGTAAACAATAATCAATTCAAAATAGATAAAATAGTACTAAGATTACCACATGAATGATAAGAGAATAAGAATAATTATTTTCTGAAATTGTGAAGTTATAGAAAATTTAAAACGACAATATTTAGTTTTTAGGTTAGATCACTACGAACATAACTATAAAAACTGCAATAAACGTATGTATAAAATAGTATTTGCAACAAAATGCTATAAACATCTACTTGTTTATTAATAATTCTTGTAACTAAACAATTTTGGTTTGAAGTAACAGTTTCAACTTGCATAAAAATGTACAGTAACGAAATATTTGACTGCCAATTTCAAACACATATTTTTCATCAGTCATGTTTTTGAAATACTAATAAACGTGTTCAAGAAATTTGTTAAACAAGATCTCTAGATTCTCATAATTTCTGTATTTAAACGCGGGCAGTATTTAAAAGTGCTACAATAAATTAATTACAAATGCTAGGAATAGCTAGGGCATGTCGGTGGCTGCAGCCCTTGCAGTCTAGTCTTTCATCATCCATCATCGAGTGTTTAATATTCGAATTGATCTGATGTATAGACAAACCCTTGCATGCCGCCATAGCTCTCCTTTACGAGTTCTCCGACCGCTTGACCACTTTGATATTCTATTTTCTTTAGATTTTTATACCATGAATTTAAAATACTTTATACCTATTTAAAACACAAGGCTTATTTTTGTTACGCTTCGTTTGAGAGTTATACTGGGCCGATCTGCGCAATTCCAAGTTAAAAGTTTTATGATGTAGATTTGCCAGGTATTTTTAGTTTTGCGAGTTTTTAATTATTTATATTTTTAAAAGAGTTATTTGTAACCGATGCATTTCTATACGCTCGAGACAGATTGTTCACTTACACCGAAATCAAGCAAATCTCTTGAAGTAATTTCAGTTTCATCAGAATCAGAATTTTTTTAATCAGAAAAATCAGACTTAGAGGAAGGAAACATGCAAGAAAAAAAATGAAAGATAAAGCTGAAATTAGAAAAATATTATGTAATGTTTTACGACACCCGATGGTACATTGGACGAATTTTGGATATTGATAAAGAAAAATTCTTGAAAGAAGATTTGGAAAACTTCATACAGCCCAAGGAAAACGACATTCAGAAAGTAGATTCGGAATTTATATTTTATAGTCCTGTAAATTTTACTGGAGTTCTGGAATTCTTTTTGAATTTTATTTACTGCCGTGCATTGGGATTCTCACTTTTCAAATAAATTTTTGTTGTTTATCTCAATGTGTCTTTTTTTGTATTTCTTAGAGTCGATCTATCTGATATATATGTTCTTCGTTTCACGTATTCGGTTCACAGTTACTTTAACAGCACTTAAAAATGTGATGTACATATATTATGATTGAATAAAAAACTACTTTTTTACAGATCATTTTTTATTTGTGAGGAATTTTGTTTACATTTTTCTTAGTGGAGCTACGACCTTTTGTAAAATTATAAAAAAAAACCAATAATAAACACCTTTCATTCAAATACACCTACTGCTAAAATCATGCATGGAATACGTAAATAAACACGGCAATAGGAAAATTAATGCAGTAATACAGAAATAAATACGGCAATACGGAAATAAATACGGCAATACGGAAATCGAGACGGGAATACAGCAATACAGACAAGAATAAAGGAATAAAAACGGCAATACGGGAATAACAAGTGAGAATACGGGAATAAAGACAGTTATTGCCGTAAAGCGGCAATAGGTGTACATAATTTCTGGGAGTGAGAGACCCCTCGCCTTTTTCATTCCCTTTAAAATGATCTGTCGCAATGGGGGGGGGTCAAAAAGTTGGTGGAGTGGGGATAAGTGGACTGCTCACACCCTGTGTGAGATGCAAAATTTTGACAATTCTGTATTTAAATGTCTCCATCGATAAATAAATTGACGTGTTTTTGCTGAAATCGATATTTTGTTTAATTTAGGAGATTGTCACGTGGGGTTTTCGTGACTGGAGGACGTAGTCAGAGGTAGAGAGAAATTAAACACAAGTTGTAAAAAACAACTATATACTAAAGACACTAAAGACGGTACAAAAGGTTAACACACATGTTGACATATTGATACATATTGTGAGGACGTATATGTCCTCCAAAACAAGTACAATCAAGGGGAGGTCGGAACCAACCCTGTTCTAGCACTAAATCTACTAACTAAGCGTAGGAGCTAGACTCCTAGTAATTTATAAAGCTAGGGATTTTTTTTTGTTTGTCGGATGGTAACAACTTTTACTAAATCTACAAAAGTCAAACAGAGATATGACAATTTAAATTCAAATGTTTTGTTGTTACCAACATGAAAACAAAAAAAGTCCGTATTGCACTCATGTCATCTAAAGAACAAGTTAATTTTATTTAAGAAATTTCTGCAGAATTCGGCACAAAAGAATTCGCGGATCACGCGCCCAGAAACTACGTTGCAAATACTCGTTATTTGTTGTGTTGCAACACACTCGTACGCAAACATTGACTATTACAAACAAATACTATGAATAGAACGCCGGACCCGATTGCAAAGTATACGATACAACGAGCGGGCGCTATAGACTATAACGCTCGTTTATAATGCCCTGGTTGTTATACAGTTGTTTATATAGTTCGTATCACAGGTATAAACAAAGAATAATATGTAAGTGAAACATAAAAGATTTTTATTTTCAAAACAACTCGACATTGGAAATTTACCCGACTTAGTCTAAAAATCTCATAAGGTGTATTTGAGGATAGCCCTAATTAGGAAAGCCCGATCAAGTTCCTATGAGTACTCGATTACGTCAGCCCCAATTTATTTCAAGGATAAGTTACATAGGGAAGCTTGATTAAGACCTCATGAAGACCCAATCGGGATAGCTACAGTTTTTTTCTGGATTAAACTACATAGGGGAACCACTTAAGATCGTTGTGAATTTCAAAAGGGGCAATCTGAGCTAATTTTACAATTAAATAACTTAAGAAAGCCCGATGAGGCCCCCACGAAGGCCCCAAAGAGACAACCTCAGTCCTCGTAAGGTCCGGATAAGATGTCCTAATACGGTTCTTATAAAAGGAAATTGCGTTACTTGGTTTCACAATGTTCTAACAACAAATACGATTGTTTTATTATAACAAAGGTTAAATAATTTGCACTGTCTCCGATATGAGTTACATTTTGTCCTATCTCACATCCAAAAATACTGCAAAACACGAACGAATTCAATTTTTCATATATAATTTAACAAGTCGTCTAATTTTTTCCGATAAAATTTGTCATTTCAGAAATGAGAATGAGTATTTTTTGCAACTAAAACTACACGATTCGACGAAGGAGACGACTGTAATTTTATAAAAGCAAAGCTACGAATGTCTTAAATGACAAATTTTGCAAAAAAAAAAATTAGATCACGATTTGAATTCGGCTTGACAATCCATCGAGCAAATTTGACATTTCATTTTGACATACATTTTTTCACTGAGAGAAAACCACTACTGGTTTTTTCACTATAAACTAATTTCATTTGTCCTAATTTAAAAAATTCTGTAATTTAATTGGTTAAAAATTTTCGAGTTGGATTGTCAAAATAATCTTGACTATGGCGCAAATGTTTCCTCTATCATTCTAATATTTTCATTAATAATATAACAAGTGGTCTAATTTTTTCCGACAAAATTTGTCATTTCAGATATGAGTAGCTTTCGCAACGAAAACTACACGAGTCGACGCAGGAGACGAGTGTAATTTTCCAAAAGCAAAAGCTACGAATGTCTTAAACGATAAATTTTGCAAGAAAAAATTAGACCACGAGTTGAATTCGGCTTGAGCAAATTTTTATTTAGCGTGTGTAGTTAATATTAATTTAATTAAATTTGACATAAATTTTTTCACTAAGAAAAAAACCACTAGTGGTTTTTTCACTATAAAACTAATTTCATTAGTCCCAATTTGAAAAATTCTGTAATTTGATTGGTTAAAAATTTTCGAGTTGGATTGTCAAGGTATAATTGATTTCTGATCGTTGCAATATTTCCAAAGCATAGCTATGTTTTGCAGAAACGGAAGTTCTATCTTCTTTACTCTTCTACAAATGTAATCCGTAACAAAAGGTTTCTAACATTCTAATATTTTCAAGGTATAATTGATTTCTGATCGTTCCAATGTTTCCAAGGCTTAGCTATTTTTGCAGTAACCAAAGGTATCATTCGATTCATATATATTTCTTTTCTTTATAACACTCCCGAATATTTTTACTGTAAAATAATTAGGGGAGATAGTATTAGGGTTTGAAATAAAATGCACATAAAACTGTATCGTGCGTGAAGCGATTTTACACCTTGTATGCTGCACTTGCTAAATTAAATATTTTAAATTAATGGAAAATTAGTCCTTTATGCTTAAAGTAGTCATTTTTGAAGAATAAATAAAT
The DNA here is from genome assembly GCA_929113105.1 of Agrypnus murinus. Classification (NCBI taxonomy): domain Eukaryota; kingdom Metazoa; phylum Arthropoda; class Insecta; order Coleoptera; family Elateridae; genus Agrypnus; species Agrypnus murinus. The sequence goes on along the minus strand of OV816024.1, from coordinate 251,640,275 downwards.
GTACTTCCCTAACTGAATAAATAAAAAGTTAACTTCTAACAATTAAATTAATTAAATTAAGTCTTTTAACCAATTCATTTAACTCTAAATACATGAAAGTACGTGATAAAATGATATAATATTACACGCCAACGATACAAATATAATCAACCGTCCTTCTAAAATATGGCATATCTCTATTAAATTAAATATTATCATTAGTAAGCAGACGACTTATAGACAACAATGCAAATAATACTATTTATAACAGAGGTACTCAGCGAAGCTGTTAAACAACAAGGACAGAAGAACCGTGCGTGTTTAGTAATATGGTTATAATATCTAAGAGATACAAATAATACATTTTCGACTCCGAAATAATAGCAACGCCGCTGGAGGCGAACGCAACTGGTTGTCATATATAAAATATACAAATAGGAGTTAAAAGCGCATGTTAAAGATTCAGAGGCGAAATGGTACGGTAATTTGTTCACTCTAAGTATAAAGAATTTACAAAAACAAAATTCCCCTCTCGGCGTGCTCATCATCAACAAAGCTGTATAAAGCAATGGCAATAACTAGTTTGTCCGTATCTGTATATTTAAGGCCGGAGTCGCGGGCGCCTTATAGGCTGTCGGAGTTGAAAAAGATAGATAAGCACGTATATATATATATATATATATATATATATATATATATATATATATGAATAGAAAGATTAATGCGCGTATATAAACATATAACAAAGGGATAATAATGGGAATTCGCGCAATAGATTTATAAGAGGAAGTTAGTTGCAGCCGTATACACGTGTTTCGCACTTATTAGTGCTCATCAGTACGGCATAGCAGATAGAAGAAATAAAATTTAAGCAACAAACTAGAAACAATGTATAACACAAGGTTTCACAGATAGTAGCCAACCACACATTTGTAGTTTCGGCTCGAAGATATTGAGTTTTCAATACAACAACAAACGTCACTACGGAGGTAGCTATAGCCACTACCGTGAGACAACCTAATCCCAAAACATATCAACATGAATAGAAAGATTAATGCGCGTATATAAACATATAACAAAGGGATAATAATGGGAATTCGCGCAATAGATTTATAAGAGGAAGTTAGTTGCAGCCGTATACACGTGTTTCATACATTATTATATTATTATACATTATTATCCCTTTGTTATATGTTTATATACGCGCATTAATCTTTCTATTCATGTTGATATGTTTTGGGATTAGGTTGTCTCACGGTAGTGGCTATAGCTACCTCCGTAGTGACGTTTGTTGTTGTATTGAAAACTCAATATCTTCGAGCCGAAACTACAAATGTGTGGTTGGCTACTATCTGTGAAACCTTGTGTTATACATTGTTTCTAGTTTGTTGCTTAAATTTTATTTCTTCTATCTGCTATGCCGTACTGATGAGCACTAATAAGTGCGAAACACGTGTATACGGCTGCAACTAACTTCCTCTTATAAATCTATTGCGCGAATTCCCATTATTATCCCTTTGTTATATGTTTATATACGCGCATTAATCTTTCTATTCATGTTGATATGTTTTGGGATTAGGTTGTCTCACGGTAGTGGCTATAGCTACCTCCGTAGTGACGTTTGTTGTTGTATTGAAAACTCAATATCTTCGAGCCGAAACTACAAATGTGTGGTTGGCTACTATCTGTGAAACCTTGTGTTATACATTGTTTCTAGTTTGTTGCTTAAATTTTATTTCTTCTATCTGCTATGCCGTACTGATGAGCACTAATAAGTGCGAAACACGTGTATACGGCTGCAACTAACTTCCTCTTATAAATCAATTGCGCGAATTCCCATTATTATCCCTTTGTTATATATATATATATATATATATATATATATATATATATATATATATATATATATATATATATATATGCTGTAATATTGGATAATTAAAAATAATAAATTATTTTTAAAAATTTTATTATATATTTTGAAACTGTGAATAATTGCCGTTTGATCGTAGATAATTACTTATAATAAATTGATTTTTAAAATGACTGAACTTTGGATATGCTTTTCAACTTCCCTCTTTTATAAATTATAATATGAATTGAAAATACCTTTTAATAGATTTAATAATGCAATGGTTATATAAATTTAATGTTACGTTAGTTCTTGACTAACTCAAGTTTACGTAAGAGAGTTGGGCGCCAGTTAATAACTTAAATTAACATAATTATATTTAATAAAGACTCATCTCAGGGTGAATGTGGATTCTTGTGGTATTAAAAGAATATACAAATTGAAATTTAAAAACACTTTTAAAATTGAAATCTTAATTAATTTTTAACTACTACTAAATTGTTCAAATCACTTTACTACACTTCACAAACGATAGTCTTTTCTTCAGCAAATGCCAATATAGAGGGAAATAATTTCCTACCTTTTTATAATATTTCTTCTTTCCTTTAACTATAGATGTCTTCTTTCCCAAACCATTGGCACAGTAGATCACTTTATGTTGACCCAGGGCTGGTTTCCAATTCAGGGTTGACTGTCTTCCTTTTGGATGGATTTTCCATATATCATCCACACACTTGATTTTGGAACTCACTTTTGTTTATTAACTGCGGGTACAATTTCCCTTTTTCGAAGAACTTGTATTTGCTTTTTGTGTTTAATTAAATAAAACACCGATTGATGGTTTTAATCGAAGATTTATTATCGTGCTTACTTAGCAAGTAAATTAACTTAAAGGTGGTTCTTTATAATCTTATACACCTTTACAATTTACACTTTTTACACTTTCGCCGTATTCAAATCACCAACTAACTTAACTTGTCTATATTAAGACTAAACTATTTACAATTTTATAATATTATCAACCACGACTTTACTCTGTCGCTTTATATTGGTAAGTGTCTATTTACATTTTTCTATTATCTTTTATACGACTTTACTCTGTCGCTTTCTATCAGTAAGTGTCTAATTACATTAATACTATATTTCTTACACTTCTTTACTCCGTCGCTTTCTATCAGTAAGTCCCTTTACATTTTTATTTATATTTCTTATATCGACTTTACTATGTCGTTGTTTACCATCAAGTGTCTATTTACATTTTACTATTGTCTTTAACACGACTTTACTGCGTCGCTTTATATTACTGACTGCCTTAAAATTATAATTTTCTAAGCTTATATACTATTTCTTATTTACATAATTATATTACACAATTTGACTTACGAACTAATACAAACTGTACACTCATATAATACATAATAGCAGATTAATATTCTTTATAAAAGTGACACATTATTACACAACATTTGCAATAACAATGAACTATTTACATGAACAAAAAACCTTAAAAGAATCACATAACCCGTCGATAAACACATTAAAATTAATCATAACAATTATATAATAACAATAACTTGCGAACAACTGAATGTTACGTACACTTAAGTAATCGGTGAATAAACTGTTTGATAATAACTAAAGAAACATGTATTATCTAATCTTATTAAAAAGTATACACTTTGATTTCAAAATCAATGACACTCCATTAAATAACTTAAATTTATTTTTAACAGGAAAAGTTGATAAAAATATTTCAAAAGTGTTAGTATTTAACACCGATTTTAGAATTTTCCAAAATTTTCCAAAATTTCCAAAATTTTGAAACTACCATCCACAGCATTTATCCCCTCCTGTTTCAAATAAAATTGAAATATGCAATTTTACTTTTAAACACAGTATAAGTTAAAACAACAATAATAACAATATAAGTTATACAAATAAATAATTTTATATTTTTAAACACCAAAAATCTTTTTGTATTTTAATCTTTTATCCCAATAAACTTGCCCTATTCTAAATCTGCTAACTAAACTATCTACAATATTTACAATAATAATTACATCTTATCATTCCTCATCTCCATCCTATTCATCTAATTATTTCATAATCCTTTTTCTCTGTATCATAATCATTATATTTCCTACTTAATTATCAAGTTTCCGTAGTACTTTTTATTAACAAATGCACTCTTAATAAATTTACTAATCTTTTTGCATATCATATAATAATATATTTCAATCATAGTTTTTTATTTTATCTATACCACAATTCTACTTTTGTTTTCATTTTTATAAGATTTATACTTATCATAATCAAATTCATCACTATTCACCTTATAAACTTATATCTTCTTATTATTCATTAATCTTTCATTTATAATTTTATTTTAATATCATTTCCTAATCTCCATTTTCCCCTATAAACATTTCATAAACATTTTTCATCTAAATTTTAATTTTCAATTTATTCATACACTTTCCCTCTTTCATTTTTAATAACATAATACATAAGTCCTAATTGAGTATAAAATTCCATAAGCCTGTTTATTATATAAAGTCAAATCAGTTATTAAGTCTGAATCATTTTTAAATTACGTCATATCTGGGTTTCTTGTCACAAATTGGTTATGTAAATTCTAATTACAATAATTTTCTACAAAGATCTTTATTTCTTTCTTCTGCTTTTATAGTTCTTTAGATGAAAATTACTAATTGGTAATATTTGTCTTTTCCAGGGTTTATTTACAATCCTCATATCTTTCCCCTTTCCTCTATTAAACTTTTTATTTTTCTTTTCAATTTTTAAATTACTAATCATGATTTTATTACGTTTGTTTCTCTTTTCTTTGTATTTCAACTTTACTTTCTTATTCCTACATTTTTTACCTATAACAACCTTTTTGTTACATTTTCTATTATAATCTACCTTTCCTAATTCCCTTAAATTTTTCACTTTCTTTTTGTTTGTTAATTTCACTTCTATATTATTAATATGTTTAACTACAACAGCCTCCTTCTTAGATTTTTTTCTACATTCTAATTTGTCAATCACTATTTCCTCCTTTAAAATTTCCTTATTGGTATTATTTACTACATCTATCTTTCCTAATTTTATTGAATTTATAACTAGTTTTTTATCTTTTGATTCTGTACCACCACCCTTAGAAAAATGAAAATATTCTTGTGGTTCTACCTGATTGTGTTGAGTAGTGGTACAAGCAATTAAAAATTTTCTTCATCGTGTTGCGATTCCTTTTCCTTAAAACTTACAAATTTTTCCTTTGTAGGACTATATAAATGACTAGGCATGTTACGTGATACCTCACGCTCCGTATTATATTTACTACAATTACCCTCCTTACTATTTCTACCGTATCTATCATCCCTTCCGTGCTCCTGCTCTATTTTATCATGTTTCTCAAATTTTCTATACTCATCCCGTTCATCAAATCTATTATCACTAACTGGATTTCTAACATTTCCCCGATAATTATCCCTATTTCTATATGAAAAACTAGAGTTAGACTGTGTAAAATTCACATTTCTCAGACCAGGCCTCGTTGATTCTCTTTTAAGATTATCTAATACGTCAAAGTTTTTTAGTATTTGTAAAAATCGCTCAAACTCTTTTATATCGTCCGTATAGACCTTCTCGAGTATAGGTCTATCAAAATGTTTAGCTAATTGTTTAATTACAACCGCCTCTTCTATCGGATTGTCCAATTGGTTAATCATAAACATTTTATTCAAGGCATAATTTTCCCTTGTAGTCCCTTGAAGAGGGTTAAACCTTCCAAATGTTAAGTTTTCTACCACTTTTTCTTGTTCTGATAGACCCCAATACTGTGTCAAAAATAATCTTTCGAAATCTTCAAAATTAAGGATTTTGTTTTCATTTATTGAAAACCATTTTTCTGCTTCTCCTTTCATCAGACCACGAATAATTGATAATTCATAATCAAAATTATATGATTGTTTAAGACTTATCTTCACATTACCCAAATAAGATTTTATATTCTTTATAAAGGTCTTGGGATGCATTCTCTTATCCCCATAAAATTTGGTAATATTTTGTTCATTCAAAGATGGTAACAAAATAGGTGCAAATGAAGGTTGTCCTAAACTTGATTCAGTATGGATATTTTTTAATTCATTAACCTGAACAGTAATTTGTTTTAAATCCTCTTCTATACATTCGGATCTTTGAATACAATTTCCTTGAACTTCGCCTATCTTATTTTTAAAATATACTAGATGAGTATCTTGAATTCCTTTTACTTTTGTTATTTCTTGTGAAAAGGATTCATGTTTTTGTTCTATTTCTGTAAATTTCTTTTCATTGTTTATCTTCAGTGCTTCTACTTTACTATTCATCTCTTTCGTAATTACCTCAATATCATCTTTTAATTCTTGTTTTATTTCCTTTATATCATTTTTAATTTCTTGTTTCATTGTTTCTGATTGAATTCTCATTTCTTCTTTCATTTCTAAAGATTGTTTGTCTAATTTAGTGTTCATGTCTTTCATGTCTTCGGACTGTTTGTCAAATTTTGCATTAATTTCCTTTTTTATGTCATCTGATTGTTTGTCTAATTTAGCATTAATTTCTTTCATTTCTTTATCACGTTCCTTTTTATCTTGTTCCCTTTCTTTTTTTCTTTCTTCAGATTGTTTGTTCATCATTTCCTGCATTTGTGCCAACATTTGCGAAAGTTCAGATTGCGCTGGCTTGCCTTCTTCGCCGTTCCCCTCCATTACTGAACTGGTTAAAGCTTTCTGCTTCTCAGACACAACTAATTCTTTATCTGTATACTTCTTTTTTAATACTAAATTACTTTCCGCGGCAGAATATATATTTTTAACTGACGTCATACATTAACCACTAAAGATCTTTTCTATATCTTTTAATTATGCTATTATAATCTAAACAAGCTAATATAATCCTAATCAGCCAATTAAATTACTATAAGCAAAATAACCTACAAAAGCTAAATAATCTCAAAATCCAAATAATCTATTAAAAGCTACTATAAGCCTAATATTTATCAATGATTATATAAACCACAAAAGGTTATATGTACCACAAATGGTCCCACGTTGCCGGTCGCCATATATAAATGCTGTAATATTGGATAATTAAAAATAATAAATTATTTTTAAAAATTTTATTATATATTTTGAAACTGTGAATAATTGCCGTTTGATCGTAGATAATTACTTATAATAAATTGATTTTTAAAATGACTGAACTTTGGATATGCTTTTCAACTTCCCTCTTTTATAAATTATGATATGAATTGAAAATACCTTTTAATAGATTTAATAATGCAATGGTTATATAAATTTAATGTTACGTTAGTTCTTGACTAACTCAAGTTTACGTAAGAAAGTTGGGCGCCAGTTAATAACTTAAATTAACATAATTATATTTAATAAAGACTCATCTCAAGGTGAATGTGGATTCTTGTGGTATTAAAAGAATATACAAATTGAAATTTAAAAACACTTTTAAAATTGAAATCTTAATTAATTTTTAACTACTACTAAATTGTTCAAATCACTTTACTACACTTCACAAACGATAGTCTTTTCTTCAGCAAATGCCAATATAGAGGGAAATAATTTCCTACCTTTTTATAATATTTCTTCTTTCCTTTAACTATAGATTAACTATAGATGTAAAATCCGCGTAAAATTATCCCTTTGTTATGTACTTATATTTTTACGCGCATTAATATTTCTATTCTTATTGATATTTCTTGGGATTAGGTTGTCTCACGGTAGTGGCTATAGCCACCTCCGTAGTGACGTTTGTTGTTGCACTGAAAACTCAGTGTCTTCGAGCCGATACTGCAAATGTGTGGTTGGCTGCTATCCGTGAAACTTTGTATTGTACATCGTTTCTAGTTTGTTGCTTTTATTTTATTGCTTTCTATCTGCTATGCCGTACTGATGAGCACTAATAAGTGCGAAACACGTGTATACGGCTGCAACTCACTTTCTCTTGTTACTCTATTGCGCGAATGCCCATTATTATCCCTTTGTTATGTATATATATATATATATATATATATATATATATATATATATATATATATATATTGTTGTGTATGTTACTAAGATTACTGAAATGCGCCGGCTCAGCTACTCAGAACAAGAGACAATAGACTCTTTCAGGGTCTTTTAAAATTATATAGGTTCGAAATAAATAAAATATAGTTAAACTACCGCTCTGCAACACCTCTGTAATAACTTACGAAAAAATATATAAATAACTTCATTGACTTTTCGCTTTGGAAAAAAAATAATAGTATATTATAATAATAATAATTATTATATTATATAGTATATATAAACAAAATAGACTTAAGTAAGAAACGAAACGTATACATTACATATCTAAAATTGTACAACATATTGATAGGGTAGGTGAATTGCAGGCATTTAGCAGGCCCGTGTTTCTAACTGCTGATCTATAGGCTAGAAAAATCATAAAAGTATTAGGCAATGTTCATTGAATAGACTCCCTGCTTCATTTCATAACTTATTTGTTTTAATAAATAGACATTAGTCAAACGATGGATATCCTCATGTCTTTACCTTCAATATATAATATATTTATTTATATCTAGTTAATGATGTGTTGTGATCTTGATTGACTGTAATCTTTTTCCTGTAAGATCCTATAAAAGCCGTAATTAATATTTCTTAATATATATAGTTTAGTTTAATCCGTGTATGTATTTTATTCTTGCATTTTTTATTTCACAATGTATAACTATATACAATTTATTTTAAATCCGTTTTTCTGAAATTTCTAGATTTTAATACAAACAAAATTGATTTAGGCTTCAGGAAATATCCAAACAGATTTACTCTTGTTTACAGAATTTACGGTTGTTATTAAATAATAATTAGCCGTCGGCAACTTTTAAAATATTTCGATTAAACCAATAGTCTTTCATGTTTGAATTTTAACTTTCTACACCCGCTAATTGGAAATTCATTAGCAATGGTGAAATCATCGTTACAGAAAATAAATTTTACAATCAAGACGTCATGTTTTTACCTTACCGATCTCATTTTTCATGTAAGTTAATGTAGGATAATAATGGTACTACATACCCGACTATAAAGTAATCATGGAAAGTATAACTGATGTTTAAAAGAATAGATAGTAAATATAACTATATCTAATTATTTTGTACTGATATAAAAAGCCGCGGATCGACTGATGTTACGGGCCTCATGTAGTAATAATATCTGTATATAGTTTTCAAATTGTTATATTTAAGATGTATCAAGAAAAATTTCTTGAGTTTCTTCACGATTGGCTCATATAAGGTTAATAATTGTCTCATCTCAATGACTCATGATAATAATCATAATTGACTTATAATTTTTGAATCCTAAAGATTTAATATTATTAATGTACAATATTTATCAATATTTTCCGGGAATTATTTTTAAATAAATTGGATTTAATCAAATATACGTGAAATAATTTTTATAAATAACTCGTATGCAGTAATTTAAAAGACAAGCTCCGTGGTCTCGGGGTTAAGCTATGGACTTGTAAACAGACGTACTTTACGAACCCTGGTTCGAAACTCGTTGGATCCATTAATTTTTATAAAAAAAGTGTAGCAGGTTGCCTATCTACTGGTGTATAGAAATCTACTATACCGATCACAGGACGTTTACCGATAGATGGCAGTAGCAGTACTAAAAATTCAAATCCAAGTGCAGGAAATAATGACAAGTTGGAAATGACAAGCGAGAGCGAGAGAGAGAGAGAGAGAGAGAGAGAGAGAGAGAGAGAGAGAGAGAGAGAGAGAGAGAGAGAGCCAGAGCGAAAGCCGAGCGAGAGAGAGGGCCAGAGCCAAGCGAGAGCGAGAGAGAGGGCCTGAGCAAGAGCGAGAGAGAGGGTCAGAGCCAAGCGAGAGCGAGAGAGAGGGCCTGAACCAAGCGAGAGCGAGAGAGAGGGCCAGAGCAAGAGCGAGAGAGAGGGTCAGAGCGAGAGCGAGAGAGAGGGCCAGAGCAAGAGCGAGAGAGAGGGTCAGAGCCAAGCGAGAGCGAGAGGGCCTGAACCAAGCGAGAGCGAGAGAGAGGGCCAGAGCAAGAGCGAGAGAGAGGGCCTGAACCAAGCGAGAGCGAGAGAGAGGGCCAGAGCAAGAGCGAGAGAGAGGGTCAGAGCGAGAGCGAGAGAGAGGGCCAGAGCAAGAGCGAGAGAGAGGGTCAGAGCCAAGCGAGAGCGAGAGGGCCTGAACCAAGCGAGAGCGAGAGAGAGGGCCAGAGCAAGAGCGAGAGAGAGGGTCAGAGCCAAGCGAGAGAGAGGGCCTGAACCAAGCGAGAGCGAGAGAGAGGAATCTACTATACCGTTGACATGACGTCACCGATAGATGGCAGTAGCAGTACTAAAAATTCAAATCCAAGGGCGGGAAATCTAAGATGACAAATTGAAAATGATAGATACAAAATGGCGGATATGTAAATGACATTCAAAATTGACAGATTCAAAATGAGATTTCAAAATGGCTATTCAAAATGGCGATTCAAAATGGTTATTCAAAATGGCGATCCAAAATGGCGTTTCAAAATGGCTATTCAAAATGGCGATTCAAAATGGCGATTCAAAATGGCTATTCAAAATGGCGATTCAAGATGGCGATTCAAAATGGCGATTCAAAATGGCTATTCAAAATGGCGATCCAAGATGGCGATTCAAAATGGCGATTCAAAATGGCTATTCAAAATGGCGATTCAAAATGGAGATTCAAAATGGCGTCGACCAATCAGAAGCAAGGGGAGGGGCTAACAGAAGGGAGAAGGGGAAAGGGGCGTGGCCAAAAAAAGGAGTGGGAGGTATCTCAAGTGAGGCAATACCTACTGATGTAGTTTCGCTATTTGCTAACATTGTGGTTGAAAATTGAAGATCAGGTAAATGGAAATTAAGTATTCTAATGGAAAATGTTAGTAAAAAGTGTTTTAATTCTAAAACTCTATTGTGAAATAATTCTTTTTATATAACACAATAATTAAATTTAACTTGACTGTTGATAACAGAAGACCGTAAGATAATATTGGTTATGAGTTAACCTTATGGTTGTTATTACATGCTTTCAATCGTTATTGGTTGCCCTTATGGTTAATATTATTCATAATGGAAGACAGTAGAGAAAATATTGGTTATGAGTTAACCTTATGGTTGTTATTACATGCTTTTAATCGTTATTGGTTGCCCTTATGTGTAGGCCGGGGGCGTAATTCAATAATGATTTAATTTTGTTAAACATTCTTTTGGTACATTTATTTTAAAGAATTCTAATTCTCACAAATCAAAGTTAATTCCAAATCTAAATGTTACATTTGACAGGTCCTTTCGGGTCGTGTGACTGCTTGCTTCGGAGTGGGCGGGAACGGTCGGTTACGCTTCACTAGCAGTAATTCATATGCGTTCCATTTTGAGACCAAAACGCAAAATACCACAGAGCCGGATTAAGGCACACATGAAAAGATAATTACAACACATTAGTCGCTTACCCTTTAAATGGAAATTAGCAGTACTTACGGGGGATTGGGGATCCCCCGTGCCGTCTCACGTTGCGTCTGGATGATTGGCGTCTTCGGAAGTGAAGTCCTTCAGTGCACTATCACGATCTTGACGACCTGAAACAGATGATGCTTGCTGCATCGGGCGCCCTTTAGCCGAATTGCTAACAGGACCAAGTACACACGTAGGTACTGTCATGTATTCACCTCCCCCCGAGACCGCCCCTCATAGGGATTGACATACTAGGAAACTAGAGGGGAACAAGCACCCCAAGGCTGCCCAGTGATCAGCTGGGGCCACTGGTGTAATTCTGATTAATTACCCAGGTCGAAGGAGAACGTCAAGATCCGCCCATCTTTCCGTCTCCTAAGCAAACAGTATACTGAGCGGTTAATTTTACAGAGCTCAATTCACATATCATCAACAACAACAGCAATTCTACAAATTGCTAACAAATCAACACAACAACAACAGGAAATTCCTCAATTGCCAACACATCAATATAATACAGCAATTCCAACCAATTGCTAACATCAACATAAAGCCAATATCACACATTGGCCAATAATCACAATTCAAGCAACAACTCACGTTGTCAAATGATAACAACAAAACAGGTACCAGCACTTCTAAGTGCCGTACCACAAACACAGTAAATATTAGCATTACGCATCTTTACGTTTGTAGTCTCAATATAGAATACACGCATTACACTATAAACGCTAAAGGTCTCTTTTACGTTTCAAACCGACCGCCCGTGTACAGCACCACAATGCAACTGTCCCTTCCGACATCATATATCCGACCGCTACCCCTAATTTTGTATACTTTTAAATATGTGTTTCTATAGCCTCAGACGGTGCTACAAAAACCATTAAGACGTAGGGTCAGAGGGTGACTTATTTATAGCTACACATTCTTTCGTATTTCTTAAATATATCTTAGGTTCCCACAAAGAATGTAAAACTGAACTTATTTAGGACATTTCCTATTATCATTTACTATTAATTAATCACTAAAGATGCTAAATTCCCATACAGAAAAAAAATATCCCACATATGGTTAATATTATTCACAATGGGAGACCGTGGAAATAATATTGGTTATTGGTTAACCTCCTGGTTAAATAAATGCAGAAAAATGTAGGAGTTTAGAAGTTGTTAATGGTTATTGGTTATGAACTCACTCTTAGCTTTAAATAGACCCCAAGATCATTAAAATCGGACAAGCAGTTGCTGAGATATAATTTTTGAAAGAACACATACTTAAATTTAATATAATGGGATTTAACCGAAAAGGTGTAGTCAGAATTTCTTCAGATTTTCAGATATTATTATCTGATTTATATTATAGATTTATTATCAAAACAAATGGATGACTAGAGGAATTAGTCAAAATATAAAAGAAAGAGATATAAGATACAAAAGAGCGGTTCTTACAAATAATGAAGAAGATTGGAATTTATTTAAAGAACAAAGGAACATGGTGGTGAAGTTAATCAGAAGAAATAAAGAAAATTACTACAAAGACATTATAAAAAATTTAAAAGGTAAGGAATTATGGAAGAACTTAAAAATATTGTTACCGAACAGCAAAGTATTAACAAAAAATTATATTTCATTTGGACAAAACACAAAAACGCAAGATTGCATAATTGCTGAAAAATTTAATACATACGTACTTTGTTAAAAGCATAGAAGACATATGCAATTCAATAGATTCAAGCGATAATATGGATTATATTTGGGAGCATATCGAATACAAAGCAAACTTTGATAGATTTACTCCAGTAACAATGCCAGGCTTAAGGAAGATCATTTCCAACCTGAAAAACACAACAGATAGTGACATCCTTATAAATGTGAACATCATAAAGGACTCATTTGAGGTGATAGGGAATCAGTTTTTAGATTTAATTAATACTTCTTTAAATTATGGTGTGTTTCCAGACAAATTAAAAGTTTCTTATGTGACTCCAGTACAAAAGGTTGTGGGTTCATGTAAATGTGAAGATTACAGACCAATTAATACAGTGTCAGTGTTGGAAAAAATTATTGAATCAGAAGTAAAAAATCAAATTGTCAAGTATTGCGATGAAAATTCGGTTATTGTAAGCAATCAATCTAGCTTTAGGAAGGGATTCATGTGAAGCAGTAGTTTTGAGCGTGTGTGATGAATGGTACAAGCAAATTGAAGATAACAAATATATTATAGCTGTATTTTTAGATTTTAAGCGAGCATTTGAAACTATCAATAGAAATGTATTGATAGAGAAGTTGAAAAGAATTGGTTTTGGGGGAGTTGTCCTTGAATGGATAAAAAAATTACTTATTTGACAGAAAACAAAAAGTTAAATATAATAACACTACATCAACGGAAAAAAAACAATAATCTTGGTGTTCCGCAAGGAACAATCCTGGGACCAATTTTTTTTAATTTATATATTTAATTTAATTTAATTTAATTTAATTTATTATTCTGAGATTACAAAATCATATATTACAATAAAATTACAATATTAATTTATTTGATATAATAATGTATCTCAAGGAGGGAATTCAACAATGTTGTTCTTCCATTCCCCCCTTGTATAATTTAAGCAAAATAACATTATGTATTGTGAGAGAACTTAATGATTATAATTATAATTTATAATAAAAGTAAAGTTGAGTAAATTTGAGAGTAATAATAATAATAGTAATAATAATAATAATATCAGTATTGACTGATTGCGAAGTGGTACATCAATGACGATCTGTATTGTATTGCTTAATCAATGCTTTTTTGAATTGTTTAACTGATAATGTCTTGAAAGATGAAGGTACATTATTGTAAATTTTTGCGACATTGTAGCTAAATGATCGTTCGTAGAATGTAGTATTATGCTTGGGGATAGTCAACAGACCTCTATGTCGCACATTTATATTGTGTACATCTGTTCTATACCTTATCTTATTATATAAATAGGGTGGCTGCCTATTGATTATGATGTTATGATAGAACGTTGCAGTCTGTATGTAACGCCGTTGTTTCATATTAAGCCATCCTGTCTCTACCAATTTTAAAGATATATGTGCAAACTTAGGAATTCCATATATAAAACGTAAACAAGAGTTTTGAACACGTTGGATACGCTGTGACGTATCAAAGTCAAGGCAAGGACCATAGACAGGTATGCAATAATTAAACTGTGACAACACAAGTGATTCACTTAATAAGATCTTAGCGTTTTTGCTTAAGTAATCTTTATGCGGGTAAAGAAGTTTTAAATTGTAATAGGCTTTTTGTATATACTTATTGACTTGTTTTTTAAATCTAAACGTTTTATCAAAAACTAATCCCAAATTTTTGGCATTTTCGACTATCGGAATATCAGTATCCCCAATTTTTATGGGTGCCAATTGGTAATTATTAATCGTTTTTCCCAATAGTAAAATACAAGATTTAGATGGATTTAGAATTAGAGCATGATTAGTAGAGAACTCATTTATAGCTTGTAAATCATTATTCAGCGTATCAACGGCATTCCTTACATTATTTGAACTGAAGGAGTAGTATAATTGTGTATCATCAGCATACATGTGAATATCACAGGCCCCAACACAATCACAAAGACCTCTGGTATACAGGGTAAACAGCAGAGGACCCAGTATGGAACCTTGCGGCAACCCTCTTTTAACATCAACAGACGTAGATACCGCATTGATTGTCTTAACTCGTTGTGTTCTGTTGTAAAGATAATTTTGAATTAAACCGACTGCATCATCACCAAGACCTATGTGGTGCAATATACCAAGAAGCAAGTCATGATTTATTGTGTCAAACGCTTTGCTGAAGTCTAACAGAGCCAAAAATGTACTTTTTCCTTCATCTTGTGCTTGCAGAATGTCATCTGTTATCTTCAGCAAAGCGGTTGCACAGCTGTGCCCAGATCGAAACCCCGACTGACTGATAGGCAGCAAATTATTGCACTCTAAGTACTTTCTAATTTGTAAATTGATTATCTTTTCCATGATCTTTGAAAGTGTTGGTAAAATGCTAATCGGTCTGTAGTCCTTATACTCTACAGGTTGCTCAATCTTCGCTATTGGAGTTACAAGAGCCGACTTCCAGCTGTCGGGAAATATATTTTCTAAGAAGCAAGAGTTAATAATATGTACTAAGTATTGCAATATAAAGGGACAACATAACTTTATCATTGTGATATTTAATTCATCAGATCCTGTAGAAGTGCTTTTTAGTGAGTTGATTATTTTTGAAATTGTATTACTATCTATAAGGTTGAATTTGAGAACGGCATTATTATGTAAATCATTATTTTTGTAGAAATTTAGTACGTGTTGAGGAACTGAAATTTGTGGGATACTATTCACAAAATAACTACTAATTTCGTCAGCGCGACCAGTAAAGGAATTATTTATATTATTTTTAGATACAACATTTAGCGCTCTGAATTCCTTCCATAGTACTTTAGAATTTTTTGAATGATCAATTTTAAATTGTAGATAAGCTTTTTTTTCATTCTTTATTGCAGTATTTGTAAAATTGCGCAGTGTCCTGTAATATTCCCACGCAGCTGTGGTTTTTATGTTTTTATATTTATATATGACATCTTAAGAAAGGATTGTTTTACATTTGATACAATTAAAGAACGTAGCGTTATAAAAATGATGTCTTTTCGTATTTTGTTTATTTATATTTTGGTGTAATATCAATTACTTCGTGAGAGACCTTAATGTTGGACATACACAGTCTTCCCCGACGACGACGTCGGGGACAAGGTCGAAATAATGAGGTAATGTTTACATTTACTGTAATTTAATGCATAAACAACTTATAACTTCCAGCTGGACTGTGTATAATAAACTTATGAATATCGAATTTCTTTAAAACATCAAAATGAAAGAAAGTAGTATTGAGCATAATAAAATGCGTACTGAATCTCTTTCTTTAAAGTATTTCGAAATAGCTTATGCAATTAACAAAACTTTTCATAAGCGGAATAATATTGATATCCATCGATAGAATTACAAGTAACCCTTTATTATAAAACGAAAACTCTTTGTTTTTTTATTAATCTCATTCTTAATTTAGTTTAAAAATGGATATAATTAACGCAGGATTTAGGATTCTGAGTTCTGGTGCGCAAATAATGATTTCCTATAAAGGACTTTTGATAAAATTTGGTTGTGATAATCGTCGGAAAAATATCATGTTTAAAAATGTAATGGTTTCACCGTCGCTTCCTTTTCCGTGTAGTTTTAAAATTTTATGCTGATGGTACATAACCTTATAATAAAAATCCTTCGGCTCAATTTGTCGCAATTCTTTTAACAAGGACATGTGTGAATATTGTTTGCGATCTAAAAACCAATTCTTTGCCCATTTTCTTTTTTTTTTCGTGGTGTTTCTGTTTCTTGCTCTTCGAAGCACAAGGCAACTGCCATTCCAACTGCAATTTTTTTTCTCAAAGATAATTTATAAAAATCCATCTTATCACTTGAAAGTTTCACAGCATATTGAATTCATGTTTTCTTAAAAAGTATAATAAAGAAAGCATATATTTTTTAGTAATCCCAGATGTATATGTTTATTTTGCCTAATAATAATTTACAGTTGACAAGGGTTTTATTTTCGCAGTTGTAGTTTGTAGTTTTGTATACAGAACTTTTATTTTAAAGAAAAGGAGAATTGAAATATACCCCCCCCCCCCGACAATAAACAATAAGGTTATTTTAATTGTAATGAAAGATTTTAAAAGTAGTTTAATTACAATTTACATCTTGTTTGCGACATTTTTTATTTTAATAAGTTTTTTATTATTTATTTAAAAACTATTATTACTATTAAGTTATTTATTTTATTTTAACGCCTATAATTAAATACATATATTAGTAAAGAGACTATAAAGCCAATAACCTTTACTAAATTTTAATATATAAAATTTGACTCTGGGTTTGTAAACAAATGTAATAAAAATGAAATAATGCAAGTAAACCCGAAAAAGATAGATATAGTATAAGGTTATGTACCATCAGCATAAAATTTTAAAACTACACGGAAAAGGAAGCGACGGTGAAACCATTACATTTTTAAACATGATATTTTTCCGACGATTATCACTACCAAATTTTATCAAAAGTCCTTTATAGGAAATCATTATTTGCGCACCAGAACTCAGAATCCTAAATCCTGCGTTAATTATATCCATTTTTAAACTAAATTAAGAATGAGATTAATAAAAAAAAAACAAAGAGTTTTCGTTTTATAATCAAGAGTTGATTTGTAATTCTATCGACGAATATCAATATTATTCCGCTTATGAAAAGTTTTGTTAGTTGCATAAGCTATTTTGAAATACTTTAAAGAAAGAGATTCAGTACGCATTTTATTATGCTCAAAAATGCTTTCTTTCATTTTGATGCATTAAAGAAATACGATATTCATAATTTTATTATAACAGTCCAGGTGGAAGTTAGAAGTTGTTTATGCATTAAATTACAGTAAATGTAAACATTACCTCATTATTTCGACCTTGTCTCCGACGTCGTCGACGACGTTATCGCCGACGTCGTCGGGGAAGACCGTGTATGTCCTATTTAATACAGAAAACTATGGAAAGTACTTGGTCATCAATTTCATAAAAACACTTCTGTTAATATTCCGAGAATACAGGACTCAAAAACAAATTTTTCTTTGTCTTCCATAGGTGTTTGAAATTTAAGAAGGATTGGGCGTAGTAATTTCGGCTAGACTACATCTGGGTGTCACTCTGTACCAATCTTGAGGTTATTTTCCGCGTACTATTTTTTTATTCTTTAGGTTGAGAATCCTGTAGAAGGTTAACCAAAAAGCTCCCTTATGAACAAGTAAAGATGTACCACTCCGCGAGACGACGGGACATGTGTTAAAAACTTGGTGCGTTGCGGCAGGAAGGATTTTTAAGAAGATTCCCGCTCAA
Organism: Agrypnus murinus; assembly: GCA_929113105.1. Classification (NCBI taxonomy): domain Eukaryota; kingdom Metazoa; phylum Arthropoda; class Insecta; order Coleoptera; family Elateridae; genus Agrypnus; species Agrypnus murinus. The sequence continues at coordinate 251,621,931 of OV816024.1, read as the reverse complement.
GCATCGAGGCGGACGTATATCGATCGAGTTCTGATAAAGAGTGGTTGATTTGGAATCAATCTTATCGAATTACAGTTTGTTATTAATTTTTTAGAATTAAAATAAATTCTAAATACAGTACAGTACAATCTTAGTGTTATTTAGTTGCAAAGTGCAAATTCTGAAAGGATTTACGTCTCGTTAAATCGTGTTTGAAAGATTTATAATTTTGTATCGCGAATAAACAATAGTGGTTCATTTTATGGTGAAGAACTATTAAAAACAATTATTTCGGTTCGTTTGGTTTTAAGACTAGTGCAGTTTTATCATAAAGAAAAATCATTTAAAATTGATCCAGAATTTAAAGACCGATTCTCGTTCTCTTATAAATTAATACAGATAATTAAAACTTCGTGCAGAGAATTTAAACGCATTAAGTGTTAGTTGTGGTTAAAATTATTTAAATTTCTGAGAAACATTACCGTTTTATTTCGTAAATAAAAGTCAATACGTTACAACTTATGAACAATATTAAACACTGGATTGTTTAATGTGTGCTCGATCAAATGTATTTTTGAAATCATATGCGCAATCGACAGTAATTAAATTGAATCTCTTCCTTGGATTTTGCTACCTGAAAATCAACATTTCGAGACCAAGTTAATGTCAACAACGATCTTCCGAAATAGAGGCCATTTTCCAATTTCTCATGGATTGTTTCTGTTTGTCTTCTACAAGTTTAGTTGGATAAAAATTAAAGGTATCGTACTTTACAAGAAATTGTTTATTATTGCAGTTTAGTTTAAGAATCCTTTATACCAGGAATTTTGTAATTTTTCATTAGGAAGAGAGCTCTCTATAGTATCTAGAAAATTCAAATCTTTAATGTTAAAGAATTTTAAAATAATCAATGCTGATAATATTTAGACTAATCTAATTTGCATAATATCCTTTAGATATTTGTTTGTCGATTTTTTCGACGAAGTCAAGTTTACATTATTTTAATAATTAAATAAATTTTACTGAATAATTCTATTTGACCAATCTAATAAATTTCTTGGTTACTTTTGCTGATTAAAAGGTTTTATGTAAATCTGTTTTGAGTTATTTTGGTGTAATTATCTTAAAGAGGTTAATCGTTATTAAATGAATATTGATTTTACTTGTAATAAACCTATGTTGTGTTTTATTATTCAAGTGTATTGTTATTTTTTTACCTATTTTCTTATCGTTTAATAAATGTTTTCAGTTTATATTAAGGATCTAAAAACGGAACCATATAATTATGAACATTTTATTTAATTTTTTATTCCAAATTTTAAAACATAAACAAAATATTTTTGTTTTCAATCTAATATTTAATTCATTTTCTGGTTAGTGAATTTAATATTTTTTAAGCTTATTCAATTAACATCATTGGCTGTGTATATATAATAAACACTTTTAAGCTTCATAATCAGATGGCGCCCTTTTCGAGTTATTATTTGTGTTCTGGAATCTTTATCTACTCCTTTTCACAATTTATACAACTGTGGAACCAATACCTACGACCTGAATAATAAATTTGTAAGAGAGAGCTAAATCTCAAGTTGTGGCAAATATTTTGAGTATCTATGATAAAGTAAGTATGAATAATTTTTATAGTTTTTAGTCTCAGAAAAAAGCTTAGTTTCACTGTCGCCCAATCGCGGAGCGTTATTTCGTTTGAGAGTTTTTAGTTAGTTTCATATATTAATGATATTGTTAAACATGTAGAAAACTGTGAAATTACTATGTTTGATGACACTATGTTATATATTGCTGGAAACGATATTGTAGCGATGTGCCAAAACTTAAACAATGAATTGGTAAAAATCCATAAATGGCTATGTGATAATAAATTATGTTTAAACCTTCAAAAATCAAAATGTATGGTGGTTTCTAAACCATATAATTTACAAAAACTTATAAATACTGATGTCAAGGTAGTTATTAATAATCATGTTCTTGATAACGTCACAGAAATAAAGTACTTAGGTATACAAATTGATAACAATTTAAATTTTAAGAAACATATTAATTACATTTTAAATAAACTTTCTAAAAAGATTTATCTTTTCAGGAGAATTCATAGAAACCTAAACATGAACAATAGGATACTAATTTACAACACAATCATAAATCCACATTTTCAATACTGTGCATCTATATTATTTCACTGTAATGCAAACCAATTCGGTATGTTACAAAAAATGCAAAATAAAACTATGAGACTGATATTAAAATGTAATAGGTACACACCAATACAAAATATGCTTGAAGCTCTTGGTTTCATGAATGTAAAACAACTTATTACTTTCAAAATGTTAATCTTGATATTTAAAATAAAAAACAAAATGACACCGGCATATCTATGTGATAAACTAAATTATGTATATAACACTCACCAACATAATACGAGAAAAAACCAGGATTTTTATGTAGAAAGAGCTGTTTCCGCATGTAGGGCTAAAACAATTTTTTGTGATGGTCTTATATAATAATAATAATAATAATAATAGTAATAATAATTACTACAACCCATAACCTTAACCAAGGCCCCAGAAGCTATAAGCTTGTGCGGTAGGGAGGGGGCGATTATTATTATTATGTAGGCCCAATGTGCGGCTGCAGCCGACTTATAGATGGAACAGCGCAAATCCCACATTTGTGTTACAGCTAAGGGAAACTGCACAAAAACCTTAACCAGATCTGCCAGCGCCGGGAGTCGAACCCGGGCCGCTTGGGTGAAAGTCCGGCACGCCGGACATTACACTACCAAGGCTGTGTATTATACAATAACTTGCCCTGTACTATAAAATACTGTGATAATTATAATGATTAAAAAAAAGGTTAAATTCTATGTTAGTAATTGTATGAAATCGTAAATGTATTATTTTTATTCGTTATGTTTTTATGATAAATGTAAATGTAAATAGTTAACTGCTAATAAAGATACATTATTATTATTATTATATTTATCTCTTACAAAAATGCGTTAACTGATATATACTTCGGCTAGGAAATTTTTTACATATTTTATTACGCAGCCTTGAGCTATTACATTTGGCTTCATACTAAATTTTGTAAAATTTTGTAAATCTTTTCCTTTCACTTTTGTAGCTTATGTAATAACCAAACCTTGAATTACCGTTAAATAGAATATTAACACTGTTGCATAATTTAATTTAATGCTGCCTTTTCTGCAACTTCCAGTCTTCTTGCTACTTCTATTTCGTAAGTGTTTAAAAATAGATTATTTTGGTAATTTATTAATTGATTGATTATTGTTTATGATTGATTTAATAATGCTGTCTTTACAAAGTTGTGGGCATTAAGGACATTATAATAAGATCATAAGATTGTATGCTTTATATAATCCAAGAGATGAGACCAGACTTGTCTAAATGAAATTAATATTCTCTGTAAATCATCGTTAAAGTAATTGTAAAACCACTGACAATATAACACTCGTCGATTAAAGTCTGGTGGTAACAGCTGTTACACAGAATACATACAGGTGCATCATAACGCTGCTATCTTTAGAATTCATCGTAAATTTGCATTTTGAACAGCTGTAACTGAACAAGCTGATAAAAAATTACAATTGTGTTGGGTCACGTGGTACATACGACGGTGAATCTATTAATTTAAGCTATAATTACCACAAACTGAAGAAAACGCATATTTAATGTTCTTTTTCTGAATAGGTAATCTTTGTCAGACTAAGTGTCTTAGGAAGCAATAATGGTATACATATTTCAGAATCCTTCTATTCAGAAAAATACAAAACAGTAAAACAGTAGATGCACAACAATAATGCCCTCCTTTGATACATGTAAATTGTAGAGGGAGGAGTTTAAAATCAAAGCCTTTGTATTCCAAACCGTTTCATACATGCATACACAGCAAATACTGTTGATTTAATACTATCCCGATTTAGCGGCTTTTATTAACTTCCTTAACTATGCAAGTACTTAGTACTCACAAATAATTTAACACTTAAAAGCTACAATAGACAATATTATAGTAATAATAATAATAATAATAATAATAATAATAATAATAATAATAATAATAATAATAAAACACGAGTAAAATACAACAATAATAATAATAATAATAATAATAATAATAATAATAATAATAATAATAATAATAATAATAATAATAATAATAATAATAATAATAATAATAATAATAATAATAATTTTCGAGAGCTTGACAGACCATCTATAGATAAAGAAGCAAGTGCTGCATGGTTAAGGAGTTCTGGCTTGAAAGTAGAAACTGAAAGCTTAATAATTGCTGCTCAAGACCAGGCCCTTAGCACTAGATACCACCAAAAAAATATCCAAAAAAAAGATGTGGACAGTAGATGCAGGCTGTGCAACAAGTACGAAGAACATATAAGCCACATAATCGCAGGTTGTCCAGTATTGGCACCAAGAGAATATACACTACGCCACAATAGATTAGCTGGTTACATACATTGGGGCATTTGTAAGGAAACAGGACTACAGGTGCCAGATAAATACTACGACCATATACCTGAAAAAGTAACTAGCCATGAAGATATCACCATAATGTGGGACACAGCCGTCATAACCGACAGAACTATACCTGCCAACCGACCTGACATCATCTTGCACGACAAGAAAGCAAAGAAATGCCTGCTGATAGATATTTCAATTCCACTGGACATTAACATCGAAACCAAAGAAGCTGAGAAAATTGTGAAATATCAAGATCTTAAAATCGAAATCAGTAGAATGTGGAATGTTAGTGCGCGAGTGGTTCCAATTGTAATCGGTGCGTTGGGATGTGTGAAGAAAGGTAGTAACAAATACTTAGACATGCTACCAAGTCGACCATCACCTTTTGAAATTCAAAAGATAGCACTCCTGGGCACGGCACATATAATCCGCAAAGTTATGGGTTAAGAATGCATTAGTTAAGCATATTAGTTATAAGCAGCTAATGTAAGAAACAACCGGTTTATAATGTAAGATTTATATATGTATTTACTAGTATAATTATTTTATGTTACAAATGTATATAATCTGTAATTATGAACTGAGAAAATAAAAATAATAATAATAATAATAATAATAATAATAATAATAATAATAATAGTAATAATAATAATAATAATAATTTAATGTCTGGCCAGGTCTACGACCTGCTACCGTAAGATTCGATAATAGACATGGTAGACGGTACAGCCAGCGTCCTTAGTCTGTACGTATCTGATCATCTAGACGTACAAATCCGGCTCCACAAGATCCCTAGAGAGCATCCTCTTGATTTCTAAATCACCAATCTATAGAAACAACGCTCTTCCTGAAAACCTATGTAGAAGAGAAAAAAAGGAGAATCTGAGGCTGGTTACTGAACCGAGGGAAACTCAAATTGTACTATCCTTAGATCGCCTTGACGGGGAAAGAAAACTTGAATAAACTATGATAATAAGTAGAACCCCATGGAATATAGATGAAATCAGAGGGCTGGTGTGGTGCTGTGTTCTCTCTCTTAGATAACTAACACCATACGTCAGCAAATATGCACCTAACCCTAGGGTACTTGTTGTACCCAGGTTAGGACGCATTAATACCAGCACTGAATGCTGTGAGAATAAAATAAAAGAAAATAATAATAATAATAATACAATCATTTTCTAGTAAGTATCGATCGCTATACACAATTAGAAGTACATACTTTAAAACTGAATAGAAATAGAACTCTGCACCACTGTTATCAATCATGACGATGGGAAAACCTTTTCTAAATTTTTGTTGCTTTGTTTCTGGTTGATTTAAATTGTTCAATAAATTATTCTAGTGAATTGCGAAGTGCTGTGAAGGCTAATCGAATTGTACGGAAATAAAAAGGAAAAGTGGATTGAAAACAAAACAGCGACCAGGAAATCGGCTGCATTGAATGGCGTATTTTGTAATATTTTCATATACTATGCGATGTATACAAAAAGAGCTGCAAGTGTTGAAAATCACAAAAACAAAATGAGATTGTGAAAATGCCATCAAGTTAATAAAATTTGTAGCATTTTTCGACTCATACTAATTTACCTGAAAGTTCCTTGAAAGAGAATATAGTACATAGTAATTTATATTATAAATAATATACTGTCAACAAATTTAGTTCTTCAAAACTATTTATTTACTTACAACCAGAATAATAATTACTTAAGAGAATAGTAATGGCAAAGCTGTCATCATACCAAGCTGGTAACGAATTGCAATAAGTTTAATAGTTACAATAGATCATACACAGCTAGACAATACAAATCTACCAAACTCTAATGTGGCTTGAAGAAGTCAAGCTCTAAAGTCGATTTAAGAACAACAAGAAACAACATATTAAAAACATTAATTATTAAAATTAAAATAGTCAAATAGAATTTCTAATATAGACGCGTATTGTAATGGATTTGTTTATGATTGCGTTGATAATAATTTATTCATCTAAAACGATATAATTTTTATGTTTTATAGGAATTCATTAAATGTTAGTTATCCATACATAGAAATACTTTATATATTGTAATTTATCTTTCTTTAATTGTTGTTAAAAAAGAAATTCTTTCATAAAACAGCCTACAATCTATATACGATGTTATTAACTAAAAATTTTGTAAATAATGCCGTTATCCTAATGCAGAATTGTGTTTGAAGCTATTAATTCTCTGTGTAATTTTATTTAATAATAATAATTAAATCAAGTTTTGGTAACCACAATAAGTTAATTTATACATACTGTTATAATATCTTTTATGAGGGTTTTAATATTTATATTCTATCAGACACAGATGCTATCGAACATGAAATACACGCTCACTACTTGCTTACTTTTAATTAAATCAATACTCCTGCTAAATATATTTTTTAAAGTAAAGCTTCTAAAGTTTTCCTTATTAGCAGTTAATAAAATTTCCATCAAAGAATAAATTAAACGCTTGATTTTAACTTAAAGCTCTTGTTAAATTAATCACTTAGATTTAACAACTTTAATTTCAAGCACTTTGAGGTTTCACAAAAATATCATTGTTGATATTTTGTTGATTTGTTTACATTTTTTTATAAACACCTTAAATTTATTTATGCTCTAAAACCGATGTGCACTTCTTGAAAGATGAAATTAGAAGAGAATTTCTTACAAAAATGATCGTGCTTTTATATATTTTTGTCGAAATAATTGAGTGTGATAAAATTTTTGCATGAAACAAAAGAAACTTTGGCAAGTAAATTTAACATAACCAAATTATGGTTTATAAATTTTAATTAAAAAAAAGCCAATTTAGATAATCTTATAGATAAAAAATTCAATCTAATGGTATGTTGTAATTATGTTTTTATTACAAAATAAGGTCTCCATTGAATGTCGATGTAACCTAATTTTCAAACAATTATATATAAACTTAAAAATACCTTTTTACACATTCGTATCTTCACTAATTTAAACATTATATCCTAACAAACATTATTTGCATAATTTTAGGCATCAACAACATGAGAATTCAAACCAATAACAGTATTTCAAGGTACGATCCAAAAGCGCAACATAATTATATGTTGTTTATCTGATATCATTAGTAAAAAGCAGCCCTTACATTTAAGATAGTAACAATTATGTGGTAATGAAGCAGCTTTACAATCTTCCACCAAATTTATTTAACCATGAGCTGTAAAATTTTGAAATACAAGAGACTTATTAGAACACATTTTTTCTATTAATTGCTAAGGTAAGTTAATACTTGTACACCTTCCCATTACAGTACAACTTGTCTGTTTTAGGTTAAATCTTTTATTAAATTTGGCCTAAACTTCATTTAAATTGAAAAAATAATGATCGTCTCCTATTAATGGATCGTCGTGAATGGACAAGAAAAATTAACTAAATTCCATGGAAAAATCAGTTATCCATGTTAATATCATGACAATACATACTCGTATATAAAAAAGCTTCAATAGTTAAAAACAAGTTTTACTTTTTGTTGCCAATAGAAAAAAAAACAATTCAATTGTTTCAATTCCTATTTTGTGTGTCCTGATTGGACTGGTCTGAAATTAAATATACGTTTTTTTAACTTTTCGATTTTAATTATTTCTAGAATGTGTGCAACGATCATCATAGAATGAAATAATTATGTATATCAATGGAGGTTTTCAAAATCAGAATTGTAATACACTTAATATAATAGTTATTTATTGTATAAGTGTTTCAGAGAGCATTTTATCCACGCAAGAATGTTTAAACGCGAGAGCTTGCTCGAGCGTTTAATTTTCTTAAGTGGATAAAATGCGAGTGAAACACGAATTGCAATACAACATTTTATCCACAATTACAGCGATTTAAAATCAGAATCGCCAAAATTTCATCTCATGTCATCAAAAAATGATTTGACATTACACTCTGACAGCGGATGTCACCTCAAAAATCATTGAAATTAACTAAAAAACATGGGAGGTGTTGAATCGTCGCTATTTATTTTCGATTGTTTATCGACTCCATTTGTACAAAACGCTGTGCAAGTTGGTGAAAATGGAAGAAAGTGATACTATTCCTGAGACAATTCTTGAGGAAGCTGAAGAAGCGACTCGCCAGTTATTGCCTGCGGGGTCCAGGGAACATTATGAAAAGGTATTTTCAGAATTTAATGAATGGAAGGAAGAACGGGGGGTAATGACAATAAGTGAGGAAGTTCTGCTATCGTATTTCTTAAATTTGAAGATATGCAATTTCATCCATGTGGTCGAAGTACTCGATGCTGAAGGCCGCTATAAAGGTCTATAAAAACATAGACATTGGAAAATATAGTAAGCTCATGGCCTATCTGAAGAATCAGTCAAAAGGATACAGGCCGAAGAAAGCTGCAGTATTGGAAAGAACACACGTGGAAGAGTTTTTGACAAGAGCTTGCGATAAAGAATATTTGATGATCAAGGTAATCTCTGTCATTACATAGACATTGTAGATAATAAATTTTGGAATATCTTAGGTTGCATTAATAATGGGGGTGTCTGGTGCCTGTCGATGCTGTGAGCTGACAAATTTGAAAATCAGTGAAGTAGAAGACAGAGGCGCATATCTGATTGCTTCGATACCAGATACCAAGACGGGCGTTTCACGAAAATTCACAATTCTAGAAGAAGGATTCTCTATCAACACTGTGGAGAAGTGTAGGAAATACATGTCCTTACGTCCGAAGAAGTTATCCATTGAGAGATTCTTTTTACGATACGCTAATCAAAAATGTACATCGCAACCTGTTGGAATTAACACTTTATCGAAAGTTCCTTCAATAGTTGCTTCGTTTTTGAATCTGGCGAACGCAGAAGCTTATACCGGCCATTGCATGAGACGCACTTCAACAACTTTACTGGCCAATCGAGGTGCTAATCTTACAACAATTAAACGACATGGTGGGTGGAGGAGCTCCGCCATAGCAGAAACTTATATCGAAGATTCTGTATCTAATAAGCTTGATATCTCAAGAAAAATCCAAGGTTCTCCTGGTACTAGTCGTTCCTTACTAGAGGAGACGTCCATTGTTCCTACAACTACTATTCGTTCTGGAACCGATAACAACTACAAGCTTCTTATTAATGGAAACGAAGTGAAATATGATAAAACAAAAAACGAAATGTCTATTAATGTAAATGTTAATGTCAATATTAATAATAAATAGAATGCGATTGATTTAAGATTGTATTTTTTCATTATTCCACTAGTTGATAAAGTGTTACTTTATACGGTTCGTAAGTGTGGATAAAACTTCAATTATAAGGTAATTGTGGATAATATACATTTATATATCGAGTGTTTTTTAAATTTGACGTCAACGTAGGCTGTGAATAGTCGATTGTGAATTATTGGACAGAGGTTGAATTTGAACGTTTTAACAATGACATTTATTAATACGATCAAGATCCGTTCACAATCAACTACCCATAGCCGCCTTCGACGTCAAATTTAAAAAAACACTCGATACATACATATATGGTATAATATATACGAGGGTGGTCCCAGAAGTACCCTACCCAACAAAGAAAACACAAAAATTTTGGAAAAAGATTTATTTATTTTTCAACGTAATCTCCTTTGAGCTCTATACACTTTTCCCAGCGGTGTTCAAAAAGTTCGATACCCTTTTTATAATAAGAACTGTCTTGCTCCTCAAAATAGCCATTAACTGCTGACATCACTTCTTCATCGTTGGAAAATCTTTGACCACTGAGCCATTTTTTCAAGTTTGGGAACAGAAAATAATCCGAGGGGACTAAGTCTGGCGAATATGGTGCATGAGGTAGCAATTCAAACTTTAATTGATTAATTTTGGCCATTGAAATAACGGATTTGTGAGCTGGCGCGTTGTCGTGATGAAACAACACTTTCTTTTTAGCCAAATGCGGCCGTTTTGCTGGATTTCATCGCTCAAACGTTGCAATAAGTTTGCATAATACTGGCCGTTGATAGTTTTTCCTTTTTCGAGATAGTCAATAAAGATTATTCCACGCGCATCCCAAAAAACCGACGCCATAACCTTGCCTGCAGATGAAACGGTCTTCGCCTTCTTTGGAGCCAGTTCTCCCTTTTGAGTCCATTGTTTCGATTGTTCTTTTGTCTCGGGTGTGAAATGATGGACCCATGTTTCATCCATTGTTACGAAACGGCGCAAAAATTCTGCTTTGTTGCTGTGAAACTTTGCTAAACACTCAATTGAAACATTTTCACGACACTGTTTTTGCTCGAGTGTGAGCAAACGCGGCACCCATCTTGCACACAGCTTTCTCATGTCCAAAATTTCAGATAATATGCGATGTACCGCACTTTTTGAAATGCCCGTAATGTCTGCTAGCTCGCGCACTTTCAGTCGACGATCACGAAGTACCGCTTTGTGGATTTTCTTCACCATTTCTGGAGTCGTCACCTCATTTGGTCGACCACTGCTATGCTCATCTTGGCAGCTCGTACGGCCTCGTTTAAACTCAGCTACCCAAAATTTAACTGTTGTAAACGAAGAAGCAGACTCACCCAGAGTAGAATCCAGTTCAGCTTTTATATTGGTTGGGCTGAGGCCTTTCAAATAAAAGTATTGTATCACATAACGATGACCAATTTTCTCCATTTTCACAAATTCACTGACAACGTTCACTATTTATGGCTGCCAAACAAATACTGAACAACTTGGCGCTGTCAAACTTGAAACATATGCTTTATAGACTGCGTACTTTCCAATACAGTGATATTTTCAAACAACTACCGCCACCTCTTGGTCAGGTCGGGTACTTCTGGGACCACCCTCGTATTTCGCATGGAAAACCTTGTTTTGGCTTAATGACTTCCACCGCCATGTTGTTTTGCATCTTGCCGATGCACACGAGACCTTACGGTCTCGTTTTACACTTAACACGTTTAACTCGTTTTACAAAACGTGTTAGTCTTGTAAAACCCTAGAGGTAGGGTTTTTCTGATGGAGCAACGAGTACCTCACACACTTTAGCACGCTATAAAATACTAAAGAAGATAATTTGCGCAAATAGCTTGTTTAAAGTGATCAAACTTTTCGAAACAATCAAGAAACATAAATTAATTACGATTCATTTATTTTTTAAAATGCGCCCTATTTATTAAATAAGTAATGGTAAATTTAACATTCTGATAATTTTGGACAATTTAAGAAAAAAGTATAATCTATAAATTATTTAGTTTACTCTTAAATTTAATAATTATCCTAATTTGTCTTGTAAATAAAGAGTTAATATGATTTTTAACCGTTAGTTGATTATAATAATTTGACAAGTTTTTCGTTTGAATATTTATGCAATTTCTTTTTATTTATAATAATAACGGGTCTACGAGGACGGTCTGATTAGTGAGGTAAGTAATACCTATAGAGTGGCACCACAATGAACACATGAGTGACATTCATTTATCAAATGTATAACATTTTATAAGACAGCTGTAAAAGTCAGAGCTAAATATATTGCGTTGTTTTAATTTTACAGTTATAAACAATAAACGAGAACGGTTGTTTTGTGAATATGGATAAAAAATAATTTCGTGCTGTTATTAAACATTTTCACATTGACGGGAAAAACCAAAAGAGATCAAAGAGGAGTTAGATCGTGTTCATGGCAAATCTGCACCATCATTTAAGACAGTTTGTTTTTGGGCGAATTTAAACGTGGTCGTAGAAGCACCATAGATTAATCAAGATCAGGACGCCCGAAAGAGGCTATCACTGATGAAATGATCACCAAAGTTCATGATCTCGTTTTAAATGATCGTCGATTGAAGGTGCGTGTGATAGCCAACACTATTGGCATATCAAAAGCACGTGTTGGGCATGTCTTACGTGAACACTTGCATATGAGAAAACTGTAATCAAGATGGGTGCCGCGTTTGCTAACTGAGAACCAGCGTAACCAAGCGTGTTCGCACTGAATTCTTGCGTCCATTTATTATTGACAAAACTTGGATAGACCACTACACACCCGAAACAAAAATTCAATCAAAACAATGGGTAGAAGCCGGTTGCAGTGCACCGAAAAAATCAAAAGTGGTTGCATCAGCTAACAAAATTATGGCCACTGTATTTTGGGATGCTCGTGGTGTTATCTTTATAGATTGTCTCCAAAAGAGCAAAACAACCACAGGAGAGTACTACGCGTCGCTATTGGATCAGCTGAATGCAAAATTAAAGGAAAAACGACCGCATTTGGCTAGAAAAAAGTGTTGCTCCATCACTATAATGCACCGGTTCACTCATCGGTAATTGTAACGGCAAAATTAGTTGAATTACGATACGAAATTCTTCCTCGTGCACCTTACAATCCAGATTTAACTCCGTCCGACTTTTTCTTGTTTCCAAACCTGAGAAATTGGCTTGGTGATAAAAGGTTTTCATCAAATGAAGAAGTGACTGCACAAACAAACGATTATTTTGATGCATCTAATTCTTCGTACTATAGTGATGGGATTAAGCGACTTGAATATCGTTGGAACAAGTGTATAAAACTCAAAGGAGACTATGTGGAAAAGTAAAATTAAAAAACTCGAAGAAACAGTCTTGCTCTATGTTAGTTACCTCATTAATCAGACCGCCCTCGTATATCCTATATAAAAAAGTCACTAACCGAGTACAATGTGTTTTACTTCACAGCTTGACTTTGTTATTTATAATCCAATAAATTCTGAATTTTTAACAGATATAAAATCCCTTAAAAGAGATTTGTGTGTAATTAGAAATCCCATTTATTATAATGCAACAGTCTACTACGATCAAAAATAAATGCAAATCATTGGAAAACATTAGTTTAATTGTAAAAAGTCCTGAATTGGAAATTTGTTCTGGGCCACCTGAAAACCCCAAAACCAAATTTTGTTTACAAAATCTTGAACAATTATTTTAAATGTATTATTAGAATTAAAATTTGCTTATTTTTGTTTAAAATAGTACCATGGTTTATGATAAATGGGGTTTCTAATAACAACAAATCTGTTTTAAGGGGTTCTATACCTAACAAGAATTTGGAATTGATTATAAATAACAACGATATAGGCGCACTCTAAAAAATTACCGGTGAATTATACCCTAAGAAATGGAGGCAACTATGTTACCTCCATTTTTTAGGGTAAATTTACTTCAAAGTGTAATTTTCATAGGAAGTGAAAAATTTCAACATTAGGTTAAGTTTGCATTGTAATGTTTCCTTTTTAAGTAAATTTACAGATTAAAATTACAATCTCAATGTAATTTTACATTTTAACATTAAAACACCTGTGTAAAGTTACATGACAAAGTTAATATTTCATGGCAATAGTACTTTTCAGGGTTAAAATACAAATGTGAAAATACTTCTTGAATGTAACGATGACTTGCGAAAGTACTTGCAAATTCAATCGTTCCTCTGGGAATTGTATGAAACAAAATAAAATCAAAGTAATTTTTATTGAACGTATGTACTTATATAAAATATAAGACATTAACAGAACTTCTTTTCAGGGGCTTTCGGAAATATTTGGTCTCTCAAAGACATTCAGATAAAGTTTCGATTCCACCTAGAAAATTAAAAAATTATAAATTATATAAACAATTATACACGAGTACCTTTCTCAATTACAGTTATGCTAGTTTATTTCGAATTCTTCAATTTTTGATTCATCCTAGAAAAACATTGAATTAAATATTTTTATTTTATTGGTTTAAATTTGTAATTTTAACATATAGGTACTTACCGATTATTATTTTTTAACTTCTACTATAAAATAAAATTCTTCCCATCTTCGGTCATACGTGTAAATATTTGCCTTTAATAAATCCGCACTACACTACAACGAAAAACAAAATATTAATGAGCAATGAACACTTCGTTCGGTATCGATAGAGTACGCCTCGCCGAAATCATAAAAGAATGGTACACACCATTCCGACCATTCCCCAAAAAGCCTATTTGGACTGTTCATAATGGATTCCTGAATTCTTTCACGAAACGAAGGTCACAAACAAGTGCGATCAGCGAAATAGCATCTCAACGGTTAAAAACATATTAAGGGTAAAATTACACTATTCTTGTTCAAGTTCATCTTATCTTTAATATTACACTAAAAATGAATTAAGTTATTGAGCAATTATACATTTGTAAGGAAAAAATTGTCTGAGTTATGTAAATTTATATTATGGATAGTGATTTTAACCAGTTCAATGTAGTAGAATTACTTATATTTGTATAATTTTACATAATTACAGGGCATTTTACCACAAATAGTAAAACTACTAAATGTATAGGTAAAATTAATTTTAGGGTAAAAATACCGCAAATAATAGCGAAAAGTTACCTCTTTCCCAAGGTAATTTTACCTCATTTTTTACAGTGCGTGCCAAGCTGTAAAGTGAAACACGCTGTATATTTCTCTGTTTGAATCATTTTTCTCGAATTACTATTAGAATCAGAGTTTAGTTAAGGTTAATTAATTAAGAGTTAGATGTTATTTTGATACTTGTCAAATTACAACGCATCATTTACCCCTTAGAATACCCGATTTTCTATGTTTAGCCTAAAAGTGTTTAAAATAGAACAAGAAACATAAAATTTTATTTGCGTCTGTTTTTTATCTTTTTCTAAAAATGGTTACATCGTCGTATTTTAAATTAGGCCACAACTGTATTAATAATTTTTAAACCGAGTTGAAGCACACGCTCTGAATATTTTTTAGTAAATCAATAACAAGGAAGGGCAAACAAACTCTCTAGAACTCAGGTAAAAATATTTTATATGGTGCGTTTTTATTATTATTTTTTCCATTCATCTTTGTATATTTCTCTTTATTCCCAGTCGAATACATATTTTGGTTTAATAAGCATCAGACTCTTGTTTTATTATCTTCAATAAAAACACAGTAGGTACTGGGTCTTGGGATTTATCAGAAAACGTTACATGTAACAATGATATAAGGGTTGGAACCTATAATTTAGTTATGTACTCTTATATACCGTCATTGTAAATAATGATACAGGAGTATCCTTGAAAATTTTATACTAGGTAGATACCTACCTTCAAGTGTATAAATTTAGAAATAGCAGAAATAAATCATAACGGCTTGGCATTTTGATTAAAAATTTTGTTCTAATAAGTTAAAATTTTGTCAACGCCCCGAGAGAAAGAAGACAAATAATTAATGACGGCAGGACTTTTAATATAATAAAACTGGAAATTTTAAAATATATGTTTCAGAATTGTGAGTGAGTTTTCTGACAAACAATTAAGCCTTGGTGAAAGTTTAAACTTAGTTGACATCTAAACTGACATTATCTTTTCCTGCTCTACCCCATGGCGCGGAATAAGAGTGGGTGTTTTACATCTAACAAAGTAAACATCATTTTCCGGATAATAATTAAAGCATTAGCCACACATATTACAGAGATAGAGTCACATACTCCTGAATTTATAGCCATTCTTGTCCCTTAGTGCTTAGATACATTTTTGCCCTTTTTGCTTTGGTTTAGGTTTATTCAGAATGGGGAAAATTTGAATGTTATTAATGGGCATGAATACGTGCTCTATGTTTGAATAAAACTGATGTCCATACTAGATTAGCAGGTGTTTTAAGACGAAAGTTCATTGAAAGATAAAGCATGAATGAAACCAACAACCTCTTATTCTGATGTTTTATCAATACCGTTGAGGATTTAATAAACTTTTAATTTTAAGGCTATAGAAATAGAACTTCAGTAAACTACAGGAGGAAAAAATTGAAACACTGTAGTACTTATAATTCGGATATATTTAAGTTTGGAAAGTTTCTAAAAATTGAATAAAAAATATCATGCATAATTCTATAAAATATAATTTAAAAAAAGAATTAAGTATATTAAAAAGCTTACAAAAAACACCATTACATGACAAAAACTATATTGGAAATTTATAAAGTCTGGAATAATGAATGTAAAGACAAAAATGCTCTAGTGCATTAGCGGACTAATTATAGTTAATTACACTGTGCTACAAATAAAAAAAATAAATACACAAGACATCCTACCTATATCAACGGTTTGATATTGAAGAATAAAGACTTTTCATACTTACAGAATTTTCCCATCACTTCGAGTTTCTTTTTCCCAGCCCCCTGAATGTACCTCACCCAGTTTTGGTGCCTTTCACAACTCTAATGACCAAAACTTAGCCATTTCATGTCACATTTTGGTCTACTGGGAAGATAAGTAGTGTAGCTTTACAAAAGCTCAAAAATAATGAAAATCGGTAAAGAAATGACTGAGTTATAGCCTGAAACAGTAACGAAAAAAGTTTTTTTTGGAAATGTTTAAGTTTTAGCGGTTCAAGATGATATTTAATCAACAAATAAAATCTGTTTCTCTTCATTTATTGAAGATATATTTTGTTTCATTTCTGTTTCTCTTCATTTATTGAAGATATATTTTGTTTCATTTCTAAGAAATTTTTGTTTTTTAAATTGGTTAACAAATTTAACAACAATTTCTTTTCATTATTTTAATCTGTGATTATAGTCCTGTGTCCAGTCAATCTGTACATTTTACCTTGCAAAAAGTCAAGTAGTTTTGGTTTTTGGATATGTTTTGCATGTTAGGATCCTTATTATAAATTTAAGTTTTTTCCATCCACTTATAAATGTGCCTCTCCAGTTTTCGTACCTTGCACTACTCTAACGATTAGATCTTAGCCATTTCTTGTCACACTTTAGAAATCTCTTTTTCACTGGGAAGAGAAGAACTATTGCTTTACAAAAGTTCAAAAATAATGAAAATCGGTAGAGAAGAACTGACTGAGTTATAGCCTAAAAAACAAGAAAAAGCTTTTTGTACGGCCTATATGTAAAGCTGTTCACTCCCTCAAAAGAAGGAGGAATGTAGCTGTTTTACTCCCTGTGGAGTAAAGTAAAATAACCGCGTTATATCCAAGGAAACCTAACCTACTATGCTAAAATTATGTGATTCTGGTGTTAAAGAATTTTAATTGTCAGAATGACATTTAACAGTATTTTCGGAAATTTCAGTGAGTTTGCGATTACGTCCTTCGGTATTCTAAGAATATTTTGTAAGCGATGTGTTTTACAGCGAAAGTGGTTATTTTGAATTTTAAAGTAGACTAGATTTGCTACACTTTGAGTGTTGCCGAGATACAGCTAGGAGAGAATGGGATACTGGACTCTTCATCTTGTTTTTGTCCAAAAAATGCTGCCATTCATTCACGCACTTTTTTATGTCGAGGGTGTACATTTGCTCTATTTGCAAGACATGTTGACATAATTGGAAAAAAGAGTGAATGCTGCTACATACAATAAATTCACAACTGAAGGATATTTCACCATCAGATGCACAAAAGAGTTTTGGTCAGGTTTGATGAAGACCAATCAACAACACTGATGAAGACGATGAAAAGCTCTGGAGGACTGACCCGTGATCGTGGAATCACAGACAGTGTGTTTACTCGATGGACTCTAGAAATAGTACATCTTCAGAACATCTTTGATTGAGTTAAGAAATACTGTGATATTTACTCAGTAACATCTGAGCAACATGTGGATATGAAGCCTTCTCACATTACCCGAGATAATGAGAACATGGATAAGCTCAGAGACTGGTTTTATCAAAACCCTTCATTTCCCAAAACTGGCTTGATCATTGATGATGATCAGAATTGCCAAAGCTTTGAAGAGGCTGTATCTTGGCAACTATTAGGTTCCGCATAGTCATTCTGCATTCAAACTGTAGCAAACTACTTTAAAATTAAATATAGGTAACCACGTTTGTCGTAAAATACATCGCTTAGGAGATATTCTGCGAAAACCGAAGAAAGATCGAGATCAAGAGAAAAAGCGAACCCCATGATCGAAAGCTTGGATTTCTAATAAAAGGCCCCAACATACAAAACATATCCAAAAACCAAAACTACTTGAGTTTTTACAAGGTAAAATGTAGATTCACTGGACATTGCACTATAATGACAGATTAATATAAAGAAAAGAAATTGTTGTTTTACATATTATCGGCCATAACGCGGTCATTTGTTAACCAATTTAAAAAACAAAAATTTCCTAGAAATGAAACAAAATATATCTTCAATAAATGAAGAAAAAGAAATTTTATTTCTTTACCGATTTTCATTATTTTTAAACTTTTGTAAAGCTACACTTCGTATCTTCCCAGTAGAGAAAATATTTAAAACAGATGAATTTGAAAAATTTTAAAAATCTTTTGGTTAAAATTTGGGACAAAATACCAGAAGGTATGATCCATGCCGCTTGTAATAACTTTTATAAAAAACTGAAGCTGGCAATTAAGGCAAAAGGAGAAAGAATTAAAATTTGATTTCTAAAAATGTAATAATATCATGTTTATGTTATAAATCAAACAATAAATAAACTTTATGCAAGTTAATGTTTGAGTAATTGACGAATACTTTCCCGACACATTCACATTGTGACCCTGTATATTCCAAATCCTGGAAGTTCCAACGCACATCACATCCTACGTCAAAACCTAAAATGACGCCATTAATTCCTACATAGGGCAGACCAACAGAAGAATTCAAGTAAGAAGAGAAGAACACCGAAATGCAGTCAACAAAAATGAGAGAACGTCTTCACTAGCACAACATGTAAGTGGTACATCTCATAACATAGATTTCGAAAATACAAAAGTTTTAGCGAATATACAACATAAGACCCGACGAACCATAAGAGAAGCCATTGAGATCGAGAAACGTCCGAACAATCTTAATACCAGGGACGATACACAGCGACTACCATCAGCTTGGAAACCAGCTATAACCAGCATCACCGTCAAGAAGCGAAAACCAGCACAGCAGAACGATAAAAGGGAAAGCGAGAGAAAGCCACCGGATCAAGCGAGACCAATGACACGCAGTCGCGCCAAAAACCAGCCGACCGCAACCATGCGCAACACCGTAACCGTATATAAAGACCAACCGGTGCAGCAAGACGTCAGTCTACATCGTGTAACCACGCGAAGCAGAAGGAAGTTAGAAGTGACCTGAAGATGGCAAGTGTGATCTTGCCGAAACGTCGTCAACCATTGTCTGGTTCCTCTAGGAGCCGAATAGTGAATACGCGGAGTGAAACCCGGAAAAGTAGTGAAGTATCATATAATATCCGCGTAAATTTAAAATGTAACATATATATATATAACGGGTGTTCATTTAAATTCGTAATCTAGCAACCTTTGGATTATTGCCTGTCTCTATCTGCGACGTATTATATCTGTCGCTCTGTCTTCTTTCATTAAAATTCCAAAGGTTGCTAGATTACGAATTTAAATAAACATGCGTTATATATATATATATATATATATATATATATATATATATATATATATATATATATATATATATAGAGGCCTACCATGCGTCCGGACCAAAAGCGTAGCGCCCAGCGTCCGGCGTATATAAGTGTATATAAATGATGGTATCAGTCAGCGTCTTTTGCAAGCTATAGGTTTATTCAGCGTCTGTTTATTTTATGCAAGCTATAGGTTTATACAGCGTCCATTTATTTTTTCAGTATTGGCCAGCCTGCTTGAATTCCTTTGCCTGTCTGCGGTGTCGAGTTACTCTCTGCATTTCTGAGTAAAGATTGCGTCATTTAAACTGGCAAAAATAATTCTATTTTATTAACGCTATGTAATAAATACTTTTAGTTTCGTTTCTGTAAGTGTATGAATTTTATTTAGAAGGCTTTCAGATTTAAAATATTATATGCATAAAAACATCATAAAACTCGAAATATTATTGGATCTATATGAAATTTTATAGAAAGGGATTTTTGAGGTCGCTGATTTCAAATTTGTTGTCATCGTTAGCAAATTTTGAAAGGACGTATGAAATATGTCGTCCATAGTAATTAAAATCTAAAATACTAAAGTATTTTAAAACATTTTGTTTCCGTTTACATTTTAAAGTTTTCCATCGACGGTGTCCAACAATTACTGCTGTAGAAATCGATTTACATATTTAAGCTATCATCTTTAGTAATAAGTTCAGTGAATAGTAGAAAGTAATTATTACAGTTTTTACATGCATGCAAACACAGTCTGAAATTCTAGCCATTGTCCATTACCCTAATATCCATCGTTCGAGAAATTATTTTTTTAAATAAAATCTACACATTTTTGAAATGTCAACATCATAACGTACACTTTTAACATAACTAGATTTACGGTACAAAATCAGATTTTTAGCTCTGTTCTTTGCCGAAAAAATGTAAATGTTTTCAAAATTCTTTAAAAATTATAAAAAGTACGGAATTTTTGGCAATTTCCCAATTCTGAATCTGTTCACTAACTGAGAATTCGAATTAAGTGTCATTTGTGAATTAAGTGACACAATAATCAGCATTTGTTTTTTACGTGTGCTAGAATTGGTTTTAAAGTTCGACTACTGTTTTAGTAGAAGCAAATCGACCAGCTATCGTGATTCCCGTATGAACTGAAAGGCAAAAATGTATGGATGTTTTTATATGATAGCTATGTATTGGGGTAGAAGTTCCGACAATTCGTCAAAAAATCGTCCTGTGCAGGGGTGCTGTAGGGGTGATTTTAGATCAAAATCGACAATTTTTAAAATCCACACTTTAATATTTATATCGCAATATCTTGGGAACTAATTGCGATATCGTTGTAGTTCTTTTTTTAAATTAATGCTCAAACATGAGCGCTTCTAACTATATAAAGCAGATTAATAAAATTTGTTTAATTAATTTAAACAATATGTCTGAACTTGAAATTTAGCTTTTCGTGTAATGTAAATTACACTAAGTGACAAAGTTTCTTATCTTTGGAAATTTTCCTATACATCCTGCGGAAGAATTAATGGTAAAGGTTTCAAAAAGTTTTTAAAAAAAGAATTATAAACTTATGTTTAATAGTTTTGGAGATATCGATTGTTTTGTGAAGCGCTGTGATAGCGCGTGGCACAACTCCTTACAGGCTTCGTAAATACGTGCAACGATTCATTTATACGAACTATTTATGTTTGTAATTTTGTAATGTCTTCATACAAACGTAATATAAGAGTTTGGAAAAAAAGAAAGCAAGATTGTTTAAAGTATAGAATGTTTGAAAAGCCAATAAATAGCGATTAAACAGCCAAAAAACATAGTTTACTACAATTTATATTTAATATTAAGTTGAACCGTTACCAAGAGTTTCCTCTAAAAGGTCAATGTTGTTTCCAGCAAATTGAATAAATCTTCCTCTTATTAATTGTGATGGAACAATGTTTTTTCATTTTCGTAGAATTTCAGATTGTGCAACGGAGTTTCTAATTCTCATGATATTGATATTCCTATAAGGTAGAGAATGCCCACAGGAATGAAGGGTTTCGATGATTTTGCTTGATTTAGTCTCTTGATGAACCAGTGAACCCAAAGCGGCGTGTTTTGGAGTATGCTTTTTAAAATTGGAATGACAGTAAATTATGTCTTGACAAATATTCAGAACAACATTTTTTTTCCTTTCATCGTCTGAATCTTCGACTAGCAACTGTATTAATAAAAACAGTTTATCTGGAATGTACTCTCTAAAACTATTGCTACTTAAATCTTTGTAGTTGTCCAATCCCTTTACTTGTGACATATCACTTTTAATGCTGTTGCAGAGATTGACGATCTCAGATATTTCAGAACAACCAATTTGCAAGAAATCGTAAGATTGCAGATCATCTTTCTGTTCGATCTCAATTATCTGTGACTTTCACAAGATTTAAACAAATTCTCTGCTATATATTTAGCTTGAAAAGTTTTAATATTTTTTTACTTGTAAAACTAGAGTAACACCTTTGATGCCAGTCTAACTCATGACTTTGAGAGGAATTAATAATGCCTAGAACTTTATTTAAAAATTCATCATGACCAGGATCTACATTTAGCTGATTTAGCCTTAATTGAACACTATTTTTAAATGTTAAGAATGATTTTGGAGCACTTGAAACTAAATTGTCCGCTTGTTGACAAGTTATGCAGGTTTTCTGTTTTTTCTTGCGATATTGAATCGTTTTTATCTTTGATTCTAATTCGCTTTCCGAGCTACTTGTTACTTCCATGATTTCCAATTCTAAAATATAATATTCGAACGAAATAAAATAAATGACTACTACCAAATTATGTTAAACTGTTGTTTTGAGTAAGAACATTATAAAATGGTGAAAAATAATACTTACAATTATAGGAGTTCAAGGTAAGTAAACAATGTGATGCAAAAACAGTCTTATTAACCTCTCGAAACAGACACACTTTTATTTAAAGAAAGCACCCTTCAAACAGTCACCACAGTTTCAACCACTGAATGACAAAATCAAACTAAAATTCCAGACTAATAATTTCACATCTGTCAGGGTTTTCATAAAACTATAATAATAAACACAAGCATACGTCTAAAATTCAACGGTCCGTTTAAAGTTATGGGAAGATATAATTAATAAATTATTAACCTACCATAACAAATTTAAATGGGTCAACTAATAAGTTACCAACTTTTGTAACTGCTTATACATATGAAATAAATAAAGATTATTAAAAGTTTCACAGTTTTATTAAAATATACCTGACAATATTGTTTCGACAGCTATGCTGTCATTATCGAAGGTAATATAATTACAAACAAACACGTCGCTAAGGTAGATACAAAATAGGTAACTAGATAAAATAATAATAATAATAATAAAAATTAATAATAAAAATCATAATTAAACATCTAATACTTCCAGTAACGGAGAATTACTGAGCTCAAGTTGTTCATTCATTAAAGGTACCCTGAGTTTGTGTTTGTATATCTCAAAGGCTTCTAAAATGTCTAATTTGCGTTTGTTATTACAAAAATGTAGGAATTTAATATTATTTTGAGGAGTCATTGTGTGATTTTGTTCTAAAAGGTGTTTGGCGTAATTCGATTTTTCAGGATGTTTATTTTTGTAATGACGTACGTGTTCTTTATATCTTATGTCAAAATTTCGAAGTGTTTGTCCAATATATACCGAACTACAAAAAGAACAATTTAAACGGTAAATGCCCGATTTCATGATATCATGTGTTCTGTCTTTAGCATTAAATAAAAATGAAAAAGTGTTAGTGTTGGTTTTAAATGTTATTTTATAATTGTTGGTTTTTCTTAGTATATGTGCAATTTTTTCTGATATTTTGCCAAAATATGGTATAGATATGTAATTTGTGTCTTCTGTTTGATTGTCAATGGGATATATTCTTTTGATAGCTAACCTATAATCTTTTTGTTTAATTAAAGTGTCAATCATGTTCGGATTATAATGATTTGCATGTGCTAGTTGTTTAATGGTTGATATCTCTTTGCTAAAATCTGATTTTGTTAGTGGAATAGTTAAAGCTCTGTGTACTAATGATCTGTATGCTGCTATTTTATGTGTATTGTGGTGACAAGATTCATTTGGTATTGTTATGTCTGTTTGTGTTGGTTTTCTGTATATGGAAAATTCAAAAAGATTGTCTGCGTTAATCTTGATATTTAAGTCTAGAAAGTTTATAGCCCTGTTTTGTTCTGTTTCTAGTGTAAATTTTATATTAGGATGGATATTGTTTATAAGAATTAAAAATTCATTGATAACCTCAAAACAACTGTCAAAACAAGCTAAAATGTCATCAACATAACGAAACCAGAAGATAATGTGTTTAGAGAGGTTTAATTCAAATATTCGATCTTCAAACTTGTCCATAAATATGTTAGCTAATAGAGGACTTAGAGAATTACCCATAGGTAAACCATCCTTTTGTAAATAAATTATGTTATTAAAAGTGAAATAATTTTGACTTATACAAAGGTCAAATAATTGAATTAACTCTAACCTTTTAACTAATTCTATATTACTATTGATCAAGAAACTATCTAATAAAGGAATACATTCTTGTGGTGGTATTCTGGAGAACATGTTGCAAATATCAAAACTAACAAGTTTTGAATGTGGTGGAAGATGTATGTTTTGCAGCTTATCTACTAATTCTAATGAATTTCTAACAGAGTATTTCGATTTGTAACCTATCGTGTTAATAATCTGGTTCAGTTTTTTGGATAAAATGTGATTAGGTGCATTGATGTATGATACAACTGGTCTTATTGGCATATTCTGTTTGTGGGTCTTCACTAATCCATACAGTTTAGGTATTTGTGGGTTTTTATTAATTATTTGTTGCTTTTCTAATTCTGAAAAGCAGATATTGCAGTTTTCTAAACCTTGTTTTATTTCTTTTTGGAATTTTGTGGTTGGGTTTTTGTTTAACGTTTCAAAATTTTCTTTATTAATAAATTCATTAACTTTTTGTATGTAAATATCTTTAGAAAGAATTACTAAAGTGCTACCCTTATCTGCTTTAACAGAAATTAGATTGTTCTCTGTGATTTTCTGTTTTATAGATTGAAGAAGTGATATGTTAGATGTGTTGTACATTTTGTCCTTTTTCAAAGACATCTCTTTTAATAAATTCGAAATTTGGAATTTTGCATAGTTATTATGATCTTTCTTAAGTATAGTTTCGCATTCAACGGCCAAAATTTCTTTAATTTTGTTGGTAAATTTTGGAAAAGGACAAAATTTGAAACCTTTGTTAAGAAATCGTGTTTCTCTGTCATTGAATGTTATATTCGACAAGTTTATGAAACGAGGATAAAAGTTTGCAATGTTCTGACAATTATGGTTATTTTGTAGTGTACGTTTTTGTTGTACAAGTCGATGAAGTTTATTTTTCTGTGTGGTGTATTTTTTGAATTTAATGTGACTGACGGTTTCTCTAATGTCAAAATCTAAGATGTCAAATTGGATATTGTGTAATTTATGAGTAAGTTCTAAAGGTACTCTATACAGAACTTACTCATAAATTACACAATATCCAATTTGACATCTTAGATTTTGACATTAGAGAAACCGTCAGTCACATTAAATTCAAAAAATACACCACACAGAAAAATAAACTTCATCGACTTGTACAACAAAAACGTACACTACAAAATAACCATAATTGTCAGAACATTGCAAACTTTTATCCTCGTTTCATAAACTTGTCGAATATAACATTCAATGACAGAGAAACACGATTTCTTAACAAAGGTTTCAAATTTTGTCCTTTTCCAAAATTTACCAACAAAATTAAAGAAATTTTGGCCGTTGAATGCGAAACTATACTTAAGAAAGATCATAATAACTATGCAAAATTCCAAATTTCGAATTTATTAAAAGAGATGTCTTTGAAAAAGGACAAAATGTACAACACATCTAACATATCACTTCTTCAATCTATAAAACAGAAAATCACAGAGAACAATCTAATTTCTGTTAAAGCAGATTCCACAAAATTCCAAAAAGAAATAAAACAAGGTTTAGAAAACTGCAATATCTGCTTTTCAGAATTAGAAAAGCAACAAATAATTAATAAAAACCCACAAATACCTAAACTGTATGGATTAGTGAAGACCCACAAACAGAATATGCCAATAAGACCAGTTGTATCATACATCAATGCACCTAATCACATTTTATCCAAAAAACTGAACCAGATTATTAACACGATAGGTTACAAATCGAAATACTCTGTTAGAAATTCATTAGAATTAGTAGATAAGCTGCAAAACATACATCTTCCACCACATTCAAAACTTGTTAGTTTTGATATTTGCAACATGTTCTCCAGAATACCACCACAAGAATGTATTCCTTTATTAGATAGTTTCTTGATCAATAGTAATATAGAATTAGTTAAAAGGTTAGAGTTAATTCAATTATTTGACCTTTGTATAAGTCAAAATTATTTCACTTTTAATAACATAATTTATTTACAAAAGGATGGTTTACCTATGGGTAATTCTCTAAGTCCTCTATTAGCTAACATATTTATGGACAAGTTTGAAGATCGAATATTTGAATTAAACCTCTCTAAACACATTATCTTCTGGTTTCGTTATGTTGATGACATTTTAGCTTGTTTTGACAGTTGTTTTGAGGTTATCAATGAATTTTTAATTCTTATAAACAATATCCATCCTAATATAAAATTTACACTAGAAACAGAACAAAACAGGGCTATAAACTTTCTAGACTTAAATATCAAGATTAACGCAGACAATCTTTTTGAATTTTCCATATACAGAAAACCAACACAAACAGACATAACAATACCAAATGAATCTTGTCACCACAATACACATAAAATAGCAGCATACAGATCATTAGTACACAGAGCTTTAACTATTCCACTAACAAAATCAGATTTTAGCAAAGAGATATCAACCATTAAACAACTAGCACATGCAAATCATTATAATCCGAACATGATTGACACTTTAATTAAACAAAAAGATTATAGGTTAGCTATCAAAAGAATATATCCCATTGACAATCAAACAGAAGACACAAATTACATATCTATACCATATTTTGGCAAAATATCAGAAAAAATTGCACATATACTAAGAAAAACCAACAATTATAAAATAACATTTAAAACCAACACTAACACTTTTTCATTTTTATTTAATGCTAAAGACAGAACACATGATATCATGAAATCGGGCATTTACCGTTTAAATTGTTCTTTTTGTAGTTCGGTATATATTGGACAAACACTTCGAAATTTTGACATAAGATATAAAGAACACGTACGTCATTACAAAAATAAACATCCTGAAAAATCGAATTACGCCAAACACCTTTTAGAACAAAATCACACAATGACTCCTCAAAATAATATTAAATTCCTACATTTTTGTAATAACAAACGCAAATTAGACATTTTAGAAGCCTTTGAGATATACAAACACAAACTCAGGGTACCTTTAATGAATGAACAACTTGAGCTCAGTAATTCTCCGTTACTGGAAGTATTAGATGTTTAATTATGATTTTTATTATTAATTTTTATTATTATTATTATTATTTTATCTAGTTACCTATTTTGTATCTACCTTAGCGACGTGTTTGTTTGTAATTATATTACCTTTGATAATGACAGCATAGCTGTCGAAACAATATTGTCAGGTATATTTTAATAAAACTGTGAAACTTTTAATAATCTTTATTTATTTCATGATTATGGAGTTCCACAAAATAAGGCTGGAAACAATAAACAAGCTTATACATATGTACACACGAAGGATTTTCCAATTTATAGCAGTTAAATAATATATTTAATAACAAAGGGTAAAAAATATGAATAGTAAGAAATAACAGGAAGCATTATTTGATGCATGTATGGATAGTTTGTTGAGCGCTGCGGTGTACGGGGGTATACGACGTTTTAAGAGGGGGAATATGCAGAGCTTTACGTTTCATCAAATATCTCCCTTATTAAGAGAGATAATTAAGAATATTAAAAACCATCAGATAGCGCTACTATTGAGTAATAATGTTTATACAGTATGATTTTTTGATAAAGTCGACGGTTTTCGAGAAAATTGAGTGCAAACAAAAATTACAATTTACAGAAATTGCCGCTTTTGAGATAATCGCTCTTGAAATATTTCTCGCCCGTATACTGCCGTGTTAAATTATTTAAGTCTTCTTAAACATTGTTTATTTCTAATACTCGCATTTAATTACCGATGGTACCATCAGAAAGCTTATAATAAATAGAATATTACTACAAAAAATCAGAAATTGATGGTTTTATCATAAAACCACCCCTAGAAGACCCCTGCACAGAACGATTTTTTGACGAATTGTTGAAAGTTCATCCCCAAGACATAAACTATCATAAAAATGCATGCATACATTTTTACCTTTCCGTTCACACGAAAATCGTAAATAAGCGGCTTTTGTTTCATATTTTCCTCTACTATTTATTACTGCGAGAATTGTAGGTAATACAGACAAAATTAGATTTATCATAAACAAGTAATAATAATAATGCAAGTTCTTAATAAAAAATAATTTAAAACGTTTATTTTAAGAGACATTAAAAAAAGTAAAATGACCGTGGAAGCAACTATGCTAAAGTATAATAGCATATACAGGATTACGTCACTTTATGTTAAAATAAACAAAGACAGAAATTTTGAGAAATATAATCCATAATAATGCTTGTCACCTACATAATATCGCTTTACACGGAAATGGCGTAGTGCAAAGGTTTCTTATTTTGCTACGACTTGTTATTAATAAACAACAGCATTTTTATAGGAACGTCTTTTATGCTTATATTGAATTATTCCCGATACGATTATTTTTTATACATGAATTACGTACTTCTAATTTACTAATAAGTATTTATAAGTTTATAAGATTTGCCGAAGTTGTTGCTAACATTCTATAAGAAGACAGCACCTTAAGGAAAAGAAGTTGTAAAAAAGGCCGCAAAGTTAGAAAATGTAACAGTTTTATCGACCTTACTGAATATTTCTGAATTTGTTTCTCGTCATGCAGTTCTATGCTATATCGACTCCTTTGCCTTCTTCAACATACCAATACAAATCAGCTTGGGACAACGTATGATAGCCTAATAAAAACAGGATGCCAATAAAACTGAAAAGTTCTTGCCTTGTAAATATAAAATCGTGTGTATTATTTATCATGAGCCTACTTTACAAAAAATGGCAATACTATATTTTCAACTTCATGATCAAAAAGTTTTAGAAAAAATATCCAGCGGTGATTGACCTGCCAAATGATTTTTTAGCTGTTCAATTTTTTGTGTTCTCTTCGTCGGGCAAGTTCTGATACAAAAAGAAACCATCTCTGCACTTAGGTTTCTGGTTATTTGTTTTGAGTAAACTTGAGAATGTGAAAAGAAGAAGAAAGCATTTAAGTAAAAAAAACTGAAAAAAAATACAGTTAAGAAAACACCTGAAGAAAAACTAAGGTCCATCTCTGAATAAAAAAAACACAGGGAAACGTTTTGTTGGACTTGAACCTGGAAAAGGAATAAGCAATGAGAAATAAGCAATCCGTACTCTAGTTTTGCATGACTCGCTGGTGAAACCTTGGAGAGTTGTTGGAGGTCGAAAAAACCAACGGAAAAGATTTTTAAGTACATTGTTGATGTCCAATGATATACACTACCGTCTTTATAGTTTAGCAAACTATAAAACAATTGGCATTGCACACAAAACAAAATTGTCATACAAAACAAAAATATTCTACAGTACATTCTCTCGATGCCATCCCTATGTTATTACCGTCTATATCAGGGATCCCCAAACCGTCGATGGCGAGGTACTAGTAGCTCGCGGGGACATTTTCGGTAGATCGCGTTAACGCTCCGGATGGCTAACCATGATTCCTCCACTGAGCTGTTGATGACAAAAAAGAAGTCCATCCTTCTCATTAAAGTTAATAAGTCTGATAAAAAATCTGTTATTACATTTGTTATTTATTACTAGCAATACTTCAATTTCTTTCTTATGTACAATTCAATTTCAGTTTCTTTTTGTTATATACAGTTTAATTAAAATTGATTTCATATTTACTAGAAATGTAAGTTTATAGGCAATAAACAAATGTAAGATTTTTTAAAAAAGTTGGTAGTTCTCTTGACTAGTAGCTCATAGTAGGATTTAAAAACGGTGCAGTAGCTCAGAAGCTTCATAAGTTTGGCGACCACTGGTCTATATTATGTATGCAAACCTAATGAAATAAACAGAGCTACCTGTTTGTACAAGCAACGCGCAAACATAAGCTTCAAACCACAAAAACTAAAACCACTAAAACTTGTAGATAATGACAATTCCTATGAACTCCTGTAACATGTAGTAACGCATTGTGTATGTATGGCAGGTGTCTGAAATGTCAAAATAAAATGAAAAAATAGTTGAATTTAATGTTAAGATTGCAGCTACTTCCTTCTTTCGTCCACCAATAAAATGATTTCTCCCGTCATCCATTTCTGTTTTGCTCTCGGCTCTTGGATTCCCAATTCATTTTCTTGTACTTCATGTATTACGTTTTTAATAGACTGCCAAGAGTTTTTCATTGTTTCTGTTGTTTCCAATTGTACTTAGTTTCCTTAAATTTACTATTTGACACTCTTACTGTTGTTATTTCCTGTTTTATCTCTCTGGTTCTCCCAGTTTCTCAAAGTTAGGCCTTGTTTTGTTTCTTTCTCTTCTGGATTTTCTTCAATTTAATATCAAGTTTTCCAGCTACGGCGTTTGCGATCAGATCCGATGTATGATCCAGGATAACTTTTTACACCTATAATCCCGTTTCTATATCGTTTATCAATCAGTATGTAATTTATTTGATTATCATTTCCTATGATATTTCCTTCATTGTCTCTTGGTCCTTTCTAAGTGTATAATCGCCTTTCTGGGAATTGGAACCAAATGTTTGCTACCATTAAGTTTTCTTCATTAAAGAACTGTACCAGTATAGGGATATACTGGTACTCCTGTCGTTCCGTTTGCCAATACCATAGTCTCCAACAATATCTTCAACTCTTCCTTTACCTATCCTTGCGTTGAAGTCGTTCATGATTACATCCGCTTCATTCTTTTTGGTAATTCTTAGTAGGTAATTTTTACATCATGAATGAAAAACTCATGCAGTATGGAGTATTTTCGAGCAACTTATATTAAGATGAATAGATGGTTCCATATCTTGGACGGCACTCATGCAAAATGTTTCTAAACGTAAAACCGGTAAGATTCTATTGTAGACAAGAACCATAACCATAATATTTTCCTTGACAACTTCTTTTCTTTTATTCAACATGCACGCACTATGGTGTTGAACCATTGAAAACTGCAAAAAGATATGACGGAAAAGAAAAGAAAAGTACTTTACTGCTCAAAAGCTACTGTACTATCAAAACAAAAAGAAATAGAGACGTTAACGCAGAAAATGAAGTAAAAGCCTTCCCAAAGATCTCGTATGGTTTCTCTATTTCTTACAAAATCAAATGTAACTGAACTAAAGGGTTCAGTGTGATGTGATGAAAAAGTATATCACATGCCCAAAGAAATTCAGTTTGCTAATGCAGAAAAAAATCCAACCTATTGCTTGGGTTGGAGGGTTTTATCTCCTAAAAGTGGTACTCTCATGTATTGGACTGAACCTCAAAGACTGTGGTGCTTAGAAAATCCTTGTTCAGACATTATAATTGGAATGCTTTGTGAATGCTGTTTTCAATTTTGAAACGTTTACAGTTATACCAGTGTACGAATATCAACGCTTGTTGGACAAAGTAAAATTGCTATAAAACAACATCGAGTGACATTAAAAAATATTTTGAAAGACTCATAGAAAATGAGAAGCAGAAAAGAGCTGGATCCTACGTGCATGCAGTATAAGGGAGTGTTTATATGATGTGTCATATTACGCAGGTTTTAAAATTTTTTTAACTTTGTTATATAATACTTCAGATATTGTAGCAAATCTGGGAATGTATAATATATAATGTTACAATGCGTTTTCTATATTAAAAATTTTTAAATTTAGCACAACATTTTTTTATGTATGCCGTAGATACATAAACGAATCATGAAATGGCAATGTAATAATCACTGTTATAAAAGATACATGACTTTTTATAATAAAAATTGGTCAGACATAAAATCTTATTTGCCTTTTAATCTACAACGGTAGTTTAGTTGCATTCGTTACTATAAACAAGCCTTGAGGAACAAAAACAATTAATTCTAAAGTTCGCATGTTTACTATATAGAATTCTTAGAACGTGTTTATTTTAAGATATTTAATTTTTAAATGATCCGAATGAGTGCTGCATAAATAAATTATTTTTTACAAGTACTTTATATGAACTACAGCTGTAAGGTTTATCAAATTAATAATTGCAAAAGAGAACCTATATGGAAAATCCCTAAAAAACGAATGTTAAAATGAACACGTTTAAAAATTTGTAAACATAACTGACCTTGAATTTGTCAAAAATAGTTTACTTTCATTAAAGATAGGAAATATATATTTGTCTTCTTGAAAATGTTTTTCGTAAATTTTGTAAATATTGTTACTACAAAACATATGATAACTATCCAATTAGGCATTGTAATCACCAGGCTCTGCTTATTATTGTTAATGAAACTTCACTCCTATCAAGAAAAAATCTTTCTAGTCTTGTATTCTTACAAAACATTACTAATGGTCGTATACAGTGTTCTGGTCTTCTTAGTCAAATTTACTTTTATGTACCTAGATCTACTAGCCGATCAACAAAGGTCTTTTATTATAGAATACTAAACACTTTTCACCATTATAATAGTCCCATGTTAACTATCTTTAAATTATACAATTGTTTACCTAGTAACAGATTTGACATATTTATAGATGTTTTCACATCGAGAGGTACTAGATCTAAGATAATTAGTATTTATGAGCAACCACATAACAGTGCAATTTAATGTATTATTATTAACTAAACTATCTCACTTTGGCATATTGTTCACACACTAGTTCTATGTTATTATATTATTTTTTATGATATTATTTTATGTAACATCTACTTGTTCATGTTATTAGTATAATGTTGTTGTTAGCTTATGTTTCCACCATAGGCATTTTGTCTGTTGGGAAAAATAAATATTACTATTACTATTACTGTTACTATTACACAAAACTAAAGATTTAAAAAAATAATTACGAGTACAACGAAAATTACAATAAACAATATTACGAAAACTCACAGACCAGGAGCAGACTTGTAACACAGCCAACCCGTCTATAGAAGGGTTACCTGTCCTGAAGTTTCATTTTTATAACAATATAGCAAAATCTTTGAGTAATTTTAAGGTCCAAATGTACCCAGAAAAAATTTAACGGTACATTAAAAAATCTAAACAAAACCACAGTGGATTTACTTATATGTATTGTGAATAACTATTCCAAATTTAACAAAAAGTCAGTACAAAGAAGCCATTTAGACACTCAAATACGGTGCATAAATCTTAACCGCATGATCAATAATCGTCGTTTTTTCATAAATAATCTAATAATGTGATAACTGTGGTTTTAAATGAATAGTCTTGGAATGTTAAAACTTGCTTACCTAACTTGTTTTGAAAAACGATGTTTATTAATTAAATTATTTGACATTTTTTATGTGAAAAATAAATTTTAGAAAAACTGTACATTCAAAGTTAACCAAAAAATACAGCTTAAGTCTCATAGTATTTGAAATTTTTTTTCCAAACTTTTAGGAAAGTTGTATGTCTAATGTAACTTGAACGAACAGTTTCTCTAAAATTAATTTTTCACGTAAAAAATGTGACATAATTTAATTAACAAACATCGTTTTTCAAAACAAGTAAAGTAAGCAAGTTTTAACATTCCTAGAGTATTAATTTAAAACCAAAGTTATTACATTATTATATTATTTAAGAAAAAGACAAACACGTTTTTTGCGTACACTTGGACGTTAATCAGATATACTTCCATTTATATAAAGCATTAAGCAGAATTTCAAAAAAACGATCAA
Organism: Agrypnus murinus; assembly: GCA_929113105.1. Classification (NCBI taxonomy): domain Eukaryota; kingdom Metazoa; phylum Arthropoda; class Insecta; order Coleoptera; family Elateridae; genus Agrypnus; species Agrypnus murinus. The sequence goes on along the minus strand of OV816024.1, from coordinate 251,587,980 downwards.
CACTATTCTTGTCGTACGATGCACGGTTCACGAGATATTTGATAAAACATGTTTTACAAGATGGCGGCTAGCGCTCAACCGCCCCCGTCCTGACAAATTCATTCCCAACCGTTACATTCACGGAACACCTCCGAACATTTTCCAACAAGAAAATCAATTCTGTAGAAGATGCAGAAATAAATTACCCGGTTACTGGCCTTCTATAACTATATAAAATTTCAAGTTTGTATGTCATATAAAAGTTTTACAACCCCCAATGTGAGTGGGGGTTGTTTTACCATTGTTTATTTTTCTTTCGACAAGAATTCTAAACTCTATAACTATGTCAAAATCTCAAGTTTGTACGTCATCTAGAAGTTTTATAACTCAAAAGGGGGTGGGAGGGTTGACATTTTTAAATTTTGGACTTTTCTCTTTAGGAAAATTTTAAACACTATAATTATACCAAATTTCAAGTTTGTATGTCATATAGAAGTTTTACAACCCCCAATATGAGTGGGGGTAGAAATTTTACCATTGTTTATTTTTATTTTGACAAGAATTCTAAACTCTGTAACTATGTCAAAATCTCAAGTTTGTACGTCATTTAGAAGTTTTATAACTCAAAAGGGGGTGGGAGGGTTGACATTTTAATATTTTTGATTTTTCTCTTTAAGAAAATTTTAGGTACTATAACTACACCAAATTTCAAATTTGTATATCATGTACAAGTTTTACAACCCCCAATGTGAGTGGGGGGGTAGAAATTTTACCATTGTTTATTTTTTTACAAGAATTCTAAACTCTATTCTATTCTATTCTAAACTATGTCAAAATCTCAAGTTTGTACGTCATCTAGAAGTTTTATAACTAAAAAGGGGGTGGGAGGGTTGACATTTTAATATTTTTGATTTTTCTTTTTAGAAGAATTTTAAACACTATAACTATACCAAATTTCAAGTTTGCATGTCATTTAGACGTTTTACAACCCCCAATTTGGGTGCGGGGTAGAAATTTTACCATTGTTTATTTTTCTTTCGACGAGAATTCTGAACTCTATAACTATGTCAAAATCTCAAGTTTGTACGTCATCTAGAAGTTTTATAATCTAAAAGGGGTGGGAGGGTTGACATTTTAATATTTTTGATTTTTCTCTTTTGGAAAATTTTAAATACTATAACTATACCAAATTTCAAGTTTGTCTATCATATAGAAGTTTTACAACCCCCAATGTGAGTGGGGGGTAGAAATTTTACCATTGTTTATTTTTCTTTTGACAAGAATTCTAAACTCTATAACTATGTCAAAACCTCAAGTTTGTACGTCATCTAGAAGTTTTATAACTCAAAAGGGGGTGGGAGGGTTGACATTTTAATATTTTAGATTTTTCTCTTTAGGAAAATTTTAAACACTATAACTATATCAAATTTCAAGTTTGTATGTCATATAGAAGTTTTACAACCCACAATGTGAGTGGGGGGTATAAATTTTACCATTGTTTATTTTTCTTTTGACAAGAATTCTAAACTCTATAACTATGCCAAAACCTCAAGTTTGTACGTCATCTAGAAGTTTTATAACTAAAAAGGGGGTGGGAGGGTTGACATTTTAATATTTTTGATTTTTCTTTTTAGAAGAATTTTAAACACTATAACTATACCAAATTTCAAGTTTGCATGTCATATAGACGTTTTACAACCCCCAATGTGGGCGAGGGGTTAAAATTTTACCATTGTTTATTTATTTTTGACGAGAATTCTGAACTCTATAACTATGTCAAAATCTCAAGTTTGTACGTCATCTAGAAGTTTTATAACTCAAAAGGGGGTGGGAGGGTTGACATTTTAATATTTTTGATTTTTCTCTTTTGGAAAATTTTAAATACTATAACTATACCAAATTTCAAGTTTGTATATCATATAGAAGTTTTACAACTCCCAATGTGAGTGGGGGGTAGAAATTTTACCATTGTTTATTTTTCCTTTGACAAGAATTCTAAACTCTATCACTATGTCAAAACCTCAAGTTTGTACGTCATCTAGAAGTTTTATAACTAAAAAGGGGGTGGGAGGGTTGACATTTTAATATTTTTGATTTTTCTCTTTAGAAGAATTTTAAACACTATAACTATACCAAATTTCAAGTTTGCATGTCATATAGACGTTTTACAACCCCCAATGTGGGTACAGGGTTAAAATTTTACCATTGTTTATTTTTCTTTTGACGAGAATTCTGAACTCTATAACTATGTCAAAATCTCAAGTTTGTACGTCATCTAGAAGTTTTATAACTCAAAAGGGGGTGGGAGGGTTGACATTTTAATATTTTTGATTTTTCTCTTTTGGAAAATTTTAAATACTATAACTATACCAAATTTCAAGTTTGTATATCATATAGAAGTTTTACAACCCCCAATGTGAGTGGGGGGTAGAAATTTTATCATTGTTTATTTTTCCTTTGTCAAGAATTCTAAACTCTATAACTATGTCAAAATCTCAAGTTTGTACGTCATCTAGAAGTTTTATAACTCAAAAGGGGGTGGGAGGGTTGACATTTTAATATTTTTGATTTTTCTCTTTTGGAAAATTTTAAATACTATAACTATACCAAATTTCAAGTTTGTATATTATATAGAAGATTTACAACCCCCAATGTGAGTGGGGGGTAGAAATTTTACCATTGTTTATTTTTCCTTTGACAAGAATTCTAAACTCTATCACTATGCCAAAATCTCAAGTTTGTACGTCACCTAGAATTTTTATAACTCAAAAGGGGGTGGGAGGGTTGACATTTTAATATTTTTGATTTTTCTCTTTAGGAAAATTTTAAATACTATAACTATACCAAATTTCAAGTTTGTATATCATATAGAAGATTTACAACCCCCAATGTGAGTGGGGGGTAGAAATTTTACCATTGTTTATTTTTCCTTTGACAAGAATTCTAAACTCTATAACTATGTCAAAATCTCAAGTTTGTACGTCATCTAGAAGTTTTATAACTAAAAAGGGGGTGGGAGGGTTGACATTTTAATATTTTTGATTTTTCTCTTTAGAAGAATTTTAAACACTATAACTATACCAAATTTCAAGTTTGCATGTCATATAGACGTTTTACAACCCCCAATGTGGGTACGGGGTTAAAATTTTACCATTGTTTATTTTTCTTTTGACGAGAATTCTGAACTCTATAACTATGTCAAAATCTCAAGTTTGTACGTCATGTAGAAGTTTTATAACTCAAAAGGGGGTGGGAGGGTTGACATTTTAATATTTTTGATTTTTCTCTTTTGGAAAATTTTAAATACTATAACTATACCAAATTTCAAGTTTGTATATCATATAAAAGTTTTACAACCCCCAATGTGAGTGGGGGGTAGAAATTTTACCATTGTTTATTTTTCTTTTGACAAGAATTCTAAACTCTATAACTATGTCAAAACCTCAAGTTTGTACGTCATCTAGAAGTTTTATAACTAAAAAGGGGGTGGGAGGGTTGACATTTTAATATTTTTTATTTTTCTCTTTAGAAGAATTTTAAACACTATAACTATACCAAATTTCAAATTTGCATGTCATATAAACGTTTTCCAACCCCCAATGTTGGTGCGGGGTTGAAATTTTACCATTGTTTATTTTTCTTTTGACGAGAATTCTGAACTCTATAACTATGCCAAATTTCAAGTTTGTATGTCATCTAGAAGTTTTACAACCCCCAAATAAAGTGCGGGGGTTTACTTAATAAAAAAAAACTATATTTTTCTTTTCGACAGTCTTAAACCCTATAACTATATCAAATTTCAAGTTCCTGTGTCATCTGCAAGTTTAACAACCCCATAAGAGGGTGCGGGGGATGATATAATAACATTTTTTTTATATATTTTTTACAATAATCTTAAACTATAACTGTACCAAATTTCAAGTTTCTGTGTCATCTAGAAGCTTTACAAACCCTAAAGGGGTTGCGGAGGGTTAACATAATAACATTTTGCTATATCATTCTTTACGAAAACCCTAAACCCTATAACTGAACCAAATTTAAAGTTTCTGTGTCATCTAGAAGCTTTACAAACGCTAAAGGGGTGCGGAGGGTTAACATAATAACATTTTTCTATATCACTCTTTACGAGAATCCTAAACCCTATAACTAAACCAAATTTCAAGTTTGTATGTCATCTAGAAGTCTTACAACCCCCGAATGGGATGCAGAGGTTGACAGAGGAACATTTTTTAAATATTTTTCTTTACAAGAATCTTAAATCCTATAATCACGCCAAATTTCAAGTTTCTAAGTCATCTAAAAGTTTTACAACCCCTAAAACGGGGTACGGGGTTGACATAATAACATTGTTTTATTTTTTCTTTACAAGAATCCTAATTCCTATAACTGTGCCAAATCTCAAGTTTGTATGTCATCTGACAATTTAGAAGTTATAAAGTTTATTTAATTTCAATATTGTAATACATAAGAAGTTCCATTGGAAATGATGTTACTGTCTGCCTCACAAACATATGAGTTTTAAAAGTTTTAAAATATAATATGGGATAAGATAGTATTTTAAATAGCCAGATTTATTATTATAAGAAGTTCCATTGGAAATGATGTTACTGTCTGCCTCACAAACATATGAGTTTTAAAAGTTTTAAAATATAATATGGGATAAGATAGTATTTTAAATAGCCAGATTTATTATTAGCTAACAGCATCTGTGATTGATTAAATACTGATTGGTAATATAATAACGGTTAAATACCTCAGACGTATTTTGTGAACGAAAGAATGTCCTTACATTCTTATCTATCTTATTAAATCTTACGGTCTTATTAAAATTATCGCCCATTTGTAATAGCAATCAAAACAGTTTTAAAAAAGAAATTTAAATGACGCATAAATGAAACGTAAAGTGTTTATTAAATAGCTTTAACAAAATATAATATGTAAAAATTTGTGTCACCTTAAATGACGTAATCTTTACTCAGAAATACAATGCATAAAGTGAAGTGCCGTTGAAATGACGTCAGTGTCTAGCCACAAAGCCATCAGTGTTACCAACAAAATTACTGTTAAGTATGCGGACGCAGGGTAAACCTATGCCAAAAATGTTATATACAAATGTATACAATCGCGCGCTATTAGCGCTGCGTGTGGCAAACGCTCAAACTACGATTTTATACACGAATCAGAAATGGGTGTCAAACTGCGCAGAGCTAATTTTTACATTTTCGTCATCTAGACACTTTAAGCTTCATGTGGTGCAATTTTGAGGCACAAGTCACTCAGCGTCCGTATATCCGGACGCCGAGTGACTTCGGACGCTGCTTGAACCTAAGATTTTACATGGGGGGACGCATAGTGGTGCCCTATATATATATATATATATATATATATATATATATATATATATATATATATATATATATATATATATATATATATATATATATATATATATATATATATATATATATATATATATATATATATATATATATATATATATATATATATATATATATATATATTATGCAACCAATTTAGCACATGTATATATGTATTTTACGTACGTACGTGTTTTATGTATTACACGTACAAATCAGAGATAGTACCAAACTTCTTTCCATTAAGTATGTTATTAGTCCAGTTACTTTAGGGCTATTGTTGTAAAATATACAAACTTATTTATTTTTGTTTTAATCAGTTTATCTTATCGTTTTAAACAATATAGTTATTAAAAATCGAGAATGAGATATAGAAAAATATTAGAAAAGAAAGTCAAAGAAATTCGGTTTTTTCCGAATTTCTCACTTCCTATGGCTCGGAGCCGTAGGAACATTTAGGTTATTATAAAAATGAGAGATAATTAAATCTCGGGTGAAAAAAGTTTTATTAGTTTTTCACGTATCTACGGCGATTCGTTTGAGAGATATACAACAAAGAATGTGTATAATGTACACAATTTTATAGTTCTTCAAGATTTTCGAAATATTCTCATTGTATGCAACACATTTTATTTATACACGCTATAAACGGATGCGATACAACGTCTGCTCTATTTAATAGAGGAAAACTTAATACTATGAAAATATTTGAAAATAGTTCTGATTTACATACATCTGCAGAAGCTTCCCTACAAGATAATTGCTCAACAACTTATATTCGAGAATGGAGTGCATATTAGGTTATTTTGGATTACGGTTAGGTTAGGTTAGGTTAGGTAAGGTAAGGTTAGGTTAGGTGACGTTATAGGTAGGTGAGGTTAGGTCGCATGTACATCAAAACATGCATTTTCAGGTAAGGTGGGGGAATTAACATGGAAGTCTATGGCTCCCCTTCCAAAAAAATCTTTGGCGATTATCTCAAAAACTATTACCCTCCCCCCCCAAGTTTCACAATGGACACTATTGTTCAGCTCGTTGAGACGCATCGAATGATATATAGTATTTGCGGCTGCGGGTATGGATCTAACTGGAGAACAGCCAAATTTATACATACGTATGTACGTTTCTAATGCATCTCATAAACAACATTATGAATTGCTACTTGGTAGTGCCAGTCTTATATCTTCTTTATTTATAAGTAGATTTTGTACGAGGGATGCTCTGTTAATAGTTAGTAGCAGGCCATGGAAGCTCAATTGGCTAGAAACAATTGAATGTCGCATTAGTTTACATTCGTTACCTATAATTGTCAAACGTTCCGATTTCCTTGCGAAACGTAGTTAATTTTACAAGATAAGTAGTTGTGCATTTTTAATTCAGTTAAGATGAGCATTCCGCGAACTGCCTTTAGAGCTATGATTTTCTACGACTATAAAAGACAGTTAGGATACCAGCAAAGCCATAAAAATTTAATAGCAGCTTTTGGCGATGCTGTCCCTTCATTATCCGCTGTAGTCATTGGTTCCGCGAATTTCGACGAGGGCGAGAGCTGCTAGAAGACGAAGCAAGACCTGGAAAACCTGCGGAAGCTGCCTGTTCGAAAAATGTTGATCGTGTGGCAAGCTTGATTCAGTCCAATCGAAATATTACTTATAGGGTGATTCAGGAGGAAGTAAAGATTGCATCCTCGGCGGTGAATACCATTTTGCATAATCATCTTGGGGTAAGAAAGCTAGCAAGCCGTTGGATACCGCGTTCAATTGGTAACTCATCCTCCGTATAGCCCAGATCTGGCGACGTGCGACTTTTTTTTTGTTTTCAACTGTTAAAAAAATGATGCGAGGTAAAAGATTTTCCAGCGCAGATGCACCAGTTACAGAATTTCAAAGAATTTTTGAGGACCTTTCAGAAAATGAATTTTCCGAATGTTTTAAAAAGTGATTTCAAAGAATGCACAAGATGTGCACAAGTGCACAAGTGCAAAGAGTGCATGTATTAGTCTGAATGGAGATTATTTTGAAAAACAATAAAGTTTTTTTGTTAAAAAATGCAACAGTCTTTTTATAACTAACAAGTTTCAGCGCAACGCTCGTATGTATACATTAGATGTAAATTTCGATTTTTTTTTACATACTTACGTACCCAATATGACCGACTTCCGGTTTTTACTTAAAGGTTTATATTTAAATTTAAATATGCCATTGTGGCATATTTAATATTAATATATATATTAATAATGTATTCCGAAACCGGAAGTCTGCCATCTTGAATCTGTATGTGGGAAAACTGAGATTTACATCTAATATACTCATACCAAAATCCATTTATAAATAAAGAAGGTATAACTTGATCTTACCCCTTTTGTCACCCGGTATATCGTCAGTCTTGTGACAAACAAGTCGATCGTGATTATAATTGTTTATGCATATATAAAAATAAAATACGACTGATAGATCACGATCGACTTGTTTGTCACAAGACTGACAGACAGACGATATACCGGGTGACAAAAGGGGTAGGATCAAGTTACAACATTTTTTCAATATGTTTTTTTATAACAATGCGCAATTAAAATCAAGAGATGGTAGATCGCGACACAATTTGAAGGAAAACGTGGATCCTTCTTATCTATATTTATTGTTTGTAGTTTTAGACAAATTTCTAAAAGCAGTGTCTTAGGCTGTGGTATACATGGTTAGCGAGAGATCTACATACTCGGCTCGTTTGCAGCACGACTTTGAGAATATCCATCGACGTGCAGTATGCTCATAGAACAAAAGAATGAAATACAACTATCTAGTCTAGGCATCCAACTACAAACTTCTCCCCACCTACACATAATTACTATATGTAATAAATCACCGACACAGCTTACTTAGTTTTAATGTCAATAGCAACTCGATGTTAACTCGAATTTAATGTCAATAGTAACTCGAGCAGTTTCCAGCAGGTCTGGTAAGTCTTTGAACATTAGTAAGTGTAGCTCTATTTTTATTTACTACAGTATTTATTCCTTATCTTACCTCCAACTATTGTCTAGCCAAGTTATTTATAACATGACAATATTTTTACTCGTAATGATGTTTATATTTTGAATTATTTTTAGGATTTTGTTAAATAGTGTCTTACTTATAAATATCATAATGAGTTATGTTATTCACCAAGAGTGAACAATTAATTTAAAAGAACCGTGACTTAAAATTAATTAAATTAAGTTTTTGGGAGTATAACTAGAAAATAAGCTATAAAAGTAAAAAATAATTAGTCTCTAAAATATAAGTAGTTATTTATCAGATGTTTATATTACGAGCCCATATTTACTCTTGTTCCGGATTATTATTCAACAAAAGCTTTCACAATACGACTTCTTACTTACCCAAATATTAAATCTTTCACATAAATTTATCTCAAAATTTACACTGTCATATTTAATATTTTAATGAATAACACTCTTTAATGAACGAGCGTTTAAAGGATTACCTAAAGGATTAACATCACAAAATCCTTCATTTTTTAATCTTACTTTTCCTGTCTAAAAATAAAGATCCTTTTGACACCGATAAAATCATCCTTTCAATAAATAGAATAGTAAGAATTTTCATGAAGAAAGGTTAAATGATTGTCAGGTGGTTCGTTCATATATCTCTCGTTTGTTCTCTGTAATAATATTTAATCAAAACTACCATTTTATTGCTTAATTATACCAATACTGGATACAATTAATCAAAGGATAAGTTGGCACACAACGATAAATTATCTCCTCGTCGTCAAATTAAGTTGCCTGCTTGTGCAAGTTATCTGATACTAATTTATCTCGAAACAAAATGATTAGGATTATTTCCTTATTAACGTTTCCGATGCTAAATTGAATTTCATGTCAAAAGAAAATGTATCTTATTACTTAACTCTACCTTCATGTCGAATTGAGCACGTTAGAACTTATATATGTATTATTCCGCTTATCTAGCGAGGACATTAAGAAAATGACGAAAATATTATAGCAAGAAAGACTAGGTATTCAGAAAAATTCTATACAACTGATGTTTAACTTTAAGCTTCAATTGAAGCAATATAAATTTAGATTATTTTAATCATAACAAAGTATTTATGATTAATGAAGCTTCTATTGGTATTAACTGGAATTTTTACATGTTCGTAATATTCAGTTAGCATTTAAATATGAAATGATGCAGTGAATACTACATATAAAATAAGTAATCGCATAATTATAAATTAATCAACTAACTCTACATCAGTGGTTCCCAATTTTATTTTTCCGTGGAACTCTTATACAATATTTTACATATCGCAACCCTAAACACTAGGCATTACAAAAAATAAAAATTATCTACAAATAATTTATTCAAACATGCACGTATAAGAAGCAAGATAATTATGCAATCTATCTATATATTTAAAACACAAGGCTTATTTTTGTTCCAGTTCGTTTGAGAGTTCCACTGAGCCGATGTATGCGTTTCTTTTTTTATATTGAAGCATTTTGCTGTGTAGATTAGTCAACACTACTTAATTTTTATATTTTGCTAATGTTTATATTTTTAATTTAAAAAAATCTAAAATATTTAATTTGAGACGCACGGATCAGACATTCACTTGGGACGCCATCTCACTTTTTTTGGTGGTAAGTTTTAGAACTAACGATTATAAAAGCTTGCTGCAACCACCACTTGCGGATAACGGTTGATATGTTATTAGGTTCCTTAGACAAACCAGAATTAGTTGAAAACCATGGAAAGCAAACAAACTGTTCAAATATTAGATTATGACAATTGCTTATTTATATAGCTGTTTCATATTAGTTGAAAACCATGGAAAGCAGACAAATTGTTCAAATATTAGATTATGACAATTGCTTATTTATATAGCTGTTTCATATTCTTTGGACAAAACAAATCATCGCAAGATACGTTTGCAAATTATTACAAAAGTTATAAATGACTGGAGCGATTTTTAATTATTATAGGTCAATTATTATTTGCTAATTTATATATTTAAAATATGGCTCATCTTTGTTCCACTCCTTCTACGAGTTCTACAAGGCTGATTTGCTTTATTCTTTTTTATATTAAAGTTTTAACTCTGTATATTCATCAACACTACTTACTTTTTATTTTTATTTAACTTTCATATTTTTAAAACCGTCCTTTTTTTAGTCCGTGGAGTTTTAGTTTTGTGATTTTTTAATTATTTAAATTTTTAAGCACTATTTGTAATCGATGCATTTCAATATTCCCAAAGCCGATTGCTTCGTCACGTTTTGGTGCAAGATATCCTCCCTATAGCTGCTTGCTATGCCATCAATAGTTCTCAGTCGAGTTTCGCAGTATTTGCTGTGGAGCGTTTTCACAAAATTTGATATTTCTGACTGTTTCTGTGTGTTCGTTCTTTCGAAATTTTGCGAATTGGGATATTTGATAAAAAAGTAGAATAGGAATGTCTAAGAACTAATGTTTTATCTGTTAAATGGACAAAATAACCGACAAAGTTTCGAAAGCTGGTATATTAAGCATACATATATGATATATGAATTCAATGCAGAATTTTATGATAAGAATAACTCGGGGGATGAGTCCGAGTGGGAGATAAGTCGGGGGGAGGATAATCCGGGAGAGGGGTGGGTAAGTCTGAGAAAAAGCAGTAAGACGGGCGTAACTAAAGGAGGAAGATAGGATAAGTCGTGATTGATGGAGGGGGGGTAAGGGGGTGTTAAATAACGCGTTCAAAAGTTCGTCTGAGAATGGTAAGCTTAGTATTTGCAACTGTTTTTGTTCGATTGCGTTTATTTAATAAATGTTACTATTAAATAGTCACTCTTGGAAACCTGAAGGATTGTTATCACACAACGAACGTTGTTAAGGAAACCCTTCAGTAAATCAGCCTTTTGACCGTCATATCTTGACGAGGTTTCCCTAGTTACTATTAATTTAGTATTTTAGACTTCAATATTCTCTAAAAACTTGGATTAATATTTGATAGTGAACTCGCATATCTGGTTCAGCATCCAATTTATTGCGATATTTCGAAAACATTCACATAATAAAGATTAAAGATTCACATAAATATATAAGCAAAAGGCAACAACAAATAAAATAGTAATTAGAACGTTATTATAGGAGAGTTTAAACTTTTAAAGCTTTGCAAGTGACATCCTTTTGTTGTATTTTACAGAACTTATAATTTCATAATTCAACTTTAAATTAATATAAGAATTTATTTCATAAAACTACGTTTCATGAAATTATTGTACCTTATCTCCCTAATATTATGGCAATTGGTCTCGCGGAACCAGAAAATATTTGCACGGAACCCCAGGGTTCCACGGAACACACTTTGAGAACCACTGCTCTACATGCTTCAATTCCGTAGACAATTCAGTGTACTAAAGTTTTTATAACGCTTTCATTGACAGTTTTACATTGGCATTGATATGATTTTTACTGGTCGCACTATTCCAGCTTCAGGTAAAATTTGCCTGTTCTTCAATCAAGTTGTTTATGGTACATCTTTTTTCGTATCTTTGCGTTCCACAAATGCCTTGAGCAAATTTCGTAAATATGCTTTGTCTCTTACGTTTGTACTTACAATGTTTTTCTTTTAGTTAAAGTTAAACCGTGCAATTCTTCCCCGTCCCGTTTTGACTTAATATGTATTATCCATGTATTAATTAATTACTTAAATGTTTGCATGATTATATACATATTACTTCTGCGCATACGACAAGCAACATTATTAAATAAAGTGTATTTTCACCTATTTGTTTCGAAACATACCACTCTACGGTGCATACGTCTCTGGCATTATTTTGAGCAGATACGGACAAATAAATTACTGAAAAGATACTATATTGTTAATTACATAACATTCTAAATTGTATGGTCATCAACAGTTACATATTTAATGAAAACGATTCTGTGAATGTTTTGTCTTAATTTTAAATAAGTTCGAAACAATTTTATCACATTACTCATACCTTTACAAATCCATTACTGATTGCTTTTAGGTAATAGCTCCAGAAGAAGACGAGAGAATAAGGCGACTTACCTGGAACAAACAAAATTATTATAATAGTACAAAATTCTATGCACTGTAACAAGAACGCACTTTTAAATAATGCATTGTTTTTATGATAATTTCATTTTAATTTTGTTATTCTTTATTTTGTTTTATTGTTCGTAAACAATACAATATATATATATTTCTTTTTCTATTTAGATCTAACGACGACTGAGGATGTGATTTTTGGTTTAATCCTGATCCAGGATTGAACCAATTAAAGATTGAGTACTATATTGGTGTCCAGCGGCACCTGAGGACACATCCCATTTAACTAGTGACAACTTCTTAAATTCTCACCGCTCTGTATAATTTAATTAAGATACTTTTGATTAAAAACCTCATGCTAGCAATGCTTTTAGCAGAGCCTTTTACCAATATTAAGATTCAGTTGCAAAAATACCCTTTACTTAAATTTGCTTACAATTTTTATTATAGTGATCAAATTGTAACCACTAAAAGCAGTTAAGTATCAATTGTTTAGCTAAACTCTAAACCTTGAATAAAACAAACAGTGGTTAAGACGATTCTTGTAATTTAGATCTTCTATTTTGTAAAATAAATTGCAAGTTATATTTGTACATAATGTAATATGCGGAAAAATTTTTCAGTGGCAAAAAACTAATTAAGGAAAATCCATCAAAGAATAAATACTTATAATCAAATTTACGAACTAAGAGTTTGTTTTGTATGTGTATGAATACGTTTAATGCAGCTAAAATGCATTCTTTACAAATAAGCTTTATGAAGCACTATAGTTTTGCACTTGTAGGTAGGAATATGTAATTTAGTCTGAAACATAGGCATTCGCACAACAAAGAACATACTGTGGTGAATACCCCCACAATTTGGAATAAGATAAATTTATAGTTAAAATTATCAAGCGACTTGTCTGAAGTAGACGAATGAAGTTTCCAAATAAATATGATTATGATAATTAACCCGTAAGTTAGATACTTATTCCAGACTCCAACCTCTTGTTTTATAAAATACCTAGATTTAAACCTTCAATTAAGTAAACGAAATATTTATATTTTTTCCTTGTGTTTGTTGCTAATTCTCATTCAATTAAATTAAAGAATATATGTAGTTTTAATTTTTGTTAAAACGATGGGGTGCTGTTACCCTTTAAAAAAATTAATTTCCAATCAAATATGAATGATAAATTGAAATGAGTTTTTACTACCAAAATAAGGTACCTTTTATTGAGGTAAACAAGAAAAAGAATTATCAAGCTGTCAACAGAATTATAACCTCATTTTATTAGGTAAATATTAAATTCTGGAATTGATCTTTTTTAAAGGGTTAATTAAATTTTAATTTAAGGTAATAATTTCAATTATTTGGTAGGTTTGCAACATACTTTACAAAACCTGATCTTAGCTAATTATATAAAGAACTTGCAACTATATATAGATAAGCAACACTATAATTCTCCTTTTCTGTGATGCTTATCACTAACAAAATTTTCAATTTCTTTCAGCACTAAGAACAACGCTGGCTTCCCAATTTGATACTGTATGTATCCTTTTATTTAAATCAGCGCCCATGGAGATAACCTGCAGCTTCCTTTTCAATTGATTTCGGCAAGCTCAATACACGAAATTTGATGTCCAAAATATGATGTTTATAATTCTTTAAATTTTATTATAAAATTAGTTATTACCTATTTGTTTAAAAATATTTAATATTGTTGGGTACTTTCAGTCAATTAAAAGCTTTAATTTAAATTTTATGTTTATAAAATTTTTCGCATTTTGACATAAGTTTTTTTCACTTCTGAAGGTCCCTTTTAATATACAGTCTTTTTCTATTGCTTTTCCTTTTTTGTCAATTGTCTTTCAATGTGTGTCTAATGTGTTTCCAATGACAAATAGGGAATGCCATTTGCAACATAGCTTTGACATTTCATAATCTGGAAAGTCATTTGCTAAATATGGAAACGCAATTGACAAAAGAGGAAAAGCAAAAGAAAAAGACTGTATGTCCATATTATTGTGCCCCAATAATAATAGTCTTTATTTCCTAAATAAAACCATATTTCCCAAATTGTTTCGACGGGTCTAGGTTTGTCGTAAGTTAGATCGTTTGGGAAGTATCAATGCTTTGGCAAACATTTGGAATTCACTTGAAAATCGAGATTGAATTTCCAGCATTACTAGAGTATTAGAGTTAGTAAATGAGTTGCATCTTCTGTAACAAGAGAGGCTTGAGATATTTGATCTACCAAGATAGTCTGTATTGTATATGCCCCATGATGCTTCGACTTTTATCAGTGCTCCATTGAACAACACATCGCCAGCTTGTCTCCCGACGTAACTTTTTGTTTTGGATAGTTTTGATGAGATGAAAGACGATTTATAGGTTATTTGTTTAGTTAATTCTTATGCAGAAAAAAGTGTAGTGATAAAAAAAGATATCGCAAATATCGATAACAAAACTTCTTTTCGGTCATAACCTCCATTCCCTGCTCAATTAGAATGAATCGGGGTTTGGACATTTATAAGTAGGATAGGGTTGTTTACAATATTTGCATTAGACGTAAGCGAAATTAGGTTTTCAGTAGTGGAGGTGATTTCTAAGGATTGAAATGCTATTGTTAGGAAGGCCATAATGTCTTGAATTGATTGATTGGTCTGTCCATCCTTTTTTTAGTTACGAGAATTAGGTTATTTTGGTTACGAGAGTTGACACATTATTGAACTCCATATCATGGTGCCACTTCAATTCCTATATTTTTATTCCTTCTAGACCTTGATTGGTGATGGCAGTAAGATTCTTTATGATGGATGTTGAATGACTGGAAGATCTAGTATCTTGTGAAGGAGTTTGGCAACTATCAATATTTGATTTTGATAACATTTGTTATTTGTTGCAACGAAACTTGATACCTAACCTCAGATATGTCATGGAAGGTAATCCATTCGTCTCCAATGTGCCTTGTGATAGCTAACTTAGTAATTAAACCAATTGATGTAAGTGCATGTAATTCTTATGAATCTATCGTATCTACACCCTGCATTACTATGTACATATTGCAATGATTTTCAATCATGTTAAGAAAATACAACACGTATTAAAATATTTAGTAGGCGTATTTCATACAAATTATAGAGATTCCGTTCTATGAGTGACATAACCTCACTTTTGGATATAATTGGGGAAAACTAATTTCTTAATATAAATAAAACTAGTGAGTTAGGACTAACATGTACATTAAAATACTTTAAACATAAAAAGGATATAGTGAAATCAGGTATTTTTAGGTAGATTAGTTTTCACTGATAAATTTAACGGCGTGGGACTTAATGAAGTGTTGGTGTTTTTTCAAAATCAAAAGAAATAGACAGAACAAGTTATATTTAAGATGTATGCTGTATTTACTACTGTATTACTTAATTTGTGTTTCATTTTAATGAAATATTTTGTTTTTTAGTACCTTTGTGTAACAGCTTTTTCATAAGATGTTTTATTGGAATTGAATAGAGTAGCACCTTAACCACATAATTCATACTAATTAGCATATAAAGATTGGTTCGTTTTGAAATAATGTGAAAAATATGTTTGACAGGCTACGCTTTTGCAACGTGCAGTAGTTTATTTATTATGTATGCAGTATGTAATTTAGTCTGCATACTGTTTTGTAGTATCTAAAAAAATTTCTAATTAAGATCATAAAAGGTGTCAGGTATATATTTATAAACAAGCAACATTGGAAAATTGTTTGTGGCCAAAATTGTAAAACAACTAAAATAATAAACCGTGAGTTTTTAATAAGTTAAATTTTAATTAATTTTAAGATTACACGGTACCGTATAAAAAAGAAATTATAAACAACTTATAAGTTAAAAATAATTTTATTTATAATTAAAAATTTTATTGTATATATATATATATATATATATATATATATATATATATATATATATATATATATATATATATATATTAAATAATATTTAGAATGCAAATTCATATAGAAAAATTTATCATCGACTCTGCTGGGACTCGAACCCAGGACCCTCCACTGTCTAGGTGGTATCTCTACCAACTGAGCTACAGAGTACGACTACCAGCATAGCGAGAAATTTTCCATATGAATTAGATGTTTAAGCAGACATACAAAGTAACTAGATATGTCTGCTTAAACATCTAATTCATATGGAAAATTTCTCGCTATGCTGGTAGTCGTACTCTGTAGCTCAGTTGGTAGAGATACCACCTAGACAGTGGAGGGTCCTGGGTTCGAGTCCCAGCAGAGTCGATGATAAATTTTTCTATATGAATTTGCATTCTAAATATTATTTAATGTAAAATCATTATTCAACTTAACAAAATTTAATTTCAACTAATATATATATATATATATATATATATATATATATATATATATATATATATATATATATATATATATATATATATCTATAAATGCCTACCATGCGTCCGGACCAAAAGCGTAGCGCCCAGCGTCCTGCGTATATAAAGTGTATATAAATGATGGTATCAGTCAGCGTCAGTGTCAGCGTTAGCAAACTATAGGTTTATTCAGCGTCCATTTTATTTTTCTAAAGTTTAGCAGCTTGCTTGCCTGTCTGCGGTGTCATGTTACTCGCTGTATTTCTGAGAAGATTACGTCATTTAAACTGACAAAAACATTTCTATTTGATTAATGCTACTTAATAAATTCTTTTAGTTCCGTTTCTTTATGTGTATGCATTTTATTTAAAAGGCTTTCATATTTAAAATGCTCTATCATATTTAAAATGCTCTAAAATGATCATAAAACTCGAAATATAATTGGATTTGTATGAAATTTTCTACAAAGGGGTTTTCAAGGTCGCTAATTTCAAATTTGATGTCAACGTTTGCAAATTTTAAAGGACGGATGAAATATGGCGGCCATAATAATTAAAATCTAAAATACTAAAGTATTTTAAAACATTTTGTTTTCGTTTATATTTAAAGTTTTCCATCGACGATTTCCAACAATTATTGCTGTAGAAATGGGTTTACATATATAAGCTATCGTCTTTAGTAATTAGTAATAAAGCGTAAAAAGTAAGATCGCCGATTATCAAAGATCAAAAAACCGTTTTACTTAATTTAAGTTATGTAACAAGAAATATTATTGACTGCGAATCTTTTAAAATGACATTTTTGTTTTCGTTATTAGTGCTTACTTCATTTTTTAGGTGCACGAGGTTGGATATAGACAAGGGTTTTTACAAGGAATTCAAAGATTTATTGATTCAAGTTAAACATAAATTAACAATTATTATCTTTCACTATATTTAATCGATTACTGATGCTGATTTAGGAAAAGAAAATTGATATATAATAAATCTAAAACAATCCGGGTCCAGATGTTTTGTTAAAAGTTGTTCGTTAAACCGAATAGTGACTTTACATTTTTACGTTAAGTAACTATTTAAGTCAATGTTTCTTATAAATTTAAACAGCCTATTAATAATGAATTTAACAGCCTGTTTCAAATATCCTAGATATTTATATTGTTAGGAATATAAAATTAGAAACGTTAAAGATAACGAATTTACAAAAAAAATTATATTATAATAGATTTTAACTACAGCACAAACAAAAATAAAAAATTTCAACGTTATAAGAAATAAAAATTTCGATTTTATTATAAAATGTCCAACGTTATCTGAAACAGTTTTTATCCAATTCAGTAAAGTGATATTTTATTGTTTGCAATTATTTATTTTAAAAAGAAAAACAGCTGTGCATTCAATGTACTAAATGTCGATGTCCTTCAGTGATATGATATCATTTTTTGAATAGCAACCGTAGCAACGCAAAACGACAGGTTGTTAACCATTAAATTCTTGGGATTGGAACTGTTTAAAAGATATTTAATTTGTAAATGCTCCGAATGAGTGCTTTTATTTTGATTTACTTTGGATTATATGATATATAACCCAGATTTTTAGTGTTTGGTCTGTTGTTTTTAATATAATAAATAGGTATAACTGAAATGTGAAACCTAGAACCTTGGATGTGTTTCGTGACAGACAATGATTGCCCACACAAACAAGAAGAGGTTTTGTTTAAAAGTTTTGAAATTAGTGAAAAGTAAATCTACAGGGTGGTTGGTGCATCTTAAAGATCCTTTACACATAAAGAAAACACAGAGATTGCATAAAATAATTTCTTAAATTTATTACAAAAAGTACAAGAATATAACCCTTTCTGATAGAGTTACACAACAATTATTAAATATAAGTAAAGATTTAAATACAGTTTTTAATCACAAGTTACCAGCATAATGTTTGTTATTACAATTTAGTTTTTTCTTGTTCTAAATTTGGAAGCTTTTAGGCACTCACTTTACTAAATACCCTTTAAGTGATCCTTAAACTCCACAAATCTGGATCGTATTGACAATACAAATTACTTACAGGATGCCATTTACGAGACCTCCAATTCTGCTATTAATCCTTTGCATGCAGAGTTTATGTTTCATTATGATTATAATAAAAATTGAGCAGTACTATTCGACTGAATTCCATCTGTCATCAATTATTAAAATATAAACTTGATGGGTTTATCCAAATTCCCCCTGGGGGTTTTACTTAACTTAGAGTTGACTCCTTCTTCAAAGGATCTTCATATACATAAAGTATCATTAAATTGGTTTTTTTGTTCACAGAAAAACCATGAATTTTTTAACATGAAAGGATTCTTTTTTGTGTTGTTGGCATATTGTTTTTCATTTTTTTTATATTTGAAATCAACTATCTCAGATCCAAGTTTTATGCACTTTTTATATTATGCTAAAAAAGAAGCGAAAAAGGAGGAGGAACATTCCTCAATTATGTTTTACCATTTCAGGAACCAACAATATTAGAAAAAGAAAACAAAAAGCGTACAGACGTCAGCAACGCGCAAAAACGTATAAAAAATACAAGTGGCAAGTTAACAGTTCGCCGCAAAATAAATATATACAGGGTGAAACAAAGTTGAACTAGAACTGATGAAGGGATTGTTTCCCGAACATCCTCCCCGGCCTTGAGGGTTCTAACCTCAAAGGGATTATAATTAATAAACATATTAAAAGATAGATTGAACAAAAACAAAAAGAAATATTAAGTTCGTATTATTATTTTTTTCTAAATTTCTGCGGGAAATTCTTCAATTAATTTATCTTGTGGAAGAGGACAAATCTTAGTTATGGATCGTGTGAAACAACTATTTTGAGTTTTAACTTTAACTACCCTGACCTTCTTGTCAGGACTTAAAATAATCTCTATTATTCATGCCAGCGGCCATTTAAGAGAAGGATTATCATCTTCCTTTAGCAGAACCAAATCATTTACTTTTAAGTTTGGAACATTGTAAACCCATTTAGGTCGATTTTGCAAGCGATTGAGGTACTCAATAGACCATCGTCTCCAAAATAATTGTTGAATTTGAGAAATCCTTTGATAAAGGGTAAGTCGATTTTCAGAAATGGAAGTTACACTTTTTTCTGGATGAGCTACTAAACTTGATTCTATCGAGAAATGTCCAGGGGTCAAACATTGCAAATCATTTGGGTCATTAGATAATGGACAGATGGGGCGTGAGTTTAGAATGGCTTCTATTTCGGTTAGAATTGTATAAAATTCTTCAAAGGTAAAAGTGGAATTACCTACTAATCTCTTTAGATGATATTTACAACTTTTTATTGCTGCTTCCCAAATTCCACCCCAGTGGGGACTTCTAGGAGGAATGAACTTAAATGTAATTTGGGTTTGAGCACAATAGTCTTCGATTCCTTTTAAATTACTTTGAGTGCAAAAAAAATTATGTAATTCCTTTAACTGATTCTTTGCCCCTAAGAAATTGGAAGCATTGTCGCTGTAGACTAAAGAGGGATTTCCTCTTCGAGAAATGAATCTTTTCAATGTCATAAGAAAGGCTTCAGATGATAGATTCGTGACCAATTCAATATGAACCGATTTGGTTACCATACAAACAAAAATAGCTATGTATGCCTTGATTAAAGGCGCCTTCCTTACCTTTGAAGATTTAATCATGAAGGGACCACCATAATCCACACCTACCTTTTGAAAAGGTCTTGTAACGTTAACTCTATCTTTGGGTAAGCTTGCCATTAATTGTTGAGCTGGCTGAGCTCTGAATCTATTACAAGTCACACAGTTTCTGATTATTCTTTTTATTTCTCTTAATCCATTTAACGGCCAAAACCTTAATCTGAAATTCGATAAAACTGTTTGAGCACCAGTATGTCCCAAACGTGTGTGCTCTTGGGTTAACATAAGAATTACAACATAATTATGAGAAGGAAGCAAAACTGGATGTTTCTGATCAAAGTTAACATCCGCATTTTCTAGCCTGCCACCAACACGCAAGATACCATCCTTTTCATCAAAAAGGGGTTAAGAGAAAGCAAATTCTTATTACTAAGAAGTTTTTTATTTTGCAGTTCAGAGATTTCCTTTGAAAAATATTTAACCTGTAGTATTCTTAGAATGAAGTTTTGAATAAAACGCAAACAATATGAAACAGTACGTTGAAGCCTAGAGAAAATTGAAAATTTTAAAAATATAGGTTCCCAAAAGGCAGACTGATCTGTTATTTTTGTAGTAACAAGAGATCTTTTCCTTTCTTCCGATATTTCTGGCACAACAGGATTTTTGGAAAATTCAGAAATGTCTAAATTAGGATTCTTTAGAAAAGAAGGCCCGCACCACCAAATTTCACAGTTTAAAACGTCTTGAGGTAACATCCCTCTGGAAGGAAGGTCGGCAGGATTTTCGCTGGATTTGACATAATACCACTTGAATCCTGTTGTTAATTCTTGTATTTGTGATACTCTGTTAGCTACAAAAACTGTCCAACGTGAAGCATGAGAAGTTATCCAGAATAAAGCTATTTGGGAATCTGACCACAAACTCACAGAATTTATTGTAAATCTGTTTTCATCAATAGGCAAAAGTTTTTTCGTTAATCTTGAAAGAAGAAGCATAGCACACAATTCCAAACGAGGAAGAGAGATTACCTTTAGAGGTGCTATTCTAGATTTTGAAGACACTAAATTACAAGATATAGATCCATCCAAATACAAAGTACGAATATATACACATGCTGCGTAAGCTTTTAGGCTCGAGTCTGAAAATCCATGAAACTCTACGCTCTTTATAGATTTATTTAAATATAAATACCGAGGTATCTTTAGTTTTGATAAAACAGAAAGATTATTTACAAATTTTTGCCACTCCTGTACGAGATTATCAGTAACAACTGTATCCCATCCTAATTTTAAAGACCAAAGTGTCTGAATCAATAGTTTTCCTACAACTATGACGACAGAGAGCAATCCTAGAGGATCATAGCACTGAGCTACAGTTGAAAGGATTTTTCTTTTAGTTATAGGACCTTGCAATGAGTTTGATGAAACTTTGGGAATTGAAATACACAAAAAATCTGCTACAGGGTTCCACTTTAATACGAGCACCTTATTAGGAGTATCATCAAAATTAATATCATATTCGAGAATCCTTTCTTCAGAAAATGTACTCAAAAATGTTTCTGAATTAGAACACCATTTATGGACCTTGAATCCATGATAGTTTAAAAGAGTATTTAATTTATTATAGAGTTTTTCTAAGTTTGTAAGGTCATCACAACCACAAAGAATGTCATCTACGTAGGTTTGTTTCATCAAAGCTTCTGCGGCGAGAGAAAAATCAGATTCATATTTTAATGCTATTTCCTGTAGTACACGGGTTGATAGAAATGGAGCGGAATTTGTTCCATATGTTACTGTCAAAAGTTCAATACACATGAGTGGTTTATCAGGATTGTCTCTCCACAAGATGTTTAACAGAAAGGTTTGAAATGGATTTATTCTTATCTGTCGGAACATTTTTTCAATGTCGGTAGTTAACACAAACTTGAAAGATCTAAATCTACACAAAATATCATAGAGATCAGGTTGTACCTGATAACCTTTAAGAGTGATGTCATTCAATGACAAACCTGAAGTGGTTTTGCATGAAGCATCAAAGACAACTCGAAGTTTCGTTGAGACACTATTCTCACGAATCACTGCATGGTGGGGTAAAAAATATTTCTGATGTGACGATTTATTTGTTTGAGTAAGGGGAAAGAATCTTCCATGATTCAATTCAACGTATTCGTCAATAAATCTTTTATATTAAACGAAATAAGAAGGACTTTTTTGAAATCTTTTTTCTAAATTAAAAAATCGTTTCTTTGCAATCGACAGAGAATCACCAAGCTTTAAGTTTTCTTGAGGGGTTCTCAAAGGAACATTCACTTGAAACCTACCATCATTTGAGATGGTAGTTGTAGATACGAACATTTTTTCAGCTAGCTCATCTTCCATGGCTAGAGGGACCTTTTCCGGAATCTCTTCTGTATTCCAGAATTTAGTAGGTAACTAATTGATCAAGAGATGGTGAGTCTCGTACTTGAGTAAACATAGATACTAAAGGTTGATTATTTATTATGGAGGAGGAAGTGTATACTTTAGGTAATAAATTTCTTTGTTGAGAATTGAGAAACGGAACTGTACCTACAATTACCCATCCTAAATGAGTACTTTGAAGTACTGGGAGGTTTTTTCCAAGATGGAATACACCTTTTTTCAAAAGATTATAATAGCAATCTGCTCCAATTAAAATATCTATTTCAGATGGTTTGTAAAAGAAGGGATTAGCAAGGATTATTTTATCTGGAATATTAAATTTACTAGTATTAATATTAACTTGTGGAAGCATACAAGTTATTCGGGGTAATATAGAACAAGAAATTCTAAAATTTTTGTTTTCATACACATTGGAATGCATAACTAAATTAATCATTCTGTCAGAAATTATGGTACTTCCAGATATTCCTGAAATATTTAATGTTTTACAATAAGGATTGAAGTTAAGTTTTTTAACTAAGTTTTCTGAGATGAAAGAACTTTGACTGGCAGAATCAAGTAACACCTTAGCTGTGATAGGGACTCCCTGAGAATTGTAAATAGTAACACAAGCTGTAGCCAATAGTACATGAACATTTTTGATCGATAAGGCAGAGAGAGTATTAGAAGTAAGTGACATACCTTGAGTATTACGCTGTATCAATTCTTGAGAACCAGAAGGAATTGTATTAATTTGAGAATTTGTTTTGTCATCACCCTGCTCAGGCAAACTTTGTGTTTTTAAATATTTATTGAAAGAATTTGACCTATTAGAAAGTACATTACTATTATGGTGAGGTCCTTGATTTCCTTGAGAATTACTGGGTGTGTTGCTGTTAACATTATTATTGTGAAGAAGAGTATGATGTCTTTGATTACACTGCTTACAGGAGATACTTCTGCACTGAGGTGACATATGGGAAGAGGCAAAACAATTGAAGCACAATCTTTTGGACCTGACAAAGTTTATTCTTTTTGCATGTGGTAATAATTTAAATTTGTTACAAGAATAAATTTTATGAAATTTTTCATTACAAAAAATACAATTATTTAATTGTCATGTGATTTCCCTTTATGTTTGCATGTAAGGAGGTTTTCATCATCTTTTTGGTTGATGATATCTCGGTTGTTGATAGATTTTCTAAAATGGTACACCTTTTGTTCAAAAATTCAAAAAATTCTGTAAGGTTAGGTAATGAATCAATCTTACGATCAGTCTCAAAACTGCGTCTACTTGCATAGTCGAGCTTACGTTCAAGCGAATAAATTAATAGGAAATCAAAAAGCTGTTTGTCAGTGTAGTTTAAGTTTCTAAGAGCTTCCAAACTCTTCATTGTGTTAGTTACAAATTCTCTTAATTGTATTGCAGAGCCTTTGTTTATGGAACTTATATCCAAAAGAGAAGCTAAATGTGCATTGATCACTGATATCTTATTTTCATACCTTCCTTTTAAAATATTAATTGCCGTGGAAAAGTTTTCATTAGTTATTTGTAAATTTTCTATTAGTTTTAATGGTTCATCACGCAAATTTAAATACAAAAACCTTTGCACGTCAGTCAATGAGGAATTATTGGATACCAAAGCAGTAAAAAGTTGATAGAAAGACTGCCATTCTGCAACATTTCCTGTGAATAGTTGTAGATTAACTTCGGGTAACCTAATCAAAGGTGTAGCTTGTTGTTGCAGAATCACCGTCTTTGGCTCTGATCGCTCTGGTTTAGTTAACATAGGTGAAGATAATTCTTCTATACGTTCTAATATTTCGGTTAATGTTAAATAATATTGCTCTTCAATTGCGTCACGATGTTCAGCATCATCATGAGCTTCAGAATTCACTAGAAGTTCAATGTTATCTTGTGCTTCAGAATACCTTTCAAAGGCTGTTTGCAAATTCTTTTCTCTAGTTCGGAACTGAAAAACATGTGTCTCTCTATCTTTATTTGAAACTACCCAATTTGAAATTCGAGTAATAGTAGCTTTGGCACTTGTACGACTAATCTTTAGTGCTTCGTAATTCATTTTGAAATTAGACCTTTAGTAAAAGGTTTCTAGAGAAGTTAACAAAAAAAGTTAAAAAAATTTGCACGCCCAAAAAGGTTACTATATACTAACATTAAAAGCTAAGGTTGAAATTGTTTTATGCATTCACAAACTGAAGAATTGTTATTGACCATGGGTCGAAGGACCACTTTGTTTCGTGACAGACAATGATTGCCCACACAAACAAGAAGAGGTTTTGTTTAAAAGTTTTGAAATTAGTGAAAAGTAAATCTACAGGGTGGTTGGTGCATCTTAAAGATCCTTTACACATAAAGAAAACACACAGATTGCATAAAATAATTTCTTAAATTTATTACAATAAGTACAAGAATATAACCCTTTCTGATAGAGTTACACAACAATTATTAAATATAAGTAATGTAATAATTTGTTGTATAACGTCGAAATTCACAACCCATTGTTTGTTTGATGGTCACTGTTTAAAACCAAGCTTCTCCGTAGTTTGGTTGTCACTGGTTTTCCCTTTCCTCGGTTTATCATAAAGTCATACCTGCGCGGTTAAGTTTCTTTCTCGATAGTGCCGGTGATAGAACAAAATGGCTGGTTTTGGTACGAGAAGTTGAATGGGCGAGATATATTAGGAAATTGGTTTTAAATATTAATTCGCTTTAGCGGAATAAATCTCACATTCAACAGAACGATCGCTTGATTATTTATATGCGATCAATCGTCCAATCAATTGACGGATTAAGTTCGGGTGCTAACCATTTTAGGTAAATTCTTTTCGTTAAAACCTCGTTGCGCTAAAAATCTTACAAATGTCTTTTTTATTTTAGGTAATATTTCCCTAGTAGTCACCTTGAGGGAATTGTTTTGTAAAAGACCTTTCAGTTTATAGAAAGGTAAAAATCTTCAAATAATTAAACTTAATACAATATACAGGGTGATTTCTTTGTAGGTCTTTCTTTTGGGTTTTGGGTTTTGTTGTTCGTTGTCGTATTTGTGTTCCCGCTCTCTAATCGTGGGTTCCATTTAGGAGGTCCGTACCTACATCTATACAGGTATCGAGACGGAATTAAACAACCAACATCGAAGGGTGAAGTGATGACCCCTAAGCAGGGTTTTAAACATACAGCCGTGGATCTTCGAATGGTGGGACGTTTGTGAAAATTTGTATGTATTATATGTCTGTTTTATATATATATATATATATATATATATATATATATATATATATATATATATATATATATATGTATTGATTCAATGTATTTACAATTATTCATGCATGTTAATATTAAGAAACGAGATCTCGAGTAGTGGAATTGTTGTAGGGTACACGGTGATCAGGAAGGGAGAAGAAGTTCGATGAAAATGTCCGGGAAAACGGCTAATGCAGAAAGTTTCCGTATCATCTGGACATTAAAAATTCGCAAAGTTCAAAATCCTATCAGATCCTTCTTCCGAATTATCAACAATTTGATATATGTAAAAACGAATTCCCCAGAGCTTCGACTGCCCATCGGTCGCTCGAAGTTCTCAGCTCACCTATTCCATATTGTGGGCCCAAGTCACGTTCGTTCAATATTATTAGGTTCTCCCGAGTCGTATCTTGAAGATAATTTGGGGCAAACGCCATTATTTAATTTGTTAAAAACAATTTACAAATGAAAATTTGACTTCCAGGGTGCAAAAGTTCGAGAATTTTAAAAACTAATTCTTATATAGGATTGAGTGTCAGATAGTATTATCTAAACCAGAAATTAAATTATTTGTTAAATAAACAATTCAGAAATTGTTTAAACAAAATATTCCAATCTCAAAATTTTCACTTGAATATTATCAGGCTACAAAGGTAAATGGTTCTGCGGGTTCCGAAGCTCAATTCGAATATCTGTTTTGAAGATTTCCGATAGGTGGCGCATGATGGAAAAAAGTCCTCTCGCAAGCGAAAAACGACGTGAAGTATATATATAGGAAACGCAGATAATCGGTGATGATCATATCATTTTGTCCTTCAAAATGAATCCCACTAGTATCTGCACCCATGAAGATAATAGAAAAAAAATATGTGCCCCATGTGGTAGAAAAATTGTATTTACCCATGAATCTTCTTTTGTCATCAATGACAACCTAGAAAAACTGATAAAACAGTTCTTATCGACTCACTTTAATCAGAATGACGAGAAATATCCTTTGTCAATCTGTGGATCTTGTAGATTAACACTACGAGAATATGACAAGGAGATTTATAAAAGACAATTGCCATGTATGCCTAATTACGCTGATATAATTTTACAACCCATTACACGCTCTTCCGAAACCTGTAACTGTTACATTTGTTCGACAGCTAGATTCCGAGGACATGTCAAAACTCAAAAAGGAAGAGGCCATTTCAGAAACATTGTTAATAAGGTCGATGTATCCAAAAGTTATAAATCTCCTGAGAAAGAACCGTCCTCATTCGAAGGGATAAAACCAAAAAAATCCTCAGATCATTTGCACCTATGCGGGAAATGTTTGCAGCGGATTGGCCGGGGTATACGACATGAATGTAAGAATTCTCGAGATAATTTGATGAAAATTATTGAAAAGCTCCCGGAGAAAACCCAAGAGCAGGTTGCTACTGATCTTATAAAGACAAAATGTACCTCTGAAGAAGAAAGTGTGCGAAAAGGGTCAAACGTTAATTTGACTATGTCTACGGGTGGACGGAAATTTAGATTAGCTGTTAATTCCTGCGACGATCAAAAAGTTGCTTTTGAAGAAACCCGGTTGGATGATTTACGGGTAACACTTGGTTGTTCAAGTAACCAGATGAGAACAATAACAAACTTTCTGAGAACCAGTACAGGGAGATTTTCGTCCCGAAGAATTATTTGAAACATACCTCAGAGCAATCGAAGGTGTTGGGGGACGTTTACAAAGTAGACTCGTTTGAATTTGAATGTGAAGGTAAGGCGAATATGTCTAAAGAACTTCGATCTGTTGTATTCTCAAATGCTGGAGCACTTCTCGAAGCAATTATAGAGGACAGAAAACTGGAAGGGAATTTTCTAATCAAACTTATGGCAGATGGAGGACAAGGTTTTTTTAAAATCAGTTTGACCATCCTCCCTGAAAATTGTTCTCTTGACAATTATGAGGACAACGGTCCCACTTCAGAAGAAGGGCCATCTTCATCAGGCAGCGCAAATGGACCAAGAAAGAGAAAAAGCTCTTCTTATCCTGCTGGAGGTGGCAAGGTAACTAAAAGAGGTAAACTCACTAGTGTGGATAAATTGATAATGCTATGCTTAGTACCCCAGATCAAGGAATCTTACGAAAACATGAAGCTATTATTTGAGTTGACTGGGATTAATGATATTCCATTCAAATTCGTCGCAGACTTCAAACTTCTATTAATTATAAACGGCCAGCAAACTGCAACAGCAACCTATCCCTGTCCCTATTGTTACATCTCATTACAGCAATTGAGGAGAGAGTCTTCAACATCTCAGAATGTCCCTAATACTAACTCCCACACAGGTTCGAGCGACGATTTTGAAGTAGAAGCCCGCCCAAACTTGAGGACATTTGGAAGCTTGAGAGCTGATTATGAACAATACTGTCTTGTGGGGCAAAAAAAGAAATTTAGTAAAGACTCTCATAGCACTGTCAATCCTCCTCTTATATCTGAAGAAGATTATACCTCTGTTCTGCAAAAATGCCTAATTCCCGAGCTTCATCTCTTACAAGGGTTCGTCAACCATCTCTTTTGGCAAGGATTGGTCAAACTGGTAGGCGAAGAAAAAGCCCTGTTATGGCCAAAAAAATTACATCTAATTTCGAAATATTATCACGGTAACGCATTCGAAGGGAACGCTTGTAGAAAGCTTCTAAAAGAAGCTGATAAACTGAACGATCCACAAATTTATAAGGATGTAGGTATTTTTAAAATAATACCTTACATTGCTGCATTTAAAGCGATGAACAAGGTTGTAAATTGCAGTTTTACTTCTGGTCAAGTTGGTCCCTTGGTTGGCGACCATGTGAAAGAATTGAGAAAGTCTTTGGATGCTATAGAAAACCTATCCCGCACCTTGAAAATCCATGTCCTTCTCGATCATTTAGAAGAATGCTTATCATTAATTGAAAATGATAAAGGTTTGGGATTCTGGTCCGAGCAAAGCGGAGAGGCTATCCATCACAATTTTCTAAAGTTCTGGGGCCGCTACAAGGTGGCAGACATTCGCCATCCTACATATTCAACCAACTTATTAAAGGCTGTCATTGAGTTTTCTTCCCTGCACCTCTAAATACACATGTGATGTATGTTTCTTCTTTTTATTATTTCTAAAAGTCCAATTTTCAATAAAAAAACAAAAATTAAATAAATTAAAAATCCAAAAAAATTTAAAAAAAAATATAAAAATAAAAAAAACAATAAAAAAAAATCCAAAAAAATATTAAAAATGGAGCCAGTAAACCACTACGTCCCCGTCGTTGGCTCTGGGTAAAGCCAAACGTGGTGTTTTTAAATTCTTGAAAGTTATAATAGTTTTTCATCGCAAAAACTTACTGGATATATAGAGCGTTGAGACCCTCAAAACCATTATCTTTATAGCCTGAGTAGAAAATTTTGAGGTTGCAGTATTTTGTTTAAACAATTTCTGAATTGTTTATTTAACAAATAATTTAATTTCTGGTTTAGATAATACTATCTGACACTCAATCCTATATAAGAATTAGTTTTTAAAATTCTCGAACTTTTGCACCCTGAAAGTCAAATTTTCATTTGTAAATTGTTTTTAACAAATTAAATAATAGCGTTTGCCCCAAATTATCTTCAAGATAAGACTCGGAAGAACCTAATAATATTGAACGAACGTGACTTGGGCCCACAATATGGAATAGGTGAGCTGAGAACTTCGAGCGACCGATGGGCAGTCGAAGCTCTGGGGAATTCGTTTTTACATATATCAAATTGTTGATAATTCGGAAGAAGGATCTGATAGGATTTTGAACTTTGCGAATTTTTAATGTCCAGATGATACGGAAACTTTCTGCATTAGCCGTTTTCCCGGACATTTTCATCGAACTTCTTCTCCCTTCCTGATCACCGTGGGTAGTTTTAAGTACAACCAACTGTGATACAGATCACCATTCACCTTTTTTTTCTCTATTAAACATTAAAATTGCATTTCAATTTAACTTTTAAAATCTGCCAATAGTTCAAATATTATTATATATTATTATATATAATAATATATAAATTATATATAAAAATATCTAGTTACTTTGTATGTCTGCTTAAACATCTAATTCATATGGAAAATTTCTCGCTATGCTGGTAGTCGTACTCTGTAGCTCAGTTGGTAGAGATACCACCTAGACAGTGGAGGGTCCTGGGTTCGAGTCCCAGCAGAGTCGATGATAAATTTTTCTATATGAATTTGCATTCTAAATATTATTTAATATATATATATATATATATATATATATATATATATATATATATATATATATATATATATATATATATATATATATATATATATATATAAGAAAGTGTTATAATAATGGGATATCGCGCAACAGAGAAGAATATTTTATATATATATACTTTATATATATATATATATATATATATATATATATATATATATATATATATATATATATATATATATATATATATATATATATATATATATATATATATATATATATATATATATATATATATATATTTACATCAGTCTAACAAATGGACGTCCTTTCATATCTAAGTAATTGGACGTCCACCACAACTAATAACGTTAGAGAAGATTTAGTTCGTGTATATACACTATCTAACATAGTAGTGTTACGTGTGCGAGTTAGATTTTGAATAAAATCAAAAATAAAGAAGTTAATATACACCGCCATTCGACGTCCGCACATAATACAGTCTTACAACGTCCACTGTATATCCATATAAGTATTTCCGACTAAAGGACGTCCCAGAGATATACGCTAATGTGGAATTCGGTATTTTGACGTCCTGCAACGTTGTCGCTGTGAAAGAAACATCTGGCTCTTTCTTACTCTGTTGTACTGTATGTTGTCTTATTCTTTTTCGCTGATATTGAATTTAAGGCGAAACGAATCGTTAGACATATTTATGACGCTTTAAAAATCTGGTGTTCGTAATATTGTTATGGAAGTAGGGAAGAAACGTTAGAATTCCTTTCTTATCTTATTATATTTCAAGTTAATCCTGAAAAAGTCTTGATTCTTAATAATCCATTTATTTAGTTTGTAAAAAATCATTGTAAAATAAAAGTGTAAACTTTTTGATTGATACATTATTAAGAAAGAAATATTAATTTACCTGAAATTTAAATCACTTAGAGAACTTAAAAACATCTTTACTTTAGCATTTTAAAAACAATACACAAGAATACAAGAACACAAATGTATTTTTTTTTAATTATAATATTGCACGCCTGTATTATTAACTACATGTATAAGAAGTACTTATTAAATATAAGTAGATACATGTATCAATCTGAAGTATTGATATCCAATTAAATTAAATAGAATATGTTGCAGCCAAAATGACTCATTCAACAAAATAATTTTTTTATTTCTCTTACGCCAATTTCAAACAAATTTTTTTTTCGTTATTCCTAATATTATGTATCTATATAATCTCTTGCGGTAGGTAATTATAAAAGTCTAGGAGTGAGATAAGTATAAGTTCTTTGTCCTCCGGATTTAGTTGATAATGGAGTCTTAAAAGTAAATAGTTTTGTTCTAGTTTCATAGTTATGATCAATTATGATCAAGTTTTGTTTATTTTGATATGTATATAAGACTACTATTAAAAAAATATCTGACGAGAATGTAGTATTTTAGCTTCTTGGTAAAAACATTCTCATGAGCAAGTGGGTTCTTTATTTAAAATAATACGCACAAATTTTTTTGAATGATTTGAAATTGTTTTACGTAATTATTAACCCAAATTAATCAATCCTGGAATAATTAATTAATCTAGTAATTCCGTAAGATGTATTTTCCACGTTTCCGTTAAAATTAAACAATCTAATTCTGTCTGTAATTGACTTAAATATATTTTTAATTCGTCGAAATTTTTATTTATGCTACGAATATTCATATGATATAAATTAAATTTCTCAATATTTGGAAATATATTATTAATTGCTAATGGACCATAGATCTCAATTGCTTCAATTGATACCAAGTTTACATCCGTAATAAATTGGTTCATGGACCTATTTAAAAGAATTGTATATTTTATTTTATTTGAGTAAGTAAATTAAATCACTGAAGAAATTTGATTGCAATTCAAGAATTTGTTTAACTTATTTCTCCTTTAATCAAAACAAGGAAAAAATGTAATTTAAATTTAAAACTAAAGATGAGTAATGTACATAAGTAATAAACGGTATATTATAAATTAAACTATGGTAAGACTATTTAAACTAGTCCTTTTTTCTCTCTATTATTTAATATTAAATAACCAAGTAAGTACAAATTAATTCAAACACAATTCATATAATTTTAAAATGTTTGCTTGCAATAAAACTTATTTTAGATTGGAAGGTAGGTATATGAATTGTTTAACGTGTAAATGACATAAAATTTCATACAAAACTAAAATAATTATTTATTACATCTTAGTAAGAAACAGAAATTTACTATACTTTTAGTAAACATAATAGCAACATAATTAAGTATTATTTTATGCTTATAATATAAAACAACAGTCCCTAATATAATAAAAAGTCAAAAATCAAATGCCATTAATATTTTCATGGTTCAAATAGTTCTTTATAATACTTAACGAGAATAGGCGGGTAAAATTGAAAGCAACAACTACTCTTTAGAGGTCAGAACAAATATAAACCCTCGAAATCGTTTTACAACCTTTCTGACATGTATTTATTACCTTTCACACATTTCTTCAAGCGAACTTTTAGAATTTTAAAATAAATCACATTTTATAATATTATCACATAATAATAATATCATCTAATAATCAGAGCTAATAACAAAATCAGTACATTAATAATACTATTTTTTTCAGGGTTCACTATAGATATACCATACTGAAATAAAACATTTTTTTAAACGCCGTACCCGGGAACACAAGAATGAAAAGTAAGACTCGCTATTTCTTTCATTTGTTCTTACGCGTATTATAGCATCTTAAATTGATTCTAAATTCTAATAGATAAATTAAAAATTAGTGTAAGTATATTTTATTATAAACAAATGCATATACAATAAATAATAAACCTATGTGACATGTTATATAAAAGTTTTTTGACATGACAGTTTTTTAATGATTCTCTGAATTGTTAATCAAAAACCCAGCCCCTAGCATTTTATCGATAACCAAAACTATACATAATAATATTAGAGTAAAAATGCGACATACATTTTATTTACAATCGCCCACTATCTCCTTGAATACTACTGTAAAGTGTACACCTGTAATTCTTTTATCAACTGGCCGATCTTATTTGAATTTTTAGAGTCCTCTAAAGCGTGTTTGTCATTTTGGGACCACCAACGTCGGATGAACACAGTAATCCCAACTAAGTAAATTCATTTGGGTACCCATTTACTGTTGAACCTGATTACACAAGAGTTAAGCAGCGAAATGTGCATGCGTCTTTTGTGGGAGCAGTACTTCAGATTACACTTGAACTTTTCGAAGCCGAATCTCATTTAGTATATTATTATGCTATTACTCGTATCCACCGTCCAGAGACTCTACAGCTCCACGTTTTCCAGAATTCTTCTCTGATTTCCTCCTAATTTCTTTGATTGTCCTAGTTTGAAAACGACTGCTTGTTGTTGTTGAAAGTGTGAGTTTACCTTTTCCTAATCCAAAAACTTTTGGCATTGTATCACATACTAACAGTGCATTGTCAAGAACAATGTGAAAACAAACTTATTCACCAAATTCTTGTTTAATTTTCTTGGCGCCCTCGAGCGGTCTAGACAGTCTCGTTTGTGGACCCCCTTTGGCTCTAAGTAGAGAAAAATGTTATAGAAGAAATTGATGATGCACTAAAAGAATCTACATAATGCGCAGGAATGGAATTTCTAATTAGCCCAGTAACATTAGCATTTTACTTCCGAGAGATTTGCACCAATGTAAATTTTCGCGCACACCTTTATATAGGTTTTATAAGTAACGTGCAAAAAGTCGCCATCGATATCATGTTGGGTTCGAAAGTAATACAAGGTCAAAGGTCACGAAAACTGATTTCTATTGGTCGAACGATAATTACGGTTATTATGAAAGTCGTATATTCAAAATTACAGGAGTTATACAAAATCGCATTTCCTAACGTGTATCCTACAAGATTTGTTTCTAATTTTGTTAAAAAATGGGTTTTAAACTTTAAACCAATTTAATCATTAGTTTCATTAATTGTATTAAACATCAAGTAGGTACGTTTATTTTGCGTTAACTCTCTAGGAAAAAGTGTTTTTTCCATTCACGAAGTGTTTTTGATCTGGGCTCCGCCACTCTCTCGATCTCGTCCAGAATGGAAAATATCCCAATTTCTTAGCTTGTTGCACAAATAGCTATTTTGGTTTTAATCAGTAGTCTGTTATGTTATACTATGTTACTCTTACTGCGGCGACATGATAAAAAATAGATCCGCAACAAAACTCAAACGCCGTGCTTTGATAAGGACATATCACATACAATTGTATTGTATTTTAACAACGACCGTTATATGCATTCTATAAAATATTGTTCGCATCTCGCGAATAAGGAATTTTACGTAAAGGAATCTACGTAACATATGAAATATGGGTATATTCCTACAAGTCAGAACGTGAGCTTGTGTCCCTCGCCAGGCGGTGTATTCCAATTTAATGTTTCGGATAAATCGCATTGAAATCGCAAAACTTTTAAACTGTTTAGAAAGTCAGTATAGGTGGATCCATATAAAATAAGAATGAAAGCTAATAATTTTATAAAAGCTCTAGAGGAAAGTGCCCAACAAGAAAAAACTAGAAAAAACATCAACAAAACTAACAACAGACAAAATAGCTTTTAGATGCAAGTATAAAAATATCTAGCATGAAAAGCTAAACTTAGGGAAGACAGGATAAGCGATGAAACAAAGAAATTAACGTATAAAAGATGAGAACTTACTAGTAAAAGGAATCTGTTGATGCGGAAAGCAGAATAGAATTATAAAGAAAAATATCAGAGAAGACATAAGGAAATATAAGAAGTAAAGATTGGAGATGAAGAAGTAATCGAAAATAATAGAGGTATGAAGTGCCTTAGATGAACGTCAGGAAGAACTAGCATAATTTCCATAAAAAATGAAAACGGAAAGGAAGAAAGAGATAAAAGTAAAATATCGGAGATAGTTATACACAACTACAAAAAAAAAGTATGCATCCAAAAAGCACCAGGAGCTTAATATACAGGAAACAACTCACAAGAAACAGAAACGTAAATTCCAAAGAAATACCGACATAGAAATCTAGGAAATATCTATAACACAAATAAAAAACAACAAAGCACCCGCCCTAGATGGGATTCTAGAAACTCAGACAAAAATTTTATATTAAAGATCCTTATTGTTTATGTTTAATAATTAATTATTATTATGTTTAATTATGTTTAATAAATGTCTCCATAAAGCAGAGTGATTGACATGAAAGTATAGATGTTTTATTAAACAAGAAGGGAAATAGCGACGAATTAAAAAACTATCGAGGTATTTCTTTGCTTTCTTAAATCGACAAGTTTTTCATAAAAATCATCAATAACCGATTAACACCTAAAATGGTTTCGTATCAACCTTCAATCAAGCTGGATTTAGGAAGTAATATAGGACGTCAAATCGTCTCCTATGCATCTTAAATCTACATGTTCTTTTATAAAAGTGAATAAATAACAGATTAATAGCTAAAGTAGATTCGTATCAACCGGTCGAACGAGCTGGATTCAAGAAGTAATATAGCACGTCAAATCCTCTCCTTAAAGGCATTCTACTGCGTTGAAGTTTGGGTTGTGGAACAAGCCATGAATAACTGTAAAATAGATTCTCAACACAGACAATTAATCCGTAACATCTATGGAAGACCCGCAATGAAAATACAATTGGCACTAAAGACTAGTAGTAACCAATTAAAAAGTGTAAAACGAAAAACGACTGCATCTTAGAGT
This sequence comes from Agrypnus murinus, assembly GCA_929113105.1. Lineage (NCBI taxonomy): Eukaryota > Metazoa > Arthropoda > Insecta > Coleoptera > Elateridae > Agrypnus > Agrypnus murinus. The sequence goes on along the minus strand of OV816024.1, from coordinate 251,551,887 downwards.
GGGTGAATGAATACGTATATCTAAATCCTGAAAATCCTGAAGCCTTGAATAAAGAAAACAATCAACCGAAATAACTAGAAGAACACGATTGGAATGGGTAATGTTTAGCAAACTAAAATTGATTTTTAGAAATCCCAAAATGTCACAATATTTAAAGGTTGAATGTTCAACTTCTCTATTTATTTGTGTATGTATTTTATTGTCACAGTCATTAATGTTAACATGGATAAAATCATTACAACGCAAAGATTCGTGAAAAGATCAGTTTTAGGAATAAAGTTAACTGAAAGGAAAATAAACACATGGATCAGAAACAGTACAAGAGTTCAGGAAGCTGAAGAAAACATCACAACATTAAAATGAAACAGAACACAACACAATGCATGACAACCAAATGAAAGGTGGAACACTATTATTCACAGACACAGAACGAGTGGACGACCACAAATTCAAAACAGGGCAAAACATAAACCATTGGCGAGAATTCGGAGAAGCATAAGCTTCTTACATAAGTCCAAAGTTGGATCATTGACAATTAAAAAAGGTCAGCAGCCTAGTGGCTATGAGATTATTTATTTTGTTCAACTGTTAAATTTTTATATTATCCTCTTTACGAAAGTAATAGTAAAGTTGTGTATCATATGCATATAAACGACAATTACAAAATCCTATCTAAAGAAAATTATTGTGTTAATGCTGAATAAAATGGGTTCGAGAAATGAGCCCTGCGGCACACCACAATTTACTTGTAATTGATTTGAACTCCACGATTTATTGAACGAGTGAAACATTTGTAGTAATAACTTGGAACCTTTTTTAAGATAGTTATCTTTAATACATTCTGTTACCGATTAAAGAGATAGATAATGCACCAAAACAAATGAAGTAGCAATATCGATAGCACTATATTTTGGTTAGTAGTGTTAAACGCTTCTGTAAATGCTAAAAGAATAAGAAACACAGATTTATTTTTATTTAAACCATTAAAAAACATCATTTGTTATTTTTGATAAAGTAGTTTCACAACGATAATGTTTACAAAACCCTGATTGAAATTCTCGAAAAACATTGTTTTTATTAATATCTTTCTGTGTATAACTGTGTAGTTATTCAAAATACACATGCGAATAATAATCTTTGCTTTTGTTTATCAACATAGTGTTAATTAAACTTCAGACTAAAAAGTAATTAATAGCAATGCAAGAAACAAATAAGCTGTATGGCTTGAAAATCGAAAAGCTATTGACTTCAGGATGTAAGATAATTCTTCGAAAACCCAAAAACAAAAATTAAATCTAAATTTGTAGTTCAGATATTTTCTGTATTTAGATAAAATTTACGTTTCTATTGCAATCTTACTTTTTACCTCTTCGTACTACGTTTAACGGCAAAGTAAATATTTCAAAACATGTGTTAACAGTTAGGTCACCAGTATTCTGTTACCGAGACAAAGAGACGTCAAATGCACGAATAATGCCAAAGTTATCCTGAAATATACAAAAGCGATGTTGCCAGCAAGAATGTAGGTCTCGTGATGGACACGGACGTCTTATACACGTAGATCCTTCCGTTTACAATATACTTAGCTGTATATATTTGTCGAATTTAGCGCATCTAGCGGAATTCGCTCGAACTACGATATACACAATCTCCGGCAAAAATCAGTAATTTGACGTCTAAAACAAATTTTCACCAAACGATAGAGGATGCTTTAGTAATCCCAAAAAAATTCAAAGAACAGGTGATACAATCGGACGTCCGATATACGGACGTCCAATTACAACGGACGTCCAACTGATGGTAAATGCGTAATGTACGGACGTCCATTTGTTAGAATGATGTAAATATATATATATATATATATATATATATATATATATATATATATATATATATATATATATATATATATATATATACTTTCTTGTATATCTCTACGCGCATTATTACTTCTAATCATATATATATATATATATATATATATATATATATATATATATATATATATATATATATATATATATATATATATATATATATATATATCTATAGGGCACCACCAAGCGTCCCCCCATGTAAAATCTTAGGTTCAAGCAGCGTCCGAAGTCACTCGGCGTCCGGATATACGGACGCAGGGTGACTTGTGCCTCAAAATTGCACCACATGAAGCTTAAAGTGTCTAGATGACGAAAATGTAAAAATTAGCTGTGCGCAGTTTGACACCCATTCCTGATTCGTGTATAAAATCGTAGTTCGAGCGTTTGCCACACGCAGCGCTAATAGCGCGGGATTTGTATACATTTGTATACAAATTTATGGCATAGGTTTACCCTGCGTCCTCATATTTAACAAGAATTGTGTTGGTAACACTGATGGCTTCGTGTCTAGACAGTGACGTCATTTCAACGGGACTTCACTTTATGCATTGTATTTCTGAGTAAAGATTGCGTCATTTAAGGTGACAAAAATTTTCTTACATATTATATTTTGTTAAAGCTACTTAATATTATAATTATTATTATTATTATAATATATTTAATATTATTGATTTAAGTGAAACAAACGTTAACCATTATTATATTATCATTTAGTATTTAATCAATCACTGATGCTGTTAGCTAACAATAAATCTGGTTGTTTAAAATACTATCTTATCCCATATTATATTTTAAAATTCTTAAAACTCATATGTTTGTGAGACATACAGTGACATCATTTCAAACGGGACTTCTTATGCATTAAAATATTGAAATTAAATAACCTTTATAATTTCTAATTTGTTAGATGGCATAGAAACTTGAGATTTGGCACAATTATAGGAATTGGGATTCTTGTAAGGAGGAAAATAAAAATATATATTTATGTCAACCCTCGCACCTCCTTTTAGGGGTTGTAAAACTAGATGACTTAGAAATTTGAAATTTGGTGTAATTATAGGATTTAAGATTCTTATAAAGAAAAATATAAAAAAATATTAAGATGTCAACCCCTGCACCCCGTTCGGGGGTTGTAAAACTTCTAGATGACATACAAACCTGAGATTTGGCACAATTATAGGAATTGGGATTCTTGTACAGAGAAAAATAAAAAAATATTTTTATGTCAACCCTCGCACCCCCTTTTCAGGGTTGTAAAACTTCTAGATGACTTAGAAACTTGAAATTTGGTATAATTATAGGATTTAAGATTCTTATAAAGAAAAATATAAAAAAAATTATTAAATCAACCCCCGTATTCCATTTGGGGGTTGTAAAACTTCTAGATGACATACATACTTGAAATTTGGTATAGTGATAGGGTTTAAGACTCTCGTAATAAAAAATATAAAAAAATTTTATTAAGTCAACCCCCGCACTTTATTCGGGGGTTGTAAAATTCTAGATGACATAAAAACTTGAAATTTGGTATAGCGATAGAATTTAGGACTCTCCTAAAGAAAAATTTAAAAAAAATATTAAACCAACCCCCGTATTCCATTTGGGGGTTGTAAAACTTCTAGATGACACACAAACTTGAAATTTGGTATAGTGATAGGGTTTAAGACTCTCGTAAAGAAAAATATAAAAAATTTTTATTAAGTCAACCCCCGCACTTTATTTGGGGGTTGTAGAAATTCTAGATGACATACAAACTTGAAATTTGGTATAGCGATAGAATTTAGGACTCTCCTAAAGAAAAATTTAAAAAAAATATTAAACCAACCCCCGTATTCCATTTGAGGGTTGTAAAACTTCTAGATGACACACAAACTTGAAATTTGGTATAGTGATAGGGTTAAAGACTCTCGTAAAGAAAAATATAAAATTTTTTATTAAGTCAACCCCCGCACTTTATTTGGGGGTTGTAGAAATTCTAGATGACATACAAACTTGAAATTTGGTATAGCGATAGAATTTAGGACTCTCCTAAAGAAAAATTTAAAAAAAATTAAACCAACCCCCGTATTCCATTTGGGGGTTGTAAAACTTCTAGATGACATACAAACTTGAAATTTGGTATAGCGATAGAATTTAGGACTCTCTTAAAGAAAAATTAAAAAAAATATTAAACCAACCCCCGTATTCCATTTGAGGGTTGTAAAACTTCTAGATGACACACAAACTTGAAATTTGGTATAGTGATAGGGTTTAAGACTCTCGTAAAGAAAAATATAAAATTTTTTATTAAGTCAACCCCCGCACTTTATTTGGGGGTTGTAGAAATTCTAGATGACATACAAACTTAAAATTTGGTATAGCGATAGAATTTAGGACTCTCCTAAAGAAAAATTTAAAAAAAATATTAAACCAACCCCCGTATTCCATTTGGGGGTTGTAAAACTTCTAGATGACATACAAACTTGAAATTTGGTATAGCGATAGAATTTAGGACTCTCCTAAAGAAAAATTAAAAAAACATATTAAACCAACCCCCGTATTCCATTTGGGGGTTGTAAAACTTCTAGATGACACACAAACTTGAAATTTGGTATAGTGATAGGGTTTAAGACTCTCGTAAAGAAAAATATAAAAATTTTTTATTAAGTCAACCCCCGCACTTTATTTGGGGGTTGTAGAAATTCTAGATGACATACAAACTTGAAATTGGTATAGTGATAAGATTTAGGACTCTCGTACAGAAAAATTAAAAAAATTATTAAGTCAACCCCCGCACCCGCTTTAGGGGTTGTAAAATTTCTAGATGATATACAAACTTGGAATTTGGTTTAGTTATAGGGTTTAGAGTTCTCGTAAAGAAAAATATAAAAAATTGTTATTATGTTAACCCTCCGCTACCCTTTTAGGGGTTGTAAAACGGGACTTCACTTTATGAATTTAAGTAATGAAATTAAATAATCTTTATAACTTCCGAATTTCTAGAGTACATACAAACTTGAAATTTGGTATATTTACAGAGTTTCGGATTCTCGTCTAGCGAAAAATTAAAAAACGTTACAAAAACCCATATTTATATTTTCAAAATTTTGTTCTGTTTTGGGTAGCAGCCACCTCTTAGAATTTCTAAACACGGGAAAAATAGTAAACAATCTTTGTTGCGTTTCATTTTCTAACGGGTGTCGTGAAAGAACATAAAAAGTCACCTATTTTATAGATTTTGCGAAGTTCAGGGTCTAAGGGGGTAGCAACCAACCCTTAGAATTTTGAAATACGGGAAAAATAGTAAATAATCTTTGTTGCGGTTCATATTTGAATGGGTGACGTGAAAGAACATAAAAAGTTACATACTTTACGGATTTTGCGACATTAAGAGTCTAAAGGGGTAGCCAGCCATCCCTTAGAATTTGCAAATGTGGAGAAAATAGTAAAGCAGTTTATTTGCGTTTCATTGTTGAATGGGTTGCGTGAAAGAACTTAAAAACGCACATGCTTCACCGATTTTGCGAGATTCAGGATATAAGGGGGTAGCAGCGAACCCTTAGAATTTCTAAATGTGAAAAAATAGCATGATTTTTGTTGCGCTTCATTTTCATGGTTATCATGCACAAACATAAGAAGTTACATATTTTATGGTTAATAATGTAGAAGATACTTTTTAGATTTTGCAAAATTGAGAGTTCAAAGGTAGTAGAGTCACCACTTCAAATGTTTAAATGTGGGAAAAATAGTAAACACTTAGTCACTTAACGGGTTCTGGCCTATTTAACAGTCTACACTCAATCATTCGGACAAGCTTTTGGCTATAGCAATGGAATTAAAAGAGCTTTGTATATTTCGACCTCTAGTTCTACACTCAATCATTCGGACGAGCTTTTGGTTACAGTAATGGAATTAAAAGAACTTCGTAGATTTCGGCTTCTTGTTTACGAAAACAGTATTAGAATCCATTCACTTTATTATTTCATTATCATTCACTTTAAGCCTATAGTAGCTTAATACTTTTTTTATTCAGAATCCCACTTGCTATCGATTTCCATACTTCAAATCTAATCGTTCCATTTAAAAAAATCCTCATGATGATATCCAGCACCAACACAAGTTCTAAGATGTGTTCTGATTTCGTAAACTAGAGGTCAAAGTATACAAAGTTCTTTTAATTCCACTGCTATAGTCACAAGCTTGTTGGAATGATTCAGTGTAGACTGTTAAACAGGACACCCTGTATAGTCTTCAATATCTTCCTCTGAATCGCAGAAAAATTAATTTAGTGAAGAGCGGTTTGGACAAAAAATTGGTTTTTTGTTACTGCACTGTTATTGTTAAAATTAGGAACATTTCTTTGAGAAAAATAATGCCTATATGAAAAGTGTTCATTTAACCAAAACGAAATCAAAAAATTAATAAACAAGAAAACACAATTCCCTATTTTTTCTATAAATCTTAAATGAATTGCTTTTTGGTCGAAAATTAATAGCTAAGAACCCCAAGGTTTCTTTTTATAACCCCTACAAAAATTTTATAGATATATGGCATGTACTTTCTGAGATAAAAACTAATTTGCTTTTAATAAAATTGTCCCTAAAAATGGGTACCTTTTATTACCTATTGTCTGATAAAAACAAAAGTAGCTATAGCATTTAGAAATATAATATTTTACTAATGTTAAGCTTTATTAAAGTCAGAGGACTCGAGAAAAAAATGGATATTAGATAATCAGGAATAATTCAATATTATAGTAACATATAAAAGACGTCCTTATAAAAATTTTAATGTTGTTGTAAGTCGTAAGTCGTGTTGTTGTTTTGTCCTTGTAAGCATGGATTAAATTTCCCAAAATTCCCGACTCTATTTACTGATTGCAGGTGTGGAAGTCTATAAAGTGACGTAATTTTGTGTTTGCTATAACGCTTACACAGTCATTTTACGTATTTCTTACTATGAACTTGAATATTTTTCAAATTATGCACGATGGTATATTTTATATACTAGAATGATTGCTTGAAGCTGGAAAAAGAACTTAAGATTTATAATTTCCACTCTTTTAAAAGTCACTCTTCTAAACAAAAAAAAACAATTTTAATTCAATCCTTGCAATTTATAAAACTTTTTAACCAAAATTTGTTTCGGGAGGGTTTCAAGTAATCCAGAATAAATTTATGTAACGACTTTTACAATTAAATAAGGTCTACTATGTTTTTTTCAAACATTCTTAAGGCATTAACAGCTTGAAAATACTTTAATAAATAAAATAAATAAAAATACAGTGTTGTAGGTTACATCAGTTATAAATTGGAGTTTAAAGTTGATTGACGCGTGTAAACCCCGTTTATTATAAAAAATGTAAAATTAAATGCAAATGTTTACACTTGAAACCACCAAAACAAATTTTGGTTAAAAAGCCTTGAATAATTATTGTTTTAATGCATTACTAGGATTGAATTAAGATTATTATTTTTTGTTTAAAAGAGTGACATGGAATTATAATTTATAGGGCCTTCGTCCAGCTTCAAGCAATCATTGTAGTATAAAATGTACCATCGTGCATAATTTTTTCTAACAAAGAAGTAGGAAAGTGGCAAACACTCTCTTATACTGCATGCACGCAGGCCCCAGTTTTTTTCTGCCTGTCATTTTCTATGAGTTTCTCAAAATATTTTTGTATGTCACTATATGTAGTTTTATAGCAATTTAAATTTGTCCAACAAGCGTTGATCTTCGTACACTGGTATAACACCGTAAGCGTTTCAAAATAGAAAACAGTATTCCAATTATACTGTCTCAACAAGGATTTTCGAAGCTCCACTGTCTTTGAGGTACAGCCCAATGCATGAGAGTACCACTTTTAGGAGATGAATTCAGTGTTGTAATAGATACATTATTTTGTGTATCTAGATACAGATACAGATACTATCAGAAAAAGGTACCTAGATACAGATACAGGTACCTTTACAGTGAAGTATCAAGATCCAAATACAAAGCTTAACATAATGTATCTAGATACATTTGTAGATATTTGTTTTTCACCCCGAATATAAGAACTTCCTAGTCAATTTTTCGTACCTAAAATAGTGATTTAACTAAGTATCAATTCCAGGGCTAGTCTAGGACAGCAATATTTATTAAAATTTACACATATTAAAAATGGTTAAGCAAATACCAGTATCTAAAGATAAGTACAGCATGCATTCAAACCTTTCCACTTCATTAAAGCATTCCAAACATGACATTTGTGTAGATTTTCTATCTTCAGTTTTGGTGTTGTGCAGAATATTAATAACTTGAATAAACTCCAATAGTCTTCATTGTTTGAAAACCTAGAAAATGTTTTACCTCTTTAACAGAAACCAGCATAGCTTAGGTATTATTTCTGATAACCTAGCTTCAAAGTATGTGTTGGTACGATTCACACTATAACAATTTGCTATTAGTTCGTAGTACTATTACACCCAAAAGTCGCTAAATCTGGTTGCTTTTAGTTACCCTTGGTGTAACGGAATATATTATAATTATTTGCTCTTCAACATATTTTCAAACGCACTACATTAAGATAGTTCTTACTTTGAAAGTTCTCAAATTGACTGTTGTGACAGAAAAAATAGGAGTGTGTAACAAAATCCGTATAGTGCCTTTACTGTACTCAAAGACTCACCAGTGGCTTGTCGTACCTAGAACTTATCTACAAGTCCAGTAAAATAAACATTACTACAACTATTACATGTAATAAAGAATGAATTCTCTTCATATCTGAAATTATGGTATACTTTTATCTAATTGTTGTTGATTGGTACAATCAGTAAATTATGGTACAAGTACCATAATTATGGTACAGTTGGTAACACTGCCCTGGACGGACAAGAATGCTTCTTCCTCACACAATCGGTAATATCGTAATTCTGTAACAATATCCATTGTTTATAGAGTTTCTACATCTAGTCAGCCAGACCATACTGGCGGATCAGAGTAGCGCAAACAACCCCACTTTGTGGCGAGAAAAGCCCGAAATTGTTAATTATTATTATCCCCATTGAATTTAATTAAATCCATGTTTAGTTTAAAAGACTTTTCTACATAGTTTTCATTTTGACAGCCACAAATTGTAATATGCCAAATACGTAAGATGCGATTTTAATTAATGAATTACTATATTTTACACTTCTTTTATCTCAATATGGCGTCGATAGCGAAACTCTGATACGCCAAGTTGACCTGGCTGACTAGATGTAGTGACTCAATTGTTTAACGAGGTGACATATTTGATTTCATGATTTCAAAGCAATTCCAAATTAAAAATTAGTTTTATTATGTTCGGCGGTTTATTTCAAATTTAAGATTCTACACATCATTTATGACAATTTTTGTATTATAAAATCATTAAATTATGAAAATAGTATCTGCACAATACAGATACTCAGATACTACAGAAAATGTATCTAGATCCAAATACAGCTACAAAATTTTAAAAGTATCTAGATATGTATCTAGGTACCATAAACGTATCTAGATACTGTATCTAGATACTTGTATCTAGATACATTACAACACTGGATGAATCCCTCCAAGACCAAGCAATAGGTTGGGATTTTTTTTAGACACACTGAATTACTTTGAGCATATGATGTACTTCTTCATTGCATCACAATGAACCCTTTAGTTCAGTTACATTTGATTTTCTAAGAAATAGAGAAACCATACAAGATCCTTGGGAAGGTTTTTACTTTATTTTCTTCGTTAACGTCACTATTTCCTTTTGTTTTGATAGTACAGTAGCTTTTGAGCAGTACAGTAGTTTTTTTCTTTTCCTTTGCGTCATAATTTTTTGCAGTTTTCAATGGTCCAACACCATAGTGTCTTGTCGAATAATTTATATGAAGAAAAGAAGTTGTCTAGGAAAATATTATGATTATAGTTATTCTCTACAATAGATAGTAGATAAAAAACAAAGTCACCTCCCAACCCAAGTCTTGATTTTTTATTATTTGGAGGATAACTTGTATAAGTACCCTTCATCTGAACAGATATACCATAATTTGAAACCGAATCTCACCGGTTTTACTTTTAGAAGCATTTTGTTGCGAGTGCCGTCCAAAATATGGAACTATCTGTTCATCTAGTAATATAAGTTGCACGAGAATACTCCATACTGCATGAGTTTTTCATTCATGATGTAAAAATCACCTACTAAGATTTACTAAAAAGAATGAAGTGAATATAATCATGGGTGACTTCAACGGAAAGATAGGTAAAGGAAGAGTTCAATATATTGTTGGAGACCATGGTATTTGCAAACGACACGATAGGGGGGATATCTGGTACAGTTCTGTAATGAAGAACACTTAATGGTAGCAAACACCTGGTTCCAACTTCCAGAAAGGCGATTGTACACTTAGAAGTGTACTTAGGACCAGGAAACAATGAAGGAAATATCATAAAAAATCAAATAGATTACATACTGATTGATACACGATATAGAAACGGAATTAAAAGTGTAAGAACTTATCCTGGATCAGACGTAAGATCTGATCAGAACCCCGTAGCTGAAAAACGTGAGATTAAATTGAAGAAAATCCGGAAGAGAAATAAAACAAGACCTAACTTTGAGAAACTGGGGGAACCACAAATAAAAGAGGAAATAACACGAGTTTTGAATAGTAAGTTTAGGGAAACTGTATAATTGAAAACAGAAACAATGGAAAACTTTTGGCAGTCTATTAAAAATGTAAACATGAAGTACAAGAAAATGAATTGGAAAACCAAGAGCAGAGAGCAAAACAGAAATGGATGACGGAAGAAATCCTTTTATTGATGAACGAAACAAGGAAGTACAAACATAAAGACTATAATAAATATAAAGAAATCCATAAAAAGATTACAAGACTTATAAGAGAGGCAAAGGAGACCTGGATGGAGAAACGTTGTCAAGTGCTCGAAGAGCTGCCAAGAAAGCATGATTTCTTCAACACACAAAAAAGAAGATAAAAGAAATAACTGGAAATAAAACCTATCAACACGATATCTTAGTCACATATAGTAACAAAAAAACAATAGACCCAGACGAAATAGAAGAGATTTTGACAAGCTATATACAAGAGCTTTTTGATGATATCAGAATGTAACCAGAATCAAGAAAAATAGATCAAGAAGATTAGCCATTGAAAATTATTATAGCAGAAGTGAAACACGCAATAAAACTATCAAAACACGTAGAGTCCCAGGTGAAGATAACATCTATACTGAGATGCGTAAACGTATTAGAGGATGAAAGCCTCAACATCTTAACATCTTTCTTAAATAGAATATACTATACAGGAATCGTACCACACGACTGGACCCAACCTATTTTTATTCCGATACCTAAAAAGAGCGGAGTAAAACAGTGCTTACAGTACCGATTGTTTAGCCTGATGAGCCATGTACTGTAGATAATGCTAAGAACATGCATCAACTAGTACACACAAAATGCGAACAATATGTAGGAGAAGAACAATTTGGTTTTCGCTTAGGCATTGCAACTAGAGAAGCAGTTCAAGGTCTTAGGACTAGCAGAAATACATAAAACAAAATTAAATAGCTTATCGGTATCTCCAACGTAAGTGACTCCTGCGTACAATGTTGCTTCCTTACGACTTGCTCCAAAATTATAAGTCTGGATTTCTTCAGCTAGTTTGCAAGCATAATTTTCAGAGAAGTCTATATGTAGTAACCCTTCATTCTTACTAAGACTGTTTTTCAGTGTGTTCTAAGCAGCATTTTTATTTTTAATGTTAAATTTATATTTATTTTTAAAGTTTTCATTTCTTCTTGAACCTCTCCCTGCAACTCTCGGACAGGTTTAGTAACATTGATTTTAGCTGCAATCTTAACATTAAATTGAACCTTTTCTTCATTTTATTTTGACATTTCAGAGACCTGCCATACATATGCAATGCGGAAGCCTTACTACATGTTACAGGAGTTCATATGAATTGTCATTATCTACAAGTTTTAGTGGTTTTAGTTTTTATGGTTTGAAGCTTATGTTTGCGCGTTGCTTGTACAAACAGGTAGCTCTGTTTATTTCATTAGGTTTGCATACATAATATAGACGGTAATAACATAGGGATGGCATCGAGAGAATGTACTGTAGGATATTTTTGTTTTGTGTGCAAGGCCAATTGTTTTATTTGCTAAACTATAAAGACGGTAGTGACGAATATCAATGGACATCAACAAAGCACTTAAAAATCTTTTCCGTTGGTTTTTTGACCTCCAGCAACTCTCCAAGGTTTCACCAGCGAGTCGTGCAAAACTAGAGTAGGATTGCTTATTTCTCATTGCTTTTTCCTTTTCCAGGTCCAAGTCCAACAAAACGTTTCCTTGCAGTTTTTTTTTATTCAGAGATGGGCATTAGTTTTTCTTCAGGTGTTTTCATAACTGTATTGTTTTCAGTTTTTTTCTACTTAAATGCTTTCTTCTTCTTTTCACATTCTCAAGTTTGCTCAAAACAAATAACCAGAAACCCAAGTACAGAGAGGTTTCTTTTTGTATCTGAACTTGCCCGACGAAGAGAACACAAAAAATTGAACAGCTAAAAAATCATTTGGCAGGTCAATCACCGCTGGATATTTTTCTAAAACTTTTTGATGATGAAGTTCAAGATATAGTATTGCGATTTTTTGTAAAGTAGGCTCATGATAAATAATACACACGATTTTATATTTACAAGGGAAAAACTTTTCAGTTTTATTGGCATCCTGTTTTTATTAGGCTATCATACGTTGCCCCAAGCTAATTTGTATTGGTATGTTGAAGAAGGCAAAGGAGTCGATATTGTATAGAACTGCATGAGTAAAAACAAATTCAGAAATATTCAGTAAGGTCGATAAAACTGTTACATTTTCTAACTTTGCGGCCTTTTTTACATCTTCTTTTTCTTAAGGTGCTGTCTTCTTATAGAAGGTTAGCAACAACTTCGGCAAATCGTTCACTATCTTTTGCTATTCTTAGTAATAACTGTGAGTTTAGGCCAGTGCAGTCTCTCACATTTCTCAACCATGAGCCTTGTCTCCTGCCAGTTCTCTTCTACCCTCAATCTTGCCCTCCATTATCAGTCTTAGGTATGGTTCAGCAGAAGTTCAAGAGTTGCAGGGAGAGGTTCAAGAAGAAATGAAAACTTTAAAAATAAATATAAATTTAACATTAGAAATAAAAATGCTGCTTACAACACACTGAAAAAGAGTCTTAGTAAGAGTGAAGGGTTACTCCATATAGTCTTCTCTGAAAATTATCCTTGCAAACTAGCTGAAGAAATCCAGACGTATCATTTTGGAGCAAGCCGTGAAGAAGCATTCATTTACGTTGGAGATACCGATAAGCTTTTTAATTTTGTTCTATGTATTTCTGCTAGTCCAGATCATGTCCTGCAGCTATTTGGGCACACTTAATCCTGTCTTTACCTTTCTGTCGCAACAATTGCCAAAAATCCAAACAGTTTATTTGTTTTCAGATAGACTCTCCATTCTTTAATAAGGTAGTTAGTTATCTTTAAACTTTGATGCATTGAGTATTCCTTAACTATCTTTGTAACATAAACGGTTTTTGTATTTAGTCAAAGTAAAACTTCTAACCGAGAAACAAGAACAACGACGAGTGACATGGACTAAATATGTAGTTATCCTAGACAATGTTCCAGAGAATGACTGGTATAAGGTCATATTCAGCGACTAGTCAAAGTCTGGTGTTTTCGTTGGTTACTCTCGCAAAAGAGTGATCGGAGCTAAACATGAAGCATTCCATAAGTACTGCTTAAAACGTACGGTTAGGTTTCCTCAAGGTGCAATAGTTTAGAGCTATATGTCAGCTGGAGGGTTAGAATGATTTCAATCCATAGACGGCACAGTTAATGTTGAAAAGTATCAGAAAATTCTTAACGCTAACTTGTTACCAATCGTTAAAAATCGATCTTGACCGCGATTTAATCTTTCAACAAGATGGTGCTTCTTACCACACATCAAAAACGACCAAAAATGGTTTGAAAATCATAATTTCAAAGTTGTTGAATGATCCTCAAGCAGTTCGGATCTTTAGTGTTATTGAATTTGAAATTATCAGCAAGTAGGGCATTATCCAATTTAGATAATTGTAATCCCCAAGTCAGCCAAAATTTAAGCGGCGAATAAAGCAAAGCGAGATGTTAAATCTTATTGAATTGTATTTATAAACTGCTATCTGAATATTTAGTTGTCAGCGAGTTTTGTTGAATTTTTGAAAATTGTTTTCTGCAGATCTTTTTTTACAGAAGTTAATGAGACCAAAATTCTTTCGGATCTTGTATTATTGCATTTTCAGTTTGAACTAGGTAATTTTCATAAGCAATCTTGATGGAGTCTTTGATTTTTTTACGTAAGTAAGTGAATTCAGTGTGTAGTGATTGAATAATTGCAGAGTTGTTCCTACTTTTCATTTTTTTGCGAATCCTTCCCTTATGTTTAATGTCGGATATGATGTCACGTGAGAACCACGGTGGAAACTTTGAATTTGAAAGTTTACATAATGGTACTGTTTCATCAAACACGCTATATATAAATCTATAAAATAATTCAACAGCATCATCAACGTTACTACATTCATAGAGTGGTCGCCAATCTATTAATAACAAGTTACGGTATAATTCCAAAAAATTGGCTTTTTTGAAATTATATCTGTGTGCATTAGACTGTGTAGAAATATTATTATGCTTAATATACTCCAATGTGCATATTACGGAAGGATGATAGGGATCTTCGTTGATAATAGGGACAGGACACCGACAACATTGAGCATTCGAATTTACAAGAATAAGGTCAAGGATACGGTCATTACAATTTAATGTTTGGTTAATCTGAATTAAATAGTGCAAATTCATAAAATTACAAAATTCTCTTTCAATTTCACCGTGCAAATTAACATTCATAAAATTGGGCATATTAAGATCACCTATTGTGTTTGTTATGTTATGTTTTTTATAATTATGTCAACTCTCCCATCTCCATTGGTGGTTGGTAAACTTCTAAATGACATATAAACTTGAAATTTAATATAGTTATGTGGTTTAGAATACTCGTAAACTGACAAATCAAAAAATGTTAAAAAGTCAATCCTCCCCCGTCTAAATTACCTACTAAAGATTTCTTGGATCTTGAGACAGTTTGAAGGCATTTAGACTTTTAAATGTTCATAAGACTTTTTAAAAGTAAAGACTTCAGTTAAGTTACCTTCAGAGTAACTAGTACAATTTCAGTTAAGCCTTTTCAAACTGTTGTCAAGTCTAGGATTTTCCAGTTCTGTATTATTTAAAGTAGACATACGTATATGAGCATAAATGTATTCAGTCTTTGGTTTCGCTAAAACATTCAGCTGGTTATTTGACCAAGGTGGAAGAGGGAAACGTAAGTTATAATTGGTTCCTTTCGAATGTCGCTCTTAGGGGAAAAGAACACAAGGTTTGCTAAAAACATTTTTCTTCTTTAATATTTAGGTATTGAATATCGACATTATATATAGTAACTATATATAAAGGTGACCCAGATATAAAAGTTAACCGTTAAGTGGCAGATAAAGGGATGGTAGTCGAACAAATTTTCATTACGAAGTTTGGGCCGAAATCGAATAGTTATTTACTTGATATTTTACCAAATATCAATAGTGAGATTTCATTGAATTTCAAATCATGCTCTGTCATTTCTATTTTATAACTACCTTCCTCAATAGGGATTGCGGACATAATAATAATTAAGCAAAACAAACTTAAAAGTAAAAAATATTTCTTATAGAGATCTGGAACGATAACAAACAAATTGATATAATCTGTAAAAATAATCTAAATTTTGTAATATTCTAATCCCAAGAAATTCCCATTAGCTTCTCTGATTGAAATGGTTAAATACCTCACATACTATAAAAATGAAATAATTTATTATTAAGGACTTTTTACTAAAATACCGTAAAATCCCACGCCACTAACAATAACTCATATTTAACCTTGAGCAACATCTTTTTTAATTTGATTTTATTTATATCAAAGTACATGCTATTAAGAACAAAATATACATATGAAAACTAAAATGCTACACTTCGCAAAAAGTGTTTTTAGTGTTGTACAAATTGTAATAAAATGAAAGATCAGTTTACAAATTTTAGAGTAACTTATGATTTGATGACTGCGAAAATTGCAAATCAAAGTTGTAAAATATAATAAACAATCAATGTAGGTATGCCTTATTAGTTAATTATACAACGTTAATTTAATATTTTCTTTTTGAATGATTCATATATTCAATTGTTCAAGGTAAATCTTGTTGGCGCTGTTGTTTTGTCGTTGAGAAATATGATCTCTCAACGGAAACATATTTCATATTATTTTTATCGCGTGTATTATTTAAATTGAAAATATAAGAAATTTTTGTTGATGTGGATATATCATGTATCACCTTAATGTTTAAGACTGTACATAAACTTCTATTATTATAGCTAAAGTGTAAACAATTCCCTCTATATAAGCATAGTTGGCAGGACAAAACGTAAGCAAAACGGCAAAGAAAACCAAACTAATTATTAATTCACAAATGATCTATTATTAAATTAATTTACCAACAATAAGAATAAATTTCAAAAATATGCTTTCTTCTAATTATTAAGAAGATGTATTCCATCTTAAAAAAACATTATTATTATTATTATTAAGATACAATGTGTAAAGAAAATTAAAAATTCACTAAAATTTAGGAAATAACACGTTCTTATTGATACCTTAGGTAAGTATTTTAAAATAAAACTACATAAAACTACAAAACAATGTAGTTAAATTTTTGAAAATATCTAAATCCTTAAGAATGATGTAAAATGATTTTGAAATATTTAAATCTGTTCTTTTTTTGATAGAAAATCAAAGATACTTCCTAAAATGATTTTAAATCAAAAATCATTATCGAACAAAAGATTTAAAATAAAATAAATTAAATCATGATTCGTTGTTACAGCTCTAAAAGTAGATGGTCTATATAAGGGTATTTATTAATCTTGGTGTCCATCCCTGAAAATAGATTTCAATACTGCAACGTCATGAAAAAATAATAGTGTTGGAACTGTAGTAATTATTATAAAAAGGTTTTTACCAGTTCAGAAAACATCTTTTCAAATCGAATATGGAGCATTAATAGGTCTTGGTACGTCTAATAATAAAAATGGAATCCCTATTATTGAGTTAAATAATTTACAAAGGGTTATAAAAATTTGCTTATCAGGAAAGTGCTCGCTCACAATTTAATTGTTTTATAAAAGAAGCTTACTTGTAAAGTGTTTTTCATCATTCATAAGAGAAATTCTAAAAGTAAATAAAATCTAAAATGATTTTAATAAGCTATTAAAACTTAAAAATTAAACTCTAATAAAAGATTTATCAAGTCTAGTAAAAAAGGTCTTACCTTATTGTTTTGGCGAAATAAACGAGTTTATGCATTGATCATTCATATATAATAGTTTCCTGTTATTTCAACAAAGTTTGTTTAAATGTTACTTTTATTTAAACGTTAATAAAGGCGTTATTTGAATTCATACGTATAGAACCCATTTTATAAATTCAATAATTATATTAATGAAAATAAAAAAAAATAATAAAGCACATAAACAAATACATTCAATAAATAAAATTTATTAATTTTGAGAATTTAAAAGAAAATTCTCAGATACAACGTTTTTTTATTTTTGAGATATTCGTTCATAATCAACAGTAATATCCCAAGTGCATTAAAATAGCCAATTAAATTTTGACGTTTTCTGTCGGAATGTTTTGCTTGGAAATTACGTGGAGTAAATCTTCTAGTAAAGTTAACCAAAAAAAACACTTAAATTTTAAGAAAATCGTATGTCTAGGGACTAAACTATTGACAAAAAAACTGTTTCTTGCCAAACAACCTGTTTTTTGTTTGGCAAAAAACAGGTAATAATTTAGTTCTTAGACATACGATTTTCTTAAAATTTTGGGAAAATAGTTCAAATACTATGAAACTTAAGTGATATTTTTTGGTTAACTTTGAATATACAGTTTCTCTAAAATTTAATTTTTCACGTAAAACATGTGAAATAATTTAATTAATAAACATCGTTTTCCAAAAAAAGTATGGTAAACAAGCATTTAACATTCGTAAAATATTAATTTGAAACCAAAGTTATCCATCGTTATATTATTTATGAAATAAACAGCAACACGTTTTTTGGGTACAATTGGACCGTAAGCTAAATCAATAAAGCTTTGAATTACGTGTAAAGATTTCAAACGTGTTTTGGAAACGAATAAATGTAAGGCAATCTTATTAAGATTATCCATCATTTTTAATAGCAAGTAAAACCGTTTTAATGGTTGGTCAGATGTTAAGTTTTATGCAAATAAATCAAATTTTAATTATTATGGCCGCCATATTTCATCCGTCCTTTAAAATTTGCAAACATTGACATCAGATTTGAAATCAGCGACCTGAAAAACCCCTTTGTAGAAAATTTCATATAAATCCAATAATATTTCGAGTTTTATGATGTTTTTATGCATATAGTATTTTAAATCTGAAAGCCTTTTAAATAAAATTCATGCACATACAGAAACGAAACTAAAAGTATTTATTACATAGCGTTAATAAAATAGAATTATTTTTGCCAGTTTAAATGACGCAATCTTTACTCAGAAATGCAGAGAGTAACTCGACACCGCAGACAGGCAAAGGAATTCAAGCAGGCTGGCCAATACTGAAAAAATAAATGGACGCTGTATAAACCTATAGCTTGCATAAAATAAACAGACGCTGAATAAACCTATAGTTTGCAAAAGACGCTGACTGATACCATCATTTATATACACTTATATACGCAGGACGCTGGGCGCTACGCTTTTGGCCCGGACGCATGGTAGGCCTTTATATATATATATATATATATATATATATATATATATATATATGTGCTTTTGTATCGTGTTCGCCTCCGTATACTGAACAGACGACCACAACTCCGCCATTAATAATGATTGTATATTAATTATTCTATTGTCACAGACTTTTTCTTGAACTAACACTCCTAAATCCACCAAGAGGGGTAATTTTATTTAATTTTTTAGATATACATGCTTCTGTATAGTGCGCGTTCGTGTCAGCCTCCGTACATAGACCGCTCGTATTCACCTCCGTGTATATAATTTTGGCAAATTAAGCGTTCGAATACGCCTCCATCAACGTTGTCAAGTTTACAAGGTATAAAACTATGGTACTTATCACTATTCAGCAGATTCTGTTTATCAAGTCCGTGTTTATGTCTGCTATAATTGCTGAGTTCGAGGACACCTGCTGAAAGTATGCCGTTAAACAAAACGGACCTTTAAATTTATACATATAAGATATTTCGAGATATAGTTCTGTTAGAAACGAATTTTCAGATTATAATAATGTAAATTTGTTTCGTTTATATTCTAATGGAAGCAAATCATATATGTTTAATATTTTATTAAATAATATAATGTCACGCCTACAATTTTTTTGTATTTTTAAATAATTAACAAAGGATGACATTCCTTACTGTATAAAGTATGTGCGATGTGGTAAGTAGCTAGAATCATTTCAGAACTACATTTCTAACAACAAAGTGGTTGAAAACTATTAAAGTTTATTCTTTAAACCCATTTCTTTGCTTTTGCTTTCTCACAATATATGTACATGTCCACAGAATGAGAACGAGTTTTTGTAAAAAATACCTTTCTTCATTTCTCGACGTTATATGACCTAAATAACACGACAGACATCCCTGGAGGAAAAAAATCCTGTTGTTTTTGTCTTTGTCTGTACACCTGTTAAGTTTTGAAATTATTGCAAATATCAATGTCAAATTTGAACCAAAACTATTTGGTCTGAAAATACAGATCCAGCTCGTAAATAACCAAAATCTAAACAGTGTAGCGTCAGGGTTTTTTAAGGCGTTTACAACATTAAAAAGTTTGTTGCAATTTAATTTTAAAAACGACAATCAAATTTAATCGAAAAATTACATCAACCATTACCGTTACATTAATCATTATCGTTGAAATACATATATTAAAAATAAAAACAAACAAACATGGACGAAGTTTCAAAAGGTTTTAAATCTAGATAGATAAACACATTCTCGTTTCAAACACAAAGTATACTAGGGTTCAATCTTTCAAAGAAATATTGATCATTTATTTGTTAATATTCCCTGAGTTATCTGTTTTGGGATGGTATTTTGAAATCTACGCCAAACAAAAAGTTACATATTGAAAGACTGTGTAAAGTTTTTGAAATTTTAGGAAAAAATAGGTATCGATAAAAGCATAATTCACGAGGAATCGAGAAAAAAAGCGATTCTGGAAGTGCCACTACCAAGTAATGTTACCTAACTCAAGTTGTTTTCCGCTATAATAAATCATTATCATCTATTTATTCCGAATGTACGAAATACTACATACATGAGCATTAGCTTATACCCATAAGTACTATTAAAATTTATTGGATGAAATTAAGCCTAATCTTTGAAACTTGGCAAACAGGGTGGATATTTGCTTAATCTTTAAAGATTAGACCATCTAAGTGACCCTCGCCAACTTCAATACACTTTTTACGTCTGGATATAAAATTATTCATTACCCAGTGGAGTGAACCTTCATTTATTGCAGCGACTTCTCTATTGTAAATTTTTCTGAAATTGAAATTCTGGAAACAACATTTATTATGTTATATTTGTGTTATGTTGTATTGTATGTAGAAAAAGATACGTACTAGAAAAGATGAGATTTTGAAAGACATATAACCTCTTTCCAAAAAAAGATGAGGTATTGGCGAATGCAGCTTCTGGGAAGCTCGATCAAACAATACAAATCCTAGGTCAAAGATTCAATATAGCAATAAAGTATGGTACCATTTACTACAAAAAAGGTTTGTCATTAGCAACTTAAAGATTTATATTAAATTACAATCAAATACCTACTAAAAGGTTTGTAAAAATACTCTTATAAACTGGTACAACTTTTTGACAATTCCATAAATCAACCAATAGCGTGAATATTATAAAAATCTTAAACGAAAATTGGCTGTAAAGATTAGAAGACCTCAAGACAGGGATTTTTAAAAAGAAAAAGTAACTAAAAACTCCGACAAACTCAACAAATTTGCCATTTGTAAGACTAGTAGGGAGCAAAGACAAAACATCCTAAAGAAATTGAAAATTTAAACTATAAAAGATTTATAACACCATTAACCCACAGTAATAATAAAATATCTAGAATTCACAAGTGATACTTCAGGGTAGACTGTTTCAAGTTTGTTGTACTCTCATCAGCTGGAGCTAATCATCTGTGAAACCTAAGCACATCATCCTGGCTTATTTACAAACCAATGACTAACATTAGCACCAAATGGTATCCGATGCGACACCTATAAATAAAAAGCCAACCGAACCATGCAGTAAAATTACAGTCTCTTTTGGTTGTGAAAAAGACGATCACCGAAAGTTTCTAAGGTGTTCATTCTGTTGTATGAACATCTCATCAGTTTAAAAATTTCAACTTATCTAAACTCAATAGTAAAGAAATTAGTTATCTTTCAAATTTGTGCAGATTTCTTTCTCTCTACACACAATATGAAAAAATATTCTTGTACCCTGCTAAATGTATCGACAATAGAAATATATTTATAGTCATATCTTTAACGAATCTACGCTGAATGATGATGTCAAACGAATGCGTTTTCAAAACAGAATAGATTTTACATTGCATGCCCCCACGAATTGGCAAAATGATAGAATCAGATAAACAGTCGAGGTTTAAAAAGTAACGTCGCCTCACTACACTAGTACAGACAATGTTCCAGATTTTCTTTTAAAATGTGGTATATGCTTTGTTTCGACTGCATCCAGATAAATCTGGGTGAACGGTCAAGCAGTCGTTTGAGATGTCGGACTTCATTCCTAGTATCCGAGACTAGCCCGGAGACAGAGGGAGGGCAGTTGTTAGAGGTGTCGGGAAGCACTAGGATTCGAGACTAGCTTGAGGGCAGACCACACGGCGTTCACCCTTAGAACTGGTCGTTGTCTACCCCATCCCAGGCTTGTCTGGGTAACGGATGACACCCTAAAACGTTGCAGGGGGGGCTCTGTTAACAAGGGGGTCCGGTGTGGGTGGATTGAATCTTACCTGACGTCAGGGTCTTTTAAGGAGCTAAGTATCCCGCTGTCTGGCCTAGACGTTGGACGGGAGACCACACGACGTTCACCCTTAGAACTGGCTGTCTTCTACCCTATCCTGCTGACGGGAAACGGATGAAGCTGTTAGAATAAAGCGTGTGGTAGAGAAATTCGTGAGAATTCTCGACGGTAACTCTGACCGATCAGGGGGAGCCCTGGTAGATGAGACCGGTGTGGGCGGATTCGAATCTCGCCTAAGGGACAAGGTCATTTATGGTCACCAAGGACCCCGCTGCATGACCGAGGTCATGTATGGTCACCAAAGGAACCCGCTGTTTGACTGAATCTCTAGTGCGGTGACTAGAAGTGAGGTTATCCCGCTTTTGAGCACTGGGAAACTGCAAGCCGCCAGCTAAATGTGCTTAGGAGCTATCCTGACCACCCTATGATCCGGACTGCAGCCGGGTACAGTGATTGGGAGAAGCTCTGAAAGCCATTACACTTAAGAATAGTTGAAGCGAATACATAGCCTCTCACTATCAAGAAAACTTCACCAAATTCGGGTACGCACCGGGAGTCTATAACGTGTAGACTAAAAGAAGCTCTGTTGAGGGCCCACCAAGCCTAAAATTGGTAGATCGGGGTGGCAAAACCGCTTAAAAACCAAGTCTTGTCACATTTGAGGTTGGATTCGATCGGGCAGTGGTCCCTCTTGATAACAGCGTCAAGTTGGGGAATAGTCCTATTGCTGGACGAGGTACTTCACCCCGCATGAAAGAGGACGGGAGGGTGCTGGCGGGTGAGCAGCGTGTTAAGTCAACTGCTCGGTCACTATGCGCGACTTAGCTAGTAGAGGGTGGATAGGCAACCTCGCTCCTACCAGTGAGTCAATCTGGTAGCAATTGCACGGCTGCCGGTTATGCAACTTGCGCGCTGATTGGGCGTATCCCAATCACTTCCTTCTGGAAGGAACGTGGGGGTAAGTTCACACAGGTACCCCACGTAAAACAACCTTGACATTTCATGTCTGGCCTAGACGAATGGAGGAGATTCAAGTGAGGTTTATCTCGGTTAGGGAGTTCGCTCGCTAACCCATGAGAAACTGAAAATGAGAAATCGTCTAGAGACCTACACTTAAAGAATGCTGATGCGAAGATGCATAGCCTCTCACGTTCAAGACAACTTCACCTTAACGGTCACACACCGGGGTGCTACTTTGATGGGCCCTATAAAGTAGCCTCGAAACGAAGCTCTATCGGGGGCATACCAGGCCTATAACTGGGAGATCGGGGTGGCAAACCCATTTAAAAACCAAGTCATGCCACACTTGAGGTTGGATTCGATCGGGCAGTGGCCCCAACTCTGGCTCGGTTGTACTGAACTGACTTAAGTTGGGGGAATAGTCCTATTGCTGGACTAGGTACTTAGCCCCGTATGAAAGGGGACGGGAAGATGCCGGCGCATGAGCACGTATATGTTAATCGCTCCGGTACTAGCCTGGTTAGCTAATAGAGGGTGGATAGGCAACCTCGCTCTGACCAGCGAGTAACTGGGAGCAATTGCTGTGCGATTGCGCGCTGATTGAGCGTATCTCAATTGCTTCCTCCTTTGGAAGGAACGTGGGGGTATGTTTATATGGGAACCCCACGTAAAACAACAAACTCAAATTATCTCAAAATTATTTTACTAGAACATTACCATAATTTTATTTCAGCCCAACATTGTATTAGAATTGCTATTAATTAAATGTGTATTGTAATTATGTAGACTTTTAAAATTATGCTTTAGCGTTAAATTTTAAATTGCATTGACGGTATAGGAAGCTCTAGATCTACAAAAAAGAGGTAATTTACGAATATCTCAAAAGTTTTGGCACAATGTTTAGGACTTTGTAATTTATTTTTAACAGGTTGTTATCGGAAACGAAACAAGCTTGTTGTTACGTCATTTCAGTTTTGGGGTTTAGATTTGTCATTAAATTTTATAACTGTGATTTTATAAGATAGAAGTTTTATCTATAATCTTGTTGGACGGATGCCCAAACCTCAAACTATACTACTCTCTGCGAATTAATATATTACGAAGAACCTGTAGTAAACAGAATGATAAATAGAGCCAAAGGCAGGATCGTCATCTCAAGTCGTAAATGATTTCACCAATTCAACGTTTCAAGATCAACAATTTGTCCAGATGTCCAGACATGGTCAAAAATACAGAAAAAGGAAAAATGTCCAAATAAGTACATCCAAATCCAGCTGCAACGGATACCTGTATGCTATTGTTCACTGAGCAGAAACTACTTTTCGGAAAATAGAGTCATTATTAAGAATGATGAGCCATTTTTTACTCTTGGTAATTCCTGAATAAAAGGAAATTAAGGTTTCTTTGATAACATCTGATAACATCAATGAACTACCAGATAATGTAAACTAAAAGCCAAAGCTATTCCGGATAAAATGTTGGTGTGGTGTGCGATATCCGAAGCAGGGATTTCTGGGCCGATGTCGGACAAGAAAGAAGAGAAACGGTAGCTACCACATACCTGGCGATTAGCTTATACCCATAAGTTTTCTTAAAATTTATTGGATGGAATTAAGCCTATTCTTTGAAACTTGCCATTCAGGGTGGATATTTGCCTAATCTCTAAAGATTAGATCATCTAAGTGACCCTCACCAACATTCGTTACCCAGTGGAGTGAACCTTCATTTATTACAGCGACTTCTCTATAAATGCATGCTGTTAGTTCCTCAATGGTTCTAAGACGACTCTTTCGCTTTCAAATAGATTAGATTATAATTAGATCGATCGACCACACGTGCCACGGTAAATATTCAAAAGGTGAATTGATTTGGTCATTAAAATATTGCCTGAGGATCTTCATTGAATTTCCAGCTGTATGAGTTGTCACATTCTGCTGGAACAACAGGCCATTATTTAGTAGTCCCCGGCGTCTTAATCCGGGAACAGCATAGGTTTTTAACATATGTGAGTCGAGTTGGAAGGTTACTGTAACGGAATGTCATTTTCGTGTTTGAAAAAGTATTGACCTATAATTCCAAACGATCCTACACTGTACCAAACAATGACTTTCGGGCTATGTAGGTTTTTTGTTAACGCTTGCCAATATTTTCACCTGTCCAATGACTAAAATTTTGTTTGTTGATTACACCATTCTGCATAAATTCTGTGACGCCCAAGTCGGATATTTCTATGACAATGACACGATTATTCAAGACAAAAAGATGCTTTAGAAAATAATTAAATTCAACAGAATCTCTGACAGGTACCTACTGGATGACTGCATGTGAATATAAATCTCAAAGGTATACAAGATATCCATACATAAGGTTGTGGGGAAAAATCTGCAAAATTTGGTTGCAACTCTAATTTGCTTGCATTCATCTAGAATGCTATGATACTTTCTGGGTTTTTTTATTTACAGTGTAGTTTACTTAGCTAGTAGAATTAATTTCTAATGCATAAATAATCAAGAATTTAAACAAGAATTAACTCGAAGATAAAATTGACAAATTTTATACTTGGCATGGAATTTTGAAAAACTTTTCTGCTGTAAACATGCAGGTTCTGGAAAGCTTGCTCAAACAATACAAATCCTCGGTCAAAGATTCAGTATTGCAATAAAGCATGGTAGGATTTACAACAAGAAAGGTTTGTCATTAGCAACTCCAAAATATATACCAAATTACAATCAAATACCTACTAAAAGGTTTGTAAATATACTCTTATAAACCGGTACAACTTTTTGACAATTCCAGGAATCAACCAATAGCATGAATACTGTAAACGAGAAATTGGCAGTAAAGATTAGGAGACCACAAGACAGGGATTGTTAAAAATAAAAAGTAACTAAAAACTCCGGCAAACTCCAAATTTGCCATTTGTAAATCTAGTGAATCAGCAAAGACAAAACATCGTATAGGAATTGACAATTTAAAATATAAAAGATTTACTAAGACTATTTAAGACTATTCACCCAGAAAAATAATGAAATGTGTGGAATTCACAAGTGATACTCTAGGACAGACTGTTTTGAGTTTGTTGCACTCTCATCAGCTGGAGCTAATCACTTGTGAAACCCACACACAGCATCCTGGCTTATATACAAGCTAATGACTAATATTAGTACCAAATGCTAACCGATGCGACACCTATAAAATTACGGTCTCTATAGGTTGTCAAAGAGAAGATAACCGAAAGTTTCTAAGGTGCTGATTCTGTTGTATGAACATCTCGTCATCTGTTTAAAAATGCAGCTTATCTAAACTCAATAGTAAAGGAATTATTCATATTTCAAATTTGTACAGATTCTTTCTCCCCACACACTTAGAAAAAATATTCTTGTACCCTACTAGATGCAACGACGATAGAAATATATTTCTAGTCGTATCTGTAGCGAATGTACATGTTTGGTAAGGTTTGTCATTAGCAACTCCAAAATATATACCAAATTACAATCAAATACCTACTAAAAGGTTTGTTACTCTTATAAACCGGTACAACTTTTTGACAATTCCATAAATCAACCAATAGCATGAATATTGTAAACAAGAAATTCGCTGTACAAATAAGGAGACTACAAGACAGGGATTGTTAAAAAGAAAAAGTAGGGGAGGGTCTGGAACATTGGTCATGCAGGAACAGTGGCCACCTTCCCGCCATTTTCTTATTTATTAGGTGCTGCTCAAGATTAGGTGCTATCATCTAGCACAGAATGTACCAATAGGACACTAAGTATATTAACAAAGTATTTCCATTTAAATCTCGAAATTTTTATTTTAAAACAAACAACCTGAAATTTTGTACTTGAAGTAAAATACAACAGGCAAGTGAAATAAATGTTAGTGGCTAAATAAATAAACGTCGAAAGGAACTAGCGTTGGCCGCTTATACCTACTTCATGTAAATATTTATTGGTATAATAATATTTTGATTGTGTTGGATAGTTTTTGTTTTTCCCTACTTTTTAAAAAACATGAAGTTGATGTTAAAAACATTTTATTATTAAATGATTAAAAACATGTAGTTGGTACATAAGTGTAGGTACAGTGGCCACTTCTTTGTTATGTAGGTCCCTGTACTATTATTTAGTACAATATTTTATTTATTTCAGATATTATTTCCTAGATGTTCCTGATGATTTGTACATTATTTATATCAACCTGTAAAAATAGGCGGCACTACTAGAACAGCAAATCTGTTTTTTCCATTAATTTATCTATGTATAATGTTTGTTAGCTTTTGCCTGGTTTTTTAAATTTAAGTTGCCTTTTTTTTCAATAGAAACTATTTTTTACAAAATAAATCATTATTCTGTAAATGTCTGTGTACTGGTTTTTACTATTCCCATCTTCTACACAGTAGTGTCTACAGTACCATACTCTAATGGCCACTGTACCATCACTGTAGGTACAGTGGCCACTTTTATCTTAAATTCTTCCAACTCCAAAATGTTTGTTATAATTTTATTTTTTTCAGTTCTAGAATGCAATGGTGTAGAAGTAAAAACAGTATTTGTTATCTAATGGTAACAGATTCTATAAAAAAGGGTTAATTGTGGTTGTTATTGATGTTATTAAAAAAGGTGGCCAATGTTCCAGACTCTCCCGGCTCCTGATTCTAACTAAAAACTCCGGAAAACTCCAAAATTGCAATTTATAAATCTAGTGAATCAGCAAAGGCAAAACATCGTATAGGAATTGACAATTTAAAATATAAAAGATTTACTAAGACTATTTAAGACGATTAACCCAGAGTAAAAATGAAATGTGTGGAATTCACAAGTGATACTCTAGGACAGACTGTTTTGAGTTTGTTGCATTCTCATCAGCTGGAGCTAATCACCTGTGAACCCCACACACAGATTCCTGGCTTACAAGCTAATGACTAACATTAGTACCAAATGCTAACCGATGCGACACCTATAAAATTACGGTCTTTATAGGTTGCCAAAGAGAAGATAACCGAAAGTTTCTAAGGTGCTGATTCTGTTGTATGAACATCTAGTTATCTGTTTAAAAATCGCAGCTTATCTAAACTCAATAGTAAAAGAATTATTCATATTTCAAATTTGCGCAGATTTCTTTCTCCCCAGACACTTAGAAAAAATATTCTTGTACCCTACTAGATGCAACGACGATAGAAATACATTTATAGTCATATCTGTAGCGAATGTACCTGTTCAATGATGTCAAACGAATGCGTTTTCAAAACGAAAAAGATTTTATAGTGCATGCTCCCACAAGTTGCAAAATAGCATAATCGGACAAACAGTCGAGGTTTAAAAAGTAACATCTCCCTACTACGCTTGTACAAACACCGAGTCAGGTCTTTAAAAATTGTGGTATATGCTTTGTTTCCTGAAATGAACTGGTTTCTTGTAAAGCTACAAGACAAGATTCAACAATGAAACTTTTATTAGACATTTACAACTTTTTCCGGAATGTGAACGACTGCACATAGATAAATATTATTATAGTTTTTGGATAGCAATACATCGCATCGTTCTCGACAAGCTTAAAGGTTCTCATAATTAATTTACTAAAACGTTGTCCTAATTTTATTTCAGCCAAACATTGGCCTTCAAATTCGCCAGACCTTAATTCTTTTGATTACTAAGTTAAAGCTTTACAGAGAAAAGTGAGCAGTATCCTGAAACCGTTTAAAAATAGGGAAGAATTGAAAGGGAGAGATTTAGATTTTCAAGAAACTATTCCGTGAGCTATTGTGCAGTGGAAAGCACGATTGAGAATGATCATAACTGAAAATAGGGAAAATAGTGTCATTTTATTGGTGAAACTAGTATATATAAACTCTAATACAATATATCGTATTAGAAGTGCTATTAATTAAATATGTATTGTAATTATGTAGACTTTTAAAATTATACTTTAACGAACGCGCAGCTATTTTGAAGTTGGTAACAATCGTCATTGAACTCCAAAGTATAAAGCGTTTTATCTAGGCCATCCGGTATATTTTTAAAAATTTTAAATTCTATTGATGGTATAGGAAGATATAGATCTACCAAAAAAGAAGTACTTAACGAATGTCTCAAGTTTTGACACAATCTTTAGGACTTTGGAATTTATTATTAGCAAGTTATTATTGGAAACGAAACAAGCTTGTTGTTACGTCATTCTAATATCTTCTGAATTTTGGGATATAAATTTGTCATTATGTTTTATTAGATAGAAATTTTCAAGAGTTTCTTCAATCTTGTTGATCGGTTCCAAAACCTCAAATTGTATTATTCTTTGCGAATTAGTTTATTAAGTTTTTAAGTAGTAGTTTCAACAACTCTTGTATTATTCAAACAATTATTTAAAAAAGTTAATAAAACTATACGTTGTTTTCTTGTAAATTGGAAAATCGCCAAAAAGTTTTATTTTGTTTTTTGATAATTTTAATATTTTTCAAAAATACCTACACCATTCAATATTATTAGAAAATATGCTCTGCAATTGTTGCCTTCCTACTCCTTTAAAGCATTTTTAATGATTTCAAAATAATCAGTAACGGGGGTGTATCAAAAAATGTTAAAAAAGGAATTTTTCATGTCGGGATATTTCTTCAAGCCCGGTTTGTGAACGTAAAATGTCATTAGCAATATTTTTTCTTAATAAGATTTTTCTATATTTTAACAAATAAGGTCATCTCGATTTAAACACCTATTGTCACTTGTAAACTTTGACATGGCGTATTTCAAGTATTTTTGGAAGCAGAAGTAATTGAACAACAAAGTTTTTTCCTTTAAACAAAGAATATTAAAATGTTTTCCCATATGGATCGAACTTTATGGCACACACTGTATAGTTGACCACCTGCAAAATCTGCCGTTTCTCTTCATAATCATCAATTTTCTTAATTTGTAAGAGAATCATTTAAAATAAGATATTTTGTTAATTTCGTTTGCTGTAAAAATTTGTGTATCCTATTATTGTTTATAAAAATATCATATTTGATAAAAACATTTGCTTCGTATTGTATATTTCTTTATACAGAGATTTGCCGAAAAACATTGATTTTAATGTTAGAGTATCTTAAAAACGAATGTTTTCCTGAATCGTTGTGTAGAAACGTTACTGTTCATAACTCTCAATAAATCAATAATTTTATAAAATCACTAAGCATTAGCTGTTGTTAAATTGGGTCCACTTCACGAATTTTGTCCCAAATCTAAGATTTATGCATTAAAAATAAATTCTTATTACTGTATTAAGTCATAATTTCGTAATCATTTGCAAGAATTTCAAATAAGAGTTCAGTTTTAATATAATATAATCATTCTTTCCATTTAAAAAGATGTAATTATATTTACTAAGAAATACAGACAGAAATGTGATACCTTAGATAAGGAAATGACGCGTTATTAAACGGGCTTCAGCAAAACAAATCACGAATATAAACTAAAAATATGCTAGGCAGTGTTGCCGCGAATTCGGAGGCGAAAACAACCTTTGAATGCTTTTATACATGCGGAGGTAAACACAACCGCGTGGCGTATACATGTATATCTCGCAGCGACTCTGCGGCAATCGCTGGAACTAAAATGTATATAAGTATACGTAAATAGGTCCCGTTTGACTCCGGCTGAAAATAGGTGGAAAATGATCCTGGAGGTGTCCTGATGCCGAATAACATGGTTAGCGCGTTCGACTCCGATACCGACGAGTTGCCTCCGGATTTTGAGTCCGACTCGTACGCTGTATATAGCGTTCGGAGGTGTATAAGTACTAAAAGCATATATATATATATATATATATATATATATATATATATATATATATATATATATATATATATATATATATATATATATATATATATATTCTTTAACCTCATATACCTTTCGGTGTCGAGGCGTCAGACACACCGTTGTAATTATAAAATTATAATTATAAAAAATTATAAAGTTATTATTTATTATACGAATGTCCAAATAGTGAAATATTAAGGAATTTTGGGATTAATAAATGTAAAATAAGAAGCAAAAGACAGATTCATATTAATATCAATAAAGAAATTTTTAAATCAGTTCAATTTTTAATTATGGTAAAGATCAGTCTTTTTGAATCAATGTAAAAGATATTTCAGATTGGTATCTATTTTTGTTATTGTGTTTAATTGTGTTAAATAAAAATAAAGAACCTTGTTATTATCACATGAAGATTTGTGTGTTGGTGTTTTAATTATTTGTATGCCAAAATAAGAACTTAAGAGATCTTCAAAGCGACCCGATCTAAGAGAGTCTCAATTTTGTTTAGTCAAAGTTGATCTCAACAATAAATAGAAATTGAAGCCGGAACAAGAACCAATTCAAGGTAAGATGTTGTATATATTTGCGCGTCGTTTAATTACAATCAATTTGTCTGTTTCTATCATTTATTAAAATTTACCCTGTCCCCCATCACGGTGGAGGATATGTACGTACTGCTATAATAATACGCGTAGATTTATGAATGCTTAAGGTTAATTTATTTTTGCCTTTATAATTGATATCATCCCTACTAAACCTAATTTTAATCAACCGTAAAATGTTTTGTCCATTATGTAAATGAAATATAACTAGAGCATCTAAATATAAACCAGGTGTTCTATCGAGTTATTTTTTTTTTTTTTTTTATTTGATATGGATTTTGATGCTTCAACAGCAATGGTTATTAGCACCTGTATGAAAAGTTTACATTGATTATATAGTTAAAGATATTATGGTAAATTAAATATTAAGTATGGTAAGTATGATAAGTAGGTAAGTATACAAAGTAATATTTTTGATTTAAGTTATAATTTAAGTGCGGGTTTTAGATTTTTGTAATAAGTTTGGTTAGTTTGTACGTAACTTTAAAATTAACTATTATTTATGATGATAGTG
Source organism: Agrypnus murinus (assembly GCA_929113105.1). Lineage (NCBI taxonomy): Eukaryota > Metazoa > Arthropoda > Insecta > Coleoptera > Elateridae > Agrypnus > Agrypnus murinus. The sequence goes on along the minus strand of OV816024.1, from coordinate 251,519,927 downwards.
TGGGCGATAAAGTCTGAGATAAAGAATAAATAATTTCATTTATTTGAGTTGCTACATGAGCAGTTGGAAATTGCAAAGCGTCATTTTGGATGATGTTATTTTGCCATTAACACCACTAATCTATGGCGGGTTGGGTTACGTATCATATTTTCATGCTTTTACGGAGTTTACTTACTTATTTAAAGAAAGTAATATGGTTCTTGGATATTGTTGGGAAGTTGATAACACAAATGGAATTTATATATGTATTCCATTAAATAAATTAAACGCTCATTATTCTTAACGGAATATAAAACTCGAATACAGCGAATGTTTAAGGAAATTAACTTTTTAGGTCGTTTCTTCGACGACGATAAATTTAGCTACTTTTAATGTATATAAAATAAAAAATGCGTCGAAGAAAAAGAGAGGGTGTGTTATTTTAATAGATGTGCTTCAGAAATAATGAAAACTTCTTAAGGAAGAAGAATTATTTGAGTAACTTGATATAAAACAGGAACTTTGTTCTTGAACAGCTGAACTTCCCGTTTTGAAACGACACAATTCAGCTTCATGCTATATAGAACACATATATTTGAGGCAAGTCAACAACAGAGATAACTTGATAATCCCGCAAGCATTAGACATGACATGCTTAGACAATTTGAAAACCGAAATCATTTTATACTAGGATAATTTTATACATAGATAATAATAGATATAAGTGGAGGCAACCTAACATCGTAGAGATAATTCATTTCATATCCAAATATGTATGTGGGAAGTGAAATGCTAATTGTATAACAGACTAATTCTAATCAACCTAATGTGGAATAATTGTGTACATGTAGGTAGCGCATTACCTCTTGGGAATGTATACGTTTCCCGGTTAAACTATATTAGACATATCAGACAAATCGATTGGAGCGTTTATTTTTATACCAGCACCGACAATCTTAATGTTCCCGTAACGCACTGAAGCATTCAAAACTTTATGACTTAGTACCACGTGAACCAATATGATTTCATTTATTTGAGTTGCTACATGAGCAGTTGGAAATTGCAAAGCGTCATTTTGGATGATGTTATTTGTCATTAACACCACTAATCTATGGCGGGTTGGGTTACGTATCATATTTTCATGCTTTTACGGAGTTTACTTACTTATTTAAAGAAAGTAATATGGTTCTTTCATCTGTAACTAAACAAAAAGTGGTTTTAGAGTAAATGTTCAAAGTATGATCGTTTCTGCTGTAGGTACAAGTTATTGGGTTTTTTTTTATTTTCAAATATCACATTTATCAGTACTTATTTCGAGTAAAATATTCTAAACACTGCATTTTCAACAGCTTTTAGGTCGTCTTCGAATGTGTGTAATAAATCTCAGAATCTTTTTAGAAACGGCAAAAGGAAGAAATCTAAGAAGGCCAAATCAGGCTTAAACTGCTCTAAATATTACACGGATTGCATGAGTAGTGTGAGCTGTGACCGTGTCTTGTTGAAAATAGTCAGTTAATTCGTAATTATCTAATTGATTTATGCTCAAAGTTAATATCCTGTACCTGGCTGCATTGATTACACTGTTAGAGAATATTGGACATACAATGTAATGTAATGGTGTCTCTACAAAGGCACGAGGAATATTTTCCTATCTGCTAATTGACTAACTATATAAAATTAATTGAAATAATGACAAAGCCTTTACTAAAAATACTTCTTCTTGAAGAATTCTCTGCACATAATTTAAATTGGTTTATATTTAACAGGTTCTAGATTCAAATTTAATAACCAATTCACGTTGGATTGTAGAAGTTCACTAAATACGGTAAGAAAATTTGGGAAAGTTGAAGCTGAACCCTTTAAGTTGTTCAAATTCAACCACTATTTAAACTTCGGGAATACTGTAATGGATCACACCAAATTAGATTGATTCATAATCCTCATGCAGCCCTCAAGCCTTCAACTTTTAACAATTGTTCTAGGCTTCATACAGATTTTAAATAATTACAGCAGAGTTAATAATTTCAAGATAACAAAGCGCACCGCAGTGCATATCCTAACAATACGGTAAATCTCACCGAGATCCTCACTTAATGCATATTTGTTTAACTTTAACAAACATTTAAAATTCAAACGTTTTACTTTAAATAACCAAATAACTAAATAAATAAATAACTTGCTTGATTTATATAACTCAACGGTATGGAAAGAATGTGTTAAACTTGACAAAATATAACTTTGGCGCAGCTGTTAGTTTGGTGTGTACTGTACCCTACGAAAGATTCTATCGGATTAGTCGCACTGTTCTCCCACAAGCTAAAACTATTTCCTCCGATCGAGAAGCCACAAAAAAAACAATCTCGTAGCATGGATTGATAAAAGCATGATTGATGTAAATTGGAATTTTGTTTAATCTGATTTTTAAAATATTACTAGAAAATAACGATTGTTAATGTTTGTAGTATAATTATGGCAGCAGTTTATTGTTAATTGGACATGTTATAAGTGCCTTAAATGCAACTACTAATTTCATGTATTTCACAGCCAGTACGTAATAATTATTAGTTGATTTTGAAACCTACTGTAAATAATATACTTTGGGGCCCTGGTCGGAAGTCCCGCTAGTCCGGACCAGTGGTTGCTTTCGGTAGGTACATACACATACCTGAGCGAGTAATCATCCATCGGATCATATTTAAACCATGTAAAGGTCCCGTCAGTGTTATACCTATTAATTGAGAGAGTGATCGTCCATCGGATCATATTTGGGCCGCGTGGAGGACTCCTCAACATTATTTTGTACACATGTTTAATTTATTGTATTTCATGTGATATATTTATTGTTGTGTGTCTATTTTCCTTTATTATTTGTCTAGGTATCTAGATAGGTGCCCTTGTAGCTGATGTGAAAACTAATCTCTTACAAAAAGCCTTTTACAAATGTTTATTATTTTATACGTGTACTTTATATATACATAGATATCTGGTCACAAAGTATCTGTTGCTCTGTCAGATATTAGATAATTACTGTGCACTAGTTCTTGTATACTCATTTTTAAACTGGCACATTTACCTTTTCTAGTTTATACGTAAACCCTAGGTTGTCACAATTTAACTTACTTTTGATTGATTCATGTCAATAAGAGATTTATGTTTTTAACTGTTTCTAAATACCTTGTATAAATACACAACCGTATCAATTTATTAATGTGTATTGTTCAGTTTAGTCAAAACTCATCGTAATCGAACTAAATAATAATTTGATCACTGATTGATCTTGAAGCGATGACGTATTTACTCTGGGTTAGCATATTTTCAATGAGGTTTTTACAAAACTAATCGTTTATTGTGTCAGGGTAAATCCGTCCCTCCTATGCTTAAGATTAAGAAAATACAATACTACAATTATATGCAACTGTTCTTTTATTTGTGTTTATTTCTCTTCTTATGAAGTAAATCAGTCAGTATCAGCTTAATGTCACATGTTATTAAAAAGTAATCACAATGCAGGATCCAGATTGTTCTGTTGTGTTAATATATTGAATCATAAAATTGGGTCATTCTAAAGTTGGTAGTGCTGTACCAACTTCGTTGGTACATTCGATTGTTACATATTTGTAAACACGCGGGAAGTGTAACGTGGGCAGTGAATTGTAAATTCCAAAATATTTGGCGAGCCAAAAAAAAGTTTTGTGGAAAAATACGTTCAAATCGATAAAAAGTTAGACACAACAGAAAGATTTATACTAATTTTTTATGACAATAATTTCTTTTTATTACAAAATGTTTATTAGTACATTTCAAAAGTAATTAAACAAAAATAACTAAATAATTTCAAATAAAAAAAGAAAAAATAATAAATTCCTCAATCAGATGTGTGTGACTTATGCAGTTTTCTCTTCATAATATCACTGAGTCTTGGTTCTAAGTCGATTCAATGTATTCTTAACACCGCTTGTAAATGTTCATCAGTTAAATTTGATCTCAATTTGGACTTATTAATACTCATGAGCTAGTAAGCCTAATCAACTGAGAATTAAATGAAAAACTCATAGTCTTTATTACGATACGTTATTATTAGTTTTTATTAGTCTCCACCTTTATTAGTAATAAGTTTAAGACTATGAGTTTTTCATTTAATTTTCAATATAACTCCACTAAGAGACATATGGAACAACATCAAGATTTAATCAGCTGAGGGCGACCGTTAAGACAATAAAATATATATGATCTATATAATAAAATATATTACATATAAAACTTAGTATTAGTATTTGTTGACTGAGCAATTTTTACTTATAATATGTTCAAATTTAAGTATTTTTTAAATTATCTTTATGAATTCTAAATCGTCGATGATCTGACATCGGGGGCCGCATTTCTAGGGTTTGAGGGCCGCATTTGGTCCGCGGGTCGCACTTTGGGAACCCCTGTCTAGTGGTTAGGACATTACTTGGGACATTACAACCTTAAAAGAAAGGAATCACGTTAGGTAACTATCATTAAATACGTGCGCGAAGGTCATATGACGTATACATAGGTATTTCTTAAACCGTGCAGAGTTTACTGCTTAAAAACAAAAGTAACTTTGATGGGTAGTGAAAAGAGGTAATTTCTGAAAGAAGACCTTGCTACTGAATAAACTTGATATACAAATATTCTAAGCTTTTGTCCTAACATACATCTAGATGATGTACAAAACGACGAGATGACATACCGCATTATTAGCACAACTTTTGATCTAGCTGCGTTTTTTAGTTGGTTTTAAAAAAAGAAAAGAAAATGCGAAAATACATCTTTTTATCTAAAAATCTGTAATTGACGCTTTAATACGTATGCAAGACCAATTTATAAACATAAAAGCTTCTTCTACGTCTTTCTCAAAGAGCCTCCTTTTTTTATTAAGGGGCAAAAATGGTATATTAATGGTTCAGCATATTCTCTCTTTTAAGTCTAGGCATACACATGGGAATTATGATATATTTCATTGTTTTTGGCGTACCCTATCAAGAGAAAAGTAGATCCTAAGAGAAAAAAGAAACTTTTAGGAGTTGCCTTCTTTTGTGCTTCCCCTTAATTCCTTCATGTTGACCTTTTCTCATTCGTAGCACTTAAATCAATAAGATATCAATGAACAGAAAATACCAAATACGGATAATTTAAAAGCCCTGAACGAGAATGATCTCCTTAGCGGGAATAAGAGAAAAATAATGTAGGGATTGAAGCGATTATGTCTGATTGAAGGCAAAAAGATGTGAAGAATCATATAACATATAAAGAAGCTTATAATTTTCATGTTGCCTACAATTTATATTAAAAAAGACTAAAAGATGAAATCTGTATGTTGTTCTAAATAGTTACGTTCTTGTCTGAGAATCATATTCTTGACTAAGAATATGATTACGGTTTTCTCAAAATGGAATGTTAAAGTTTACACTTTGACATTTGACAAAGTTGGTAGCTAGTAGTAATAGGATTATATTACGTAAAATGGAAGGTCTCATATACTCAAAACGAGTTTCTTATATTTGGCTAGGGAATTACTTAAAGGAGAATTACCACAAAGTGAAGTGAAATTCTATGTTCTGTAAGGAAGTTGATATTTGAAATTATGCAGGAAGAAAATCTTGTCAGGACATTAAACAGAATTTTATAAACTTAAAGAACAAGATTCGTATTTTTGCTTCTTAAATTTAATCACTGTTAACGTTCATTTTTCTTCTCGTTCGTTCGTGTTTCCAAAAGCGATATTACGAATGCACACGGAAATCTCTGATAAAACTGATTTCTGTGTGAGTGATGTTACTAAAACGGATTAAAGAATGGGAATGTCAACACAGCAGGCTTGGTATTGTAGTATACTTACTACTTTCAACGTTTTATCATATCCGCTTTTCTTTAAAAGAGTATTTAGAATTCTTTGAGGATTTTTAAATATATTTACTTTACGTTTCTGTGTATTTAATGTTGTTCATAACAAATCTTGCTATAACAAAGGGAATATCTGGAGCAATCTTTCTAAATTTCTACTTTTCAGAATTTCGTAGAGAAAACTCCCACAAGGGTCTAAAGACACATTCACGGATAATTTGATGTTATCACTTTTTCTTTTATTTTCACTTCACTTGAACTTACACAGTAAGCCCAATGATTTTTGCCTCAAAAGAATCTTGTTTTTATTTTCATCTCTTATTATTCTTATTTTAAAGTTTTATCATGTTTAGTATAATAAAGTTTAAATTGTTTAAAAATGTTATTTCTAATGTGAATTTCTTAAAAGTTAAATAAAACAAAATCTGCTGTAAAAAGTGCAGTGGTGGGGAAAAACATATTTGGTGTGGTGAAATATCTGAGTGTAAATTTCTACACTCATGTGAATGAAATTAACAACCAAACAGCAACAATTTTCTTATAAGTGTTATCTTAATTTAAATAATGGGTAAAAATTATGTTTTTGGTGTACAAATCATTTGAATTTGGTAAAGATATTCTCGTTAGTGTAAGAGTCATCTTTCAAAAAATGTATTTCACTATTCTAGCATGTTAACAACAGTAAAGAGTGTTAATGAGATTGCCAACAAAACAGATTTAACCCTCGCGAGTGTCATCCACCGAACATCCACCTCCAACGCGAATAATCACGACTAGGTGCCAACTGCTTACCCTAATGGGTAAGCTTTAGTAACTAACGCACTCTTAAAACACTGCTGTGTTTACTGATTGTTGCTTTTGTTGAAATACGAAAAAATAATTCAAGCTCGGATCCTCACCTCTCTTACATCGCGTAGTTCAATAGGGTTTGGGTCATCCAGCGCTGGGTAGCGCTGGCTGTAAAAAATATACCGAGATACATGAATGAATGAAAACACAATGCTTGTACTTAAATATTAAGAAGGATTGGACGTGAGACTTTTATTTACTGTTTGTGTTTGAATGTAGTTACAACTTAGTTACACTTTGAAAGTGACAACAATGATTTTTAAGATTCAACTAGCCAATAAAAGTAAATATGCTAAAATAGAAGAGGGTGCATCTTTCTACGATATTGTGCAATTAGGTAAGATTTTAAAACTATAATTTCCAGTCCTGGTTGTGTCTATTCAGCTTTTTCTTATGTAAAAGTTTTAGCTGCCATGTTGATCCTTTGTAATTTCAATCATCATTATGCATAAATATAAATAATAATGTTTACGTGAATTATGGATAAATAATAGATAAAATTATTTTCAGATCTTTGATTTACAAAGAACCATTTAAATGTAAAACCGTTTCTGGTTCCTGCTATGTAGTACCTAAGTATGTATGTGATGAAGTATATATGTCGGTATAGTAGGTCGGTACTTGAACGACCGAACTCAGCTTAAAAAGATGGCGCACATGTGTTTATAAAATTCACGTGTGATTATTAAGAACTGACATTGTGATTAGTGACATTAAATGTCGTTTCTATAATTACAGGTAAGGTTTGTAATGTAAATTAGAATGTGTAAATACTTTAAATAAAACTTTAATTACACTCATAATTACAAATGATAAACACAAACAGTCAACTTTGAACATTTTTACATTGGGTAACAAAATTAAGAATTCATGATTTTCAAATAATGAAGGAAAATCATCACAGTATGTATTTACCTTGGACTATTTAGATTTAGAATGTATTTATGTTGTGCATTTTGTTTTAAAATAAAACTAATATTTGTGTGCACTATTTTTTACTTTTTTCTTTTTGTACACTGCAATAAATGATTGTAAACCACTATAATTGGTTCCTTTTCCATTACAAAAAGGTTCCTTACCATTATAAGCAATAATTTTTACACTAAAAGAATGGGAAATTGACACTCAGTTCGTGCATACTTTACACTCAACAAATGTTTTCTCAACAATATGGTTTGTTATTTTTACACTCAGTGTCTTTTTCATTTCTGTATCGTGTAATATAGGTATAAAGAATCCATGACTTTAACCTGCATTGAAGGTTAAAGTTGTTATATATTTTACCACTTTTAAGACCAATGTTATTTACACTCATCAGTGTGGATAAATAGGAACCACTCTGGGTGTTATTTGAGTGTAAGAGTTAACACTCCATTTTTTACTGTGTGGGTGAATAATAATTAATGTTTTAATAGGTCCCTACAAAGCAATTTAAATTTACATCAAACATACATAGAGTTATTTTTTATTCATCTTAGAAATGAATTAATACAGGAGCCAGTGAAGATTTACATAACAGTATTAATAATATTATTCGAATTAATATAAAATATTAAATTAAAAAACAAAAGAGGAACTACTGATCAAATCAAAATTTTTATTTATTTACTTTTTTCCTAAAGGATATAAATTTGGCAACATAGTTATACTAATTTCGACTCGCTAAATCCAACTTATGCAAATGTCGAAATTTGGGGTCATTTCCAGCACAACCACAAATCGGCCATATTGGATCTGTACGGATCTAAATTAGGAATTTCCGTCTAATATATCCAATAATCCATACAAAATTTCATCAGAATGCATATACGAGGGTAAATCAAATATAAACGGTAATTTTGCTATTCCGCTTAGAATGCAGTTCCGAGGTAGCTGATGTTGTGTGGAGTAGATGTTTAGTTTATGAGGAGTGGGGAGCCGGCCGGGTTCGCGCACATCCTTGGCTTTGTCGTCAGTACAGCCATGACCGAGAAAGAGGTACATTCGTCTGTTGCGCAACGGATTATCATAAAGTTTTTAACCAATGAAGGCGTTAAACCGTCAGAAATCTTAACTCGGTTGAAGGCACAGTTTGGGGACAGTACAGTGTCTCAGAATCGTGTGTATACGTGGGCGAGAGAATTTAAGGGCGGACGAGAACGTGTTGAAAACGAAAGTCATGATCGACGCCCAAGGACAAGCCTTACAGATGACAATACCCGTACCGTTCGAGAGCTTATTGAACGTGATCGCCGATTAATCGTGGAATAAATTTCATCAGAAGTGGGTATCAGCTATGGAAGTGGACAATCCATTATAACTGATCAACTTGGTTTTCGAAAAATTAGTGCTTCGATGGGTTCCGAGGTTGTTGACTGGAAACCAAAAACAGGTTAGGTCGGAGATCGCTGAAAGGCTTCTGAATCGATTTCAGCGAGATGAGGAGGCCATTTTGCAGCGCATCGTGACATGTGATGAGACGTGGGTACATCACTGCACCCCCGAATCTAAAATGGCAAGTAAGGAGTGGCGAAGAAAGAATGAAGGTTGCCTAGTGAAGGCCAAAACTCGGCACACAGCTGGAAAAGTCCTTGCAACGATTTTTTTACTCTAGGGGAATTTTACTGATCGATTTTCTACACGACCAACGTACAGTGAATGCGGCTTACTACTGCCAGTTGTTACGGTCGGCAAAAGCCGCCTATCGAAACTAAAGACGAGGCATGCCCATCAGAGATGTCATTCTCCTCCATGACAACTCCAGGCCTCACACCGCGGCCTTGACAAGGAATACACTGGAAGAAATGGGCTGGGAAACCCTCGAGCACCCTCCTTATAGCCCTGACTTGTCCCCCTGTGACTATTTTATTTTCGCGCCTATGAATAAATCACTGGAAGGAAAACGATTTGGAAGCAATGAAAAAATCGAAGAGCAAGTGCGCAATTGGCTTACAACTCGGCCTCAAACTTTCTATAACCAGGGAATACTGAAACTTCCAAATCGGTGGCAAAAGTGTGTAGATCACGCAGGAGACTATATTGAAAAATGTTAAAACAATGATTTGTGTATAAAGTTATTCAATAAATGATGAAAAAAAATTACCGTTTATATCGATTTGATTTACCCGTATAAACAAACTCTTAGACGTAAATGAAAAGTTTTTTGATACAAATTCTTATAATTTTCAATTATTTCAGTGGATGATTTCATTGTTGGCAGAGACATGGTAAGTACAGGATCTAAAATATTTTGCACTTGATGGTATGATTAGACAGCAGATTTATCGTTGCCATGACGTAAATAACAGAGTCTAGCGGAAAAAGCTGCAAGTTCAGTAAAAATATTTCTGGTTAATTAAAACCTTAGAAGGTGTATTACTTCTATTTTTATTTGCTGGCTTTGATTTTTATTTGAAGATGAAGGGATAAACATGAACGGTAAAGCTTTTTATTCAAGGCATAAAAACATAAAAAATAATGCAAGTAAACATCTCCGCACCAAATGTCAGCTATTTAGTTATGCTATTATCTATAACCAAGGTAGTTGTGATAAAAGCGATGAGGTAATTGTATTTTCTTTGCTGCAACCGAGCACTTGCGGTTAACGTTTGCGTAGAAAAACCCGCATTAGTTGAAAACCAGGAAAGCAAGCAAATTGTTCAAATATTAGGTGATAGTAGAGTTCGCAAACTTAAAAAACGCATCTAGAAATCAAGTCCGTGGTACATTGAAAGGTAAAAAGGTATTGAATACGTTATCGGATGCTATTTAGGGTGTATATCAGTCTCCTAAATTCGTCTGGCGATATCGGTGTCCAACACCCCCCCAGGGGCGAAAAACTGAAAAAACAGCAAATCTAGAATACTTTATTTGCTATCCGGCTATATTAAAATAAATACGATCTCTAAAGTATTAAGCGAGTTATAGCTAATTTTCACTCAAGAATTATCATTAGATAAACGGAAGGATACTCACTAGATTAGCTTCTAACTCCCTTATTATGCGTATTTCTATTTCTGCAAACATAGAAAGATCGTGATAACTTTTGGACGACACAAGATATCAAAAATGTTCGAAAAATAATTGTTATTAGTTCGAGATTTTACAATCCAACGCTTTTTGAAACTTTAAAATTGGCTAGACAGTAACGAAGATATGACCAATTTATTCCGACAATGTATAAATTACCGCTGAGCAGCGATCGTTCTATCTCTATTTTCACCCGTCTTCCGTCTCATTCTAACGCACTGCAATTACCAGGTTCGTAAGTACATACAACTATTAGCACAATATTGGAGTTACAAATGCAGGTGATTTAACATTTTGTTGAAAAGAATTATAAAATTCTTACTGTTTATGTAAATACGACATTAACCTTAACTTATTATCTTAATTTTATCATTCTCCTCCTAAATTTTTACCCTTGCAAATTTAAGTGGAAATTTTGGTATTAATCTAAAGAAGAATTCATTTTACGTCAAAAACACTTTGAACTTTATGAAGAAAACCAAAAACTGCTTAGAAGAATACTTAAAAAGCTTATTAATTTATTGCTTTTGGTAGTAAGCTATAAAGAAAAGCTGAAAACTGTACGCCGATTGGTGTAGCGGTTAACGCATCAGATTCGTAATCAGAAATCCCGCGTTCTAATCCCATTCTCGTATACATTTTTTTAAATTGTATTTACCTATTATCTTTAAAACTTGATTTTAATTATTATTATAACAATTTTATGCCCTTCTTTCATCTGCCTTTATCATAGCTGAAGTTTTACAAATCTAGTAAGCTTGTTAAAAAATTTCATTTGCTGTATTAACAAGTAATAGATTTGTATTCAGTGACGTTTTATTTGTTTTGGATCTTACTATTGTTGTGGTTGTAGTTTTCATAGTATTTTTAAAATGAATTTGACATTAAAATATAGAATTCATATAATTTCTTTACATTTACAAGGCAATAGCTATAATCAAATTTTAGATTACTATGCGCGTGTTACAAATGAAGAAAAAGTACCAAGCACTTACTTATCAGTAAGCTGGTAGATAGATTCCAAACTACAGCAGTGCTTTCCAACGAAAACTTCCCTATCACAAGAATTAACGAGTATTAAATTCTGTGTCGGATGAGTATCCAACACTTTAAATTCGGTCCAGTGGTATGATCGAAATCGAGGGCCGAAAAACGACAATTTTACCAATTTTCGTCAGACCGACGCCCAGAGGCTATCCCTATAAAAAAGCCCGTTAGACTTATTCTGATTGTTAATATAAGTCGAAAAATACCTAAGCTTTGATATTGTAGAGGTTGCCGGATTAAACGAATGGTCATTTCTTTGTCATCCCCCATCACAACAATTGGGATCATTCCATATAAAGTGCTGCAGTACTGATATCTCGATCATTTCGAAAAAAAATTTTTTTTTGTATGTCAGTAACAGTAACATGTCAGTAATTTAGATTTTAATTAAAATAAATATATTGTTTTTTGCATGTACAGGTTTTACTTCATGCGTTTCAAGTTTATTTGTATATAAGTTAAAACATATAATAATAATAATAATAATAATAATAATAATAATATAATAATAATTGCTACAACCCATAGCCTGGAAACCAGGCCCCAGAAGCTATAAGCTTGTGCGGGATGGAGGGGGCGATTATTATTATTACGTAGGCCCTAAGTGCGGCTGCAGCTGACTTACAGATGGAACAGCGCAAATCCCACATTTGTGTCACAGCTAAGGAAAACGGCAGAAAACAATCAGATCTGCCGGCACCGGGAATCGACCGCGGACCGCTTGGGTGAAAGTCCAGCACTCTAGGCATTACACTACCAAGGCTGTGTATATCTACATACCTTACATGTTTGTAATTGAAGGCAAATAAATATTTTTATATTTAATATTAAGAAGATAGAAGTTACTCCCTGTGTCACCCGGCACTCTAACTCACGTCTTAGAAGCAACATAACGCGGAAGGATTACTCGACTGTCTAAAAGGAAAATATTTTCTGATAAAATTCTTTAAGAATCGTATCGAACGATACTTCACGGCTTCAGCGGCAGGAGACAGAAAACTTCCTAAAATATCTTATTTTTGGCCCAAACTTAGTTATCTACAAGATCTTGTTGTCTACAACAACTTAGGCCAACTCCATATGCCATCCTCAAATGGGCCACTTTATTGTGCCTCAGCTTTCGCGGTTATCAGAGAGCTTCCTCGTTAGCATAGGTTTTAAATTATGATATTCTAAACACACCTTAAGTTCTCTCTATGTAGTCGGTATTATCGTACCTAGTATGTCACAACTTTTAAAAATTCGTTGATTACAGTCGTTGTATTTCACCACTTTTATAAATACATGTTAAATGTACATAAACTTTTGTATTTTCGAAATCTATGTTATGAGATGTATCACTTACATGTTGTGCTAGTGAAGACGTTCTCTCATTTTTGTTGACTGCATTTCGGTGTTCTTCTCTTCTTACTTGAATTCTTCTGTTGGTCTGCCCTATGTAGGATTCCCCGCAGTCTTTACATGGGATCTCGTATACTCCTTGGCTTTCTAGTGGTATTTTTGTTTTTGCGGATGGTAGCATGTTTCCAATCTTTTTGTCGGTGTTGAAGATGGTGTCGATGTTGTGTTTTCTCAGCACTCTACTTATTTTGTCCGTGGTCCCTTTGATGTACGGTAAGTACGCTTTGGATACCGATGTTTCTTCTTCCTTTGGCTTTGGGTCCCTTGGTGTTAACGCTTTCTTGATATTTCTGGACGAGAAACCATTTTGTTTTAATGCCAACTTCACCTGTTCTAGTTCTTGATGTTTATTATCGACATCAGTCAATCGTTGTGATCTGGTTATTAATGTCTTGACTACTGACTGTAGTTGCGCTGGGTGGTGATGTGACTGCGCGTTCAGGTAGCGATTTGTGTGGGTTGATTTTCGGTATACTGCGTATCCCAGGCTGCCGTCTTCCTTCTTGATTATAGATACATCTAGGAAAGGTAGTTGATTGTCCTTTTCCACCTCCATTGTGAATTTGATCTTCTGGTGTATGTTGAAAAACTGCAGACCTTCTTACAGCATCTAAACAACATACACCAGAAGATCAAATTCACAATGGAGGTGGAAAAGGACAATCAACTACCTTTCCTAGATGTATCTATAATCAAGAAGGAAGACGGCAACCTGGGATACGCAGTATACCGAAAATCAACCCACACAAATCGCTACCTGAACGCGCAGTCACATCACCACCCAGCGCAACTACAGTCAGTAGTCAATACATTAATAACCAGATCACAACGATTGACTGATGTCGATAATAAACATCAAGAACTAGAACAGGTGAAGTTGGCATTAAAACAAAATGGTTTCTCGTCCAGAAATATCAAGAAAGCGTTAACACCAAGGGACCCAAAGCCAAAGGAAGAAGAAACATCGGTATCCAAAGCGCACTTAAGGTACATCAAAGGGACCACGGACAAAATAAGTAGAGTGCTGAGAAAACACAACATCGACACCATCTTCAACACCGACAAAAAGATTGGAAACATGCTACCATCCGCAAAAACAAAAATACCACTAGAAAGCCAAGGAGTATACGAGATCCCATGTAAAGACTGCGGGGAATCCTACATAGGGCAGACCAACAGAAGAATTCAAGTAAGAAGAGAAGAACACCGAAATGCAGTCAACAAAAATGAGAGAACGTCTTCACTAGCACAACATGTAAGTGATACATCTCATAACATAGATTTCGAAAATACAAAAGTTTTAGCGAATATACAACATAAGACCCGACGAACCATAAGAGAAGCCATTGAGATCGAGAAACGTCCGAACAATCTTAATACCAGGGACGATACACAGCGACTACCATCAGCTTGGAAACCGGCTATAACCAGCATCACCGTCAAGAAGCGAAAACCAGCACAGCAGAACGATAAAAGGGAAAGCGAGAGAAAGCCACCGGATCAAGCGAGACCAATGACACGCTGCCGCGCCAAAAACCAGCCGACCGCAACCATGCACAACACCGTAACCGTATATAAAGACCAACCGGTGCAGCAAGACGTTAATCTACATCGTGTAACCACGCGAAGCAGAAGGAAATTAGAAGTGACCTGAAGATGGCAAGTGTGATCTTGCCGAAACGTCGTCAACCATTGTCTGGTTCCTCTAGGAGCCGAATAGTATATATATATATATATATATATATATATATATATATATATATATATATATATATATATATTGTGGTGACTTGGCATAAACAGAATAAGTTTTGATTTTCTCCCACCTCGGCTAGCAAAAATAAAAATATACGCGATGAATTTGGCTAATTAACAATAAAATATTGTTTTTATATTCAAAATACTTTCAAATAACGAATAGTTGTAGATAATTGATTTATAAATTGATTTTTAAAAAGACTGTACTTTGGAAATGCTTTTCAACTTTCCTCATTTGTAAATTCTTATATGATTCAAAAATACTTTTTAATAGTTTTAAATAATGCACTAGTTACATAACAATGTTATGTGAGTTCTTGACTAACTCAAGTTTACGTAAGAGAGTTGGGCGCCAATTAAGTAACATAAAATAACTGAATTATATTAATAAGAAATACTCATCTCCGGGCGAATGTGGATTCCTGTGGTTTTAAAAAAATAAACAAATTGAAATTGAAATCACTTTTTAAAATTGAAATCTTAATTAAGTTTAATTATAGCTAAATTGTTCAAATCACTTAATTACACCTCACAAACAATAGTCTTTTCTTCAGCAGATACCAAAACAGAAGGAAATAACTTCCTACCTTCTTGTATAACGATGCTTCTTCCTTTTGCTATAGATGTCCTCTTTCCAAAACCATTAGCAGAGTAGGTCACTTGATGTTGAACCAGGGCTGGTCTCCAATTCCGGTTGACTTTCTTCCTTTTTCCTGGATTTCCCATATAATATTATCCAAAACTTGATTTTGGTAACTCACTTTTGTTTATTAATTGCGGGTATTTTTTTCCCTTTTTCGAAGAACTTGTATTTGTTTTTATGTTTAAATAAATAAAACACCAATCAATACTAATCGAAGATTTATTATCTTGCTTACTTAGCAAGTAAATTTACTTTTAAAAGAGTGTGGTTCTTTATAAACTTATACACACTTTTACAATTTATACTTTTTACACTTTCGCCGTATTCAATTAACTTAACTATCTATTTACATTTGTACTGTATCTCTTACACGACTTTACTGCGTCGTTGTTTACCATGAAGTCTCTTTACATTAGTACTATTGTCTTTAACACGACTTTACTGCGTCGTTGTTTACCATGAAGTGTCTAATTACATTATTATTATCTTTTTAACACGACTTTACTGCGTCGCTTTATATTACTGACTCTCCTAAAATTATAATTTTCTAAGCTTATATACTATTTCCTATTTACATAATTATATTACACAATTTGACTTACGAACTAATACAAACTGTACACTCATATAATACATAATAGCAGATTAATATTCTTTATAAAAGTGACACATCTATTACACATTATTACACAACATTTGCAATAACAATGAACTATTTACATGAACAAAAAACCTTAAACGAATCACATAACCCGTCGATAAACAAA
The DNA here is from genome assembly GCA_929113105.1 of Agrypnus murinus. Classification (NCBI taxonomy): domain Eukaryota; kingdom Metazoa; phylum Arthropoda; class Insecta; order Coleoptera; family Elateridae; genus Agrypnus; species Agrypnus murinus. Next base: position 251,503,604 of record OV816024.1, on the reverse strand, counting down.
TTTGAAAATTAATCATAACAATTATATAATAATAATAACTTGCGAACAACTGGATGTTACGTACACTTAAGTAATCGGTGAGTAAGCTATTTGATAATAAATAAAGAAACATGTATTATTTAACCTTATTAAAAAGTATACACATTGATTGTATAATCAATGACACGCCATTAAATAACTTAAAAATATTTTTAACAGGAAAAGTTAATGAAATATTCCTAAAGTGTAAGTTTTCAACGAAGATTTTATAATTTTACAATAATTTCCAAAATTACCAAAATTTTGACACTAAAATCCACAGCAATATATATATTATTTTATATTAAATATGAATCAAGATGTAACTTTCCAAACTGGGTGACAATATACATAATCGCAGGCAACAAAATTATGTTTTCATTCTCCCCTTTACGAAAGTGTAACTTTCTATCTTGACAAGGCAACCGAAAGCGAAAGTAAAACATGCGAGGTGGTTGCTAGGTATGAAAAACTTTCGGTCCCTGGACAACGAGGTAAAACTTTTTTAAAATATAATATTATAAGGTGGCTGTTGTAAACATTACCTTGGTAACAATACTGTTGTATATACAAACATTATTTTATTATAATCACTGAATCATCATTTTGTTTATTTATTTACTGTGGTGAATAAATGTCAAGGGGAGAATGAAAAGTTTAATACATTACATGCTGCGAAAGCCCTTGCACCTAAAAGTAAACTTTCGCAGCTTGTAATGTAAATAACTATTTCATTCTCCCCTTTAAGAAAGTGTAACTTTCTATCTTGACAAGGCAACCGAAAGCGAAAGTAAAACATGCGAGGTGGTTGCTAGGTATGAAAAACTTCCGATCCCTGGACAACTGAGTAAAACTGCCAATTTTTTAAAATATAATATTGTAAGGTGGCTGTCGTCAACATTACCTTGGTAACAATACTGTTGTATATACAAGCATTATTTTATTATAATCACTGAATCACCATTTTGATTATTTAGAGAACGATAATTTTTTTCCTCTTATCTCTTAAGTAATTTGTAAATGCTTTTGAATGGCTTCGCGTGATTTTGATTTTGTTCCTCTGATTTTATTTGTACCTTATATTTTAGTAGATTATGAGTTTAATCAGTTTTCAACCATGTTTAACAAATCCATCTTCAACTAATTACTTTAGAAAAGTTTCCACTCGTTCTTTTACGGTGCAATATTTATAGTTTCAAGGAGTTTTGGAGTAGTTTGAAAAGATATTTGAAATATCTTTCATGTTGTTTTTGATAATCAATTTAAAAATCCACGTGTAATGGATTTTGTTACTTGGATATTATTAATATTTTAATTAATTTTTAAACGCCATCAGCTTACTACTACCAGCATTTTGATTTCAAAGCGCACTTCTTATTATGCACTCATTGTCAGTCAGTTAATCGACCAAATAAATACTGAGATAATACGAATCCGCTAGTCCGATACCAGGTCCACAAAATCGCTGTGTAACTACGTTAGACTGGCGATAAGCGCCAGACTATTTCAATAAGTATCGCCCAAGTGGGCTCGCAGTCGCGTAATGTATATGCTTTAGAATAGCTATAATCCGTGCAGCACACTTAGTATATTTTTCACTAGCATGTAGGGATTGCGGCCGCCGACATGTGCTATTGCTATTTCTAGCCTTTTAATTTGTTGTAGCACGTTTAAATATTGCGCGCGTAAAAATTAAGAATAGACGGTAATAAAATCTAGAATGGATCTTGTTTGGAAAAATGTTTGAAAGCGTCTATCAGTACTTAAAAAGCGTATAACTAGATATTTCTTTGTGAAATTGGCAGCAAAGTAATGCTTTATTTACGTAAAGTACACTTACCTAGAAATTAAATACTGTTGTAAAAATTAAGAATAGACGGTAATAAAATCTAGAATGGATCTTGTTTGGAAAAATGTTTGAACGCGTCTATCAGTACTTAAAAAGCGTATAACTAGATATTTCTTTGTGAAATTGGCAGCAAAGTAATGATTTATTTACGTAAAGTACACTTACCTAGAAATTAAATACTGTTGTGTCAAATTTATAACTTCACAATTTAAGAACAAAATTAATCTTCTCTTATCATGTGGGAGTCTTATTAGAATTTTAGATTGTATCCACATTCGCGATAAAAGGTTGAACTTTAGTATAGAAATAACTTCTTTTTTTATTGTGGGCTGTTTTTTGTCTCTACTATTTTAGAGTTTTTATATTTTTTGAGTACTATAACCACTGAAATATAAAATTACAACCGCTAGAGAGAGCCACAGACTATGTCGGAAGTATGTAAGATTTAATTAGATGTTGGTAATATCATAGCAATTTTTTTGTTTGTCAAGTTGTTAATTTAAATGTCTAATTAGGTTTATGTTCTGAAATACTTAACGGACAATCATACACAAATCATATTTTGATTATATTTTAAAAACGATTCATATATAAAATAATTAATACCTAATTTGTTGGTTTTTATGAAAATAATCCCCCCCCCACCAAGAAAAGGAAGTGGTGATGTAGTGAGCTCACAGGAAATTTCCATCATTTACAGTAGCTTTCGTTCTTGTTTTTCTGCAGTTTTTAAATTCCAATTATCTATAATTAATAAAGTGAGCATTAACTTCCTGACAGATGAAGAGCTTGTTAGGAACTAATGTCATTTAAATGACTGTTATTTATTATCTTGTAGTCTGAAGAGAGTTGGGGCTTTAAAAAAGAAGTGTTGTTTGTACAGATTGAACAATGTCTAAATAAAGGAATGAAAGAAAAATGTTCTTTTATGAGAAACGGAATAAAAAGAATATTATTGTTGTCATTAAAAGAAACGTACGATTAGGTTTGTAATGTATTGGTAGGTGTTTCCGGACTCTAAGTTGTAATGTAATGTTACTTGATTGATTATTGCATTTCTTAAATTAAATTTATTTCTTCCATAGAAGCCAAAAGGTATTTATTGATTAATTTTATAATTGTATTTTGGCTTGAAATAGAAAAGAAAAGTATATCAAATGGAGCCTTTCCTTGAAACGGAGGTTAATCTATAGCTCCTACAATAATAATTCCATAAAATTAGATTTTTTTATATACGTACTTACTAATATGGAATGCTATTGTAGAATTGTCGAAATGAACTACCATTATAAAGATAAATTGAACACTTTAGTGAAAAAGAAAAAATAAGGTAAATACCAAGAAACTCAATACCTAGCTGAATAATTAGGTTACAACTCACTATAGTTTACTATTTGTTTGATTTGTGGAACACATTTAATCAAGTTTAAGAGTTGCTTCCAGTAAACTTCCTGGGTTGCGGAAAGCATTCCTTAAATTAAAAAAAAACAAAGAAAAAAGCGTCTAAAACGGATATCAGATTGATGTAAGGGATTCTACACAAGGGCATATTATTCCATTGCAAGTCACGTTATGTTTCTCAAAAGCCCGAGAAAGTTCAACATAGACTGGTTATCCCAAAACGTGTTTGTATTAGTGATGGGAACTTGGGTGTCGCGTGTCGTGATACTGTTCGTGGTCGTGACACTTGAAGTGTCGCGACACTTCGTGTCGAACAGTATCGCTCTTATTAGAGTGTAATTCGAAGTTGCTTGATCATTCTTACAAAGAAATTAAAGGCAGATTTGTTGAACTGACCAACAAACATTGAATGAGACGTACATATAAAAATATTTTGTTGTGGATTTTTTTCTTTTGTATTAGTATAATATTGACGGTGATAATTTTATCTTGGGTTTTCCGCAAAATAAATTAAAATCAATAATTGAAGTTGAATAAGTTTCTCATGTACCTAATTATTATTTCAGCTTCTTATATTTATACCTTATAATGTATTTTGAAGAAAGACTACTGTCGAAACTGTAAATAAATACAATGATCCTTAATTTTAATTAATTCAATTTATTTTGATGAAAACACAAAATAAAAGTATGTATCATCTTCAATCTTAACAAAAACACGTTCTCTAAAGACCAACGTCGTCAGCGAAATTACATTTTTAAATAGTTTTTATAATAAATCCAACGAATAAAGTCTATTCATTACAAGTTATTTATAGAATTTGTTTCTTTTCTTTTAAATTTCTGTTTCATAATATGTATTTGCTTTTATAAATAATTTAATCTCTTTTAATGTACTTAATGCATAAATATATAACCATAACAGAATTTACTCATTTAATTGTTTTTAATCCATAGTTTGCTTATGATTTATGTAGCTATGAATCTTGACTGCTTCTCATTTCAATTGGATTACATTTACACTAGCGCGTGCATGATGTAAAGGCGAAGTGTCGTTAAAGTATCATGAAGAGTCGACAATTCTGACGTCATAATGGTTTCGACTCTCAAGTGTCGTGACACGCGGGTAGTGTCGAGAACCCATCACTAGTTTGTATTTAGTTAGTACACTACAATTTAGCAGATTGGAAATTGGCGGTTTTGCGGTTACTTGATCAATTAATTTGCGATCTATGAACTGTCAATTTGCCGCGTTTGAGAGTTTGTTTCGGTATTTAAGTAGCTGTGAAATTGGTATTTTCCAACTGTTTAACGAAAGGCACGTATTAGAAACACACGAATAAGCTAATCGAGTGGCTTTTTTAAAGATAATTAGAATTTATTTCCATTTTAACACAGTCTAGTAGTTTTTCTGAACTTCGTAATCAAGAACAAATAACAAGATACGTAAATATTAATAAAGCAACCTAAAATGTGTGGCTGTGTTAATTTTATCAGACTTAAACCATTTTCAGAAAAACCATTTAAATAGTTGAAATAAAACTCTTCATAATAAAGTTTAGATGTATACAGTCTGTGTTTTATAAGCGATGGTATAGGAAATTCAATGCAATTTTATCATTCTCCTCCTAAATTTATACCCTTGCAAATTTAAGTGGAAATTTTGGTATTAATCGAAAGAAGAATTCATTTTACGTCAAAAACACTTTGAACTTTATGAAGAAAACCAAAAACTGCTTAGAAAAATACTTAAAAAGCTTATTAATTTATTGCTTTTGGTAATAAGCTATAAAGAAAAGCTGAAAACTGTACGCCGATTGGTGTAGCGGTTAACGCATCAGATTCGTAATCAGAAATCCCGCGTTCTAATCCCATTCAAGTTTTAAAGATAATAGGTAAATACAATTTAAAAAAATGTATACGAGATAAAAAATGAAATTTTTTAACAAGCTTACTAGATTTGTAAAACTTCAGCTATGATAAAGCCAGATGAAAGAAGGGCATAAAATTGTTATAATAATAATTAAAATCAAGTTTTAAAGATAACAGGTAAATACAATTTAAAAAAATGTATACGAGATTTTAATTATTATTATAACAATTTTATGCCCTTCTTTCATCTGCCTTTATCATAGCTGAAGTTTTACAAATCTAGTAAGCTTGTTAAAAAATTTCATTTGCTGTATTAACAAGTAATAGATTTGTATTCAGTGACGTTTTATTTGTTTTGGATCTTACTATTGTTGTGGTTGTAGTTTTCATAGTATTTTTAAAATGAATTTGACATTAAGATATAAAATTCATATAATTTCTTTACATTTACAAGGCAATAGCTATAATCAAATTTTAGATTACTATGCGCGTGTTACAAATGAAGAAAAAGTACCAAGCACTTACTTTATCAGTAAGCTGGTAGATAGATTCCAAACTACAGGTTGTGTAAACGTCCATCATAGCAAGAAGAGGAAAAGAATAAGTCCAAATTTTGAGGAGGTAGAACAGGTTCTTTTGAGGTTTATCAATAATCGAACTTTAAGTGTGAGGGAAACAGCTTCGGAAATGCAAGGTATGTCAATCTTACAGCAAGGTATGTCAGATCTTAAAGAAAAATAGATTTATATATATTAAGTAATTAGGAGATCAAGCGATACTTTAAATCCGAGAAGATGTATCTTCGAGGATTTAAAAAAGCTTCATCTCCGTATTGCATAAGTTGTTTTATTTTATTTCGTATTTCAATCCTAATTTCTCCGTTTTAAAATCCATCCGAATTTATTGCATAAAGAAGCAAGTTGCCTGTCTGTGTCATCATACGCGTAACTAAGGAGATAAAAAGCAGCATGCATGCATGCATGTGGCTATAATGCAACATCAAATTATTTACGTTGCCAACAACAACGGAGATCAAGAACGTCTTGAACTCCGGTGTCATTCACAACGGAGATCAAGATATACTTTATATTACTAATTGTGGTATATAAACAATTGTTTGAAATACCAAATGAAATAAAAGCTTTTAAACCACAAATCCATCAAGAATTGTTGCATGGAGACGACGAGCGGAGAAAGACTTTCTGTGAAGAGATGATGTCAAGGACGCAAAGGAACCGCAACTTTTGTCAGCACATTTGTTTCGCTGATGAGTGTACGTTTACTCTAAATGGTACTGCGAACAAGCAAAAACTTCCACACTGGACTCCAAAAAATCCCATGTATTTCTGCCACGAATAACCATATCATGAATCAGTAAATGTCATGATTGGTATCTACAGCTGCCACATCATTGGTCCCATATTTATTGAAGGGAAATTAACTACAGATAAGTACCTGGAAATATTACAAACTGAGATTCAACCTGCCCTTGAAGCGGTAGCTGGGGAAAATGTTGTATACTACCAACACGACAGCTGCCCAACGCATTCGGCTCGTAGAGTAAGAGCTTATTTTGATTTAATATTTCCAAATTCTTGGATTGGGATTAGAGGTACTATGTGGTGGCCTGTAAGATCCCCAGATCTTAATCCTTGCGATTTCTTTTTATGGGGTCACCTCAAAAACACAATTTATGAAAAAAATGTTAGTTAAACAGTTAGTTAATGTCCGCCAAAAATTTCAAGAGCGATTGGGACATTATTTGGCTGTAAATGGTGGTTTATTTGAACATCTGATTTATTTTTGTAACTTGTTATTTTGAATTCTTAATGTTTTGATTAAATATTTGTGTTATTAGAATTCACTTTTGTCAGTTGTGTTAGTAGTAGTTCGTATTACTTAGTAGCCATTGTATTAGTAGTAATATTTTGTTAATAACCTGGTATATTTAATTTTTGTACAACTTCAGCCATGAGAAAAGCAGATGAAAAAAGGGCATAAAACTAATAATTGTTATAATAATAATTAAAATCAAGTTCTAAAGATAATAAATAACAATTAGTAAGTAATTCCATTGGATTTCCTATATTATCGCTTATAAAAAACACGCTGTATAGTGCGAGTATAAAGTCTGGAACTATCGAAATAAATCTTTTTTCCACTACTAGCTATGAAGTGGACAATTATTGCGTCTCCTAGCTAACTGAGAAGTTGAATTTCTCTAGTAGTGGTTAATGATTTTTTCTATTATTAACCTAGGTTAATAATGGATAAATTCAAATGTTTTGAGAATCCAGGCATAGTTGTTTAACAAAAACTTGTGCAACATAATTTTGGTTAACCAGGAGATTGTCTTTAACGTATTTGCTGCTTGAAATTACCTAACACGATAAAATTATTTGAATAAAAATGCCATTAGTTATTAGTGGAAATGTCAATCTGCATCAGACTACTTGATTTTTGTTTTATTAGTGTAAAGGCGAATTTGCATTCCTGTGCTACTTGATTTTTACAAGAAAAATTTTAATTTTTAATTTTTGCCTTAAATTTGGCTAGTAGTGGAAAAAATAGTATATACACCACGGTGGTGAAGACATTAATAGGCCTCGCACCTTATTCCGCACCTTATTAATATACTATTATTAAATGTTTTTGAAAAAATCCTCAAACACGTCGATTTTTATATTAAATGAGAGTAATTGTTATTTGTAGATTGTCTTTTGTTTTTGAGTTATGGCGATAGTGAAATTTTTTTAATGGAAACCTTAATTTTTTATGATGGATTTGGAAAGCTAATGAAATTCTAAGGGCAAATATGTTAAAAAAGTATGTCACTGTATCAAGAGATTTTCGAGAAATTTTGCTTTTAAAGTTTTAAAACAAAAATCGAATAACAATCAAGAGTTCCAAGTTTTAATTAAAATAAACTAAAATAATTTAAAAAAAGAACTGTCATAATTTTAATACTAACTCAATTATTTATCCGGAGAATTTATCCTGTAGTTAGCTCTAGTTAGCTGTAGTGGCCTATGTAAAATACCTCAGAAGTTCTAGAATTATATTGGGGAACTTTGAAACTTAAGTTCTGTACTTCTGTAGTATGTGTGGCGCATCCACCAGACCTTTAACCACTTTAAAGAAAAATATTGCATCAGAGAACTTTCGTCTATTCTCTAATGAGACTACATTAAATTCTTGGCGCAATACAGAAGATGGTATATCATATGAGTATTGTCCATATCGTTTAAAGTGTAAAAATCGCAAGAATTTATTTTGGACCATTTGAGTTGACTATTGAGTTCTTATGGACACAGTATAAAGGCGACCACACACCTGCAGCATATTCAAGATGACATCATACAAAAGCGTTATAAAGTGATATAAATGAAGTAATGTTTGAAAATGATTTTGAATTTCTAAGAATAAATCCCAGCATTTGATTAGCTTTATTTATTCTCTGTGTTATATGGTTGGTAAATGTTAGTCTAGAATCGAATATCACACCTAAGTCTTTTGCATGTTCCTGTCTTTTAAGAATAGAATTGTTTAAGCTATAATTATTAATTTGTACTGTAACCTTCCTATGAAATGTGACAACAAAACATTTGCTAATGTTAAAGGCAAGATTATTATTTATAGACCAATGGTGAATCTTGTTTAGATCGTTCTGGAGATCGCTACAAACTGACAATGATTTGATTGTCTTATATATTTTAAAATTATCTGCAAAAAGTTGCCAATTGGAAAACGATATTTTTGTAGGAAGATCATTTATGATTATTAAAAATAGTAGCGGGCCTAGGTTGGAACCTTGAGGTACGCCAGATAAGGCTTCAAATTTAGGAGACGCTGTACTATTAAAAACTACATATCGCCTTCGTTCTTGTAAATAAGAGATCATTAGTTCCAACAATGAATCCGAAAAACCATAAGTATGCAATTTTTTTAACAGAATGTCATGATCAACGCGATCGAAAGCCTTTGCAAAGTCGGTATACATGACGTCTACTTGATGGCCGTTATCAATTGATTCGATCAGTTCCTGTGTGAACTGAATTAAGTTAGTGGACACTGAACGTGCTGGCATGAATCCATGTTGATTAGAGGTTATTTGAGTTTTTATATGATTAAAATAGTGTTTGTGAAGAACTGTTTCGAGGATTTTACAAGGAGATGAAAGTAAAACCACTGGTCTATAATTAGTTACGTCGGAGAAATCTCCAGATTTATAAATAGGACACACCTTGGTCAATCTCCATTCTGCAGGAAAGACAGATGTACGCAGTATTAAGTTAAATATATCAGTCAACGGTTTCACAAGAAAATCGGAACACCCCTTAATTATGTATGGAGGTAAACCATCCGGACCAACTGATTTCTTTGGCTTTAATTTTGAAATAGCCTCCCGAACATCTGTTTCCGTGATTGTGGATAGTGTAAGCGTTGGTAAAATACTGGTATTTGCTTTGTACTCAGTCATGTTGTAAGTAGGCTTATCACTACGATACACCGACTTAAGATAATTAGCAAACCCATTTGCAACATCTTCCCTGCTTTCTAGCGGAATGCCATTATAAAACATTCCGTTATCTATATGCGAATTATTTCGTCGCGAGGATTTTACAAATGAGAAAAAATGTTTACTCTCAACGTTTATATTATTCCACGACGTATTTCCTATAAGCTGATGTAATATTTTGTTTAATTTCTTTCCATAAGGACTTAAATTCATTTATATGTTCTATATTATTTGTTTTTTTAAATTTCTTTCTGCACTTTTCTGCTCTTTTCTTTTGATATTTTTTATTATCTCTGAAGTAAACCAAACAGGGTATACACACTTTTTAGAATGAACCTTTGGAACACACTGATCAAGTGTTTGATAAATTTTTGTATAAAATTGTGTTATTATTTGATTCACATCAGTGATATCTTCAAAGTCCCAATCAATATCACGAAAACCATAATATAGATTTAAAAAATTTGCTCTTTTAAAGTTATACTGTACACCACCGAAGGTATTGGAAGACATTCTTATTTGAACAGTGACATCAAAATATAATGTGGGATGACTATTGTCTTCCGCTACCAAAGGCGTTTCGCATCTAAGTACACCAACTTTTGGATTTTTTAACACAAGATCTAAGATTCACATAAGGAATAACGTTAAATTGTTGTAACTCCATAAAATTTGAAAAATTATTATATAACAGACTATTATTATAATCATTATGAATCGTGACAGCAATATTGTTAATAGGTACATACGGAATATTGAAATCGCATAAAATTAGTAATTTAGAATCTTGCTCAAATTTATCCAAATTTTTTTCGAAACAACTAAAAAACTCTTCATAACATGCTGCAGCTGATCTTGGTGGAATATATACCATTGATATATAATATGTTACATTAGCAAATTTATTTTAACTCCTACACTCTCATAAAGCAAATTATTTGGAGAATCCAAGAATGGTACTCGTTTACAGTTGTATATATTTTTCACCGCGATCAGCACACCCTACCAGAAGCTTTGTGTAACTCCAGATTTCTTGATTTCCGAAAAACAAAGTAATTGTCTGGAAATAATTCACCATCAAATACATTTGGCTGCAACCAGGTTTCCGTAATTCCATAAATGTCAAAGTCCGATCCCACAACGTTTAAATAATATATATTATGTAATTAGGAGATCAAGCAATACTTTAAATCCGAGAAGATATATTATAACGCCGAGGCGTTATAACATCTTCGAGGATTTAAAGAAGCTTGATCTCCGTATTGCATAAGTTGTTTTATTTTATTTCGTATTTCAATCCTAATTTCTCCATTTTAAAATTCATCCGAATTTATTGTATAATGAAGCAAGTTGCCTTGTCTGTGTCATCATACGCGTAACCAAGGAGATAACAAGCAGCATGTCACGTGTAGCTGTTATGCAACATCGAATGATTTTTACGTTTCCAACAACAACGGAGATCAAGAACGTCTTGAACTCCGATGACATTGACAACGGAGATCAAGTTATACTTTATTTTACTAATTGTAGTATATAAACAGTTGTTTGAAATACGAAATGAAATAAAAACTATTACATTTCGAGTTTAAACCCCTTACATTTTGATATACTATTTTCAATTGTACTGATTCTTTATCAATGGACATCGGGTAAATCACTTATAGATTTTATTATATACACTTGTGAACGATCGGTTTTTCGCATCATTATCTTCCCGTTGCGTACCCATACATACATACGGCATTTTTCTTCTGAAAATCACGACACTGGGACAATAGAATTCGATTATTTATATTAAGAAACTCATTGATATAAATGTTTGATTGTGAATGATTCTTGATATAGGGTAGGTCATCTACAAAATGAGAGGTATTGAGGTTTCGCTTAGTTCTTCTGGCTCGTAGGAATTGCTCCTTATGAAGTCAACTTATGAATTTGACTATAATTCCTCTATGCTCTTGAGGCTTTAGAGGATTTCTTTTTAATCGATGACATGCCTCTACCATGTTTGATTCTAGTTTGACTTGAAGAGCTCTTCTTATGGCTTTTACTGTGGTTAAAATGTTCTCGTCTTTTGGTTCGAGCATTCCATATATTTCTAAGGCATTTATTCGAGAATATTGTTCTAAATCATTAACTTGACATTTAAGCAATTTATCTTCTTCTTGTAAATGCTTATTTGTGATCTTTAGTTCATCGATCTTAGTAATGTAGGTTTGAATGATTTTCTCCTGGTTTTCCAGGTGAGCCTTTACCTCTGTCAGCTGATCATGACAAGAATTAAGGGAATCTCCCAATAATTTTATTTGTTGCATTATATCAAAAAGGGTAGGTTCAATATTTTCAGCATGCAATTGTTTAGACTTATTGCCAGATTTAATACAAACCAAACAGGTCCACGGATCTTCCTCATTAAATTTCTCGCCGCTACTGTTCACGCATTTTAAATGATATTCATTCATACAAACCTGACACTGAATGCGAGGCCGTGATGATAAGACACGAGAACTACACACATTACAGATACTCATTTTTAATAATTCTTATATTTAGAAATTTAACACTTTTAAATTTTATTATATTAAAATTAATTTAAATTTACTGTGAACTATTATGTTAATTGTATTTAACCAAGAATAAATTTATTTCGGTTAATAACTGTTATTTTTGAATAAACATATACTACAAACAATAACACATCTACGTTCTTCTACTAACCTTAATACTCTTGATGTTGATCTCAACTTTGAATAACAATCAAAGGGTTTCGAGTTTTTGATAAAAAAAAATCAAGTAGCCATGTAACAATCTATTTAGCTTTAAAATTATGACAGTTCTTCACAGAATTTTGATTTTTTTTTATTGAAACTTGGAACTGTTGATTGTTATTCAATTTCTGTTTTAAAACTTTAAAAGCAATTATTTCGAAATTCTCTTAATATAGTATCATACTTTTTAACATATTTGTTCTTAGAATTCCATTATCTTTCCTAATACATCATAAAAAATTACTTGTTTATTGTTTCCAGCCTTACTTTGTGGAACTCCATAATCATGAAATAAATAAAGATTATTAAAAGTTTCACAGTTTTATTAAAATACAACCTGACAATATTTTTTCGACAGCTATGCTGTCATTATCAAAGGTAATATAATTATAAACAAACACGTCGCTAAGGTAGATACAAAATAGGTAACTAGATAAAATAATAATAATAATCATAATTAAATATCTAATACTTCCAGTAACGGAGAATTACTGAGCTCAAGTTGTTCATTCATTAAAGGTACCCTGAGTTTGTGTTTGTATATCTCAAAGGCTTCTAAAATGTTTAATTTGCGTTTGTTATTACAAAAATGTAGGAATTTAATATTATTTTGAGGAGTCATTGTGTGATTTTGTTCTAAAAGGTGTTTGGCGTAATTCGATTTTTCAGGATGTTTATTTTTGTAATGACGTATGTGTTCTTTATATCTTATGTCAAAATTTCGAAGTGTTTGTCCAATATATACCGAACTACAAAAAGAACAATTTAAACGGTAAATGCCCGATTTCAAGATATCATGTGTTCTGTCTTTAGCATTAAATAAAAATGAAAAAGTGTTAGTGTTGGTTTTAAATGTTATTTTATAATCGTTGGTTTTTTTTAGTATATGTGCAATTTTTGCTGATATTTTGCCAAAATATGGTATAGATATGTAATTTGTGATAGATATAATATAATAGAGATGTCTTTGAAACAGGACAAAATGTACAACACATCTAACATATCACTTCTTCAATCTATAAAACAGAAAATCACAGAGAACAATCTAATTTCGGTTAAAGCAGATAAGGGTAACACTTTGGTAATTATTTCAAAAGATATTTACATACAAAAAGTTAATGAATTTATTAATAAAGAAAATTTAGAAACTTTAAACAAAAACCCAACCACAAAATTCCAAAAAGAAATAAAACAAGGTTTAGAAAACTGCAATATCTGCTTTTCAGAATTAGAAAAGCAACAAATCATTAATAAAAACCCACAAATACCTAAACTACATGAACTAGTCAAAACACATAAACAGAATATGCCAATAAGACCAGTTGTATCATACATCAATGCACCTAATCACATTTTATCCAAAAAACTGAAACAGATTATTAACACGATAGGTTACAAATCGAAATACTCTGTTAGAAATTCATTAGAATTAGTATATAAGCTGCAAAACATACATCTTCCACCACATTCAAAACTTGTTAGTTTTGATATTTGCAACATGTTCTCCAGAATACCCCCACAAGAATGTATTCCTTTATTAGATAGTTTATTGATCAATAGTAATATAGAGTTAGTTAAAATGTTAGAGTTAATTCAATTATTTGACCTTTGTATAAGTCAAAATTATTTCACTTTTAATAACATAATTTATTTACAAAAGGATGGTTTACCTATGGGTAATTCTCTAAGTCCTCTATTAGCTAACATATTTATGGACAAGTTTGAAGATCGAATATTTGAATTAAACCTCTCTAAACACATTATCTTCTGGTTTCGTTATGTTGATGACATTTTAGCTTGTTTTGACAGTTCTTTTGAGGTTATCAATGAATTTTTAATTCTTATTAACAGTATCCACCCTAATATAAAATTTACCTAGAAACAGAACAAAACAGGGCTATAAACTTTCTAGTCTTAAATATCAAGATTAACGCAGACAATCTATTTGAATTTTCCATATACAGAAAACCAACACAAACAGACATAACAATACCAAATAAATCTTGTCACCATAATACACATAAAATAGCAGCCTACAGATCATTAGTACACAGAGCTTTAACTATTCCACTAACAAAATCAGATTTTAGCAAAGAGATATCAACCATTAAACAACTAGCACATGCAAATCATTACAATCCGAACATGATTGACACTTTAATTAAACAAAAAGATTATAGGTTAGCTATCAAAGGAATATATCCCATTGACAATCAAACAGAAGACACAAATTACATATCTATACCATATTTTGGCAAAATATCAGAAAAAATTGCACATATACTAAGAAAAACCAACAATTATAAAACAACATTTAAAACCAACACTAACACTTTTTCATTTTTATGTAATGCTAAAGACAGAACACATGATATGAAATCGGGCATTTACCGTTTAAATTGTTCTTTTTGTAGTTCGGTATATATTGGACAAACACTTCGAAATTTTGACATAAGATATAAAGAACACATACGTCATTACAAAAATAAACATCCTGAAAAATCGAATTAAGCCAAACACCTTTTAGAACAAAATCACACAATGACTCCTCAAAATAATATTAAATTCCTACATTTTTGTAATAACAAACGCAAATTAAACATTTTAGAAGCCTTTGAGATATACAAACACAAACTCAGGGTACCTTTAATGAATGAACAACTTGAGCTCAGTAATTCTCCGTTACTGGAAGTATTAGATATTTAATTCTGATTATTATTATTATTTTATCTAGTTACCTATTTTTGTATCTACCTTAGCGACGTGTTTGTTTATAATTATATTACCTTTGATAATGACAGCATAGCTGTCGAAACAATATTGTCAGGTTGTATTTTAATAAAACTGTGAAACTTTTAATAATCTTTATTTATTTCATAAAAAATTACGGTTTTCATTTAAAAAGAAATTTGCTATCGCCATAATTTACAAAAAAATACAAATAACAATTACACTAAAATATGTCTCATTTAAGATAAAAATCGACGTGTTTGAGAAGATTAGATAGGCAACAAGAGTTCTAGCTAAAATCCCATGTTATTTCTTATTAAGGTCCGATTTAGCGAAAAGATCACAAATCCAAAATGGCGGCCGCGCTTGCGACTCGAGGTCATCCTCGACTCGGTCCGGCGCGCGACAGCACACACCTATGTAAGATCTTGATATCTACACGATTTCATGTTAAGACAAGCTTGTAGAGCTATTATAAATACATATTATTTTAAACTTCAAACGTGTTTAAATTGTATTGAAATTGTTTATATTATTAACAAAAGTGTATATATTCTTTCTAAGTGTTAACAACAAATCAAGGTAACCTTTATCATTAGTTTTATAACTTTCTTTTAAATACCGTTGCATAACTATTATAAATATTATAAACATTATTAGAAACATAGATCCGAAATATCAAACTAGAGAATTATATTAGTTGAAGCCTCCATAATATCACGTTTTCAATAAATACTAGATATAATTAATCAGCTTCATTATAAATTTAATAGAAAGCATTATATTTTTCTCAAGTCAATTCTTTTTATGAAAAACAGTTCGTAATAGAGTTTACTTTAAGGATACCTTATACCTACGCTTATCGAAAACAAATAATAGACAAGCAGATAACATTTTAATAATTTTGATCTAATAAGGTACTAAACTGATTAGGACTCCTTTGCAAATTTATCAGGCTGAATGTAATTAGAAAATATACTTTATCGCTTACTAATTAGATTATTATATATGATGTTAACATATAATAAAAACACTAAAGTACTTTTAATAGTAGGTATTTGCCTATCAGAACAAGATATCATTAGGTAGGTCATTAACGCATTTGTGTATCTAGCAGCTTATCATATAGGTATACGATATTTATTTATCTTTATGTTTTGAAGGCGAATGAGGATATTTACCATAAAAACGTATGAAAAATACTTAGAAATGTATTATCCTAGATATCAAGTCTTTCAAAACCTTAGGTGTTTATATTGTATTAGATTATTACTAAATGTAAAGAAAAAAGTACATATTACATGTTAATAAAAGTATGTCGGGTGTCACTGTACATGCTTATAGGTATACGATATTTATTTATCTTTATGTTTTGAAGGCGAATGAGGATATTTATCATAAAACGTATGCAAAATACTTAGAAATGTATTATCCTAGATATCAAGTCTTTCAAAACCTTAGGTGTTTATATTCTTTTAGAATATTACTAAATGTAAAGAAAAAAGTACATATTAATGTTAATAAAAGTATACAGCAGTAAGTCATATAAATCGTTTACGCAATGTTAATATTTTGTCATCTTACGCAGATTTCTTTTGATCTTGTCGCTTATTTTCCGAGTGAGGTTAACATCAATTAGAAATTTATAACGAAATACACTCATTGAAAGATAAAATCTATGTTAACTTATTAACGTAGTTAGATCAAAATATTCGAGCTAAAATGAAAATATATTTATCATCTATAGGGATTCACATCAACCGGTAATAGAGTACATAGCTTTACAATTGATATATGAGAGGAATTTTCACACCACGTTGCTTGATGATGATAAAGCCTACCAGAGCTGCTGACGGAAGGCAAGGTGGGTAGTAGCGTGGACCTTTTACTGCTGTTCTCTATTTCCGATCTGGGGCTCCAAGGGCTGTAAAGAGAGAGAGAGAAACAAAATTATGATGTGTTAATATTAAGGACCCCTCTGTTGATTATTTCATTATCCAGGGGTAGACCAATACGCAAATCAAACTGCGTAAAATCTTTTGAAATTAATACAATTTTATTCAATTACCTGAAAATGATATACAAAAAAGAGATACTTACGTACGTTAATTAAGTAGAACTGTAACCCTTATCGACGTCATTCGAATCCATAACTTCAAATTCTGCTAGCATTGCATCATTATACGGATTCACATCTACCGGTACACCGTTGATATGCACAAACATATTTTGAACACCTATTGCTTCATTTAATAGATTTATTAATGCATCTTTAAGAACCTCCATTATTATAAAAGAGAGTACGAATTATTTCTGATCTGAAAAATTTTTCTATTTATATATGAAATAATTCCCACCAACATCACCAACCACCACCACCTTACCTCGAACAAATCAGTGTAATAAATAGTATAAAATTATTACAAGTTTTATTTAGAGTGTATGAAGTTCCCCTATAACGGTACTATAAGAATAATAATAATAATAATTGCTACAACGCATAAGCTGAAAACCAGACTCCAGAAGCTATATTGAATATAATCAATTACTTTAAGCTAAATTAAGTCTCTATACATTTAATGGTTTATGAATTCGTATGTAAAACTCATAAATTTGAATCACGATATAAATTCCAAATATCTGCGTATAGCAGAGAATGCATAAATTACAGCAATAGTGTTTAGGTGAACAGGACATCATTCCCCTTGCATCTACTAAACTACGACCTAATTTGAGTGACAATAAGTATACCCCTCTAAACGTGATTCTATTAACGTATCAAATAACGAATAATAAAGAACATTATTGAAATTTACCACACCATTTAGTTGCTCATATAGTATACAAACATAAGTACTATCAATTCTACTTTTTCTGAATAAATAACAACTCTAATAAATAAGTAATAGAAACTACGTATTTATCATATCGTTTATGAGGTGTGTTAAGGTCTAAACAACCCACCGAATAGTACTTAGGGTGAATCTTACCTTTTCTAACTAATATAAGTGTAGTGTATTATGTATTATACATATAAAAACATGTTTATTAATATTAATCATATAATGTTATATAATAAAGTACTGATATCATTGACACGCTGGCTGACGTATCTAGAGTAGCATTATGCACATTCATTATTTGACAGCGAATCGGCGAAGACGGATTTAAACTACATATACGTTGTTTTATTATGGAAGAGAAAATCAGAATAAACAAATAGGTAGTTTATAAATAAAAGGATACTACAATAAGAAATAAATGTACAATTTTGTTAGTTTAAACTAATATGTTTAACGTCCGCACTTTAGTATTTTTAGGGTAGATATATTGATGTTCGATACCCAAGATGCAGTTTTAATTGAAGAGCTAACATTAATTTATAGCTATAATTTCAGATCGACCCTCTTATGAGTCAGTATTATGGAAGAGAAAATCAGAATAAACAAATCGGTAATTTATAAATAAAAGGATACTACAATAAGAAATAAATGTACCATGTTGTTCGTTTAAGATATTTATTTTAGTTCAGAGAGCATTTACAAACAATACACAATTTATACAAAGCAGTCATTCAGAACAGGGTAAGATAATTCGTATGATCTATTAAATTTAAGATAGTAATCTGCTGTTCAACTTGATTTAATTTTCGTAAATGTCTAAATATTACAAACATACAAACAAAATAGACTTAAGTAAGAAACAAACGTATACATTACATATCTAAACTGTTACACACACGCGCGCAGACACACTATACACGAATAAACTTCAAAAACGTAACATAATTTACCCCTAATTGTCTATTTTTTTTGTTTTGATTAACTGTAAAAGTTCGTATTATGCCTGTGTCACATTTTCTTCGTTGTTGCTTCCGTGAATGTGGACCGCCTCCGTGGTATACCGTTGAGTATTTATCAATATTTCACCATTCGGTAAAAATAACTCTGTATCATAACATACTATAGCTGAGATCGAGATTGTATTATACGCTCCACCATCTAAGATACAACTATGAAATTGCTGCTGCAATTCTTGATCGTCGCTTGACCAAAATGCTGTATCAGCATCTTCATAATCATCAATATAGTCGCTATCGTAATTGGATGCCGAAGAAGAAGACATTGTTTTGGTCAGATGTTAGTCGGAGGCTGTAAGAAGTGAAATAATTAATATAAATATATACATACATATAGTTATAAACCAACACTCACTTAATAAGTTAGAAAAACATATGTGAACGCTAATAAACTACTCCCTACGTTTAATGTTGATCAGAATTACGTTTAGTTAATATTACCATGCATTCTAGCAAATAATAATAATAAACAACGTCAATAAATAAAAGGTTAATACTTACTCGCTTTTCTATCCTAATAACTAATAGTACAACAAACAACGCAGGCACACACACAGTTCAGTTCTTAATAATAATAATGCCTACAAGAGAGTTAATAGGTCTATTTATATGCATCTGCATAAAATCCCGCCCTTCTGACTTGCTGGGGAAAAAAACAACGCAGGGTACACTATATCTTATTGAAATAGAGCAAGGTGTACGGATCGTTAACTTCAACCATTGTAGTGTATTCTCTTTGCACGAACGTATATTAAATTTAGTTTTCGTTGGCTCTATGCGTATATACCCAAACCCTGACAATCATAAAAGCTAATTGAAAAAGTATATGAACTACTGAATAGTAAAGAATATATTAGAAGTATGACATCAAACTGAATAGTAATATTTATTCTATGATATCTCTCCGGCTATAATTGAAACGTTTCGTTCTCGTTTTCGATACAGCTGTTACCATCCTTCTTTACGACGTACAACAAAGTCTATCCACTAGTTGATTAGGGGTGGTGCTCCGACACATCCAGCCTGATTTCATAGTGTTTAACTTTTAGACTTTGACGGAAACATGTGTATCACCTAATGTTGTTGTTTCATTTGAGGGTATATGA
This sequence comes from Agrypnus murinus, assembly GCA_929113105.1. Taxonomy (NCBI): domain Eukaryota; kingdom Metazoa; phylum Arthropoda; class Insecta; order Coleoptera; family Elateridae; genus Agrypnus; species Agrypnus murinus. Next base: position 251,483,483 of record OV816024.1, on the reverse strand, counting down.
ATTAAAACATAAACGTTTATATAATAATTCTCATTCTATCGCTCTGACGTAAGAATCAATACATAGCTATACTATTATCTCATTAAACATATAATCTACACATGTTCCTACTAAGCACGTTTTACTGTTAAACAGCAGACAGAATTTTTAAATGCCTTTTGGGCTCCTTTGCATAACCGCCTACTGCAATTGTGACATAAACACACACACACACACGCACACACATACATTTGGGCTAATATCATTGAAAGGTATAAATGATATGACATCAAAGTTTTCATGAATTAAATTGTATAACTCTCACGTAAAAAGACGTAATACATGATAAAATGATTACGTAACATTATATAGCACTATTCATTAAAGGGTGTTTGCATACAACTACGTACAAAACTAAAGGACGTATTTCACCTCTTTTAAAATATTTAAATTAATCAATCGCTTTATGAAATATATAGGGAATTATGCACTCTTATTAAATAAGTCTAGAACAGTAGCGATGTTTTGTTAATTGTTTTCATTAATCTCGTATCAATTATATTCAGCAACCCTATATTTTGGAATCATACCTTTTGATGATACTTTTGTAGTGTGCTATTACAACAATCTGTTCTAAATTGATTCAAATAAAAGGTTTAAATGTGTATACTTAGAATACTTAGAAGATGTGCTTTAATAAACATTTAAACGAATAGTTTACGTTTACTTCTTGACGCTGCAGCATCATCAACTGATACACACACACACACACACACACACACAGTTTTGAACTTCTTTTATCTTTACATAACGACAGGTGAATCATATTTAATGTATTCTTGCTAGGAACAAAGTGTAAACACATCTATGTGGAATCTTAACTTACTTCTTTTTACTTACACTAACCGTTGCTACTGACTATGAATGCTACTGTTAACGTTACTACCAATATTGCTAAAGGTATTTACACCAGTAAAAAGAAACATTGTTTAGGGTTAAATTGTCGAAAGGAGAGTTGTTGTAAGGGTTAAAAGGGATAAATGACTGAAATGTCAACTGAACGGTTAACTTATTGAAAGCTCACTAGTACTAACTAACTATAAACGAGATATAGAAAATGTGCAAAGTGCAACAAGCAGGTTAGTAGATAAATTAGGGTGAGTAGTAAATAGTTTCCCTCTTCATTTAATTTTGTTAATGTACTAAAGAGGGTCCTACTACCAACCGAAAATCAATAAATGTATGCGTACATTGCAAATTCACCTTTTGTATCTGTTGATATTGAAAGAAAATTACTATCTAAATGTTTGCGTCGAGAAGATAAAGGGCGGGACTCATACTATAATGCTAAAGATAGGAGGATATGTAATATAGGTGAACCGATATCGGATAACGATGTGATCTCTAGACAATATTTTAATTCACGAGCTATGCATACAGACGATCAACAACAACAGTTTAATGCAGGTGGTAAACGCATTGTTCCAGTAAGTTATCACTTGGATGACACCGATGCTGCTGCTTCTAAAGTCTATGTAGATGCTCAATTCGACTCTGCAGTACAAACTTTCACTACAATGACCGGCGAAACTCAGAACACGCAAAAGGCAGCAAAGGTTGACATTGAGACTAGTGAGCTTAGCACTTTACTAACAACGGTGGAAAAAGAAACGAAGAGAAATATCCTAGTAACAAATAATGAGGTGGAAACTAATCATTCCAGCGTACTGTTAAAGATAGAAACAACGAATAAAACAGTAGATAAGAATTATAAAGCTTGATTAAATAAAATACAGTTGCTCGTGGACATTCAGAAACTTATGCAGAAAACGCTTGATGCGTTAGCGGTTGAAGCTGCAACGCGTACGATTCTGTCTGCTGTCTAACAGTAAAACGTGCTTAGTAGGAACATGTGTAGATTATATGTTTAATGAGATAATAGTATAGCTATGTATTGATTCTTACGTCAGAGCGATAGAATGAGAATCATTTAATAAACGTTTATGTTTTAATTCATACACCTTCAAATGAAACAACAACATTAGGTGATATACATGTTTCCGTCAAAGTCTAAAAGTTAAACACTATGAAATCAGGCTGGATGTGTCGGAGCACCACTTCTAATCAACTAGTGGATAGACTTTGTTGTACGTCGTAAAGAAGGATGATAACAGCTGTATCGAAAACGAGAAGGAAACGTTTCAATTATAGCCGGAGAGATATCATAGAATAAATATTACTATTCAGTTTGATGTCATACTTCTAATATATTCTTTACTATTCAGTAGTTCATATACTTTTTCAATTAGCTTTTATGATTGTCAAGGTTTGGGTATATACGCATAGAGCCAACGAAAACTAAATTTAATATACGTTCGTGCAAAGAGAATACACTACAATGGTTGAAGTTAACGATCCGTACACCTTGCTCTATTTCAATAAGATATAGTGTACCCTGCGTTGTTTTTTCCCCAGCAAGTCAGAAGGGCGGGATTTTATGCAGATTGATATAAATAGACCTATTAACTCTCTTGTAGGCATTATTATTATTAAGAACTGAACTGTGTGTGTGCCTGCGTTGTTTGTTGTACTATTAGTTATTAGGATAGAAAACCTAGTAAGTATTAACCTTTTATTTATTGACGTTGTTTATTATTATTATTTGCTAGAATGCATGGTAATATTAACTAAACGTAATTCTGATCAACATTAAACGTAGGGAGTAGTTTATTAGCGTTCACATATGTTTTTCTAACTTATTAAGTGAGTGTTGGTTTATAACTATATGTATGTATATATTTATATTAATTATTTCACTTCTTACAGCCTCCGACTAACATCTGACCAAAACAATGTCTTCTTCTTCGGCATCCAATTACGATAGCGACTATATTGATGATTATGAAGATGCTGATACAGCATTTTGGTCAAGCGACGATCAAGAATTGCAGCAGCAATTTCATAGTTGTATCTTAGATGGTGGAGCGTATAATACAATCTCGATCTCAGCTATAGTATGTTATGATACAGAGTTATTTTTACCGAATGGTGAAATATTGATAAATACTCAACGGTATACCACGGAGGCGGTCCACATTCACGGAAGCAACAACGAAGAAAATGTGACACAGGCATAATACGAACTTTTACAGTTAATCAAAACAAAAAAAATAGACAATTAGGGGTAAATTATGTTACGTTTTTGAAGTTTATTCGTGTATAGTGTGTCTGCGCGCGTGTGTGTAACAGTTTAGATATGTAATGTATACGTTTGTTTCTTACTTAAGTCTATTTTGTTTGTATGTTTGTAATATTTAGACATTTACGAAAATTAAATCAAGTTGAACAGCAGATTACTATCTTAAATTTAATAGATCATACGAATTATCTTACCCTGTTCTGAATGACTGCTTTGTATAAATTGTGTATTGTTTGTAAATGCTCTCTAAACTAAAATAAATATCTTAAACGAACAACATGGTACATTTATTTCTTATTGTAGTATCCTTTTATTTATAAATTACCGATTTGTTTATTCTGATTTTCTCTTCCATAATACTGACTCATAAGAGGGTCGATCTGAAATTATAGCTATAAATTAATGTTAGCTCTTCAATTAAAACTGCATCTTGGGTATCGAACATCAATATATCTACCCTAAAAATACTAAAGTGCGGACGTTAAACATATTAGTTTAAACTAACAAAATTGTACATTTATTTCTTATTGTAGTATCCTTTTATTTATAAACTACCTATTTGTTTATTCTGATTTTCTCTTCCATAATAAAACAACGTATATGTAGTTTAAATCCGTCTTCGCCGATTCGCTGTCAAATAATGAATGTGCATAATGCTACTCTAGATACGTCAGCCAGCGTGTCAGTGATATCAGTACTTTATTATATAACATTATATGATTAATATTAATAAACATGTTTTTATATGTATAATACATAATACACTACACTTATATTAGTTAGAAAAGGTAAGATTCACCCTAAGTACTATTCGGTGGGTTGTTTAGACCTTAACACACCTCATAAACGATATGATAAATACGTAGTTTCTATTACTTATTTATTAGAGTTGTTATTTATTCAGAAAAAGTAGAATTGATAGTACTTAGGTTTGTATACTATATGAGCAACTAAATGGTGTGGTAAATTTCAATAATGTTCTTTATTATTCGTTATTTGATACGTTAATAGAATCACGTTTAGAGGGGTATACTTATTGTCACTCAAATTAGGTCGTAGTTTAGTAGATGCAAGGGGAATGATGTCCTGTTCACCTAAACACTATTGCTGTAATTTATGCATTCTCTGCTATACGCAGATATTTGGAATTTATATCGTGATTCAATTTTATGAGTTTTACATACGAATTCATAAACCATTAAATGTATAGAGACTTAATTTAGCTTAAAGTAATTGATTATATTCAATATAGCTTCTGGAGTCTGGTTTTCAGCTTATGCGTTGTAGCAATTATTATTATTACTCTTATAGTACCGATATAGGGGAACTTCATACACTCTAAATAAAACTTGTAATAATTTTATACTATTTATTACACTGATTTGTTCGAGGTAAGGTGGTGGTGGTTGGTGATGGTGGGAATTATTTCCTATATAAATAGCAAAATTTTTCAGAACAGAAATAATTCGTACTCTCTTTTATAATAATGGAGGTTCTTAAAGATTCATTAATAAATCTATTAAATGAAGCAATAGGTGTTCAAAATATGTTTGTACATATCAACGGTGTACCGGTAGATGTGCATCCGTATAACGATGCAATGCTAGCAGAATTTGAGGTAATGGATTCGAATGACGTCGATAAGGGTTACAGTTCTATTTAATTAACGTACGTAAGTATCTCTTTTTTTTGTATATCATTTTCAGGTAATTGAATAAAATTGTATTAATTTCAAAAGATTTAACGCAGTTTGATTTGCGTATTGGTCTACCCCTGGATAATGAAATAATCAACAGAGGGGTCCTTAATATTAACACATCATAATTCTGTTTCTCTCTCTCTCTTTACAGCCCCTGGAGCCCCAGATCGAAAATAGAGAACAGCAGTAAAAAGTCCACGCTACTAACCACCTTGCCTTCCGTCAGCAGCTCTGGTAGGCTTTATCATCATCAAGCAACGTGGTGTGAAAATTCCTCTCATATATCAATTGTAAAACTATGTACTCTGTTACCGGTTGATGTGAATCCGTATAGATGATAATAGTATATTGTGTTACAAGTGCGGAAAAGTGCTAATTTCTCACGAGTGTGAAGAAGTTGCGACATGAGACGAAGTCGAATGCCGCAATCACACGAGTGTGAAATTGGCGTTTTGCACACGTTACACACTATACTTTATCTACGACAACAAAAAAAGTAATAAACCACCAAAAGCTAAGAAAAATATTTAACCTTGAATTTATATATTCGCATTCATATTTTTTACGTTGAAATCTCTGACAATAAATTAAGAGATGTAATGTGAGCAGCTTCCGCGATGTTTGGAGTTGTACGACGGTACACCCCATTTCCCCATCATAGGATTCACTAAGATACATCGAGAATTTCGAAAACAACAGAAGTAAATATTAAGTTTTTAAGTAGTAATAATACGTTTACAATCTGTATAATTTCAGTCAATCCACTATTTAGTACTTACAGCTAAATAATCATGCGTATGTACTCCTTTTCAAAAAGTATTTTTTATATAAACAACCACAATTCGATTATCAAGGTTTACATTTTTACTGCGAAATGTCAAAATATTCTCGCATTCCCAGGTATTGTGATGAAAAGCTACGTAGCTTTAAAAGAATAATTATGTAGCAAATTATAAAAGCTTTCATGATTTTTATTGTAATTTAGCAATAATAATGAATAATATTATATTAACAATTATATAATAATGTAAAAAATTAATCAGTTTTATGTTAATTGAAATAAATTTTTTTAATAACTTCTTATAATGAGAATAACCGACTTATGTCAAGACGGCTACGTTGCTTAACGGTAGAGGCCTGGCCTAGCAATCAGACGGCCCAGAGTTCGATTCCCCGTGAAAGCGATAATTTTTCTAGATGGATTTGCATTTAAAATATAATTTAATGTAAAACAATAATTAAAATAAATTAACCTTTAACTAAAATTTATAACATTTTTTATTTTAAATAATTAATAATATTATAATATTGCAAGTGCTGACATCTATGGCGTTTTAATAGAACTGCTGATTGTGAGAAATGTTTCCTCACGGTCTTTACAGTTCTGTTTGGAGATTGTTTGCAATTGGTCGTTTTCACGGTTACTAGATTGTGCGGAATGTGTAACTTTCTATGGTGGTCGTAGATAAATATATTTATTCGCAATCGTATTGGTAATGAGTCCATTCCTGACCATTTAGAGGTCCGAAAATGCATCATTGTTTGTAACTTTGACATTCTCATGGTCCGAAACGACCTATTTGCGCACCTCTACGTGTCTTTAAATTCAGCTACTAGGTGGCGCGCAGAAAATTACATCGCCAAATGCGGTGTATAAATGGCTGTATAAATCATGTTTGGTAATGTTGCGGACCTTGGCTGCTAAAGAACGAGTACCCAGGTATTATTATTAATTTATAAATACTCATATTCAATAAAATTCTCGAAATATTATGCGATAGAATTTGATGATATAAGTGGCGACATACGTTATGCCAATCCCAACCAATGACATTTTGCATCTGTCAAGAATTTTAGATAATTCGGTATTTAAAGGACGATTGCGAATAAAATAGTATACAAACCTCGGCAAAAGTACCATTCCTGTGTCTCGAGAATTGCGTAAACGATTTATATGACTTACTGCTGTATACTTTTATTAACATTAATATGTACTTTTTTCTTTACATTTAGTAATATTCTAAAAGAATATAAACACCTAAGGTTTTGAAAGACTTGATATCTAGGATAATACATTTCTAAGTATTTTGCATACGTTTTATGATAAATATCCTCATTCGCCTTCAAAACATAAAGATAAATAAATATCGTATACCTATAAGCATGTACAGTGACACCCGACATACTTTTATTAACATGTAATATGTACTTTTTTCTTTACATTTAGTAATAATCTAATACAATATAAACACCTAAGGTTTTGAAAGACTTGATATCTAGGATAATACATTTCTAAGTATTTTTCATACGTTTTTATGGTAAATATCCTCATTCGCCTTCAAAACATAAAGATAAATAAATATCGTATACCTATATGATAAGCTGCTAGATACACAAATGCGTTAATGACCTACCTAATGATATCTTGTTCGGATAGGCAAATACCTACTATTAAAAGTACTTTAGTGTTTTTATTATATGTTAACATCATATATAATAATCTAATTAGTAAGCGATAAAGTATATTTTCTAATTACATTCAGCCTGATAAATTTGCAAAGGAGTCCTAATCAGTTTAGTACCTTATTAGATCAAAATTATTAAAATGTTATCTGCTTGTCTATTATTTGTTTTCGATAAGCGTAGGTATAAGGTATCCTTAAAGTAAACTCTATTACGAACTGTTTTTCATAAAAAGAATTGACTTGAGAAAAATATAATGCTTTCTATTAAATTTATAATGAAGCTGATTAATTATATCTAGTATTTATTGAAAACGTGATATTATGGAGGCTTCAACTAATATAATTCTCTAGTTTGATATTTCGGATCTATGTTTCTAATAATGTTTATAATATTTATAATAGTTATGCAACGGTATTTAAAAGAAAGTTATAAAACTAATGATAAAGGTTACCTTGATTTGTTGTTAACACTTAGAAAGAATATATACACTTTTGTTAATAATATAAACAATTTCAATACAATTTAAACACGTTTGAAGTTTAAAATAATATGTATTTATAATAGCTCTACAAGCTTGTCTTAACATGAAATCGTGTAGATATCAAGATCTTACACAGGTGTGCGCTGTCGCGCGCCGTACCGAGTCGAGGATGACCTCGAGTCGCGAGCGCGGCCGCCATCTTGGATTTGTGATCTTTTCGCTAAATCGGACCTTCATAAGAAATAACATGGGATTTTGAGCTAGAACTATTGTTGCCTATCTACTTAAAAGATTTTTTTCCACAGTTCCAGATTTTATACTCGCACTGTATAATATCGTAACTTCATAGAATTAGAAATGGAATCTCATTTAATAAGGTGTTCTTTACAGAAAGCATGAATTAATTATCTTTTTCATATAAATGATTCACTTTGTTAATTATAAAGCATGGACATCCCCTAACCATAACGAAAAACTAAACGCTTTTTGGCAGATTTATTGTTATATATAATATAACAATATAAGTACAGTATAAGTGTAACACTTATTGCGTAGGATTCTATGTTTACTCGGCAAATTTTTATAATAGGTCAAGCACTTTCGGAGTGTTTAACCTCATTTATCAATGTAAACATATCACATTTAGCTACTATTTAATTAACCTGTAAGTTTTTATTTACTATTTTTATTTACCTCATAAAGTTTATAATTATGCCTGCTAAATAAAGGCGCTGAACTTATAACTTATATAATCCAAATTCGATTTAGTCAGTCACCAAAAAATAATTTAAAAACAAAATAATAGTCAGCAAATACAGTTATGTCTTTAAAATTGTACTGCTATTATAGCTTTCATAAAAATAAGATAACAAATGCTTGAATAATATAGTCACAAATGCCTGTAAGTAACACAAGACAATAAAAATAAGTTCATCAACAATCATATAGTAAAAAAAAGATTAATGTTATCCTCTACATGCAACAAACATTAAAACTAATTCCACAAAAAAGTTAAATAATGCAGACTAGATAAGTAAATAGTTCATTCAGACTAGATAAACTCTTATATTCTGATTAAAATACAATTACAATATCTGTAAAACAATCGTTGAATATTTATCACTTGTACAAGTAAAGGACATTGTATACACGGTAATTCAATAGTAAATAACCAGACTTTGAAGGTAAACTTCTCATAGCCTTAATTTGATTAAATTAGCTTGAAGATTTAGTATAGTAGTTTAGAAAAATACGTATGATAGATGCAGGTCAATGTTAACTCCAATAGGATTAAATTCAAACTCAAAATTGACATCAGTACAGAGCGTGACATCTGTTGAATGAGCACAACAAGTCCCACAGTTGAAGGGGTTTCCCATCTGTTCTTCATTCTGATACTGACCAATTTAATTATCATTAAAGTTTAATTTTTTATTCGTTAATACATAGTCAATTAAGTAAAAACACGTTGAGATCTATTAATCTATCCATCAATACGTATTGTTGTTTTTTATTAGAATTCCAACTACAGCAGTATAAAGTTCCTTTAGTTAAATATTTATTCTTTTTTATAATAATAATTGCTACTACCCATTACCTGGCAAACCAGGCCCTAGAAGCTATAAAGCTTAGGCTGGAGGGAAGGGCGACTATTACGCAGTCCCAACGTGCGGCTGCTGCTGACTTATCAGATAGTAGTAGCACAAATCCCACTTTTGTGTTACAGCTAAGGGAAACTACAGAAAACCTTAACCAGATCTGCCGGTACCGGGAGTCGAACCCGGACCGCTTGAGTGAGGGAAGAGCACGCTAGTCCCTACACTACCAAGGATTTTATGTTTTGATAGAACGACCCTAATGGATGATAATTTGTTTACTTAAAAAATAACTACATGTTTTAAAAACAATACAGAACGGTATGCGTAAAAAATAAGTACTGTTACTAAAAACTGTAGTGTAGAAAATTTGTTATTATTGCAATTATTAGTCACAATTCTTATGAATACTTAGCAGTAGGTATGTTCTTTATGTAAATAAATATTATTTCATGATTAATTAATAATAATTCTAACTATGAAAGTGCAAAGATGAATTGAAAAAGGAATAATTTTATTCCACCTCGTTTCTATCAAATCCACACAAGGTTAACTTCTTGCATTGCCTAAATTTTTCTGGTTTACTGCGACTAGCTTCAACCTAATAATAGCAGAATGTCTAGTAAGAATCCGGTGTTAACAGTTGCCAGCAGAAGCGAAGACCACTTAAAACTCGAAGAACCACTGTGTGCCGGTAGTAGCTAGTAGTATGATTACTAGCTACGACCGGCAAGTAAATTTTTTTCTTGAATGATTTTTTATGTAAAATTGCGATACACTATTAATTCCTAACTTGCTTTAAATTGTACGGGCGTGACAAGACAACAGTTTCGTTTTAAATCGTGTATGTCAATTTTACAGCAAAAATAATTTAAGATAAAAATTTACTCGATACCAAGGTCTTATAGTTAAATAAAGAAAATCGGGATTTAAAAAAATGCGAAAGACCTGTACGTATTGGGTTGGATACAATAGTTGACTGGCACAGTGTACTCTCCTAAGAATTAACTTGCCCATACGAATTTTTCAGCCCACGGGCACCGGAAATATCGATAATATCGCCTGATGGATTTTGCCGAAGAGATGCTAAGGTAAAAGATGACTAGACCACGATCGCGTACGACTCTCAGCAAACTTGTTCTAGCTACTTCTTGACGAATATGAGACCACAAAAAGTTACGCCCGAAAGTTCCTTGAGCAAATTTAATGGTGCAAATTGCTGATCCGTGTATGACATATCTTCTTTCTTCGATAACACAAAAAGAAGGCGAGGTATGAAAAATCATTCGGGCATTTTTGGTAGGGATTTAAATAAGCTTTATTTTAACTAACCTCCTTCATCTCGATAAACCTAATGGTATCCCAGAAATACGACAAAAGCTATTAGGGGGCATGGTTTACCTTCATTATCTCTTCAAGTTCCGAGCGATTTTAGGAGCTTATTTAACAACCCACAAGGAAGCCCTATGAAAAAATCCACGTACTTACCTCATCTTTCCGCTATTCATGAAAATTTGTGATAAATTGACTGGACTATAATTAATTTCAAAAATTTTCAGAATATGTACTATGTACTAGACGGTGGAATCATCGTGTACCTTCAACCCAGCTTCAACAGCTTTGACCATGCATTGTTTGTAAAATACCGACATCATATAATATTAATATCAACGATTATTCGTTACTGTATTTTTATTAGAGTGTGTGTATGTATTTATCTATTTATGCATGTAACAATCTTTATTCAGGGTGCTTAGAGGCTCCTCCTGGGTGACATGCTCATCCTTAATCGGACAATAACTCTGAAAGTATAAATTTTAGTTTCTTGTGTATCAATGATGTGTGCACATCTCATTAAAAACTTCAACCGGGGACAGAATTGCAACTTGGAACCTATAAAACCACAAGAACCGATATTTGCGTCATACCCTGAACCTTATTTGTTCAAAACAAGTACCGGAATCAGAACCCAAATCTTTATAGTTACTTTCTTACTTACCAACTCTTTATCTTTGTTACCCTGCACCAGAACCATGCCGAATTTGCATTTAGGTCCAAGTCGCTGTTTGAAACCTGCTCGATGTTAGTGGTCTGTATTTTTGATAATTGAAACACCGATAAAAACTTTAATATGTATTATATTAATATATAATAGAATTATAATATAAGTAGGTAAAAATTGAGAGTTCTAAACCCACCCCCCACTCCTGGCATTGACCTTGAACCTATCTCTCTCTAACACATGGTGACCTTGAAGCTATCTCTGTCACCTAAACGTGGCAACACCGCATTCTCAAGGTCAAAAATATGGCAACAACGCATTCTCAAGGTCATCAATATGACAACACCGCATTCTCAAGGTCAACAATATGACAACAATGTTGTAACCTTGAACTCAAGGCCACTCTTCAAGGTGATCAATATAGCAACCATGCATTCAAGGCCACGCAGATAACTAAATAAGGTATATGCAAGGTCATCAAACACCATTCAAGGTCAAGCTGTATATATATATATATATATATATATATATATATATATATATATATATATATATATATATATATATATATATATTGCATGTATGGGAAGAGTGAAGCGTTTGCAGTTGCAGTATACAGTACAGTGTTACAATGGAAAGCCTCGCTAAATCAATTGAGAATGCGAAAGCGCAAGCTCTAGAGAAGCAGTTGATGGCTCCAAACGAGCTTCCTAAGGATGCTAAATGGGCACCGCTAGTGGAATCAATCAGTGTTTTATTTAAACAAATCAAAAAGTAAAGTTGTATTTGTTGGATTATGTGCTCATTTGGGATTCACTCCTGTAATAAACGTAGCTGGAGTAAAGAATCAGTGTATGCTGTTTGATGAAACGGAGTGGAACGCGTTAATAACCAATGAAGGAGTCATTAATAAGTACTTTAAAGCAGGAGAAGAGGTCGGGGTTCCTTTGAAAATTGGTACAAAAACTATCTCGTTTGAGCGTGTTAACAGAAATTACGGTAAAACAAAAATCATAAAGATAACTGATGCAGGAGATGATGAATTGTATTTAGCGTGGGAGTCCTTATATGAGCTGTGGCAGTTAATATCGTTACTAACATATCGATTAAACCTTCTGAAGGGTTTGAAATTTTTCAATTTCTACCATAGCATAATAGATGGTGTTGTAGACATGCCGGGTGACTGCATAGTGAACATCACAAACATATTGGAACCATTAATGTAGATGCAAATCCCGAACGTGTTTGGAATCTAGAAGTTGTGCATTATCTACCAGAAAAGGTAATAGTGGATGTGGAAGTCAAAAGGTGTATTGCGTAATGGAAGAATGAAGAGGGAGAAAGGGCGGGAGCGGGTGAATATAAGAACACACGATCTATGTGTAACGTAGTGAAACAGAATGGGGACGTGTAACAGTGAAGACGTATCAAGCAAAGCTATTGATAAACTGAATGCTGTGGAGAAACTACGGTGTGAATTAGAAGCGCTAGAGGAGGATGCGGCACACGAAGCTGTTCATGGTACGGGGATATTCAGTCCGGAATATTGTCAAGAGTTACCACAACGATATAGAAAAGGCGTGCAGTTGTGTCAAGACTTCATTCGAGGGGTGATTTGTGATGAGTGTTTGGTAAAAAAGCTCATTGAGCAGCAGCTAAGAAACTTTGCATATGACTTAATAGAGGAGGGATTAAATGGGTGGTTTAGTGACATTTGATGAAAGTAAAAACAAAATGCATTACATGTTAACATGGGAGTATGCACATCGTCAAGCACGCAGAAGTCAATGGGAGATAATAGCAAGGGATAAGGTACGATTTCAGAGACGAATAAGCTACGTGGAAAATGTAATCGCTCCAGTTTTGAAAGAAGAGTATAGAGAGGGTATCTATAATACACGTTTTAAAATGTTAGGTAGTTAAGTATAATTAGCATTAAAATAATTTTAAGGTGTTTGTGGGTCTTCGAAAGTGCTGGGAGTATAGTTTAAATAGTCACGTCTGTCGCTTACCCTCAGTTACAAAAATGGGTTCAATCAAAGTGGGTTGGCAACATTACTGGGTTCTTGAAACAACTGATAAGGGTTAAATTAAATTTTCGCGTTATAAAACGCACAATACCGGGTTGTTAATCGAAAGAGCTAAACTGTCGAACACTGTGGTTGTACGTAGTGAAAACGATTATCGATACACTTCGTGTGCAAGTGTAGAAGTCCATTATTTGTTAAAAAATGGTAAACTTATAAATATACAAAATTTCACATGTACAGAACATGGTTTGTTCCAACATTACCATACTATTAACTTGTTGCATGATAAATGTGATTTCATTCTTTTCAAATGTAAATGTGTTACACCGTATAGTGAATGGATTGCTGCACCTGAACGTGCACGTGACAACCTTGCTGCCGGTTTTCCTGCGGGTTTGGTGCGTTATCTGGATTGGGAATTAAAGGGTAGTAATTCCTTTGTCTCCACGAGCAAGCCTTTGATGTAAACGGGTGCCAGGTCCACAGTAGTTATACCCTGGTAAATGTAATTTTAACGGTAACTTATTAATGAGAGTCTTGATCACTCCCTTCCCCTTACGAGTTCATTGACGGTTCTCCGCTTTTCGCAGAGTACGTTTCATAACACATTACTCCTCCTATCACAGGTGAAGAGTGACTGTAAGCTTGCTTCACCGTCTACATATATATATATATATATATATATATATATATATATATATATATATATATATTTGTCAAACCGCTTATACACACCCGTTTCGCTATATTCTACCGACTTGTCGGACCATTTTCGACGCTCTCAGACCCGGGCTTGGGTCTGGCAACGTTCTCCTATATTTTCGAGGTCTACAGGATAATGTTTACTTAAAACTGCAATAAAAAAATATACAATTTGGGTTTGGAAAAGTAGGGTCTGTAAAAAGTTTTATACAATCGTAGTTCATCACAATGAACTATAGGGGGCGTCGCGCCTTTCTCAAGTGTATATCGTATATTTTTATACAAGACGCTATCAAACCCGCTATGTTCTACAGTCTTCCTAAGCCCTGAATCTGGCAACATTGCCATGACGCATATGTTAAGCTTTGTTTTATAAACGTTTGGTTATAATAGCTCGCATTTAATATTTGATGGAGAAAAGTGACGTAAGAATTACATCAGCTCGTATGCGAGTTCTTTTCAAATTTGTAAATAACTCTGGCTTTGAAAAATTGAAGGTTTTAATATTTGTTAATAATAATAATATACTTTATTTATAGCATATAACTAGATAAATTCCATATAATACATTATAATTTCTTAAATATTAATGTAATTTATTACATATTTTTTACACTGTTTCTTAAATAATGTTAAATATGTACAGTTTTTTACATTAGCTGGAAGTGAATTATATTCAACTAAACCTTTATGAAACAGATTATTTTGTCCTATATTTGTTGTTACTGTATGAACATAAATATTATTTCTACTTCTAGTATTATGATCATGAACATCTTCTACGAATAGTAATTCATTTAAAATGTGCTCTGGATATATTCGGTTTTTTATTTTAAATATTAATGTCATCGTATTATAAAATATATTTTGCTTAACACTTGACGAAGATGTAAGTTGCAACATTCTTCTTATGCTAGTATACCTACTACATTTTAATATTATTCTTAATGCTCAATTTTGTTTTTTTCGAAGATTGTTAATTTCAGTATTATTTAGGAGGTAAAGTATACTAGCACAATAATTCAAATGGGGAAGTATTATTGTTTTATATAGTAATAATTTAGACCACTTGCTAAGATTTTGGCTTATTCTACCCATGAAATTTACTTTTTTTGCAACTTTACTGATAACATAGTTTGAATGACTAGAAAATGTTAAGTGACAATCTATTATTACGCCTAAGTACTTCCACTCATAAACTTGTTCTATTTTTTGACTATTAATTTGTATTCCCACATGACTAGATGTATCAATTTCGTTACACTTATTTTTTATTATCATGAATTTTGTTTTATTTACATTTAAAGAAAGACTATTTTTACCTAACCAGTTATATACATTTACTAATTCATCATTGATGATATTTATTACTTTTTCAATATCATCTCCTATAAAATATATTAAAGTGTCATCTGCAAATAATAATGTTACATTTTTTAATCACATTAACAATATCATTTATGCATAGTACAAATAAATCAGGGCCTAATACAGTTCCTTGTGGAACGCCAAAGGTAGTTTTTTTTAGCTGAAGATGTACTATTAAAGCATCTAGTTTTTTGAAATCTGTTTTTGAGATATTCACTAAACCATTGTATAACTATTGGGCCGAACCCATATCTTTTTAATTTCAATAATAGTAGATCTCTATTAATAGTCTCAAAAGCACGTCTAAAGTCTAGAAAAACTACACCTATCACCTTCTTCTTGTAAATAGCATTTTTCCATTTCAAAAGAACTGATTGTATTGAACTTTCACATGAATTATTTTTCCGAAACCCTGATTGAAAAGGTATTAACAGTTTGATTAAAATGGGCGAACTAAGTTGAGCATCATTCGTGACTTTTTTGCTAAAACGCTGAAGGAAAACCTTCTCGTCTGTAATTTGTAAGATTACTTAATGGAACTTTTAATGGAAACAGGGCACTCAAAAGGTTCGGAGGGGCAGTGTATGTTGCAACCCCCAATTGAATTTCATGAACATTGGTATGGGTAGATGCAGTAGCAGCACTTCACTATAGCAACAAGAAATGGCCACCTCATAGAACAAAAGATAAACGGAATAAACTCTGTGGGACGTTCTTTAACAAAAATGAAACTGGGTGGACTAATATGATTTGCGCCTGATATATTTAGAACTACATATATTTCAAATGTAATCAGAAAATCTCTAGTGTACAATTCGTCACTAAGAATATAATACATATTCCAATTCACAAATAGCTATTTCAGAATACAATACAAATTGATCTTTAACTTAGTACAAGTGCAATATAACGGAATTAGGCAAGGTTTGAAAAAACTTCTTCTTTTCTTCGTTACCTTTTGACGTTTCTGTTAAAGGCACTTAACCACCATATAGTGTATACTGTTTTGTACCTTCAAATTCATTAAACAGAAAGTAGGGATCGAACATTCCATAATTTTTTTATAACTGTACAAACGCACAGTAAAAATAGAAACTGCTATTTTTTAATCTAGGTTAAACTAATCAAATGTAGTCTATTTTGGTCAACTAAACTTGAAAATGACTTTATGCTTGATTTGTTCATGTTTACGAGTAGATAATATCCTGAATTTTGTAAAATATCAATATTAAACCACGCCTTCAGATGGATTTTGTCGTTTTATTTTCAAAAACTGTTAGGTTTATGGACTGGTTGTTAAGTGGGTTAGATAAAATAAAGCTTATTTAATTGGCGCATGAATATATATCATACAGGTTGTTTCACTTAAGATTCGTATCATCTGAATAGGTGGTAGTACACATAAAATGCAACAAAAAAGCTGAAAATCATTAGTGTCTATCTTTCATAATAACCGAAAAAAGAATTGTTTTTGAAAAGTAGGTAGCAGGTCACTGGTCTAAGAATCACACTTGGAGCTGGATGTGCCTATCTGATACATTGACGCAGCAGCTGCTAGGTGATGTCGCAGTTTGTTTTGACTATAATTTCCAGCAGTTTCCAAAAGTTGACATTTTTAGCAAATTTTTGTTGATTTGCGTAAAAACAAAAAGAGTTTTTTGTTCCTATTGATGAATACTATCACACATGCAATTTATACGAAAGTTGAGTAAAACATCCTGTATGTAGACCAACAATTTCTACCAATACATTTGACGGAGCAACTTCAGAACATAACTTATTGCGATCTTGTATTCGTCATCAAGTACTTAGCTAAGAAAAAAAAATGTTGAGTTCGCAGTGCAACCTTAGCATCACTTCTGCCAAATTCATGAAGCGATGTTGTTGTTATTCTTGGTTGTAGTATTATGATAATTTTGCAGTAAAAAGAATATCTTTAGGAGAATACCCTGTACTGGAAAATTATTTTATAGAAACCAAAATGTATAGGGCATTTCACCTTGTTTTGAAATCTTTCTTACTTCGTTTGTACGTCATACTGTATGACGTTTTACCTTTATTTTCTTTCTGCATTTTATAGAGCATTATTTGACTTGTCACTATTCGACTTGGGTCAAGTATACCTGTTTTGTGAAGAATTAAATTTTGCATTCAATGGTGTATTCATTAAACATATCACTGGCACAGAATTCCGTATCTAGCGGTAGCGGGTACGCTACAGCTACCACAAGCACAAAATAACACTAATGTATGTTCTAATAACAACTGTCCTTGAAAACAAAATTTTATCCAAATTGCATTTTTGACTTTTTTATTTTGAAGGTCTATAGCTTTGTAACATTTCATTTTTGAACATAGATATGTTGTGCTTAATGGCCTATTTTGATCAAATGCATTGACCCTCAGGAATTGGCATCGTCTGCTCGAGATGTCCTACATGTAAAATGGGTGAAGTTCCATTTAATGTTAAATATCTAGCTACCTTTTAAAGCAGGCGTGGAATTAAGTCGTGAACTTAGAATTCCAAAACAAAAACCATTCAAGAAAAAAATTACTCGATACGAATATCAATATAAAGGACAAAGTAAGAGATATCCAAAAACCCTGAAGTACCCTGTACGTTTTAGGTTCACTAAAAAGATTGATTAGTACAGGGTATACCCCTAAAATGTATCTTGCCAATACGAGAATTACCATATGACTAGCCCCAAATAATAATGATAATATCGCCTCGTAGATTTTGCTGGAGATGCTGAGATAGAATAAGACTGAACCAGGATCGCGTTCGATGCTCAACGAGATTTCCATAGTTATTTCATGATGAACATCAAATCACACAAAGTTATGCTCGAAGCTTCTCGTATAATATGTACCGATACAAATTATTTGTCTGTGTGACATATGATCGTTTTTCGATAACACAGAAACAAGACAACATGCACAAAGTTTTCTTAGCTTTTTGGTATGAAAGTTAAATAAAATGCTATTTTACCTAACTGTCTCCATTTTGATAAACCTAATAGTTTCTGAAAAAACAGTAAAAACCCTCTGGGGACATGGCTTACCCTCATCAGCTTCTCTGGTTCACCACTTTTGAGTAGTAACTTTTAAGGGGTTATTTAACATATCACAAAGAAGGCCTATCAAAAATCCAAGGATATACCTCAATTCCCCTCTATTTTTACAAATTTGACTGAACTGTTACCGTGGCATTAAAATATACATATATTAGAAACTGTTCATTTGTGCTAAAAACATAACAGTAAAATGTTCAGGAGGTCAAAAGATTTGGCTATAACATTTATTTTTTCAAAACACATATACATGACGTGTCTTCGAAACTTTTAATTGTATTCTTGTAAACAAAAATAATCATGTTAAAATAAATGATTTAAAAGCAAATTATTAAAAAACAATTATTTGCATAAACCTTATGTATTTTAGAACAAAAGAGGCTCAATGCTATTTTCTCATGTTAATAATAATTTTCAGAGTTACATCGTTTTACGGAAAACGTTAATTTTTCTGCGTTTAAGGTTATTTATGGAATTTACGAACAAATCAACAAAAATAAAGATCACTTATGTGCTTAGCATCCCGAAATCATTACGTCAATCGTAATTTTATCTCTGATACATTCGGCAACATTGCTGGGTTCGGTAGGGTAGGTAGGCTTCCTTAAAATTATACAAATGGGTCTGTAAACACTGTAATATGTATCGGGTCCAAGAACGACTGTCAAATATCACCAATATTTTTTTTCATATATTTTTACCCCTCGAGAATCTTAAATATTGCTTATCAGAAATAGATCAATATTATGTAAAATATACACATTTTAAAAATCAAAAAATGCGGGTCTACTAACGACCCTACCATATAGCGGGTCCGACAACGTCGATTAAACCAATATATATATATATATATATATATATATATATATATATATATATATATATATATATATATATATATATATATATATATATATATATATATATATATATATATATATATATATATATATATATATATATATATATATATATATATATATATATATATATATATATATATATATATATATATATATATATTGATAAAGGGTACCTTGTCACCTCCAAAGTAGATACCCAGCGTACGTTGTCACCTCATATATAACGTTGTGACCTCCGTTTTCGGAGGTGACAACGTTTTGCCCTGTTTTCGACTGTTTAAGCATATAGATGGTGTTAGAAGCCTAAATTCAAATTTTTGTCTGGAGGTGATAACGTCATACTTATACTCACAAATTTAATTTTTAGTTCAGCTGTAGATCGCTGGCGTTGCCGTCGCTCTTAGTTGTATAATTGCCAATACGATGTCACCTCCGCCTGTATATGTAGTTTTTTGTATCCTGTACGGTACGTTGCAGGCTCCAGAGTTTGGCAACGTCGTGTACAAGACCTTAACCATTCAGGTATATAGAATTCTATCGAAACTCATACATCTGGCGTGGTTTCGACCATTTCACGCTACATAAATTTACACATACTTTTTTGGGAATTTAAACTAATATTTTTAAGGGATCGCTTGAATTGTACGTCATTTTCAAATAGTTGATGATGGTTTAAAACAATAAAATAATAATTTCTATTCCATTTAAAAAGTTTTGCGTTGAAAATGACTTTCTTTGAAATATGAAGAGATTAAATAGGAAATACTTATAAGCCGTAATTATGTATAAATAAAGAGTTAATTTTTTTTACAAAATGATCATTTCGGAAATGATCATTTTCATTTATTTTCGGAATTGTCATATGGCATATGAAATATTCATTCTCGCACCTACAAAGAAAGATTTAACTTTAAAATTTTCTTACAGTACAACAATTAATAAACTTTGAAAGAAAAATAATTTTATAAACAGAGTAATGTAACATTTGGTATGCAGTGTACAAATTTCACCAAATCCGGTTAATGAAGTTTTAATTGACATTCTAACTATGTTTACATTTTTATTTATTTATTTATTTAATCAAATCTCCCTTTATATACATAAAATTAATCCTAAAATAAGCTACAAATATAGATTAGTTACCAAAACTTATAGCAAAATGCATTTTTATAATAATTATCAACGGATAAAGTTGAAATAATCAATTCCACAAACATAATGTAAATGTTGTAATAATAATTTAAAAGAATAAAAAGGTTGAATTCATAATAGGGTAATTGCAATTTGCACAAATTGCCAAAAATGATTAAAGTTTGTAGACAATTTTAGTTCTATACCTTCTAAATAAGTTTGATACAAATTTTCACTTAATTTATTACACTCAGTTCTTAAATCTTGAAAACTTAGGTAGTCGTTATAATCTTGTGAGTTCTTATATTTAATATTCTCAATCTTTTTGTTTTTTACCAAATAAATCAATACACTACTGAACCAAACCAAAATTTTCTAAAAGATTATATAAAATAGAATAATATTCATTAACAAAATCATTAATGTCATTATCAGAAGAATTTGACACAGATTGCCAGTCTACATTTGCAATGCAAGAGTTAATTGCTACATAATTAGCACGTTTAAACATGTATTTGGTTACTTCGCTCACTGTAGTACAAATATTTTCAGAATTATGGTAACAGAATTATTGTTAGAGGATCAGATGCTACTTGAATAGCGACATTATTAACGTTAGCAAAAACTAAGTTTAAGTAAGTTTTCCGCACATTTGGAATACTGTTGCACTGAGATAGATTTAAAAAATTGAAACTATTGGCTAGCACTAATGTCCCTAGAGAAGCCATTGTCACTGGTAATCAGTCCCATTTCGTCCAAATCCCATTTGTCCAAGGGTAAATTGTAATCGCCGCAAATAATTACTTCATCATGACTTATTTAGATAATCGCACAAGTCTTCAACAGATCTTCATATTTCGAAACTGCACTATTTGGAAGAATATAGCAACAACCAATAAGCAAGCTGATAAGTTATAAGCAATATGCTACATCTGATGAAGGAAAGAATAAATCCGAAATACTCATTCTGTAAAAAAATTAACTGTTTATATTTTTACATAATTACGACTAAAACATATTTTTTCTATTTTGCGTCTGTAATATAGTATATTAAAGAACGAGTTTCATAAGGCAAGATTTATTTGCGAGTCCAAATTTAGAAAACGAACCGCTTGTGACGAGTTTTTTAAATGACGAGTGCAATAATGACTTATGAAACGAGATTTTATGCTATTTTTTCTATTTTGTGTCTTTTATTGCCTTTTTAAATAAAAAAAATCGCAATTTCAAAATTTATGGATTTTTGTGGTAGTTGAAAATACTGATGTGACATTTGAAAATTCATGGACTGAAACAGAAAATTGGGTGAAGTTTTTGTCAATTTTCTGTTTTTTTCAATTATTTTTCAACGCTACCAGCTTTGAAAAAGTTGAGCTATTAACGCTCTGTTTTGGGTGCTTTAACAGCTTTATTATAGACGCAAAATAAAAAAATGACATTTTCTCGGCATTGATCCAAGTCTAGGCCAATTTTCAGATATCGAATCATTATTCTCTAACTCAAGTTTAATATGAATGACGTTTATTTATCAGTCCTCGGTTCTGTCATTGGGTACGCCCATCACACTGCCGGAAAACAGCGCTGCAGCAGCTTTAACAGTCGTCTTAGATTTAAAAACCACCATTTAAAATTTTAGTTTTTTATTATATCTCTTATCTACCGTCAAAATTGATGTTCTGGCATTTTGATTATTGGCTTTCAGTAAATCAGTCGTCTAGTGTTACTTGTCAGCGCTTTAACCATTTTATATGTATAAAACGATGATTCAAACGATGTTATTGCTTGAGTGGCTTTTTAAATCTAAGATGTATTTCCAGTGGTGTGTTAGACGCACCGATTTTCACCCACGTTTCAAGTTGTTTAATTGTCGCTCAAGGGTTAACCAACAAGCTGGTACAAATTCTCGATTCACTAAACGTTGTACAAGCCAGAGCCAATGTTCATAAACCGAATCTAGGTTCCTTACGACTTGTCCAAGCTCCAGTCAATTTCCAGGTGTCAACTCGAGGCAGTTAGTTACCCATAGAATATACTGGAGTCAAGCATCAGATACTATTTATGCTAATTTATACACGCTAGTCTTAGCCAATCTCTACATATCAAGCCCCGGTTACTTATCGCCCAAAACCTTTCAATCTTAGGTTTTCTAAGATAATTCCAGCCTGAGTAATCTTTAAATTCCAAATCGTGGTTTCTTACCCTGTTTCCAAGGTTGGGTCAATTTTCATATATTCTGCTAAATTCTTGCCTGTATTATATCAGCTAGCGAAATGTAAAGTAAAAAGTTCCTAGTCGGCCCACTAGATGCATCAAACGAATATATGTACTAGTATACGGTCTGTATCACTCAAAAAAGATGGTTGGTTCAACTGAAAAAAGTTGTTAAGTAACAAATTGGGAAATTTAGTAAGTATAAACATGATCCCAGTTGAAGTAGACCGCTCGCTTACTGTTAGAGCAACGGTAGGAAATTTGTTGCTGTACAAAATAAGAAAACCAAATTATTTAGTTAATCTAAACGTCCAATAGGTTCCTTATGGCGAGTTGTATAAATGTGGTTTAACTTTAAACTTGACTCAGTTGCTGCAGTAACGATTGTCAGAACAATCGTTGTCTAGGATCTTGATCCTAGTTTAAAGTTAAGCTGTGTATATACAACCCGCCCTTAATCGGCGAAGACTAATAAAACTAAACTATGGATTTGTTTATCTATAAAGTTTACCCACATTTTTCGTTGACCAACCAAATTATTTTATTTATTTTGAACAATATTTTGTAAGGTAATAAATATGATTGTATATGAACGTAAATTTTGATTAATAACTAATGCATTTGTTTGAAATAACCTATTCTTTCCTCTGGGCTACGTACAAAAGAAGTACAATTTAACTATCTTTATGTGTAGATTATTGTGTTACAAGTCAGTCTCGGTGGATTAGTGGTTTTCATGTTTGCTTCATAATCCAAGGGTCGTAGGTTCGATCCCCGGCCGAGCTGATAATTCTTCATAGCGGAGGAAAATTAAAAACATGCCTTCTTCTCGGATAGGAAGTAAAACTGTAGGTCCCATGTCAATGCGATGTTTGACACGTTAAAAACCCCTACTGGGGGTGAAATTCCCCAGATTCGGCTAAATTCTAGTAGGGTCGGCCAAATGATCATAGCAATCGGTGCCATGAGGTACGAATGATGCTCCGCCATCCTGATTCGTCGCTCAAAAATAAATAAATAAAAATATTGTGTTACAACACAAACATAGATTGATGAACCTGTTAAACGTTGTCACTTAAACAACCTTTATTTTGTTACTTAACCAACTCAGAAAAACATGACGCGTGTGTTGGATTGTGATAATAACACGTAATATTAGACATGGACGTAAGTCCTTTTGAAAACAGTCAGTCAGTCAGTGAAAGGACTCTCCGGTCTCCTACTAAAAATCCGAATAATGTTAAATTTAATATTGTTAGTGTTAGTTCAACACCTATAAAAATACCTATAATGCAAACGTCAGAACAGGAAACTATTAGTAATCTAAAGATTCAATTACAGCAAGCCTTGAATGAAATTAGCCAGCTGAAAGAACAAGTAAGTACATTGCACGCACAAAATATAAAATTAACACAATCAAATAAAAAAGAATTAGCAAAAAAGGAATCTTGCAGCCCCAAAGATTCAGATGAAGAGGAAAATTTAGTTGCCAGAGAAACAGACTGACTTCTACCTAAAAATAGAAATAAAAAGCGCAAAGCTACTAATTCACCAGAAAAAGAATACGAAAGCTCTAAAAAGCAAGTAGATAAAGTAACTAAAATAGTTAAACCACCGCCAATAATCTTAAGTAATGTAGAGGATTATAATGTAATCAGAGAAAAATTAAACTCAGGTAACTTTGAGAATAAAACTAGCTTGATAAGTAATAAGCAAATTAAAGTTAATGTCAGCTCTGATAAAGAGTACAGAACCCTGACAAATTTAATAAACGAAACTAACATAGAATGGCATTCATATGAAAACAAAACCTCCAGACCCATTAAAGTAATGGTTAAGAACTTGCATCACTCAACTGCTGAGGAAGAAATTGCCAAAGAACTACAAGAAAGAAACTTCGAGATCAATGAGGTAACACAAAAACTCAAGAAAAAGACCTCCAACAGTAAGGTAAGCTATATTCGCTTGCCATTATATATGTTAGTATTTGATAACTCGGAAGACATCAAAAAAATCTATGATATAAAACACATCAACACCATGAACATCAAGATAGAAGCAGTAAGAAATAGCAAACTTATTTCACAATGTAAAAGATCTCAAAGATATGGACATACCAGGAAATTCTGTAGAAGAACTCCAAACTGTGTTAAATGTGCAGGAGAACACCTAACTGCAGCATGTACTAAAACTAGGGACACACCAGCCAAGTGCATTAATTGCTCGGAAGCTCACCCTGCTAGCTACAGGGGATGCACAATTGCAAAGGAGCTTCAGAAAAGGAGAGAAAATACGATTACGACAAAAAAAGTATTCCTCAACCAAAATCAGCCATCCCCAATACAATCAGAATCGGGGTATCTTATGCCCAAGCCACACACCAGAAAGCAACGGGGTCAACACCTGTCCCATTAACATCCGAACCATCTATGATGCAGCTTATGCAGGATATGATGAAGAAATTAAACCGAGTCAACGCTAGACTCGATAAACTAGAGGCCAGAAGTACTGGTACTATACCCAAGACATAATAAGTATATGGCTCTAAAAGACGAAGTATTGCTGCCTGGAATGCCAATGACGTTCTAAAGAAAAAACACGACCTTGAAGTCTTCCTAAACACTCAATATATAGATGTCTGCCTCATTTCAGAGACACACATGACAAACCAAACTTACCTTAAAATAAGAGGTTATACAACTTATCACACTATCCACTCTGACAACCAAGCCAAAGGTGGGAGTTCTGTTGTTATAAGAGAAACGATCAACCACTTTGAAGAATGTCAACTGCAAAGAGAGGATATTCAACTAACAGTGATTGGAATCAAGTCAACGAAACAAAAAGTGAGAGTTGGTGCAGTTTACTGTCCACGAAGACATAATCTTAAAAAAGAAGACTACCTAACCCTCTTGGGGCACCTAGGGGAAAGATTTGTTGTAGGGGGGGATTTCAACTCTAAACACATAGACTGGGGATCTAGGTTAACCACAACCAAAGGGAAAGAATTAAGGAAAGCAGTCCAAGAAATGAATTGCAATTTTCACTCAACAGGAAAACCTACATACTGGCCTACTGATACCAATAAAATCCCCGATTTACTAGACTTCTTCATCACGAAAAAAGTGTCTCCTAACTTCATTGAAGTTGAAGAAAACTTTGACCTAGATTCCGACCATTCAGCCGTCATATTAACACTAAGTGAAAAGATAAAAAAGACGGCTAAAGCCAGCCTTACTAACAAAACCACTGATTGGGAAAGTTTCAAGATCGACCTTCAGAAAAATATCTGCCTGAATATCAACCTTAGAACAGCTGAACAATTAGAGAAACAAACTGAAAGAATCAACAAACTTATTCAAACAGCGGCATATAACAATACTAAAGAGATTGTACATATGACCAAAGGCGTAAACTATCCAGCCGAGATTAAAGAACTGGTTAAAGAAAGACGAAGAACCAGGAGACGATGGCAGCAATCGAGATATCCAGCAGACAAAACCATACTTAACAATAAAACACAAAAGCTTAGAAGAGAAATACAAAAGCTTAAAGAAGAATCAATAAGCTTCTATCTGCAAGAATTATCAGCATATGAAGAAACCGATTACTCACTCTGGAAGGCAACCAAGAAGATTAAAAGACCCGTAACGTCTATCCCCCCTATTAGAAACAGCAATGGATCATGGACCAGAGAGAATAAGCAAAAAGCCGACTTATTTGCTGAATACCTGGCTGAGATATTCACTCCCAACCAAGGAGAGGTAAATCAAGATATGAATAACACCAACAATCCAAAATACCAAAATATCACACCAGTTACACCAAGAGAAGTAGCTGAGGAGATAAAAACTAATTTGAACCCAAAGAAAGCACCAGGATATGACCTGATCACTGGAGAAATATTAAAGCACCTGCCTAGAAAGGGTATAGTAATGCTCACCTATCTATTCAACGCAGCCTTCAGATTGAAACATGTCCCTGCGTGCTGGAAAGTTGCGGAAGTGATCATGCTGCCAAAGCCAGGAAAACAACCTAACGATGTCAAATCCTATAGGCCGATCTCTTTACTGCCAGTAATCTCAAAACTTTTTGAGAAACTGCTCCTCAAGAGGCTGAGACGAATAATAGAAACTAATAACCTAATTCCAGATTATCAGTTCGGATTCAGGCAAAAGCATTCGACAATAGATCAGGTGCATAGAATAACAGATATCATCGAATGTGCTTTAGAAGAAAAGCAAGTCTGCACTGCAGTCTTCTTAGACGTAGCAAAAGCCTTCGACAAAGTATGGCACGAAGGTCTAATTTATAAATTAAACAAAATGTTACCAAAACAACATGCTGACATGCTAACATCATATATATCTGATAGATTGTTTAGAGTCAAACAAGAAGATGAGTACTCGGACTTAAAAGAAATAAAAGCGGGTGTACCCCAAGGCAGTGCCCTAGGACCCATTCTATATTTATTGTATACGAGCGATTTACCTATGATGGAAGAAGCAGTCATTGCCATATTTGCTGATGATACTGCACTACTCGCAGTAGATCAAGACCAGGAAAGCTCTATTAGAACACTACAAATTGCAAGCAACGCAGTAGTTGATTGGACAAAACAGTGGAAAATTAAGCTTAACGAGCTCAAATCTATTCAGGTAAATTACACCAACAAAAAATTAACAGAACCACAACTACTAGATATTAATGGAAAAATTGTACAGTACTCGATAAATGCCAAATATCGTGGCATGAATCTGGACGCTAAACTCAGGTGGAAGGAACATGTTAAGAAG
This sequence comes from Agrypnus murinus, assembly GCA_929113105.1. NCBI lineage: Eukaryota > Metazoa > Arthropoda > Insecta > Coleoptera > Elateridae > Agrypnus > Agrypnus murinus. The sequence goes on along the minus strand of OV816024.1, from coordinate 251,455,887 downwards.
AAAAGAACGAAATTAGGATTAAAATAGAGACAACACTATTGGTTGATTGGAAGGAACTCCAAACTCTCAATCTCCAACAAGTTGAAACCAATATGGCTCTATGGTATCCAGCTATGGAGCTGTGCCAGTGATTCTAACATCAAGTGTATTCAAACATTTCAGAATAAAGTATTAAGAAACATAGTGAATGCCCCCTGGTATGTTCGTAATACAGACATTCATACAGATCTTCAGATTCCAACCGTTAAGGAAGAAATAAAAAGGTTTACTGGCAAGCATGAAGCTAGACTCCATCTCCACGTCAACTTAGAGGCTCTTCACCTGTTGGACTACCAACAGCCTGTCCGAAGATTGAAGCGGAGAAAACCTGATCTGATCTTGTGTAAAGTGTTAAAGCAGAGCATAGTGCGCGAGTGAGTGATGAGCAAATAGTCCAGAAAAACCTAGATAACATCAATGGTTAGACTCTAGCAGATAATTTATTAGCTTAAGACTTATGAGATAAAAATTAATGGTTAGTCTGCCAAAGACTAGTTTTAATTAAAAAAAAAACTGAATGCGGCTAAGTCAACTGAAAAGATGGAAAGGCGCAAATTCATAAGCTTGTTTTAGTTGATTTTACCGATCGTTTTATTTGAGTGTACGTACAGTTGAAGAGTTAATAAATAGGTTACATTTTTATAAATCTAGGCACTGATGTTTTTAATCTTATTAAATGTAGTTTATTATAAAAATGAATTAGTGCTTGCTAAGCGAAACAATAATGGTTGACTTCTTTGCTTGTTTGAACTAGTATTCATTAGAGGTAAAGGGTTGTGTACTAGTTGTTCTGTTTCTCAATTACCAGCCTTGGTACTACATTAACATTCAAGTTTAGTCCAAGATTTACATTAGTTTTATTGCGATATTGGTGCCATTTATTGGCCAAAACATTGCTAAACGCATTGGTGTTAACCAATAATAACAAATATTGGTTAACACTGATCCTTCCATGACTGAAACCAAGCTTGATATCATCCATACTTTAACCTAGAAATGGGCCGTTTTCGGATTTTAAGGTTGTGCCAAGGTTGATAAACATTGTCTGAAGCAGAAGCTAATGGTGGTATTTTGTTTCTACATGGAAAGCTGCGAATGCTAACATAATTGATCGTCAAATAAACTACCACTTCTAATTCTGATAACACAATATACTTACTATATTTGCTTTAAACTATGTTATCAAAGAAAAGACGACATTATGTTAAACCTGACTTTAATGTGGACATACTAAAGTACACGTTCCGTAAAACGTACATGTTTTATCGTTAATAAGCGCTTAATTTAAAACATAAGCTAAAACGGAAATTTACAAGAAGTACATGTATAACAGTATAACATACGTATTCTATAATTCGTTAGATCAAATAATAAGAGGTGTAAAATTTTTAAACATGTCGATTAATTTGTTGTGTTTCGATTTGTTTTAATGTTAATAAATCGAAATGGAATCTAGATAAAAGCATATTCAAATTAAACAGTGATTCTCGAGATTACAAGAAACACTACATATTTGAAGAATAATTAAGTAAGAGATTATAGAAGTACAGTTTATTGTAACTGCATAATCAAAACAAAATGTGATATACTGGGCATCATCCCGGTTGAAAATTATTTTTAATTCACCGCGCTTCTGCTTACAGGAATTGATAATTAGTTTTCTTCAACAATATTATATTAACAGTTTTTAGTAGGTTCTTGGTTTTGTTATAATTTCAATTCATTATATAAATAAATTTCTTTCTAAATATCGCAGATCTAAGTATTTCTAATCAGACTATTAAGGTTTTCATTTAAATAATACAACTTTATGAAGTAAACGAGAAATCAATGATTATAATTAGAGAAGCCTTATTAAACTAGTCAGTGCTACTCAGAAAGAAGCTTTTAACGTTTTAAATAAGTCTTTAATAATAATTCATAAGAAATACAAAAACGCCAATTTACTATAACACAAAAAATAAAAAATAAGTAAATCGAGAATGGTCGCTTGTTTTCTTTTGTTATTTTGCCACTAAAATGCCTTCGGCGAGCAATTTGAACCACCCGATTTCAACATCTGGAGACCCACAAGAGACCCTTTTTATGAAATGTACATCTCTGGAATGTGGTGTCAACGCTCTCTATATATAACTGCGCATAACGATGGTATCTTCTGACCTCCAAACACTTGGCACCGCTGCTGGAGGTAACAGCGAACTACTAGTATCTTTTTATATATACATTTTGGAGGTCGGTTCGTATCTTCTGTATAATCTATATATGACAAAATAAAACAAGGGAAATAATTTCCCCTTTCTTGAGATTCGGATTCTAGAGGTTCCCCTCATCACAAATATAACAAATTTTTAGTAATATATTCACAGGAATACCCGGAAGTCAGGTCGTCTCCTCTGTTTGACGGAGGTGACAGCTTAACAGGCATCATATATATATATATATATATATATATATATATATATATATATATATATATATATAGGAAATTTGGTTAATTGCGGTTGAAGTCAATTATATTATGGCCAAGGTATAAAGTAAACTCTTGGTTAATAGCTTAGCTTTCGCAAATCATTTATTTGCTTCATCAGAGCAATTAACATGAGGTTGAAAGATAATTAAAAACTGACAAACATATTTTTAATAGAAAACACGTTATTTTCATTGGAATTAAATTTAATTCAAGTTTTTATTTAATTTTATAGTAAATAACATTCAGACAAAGGATGTAAAAATTTGTTCTTATATATATATATATATATATATATATATATATACTTTATATATTATTATATATATATATATGATACTTTACCACTTTTCCGGGTTTCACTCCGCGTATTCACTATTCGGCTCCTAGAGGAACCAGACAATGGTTGACGACGTTTCGGCAAGATCACACTTGCCATCTTCAGGTCACTTCTAACTTCCTTCTGCTTCGCGTGGTTATACGATGTAGACTGACGTCTTGTCAGTCTTGTCTAAACAACATACACCAGAAGATCAAATTCACAATGGAGGTGGAAAAGGACAATCAACTACCTTTTCTAGATGTATCTATAATCAAGAAGGAAGACGGCAGCCTGGGATACACAGTATACCGAAAATCAACCCACACAAATCGCTACCTGAACGCGCAGTCACATCACCACCCAGCGCAACTACAGTCAGTAGTCAAGACATTAATAACCAGATCACAACGATTGACTGATGACGATAATAAACATCAAGAACTAGAACAGGTGAAGTTGGCATTAAAACAAAATGGTTTCTCGTCCAGAAATATCAAGAAAGCGTTAACACCAAGGGACCCAAAGCCAAAAGAAGAAGAAACATCGGTATCCAAAGCACACTTACCGTACATCAAAGGGACCACGGACAAAATAAGTAGAGTGCTGAGAAAACACAACATCGAAACCATCTTCAACACCGATAAAAAGATTGGAAACATGCTAACATCCGCAAAAACAAAAATACCACTAGAAAGCCAAGGAGTATACGAGATCCCATGTAAAGACTGCGGGGAATCCTACATAGGGCAGACCAACAGAAGAATTCAAGTAAGAAGAGAAGAACACCGAAATGCAGTCAACAAAAATGAGAGAACGTCTTCACTAGCACAACATGTAAGTGGTACATCTCATAACATAGATTTCGAAAATACAAAAGTTTTAGCGAATATACAACATAAGACCCGACGAACCATAAGAGAAGCCATTGAGATCGAGAAACGTCCGAACAATCTTAATACCAGGGACGATACACAGCGACTACCATCAGCTTGGAAACCAGCTATAACCAGTATCACCGTCAAGAAGCGAAAACCAGCACAGCAGAACGATAAAAGGGAAAGCGAGAGAAAGCCACCGGATCAAGCGAGACCAATGACACGCAGCCGCGCCATAAACCAGCCGACCGCAACCATGCGCAACACCGTAACCGTATATAAAGACCAACCGCTGCAACAAGACGTCAGTCTACATCGTGTAACCACGCGAAGCAGAAGGAAGTTAGAAGTGACCTGAAGATGGCAAGTGTGATCTTGCCGAAACGTCGTCAACCATTGTCTGGTTCCTCTAGGAGCCGAATAGTGAATACGCGTAGTGAAACCCGGAAAAGTGGTAAAGTATCATATAATATCCGCGGAAACTTAAAATGTAACATTAATAACCTTTACGGGAGGGTTTTAGGAGAGGAGATTCTACGAGACGTCAAGAAGTTGGAGAAGCTACGATCCAAAAGAAACAAGCTGCTGTGCAACCTCGCATTCCTGGAACGCTGCCGGGACGAGAATATAATACCAAATTCCATGAAGCTGACGTTCCACAAAAAGAACAACCAAACGAGGAACATCTTGAGAAGAGCAAGCCTAGCATTGACAAGAGAAGCAATTCACGATACCAGAAGGGCGCTAAATAGCATCAACATCGAGCTGCTACACTTACACCTACGTTTAAGTAACACAATTCATCCAGCTCTATGGTCAACACTAGATAACCTCACGGAGTTTCGAGCAGAAACTGACGCTAATTTGACAACTTCTAACCAGAAGAAGAAATTTGAGAAGCTACAAGCCGAACAACAGCCCAGGAAGTACATCAACCACCAAGTTGAACCAAAGAAGGTAGTTTTCAATATTTCAGATCTACCGCTGGATGAAGCGACACATAGCGTGCTATCGAAAGGATTTAACTATGCAGTAGCGCCAAACCGGATTCCAATAGAAAACATTATTTGCGGAGTCGAAGCATCAATAACAGGGATCCCAGGAAATACCGCCGAAATTATACGTCAAGACGTGTCACGTATACTGAGAACAGCCAAGCCACCGAAGAAGAACTTATCCCACGAAGAAATCCAAGCTTTACGCGACCTACGGGCGAATACTAGCGTAATCGTGTTACCAGCAGACAAAGGCAACGCAACCGTAGTTATGGATAAGGGTGAATATGAAAGAAAAATAGAAACCTTACTAAATGATCCTGGATACCAAACAATCTCAACGGATCCTACAACATATTTGGAAAAGACCACTAAAGCCAAAATAAAAGCCTGCAGTTTCAGTCAAGAACAACAGTTACAACTAATTCCGAGAGAGAAGTCGTCATCATGCCCTAAGCTGTACGGATTACCAAAAGTCCACAAGGAAGGTGTACCACTAAGACCCATCGTAAGCTCCATTGGATCACCACTGCAACCTCTAGCGAAATTCCTGGACAAGCAACTGCAACCTTATGCCGAAGAAGCCGAATCTTACGTAAAGAACGCAAGCCACTTCATCGAGCGTATAAAAGACATAACAGTGGCACCAGGAGATCTGCTAGTAAGCTTTGATGTAACCTCTTTATTCACGAATGTTCCAGTAAAAGAAGCAGTAGAGATGATACAACGGAAATACCAAGTCCCAAATGAAATCATCGAGTTAACAAGACACTGCCTAAACAACACCTACTTCATCTACAAAGATCAACGGTACAAACAAGTGGAAGGAGCACCTATGGGATCACCTTTATCACCGGTAATAGCGAACCTATTCATGGAAGAATTAGAAGTCCGAGCAATAGAAACGGCAAGTGACAAACCTAAACTATGGCTAAGATACGTAGACGATACTTTTATTATATGGACCCATGGAGAAGAGAAACTGCAGACCTTCTTACATCATCTAAACAACATACACCAGAAGATCAAATTCACAATGGAGGTGGAAAAGGACAATCAACTACCTTTTCTAGATGTATCTATAATCAAGAAGGAAGACGGCAGCCTGGGATACACAGTATACCGAAAATCAACCCACACAAATCGCTACCTGAACGCGCAGTCACATCACCACCCAGCGCAACTACAGTCAGTAGTCAAGACATTAATAACCAGATCACAACGATTGACTGATGACGATAATAAACATCAAGAACTAGAACAGGTGAAGTTGGCATTAAAACAAAATGGTTTCTCGTCCAGAAATATCAAGAAAGCGTTAACACCAAGGGACCCAAAGCCAAAAGAAGAAGAAACATCGGTATCCAAAGCACACTTACCGTACATCAAAGGGACCACGGACAAAATAAGTAGAGTGCTGAGAAAACACAACATCGATACCATCTTCAACACCGATAAAAAGATTGGAAACATGCTACCATCCGCAAAAACAAAAATACCACTAGAAAGCCAAGGAGTATACGAGATCCCATGTAAAGACTGCGGGGAATCCTACATAGGGCAGACCAACAGAAGAATTCAAGTAAGAAGAGAAGAACACCGAAATGCAGTCAACAAAAATGAGAGAACGTCTTCACTAGCACAACATGTAAGTGGTACATCTCATAACATAGATTTCGAAAATACAAAAGTTTTCGCGAATATACAACATAAGACCCGACGAACCATAAGAGAAGCCATTGAGATCGAGAAACGTCCGAACAATCTTAATACCAGGGACGATACACAGCGACTACCATCAGCTTGGAAACCAGCTATAACCAGTATCACCGTCAAGAAGCGAAAACCAGCACAGCAGAACGATAAAAGGGAAAGCGAGAGAAAGCCACCGGATCAAGCGAGACCAATGACACGCAGCCGCGCCATAAACCAGCCGACCGCAACCATGCGCAACACCGTAACCGTATATAAAGACCAACCGCTGCTACAAGACGTCAGTCTACATCGTGTAACCACGCGAAGCAGAAGGAAGTTAGAAGTGACCTGAAGATGGCAAGTGTGATCTTGCCGAAACGTCGTCAACCATTGTCTGGTTCCTCTAGGAGCCGAATAGTGAATACGCGGAGTGAAACCCGGAAAAGTGGTAAAGTATCATATAATATCCGCGGAAACTTAAAATGTAACATATATATATATATATATATATATATATATATATATATATATATATATATATATATATTATATATATATATATATATATATATATATATATATATATATATATATATATATATATATATATATTTGTCTAACCGCTTATACACACCCGTTTCGCTATATTCTACCGACTTGTCGGACCATTTTCGACGCTCTCAGACCCGGGCTTGGGTCTGGCAACGTTCTCCAATGTTTTCGAGGTCTACAGGATAATGTTTACCTAAAACTGCAATAAAAAAATATACAATTTGGGTTTGGAAAAGTAGGGTCTGTAAAAAGTTTTATACAACCGTAGTTCATCATAATGAACTATAGGGGGCGTCGCGCCTTTCTCAAGTGTATATCGTATATTTTTATACAAGACGCTATCAAACCCGCTATGTTCTACAGACTTCCTAAGCCCTGGAGCTGGCAACATTGCTATGACGCATATGTTAAGCTTTGTTTTATAAACGTTTGGTTATAATAGCTTGCATTTAATATTTGATGGAGAAAAGTGACGTAAGAATTACATCAGCTCGTATGCTAGTTCTTTTCACATTTTTAAATAATTCTCTGGCTTTGAAAAATTCAAGGTTTTAATATTTATTAATAATAATAATATACTTTATTTATAGCATATAACTAGATAAATTCCATATAATACATTATAATTTCTTAAATATTAATATAATTTATTACATATTTTTTACACTGTTTCTTAAATAATGTTAAAGATGTACAGTTTTTTACATTAGCTGGAAGCAGTGGCGGATTTAACACTTGAGGGGCCTGAAGCGCTACAAATTTTTGGGGCCCCCAAGGATTAACATAAATTAAGGTCTATAAAACAAAAAATAATAAACTATAAAAAAATAAACAATTTACCAAAATCGAAAACTTTTTATTAACATTATAATAAATTATACTTATATGGATACTGTATTGTACAAATCAATTGGTAAGTGCAGAAAGGTAACATTATGTCCATAATATCAATGTCAAATCAAATATTAATGCAAAAATATATAAAGTACTAACAAAATAATTCAAAATATCTGAACGCAACAAAAACACACGCGCAAAATATAAACAAGCAGAGAAGTGAGGTTGATTAAAATACTACTAAAACAATGGTGGATTCACGCATGCTTATATAAATTTGGATTGGCGGGACCAGGCGAGCTTCGCATCTGTAAAGTATAATCTGTGGTCAAATCCGGCAAATAATTATCTGCCTAGTCATTTACTAAGTGACGGGACAGACAGTAAAACGAGAATAAATCTATACGATTTTGCTTCATGCCTAGGCATGAAGATGGTTCATTGAATGAAGGTTACTAAATGCCGTTGTTTAGAACAGGCAGTTAGTAAATGACTTCATGTGCTGTGGGCAAATAAGGTAATAACATGCACATTTTTTTGCAGAACATTCTTTAGGCAAGGGTAAAGATTTTCCAAGTGTTCATCTAAAAAAATGTTCTACGAAGAAATGTGCATGTTATTACCTAATTTGCCGACAGCACATTAAGGGCCGGTATTATAAAACTTTTTACTTCCTAGATAAAATTTACTTTGAGAGTAAATTAATTTATTCTGTCAATTTGCATATGAAATTGACAGAACAAATGAATTTACTCTCAAAGTAAATTTTATCTAGGAAGTAAAAAGTTTTATAATACCGGCCCTAAGCCATTTAGTAACTGCCTGTTCTAATTTAGTAAATTTAGTTTAATTTAGTAAATACCTAGGCATATAACAAAATCAAAAGGCATATAGATTTATGTTCGATTTACTATCTGCCCCGTCACTTAGTAAATGACTAGGTAGATAGTTAGTTTTCCGGATTTGACTATCTTCCTGCGACATATGTACTGTTCTGACAGGAAAATCTCGCACGATTTTTATCAAGTAGGCTGATTTTTCTTAAATTTTAGACGAGTAACAAAGACTTTTCATGACATGACACAATATCATAGACGCGTCAAAAATAACAATTTCAATAGAAATAAAATAATATTGGCTGATTTTATTATTAATATCAAAAAGAATTTATATCAAGACACATCATTTTGATTTGGAAACTACGTATTTTATTAAATTGTACTTTATGACATATGTCATTAAAAGAAAAATAACAATTTGACATAAGTAAAACTTGCTACTGGATGTAAGACCGTTTACAAAATGAAGAAAATCGAGTGAAATTTTTCTGCCGGCATAGTACTTAATCGTATAATTTTAGGTTTTGGTATAACTGATTTATTATTCGTTAATTAACATTATACGCACTAATAAATATTAAATAATAGCTATTTATGTAACAAGTACATAATGTAGAACTTTATAGATGAGTTCAGTTTATGGCCGAGCGAGCGAAGCGAGCGAGGCCTATAAAAAGGGCGAGTCTATAAAATTCGATTATGTAAGAGTTGCATACAAAGCTTTATGTCCGACTCCTAAAATTGGCTTATTATTAAAAAAAAATCAGTTTATAAATTTGACATCTATTCTTGACGGAAGAAAACTTGACATGTAATATACAGTTGCCATTGGAAAACTGAATATACTACACTTTATTTTACAACTACCACTTTATTTTACGAGTACAATAATAAGCCAGTTTACTGCCGCAAAACAATACAATAAACAGTACTTTATAATGCAATAGGACATAATACCTGTTTATGTAACAAGTACATAATGTAGGACTTTATAGACAAGCCTCGAGCGAGCGAAGCGAGCAAGGCCTATAAAAAGGGCGCGTCTATAAGGTCCGATTATGTAAGAGTTGCATACAAAGCTTTATGTTCGATTCCTAAAATTGGCTAATTATCAAAAAAAATTAGTTTATAAATTTGACATCTATTCTTGACAGAAGAAAATTTGACATGTAATATACAGTTGTCATACTTTATTTTACTACTATATACTTTATTTTACTACTACCACTTTATTTTACTACTACCACTTTATTTTACGAGTACAATAATAAGCCAGTTTACTGGCTCAATACAATACAATAAACAGTACTTTATAATGCAATCGTACATAAATACATTTATTTTACAATCAGTTATTTTGCAATGGAACTTTTCTACTTTTACTATACCAAAAACAATTGACAAAAGTCATTCAGGAATTTTACCCGTTGAAAAGCGTTGTAAAATTCCCCTTCACCAAACGTCTTATCAGAAACCATTAATTCAAAAAATTATAGTCATCATAGTAGTCTGATGACCGCGCTGATGCTGATTGTGCGAGAAAGCAAGTGTTCGGAGCGACAGAGATAATACATTCCTCGCAAGTCTGTTGTGAAACAGTATACTCCGTTACAATATTTTACTTATGCTTGCCTTTTCGTAGAAAACTATAATGTGTCAACCGATATGAATGATATAATCCGTTTTTGTTTCACTTTTCGCGAGAAAGTGAATTCCACGCCAATAATTGTTATTTATCGCGTGTCCAGTGCGGTCCTTGGCAGGAGGCCTCGGCGGGGCCCCCTGACTTGCGGGGCCTGAAGCGGCCGCTTCAAGCGCTTGTGCCTAAATCCGCCACTGGCTGGAAGTGAATTATATTCAACTAAACCTTTATGAAACAGATTATTTTGTCCTATATTTGTTGTTACTGTATGAACATAAAAATTATTTTTACTTCTAGTATTGATCATGAACATCTTCTACGAATAGTAATTCATTTAAAATGTGCTCTGGATATATTCGGTTCTTTATTTTAAATATTATTATCATCGTATTATAAAATATATTTTCCTTAACACTTAACAAAGATGTAACTTGCAACTATCTTATGCTAGTATACCTACTACATTTTAATATTATTCTTAACGCACAATTTAGTTTTTTTTTGAAGATTGTTAATTTCAGTATTATTTAGGAGGTAAAGTATACTAGCACAATAATTAAAATGGGGAAGTATTATTGTTTTACATAGTAATAATTTAGATCACTTGCTAAGATTTTGGCTTATTCTACCCATGAAATTTACTTTTTTTGCAACTTTACTGATAACATAGTTTGAATGACTAGAAAATGTTAAGTGACAATCTATTATTACGCCTAAGTACTTCCACTCCTAAACTTGTTCTATTTTTTGACTATTAATTTGTATTCTCACATGACTAGATGTATCAATTTCGTTAAACTTATTTTTTATTATCATTTTGTTTTATTTACATTTAAAGAAAGACTATTTTTACCTAACCAGTTATATACATTTACTAATTCATCATTGACGATATTTATTACTGTTTAACATCATCTCCTATAAAATATATTAAAGTGTCATCTGCAAATAATTGAATGCTACATTTTTTAATTACATTAACAATATCATTTATGTATAGTACAAATAAATCAGGGCCTAATACAGTTCCTTGTGGAACGCCAAAGGTAGTTTTTTTAGCTGAAGATGTACTATTAAAGTATCTAGTTATTTGAAATCTGTTTTTGAGATATTCATTTATGTATAGTAGGGGAGAACGGGGTTGGTTTGGACAATTTTCAGAAAAAAAAATTTTTCTTGCTTACACTCGAAGAAATCGAATCGCGCTTGTTGTTATTTAGTTGGTACATATATTGTTTATAATTGCCCAAATAAACTAATTTCTAATTCAAAACACAACTTAGATTTTTTTAATAATAAGTATTGTTGTCCAGTGTCCAAACTATCCCGTCAATGCGGGTTGGTATGGACAAAGAAAACTTTGAAAGTAAAAAAATATTTATTGAGATTGCATGCTCCCACAAACAAACGAAAAACAATGTAACAACATAAACGCTATTTTTTATTTAAACTGAAAAATAAAAGGTCATTTCTGACTAGAACTAAACACAAACAAAAAAAAAGTTGGTAATTTTTTGGTTTATACAATGCTAAACTCACTCAAGTCTATGTTAAAATAAAACATATTCAGGTATCGAGGTCTTGTGTCCGTGATAGGCCTTGGTAATTTGCAAACTACCTCATCGTTCCTGATAAAAGCCAGTTTTTCATTAGAAACAGTAAATCTATTAGACATTATGTGCCTTTTCAAAAATTGCACTCCATATCCTTGAAGAAGTTTCTCAGTCACCTTGGCAACGTAGTTTCTTGTCGACTTTGACGTTTTTCCGTGAACTCTACAAATCACGTAATCGTCCACTTCAATTATTGCAGTACTTGTTTCTTCAATTTCCTCTCCTGATGAAGAATCATCATAAGTCACGTTTTCTTCCTCTTCCTCATCCGAACTTTCATCTGCCAACACTTTCTTTTTCACTCTTTGTATATCTTGGCTGCGCTTGCTGATCTTCTTTTCTGCTGTTTTCAATTTTTTTGATGCTATCTCATCACGCTCGGGAGTATCAGTGGCAATAATTGATCTTTTTCGAGCAGGTCCTCTTGAAGATTCCTTCCTGGGTGAAGCTTTCGGATATGGGACGATTTTTGACGGAGTTACAAATGATTCATTAGAGATCAGCTCATCTGTAGATAATTCTTCTTTGCGTAGAGGCAGAACTGATTCTCCATCGGAAGCTGAAGTACTTGCAATTGGTTCTTTATTGCTTACACTAGTGTTTATTGGACGGTCAGTTACATAACTTGATAAAAAATCCTCTTCGGTAAAAATTTGTCTGTTGAATGGGCATATCCCTGTGCATCGAAACCCTGACTTCACATTAAGAGGCGTGGCACCCTTATCCCAAGCGAGAGCGCAAATCGCTGGTAAGTCATAAATTGTCAGAGTTTTTCCGGGATGGGAAACCATCCAATTGTCAGCTCCCTGATTAAAAAACTTCTTGAAAGGACCGAAGACCGTTCTGTCAAGTGGTTGTAATTTGTTTGAAGTATGGGGTGGTAGAGTTAGAATTATAATGCCATTCTCCTTTGCATAGTCGATGCCATCAACAGACAGGTGGGACTGATGGTTATCCATTATCAAAAGAACTTTCTTTTCAGCCGAACAACGAACGTGTTTTACGAAGTGTTGCAACACTTTCACAAAATTATCAGAAGTCATCCATCCCGAGGGATGGACTAATCCAAGAGCCCCAGTTTCTGCTGGTACACCAGACATCATTCTGGCCGCATCAAAACGTTTTCTTGGAAAAACCCACACCGGAGGTAAAGCTGTTCCACTGGCGCAAATGATTCCTACTTGTGTAATAAGCTCTCCTCTTTCTCTAGATGTTACTTGACCTACTTGATGACGACCTTTGGAGCTGATAACCTTTTGAACCTTTTGCACGGTAGTGACACCAGTCTCATCCAAATTAAAGATATCCTCAGGTGCAAATTTGTGCTTTTTCAATATAGATTCTAATTTATTTTGAAAGTCATTGACATTTGTTCTGTTAAAACTTGAGATGCGAGCCAAGCTTGTAGCTTCAGGGGTCCTGAGCGACAAGCGTTGGTGTCTTTCCATGAAACCTGTGTACCAGTCTCGCCCCGCCATTTCATGATTTTTCCATGTTTCAGGATATGGTAGCCCATTTTTTACGGCGAACTGGTAAGCCAATTGTCTTGCGCTCTTTGGTGTTAACCCATGATACATGTTAGAACATTTCACAAGGTATTTTTCCAGTGATGTTTCCATATCAGTAGATAGGACCTGTCTAGTAGTATACTGTGGTCCAAAATCGCAATTTTCAAAGCCCTTCTCAGAAACCTTCTTGACAAAATTTGCCAGGGAAGATTTCTTTACGTTATGTTCATCCGTTGCTTTTCGAAGACTAAGTTTTCTCTCTAAGACGTCTTGAACAGCTAATTTCATGTTTTCCGCAGAAAACATGTTTTCGCGTTTGCGGCAATATTTTCTAGGCATGTCTATAAAAAGAATTGTATCGTCAGTTCTTAGTGTGAGTAAGAGACAGGACGGTTTGGACAGTCACGGGATGGTTTGGAAATTAGTCCAAACTAACCCACAGCAGCCATATTTGGAAAGAAAATTTATAGCAAAGTTAGGTTATATTCTAAATGGATCGTAAGTCGTGGAAATCATTCCTCAAACACCAAGTATTAATGACCATAACAAGAAATTGATAATAAATGACTGTTTTTGTGATTATCCAACTTTATTTATGGCTAAAAATTTGCATCATAAATCTAAAAAAACGTTTTTCTGTACTCACTTGATAAAAACGCAACCAATGCACTCTTTCTCGTCTTCGCTAATGAGGCGACCGCCAGACAGACCCATGAGCCGAATATGCGCATGAAAAAACATTATTCACAAGGAAATTTTAAGCTGTCCAAACTAACCCGCTGTCCAAACTAACCCCGCGCTCCCCTACAAATAAATCAGGGCCTAATACAGTTCCTTGTGGAACGCCAAACGTAGTTTTTTAGCTGAAGATGTACTATTAAAGTATCTAGTTTTTTGAAATCTGTTTTTGAGATATTCACTAAACCATTTTATAACTATTGGGCCGAACCCATATCTTTTTAATTTCAATAATAATAAATCTCTATTAATAGTCTCAAAAGCACGTCTAAAGTCTAGAAAAACTACACCTATCACCTTCTTCTTGTAAATAGCATTTTTCCATTTCAAAAGAACTGATTGTATTGCACTTTCACATGAATTATTTTTCCGAAACCCTGATTGAAAAGGTGTTAACAGTTTGTTCACTTCAATGTATTCACGAAACTGGATATTTACGACGGTCTCTAATAATTTTTCATAAGTTGGCACCATGTTGATTGGTCTGTATTCTTCACATTTGTTAGTGTTGGTTGTCTTCTCAATGGGGATAATATGGGATGTCTTCAAGGTTTCTGGGAAGGATCCACATTCTAGGCTCATTTGAATTAGATCCAAAAATCTCTGTCCTATTACATTGAAAGCTAATTTAAGAATCTTTACTGTAATACCATCGACACTACTATTCTTATTAGGTAAATTGTTTATAATTTTTTTAAACTCCAAAAACTCTATTGGTAAAAATTTTTCGAACTTGCATTGATGTACATTAATGTGGCTTAAATCATTTTCAATTTGGGTTAAATTTGTTAATGTAATAATTTGTTGTATGCTGTTAATAAAGTAAATATTGAATTTTTCTGCAATTTGAATTTCCTTTTTTTCTAACTCATTGTCAAAAATAATACCTTCCT
Organism: Agrypnus murinus; assembly: GCA_929113105.1. Lineage (NCBI taxonomy): Eukaryota > Metazoa > Arthropoda > Insecta > Coleoptera > Elateridae > Agrypnus > Agrypnus murinus. Next base: position 251,440,872 of record OV816024.1, on the reverse strand, counting down.
TTTTTTGTCTGTTATGGCCTCCTTTAATTAATTCTTTAACTGTTTTACACATTTCTGTTGAGTTATCTTTCATATCATCTATTTTTTCTTAATAATAATTTCTCTTGTGGTTCCTGATAAAACTCACTCCAAACTAAAACTCACTTTCTTCTTGTGTAAAGATTGCTCTTTTATATAATCGGTCCCTTTCTTCAATTTCCAAGGCTATTTCTGGGGTCCACCAACGCTTACAACTCCATTGCCATTTAATGGTTTTTTTTACAGTTGGAGCATGCCTGTTTAGTGTGTCCATTATGGTTTTAACTAATGTTTCTGCTAGTTGATTGGTGTTTGTACAGTCCGGATTCCATGATTGATCCATTAGATCTAATTGAAATTGCATTTCATTGAAGTTGCTCATGTCTCTGTGTTGTATTGTATATTCTTCATATTTTTCTTTCACTTTTGCATTTACAGTTATTATTGAGTGATCGGTTATTTTTGGAACATGGTGTACCTGGGCATCAATGGTTTTTTCATTAGATACAAGAAAATCTATGAGTGTAGCACTGTTCTTAGTGATTCTTCTAGGTTGGTTGATAGATAGATAGATAGATAAACATTTATTCTGGTGCCAGTGGCGTTGAATAATACAATAAAAAACATACATATTAATAAAATAAAATAAAATAAAATATTGTGTAAATATAAATAGGATAAAAAACATGTAGTGTATATGATATAAAATATTATAAAAACATTGTAGATGTAAAACATATTAAAGGAGTAATTAAAGATAATATAGATATGGAGTTTACATTTCAAACACTAAGCTGTCGCAGTATTTCCAGTATTCCAAAACTCTTCCAGGTCATAAAAGCAGTTGTCAGTCAAATACGATTTTAGTGCACATTTGAATTTTTTAATATTTTCTAAATTTTTGATCTGATAAGGAAGTTTATTAAAAATTTTAACCGACGTAAACATGAATGATTTATAATAGGTTGAAGTTTTAGCAGCATTAGGTCGCAGAAGATTGCTTCTAGTATTATAGTCATGAACATCCGCATTTTGTTTGAAAGTATTTTTATTCTTAAAAACAAATATCGAGCTTTCGTAAATAAATAAATTAAAAATTGTTAAGATATTGTAATTTATAAATAAAGGTCTACAACTATCTCTACTTTTGATACTGTATATAATTCTTAATGCTCTTTTTTGTAGTATTAAAATGTTAGAGAGATGTATCGAATTGCCCCAAAAAATCAATCCATATCTGATTATAGATTCAAAATACGCAAAATAAACGGTACGCAAGGTTGATAAGTCACAAATATATTTTAAACGTCGTATACAGTAAATCGCTTTCTGAAGTTTAGGTAACATTTCATCTATATGTTCTTTCCACTGAAATTGACGATCTACGACTAAACCTAAAAATTTTTCGGAGTGTAAGTTTTTTAATTTGGTATGGTAGATTTTTAAAAGATACGATACGATAATCTAATGTAGTCCATTATTTTTCATTAAAGTTCTCAGCCTATTTTCATAATATGAATCCTTTAATAGGTCAATATTAAAGTCTCCGATAATTAGTAAGGTCTCTGATCTACTAGCATATACATCAAACAAATTTTCAAGTTTCATTAGAAATTGAGCATCACTAGAGTTTGGAGAGTGATATTTTATAAAGTTATATTTGTATGATTGAAAGCATATATTAATACCTACAATCCATGTGTTCATATCAATGGTATCTTTAAGTAGGACTTTATAACTGAATTCATTTTTTATATAAATGATTAGAGTAAGGTTAACACGATTTTCGAACAAGTTAGACAACGCAACATAATACGGAAAAGTTAATTTCTGGGGAAAGTGGATGGTTTACAAATAAGGTGGAAAAGTACATATGTCATTTTCCGTAGTAATCAAACGATAAATTTCAAGAACTTGATTAAATTTTTTAGTATAAAAGTACTGTAATATCTTCTTTGTATGTTTGTTTGAAAAATTGTTTGTGGTTAATTAAAGCTTTATTCTTTTACTGTTAAGATGAGAGAATGAATGCTTGAACTATTTGGTTTTTGAATTATTTTCTGACTCGTTTATATTCGTTGCATTGGATACTGCACTCACACATACATATTTATCACTCGATCACAGAACTCATTCATACATATCGTCGACGTTAATGCATACTAGCGGAACTATTTTCTAGCAATTTTCCAGGAGCGCGGTTTAAATGCTTATAAAAATTTTGTTACAGATGGCATGATGAATTCTTTGAAATCGCAACTAGCAACATTGCTAGTTACAACATTTCAAAGAATTAAGTTCATATGCATTAACGGCGACAATATGTACTATATACCACCAATAAATAGCAACGTCGTAGACCATTCAGGGTAAAAATCGTGAGGTGTTCTTTATCAAAAATTAAAATGGGCGAACTAAGTTGATCATCATTTGTGACTTTTTTGCTAAAACGCTGAAGGAAAACTTTCTCGTCTGTAATTTGTAAGATTACTTAATGGAACTTTTAATGGAAACAGGGCACTCAAAAGGTTCGGAGGGGCAGTGTATGTTGCAACCCCCAATTGAATTTCATGAACATTGGTATGGGGTAGATGCAGTAGCAGCACTTCACTATAGCAACAAGAAACGGCCACTCATAGAAAAAAAGATAAACGGAATAAATTCTGTGGGACGTTCTTTAACAAAAATGAAACAGGGTGGACTAATATGATTTGCGCCTGGTATATTTAGAACTACATATATTTCAAATGTAATCAGAAAATCTCTGGTGTACAATTCGTCACTAAGAATATAATACATATTCCAATTCACAAATAGCTATTTCAGAATACAATAAAAATTGATCTTTAACTTAGTACAAGTGCAATATAACGGAATTGAGCAAGGTTTGAAAAACTTCTTCTCTTCTTCGTTATCTTTCGACATTTCTGTTAAAGGCACTTAACCACCATATAGTGTATACTGTTTTGTACCTTCAAATTCATTAAACAGAGAGCAGGGATCGAACATTCCATAATTTTCTTGTAACTGTACAAACGCACAGTAAAAATAGAAACTGCTATTTTTTAAATCTAGATTAAACTAATCAAATGTAGTGTATTTTGGTCAGCTAAACTTGAAAATGACTTTATGCTTGATTTGTTCATGTTTACGAGTAGATAATATCCTGAACTTTGTAAAATATCAATATTAAACCACGCCCCCAGATGGATTTTGTCGTTTTATTTTCAAAAACTGTTAGGTTTATGGACTGGTTGTTAAGTGTGTTAGATAAAATAAAGCTTATTTAATTGGCGCATGAATATATATCATACAGGATGTTTCACTTAAGATTCGTATCCTCTGAATAGGTGGTAGTACACATAAAATGCAACAAAAAAGCTGAAAATCAGTAGTGTCTATCTTTCATAATAACCGAAAAAAGAATGGTTTTTGAAAAGTGGGTAGCAGGTCACTGGTCTAAGAATCACACTTGGAGCTGGATGTGTCTATCTGATACATTGACGCAGCTGCTGCTAGGTGATGTCGCAGTTTGTTTTGACTATAATTTCCAGCAGTTCCCAAAAGTTGACATTTTTAACAAATTTTTGTCGATTTGCGTATGTTAAAAACAAAAAGAGTTTTTTGTTCCTATTGATGAATACTATCACACATGCAATTTATACGAAAGTTGAGTAAAACACCCTGTATGTAGACTAACAATTTTTACCAATACATTTGACGGGGCAACTTTAGAACATAACTTATTGCGATCTTGTATTCGTCATCAAGTACTTGGCTAAGAAAAAAAAATTTTGAGTTCGCAGTGCAACCTTAGCATCACTTCTGCAAAATTCATGAAGCGATGTTGTTGTTATTGTTGGTTGTAGTATTATGATAATTTTGCAGTAAAAGGAATATCTTTAGGAGAATACCCTGTACTGGACAATTATTTTATAGAAACCAAAATGTATAGGACATTTCACCTTGTTTTGAAATCTTTCTTACTTCCTTTGTACGTCATACTGCATGACGTTTTACCTTTATTTTTTTTCTGCATTTTATAGAGCATTATTTGACTTGTCACTATTTGACTTGTCACTATTCGACTTGGGTCAAGTATACCTGTTTTGTGAAGAATTAAATTTTGCATTCAATGGTGTATTCATTTTGGACTTTTTTATTTTGAAGGTCTATAGCTTTGTAACATCTCATTTTTGAACATAGATATGTTGTGCTTAATGGTCTATTTTGATCAAAGCTATTGACCCTCAGGAATTGGCACCGTCTGCTCGAGATATCCTGCATGTAAAATGGGTGAAGTCCCATTTAATGTTAAATATCTAGCTACATTTTAGAGCACGTGTGGAATTAAGTCGTGAACTTAGAATTCCAAAACAAAAACCATTCAACAAAAAAATTACTCGATACAAATATCAATATAAAGAACGAAGTAAGAGATCCAAAAACCCTGATGTACCCTGTACGTTTTAGGTTCACTAAAAAGATTGATTAGTACAGGGTATACCCCTAAAATGTATCTTGCCAATACGAGAATTACCATATGACTAGCTCCAATAATAATGATAATATCGCCTAGTAGATTTTGCTGGAGATGCTGAGATAGAAGAAGACTGAACCAGGATCGCGTTCGACGCTCAACGAGATTTCCATAGGTATTTCATGATGAACATCAAATCACACAAAGTTATGCTCGAAGCTTCTCGTATAATATGTACCGATGCAAATTATTTGTCTGTGTGACATATGATCGTTTTTCGATTACACAGAAACAAGACAACATGCACAAAGTTTTCTTAGCTTTAGTATGAAAGTTAAATAAAATCCTATTTTACCTAACTGGCTCCATTTTGATAAACCTAATAGTTTCTGAAAAAACAGTAAAAATCATCTGGGGGCATGGCTTACCCACATCAGCTTCTCTAATTCACCACTTTTGAGTAGTAACTTTTAAGGGGTTATTTAACATATCACAAAGAAGGCCTATCAAAAATCCAAGGATCTACCTCAATTCCCTCCTCCTTCCCTACCTCTATTTTTACTAATTTGACTGAACTGTTACCGTGGCATTAAAATATACATATCTTAGAAACTGTTCATTTGTGCTAAAAACATAACAGTAAAATGTTCAGGAGGTCAAAAGATTTGGTTATAACATTTATTTTTTCAAAACACATATACATGACGTGTCTTCGAAACTTTTAATTGTATTCTTTTAAACAAAAATAATCATGTTAAAATAAATGATTTAAAAACAAATTATTAAAAAACAATTATTTGCATAAACCTTATGTATTTTAGAACAAAAGAGGCTCAATGCTGTTTTCTCATGTTAATAATTTTCAGAGTTACATCGTTTTACGGAAAACGTTAATTTTTCTGCGTTTAAGGTTATTTATGGAATTTACGAACAGATCAACAAAAATAAAGATCACTTATGTGCTTAGCATCCCGAAATCGTTACGTCAATCGTAATTTTATCTCTGATACATTCGGCAACGTTGCTGGGTTCGGTAGGGAAGGTAGGCTTGTTTAAAATTATACAAATGGGTCTGTAAACACTGTAATATGTATCGGGTTCAAGAACGACTGTCAAATACCACCAATATTTTTTTTTCATATATTTTTACCCCTCGAGGATCTTAAATATTGCTTATCAGAAATAGATCAATATTATGTAAAATATACACATTTTAAAAATCAAAAAATGCGGGTCTACTAACGACCCTACCATATAGCGGGTCCGACAACGTCGATTAAACCAATATATATATATATATATATATATATATATATATATATATATATATATATATATGTATATATATATATATATATATATATATATATATGTATATATATATATATATATATATATATATATATATATATATATATATATATATATATATATGTATGTCGATTGTTAAGTTCCGAGACTTTTTTTTATATGTATCGACAAGTTCCAGGACTTTTGTTGAGTTCCGGGACGGTCTCGGAACTTTTTTATGTAATTTGATGAGTTCCGAGACAGTCTTGGAAGTTGTTTATGTCAAATGATGAGTTCCAGGACAGCAAGTTTTTATAAATGATTTTGATAATAAAGTGATAAATATTTAGTTTTATCAGAGATTAAGCAACAAGATTATGTGTTTAACATAATTAGTAATAATAAGTAAATTTTTATGAAATTTTGGTTATAAATGACCTTACAAATATACCTTTGTACATTTTCAGAACATTTTATATATGGTACCAAAAGTTATTCAACTGTTATACATTCCATTAAATGTGGTTTTAATACTTTTAATAAGGAATAACTTGATGTGTATTACCAAAAAATAAAGATATAGAAATTTTTCTCTATTTTTTCGGTATCTATTTAACTACGAAAATTCTAATAAAAAGTGCGTATATTTACTTAATACAGATTATGATTATTATTGAATTATAAATGAATTATTCATCCCATTAATAATTAGGTAATGTTTCATAAAATTTTTTTTGATAAGTTTGAAAATGGTAAATTTGATGCTTTCCTATGAAAGCATCAAATTTACTATTATATACTATTATATACCCTGTAAAATAAGCAATAATTACGTTATACAACTAAACCAACATTAAAGTCTTCCTAATCTTTTTTCACGGTCCAGATTGCAATTGTATATGAATAAAAACACATTTAATGTAATGTGTAACAATTGAATAACTTCTGTTAGCATAAGTATATAAAATGTCCTGGAAATCTATACGTTTAATAGCAAAACGAAAATTAGAAGGTGCTTCATAATTTTCTTTCACTGTCGAGATTGTAAGTGTATTATACATGAATAAACACTTAATGAAATGTGAAATAGTTAAATAATTATTGATGCCATATTTAAAATGTCCTAGAGTCTACGTTATACAACTAAAACAAAACTAGATGAACCTTGATAATCATGTTTTTACTGTTAAAATAGCAATTGTTTGTGAATAAAACACATTTAATGGAATGTGTTAATCCAGTTAATTAACATGGATATTGTTTTATCCCGATTCGCAGGAAAGTTTTCAAATATAGATAATACATATTTTCTAATATTTTTTCTGTAATAAGATAAATTAAAAGGCTTTGAGTTGTGTACCGAATTGGTATAACGGTCAGGGTATCAAACGCTCAATCAAAAATCGCGCGTTCGAAGCCCACTCTCGTATGCAATTTTTTTTAAATTGAATTACTTAATTGTTGTTTATTATCTTACGAACTTGATTTTAGTTATTATCACAATTGTTGTTAGTTTTTCTTATTATTAGATATTTTTGATATAAGAGTTTACCGTTAGTTTTTGTACAATTTCAACTATAAGAAAAGACGATGAAAAAGGATATGAAACTAAAAAATGAAAATTGTAATAATAATGATTAAAATTCAGTTGTAAATATAATAAATAACAATTAGTAAGTAATACAAAGAAAGATTACGAGTCTGATACGTTAACCGTTACACTAATTTCTTTTTATGATTATTTTATCATATTTATTACGGAAGCCATTAAAACCAACATGCTTTTTAAGTATTTTTCTAAACAGTTTCTGATTTTTTCTTCATGTTTGGATGTAAAATAAATTCTTCTTTCGGTTAATACCGAAATTTTTATTTACTTTTGCAAGTGTACAAATTTAGAAGGAGAGTGATAAAACTCCATTGGATTTCCTGTATTATCGCTTACAAAAAACACAGCGTATAACTAAAACCAAAACGGCTTGATATTATTAGAAAATTCAAGATTTATTAGATTGTTTACATATGGTATATAAACTAGGTGTATATATATAGTAGAGTCAATTTTTGCAAAAAACATGCCCAAGTTCTTATTTTTTACTATCTAAAGATAGAGACTTGAAATCTTTTCTAATGCCTTTAGTAGTGGACTAATATAAAATGTAATATGTTTAAAATGGGGGCACGCACCTCGGGGGTTGAAATCGCTATTGTACACTCCCAATTTACTCCACACTCCCCAACTCGGGAAGTTTTCCATCAACTTGAGCAAAATTCATGTTGGGAAGGTCTTAGGGGTTTCTGATTATGAATTCAATGAGAAAATTGAGAAATACAAAATGGCGGACCCAAGATGGCGATCTTTGAGACTAAAAATGCGATTTACGCCGTTTCTATTGATTTTAGAGAAAGATGCAAAAAGGCAGAAAGTGTTTAGAATGTTATTCTGCATAGGAATACATAATTCCGATTACCTTATTATGTAAACCCTTAACTCTCCCCTACTGAGAAGCCCACTTGGGAAGAGTGAAGGGGGTTACATAGTAAGGTAATCAAAATGGTGTATTTCTATGCAAGATCACATTCTAGACACTTTTTGACTCTCTGAATTTTTCTCTAAAATCAATAGAAACGGCGTAAATCGCATTTCCAATCTCAAAGACCGCCATTTTGTATTTCTTAATTCTCTCATTAGATTCATAATCAGGAACCCCAAAAACCTGCCCAACACTCTCCAGATTGCAATTGTATTGGTATTGTATATTTGTAAATATATGAATAAAACCTCTTCCTATAGTAAAAAACAGCCGAAGAAGTGGTCGACAAGTATTGCCCTCTGTTTTTGACTATATAAAATCAAAAATTAAAAAATAGCAACTATGAGAAATGAGAAATACTGGTTTGCAAACAAACTTTCGGTTGATACTAAAAATCATTTACAGCCTCCGGCAAGTTTTATGATCTTACGAGGGTTGCGCTGAAAATTGTTAGTTATAAAAAGACCGTTGCATCTTTTAACAAAAAATCTTTATTGTTTTTCAAAATAATCTCCATTCAGACTAATACACTTGTGCATTCTTTGACACCACTTTTTAAAACATACGGAACATTCATTTTCTGAAAGGTCCTCAAAAATTCTTTGAAATTCTGTAACTGCTGCATCTGCGCTGGAAAATCTTTTACCTCGCATCATTTTTTTAACAGTTGGAAACAAAAAAAAGTCGCACGGCGCCAGATCTGGGCTATACGGAGGATAAGTTACCCATTGAACTCCAGTATCCGTCAAAAAATCCAATATTCTGGCAGCAGTGTGGGAGGATGCGTTGTCATGGTGGACTAAGATGTTACGCAAACCGATCCTTTGGCGACCTGTCTGTAATTTTGCAAACATCTGTGGTAAAGCCACTTCGCAGTACCATTCAGAATTAACAGTTCTGCGATCTTCAAGTGGAATAACAGCAACAGGACCACTTCAGCGTAAAAAACAGCAATCATTTTCTTATTGACGCTTCTGCTACGAATTATTTTTGTGGGAAAGTCTTAATCTTCGAATACCCAAACACTAGACTGCTGTTTAGTTTCAGGGTCGTAACTGTATACCCAAGATTCGTCACCAGTTACAATGTATGCCACTTGCTTGGAATCTACTCCTTCAAATTTTTGCAACATAAATTTACACCAGTCTACTCGAGCCTGTTTTTGACTTTCTGAGAGCAAATGCGGTATTCAACGGCTTGCTAGCTTTCTTACCCAAGATGTTTATGCAAAATGGTATTCACCGCCGAGGATCCAATCTTCACTTCCTCCTGAATCTCCCTATAAGTAATATTTCGATTGAATTGAATCAAGCTTGCCACTCGATCAACATTTTCTGAACAAGCAGCTTCCGCAGGACTTCCAGGCCGTGCTTCGTCTTCTAGCAGCTCTCACCCTCGTCGTATCCTAACTGTCTTTTATAGTCGTAGAAAATCATAGCTCTAAAGGCAGTTCGCGGAATGCTCATCTTAACTGAATTAAAAATGCACTACTTATCTTACAAAATTAACTACGTTTCACAAGGAAATTGGAACGTTTGACAATTGTGGGTAACGAATGTCAACTACTGCGACATTCAATTGTTGCAATTGTTTCTAGCCAATTGAGCTTCCATGGCCTGCTACTAACTATTAACAGAGCATCCCTCGTATTGTAAAAGTATAAGAGTAAGAAAAAGGTTTCCAGGTAAAGGAGGGTTTATTATATAGATAAATGGAAGATTTTTAACATTTTTGCTGTACTTATTACAAACAATTCGTTTAGACGCATTTTGTAGCATTTTAATTAAATAAATAACAATTAATATAATTTATTTATGCATTATGTAGAATTGGTTCACGCACAATACAGTATTACGTGCATTTTTCAAACCTTAATATTATCTACCCTAAATAGTTATTTTACAGTGAAGATATTCCAGTACTGTAAAGAAAAGAATTAGGAATCGAATGATGCCCTTGGTTACGCCTTTTTTAATTGAGTTGCTATTGTTTCTGTTGTATACCAGACCAAATTTACAATAAGATGGATGCTACGCAGACATTTTGCATTTATAACAGTTTACGGGAGATATACCTATTGTAAAATTCTTTGGCAATTAAAGTTTTTAAAGCAAGCATTCTTGCAATGATTGCTGTGCACAAGAATCACTCCGGCTGGAAAATTTTTCGTTAGTTTTCCCAGCTACAATCAAAGTCAATCCGTAACCAAGGGCATAATTTGAACCTTAATCATTTTATTTACAGTACTCCGGAATATCTTTTTTGTAAAATAATTACGTACCTACATGTACATACATATATTTTACCTGAACTTTCAAAGTTTTGTTACTTTATAGAACGAATGCTCTTTTCGGTAACCTTTCATGGTTTATATTAATTAATTTCTAACATATACTTAAAGTTTCATAGTAGTACAAGCACTAAAAAAATACCATACGAGAATATTTGACTAAAGAAACGTTTAAGTTTTGGGTTTTGCGACTTTGCAATATAAATTTGACACGTGTTCACCATGTTTGTTTAAGATCACGATGAGCCTCACGCAAAACCATTTTCATATAGCCTGGTTGCGATAGCATTTTTTTGCCAATCTTTCGGTTGCCATAGCAATTTTTTAGCAATTCTTTTAAAGATCGAAACTTCAAGTTGTGCTTTAATTAGCTTCGTATAAGGATATCACCAATGCGCCTCTGGATAAGCCTTGTTGGATATACCTCGAAATACATTCAAATGTTTTTTCTGAAAATGTAACTGTTAAATTTACCGTTAGGTTTTCTTTGTATAAGTGTAGGAGAAGGGTTTTACCACCCCTGTCTGTTTGTAACTGAGTGCGAGAGCAGTAGTAAGCGAATAATTAACATTGTAGCAGTAGTTGAGTTGTTAGTTTAATAAAGCTAAAATTATTCAAACTTGTTATTTCTTTAAAACAACAAAATATATACAGTCCACATCGAAGAAATTAAAATGGCATTCATTGGCCGCAACATTGGTCCATCGACCCGATTTGAATAAAAATTAAGAAAAAAGAAGTTTGAAAAGGCCGATCGTTGAATCCACGTGCTTGGCAAGGAAGTAAGTCCTTCAGTCCACATCAGCACCAGCGGTCACAGTCAAGAGGAAACGAGATCAACTCCTGCGTATCCTGATTTCCAGTAAGTTACCTTATTTAAAATTCACTTTTCTATTCTATTTGTGTCAATCTGTTACAATGACCGACAAAGATAAAGTTGCTCAGTTAAGAACAAAGCGGGGTATCATAAAAGGAAAATTAACCCGTTTTCAGAGTTATTTTGAAAAAATTAATACAGAATTTTTAGACAATAAGATTATCGGTCAATTAAGCGATAGATTAGGGAAAGTTGAATTAGTTTGGGAAGAATTCAATGAAATTCAAACAGAAATAGAAATTGCAAGTCCCTCCGACACTGACGAAACTGAGCGTGAAGAATTTGAAAATTCATTTTTTGAAATAACCTGTAGTGCTAAAGATTGTTGTAATAATTTTCAACTTAGCAAAGACTCAGCTTCAAGTTTAGTTCACAGTGATGGTAATATTAATAGTAGTAATAGGCCAATTTCTAATAACTTTATAAAACTTCCTACAATAAAATTAATTACATTTGATGGTAATTATTCTAATTGGTTAGAATACAGAGATTCATTCATTGCCCTTGTGGACAATAACGAGACATTGTCCGATATTCAAAAGTTTTATTATTTACGCTCCTCGCTAGAACAAGAAGCTGCGGGAGTATTAAAATCAATTGAAGTATCAGCTGCAAATTACAAAAATGCGTGGCAGTTATTAATTGATAGGTATGAAAATAAAGGTTTAATGATTCATAACCACATAAAAGCTATTTTAGATTATCCATGTATTAATAAGGAATCTCATACAGATCTTAGAAGATTATTTGACACTATAAGTAAACATTTACGTTCTTTAAAAACACTTGGGGAAAAAACCGACACCTGGGATCGTTTGATTATTTATATAATAACTATTAAGTTAGATAGTATCACCCGACGAGATTGGGAATCATTCAAATATGAGGAAGATTTGCCGAAAATGTCGGATTTAAATACGTTTTTAAAATCAAAATGTGCAATCTTAGAAAAATTAGCAATAAGTAAGTTCGAAAAACAAAAATTGCAGGTTCCTCAAATTCAGAGAAAGAGCTTTTCAAACACCCTTGTCGCCAGTTCTAGTAAACCCCTTTGTTATCACTGCAAGCAAAATCATCCGTTATACAGATGTTCTTCATTTTTGAACTCGTCGGTAGAAGAAAGGATTTCAATTGTTAAACAGCTTAAACTCTGTTTAAATTGTATGCGTCCGACTCATCCTTCTTGGAAATGTGACGCTAAGAGATGTTTAAAGTGTAATAAACCACACAATTCATTACTGCATCTGGAAGTATTTAGCAATGCTAGCCAATTTGTTAAGCCGGAAAATACCCAACCGTCGGCAGGTAGCTCGGTTGAACCAAACTCAGGTTCTCAGAAAATTCCTCAAACAATCACCGTCCAAAATGAATCAGTAAGTGGTCATGTTTTAGAAAACAATTCAATTCCCACGTCAATAACTAGTGTATCCCAAGTTTTGTTATCAACAGCTATTATTAAGATTAGGAATAGTAATAATGAATTTATTAAATGCCGTGCTTTGTTAGACAGCGGTTCACAAAGTAATTTTATTACGGAGAATTTAAGTAAAAAATTAAATTTAAGGGCTACACAAATTAACCATTTTGTAAAGGGCGTTGGTGAAACCATTGCAAATATAAATAATCAAGTTGACGCATCGATAAGGTCATGTCACAGTAACTTTAATATCATTATTAACTGCTTGGTCATTCCTAAAATTACTGATAAACTGCCATCGGTAACGTTTAATGAAAAAATTATTAACATTTCAAATAAAATTAAATTAGCAGATCCAACCTTTCATATTTCAAATGAAATTGATATGTTACTAGGCTCGAATGTATTTTGGTCAATAATAACGAGTGGCCAACAGCGACTTGGTAAAAATCTACCCATATTACAAAATAGTCAATTAGGTTGGATTATTGCAGGGAACCTAAGTTTTAGTTCAAATTGTCACACCTCAATCACTTGTTTGAACGTTGATTGCAGCATTGACGACAAAATTATGCAATTTTGGCAATTAGAAGAAGTCAGTCAAAAACATTCTTTATTATCAATTTCAGACAAATACTGTGAAACACATTTCAGCAAAACTACAATCCGCGATAATAACGGTAGATTCGTTGTTGACATTCCATTCAAGGAGTCATTAAAGGATCTGGGAAATTCGCGTGAAATAGCACAGAAAAGGTTTTACGCATTAGAAAAAAAATTAATTAAAAATCCCGATTTAAGGGCAGAATATATCGAATTCATGACCGAGTATGAAAGGTTAAATCATATGACCGAAGTACAACTTGATCTTGATTGCGATTTAGATTCAGGGTATTACATGCCACATCACGCGGTCATTAAAGACACCAGTATCACTACCAAATGTCGAGTTGTGTTCGACGCTTCCGCGAAAACTGATTCGGGGCTATCATTAAATGATGTGCAGTTTAGTGGTCCGACATTGCAATCGGATATATTTTCAATTTTATTAAGGTTTAGAAAATATAAATTTGTAGTAACAGCCGATATTTCTAAAATGTATCGGCAAATTCTAATTAATCAAAATCAATGTAAATATCAAAAACTATTTTGGCGTGATAATCCTAATAGTCAGTTAAAATGTTACAAATTAAACACAGTTACTTATGGTACGGCATCCGCTCCGTATTTAGCAGTACGATGTCTTATACAATTAGCAAATAATAATGAGGCATTAAAACCACTTGCTTGTAAAATTATACGAAATAGTTTTTATGTTGATGACCTGTTAACGGGGGCAGATACGGAGGTGGAAATTGTACAAATTCAGGAAGAAATCTCGCAAATATTATCGGAGGCAGGTTTTGAATTAAGAAAATGGTTATCTAATGATCAAGATATACTAAGAAAGTTTAAGATCAACAATAATTTAGCAGTTAGCGTGCTACACATAGGTGAGGACGAATCAAATAAAACTTTGGGAATATTTTGGAACCCAAATCTAGACGTAATTCAGTATAGTACAAACAATTCATTATGTAAGGGAGACTTAATTACAAAGCGTTCTATCTTATCAACTATTTGTCAGATTTTCGATCCATTAGGATTATTAGGACCCATAATTATAGTTGCAAAAATTATAATGCAAGAGTTGTGGAAACTAAAGCTTTCATGGGACGAAGCAGTACACGGTAACTTAAACATTAAATGGTCAAAATTTAACGAAACTTTACCAGTAATAAATAATTTAAAAATCCCCAGGCATGCTATACTTTCGGATTACGTAATTATCGAATTGCACGGTTTTTGTGATGCATCTGAAAGTGCGTATGGTGCTTGTGTATACATTCGATGCATTACAAATTTTAATAAAATTAGTAGTAATATTCTTTGTGCTAAATCCCGGGTTGCTCCGCTAAAACAAGTAAATTTACCGCGATTAGAACTATGCGGGGCCCTATTGTTAACGAATTTAGTAAAAAGGGTAACCGATTCAATAGAAATTAATTTTAATGCAAAATATTTCTGGACTGATTCGTCAGTAGCGTTAGCATGGATCAAGGGAGCTCCTAAAAGGTGGAAAACCTTTGTAGCTAACAGGGTTAGTGAAATACAATCATTATCAAATATTGATGAATGGGGTTACGTAACGTCAAGTGAGAACCCTGCTGATCTGATATCTAGAGGTACCACGCCAGTAATTCTTCAAAATTCAGATATGTGGTGGCATGGCCCGGAATGGTTTAATAAGGATAGTTCAGAATGGTCAACTCAATTCAGACTTCCAGTGACAGATATTCCCGAAGAACGCACAACCACTTGCACTGTAATATCTGTAGAGAATAATCTAAATTTAATTAACCGATACTCATCATTAATCAGAGCACAGCGTGTATTATGCTATATTATGAGATTTATCAAAAACTCAAGATTAAGTAAAGACCAACGTCAGTTGGGACCACTAGTTCCAGTTGAATTAGAGCAATCATTAAACATTTTGATAAAACGTGCTCAAATTGAAGGTTTTTCGGATGATTATTCCAATTTAACAAATAATTGTGAGCTTGATAAAAAAAGTAAAATTCTTTCATTAAATCCATTTATGCACGATCAGTTAATAAGAGTAGGAGGTAGATTAACAAATTCTAATGAATTATATGATAAAAAACACCCAATCCTTTTGCCAAAGGGCAACAAATTGACCGAGCTAATTTTAAGGGGAGAGCACGAGAGGCTTTTGCATTGTGGTGCTCAAAATTTACTCTATTCAATACGAGAAAGGTACTGGCCCATTTCAGGGCGCAGTGCTTGTAGATACATAGTAAAAAATTGTATAACATGTTTTAAGGTAAAGCCAACAAATGAAATCTATTTAATGGGAAATTTACCCGAGTACCGTGTAAAAAATCATGCGCCTTTTGAGAATGTTGGTGTTGATTTTGGGGGGCCTCTGATGTTAAAGGATAGGTCAACTAGAGGAGCTAAAATAATAAAGGCTTATTTTTGTTTATTTGTATGTATGTGTACTAAGGCAGTGCACCTGGAACTAGTTTCAGAGTTGACCACAAGGGCATTTATGGCAACTTTATCAAGGTTCATTAGTAGACGTGGGAAACCCAAAAACATATTTTCAGATAATGCGTTAAATTTTGTTGGTACTAAGAATGAATTACACAAAATCTATAAATTTCTTGAAGCTGAGACAAATAATATTAGTAATAATCTTGCTAATGAGAGAATATTTTGGCATTTTATTCCCGCGAGGTCACCCAGTTTCGGAGGGATTTGGGAAGCTGGTATTAAAAGTACAAAATACCATATAAAACGCGTGGTAGGTAATAAATCATTGACGTTTGAAGAATTCGGAACAGTATTGATACAAATAGAATGTATTTTGAATTCCCGTCCTCTGTGCCCCTTATCATCCGATCCTGAAGACTTATCGCCCTTAACACCGGGGCACTTCCTGATTGGCAAGTCATTAGTAGCACTTCCCGAGGACAACATGATGGAAATCCCCGAAGGCAGATTAAATAGGTACCAGCAATTGCAAGCTATGGTGCAGCATTATTGGGCGCGATGGCATAAGGAGTTTCTTACTGAATTACAAGTAAGAACAAAATGGAAGCAACAATCAGGACGCTTGTTGAAGATTGGATCATTGGTTTTAATAAAGGATGATAATGCTCCTCCAATGAAGTGGAAACTAGGAAGAATAATACAACTTCACCCAGGTACCGATGGTGTTGTTCGTGTGGTGGACATTAAGGTTTATAGTGGTGTAATACAGCGTGCAGTAAATCGTGTATGTGCTTTACCTATAGAATAAACCTTTGTTTTTTTTTTATCTGATTGATCAATATTTTATTAATTAAGTTTATGTCTTACATTATGTTATTTTATAATTGTTCTTGTAGTTATGTATGTATATATTAAATTAATTTTATTTTATTGAAAGTAGATGCTTTCAAGGCGGGCGGAATGTTGGATATACCTCGAAATACATTCAAATGTTTTTTCTGAAAATGTAACTGTTAAATTTACCGTTAGGTTTTCTTTGTATAAGTGTAGGAGAAGGGTTTTACCACCCCTGTCTGTTTGTAACTGAGTGCGAGAGCAGTAGTAAGCGAATAATTAACATTGTAGCAGTAGTTGAGTTGTTAGTTTAATAAAGCTAAAATTATTCAAACTTGTTATTTCTTTAAAACAACAAAATATATACAGTCCACATCGAAGAAATTAAAATGGCATTCATTGGCCGCAACAAGCCTTATTGGTCAAAATCATTGGTTCAATCATTCCTGTCTTACAAATTGTATAATACATATAAGGGGTGGAAAAGTACCAATAAGCAAGTTAATTAATATCGTAATTTCAATACAAATTAGAGCTTGTGCATCGATGATCCTTACTTGATTACTTAATGTTGTTTATTATCTTCGAACTCTTTTAATTATTATTACAATTGTTATTATTTTTTTATTATTGGATATTTTTGCTACACAAAATGTAACGGTAAAACCTTACCGTTATTATTTGTACAAACTTAACTATGAAAAAAGCAGATGAAAAAATGGAATAAGACCAATAATAATTGTAATAAAAATGATTTAAATTCAAGTTCTAAAAATAATATACAACAATTAGTAAGTAATACAATTAAAAAAAGGGTGAACTCCGAACCCGCAATTTCTGATTACGAGTCTGAAATGTTAACCACTCCACTAATTCCTTTTAATTACAAGCTTTACAACAATCAATTAAGCTTATAATCAATTAACATGCTTTTTAAAAAACTTTTCTGATTGTTACATGTATTTTGGCAATAAATGAATTTTTTTTCTTTAATACCGAAATTTCTACTTACATTTGCAACGATATAAACTTAGGAGGAGAATGATAAAACTCCATTGCATGTTCTGTATTATCGCTTACAAAAAATACACTGTACAACTAAAATCAAAACGGCTTGGTATTAGAAAATGCAAGAATTTTTAGAGATCATTGTTTACATATGGCATATAAGGTAAGTGTATATAGGCGTTAATACCTACGTATTGAAATTAAAATGTAAAAATAAGAAAAATCCTGGAACTCATGGATATATAACAAAAACCAAAACGGCTTGATACAATTCAAAAATTCAAGAATTTTTAGAAATCATCGTTTACATATGGCATATAAACTAAATGTATATAGCTGTTAACACCTATGTAATGAAGTTCAAATGTAAAAATAAGAAAAGTCCTGGAACTCATCGATATATAACAAAAACCAAAACGGCTTGGTATTATTAGAAAATTCAAGGTTTTTTTAGAAAGCATTGTTTACATATAAACTACATAATTATAATATATAGGTGTGAATACCTATGTAATGAATTTGAAATGTAAAAATAAGAAAAGTCCTGGAACTCATCGATACATAACAAAAACCAAAACGACTTGATATTATTAGAAAATTCAAGGTTTTTTTAGAAAACATTGTTTACATATGACATATAAACTACATAATTATAATATATAGGTGTGAATACCTATGTAATGAATATGAAATGTAAAAATAAGAAAAGTCCTGGAACTCATCGATATATAACAAAAACCAAAACGGCTTGGTATTATTAGAAAATTCAAGGTTTTTTTAGAAAGCATTGTTTACATATGACATATAAACTACATAATTATAATATATATAGGTGTGAATACCTATGTAATGAATATGAAATGTAAAAATAAGAAAAGTCCTGGAACTCATCGATACATAACAAAAACCAAAACGGCTTGGTATTATTAGAAAATTCAAGGTTTTTTTAGAAAGCATTGTTTACATATGACATATAAACTACATAATTATAATATATAGGTGTGAATACCTATGTAATGAATATGAAATGTAAAAATAAGAAAAGTCCTGGAACTCATCGATACATAACAAAAACCAAAACGACTTGGTATTATTAGAAAATTCAAGGTTTTTTTAGAAAACATTGTTTACATATGACATATAAACTACATAATTATAATATATAGGTGTGAATACCTATGTAATGAATATGAAATGTAAAAATAAGAAAAGTCCTGGAACTCATCGATATATAACAAAAACCAAAACGGCTTGGTATTATTAGAAAATTCAAGGTTTTTTTAGAAAGCATTGTTTACATATGACATATAAACTACATAATTATAATATATATAGGTGTGAATACCTATGTAATGAATTTGAAATGTAAAAATAAGAAAAGTCCTGGAACTCATCGATATATAACAAAAACCAAAACGGCTTGGTATTATTAGGAAATTGAAGGTTTTTTTAGAAAGCATTGTTTACATATGACATATAAACTACATAATTATAATATATATAGGTGTGAATACCTATGTAATGAATTTGAAATGTAAAAATAAGAAAAGTCCTGGAACTCATCGATACATAACAAAAACCAAAACGGCTTGGTATTATTAGAAAATTCAAGGTTTTTTTAGAAAGCATTGTTTACATATGACATATAAACTACATAATTATAATATATATAGGTGTGAATACCTATGTAATGAATTTGAAATGTAAAAATAAGAAAAGTCCTGGAACTCATCGATACATAACAAAAACCAAAACGGCTTGGTATTATTAGAAAATTCAAGGTTTTTTTAGAAAGCATTGTTTACATATGACATATAAACTACATAATTATAATATATATAGGTGTGAATACCTATGTAATGAATTTGAAATGTAAAAATAAGAAAAGTCCTGGAACTCATCGATATATAACAAAAACCAAAACGGCTTGGTATTATTAGAAAATTCAAGGTTTTTTTAAAAAGCATTGTTTACATATGACATATAAACTACATAATTATAATATATAGGTGTGAATACCTATCTAATGAATATGAAATGTAAAAATAAGAAAAGTCCTGGAACTCATCGATACATAACAAAAACCAAAACGACTTGGTATTATTAGAAAATTCAAGGTTTTTTTAGAAAACATTGTTTACATATGACATATAAACTACATAATTATAATATATATAGGTGTGAATACCTATGTAATGAATTTGAAATGTAAAAATAAGAAAAGTCCTGGAACTCATCGATACATAACAAAAACCAAAACGGCTTGGTATTATTAGAAAATTCAAGGTTTTTTTAGAAAGCATTGTTTACATATGACATATAAACTACATAATTATAATATATAGGTGTGAATACCTATGTAATGAATATGAAATGTAAAAATAAGAAAAGTCCTGGAACTCATCGATACATAACAAAAACAAAAACGACTTGGTATTATTAGAAAATTCAAGGTTTTTTTAGAAAACATTGTTTACATATGACATATAAACTACATAATTATAATATATAGGTGTGAATACCTATGTAATGAATATGAAATGTAAAAATAAGAAAAGTCCTGGCACTCATCGATATATAACAAAAACCAAAACGGCTTGGTATTATTAGAAAATTCAAGGTTTTTTTAGAAAACATTGTTTACATATGACATATAAACTACATAATTATAATATATAGGTGTGAATACCTATGTAATGAATTTGAAATGTAAAAATAAGAAAAGTCCTGGAACTCATCGATACATAACAAAAACCAAAACGGCTTGGTATTATTAGAAAATTCAAGGTTTTTTTAGAAAGCATTGTTTACATATGACATATAAACTACATAATTATAATATATAGGTGTGAATACCTATGTAATGAATATGAAATGTAAAAATAAGAAAAGTCCTGGAACTCATCGATACATAACAAAAACCAAAACGACTTGGTATTATTAGAAAATTCAATGTTTTTTTAGAAAACATTGTTTACATATGACATATAAACTACATAATTATAATATATAGGTGTGAATACCTATGTAATGAATATGAAATGTAAAAATAAGAAAAGTCCTGGAACTCATCGATATATAACAAAAACCAAAACGGCTTGGTATTATTAGAAAATTCAAGGTTTTTTTAGAAAGCATTGTTTACATATGACATATAAACTACATAATTATAATATATATAGGTGTGAATACCTATGTAATGAATTTGAAATGTAAAAATAAGAAAAGTCCTGGAACTCATCGATACATAACAAAAACCAAAACGGCTTGGTATTATTAGAAAATTCAAGGTTTTTTTAGAAAACATTGTTTACATATGCAATATAAACTACATAATTAAAATGTATAGGTGTGAATACCTATGTAATGAATTTGAAATTTAAAAATAAGAAAAGTCCTGGAACTCATCGATACATAACAAAAACCAAAACGGCTTGGTATTATTAGAAAATTTAAGGTTTTTTTAGAAAGCATTGTTTACATATGACATATAAACTACATAATTATAATATATAGGTGTGAATACCTATGTAATGAATTTGAAATGTAAAAATAAGAAAAGTCCTGGAACTCATCGATACATAACAAAAACCAAAACGACTTGGTATTATTAGAAAATTCAAGGTTTTTTTAGAAAACATTGTTTACATATGACATATAAACTACATAATTATAATATATAGGTGTGAATACCTATGTAATGAATATGAAATGTAAAAATAAGAAAAGTCCTGGAACTCATCGATATATAACAAAAACCAAAACGGCTTGGTATTATTAGAAAATTCAAGGTTTTTTTAGAAAACATTGTTTACATATGACATATAAACTACATTATTATAATATATAGGTGTGAATACCTATGTAATGAATTTGAAATGTAAAAATAAGAAAAGTCCTGGAACTCATCGATACATAACAAAAACCAAAACGGCTTGGTATTATTAGAAAATTCAAGGTTTTTTTAGAAAACATTGTTTACATATGACATATAAACTACATTATTATAATATATAGGTGTGAATACCTATGTAATGAATTTGAAATGTAAAAATAAGAAAAGTCCTGGAACTCATCGATACATAACAAAAACCAAAACGGCTTGGTATTATTAGAAAATTCAAGGTTTTTTTAGAAAGCATTGTTTACATATGACATATAAACTACATAATTATAATATATATAGGTGTGAATACCTATGTAATGAATTTGAAATGTAAAAATAATGTAAGTCCTGGAACTCATCGATATATAACAAAAACCAAAACGGCTTGGTATTATTAGAAAATTCAAGGTTTTTTTAGAAAGCATTGTTTACATATGGCATATAAACTACATAATTATATATATGTAGGTGTTAATACCTATGTAATGAATTTGAAATGTAAAAATAAGAAATGTCCTAGAACTCATCGATATATAACAAAAACCAAAACGGCTTGGTATTATTAGAAAATTCAAGGTTTTTTTAGAAAGCATTGTTTACATATGGCATATAAACTACATAATTATATATAGGTGTGAATACCTATGTAATGAATTTGAAATGTAAAAATAAGAAAAGTCCTGGAACTCATCGATATATAACAAAAACCAAAAGGGCTTAGTATTGTTTGTAAATTCAAGATTTTTAAAAAGAATTGTTTAAATATGTATTTAAACTAGGTGTATATAAATGTTATACCTATGTAATGGAGTTCAAATGCAAAAATAAGAAGAGTCCCGGAACTCATCGATATATCCCTAAAATCAAAACGGCTCTGTATTTTTAAAAAATTTAAAGAGTTCCGAAAAGCTTACATTATATATGGTTTAATAAACCTGGTGTACATAAGAATTTTTTGGTGTCCCGGAACTCGTCGATCGCCATACATATATATATATATATATATATATATATATATATATATATATATATATATATATATATATATATATATATATATGTATATATATATATATATATATATATATATATATATATATATATATATATATATATATATATATATATATATATATATATATATATATATATCTATAGGGCACCACTATGCGTCCCCCCATGTAAAATCTTAGGTTCAAGCAGCGTCCGAAGTCACTCGGCGTCCGGATATACGGACGCTGGGTGACTAGTGCCTCAAAATTGCACCATATGAAGCTTAAAGTGTCTAGATGGCGAAAATGTAAAAATTAGCTGTGCGCAGTTTGACACCCATTCCTGATTCGTGTATAAAATCGTAGTTCGAGCGTTTGCCACGCGCAGCGCTAATAGCGCGGGATTTGTATACATTTGTATACAAATTTATGGCATAGGTTTACCCTGCGTCCGCATATTTAACAAGAATTGTGTTGGTAACACTGATTCCTTTGTGGCTAGACAGTGACGTCATTTCAACGGGACTTCACTTTATGCATTGTATTTCTTAGTAAAGATTGCGTCATTTAAGGTGACAAAAATTCGTACATATTATATTTTGTTAAAGCTATTTAAGAAACACTTTTAATACGTTTCATTTATGCGTCATGTAAATTTCGTTTAAACCGGTTTTAATTGCTCCTACAAATGGGCGATAATTTTAATAAAATCGTAAGATTTAATAAGATTTAATTCAAAGCTCTATTGATTTAAGTGAAACAAACGTAACCATTATTATATTATCATTCAGTATTTAAGCAATCACTGATGCTGTTAGCTAGTAATAAATCTGGCTGTTTAATCTTATCCCATATTATATTTTAAAATTTTTAAAACTCATATGTTTGTGAGGCAGACAGTGACATCATTTCAAACGGGACTTCTTATGCATTAAAATATTGAAATTAAATAACTTTTACAACTTCTAATTTGTTAGATGACATACAAACTTGAGATTTGGCACAATTATAGGAATTGGGATTCTTGTAAGTAGGAAAATAAAAAAATATATTTATGTCAACCCTCGCACCCCCTGTTAGGAGTTGTAAAACTTCTAGATGACTTAGAAACTTGAAATTTGGTGTAATTATAGGATTTAAGATTATTATAAAAAAAATGTTATGATGTCAACCCCTGCACCCCGTTCTGGGGTTGCAAAACTTCTAGATGACATACAAACTTGAAATTTGGTATAGCGATGGAATTTAGGACTCCCCTAAAGAAAAATTTTAAAAAAATTATTAAATCAACCCCCATATTCCATTTGGGGGTTGTAAAACTTCTAGATGACATACAAACTTGAAATTTGGTATAGCGATGGAATTTAGGACTCTCCTAAAGAAAAATTTAAAAAAATTATTAAATCAACCCCCATATTCCATTTGGGGGTTGTAAAACTTCTAGATGACATACAAACTTGAAATTTGGTATAGCGATGGAATTTAGGACTCTCCTAAAGAAAAATTTTAAAAAAATTATTAAATCAACCCCCATATTCCATTTGGGGGTTGTACAACTTCTAGATGACATACAAACTTGAAATTTGGTATAGCGATGGAATTTAGGACTCTCCTAAAGAAAAATTTAAAAAAATTATTAAATCAACCCCCATATTCCATTTGGGGGTTGTAAAACTTCTAGATGACATACAAACTTGAAATTTGGTATAGTGATAGGGTTTAAGACTCTCGTAAAGAAAAACATAAAAAATTGTATCAAGTCAACCCCCGCACTTTATTTGGGGGTTGTAATACTTCTAGATCACACACAAACTTGAAATTTGGTATATTTATAGGGTTTAGGATTCTAGTAAATAAAAATTAAAAAAAATGTTATTATGTCAACCCCGCATCCCCTTTTAGGGTTGTAAAACTTCTAGATGACATACAAACTTGAAATTTGGTATAGCGATGGAATTTAGGACTCTCCTAAAGAAAAATTTAATAAAATTATTAAATCAACCCCCATATTCCATTTGGGGGTTGTAAAACTTCTAGATGACATACAAACTTGAAATTTGGTATAGTGATAGGGTTTAAGGCTCTCGTAAAGAAAAACAAAAAAATTTATTAAGTCAACCCCCGCACTTTATTTTGGGGTTGTAATACTTCTAGATCACACACAAACTTGAAATTTGGTATATTTATAGGGTTTAGGATTCTAGTAAATAAAAATTAAAAAAAATGTTATTATGTCAACCCCGCATCCCCTTTTAGGGTTGTAAAACTTCTAGATGACATACAAACTTGAAATTTGGCATAGCGAAAGAATTTAGGACTCTCCTAAAGAAAAATTTAAAAAAATTATTAAATAATATAATAATAATAATAATTACTACAACCCATAACCTTAACCAAGGCCCCAGAAGCTATAAGCTTGTGCGGGAGGGAGGGGGCGATTATTATTATTATGTAGGCCCAATGTGCGGCTGCAGCCGACTTATAGATGGAACAGCGCAAATCCCACATTTGTGTTACAGCTAAGGGAAACTGCAGAAAACCTTAACCAGATCTGCCAGCGCCGGGAGTCGAACCAGGGCCGCTTGGGTGAAAGTCCGGCACGCCAGACATTACACTACCAAGGCTGTTACCAGCCCCGTATTCCATTTGGGGGTTGTAAAACTTCTAGATGACATAAAAACTTGGAATTTGGTTTAGTTATAGGGTTTAGAGTTCTCGTAAAGAAAAATATAAAAAATTGTTATTATGTTAACCCTCCGCTACCCCTTTAGGGGTTGTAAAACGGGACTTCACTTTATGTATTTAAGTAATGAAATTAAATAGTCTTTATAACTTCCGAATTTCTAGAGTACATACAAACTTGAAATTTGGTATATTTACAGAGTTTCGGATTCTCGTCCAGCGAAAAATTAAAAAAACGTTAAAAAAACCCATATTTATATTTTCAAAATTTTGTTCTGTTTTGGGTAGCAGCCACCTTTTAGAATTTCTACACACGGGAAAAATAGTAAACAATCTTTGTTGCGTTTCATTTTCGAACGGGTGCCGTGAAAGAACATAAAAAGTCACCTATTTTATAGATTTTGCGAAGTTCAGGGTCTAAGGGGGTAGCAACCAACCCTTAGAATTTTGAAATACGGGAAAAATAGTAAATAATCTTTGTTGCGGTTCATATTTGAATGGGTGACGTGAAAGAACATAAAAAGTTACATACTTTACGGATTTTGCGACATTAAGGGTCTAAGGGGTAGCCAGCCATCCCTTAGAAATTGCAAATGTGGAGAAAATAGTAAAGCAGTTTATTTGCGTTTCATTGTTGAATGGGTTGCGTGAAAGAACATAAAAATGCACATGCTTCACCGATTTTGCGAAATTCAGGATATAAGGGGGTAGCAGCCAACCCTTAGAATTTCTAAATGTGAAAAAATAGCAACGATTTTTGTTGCACTTCATTTTCATGGTTATCATGAAAAAACATAAGAAGTCGCATGTTTTATGGTTAATAATATACAAGATACTTTTTAGATTTTGCAAAATTCAGATTTCAAAGGTGTACGAGTCACCACTTCAAATGTTTAAATGTGAAAAAAATAGTAAACACTTAGCCACTTAACGGGTTCTGGCCTATTTAACAGTCTACACTCAATCATCCGGACAAGCTTTTGGTTATAGTAATGGAATTAAAAGAACTTCGTAGATTTCTTGTTTACGAAAACAGTATTAGAATACATTCACTTTATTATTTCATTATCATTCACTTTAAACCTGTAGTACCTTATTACTTTTTTATTCAGAATCCCACTTGCTATCGATTTCCATACTTCAAATCTAATCGTTCCATTTAAAAAAATCCAGCACCAGCACAAGTTCTAAGATGTGTTCTGATTTCGTAAACTAGAGGTCAAGGTTTTTTTGTTATTGCACTGTTATTGTTAAAATTAGGAACATTTCTTTGAGAAAAATAATGCCTACATGAAAAGTGTTCATTTAACCAAAACGAAATCAAAAAATTAATAAACAAGAAAACATAATTCCCTATTTTTTATATAAATCTTAAATGAATTGCTTTTTGGTCTGAAAATTAGAACCCAAGGTTTCTTTCTATAACCCCTACAAAAATTTCATAGATATATGGCATGTACTTTCTGAGATAAAAACTAATTTGTTTTTAATAAAATTGTCCCTAAAAATGGGTAACTTTTATTACCTATTGTCTGATAAAAACAAAAGTAGCTATAGCATTTAGAGATATAATATGCTTTATTAAAGTCAGAGGACTCGAGAAAAAAATGGATATTAGATAATCAGGAATATAACTCAATATTATAGTTTAAAAGACGTCCTTATAAAAATTTAATGTTGTTAGCAAGATAATATTTCCTTGTAAGCATGGATTAAATTTCCCAAAATGACTATGTTTATTTACTGATTGCAGGTGTGCAAGTCTATAAAGTGACGTAATTTTGTGTATGCTGTAACGCATTTTAACAGACTGCTGATCTCTAAAGTAAACACTCTAGGTTCTCAGAATTGTATGATGAACAATTTGACGTCGCGTCATCAAACATCGTATCAAATATCATGTTACTGAAGATTTTAGTTGCCCATGCAAATTAAAATGTTAATTATTTATGCTGCCAGATTTTAAATTTTTCTTTATATTCTTGAATCTGAAATTTTTTAAATGTTTACACTTGAAACCACCAAAACAAATTTTGGTTAAAAAGTCTTGAATAATTATTGTTTTAAATGCGTTAATAGGATTGAATTAAGATTATTATTTTTTGTTTAAAAGAGTGACATGGAATTATAAATTATAGGACCTTCGTCCAGCTTCAAGCAATCATTGTAGTATAAAATGTACCATCGTGCATAATTTTTTCTATCAAAGAAGAAGGAAAGTGGCAAACACTCTCTTATACTGCATGCACGCAGGCCCCAGTTTTTTTCTGCCTGTCATTTTCTACGAGTTTCTCAAAATATCTTTTTATGTCACTATGTGTAGTTTATAGCAATTTAAATTTGTCCAACAAGCGTTGATCATCGTACACTGGTATAACACCGTAAGCGTTTCAAAATGGAAAACAGCATTCCAATTATACTGTCTCAACAAGGATTTTCGAAGCTCCACTGTCTTTGAGGTATAGCCCAATGCATGAGAGTACCACTTTTAGGAGATGAATCCCTCCAAGACCAAGCAATAGGTTGGGATTTTTGTTAGACACACTGAATTTATTTGAGCATGTGATGTACTTCTTCATTGCATTACAATGAACCCTTTAGTTCAGTTACATTTGATTTTCTAAGAAATAGAGAAACCATACAAGATCCTTGGGAAGGTTTTTACTTCATTTTCTTCGTTAACGTCACTATTTCCTTTTGTTTTGATAGTACAGTAGCTTTTGAGCAATACAGTAGTTTTTTTCTTTTCCATTGCGTCATAGTTTTTTGCAGTTTTCAATGGTCCAACACCATAGTGTCTTGTCGAATAATTTATATGAAGAAAAGAAGTTGTCTAGGAAAATATTATGATTAGGGTTATTCTCTACAATAGATAGTAGATAAAAAACAAAGTCACCTCCCAACCCAAGTCTGGATTTTTTATTATTTGGAGGATAACTTGTATAAGTACCCTTCATCTGAACAGATATACCATAATTTGAAACCGAATCTTACCGGTTTCACTTTTAGAAGCATTTTGTTGCGAGTGCCGTTCAAGATATGGAACTATCTGTTCATCTAGTGATAGAAGTTGCACGAGAATACTCCATACTGCATGAGTTTTTCATTCATGATGTAAAAATTACCTACTAAGATTTACCAAAAAGAATGAAGTGAATATAATCATGGGTGACTTCAACGGAAAGATAGGTAAAGGAAGAGTGCAATATATTGTTGAAGACCATGGTATTTGCAAACGAAACGATAGGGGAGATATCTGGTACAGTTCTGTAATGAAGAAAACTTAATGGTAGCAAACACCTGGTTCCAACTTCCAGAAAGGCGATTGTACACTTAGAAGTGTACTTAGGACCAGGAGACAATGAAGGAAATATCATAAAAAATCAAATAGATTATATACTGATTGATAAACGATATAGAAACGGAATTAAAGTTGTAAGAACTTATCCTGGATCAGACATATGATCTGATCAGAACCCCGTAGCTGAAAAACGTGAGATTAAATTGAAGAAAATCTGGAAGAGAAATAAAACAAGACCTAACTTTGAGAAACTGGGGGAACCACAAATAAAAGAGGAAATAACACGAGTTTTGAATAGTAAGTTTAGGGAAACGGTATAATTGGAAACAGAAACAATGGAAAACTTTTGGCAGTCTGTTAAAAATGTAAACATGAAGTACAAGAAAATGAATTGGAAAACCAAGAGCAGAGAGCAAAACAGAGATGGATGACGGAAGAAATCCTTTTATTGATGAACGAAAGAAGGAAGTACAAACATAAAGACTATAATAAATATAAAGAAATCCATAAAAAGATTACAAGGCTTATAAGAGAGGCAAAGGAGACCTGGATGGAGAAACGTTGTCAAGTACTCGAAGAGCTGCCAAGAAAGCATGATTTCTTTAACACACAAAAAAGAAGATAAAAGAAATAACTGGAAATAAAACCCATCAACACGATATCTTAGTCACAGATAGTAACAAAAAAACAATAGACCCAAACGAGATAGAAGAGATTTTGACAAGCTATATACAAGAGCTTTTTGATGATATCAGAATGTAACCAGAACCAAGAGAAATAGATCAAGAAGATTAGCCATTGAAAATTATTATAGCAGAAGTGAAACACGCAATAAAACTATCAAAACACGTAGAGTCTCAGGTGAAGATAACATCTACACTGAGATGCGTAAAGTATTAGACGATGAAAGCCTCAACATCTTAACATCTTTCTTAAATAGAATATACTATACAGGAATCGTACCACACGACTGGACCCAACTTACTTTTATTCCGATACCTAAAAAGAGCGCAGTAAAACAGTGCTCACAGTACCGATTGATTAGCCTGATGAGCCATGTACAGTAGATAATGCTAAGAACATGCATCAACGAGTACACACAAAATGCGGACAATATGTAGGAGAAGAACAATTTGGTTTTCGCTTAGGCATTGGAACTAGAGAAGCAGTTCAAGGTCCTAGGACTAGCAGAAATACATAAAACAAAATTAAATAGCTTATCGGTATCTCCAGTGTAAGTGACTCCTGCGTACAATGTTGCTTCCTCACGGCTTGCTCCAAAATTATAAGTCTGGATTTCTTCAGCTAGTTTGCAAGCATAATTTTCAGAGAAGTCTATATGTAGTAACCCTTCATTCTTACTAAGACTGTTTTTCAGTGTGTTCTAAGCAGCATTTTCATTTTTAATGTTAAATTTATATTTATTTTTAAAGTTTTCATTTCTTCTTGAACCTCTCCCTGCAACTCTCGGACAGGTTTAGTAACATTGATTTTAGCTGCAATCTTAACATTAAATTGAACCTTTTCTTCATTTTATTTTGACATTTCAGAGGCCTGCCATACATATGCAATGCGGAAGCCTTACTACATGTTACAGGAGTTCATATGAATTTTCATTATCTACAAGTTTTAGTGGCTTTAGTTTTTGTGGTTTGAAGCTTATGTTTGCACGTTGCTTGTACAAACAGGTAGCTCTGTTTATTTCATTAGGTTTGCATACATAATATAGACGGTAATAACATAGGGATGGCATCGAGAGAATGTACTGTAGGATATTTTGGTTTGTGTGCAAGGCCAATTGTTTTATTTGCTAAACTATAAAGACGATAGTGTCGAATATCAATGGACATCAACAAAGCACTTAAAAATCTTTTCCGTTGGTTTTTTGACCTCCAGAAACTCTCCAAGGTTTCACCAGCGAGTCATGCAGAACTAGAGTACGGATTGCTTATTTCTCATTGCTTTTCCCTTTTCCAGGTCCAAGTCCAACAAAACGTTTCCGTGCAGTTTTTTTTTATTCAGAGATGGGCATTAGTTTTTCTTCAGGTGTTTTCATAACTGTATTGTTTTCAGTTTTTTTCTACTTAAATGCTTTCTTCTTCTTTTCACATTCTCAAATTTGCTCAAAACAAATAACCAGAAACCCAAGTACAGAGAGGTTTCTTTTTGTATCTGAACTTGCCCGACGAAGAGAACACAAAAAAATTGAACAGCTAAAAAATCATGTGGCAGGTCAATCACCGCTGGATATTTTTCTAAAACTCTTTGATGATGAAGTTCAAGATATAGTATTGCGATATTTTGTAAAGTAGGCTCATGATAAATAATACACACGATTTTATATTTACAAGGGAAAAACTTTTCAGTTTTATTGGCATCCTGTTTTTATTAGGCTATCATACGTTGCCCCAAGCTAATTTGTATTGGTATGTTGAAGAAGGCAAAAGAGTCGATATTGTATAGAACTGCATGAGTAAAAACAAATTCAGAAATATTCAGTAAGGTCGATAAAACTGTTACATTTTCTAACTTTGCAGCCTTTTTTACATCTTCTTTTTCTTAAGGTGCTGTATTCTTATAGAAGGTTAGCAACAACTTCGGCAAATCGTTCACTATCTTTTGCTATTCTTAGTAATAACTGTGAGTTTAGGCCAGTGCAGTCTCTCACATTTCTCAACCATGAGCCTTGTCTCCTGCCAGTTCTCTTCTACCCTCAATCTTGCCCTCCATTATCAGTCTTAGGTATGGTTCAGCAGAAGTTCAAGAGTTGCAGGGAGAGGTTCAAGAAGAAATGAAAACTTTAAAAATAAATATAAATTTAACATTAGAAATAAAAATGCTGCTTACAACACACTGAAAAAGAGTCTTAGTAAGAGTGAAGGGTTACTCCATATAGTCTTCTCTGAAAATTATCCTTGCAAACTAGCTGAAGAAATCCAGACTTATCATTTTGGAGCAAGCCGTGAAGAAGCAGTCATTTACGTTGGAAATACCGATAAATTATTTAATTTTGTTCTATGTATTTCTGCTAGTCCAGATCATGTCCTGCAGCTATTTGGGCACACTTAATTCTGTCTTTACCTTTCTGTCGCAACAATTGCCAAGAATCCAAACAGTTTATTTGTTTTCAGATAGACTATCCATTCTTTAATAAGGTAATTAGTTATCTTTAAACTTTGATGCATTGAGTATTCCTTAACTATCTTTGTAACATAAACGGTTTTTGTATTTAGTCAAAGTAAAACTTCTAACCGAGAAACAAGAACAACGACGAGTGACATGGACTAAATATGTAGTTGTCCTAGACAATGTTCCAGAGAATGACTGGTATAAGGTCATATTCAGCGACTAGTCAAAGTCTGGTGTTTTCGTTGGTTACTCTCGCAAAAGAGTTATCGGAGCTAAACATGAAGCATTCCATAAGTACTGCTTAAAACGTACGGTTAGGTTTCCTCAAGGTGCAATAGTTTAGAGCTATATGTCAGCTGGAGGGTTAGAATGTTTCAGTCCATAGACGGCACAGTTAATGTTGAAAAGTATCAGCAAATTCTTAACGCTAACTTGTTACCAATCGTTAAAAATCGATCTTAACCGCGATTTAATCTTTCAACAAGATGGTGCTTCTTACCACACATCAAAAACGACCAAAAAATGGTTTGAAAATCATAATTTCAAAGTTGTTGAATGATCCTCAAGCAGTTCGGATCTTTAGTGTTATTGAATTTGAAATTATCAGCAAGTGGGGCATTATCCAATTTAGATAATTGTAATCCCCAAGTTAGAAGTATGTCAGCCAAAATTTAAGCGGCGAATAAAGCAAAGCGAGATGTTAAATCTTATTGAATTGTATTTATAAACTGCTATCTGAATATTTAGTTGTCAGCGAGTTTTGTTGAATGCAGCTGCTTACTGCTGACATTTTAAATACCCCCTCGCACGTTTTTGGCGAGCATGCAAAATGTCAAGAAATAGGGTATTTTTCTTGTACAAAAAAGGAGAACAAAACTTCGTTCCTGATATGAAGAAATGTGGCCTATATCAAGATATTGAAGCAACTCTTTACAGGTTAACTTTAAATGTTAATAGTTTGCTGTTAAACATGAATAACAATTTGGCAGAACATTACAATTCGTTAGTGTGTAAATTTGTAGGGGGGAAAAGGGTAAATTATTCCCTTCGAGGTTCCTATCAAACAAGATGTGAAGCTGCTAGTATATTATTTAATGCTGGGACAGACTACCACGAACTATTACAAGAAGATCAAAGTGTATTTACAAAAAGATATGCTCTAAAATTGAAAAGGAAACGCCAAATGCTAGAAAAGAACAAGAGGAAAAGGGGCAAATTTACCGCAAAACGAAAACTACTGCACTTCCAGACACAGATTATGGTGTCACAGAAAAGGCTGAGCTGTTATCACCTGAAGAGTATAAAATTCAAGAAATCGAGTTCCGTAACACCTTGAAAAAGTCCAAAGAAGAGATTACCCATCTAGAACGAAATACTGTCGGTCAGTCAAGGAACCCTCTCTGGAAACAAGAAAGATCATTGAGATTGACTGCATCTCACTTCGGAAGAGTCTGCAAATTGCAAGCCAAAACATCTTGCGTGAACACAGTTAAGGAAATACTGTACTCAACATTTACAGGAAATAGAGCAACGCATTATGGCTTGGAACATGAGCCAATTGCCATAAAATAATTTGAAAGTGAATACAACTTGGAAGTAAGAGAATGTGGATTATTTATTGATCAAGAACACCCATTTCTGGCGGCAAGCCCCGATGAACCTGTTAATGAAGATGCCATTATAGAAGTTAAATGTCCACTAGTCAAGAATTCTAAACACTATAACTATGTCAAAATCTCAAGTTTGTACGTCATCTAGAAGTTTTATAACTCAAAAGGGGGTGGGAGGGCTGACATGTTAATATTTTTAATTTTTCTCTTTAGGAAAATTTTAAATACTATAACTATACCAAATTTCAAGTTTGTATATTATATAGAAGTTTTACAACCACCAATGTGGGTGGGGGGTAGAAATTTTACAATTGTTTATTTTTCTTTTGACAAGAATTCTAAACTCTATAACTATGTCAAAATCTCAAGTTTGTACGTCATCTAGAAGTTTTATAACTCAAAAGGGGGTGGGAGGGTTGACATTTTAATATTTTTGATCTAGAAGCTTTATAAACCCTAAAGGGGTTGCGGAGGGTTAACATAATAACATTTTTCTATATCATTCTTTACGAGAACCCTAAACCCTATAACTAAACCAAATTTCAAGTTTTTATGTCATCTAGAAGTCTTACAACCCCCGAACGGGATGCAGAGGTTGACATAATAACTCTTTTCTCTTTAGGAAAAATTTAAACACTACAACTATAGAAAATTTCAAGTTTGTATGTCATATAGAAGTTTTACAACCCCCAATGTGGCTGGGGGTTGGAAATCTTACCATTGTTTATTTTTCTTTTGACAAGAATTCTAAACTCTATAACTATGTCAAAATCTCAAGTTTGTACGTCATCTAGAAGTTTTATAACTCAAAAGGGGGTGGGAGGGTTGGCATTTTAATATTTTTGATTTTTCTCTTTAGGAAAATTTTAAATACTATAACTATACCAAATTTCAAGTTTGTATGTCATATAGAAGTTTTACAACCCCCAATGTGGGTGGGGGGTAGAAATTTTACCATTGTTTATTTTTCTTTTGACAAGAATTCTAAACTCTATAACTATGTCAAAATCTCAAGTTTGTACGACATCTAGAAGTATTATAACTCAAAAGGGGGTGGGAGGGTTGACATTTTAATATTTTTGATTTTTCTCTTTAGGAAAATTTTAAATACTATAACTATAACAAATTTCAAGTTTGTATGTCATATAGAAGTTTTACAACCCCCAATGTGGGTGGGGGGTAGAAATTTTACCATTGTTTATTTTTCTTTTGACAAGAATTCTAAACTCTATAACTATGTCAAAATCTCAAGTTTGTAAGTCATCTAGAAGTTTTATAACTCAAAAAGGGGTGGGAGGGTTGACATTTTAGTATTTTTGATTTTTCTCTTTAGGAAAATTTTAAATACTATAACTATACCAAATTTCAAGTTTGTATGTCATATAGAAGTTTTACAACCCCCAATGTGAGTGGGGGGTAGAAATTTTACCATTGTTTATTTTTCTTTTGACAAGAATTCTAAACTCTATAACTATGTCAAAATCTCAAGTTTGTACGTCATCTAGAAGTATTATAACTCAAAAGGGGGTGGGAGGGTTGACATTTTAATATTTTTAATTTTTCTCTTTAGGAAAATTTTAAATACTATAACTATACCAAATTTCAAGATTGTATGTCATATAGAAGTTTTACAACCGCTATGTGGCTGGGGGTTGGAAATTTTACCATTGTTTATTTTTCTTTTGACAAGAATTCTAAACTCTATAACTATGTCAAAATCTCAAGTTTGTACGTCATCTATTAGTATTATAACTCAAAAGGAGGTGGGAGGGTTGACATTTTAATATTTTTGATTTTTCCCTTTAGGAAAATTTTAAATACTATAACTATACCAAATTTCAAGTTTGTATGTCATATAGAAGTTTTACAACCCCCAATGTGGGTGGGGGGTAGAAATTTTACCATTGTTTATTTTTCTTTTGACAAGAATTCTAAACTCTATAACTGTCAAAATCTCAAGTTTGTACGTCATCTAGAAGTTTTACAACTCAAAAGGGGGCGGGAGGGTTGACATTTTAATATTTTTGATTTTTCTCTTTAGGAAAATTTTAAATACTATAACTATACCAAATTTCAAGATTGTATGTCATATAGAAGTTTTACAACCGCTATGTGGCTGGGGGTTGGAAATTTTACCATTGTTTATTTTTCTTTTGACAAGAATTCTAAACTCTATAACTATGTCAAAATCTCAAGTTTGTACGTCATCTATTAGTATTATAACTCAAAAGGAGGTGGGAGGGTTGACATTTTAATATTTTTGATTTTTCTCTTTAGGAAAATTTTAACTACTATAACTATACCAAATTTCAAGTTTGTATATCATATAGAAGTTTTACAACCACCAATGTGGGTGGGGGGTAGAAATTTTACAATTGTTTATTTTTCTTTTGACAAGAATTCTAAACACTATAACTATATCAAAATCTCAAGTTTGTACGTCATCTAGAAGTTTTATAACTCTAAAGGGGGTGCGTGGGTTGACATTTTAATATTTTTGATTTTTCTCTTTAGGAAAATTTTAAACACTATAACTATACTAAATTTCAAGTTTGTATGTCATATAGAAGTTTTACAACCCCCAATGTGGATGGAAGGTAGAAATTTTACCATTGTTTATTTTTCTTTTGACAAGAATTTTAAAGTCTATAACTATGTCAAAATCGCAAGTTTGTACGTCATCTAGAAGTTTTATAACTCAAAAGGGGGTGGGAGGGTTGAGATTTTAGTATTTTTGATTTTTTCTCTTTAGGAAAACTTTAAATACTATAACTATACCAAATTTCAAGTTTGTATATCATATAGAAGTTTTACAACCACCAATGTGGGTGGGGGGTAGAAATTTTACAATTGTTTATTTTTCTTTTGACAAGAATTCTAAACACTATAACTATGTCAAAATCTCAAGTTTGTACGTCATCTAGAAGTTTTATAACTCAAAAGGGGGTGGGAGGGTTGAGATTTTAGTATTTTTGATTTTTCTCTTTAGGAAAACTTTAAATACTATAACTATACCAAATTTCAAGTTTGTATGTCATATAGAAGTTTTACAACCCCCAATGTGAGTGGGGGGTAGAAATTTTACCATTGTTTATTTTTCTTTTGAGAAGAATTCTAAACTCTATAACTATGTCAAATTTCAAGTTTGTATGTCATCTAGAAGTTTTACAACCCTCAAATGGAGTGCGGGGGTTGACCTAATAATTTTCTTTACGAGAGTCCTAAATCCTATCACTATCTCAAATTTCAAGTTTGAATGTCATCCAGAATTTTTACAACCCCCAAATAAAGTGCAGGGGTTGACTTAATAAAAAAAAATTATATTTTTCTTTACGACAGTCTTAAACCCTATAACTATATCAAATTTCAAGTTCCTGTGTCATCTGCAAGTTTTACAATCCCATAAGAGGGTGCGGGGGATGATATAACGACATTTTTTTATATATTTTCTTTACAATAACCTTAAACTATAATTGTACCAAATTTCAAGTTTCTGTGTCATCTAGAAGCTTTATAAACCCTAAAGGGGTTGCGGAGGGTTAACATAATAACATTTTTCTATATCATTCTTTACGAGAACCCTAAACCCTATAACTAAACCAAATTTCAAGTTTTTATGTCATCTAGAAGTCTTACAACCACCGAACGGGATGCAGAGGTTGACATAATAACATTTTTTCTTTACAAGAATCTTAAATCCTATAATTACACCAATTTTCAAGTTTCTAAGTCATCTAAAAGCTTTACAACCCCTAAAAGGGGGTACGGGGGTTGTCATAATAACATTGGTTTATTTTTTCTTTACAAGAATCCTAATTCCTATAACTGTGCCAAATCTCAAGTATAATCGTCATATTGTAAATCTTAACGTCGAACTCGATATCAGCGACCTTAGAAACCCCTTTGTACAAAATCTCATACAAATCCAATAAGATTTCTAATTTTACGAAATTTTTATGTTTATGGTACCTTAAAACTTATTTAAAACATTTTAAATAAAATTCAGACACCAATGAATGGAAGTAAAAGATTTATTAAGTAGCTGTAATAAAATATAATTATTCTTGTCGCTTTAAATGACGCAATCCTTACTGTGAAATACACATAGTACTTTGGCAACGCAGAGAGCTATATCATACCCGCTATTTCGAATATACTCACAGATGTTAAGTTTTATGCAAATAAATCAAATTTTAATTATTATGGCCGCCATATTTCATCCTCCCTTTAAGATTTGCAAACGTTGACATCAAATTTGAAATCAGCGACCTGAAAAACCCCTTTGTAGAAAATTTCATACAAATCCAATAATATTTCAAGTTTTATGATGTTTTTATGCATATAATATTTTAAATCTGAAAGCCTTTTAAATAAAATTTATACACATACAGAAACGAAACTAAAAGTATTTATTACATAGCGTTAATAAAATAGAATTATTTTTGCCAGTTTAAATGACGCAATCTTTACTCAGAAATGCAGAGAGTAACTCGACACCGCAGACAGGCAAAGGAATTCAAGCAGGCTGGCCAATACTGAAAAAATAAATGGACGCTGTATAAACCTATAGCTTGCATAAAATAAACAGACGCTGAATAAACCTATAGCTTGCAAAAGACGCTGACTGATACCATCATTTATATACACTTATATACGCCGGACGCTGGGCGCTACGCTTTTGGTCCGGACGCATGGTAGGCCTCTATAGATATATATATATATATATATATATATATATATATATATATATATATATATATATATATATATATATATATATACACATTAGGCGGCATTACCAAGCCTAAAACAGAGTGTTCTCCTATCTATACGAAGCCCGGCACCAACTTACGCAGCCCGGTTCTGGGCTTCGTAAATTTTATGTGTATAATAGTGTTTTCTTGATTAAGCATCATCAGGAGATGCGGAATCTCGATTTTCGAAATGGCGGGTAAAGACCGTCATATATCTCAAAATACACACGTTTAGTTCAAGGGAAATAAATATAGGGGGCCAACGATCGGTGTTGTATATATACTGTAGACATCAAACTGACCTTACGCGCGATGCAAATTACACGCATTATACGAGTCCCAGTGATCTGGCAATGGGGCTTGAAAGTCAAGTGTTTGGATTATTGATTTTTCTATTTAACTTCACACATTTTTATACCATAAGAGTGGTTAACGTATGTAGGGGGACTGGTTCCCGCGCAAATTCGTTTACTGCTTATTTGTACATTTGCACACATTTAATATTGATTTTTGTAACAAACTTGTATTTTCTTTAAAATTATTTCCTAAGTTTCCGTTTCTTCATGAAAATGTTTAATTTATTATTATATTAATTTGGTAGTTTGTATAGCTATTTATTATAAAAACAAAACCCACACTATAGTATTTGTAGTTGCAGATAGGGAATTTTTAAAATTTCTAATTATACATTTTATATTTTCGTTGATTTTTTGGTGATATTAGGTACATATTTTATTTCTTGAACAATATCTCTCATAAAATAGGGTGTTCCAGGCTTTTTGTAAGAATTCTACAATAATTAGTTATAATTAGCTACGTAGATTTTTCGCTGTAATTAACTTTTTAAATAATAAAGTGAAGATTGAAATGTTTTTATTTGAAAAAAATACCTGATAATTTATGAAAATTGGTAAATGGGTAATTATGAAATAAAATTGAAGAAACTACACGCAATTTGTTTCAAAGATTGATTACAAAATAATGGGTCATGTGAATAAAATGTAAGGTGTTTTTACTATTAATAAAAGATAACAGTTAATATTTTTAATTATTAAGAATAAAATAGATGTATGTATAGTAAAATAAAAGCTTTTGCCACATCTTATTCGCATTAATTACGTTTTAGATTTCAGATCATGTTCTACATGCGTGATTAAATGAATATTAAATTACCTAAGAAATCGCCTTTTGCGCACCGATTTTGATGATTTTTTTAAATTGTAGGTAATCGACTATATTTCAAAGTCTAAATGTTAGATTTTTCCGCTAATGCCCTGTTTAATTGTTGTTAACAAATTTTTATTTTTTCCATAAGGGACTAATTAATAATTAAATATTTTTTATTATAATTGAATAAAGTTGGCTACTTATAGGTTTTTAGGGTCGTAGATTACGAATCCGTGGTCCAAATTGGTCCAAAGTGCAAAATGGTGGCTATAAAATGGCCGCCGGTGTCAAAGCTTAATATTTGAAATTTCGTATGAAAAATCGTACCAGGGGGTTTTTAAAGTAGCAAATTGTG
This sequence comes from Agrypnus murinus, assembly GCA_929113105.1. Lineage (NCBI taxonomy): Eukaryota > Metazoa > Arthropoda > Insecta > Coleoptera > Elateridae > Agrypnus > Agrypnus murinus. Next base: position 251,401,188 of record OV816024.1, on the reverse strand, counting down.
CTGTTAAGCTAAAAACTGACCCAAATGCAAAATGCTTGTCACAAAATGGCCACCGAAACTAAATATGAATAAAATTCAAAATGTTTAATCTCTACTACAAGTTTGTTTAAGATGGATTAATATAGTAGTTACAATTTTAAGATTGTTGCAATTATTATTTAGTTAAAAGTCAAATTGATGGAATGGAATTCCATAATTTAACCAGATTCCGTTTAAGTCTGAAACTTTAGTTATCGTCAGATTTAAATAAAGAATATTGTATTATTATTTACTTGTGTTTCTTGTGTAAAGCACTGTTAGTTTCTTCATCTACTTCTGGCAACGTAAAAAAAGAATGTGCTCTTTAATTTTTGAAAACTGATTAGTAAGCTTTTTTTTGGAAGACTAAATTCTTTTTTACGTGCTCTTACTAGTTGGGACACTTTATCAGCGTTTTTCGGCAAAGGGAAAAATAAATTTTTCTCTTTGCCCCCAAAAAAAAACCTTTTGAATGCAAAACTGTTGCTTCTTATTATTATTTTGAAAAGCATTCTTCATCAGAGAAATTTTCATCTAAATCTTCTTTTTCATTAATGTCTCCAACGTTTGGATATTTCCAAAGATTTGAAGATTTCAGTTTTGTTTTCGACTATGCTTCAAAATTGGCTATAAGTGGATTCGAAGATGCCAAACATAAGTTGAGAATTTTCTCATTAGTTTCTTATCTGGAAGATTTGCATGGATAACCTGTTCTAAATTAACTATTCAGCTTTATTTATTTCTTCTAAATAGCTTGAAATCTTTTTTCTCGCTTCGCTAACTGTTCATCTGTATCTTTTTGATGGACCAGCATTTTATGCCTCGAAGGTTAGTTAGAGTACCATAAACATTTTCTGCAGTCTCCTTGGTTGAATGGTCTTGAGCTTTTCAACATTTATTTCATATCAACATGCAACTGTTTGCATAATATCAAATCTATTAATAAATTATCTCTGTCTTAATTTCTGTAATTTCTGCAGAAGTCGCAAGCGCTTTGAAAAAGCACCTGGCAGTATTTATTTATTTAACTTAATTGTTCAACAGGGGCTCTGCCCTTCTTACAGAACAATAACATAATGTAATTATTAATTAATGTAAAATTTGCTTTGCTCAATGTTAATATTAATTTAATAATAATAATTATAATAATAATAATAATAATAATTTTTCTTACAATAATAAAAAGGAAATTAATAGTGATTGCTTAATAAGAATAATCCTAAATTGATTGCTATTCTATAGTAATAATAGTATTGAGTTCAATATAACATGAATTGAGTATTCTTTGAGTTTTAACTGTTGAAGCTGCATACCAAACTAATTACTTTAAACTTGTATAATTAGTAATTTTACTTACTAGTAGTCAAATATAATTTTTTTATATCTATTTAATGATATTGATAAATCTAAATCTGTAATAATTAATAATTCATTCATAAGTCGTAATATAGTAATCATGGGTGGAAGCAAGGTACTACGCAATTGCAGAGAAATGCGAAACATGACAGAAGAACGAATGGATCGTGGTGGAACTTTTATTTGTAATAAACTTAGCAGTTCGGGGCTGTCTATAAGATTATTCCAGATTTTATAACATAAAATAGCGGAATTAAATTTTCTACGCGCTGCTAGGCTCAAGTAATTAAATTCTGTTTTATGATCTTCTGAACGAACAGTTCGATAATCTGGATATGTTCCATATTTTTTAAAATATAAAAATCTTAAAAAACGCTTTTGAACTTTCTCAATCTTTTCAATTTGATACATGAGCATTGGATTCCAAATAGGTGATACATATTCTAATAGAGGTCTAACAAGAGTTTGATATAGCTTGGTTATAGTTTTTAGATTATTAAAGTTTAATGAATTTCTTAACACAAATCCTAATTTTTGTTGACTTTTTGCAACAATATTATCTATATGACGATTAAAATTCAGTTTTGTGTCATAAGTTACACCCAAATCTTTAATCTCTTCTACTCGTGTTAACACCTCACTGCCCAAAATATAATTGTTTGTGGTAGGTAAACGTCTGGATATACAGCACATAATGAAGCATTTGTCAGTATTCAGGTATAATTTGTTGTCAATACTCCAATTATATATTGCCTGGACATCTTCTTGTAAACATTGAAAATCAGTATTATTCTCAACGACTCTATAAAACTTTAAGTCATCGGCAAATAGAAGAACTTTGGAATATTTGCAGGCTAAAGGTAAATCATTAATAAAAATTAAAAACAGTAAAGGCCCTAAATTTGAACCCTGAGGGACACCTGAATTTGCTGTGTATTTCCCAGACGTGTTACCTCCAAATCTTACATAAATTTTTCTAGAACAAAGGTAACTACTAAAAAATTGCAAAGTTGGTCCAAGTCCACAGTTGTATAACTTTTTTAATAATATGTCATGGTCAACGGTGTCAAAAGCTTTTCGAAAGTCAGTATATATAACGTCCACTTGTTTTTTACATTGTAATTTGGAGAGCACATCATTTGAAAATTCCAATAAATTAGTAGTAGTTGATTTTTTGGGCACAAAGCCATGTTGATGACTTGTAATGTAAGGTTTAATGTGAGAAAAGACTTTGGAGTAAATTATCTGCTCAAAGAGTTTTGCTGGAGCGGATAGTATAGCAATTGGCCTGTAGTTTTCGACAGCCTCTTTGGGACCAGACTTGTGTATCGGCGTTATATAGGATTCTTTCCATTTATCTGGGAACGTATTAGTTTTTAAGGCCAAATTATAAATATATAAAAGAGGTACTTGCAACCATTCTCCACAAGCTTTTAGTATGTATGGCGGTATATTATCCGGTCCAGCAGCTCTCTTTGGTTTTAAATTCTTAAGAGCATTATTGTAATCAACTTCTAGTAATTCAGTAAGTGTGAACAAATCGTTGGTACAAACTGATTGACAATCAAAATCTCGAACATTGTAGGTAGAAGGTTAAGTAGAGAAAACGGACTGAAAATGATTCGCAAATGCGTCAGCAACTTCTGCAGTGTTCAATTTGTCACCTCTGTGGGTGTAATTAGTGACACAACTACTATTTCTTTTTTTATATTTTATATAGTTCCAGAATTGATTTGTATCATTCATAATATGAGTTTCGATATTAGATAAGTAATTATGGTAAACAATAGAAGTAAGAGACTTCAACCTCCGTCTGCATTCTTTATATTGTTGTAAATAATTGTCTGAAAGATGTTTGAGTTTGTGATACCTGTTGTTTGCTTGTAATAACTGTATTATTTCGTCTGTATTATTAAACCATGTAGGATATTTACTTTTGTTTTTACTTTTGTTATTACTAGATTTTGGAATACAATCGTCAAAAATTAAATTGATGATGTTATAAAAAGTATCTAAAGCTGAATTTACATTATTACAAGTTACTACTATTACTGTCGTTGGTACTATGTCTCTCAATAGCAGTAGAATTGACATTAAATAATGTCATGTTTTATGTTATTATTTATAATAATAATTACCCAATAAAACATGTTATTTAAATAATTAATTTATTAACGTGTTCGATTTACTAATGTCAAACTAGTACAATGTTTGTTTATCTATCTGTAACTAGATCCCTGTATTACATCTCTCTTTTTCTAATAAAATAAATAAATTACACATCATTCATTTAACAAATAACATATATCAATCACAACACATCAACTAATTCTGCAGTTATAAATTCAGTCTGTTTGGTTTCTTAATTACTCTACCATATCTTGATATAAGTATATTGTTGTTGAAGAAATTGATCATTCGTTGCTTGTGCTTTTGGTTCTTGATTTGACACACTACTGTCAACTGCTTAACATCATCGCCATGATTTATTTATTGTAGCTCTGAGTGATTTCTTTTGATGAACCATGAATTTCTTCGATATTGTGTACCATCTGGTGTTTGTACAATAGGGTGGTCCAACAAAAAAGCAAAGTTGGAAATCCTATGCTCTCACCCCCTAGGATTATTGTATATCGAAAAAAGAAGTACCCCTATTTTTTATTTTGAAATCGAACGATGTTTAGGGGTGCCTCAAAGCCCTTAAAGTTTCCCATGTATTTTATATGAGAAAAAAAACACGTTTTCGTAGATTTGGCATAGAATCCTAGAAAATCAATATTTTTCAACCGGACTACTGTGTTTCTCTTCAGAAATGTTTAGAGAATGACATCCAATAATTTATTTGTTAAATTTTTTATATTAACTATTTTTTACAGACCCGCAAAGAACCCCATAAATGAAAGAAACAGAAAAATCGTTAAAAAATATTTATTACTATTTTTTAATATAAAATATTTTGATAAATAAATTATTGGATGTCATTTTCTGAACATTTCTGAAGAGAAACAGAGTAGTCCCATTGAAAAATATTGATTTTCTAAAATTCTATACCAAACCTATGAAAGAGTTTTTTTTCCCATATAAAATACATTGGAACCTTTAAGGGCTTTGAGGCACCCCTAAACATCGTCCGATTTCAAAATAAAAAATAGGGGTACTTTTTTTTTCGATATACAATAATCCTAGGGGGTGAGAACATAAGATTTCCGACTTTGCTTTTTTTGTTGGACCACCCTATTGTACAATCCACGAGCTTGGTTCTTCTGCCTTCTTTACAACTGTTGCAGGAGTCCATTCCTTGTGTCTCTTTCTAATTAATACTTTTTCATCATTTTAAAATTCTGGTAAATTTGCTTTTGCTCTATCTGCACATTTCTTCTCTTTTAGTTTAATATTTTTCAACTTTTCAGAAACATTTTTAACTGTTTCAGGTAATAATAACTTTGTATTAATGGGAATGAACGTTTTAGTTCTTCGACCCATTAATCTTTGCATTGGAGAACCTAGGGTGTCTCTTGGTGTGTTTCTGTGATGTAAAAGGGCTAACTGGATATCTGAACCTTCTTCTATACATTTATCTAGTATCGATCTTGCTTCTTGTACATATCGCTCTGCTAAACCATTCGGTCTGGGAAACTGTGGACTGGAAACTCTATGTTCAAACCTCCATCTTCTAGCAAATTCTTTAAATTCTTCAGATACATATTGTTTTCCTCCATCTGTACGAAGAATATCAGGTATTCCAAATGTAGCAAACCAACATCTAAATGCTCGAGTTATTGACCTGCTGGTTAAGCTTGATAATTGCACGAAGTCAAAATAACCTGAATAGCTATCTGCCATTAGCAAGTATTTCTTGTCCTTCAAATGATAAATATCAGAAGCGAATATTTGCCATGGCCGTTCTGGATACTCTTGAAGTAAAATTTTTCTTTAGGATTCTCTTTTTGTTCCTTCGTACCAATCTTGCAGTTTTGCACCAATTTAATAATGCCTACAGACATTCTTGGCCAAAATACGCAAAATCTCTGGCCAATCAGAGAGTACCAGTGATACCTTTGTGACTAAATTGACAACATTTGAGAACAACTTCTTGTAGTCTCGGAGGTATCATTATTTTATCATTTTTGAATATGATATCTTCATAAGTTGCTAGTTCGTGCCTGTAAGACCAGTATTTTCTTAGAGAAGCCGGAACTTCGCTTATTCTGTCGGGCCATCCTACAAGTATTTGCTGTTTTAATTCCACCAATTCTATATCTGTATTTGTCTCTTGTTTTAACTGCTGCAATCTCGTTTTACTCATTGGTATTATTACACATGTCTCAAATGAGTTTTCATCCTCGTCATCATGAACATTTTTTGCGCAGTCTCTGCTCAGTATATCAGCTATGTACAACATCGTTCCTTTTTTGTACACAATTGTGGGATATGGCAGTATTTCAAATAGGATTCTCTGTAGTCTGGGAGGCGCTTCAGTCAATGGCTTCCTGAATATGGTTTCTAACGGCTTATGATCTGATTCTACTATCAGATTTTTGTTTCCCCATATACAAAACAGGAAATTTCTTGCAAGCCAGTAATATGGCCAATGCTTCTTTTTCAATTTGACTATAATTGATCTGCGTTTTAGTTAAAGATTTGGAGTAATAAGCTATTGGGTGACCATTCTGAATTAATGCCCCACCATATGCAGTACTAGTAGCATCTACAGATAATAAAATAGGTAAATTTGGGTTAAAATTACCAAGTACTGGAGGGTTTTTTAATATTTCTTTTAATTTACAGAATGCTTCTTTTTGTTCATTCTCCCATCTCCATTCATCATCTTTTTCTAACGGCACTCTAAGTAGAGCTAATAATTCTGATAAGTTCTTAAAAGAACTTAGATAAATAAGTAATTAATCCAAGAAAGCGTTGAAGTTCCTTGACGTAACTATCTGAGAACGATAGTTCGGAAACATATGTCTAGCTAGTTTACCCGTAACGGAACCAGACTTAATGCGCAATCACAAATCACAGAGACATGAGGGCACTAGACCAGTCCAATTCTGAACGAGTCACAGATGCCTCGCCTGACATTTTTTCTATCGTTAGGTGAAGTTGGGGTACGCTACTTATTATGCAATAGTAGTCAAACACGATGCAAAGCTAAAAACTAATAGCAAAATTTACGCACCAAGCGCCAAAGCAAAAAAGCTGTAGAATTAAGAAACGCCAAAATTGTCAACCCTGTTTATGTGGTGTATGCATGCTATTCTTCTATTGGCGTTTTGCATTCGTAAGGTAAAAAGCAATTCCTGAGAAACCCGGTTTGAGTTAAATTTATGAGGCAGGTATGGGTTGGCTGCATGGCGTACGAATGAAATTCGAAACAACATTTGACCTGATTGGAAACAACCAACATCAGATTCGTAATCTTCATACCAAAAAGTTCTAGAAAAGCTATATGAAAATCTGAAAATTTCTTCTGTGCGTACCGTGTTATTTTTTATCATTTGTTTTATATTTTGCCAGTGTAAAATATGTATTACATCAGGATCCTTATGTTGTTCAAAAAAATTTAATTACACGCCTATGGCTTCAGCAGTTTGTCCATAAAGTACTTTCTTCATGTTTAAATCATCATCACCATCACTTAGAACTTCTTGATCTACTTGAGAGGTGTCGCGTGGAATTTCCCCTTCCTCCATTATTGCATCTCCTGTCAGTACTTGGTAACCTTGTTTTTTACGATCACAATGTTTTTAAGCTTCAATGTCGGACTTTTCTATCTCTTTCATATCCTCGCTCTGATTTGCCAAACTACCAATACCTTTAGAACAAATCACGTCTTCAGTAACATCTTCGCCTTTAACTTCTTTTCCATTATTCATAATTGTAAAAAACGTTTTCTCGATTGTCAGTTGTTTAACATTGATCCATGCAATAGCGAAAGCAAAAATTGCATCTTTGATATTAGAGAACTTTCAAAATAGCATCATATCAAATGTTTCCAAGAAATTAATCGAAACGGTACGTCTGTAAAATCTCTAAGGTGTTTCTTATATATTCTTGGTCCGTTGGTTGAGTGATAGCAGTTACATTAGGTGAAAGAAATAGAACAAAGTTGTTCTCATCTGCAGATCTTAACACTGTCTCATTTGAATGCGAAGGCTGGCTGTTTCACACGAGAGAATTCCTTAAAAAAGCTGTCCGAACTGTAGGATTAATGCTTACTAAATAGTAGTAGTTTAGAAATAACAATGGAATAATGTTAGTTAGAAAATATTAATATCGGCCAGTAACCGGATAATTTATTTCTGCAATCTACTACAGAATTGATTTTCTTGTTGGAAAATGTTCGTAGGTGTCCCCTGAATGTCTAGTTGGCGGGACGGGAGAGATGAACGTTAGCAGCCATCTTGGAAAACACGTTTTATCAAATATCTCGTGACTGTGCATCGTGCCACAAAAATAGTAAAAAAATCGTTTTCGTAGATAATAACATTTTCTACAACTTTTATTTGAAACTTTTTTCTGTATAGTGCATAAGTTTATATTTATAGCGCGCCAAACTTTTTTCAATATGGTTATTGCTAAATATATAGTTAACGGTTGATGATAAATTTGTAGAACACAAAATTTCCGATAAAATTTATTTGAAGTTTTTTTCTATAAAATTGATACTTTAAGACTTATAACGCTGTAAATGCCGAGTTTACGCACAATAGCCACGAAATTATACACTATATATTAAATCATGCGCCTCTCAATGCGTCCATTAACTCTCTTCGCTAAAAATGCTGCTCACTTCTACCTCCAACCCAAGATACGGCACGTTACCATTCTCTTAGAACCTACCACCAGGTTCAAACTTGGCTTGGATTTTACCATGATCCTGAAGAATGGGATTGGAAGCGGACTACAAATGGACTTCAACCAATCCGAACTACTATGGCTCCAGCACCCTCAAGTTTGCTGAAAATAATATCTTGCAAATGCACAACAAATTGCGAGGCTGCCTGTGTATGCCGAAAAGCTGGCTTAAAATGTTCCATTATTTGTTCGAATTGTGGTGGATGCACATGGGACAATGTGCCAGATACATTGGAAACCATCGAAGACGAAGTCGATGAAAATGAAATTTTCGATTCACCTCCTACGGATATATCGGTGGCAGAAAACAAGGATGTGGAAGACGATGAGTGACTTCCTTCATCATCGAAACAGATGAGACTTATGTAAAATAACTTGCCACTTTTTGTATAAATAAATGTTTTAATCCGTTTTTTATTTCAAAAAATTAATTTGCATTCTTTGAACTCTGTTATCCTTTTCTCCACCTTTCCCTTCTCATGATTATTATTATCATCATGATTATTATTATTTTTTATGATGTACGTGATGTACAAACTATTATATCTTGCTACATTGACAGTTTTTTATGATAATACGTTCTACCCATGCAATTTAAGAAAGATGTATAAATTATGAGTACTTCTTGGCACTATTTATAAGATTAATACATTACATTCACTACACACTACACAGTACTGTCATTTTTCTGAACACTTTTCGCCGTTTTATGTGTTATGAAATGTTTACCGTGTACTATGACCAACATTACCACTGATAATTCACGCGGTGCAATAGTTTACCAAGCTATAGCTCTTAAAGTATCAATTTTATAGAAAAAAAAACTTCAAATAAATTCTATAAGAAATTTTGTGTTCTACAAATTTGGTTATTACCATTTTTAATGTATCATCAACCGTTAACTATATATTTAGCAATAACCATGTTGGAGAAAGTTTGGTGCGCTTTAAATATAAAGCTATGCACTATACAGAAAAAAGTTTGTAATAAAAGTTGTAGAAAATGTTATTGTCTACGAAAACATTTCATTGCATTATGAACCTACTTTTTTGCTCTTGCTCTTGGACTAATAATTTAAAAGTCATATCATAATTCTTTATGAAGTATTAAATAGCAACTTAGAGGTACACTGCCGCCCATTTGAAAGTGCACGATAGACCCGATTTACCTCGGTTATGTTTTCTATAACTTACTCTAAGCTGATAAATTATTTTAAACAAGTATTTGAAAATAATAATAATAAACCTTTCATTCCGCTGCAGCTGTTATAAACACAGCCCATGGAATCCTGACTTACACGATGTCATTTTGGAATATTACATATAAAGAGTAGTGCACTTTCAAATGAGCGGCACTGTACATGGTTAATGAATAACATAACACGAACAGGGCACCTATCTGTCAGTCTTCCCTTAGTTCCTCTGTCAGTTTGTGGATTTGTTTAGGTCGTTCTTTTTGGGGAAACGGATTTACAAGATGAAACCTTTACTGATTGAAAGCTCATATCATAATAAATTAATCTAAATCCGAAAGTCATCAAAACTTGGAACGGACAAAAAGGCAATACTGTCAAAAATTTAGACTATTCCACCGTCTCATGTAACGGGATTTTGCTTCAAAAGCTGACAAAATGTCGAAAGAATTAAACGGCTAAACTAGCGGTCTCTAATAGGTATCTCAGACATGTATTCACATGTTTTCAGCTCAGTAAGGTTTGCAAAACACCCAGTTCATTCATTTTTTCTTAAAATGTTTGCCAGTGAATCGCAGTTACTTGTTTATTGTTTGATACACAGATTCACGATTTTTTCCCACATAGTTTACAGTTTTAAAAACAAAGAAAATATGAAGCAAGGTGCTTTTTCAAAGCGCTTGCGACTTCTGCAGAAATTACAGAAATTAAGTCAGAGATAATTTATTAATAGATTTGATATTATGCAAACAGTTGCATGTGGATATGAAATAAATGTTGAAAAGTTCAAGACCATTCAACCATAAAAGCTGCAGAAAATGTTTTAGTAAAATGTACCTACGGTACTCTAACTAACCTTCGAGGCATGCTGGTCCATCAAAAAGATACAGATGAACGGCTAGCGAAGAAGCGAGAAAAAAGATTTCAAGCTATTTAGAAGAAATAAATAAAGTTGATTAGTTAATTTAGAAGAGGTCATCCATGCAAATCTTCCAGAGAAGAAACTAATGAGAAAATTCTCAACTTATTTTTGGCATCTTCGAATCCACTTATAGCCAATTTTTAAGCATAGTCGAAAACAAAACTCAAATCTTCAAATCTTTTAAAGTTTTGGAAATGTCCAAACGTAGGAAACATTAATGAAAAAGAAGTTTAGATGAAAACTTCTCTGATGAAGAATGCTTTTCAAAATAACAAGAAGAAGAAACAGAACGCAATGACTCTGAAGATGATATTATACAATATGGGATTTGTCAAATAAAATAAAATTAAATCAATTTCTTTTAGTTGTATTTTCATGCAATTTCTAATAAAAAAGTTCCATTTTATTTATTTTCTATATATCTTATCTTGTCTTCAGTAACCCTAACTATTTCTAAAAATTATAAAAACACCTATAAAATTTTGCATTCAAAAGTTTTGAAAAATTTATTTTCCCCTTTGCCGAAAAACGCTGTTGAAGTGTCGCAACCAGTAAGAGCATGTAAAAAAGGATTTATTCTTCCCAAAAAAAAGCTTACTAATCAGTTTTCAAAATGTAAAGAGCACATTATTTTTCTACGTTGCCAGAAGTAGCTGAAAAAACTAACAATGCTTTACATGAAACACAAGTAAATAATAATTAAGACAATATCCTTTATTTAAATCTGACGATAAATAAAGTTTCAGACTTAAACGGAATCTGGTTAAATTATGGAGTATTAATTTATTTTAACACTATTCATACGGAATAACTCCATTCTATCAATTTGAATTTTAAATAAATAATAATTGCAACAATCTTAAAATTGTGTTAACTACTATATTAATCCATCTTAAACAAACATACAGTAGAGATTAAACATTTTGAATTTTAATCATATTTAGTTTCGGTGGCCATTTTGTGACAAGCATTTTACATCTGGGTCATTTTTTAGCTTAACAGCACAATTTGCTACTTTAAAAACCCCTTGGTACGATTTTTCATTCAAAATTTCATATATTAAAGTTTTAGCACCGGCGGCCATTTTGTAGCCGCCATTTTGAATTTTAGATCAATTTGGACCCCGGATTCGTAATCTACGACCCTAAAAACTTATAAGTACCCAACTTTATTCAATTATAATAAAAATTTGATGAAATGATTTAATTATTAATTAACCCCCTATGGAAAAAATAATAATTTGTTAATAACAATTAAACAGGGCATTAGCGGACAAATCGAACATTTAGACTTTGAAATATATTCGATTACCTACTATTTTAAAAAAATCATCAAAATCGGTGCCCAAAAGGCGAATTCCGAGGTATTTTTTTTCTAGGAAACCGTCTAATATTGATTTATCTTTTTTTAGAAATAATATTTTTATTTATATTAATTTAATTGAAAACTGTAATTTTGTTCTTGCCATTTTCTTTCAAACTAAAATATTTCATTGGTAAAGTCTGTACTGTCAAAGGTTTGAAACTTACTGTTTAATTGTTATTAACAAATTATTACTTTTTCCATAAGGGGGAATTAATAATTAAATAATTTCATCAAATTTTTATAAAAATTTTGAATCTACGACCCTAAAAACCTATAAGTACCCAACTTTATGCAATTATAATACAAATTTGATGAAATTATTTAAATGTTAGTCCCTTATGAAAAAAGTAATAATTTGTTATTAACAATTAAACAGGGCATTACAGGACAAATCTAACATTTAGACTTTGAAATATAGTTGATTACCTACAATTTAAAAAAAAATCATCAAAATCGGTGGCCAAAAGGCGAATTCCGAGGTAACTTAATATTCAGTTAATTATGCATGTAGAACATGATCTGAAATCTAAAATTCCATCTTCTTTTCATAAAGTTCGTTGTATATAATTGTCTGTGTTACTATGCCGCGAGAAAGCTAAAATAAAATCGATAATAACCAGATGTACAACCTTGACTCAGGCTGTTGGCGAGAACAAAAGTTCCGCTAGGATACTCCCAACTCGGCATTACCATCACATAAGAACGAAAGCATTCGCGAAGTCTCGGTGACTAACCGTGGTTTGTCCGACATTCACTGCCGGCTAGACAAATTACACGATCAATAATCTTACGTTTTGCTGGTAACAGTAGCGGCAACCCTGCGTGGCTTGGTATAATGCGTGAAATATCTATTTTTATACAAACAGGACTGCTACAGTACCAATAATATATGCGGTCTCGTAAAAGCTGTACAGTATATATTCATTTGTATGTAAAAATAACTTACCCCTCGCAGGTTGCGCTTAATAATATGAAATTATCGGTTCGATTGACGTAGAATATATAGCTGAAACTCTACAGGAAAGCCCGGGCTTCTGAGTGCCTGCGTAACATAGCGGGCTTGGTATGGATAGTTGGGCGTGTATATATATATATATATATATATATATATATATATATATATATATATATATATATATATATATATATATATATATATATATATATATATATACACGCCCAACTATCCATACCAAGCCCGCTATGTTACGCAGGCACTCAGAAGCCCGGGCTTTCCTGTAGAGTTTCAGCTGTATATTCTACCTCAATCGAACCGATAATTTCATATTATTAAGCGCAACCTGCGAGGGGTAAGTTATTTTTACATACAAATGAATATATACTGTACAGCTTTTACGAGACCGCATATATTATTGGTACTGTAGCAGTCCTGTTTGTATAAAAATAGATATTTCACGCATTATACCAAGCCACGCAGGGTTGCCGCTACTGTTACCAGCAAAACGTAAGATTATTGATCGTGTAATTTGTCTCGCCGGCTGTGAATGTCGGACAAACCACGGTTAGTCACCGAGACTTCCCGAATGCTTTCGTTCTTATGTGATGGTAATGCCGAGTTGGGAGTATCCTAGCGGAACTTTTGTTCTCGCCAACAGCCTGAGTCAACGTCGTACATCTGGTTATTATCGATTTTATTTTAGCTTTCTCGCGGCATAGTAACACAGACAATTATATACAACGAACTTTATGAAAAGAAGATGGAATTTTAGATTTCAGATCATGTTCTACATGCATAATTAACTGAATATTAAGTTACCTCGGAATTCGCCTTTTGGCCACCGATTTTGATGATTTTTTTTTAAATTGTAGGTAATCGACTATATTTCAAAGTCTAAATGTTAGATTTGTCCTGTAATGCCCTGTTTAATTGTTAATAACAAATTATTACTTTTTTCATAAGGGACTAACATTTAAATAATTTCATCAAATTTGTATTATAATTGCATAAAGTTGGGTACTTATAGGTTTTTAGGGTCGTAGATTCAAAATTTTAATAAAAATTTGATGAAATTATTTAATTATTAATTAGCCCCTTATGGAAAAAGTAATAATTTGTTAATAACAATTAAACAGTAATTTTCAAACCTTTGACTTTACAAATTAACAGACTTTACCAATTAAATATTTTAGTTTGAAAGAAAATGGCAAGAACAAAATTACAGTTTTCAATTAAATTAATATAAATAAAAATATTATTTCTAAAAAAAGATAAATCAATATTAGACGGTTTCCTAGAAAAAAAATACCTCGGAATTCGCCTTTTGGGCACCGATTTTGATGATTTTTTTAAAATAGTAGGTAATCGAATATATTTCAAAGTCTAAATGTTCGATTTGTCCGCTAATGCCCTGTTTAATTGTTATTAACAAATTATTATTTTTTCCATAGGGGGTTAATTAATAATTAAATCATTTCATCAAATTTTTATTATAATTGAATAAAGTTGGGTACTTATAAGTTTTTAGGGTCGTAGATTACGAATCCGGGGTCCAAATTGGTCTAAAATTCAAAATGGCCGCCGGTGTCAAAACTTTAATATATGAAATTTTGAATGAAAAATCGTACCAAGGGGTTTTTAAAGTAGCAAATTGTGCTGTTAAGCTAGAAAATGACCCAGATGTAAAATGCTTGTCACAAAATGGCCACCGAAACTAAATATGATTAAAATTCAAAATGTTTAATCTCTACTGTATGTTTGTTTAAGATGGATTAATATAGTAGTTAACACAATTTTAAGATTGTTGCAATTATTATTTATTTAAAATTCAAATTGATAGAATGGAGTTATTCCGTATGAATAGTGTTAAAATAAATTAATACTCCATAATTTAACCAGATTCCGTTTAAGTCTGAAACTTTATTTATCGTCAGATTTAAATAAAGGATATTGTATTCATTATTATTTACTTGTGTTTCATGTAAAGCATTGTTAGTTTTTCAGCTACTTCTGGCAACGTAGAAAAAGAATGTGCTCTTTACATTTTGAAAACTGATTAGTAAGCTTTTTTTGGGAAGAATAAATTCTTTTTTACATGCTCTTACTGGTTGCGACACTTCAACAGCGTTTTTCGGCAAAGTGGTAAATAAATTTTTCAAAACTTTTGAATGCAAAATTTTATAGGTGTTTTTATAATTTTTAGAAATAGTTAGGGTTACTGAAGACAAGATAAGATATATAGAAAATAAATAAAATGGAACTTTTTTATTAGAAATTGCATGAAAATACAACTAAAAGAAATTGATTTAATTTTATTTTATTTGACAAATCCCATATTGTATAATATCATCTTCAGAGTCATTGCGTTCTGTTTCTTCTTCTTGTTATTTTGAAAAGCATTCTTCATCAGAGAAGTTTTCATCTAAACTTCTTTTTCATTAATGTTTCCTACGTTTGGACATTTCCAAAACTTTAAAAGATTTGAAGATTTGAGTTTTGTTTTCGACTATGCTTAAAAATTGGCTATAAGTGGATTCGAAGATGCCAAAAATAAGTTGAGAATTTTCTCATTAGTTTCTTCTCTGTAAGATTTGCATGGATGACCTCTTCTAAATTAACTAATCAACTTTATTTATTTCTTCTAAATAGCTTGAAATCTTTTTTCTCGCTTCTTCGCTAGCCGTTCATCTGTATCTTTTTGATGGACGAGCATGCCTCGAAGGTTAGTTAGAGTACCGTAGGTACATTTTACTAAAACATTTTCTGCAGCTTTTATGGTTGAATGGTCTTGAACTTTTCAACATTTATTTCATATCCACATACAACTGTTTGCATAATATCAAATCTATTAATAAATTATCTCTGACTTAATTTCTGTAATTTCTGCAGAAGTCGCAAGCGCTTTGAAAAAGCACATTGCTTCATATTCTCTTTGTTTTTAAAACTGTAAACCATGTGGGAAAAAATCGTGAATCTGTGTATCAAACAATAAACAAGTAACTGTGATTCACTGGCAAACATTTTAAGAAAAAATGAATGAACTGGGTGTTTTGCAAACCTTACTGAGCTGAAAACATGTGAATACATGTCTGAGATACCTATTAGAGACCGCTAGTTTAGCCGTTTAATTCTTTCGACATTTTGTCAGCTTTTGAAGCAAAATCCCGTTATATGAGACGGTGGAATAGTCTAAATTTTTGACAGTATTGCCTTTTTGTCCGTTCCAAGTTTTGATGACTTTCGGATTTAGATTAATTTATTATGATATGAGCTTTCAATCAGTAAAGGTTTCATTTTGTAAATCCGTTTCCCCAAAAAGAACGACCTAAACAAATCCACAAACTGACAGAGGAACTAAGGGAAGACTGACAGATAGGTGCCCAGTTCGTGTTATGTTATTCACTAACCATGTACAGTGCCGCCCATTTGAAAGTGCACGACTCTTTATATGTAATATTCCAAAATGACATCGTGTAAGTCAGGATTCCATGGGCTGTGTTTATAACAGCTGCAGCGGAATGAAAGGTTTATTATTATTATTTTCAAATACTTGTTTAAAATAATTTATCAGCTTAGAGTAAGTTATAGAAAACATAACCGAGGTAAATCGGGTCTATCGTGTACTTTCAAATGGGCGGCAGTGTACCTCTAAGTTGCTATTTAATACTTCATAAAGAATTATGATATGACTTTTAAATTATTAGTCCAAGAGCAAGAGCAAAAAAGTAGGTTCATAATGCAATGAAATGTTTTCGTAGACAATAACATTATCTACAACTTTTATTACAAACTTTTTTCTGTATAGTGCATAGCTTTATATTTAAAGCGCGCCAAACATTCTCCAACATGGTTATTGCTAAATATATAGTTAACGGTTGATGATACATTAAAAATGGTAATAACCAAATTTGTAGAACACAAAATTTCTTATAGAATTTATTTTTTTTTCTATAAAATTGATACTTTAAGAGCTATAGCTTGGTAAACTATTGCACCGCGTGAATTATCAGTGGTAATGTTGGTCATAGTACACGGTAAACATTTCATAACACATAAAACGGCGAAAAGTGTTCAGAAAAATGACAGTACTGTGTAGTGTGTAGTGAATGTAATGTATTAATCTTATAAATAGTGCCAAGAAGTACTCATAATTTATACATCTTTCTTAAATTGCATGGGTAGAACGTATTATCATAAAAAACTGTCAATGTAGCAAGATATAATAGTTTGTACATCACGAACATCATAAAAAATAATAATAATCATGATGATAATAATAATCATGAGAAGGGAAAGGTGGAGAAAAGGATAACAGAGTTCAAAGAATGCAAATTAATTTTTTGAAATAAAAAACGGATTAAAACATTTATTTATACAAAAAGTGGCAAGTTATTTTACGTCATAAGTCTCATCTGTTTCGATGATGAAGGAAGTCACTCATCGTCTTCCACATCCTTGTTTTCTGCCACCGATATATCCGTAGGAGGTGAATCGAAAATTTCATTTTCATCGACTTCGTCTTCGATGGTTTCCAATGTATCTGGCACATTGTCGCATGTGCATCCACCACAATTCGAACAAATAATGGAACATTTTAAGCCAGCTTTTCGGCATACACAGGCAGCCCCGCAATTTGTTGTGCATTTGCAAGATATGATTTTCAGCAAACTTGAGGGTGCTGGAGCCATAGTAGTTCGAATTGGTTGAAGTCCATTTGTAGTCCGCTTCCAATCCCATTCTTCAGGATCATGGTAAAATCCAAGCCAAGTTTGAACCTGGTGGTAGGTTCTAAAAGAATGGTAACGTGCCGTATCTTGGGTTGGAGGTAGAAGTGAGAGGTTTAGTTTGGTGTTACTCGCCAAATTTGAGAAGCATTTTTAGCGAAGAGAGTTAATGGACGCATTGAGAGGCGCATGATTTAATATATAGTGTATAATTTCGTGGCTATTGTGCGTAAACTCGGCATTTACAGCGTTATAAGTCTTAAAGTATCAATTTTATAGAAAAAAACTTCAAATAAATTTTATCGGAAATTTTGTGTTCTACAAATTTATCATCAACCGTTAACTATATATTTAGCAATAACCATATTGAAAAAAGTTTGGCGCGCTATAAATATAAACTTATGCACTAGACAGAAAAAAGTTTCAAATAAAAGTTGTAGAAAATGT
This sequence comes from Agrypnus murinus, assembly GCA_929113105.1. NCBI lineage: Eukaryota > Metazoa > Arthropoda > Insecta > Coleoptera > Elateridae > Agrypnus > Agrypnus murinus. Next base: position 251,383,348 of record OV816024.1, on the reverse strand, counting down.
TATTATCTACGAAAACGATTTTTTTACTATTTTTGTGGCACGATGCACAGTCACGAGATATTTGATAAAACGTGTTTTCCAAGATGGCTGCTAACGTTCATCTCTCCCGTCCCGCCAACTAGACGTTACATTCAGGGGACACCTACGAACATTTTCCAACAAGAAAATTAATTCTGTAGTAGATTGCAGAAATAAATTACGGTTACTGGCCGATATTATTTATTTTCCAACTTGTTTACATGCAGGTTACTAACATTATTCCATTGTTATTTCTAAACTACTACTATTTAGTAAGCATTAGTCCTACAGTTCGGACAGATTTTTTTAAGGAATTCTCTCGTGTAAAACAGCCAGCCTTCGCATTCAAATGAGACAGTGTTAAGATCTGCAGATGAGAACAACTTTGTTCTATTTCTTTCACCTAATGTAACTGCTATCACTCAACCAACGGACCAAGAATATATAAGAAACACCTAAGAGATTTTACAGACGTACCGTTTCGATTAATTTCTTGGAAACATTTGATATGATGCTATTTTGAAAGTTCTCTAATATCAAAGATGCAATTTTTGCTTTCGCTATTGCATGGATCAATGTTAAACAACTGACAATCGAGAAAACGTTTTTTACAATTATGAATAATGGAAAAGAAGTTAAAGGCGAAGATGTTACTGAAGACGTGATTTGTTCTAAAGGTATTGGTAGTTTGGCAAATCAGAGCGAGGATATGAAAGAGATAGAAGAGTCCGACATTGAAGCTTAAAAACATTGTGATCGTAAAAAACAAGGTTACCAAGTACTGACAGGAGATGCAATAATGGAGGAAGGGGAAATTCCACGCGACACCTCTCAAGTAGATCAAGAAGTTCTAAGTGATGGTGATGATGATTTAAACATGAAGAAAGTACTTTATGGACAAACTGCTAAAGCCATAGGCGTGTCATTAAATTTTTTTGAACAACATAAGGATCCTGATGTAATACATATTTTACACTGGCAAAATATAAAACAAATGATAAAAAATAACACGGTACGCACAGAAGAAATTTTCAGATTTTCATATAGCTTTTCTAGAACTTTTTGGTATGAAGATTACGAATCTGATGTTGGCTGTTTCCAATCAGGTCAAATGTTGTTTCGAATTTCATTCGTACGCCATGCAGCCAACCCATACCTGCCTCATAAATTTAACTCAAACCGGGTTTCTCAGGAATTGCTTTTTACCTTACGAATGCAAAACGCCAATAGAAGAATAGCATGCATACACTACATAAACAGGGTTGACAATTTTGGCGTTTCTTAATTCTACAGCTTTTTTGCTTTGGCGCTTGGTGCGTAAATTTTGCTATTAGTTTTTAGCTTTGCATCGTGTTTGACTACTATTGCATAATAAGTAGCGTGCCCCAACTTCACCTAACGATAGAAAAAATGTCAGGCGAGGCATCTGTGACTCGTTCAGAATTGGACTGGTCTAGTGCCCTCATGTCTCTGTGATTTGTGATTGCGCATTAAGTCTGGTTCCGTTACGGGTAAACTAGCTAGACATATGTTTCCGAACTATCGTGCTCAGATAGTTACGTCAAGGAACTTCAACGCTTTCTTGGATTAATTACTTATTTATCTAAGTTCTTTTAAGAACTTATCAGAATTATTAGCTCCACTTAGAGTGCCGTTAGAAAAAGATGATGAATGGAGATGGGAGAATGAACAAAAAGAAGCATTCTGTAAATTAAAAGAAATATTAAAAAACCCTCCAGTACTTGGTAATTTTAACCCAAATTTACCTATTTTATTATCTGTAGATGCTACTAGTACTGCATATGGTGGGGCATTAATTCAGAATGGTCACCCAATAGCTTATTACTCCAAATCTTTAACTAAAACGCAGATCAATTATAGTCAAATTGAAAAAGAAGCATTGGCCATATTACTGGCTTGCAAGAAATTTCCTGTTTATATATGGGGAAACAAAAATCTGATAGTAGAATCAGATCATAAGCCGTTAGAAACCATATTCAGGAAGCCATTGACTGAAGCGCCTCCCAGACTACAGAGAATCCTATTTGAAATACTGCCATATCCCACAATTGTGTACAAAAAAGGAACGATGTTGTACATAGCTGATATACTGAGCAGAGACTGCGCAAAAAATGTTCATGATGACGAGGATGAAAACTCATTTGAGACATGTGTAATAATACCAATGAGTAAAACGAGATTGCAGCAGTTAAAACAAGAGACAAATACAGATATAGAATTGGTGGAATTAAAACAGCAAATACTTGTAGGATGGCCCGACAGAATAAGCGAAGTTCCGGCTTCTCTAAGAAAATACTGGTCTTACAGGCACGAACTAGCAACTTATGAAGATATCATATTCAAAAATGATAAAATAATGATACCTCCGAGACTACAAGAAGTTGTTCTCAAATGTTGTCACTTTAGTCACAAAGGTATCACTGGTACTCTCTGATTGGCCAGAGATTTTGCGTATTTTGGCCAAGAATGTCTGTAGACATTATTAAATTGGTGCAAAACTGCAAGATTGGTACAAAGGAACAAAAAGAGAATTCTAAAGAAAAAATTTTACTTCAAGAGTATCCAGAACGGCCATGGCAAATATTCGCTTCTGATATTTATCATTTGAAGGACAAGGAATACTTGCTAATGGCAGATAGCTATTCAGGTTATTTTGACTTCGTGCAATTATCAAGCTTAACCAGCAGGTCAATAACTCGAGCATTTAGATGTTGGTTTGCTACATTTGGAATACCTGATATTCTTCGTACAGATGGAGGAAAACAATATGTATCTGAAGAATTTAAAGAATTTGCTAGAAGATGGAGGTTTGAACATAGAGTTTCCAGTCCACAGTTTCCCAGACCGAATGGTTTAGCAGAGCGATATGTACAAGAAGCAAGATCGATACTAGATAAATGTATATAAGAAGGTTCAGATATCCAGTTAGCCCTTTTACATCACAGAAACACACCAAGAGATACCCTAGGTTCTCCAATGCAAAGATTAATGGGTCGAAGAACTAAAACGTTCATTCCCATTAATACAAAGTTATTATTACCTGAAACAGTTAAAAATGTTTCTGAAAAGTTGAAAAATATTAAACTAAAAGAGAAGAAATGTGCAGATAGAGCAAAAGCAAATTTACCAGAATTTTAAAATGATGAAAAAGTATTAATTAGAAAGAGACACAAGGAATGGACTCCTGCAACAGTTGTAAAGAAGGCAGAAGAACCAAGCTCGTGGATTGTACAATAGGGTGGTCCAACAAAAAAAGCAAAGTCGGAAATCTTATGTTCTCACCCCCTAGGATTATTGTATATCGAAAAAAAAAGTACCCCTATTTTTTATTTTGAAATCGGACGATGTTTAGGGGTGCCTCAAAGCCCTTAAAGGTTCCAATGTATTTTATATGGGAAAAAAACTCTTTCATAGGATTGGTATAGAATTTTAGAAAATCAATATTTTTCAATGGGACTACTCTGTTTCTCTTCAGAAATGTTCAGAAAATGACATCCAATAATTTATTTATCAAAATATTTTATATTAAAAAATAGTAATAAATATTTTTTAACGATTTTTCTGTTTCTTTCATTTATGGGGTTTTTTGCGGGTCTGTAAAAAATAGTTAATATAAAAAATTTAACAAATAAATTATTGGATGTCATTCTCTAAACATTTCTGAAGAGAAACACAGTAGTCCGGTTGAAAAATATTGATTTTCTAGGATTCTATGCCAAATCTACGAAAACGTGTTTTTTTTCTCATATAAAATACATGGGAAACTTTAAAGGCTTTGAGGCACCCCTAAACATCCTTCGATTTCAAAATAAAAAGAAATTGCAGAAATTAAGACAGAGATAATTTATTAATAGATTTGATATTATGCAAACAGTTGCATGTTGATATGAAATAAATGTTGAAAAGCTCAAGACCATTCAACCAAGGAAACTGCAGAAAATGTTTATGGTACTCCAACTAACCTTCGAGGCATAAAATGCTGGTCCATAAAAAAGATACAGATGAACAGTTAGCGAAGAAGCGAGAAAAAAGATTTCAAGCTATTTAGAAGAAATAAATAAAGCTGATTAGTTAATTTAGAACAGGTCATCCATGCAAATCTTCCAGATAAGAAACTAATGAGAAAATTCTCAACTTATGTTTGGCATTTTCGAATCCACTTATAGCCAATTTTGAAGCATAGTCGAAAACAAAACTGAAATCTTCAAATCTTTGGAAATATCCAAACGTAGGAAACATTAATGAAAAAGAAGATTTAGATGAAAATTTCTCTGATGAAGAATGCTTTTCAAAATAATAATAAGAAGAAACAGTTTTGCATTCAAAAGGTTTTTTTTTAGGGGCAAAGAGAAAAATTTATTTTTCCCTTTGCCGAAAAACGCTGATCAAGTGTCGCAACTAGTAAGAGCACGTAAAAAAGAATTTAGTCTTCCAAAAAAAAGCTTACTAATCAGTTTTCAAAAATTAAAGAGCACATTCTTTTTTTACGTTGCCAGAAGTAGATGAAGAAACTAACAGTGCTTTACACAAGAAACACAAGTAAATAATAATACAATATTCTTTATTTAAATCTGACGATAACTAAAGTTTCAGACTTAAACGGAATCTGGTTAAATTCCATTCCATCAATTTGTCTTTTAACTAAATAATAATTGCAACAATCTTAAAATTGTAACTACTATATTAATCCATCTTAAACAAACTTGTAGTAGAGATTAAACATTTTGAATTTTATTCATATTTAGTTTCGGTGGCCATTTTGTGACAAGCATTTTGCATCTGGGTCAGTTTTTAGCTTAACAGCACAATTTGCTACTTTAAAAACCCACTGGTACGATTTTTCATACAAAATTTCAAATATTAAGCTTTGACACCGGCGGCCATTTTATAGCCACCATTTTGCACTTTGGACCACGGATTCGTAATCTACGACCCTAAAAACCTATAAGTAGCCAACTTTATTCAATTATAATAAAAAATATTTAATTATTAATTAGCCCCTTATGGAAAAAATAAAAATTTGTTAACAACAATTAAACAGGGCATTAGCGGACAAATCTAATATTTAGACTTTGAAATATAGTCGACTACCTACAATTTAAAAAAATCATCAAAATCGGTGCGCAAAAGGCGATTTCCTAGGTAACTTAATATTCATTTAATCACGCATGTAGAACATGATCTGAAATCTAAAATGTAATTAATGCGAATAAGATGTGGCAAAAGCTTTTATTTTACTATACATACATCTATTTTATTCTTAATAATTAAAAATCATAACTGTTATCTTTTATTAATAGTAAAAACACCTTACATTTTATTCACATGACCCATTATTTTGTAATCAATCTTTGAAACAAATTGCGTGTAGTTTCTTCAATTTTATTTCATAATTACCCATTTACCAATTTTCATAAATTATCAGGTATTTTTTTCAAATAAAAACATTTCAATCTTCACTTTATTATTTAAAAAGTTAATTACAGCGAAAAATCTACGTAGCTAATTATAACTAATTATAGTAGAATTCTTACAAAAAGCCTACATCACCCTATTTTATGAGAGATATTGTTCAAGAAATAAAATATGTACCTAATATCACCAAAAAATCAACGAAAATATAAAATGTATAATTAGAAATTTTAAAAATTCCCTATCTGCAACTACAAATACTATAGTGTGGGTTTTGTTTTTATAATAAATAGCTATACAAACTACCAAATTAATATAATAATAAATTAAACATTTTCATGAAGAAACGGAAACTTAGGAAATAATTTTAAAGAAAATACAAGTTTGTTACAAAAATCAATATTAAATGTGTGCAAATGTACAAATAAGCAGAAAACGAATTTGCGGGGGAACCAGTCCCCCTACATACGTTAACCACTCTTATGGTATAAAAATGTGTGAAGTTAACTAGAAAAATCAATAATCCAAACACTTGATTTTCAAGCCCCATTGCCAGATCACTGGGACTCGTATAATGCGTGTAATTTGCATCGCGCGTAAGGTCAGTTTGATGTCTACAGTATATATACAACACCGATCGTTGGCCCCCTATATTTATTTCCCTTGAACTAAACGTGTGTATTTTGAGATATATGACGGTCTTTACCCGCCATTTCGAAAATCGAGATTCCGCATCTCCTGATGATGCTTAATCAAGAAAACACTATTATACACATAAAATTTACGAAGCCCACAACCGGGCTGCGTAAGTTGGTGCCGGGCTTCGTATAGATAGGAGAACACTCTGTTTTAGGCTTGGTAATGCCGCCTAATGTGTATATATATATATATATATATATATATATATATATATATATATATATATATATATATATTATATATATATATATATATATATATATATATATATATATATATATATATATATATATATATATATATTGGTTTAATCGACGTTGTCGGACCCGCTATATGATAGGGTCGTTAGTAGACCCGCATTTTTTGATTTTTAAAATGTGTATATTTTATATAATATTGATCGATTTCTGATAAGCAATATTTAAGATCCTCGAGGGGTAAAAATATATGAAAAAAAAGTATTGGTGATATTTGACAGTCGTTCTTGAACCCGATACATATTACAGTGTTTACAGACCCATTTGTATAATTTTAAGCAAGCCTACCTACCCTACCGAACCCAGCAACGTTGCCGAATGTATCAGAGATAAAATTACGATTGACGTAATGATTTCGGGATGCTAAGCACATAAGTGATCTTTATTTTTGATGATTTGTTCGTATATTCCATAAATAACCTTAAACGCAGAAAAATTAACGTTTTCCGTAAAACGATGTAATTCTGAAAATTATTATTAACGTGAGAAAATAGCATTGAGCCTCTTTTGTTCTAAAATACATAAGGTTTATGCAAATAATTGTTTTTTAATAATTTGTTTTTAAATCATTTATTTTAACATGATTATTTTTGTTTACAAGAATACAATTAAAAGTTTCGAAGACACGTCATGTATATGTGTTTTGAAAAAATAAATGTTATAACCAAATCTTTTGACCTCCTGAACATTTTACTGTTATGTTTTTAGCACAAATGAACAGTTTCTAAGATATGTATATTTTAATGCCACGGTAACAGTTCAGTCAAATTAGTAAAAATAGAGGGGAATTGAGGTAGATCCTTGGATTTTTGATAGGCCTTCTTTGTGATATGTTAAATAACCCCTTAAAAGTTACTACTCAAAAGTGGTGAACCAGAGAAGCTGATGAGGGTAAGCCATGCCCCCAGATGATTTTTACTGTTTTTTCAGAAACTATTAGGTTTATCAAAATGAGCCAGTTAGGTAAAATAGGATTTTATTTAACTTTCATACCAAAAAGCTAAGAAAACTTTGTGCATGTTGTCTTGTTTCTGTGTAATCAAAAAACGATCATATGTCACACAGACAAATAATTTGTATCGGTACATATTATACGAGAAGCTTCGAGCATAACTTTGTGTGATTTGATGTTCATAATGAAATAGCTATGGAAATCTCGTTGAGCATCGAACGCGATCCTGGTTCAGTCTTTTTCTATCTCAGCATCTCCAGCAAAATCTACGAGGCGATATTATAATTATTATTGGGGCTAGTCATATGGTAATTCTCGTATTGGCAAGATACATTTTAGGGGTATACCCTGTACTAATCAATCTTTTTACTGAACCTAAAACGTACAGGGTACTTCAGGGTTTTTGGATCTCTCTTACTTCGTTCTTTATATTGATATTCTTTTTTTTATTGAGTGGTTTTTGTTTTGGAATTCTAAGTTCACGACTTAATTCCACGCCTGCTTTAAAATGTAGCTAGATATTTAACATTAAATGGGACTTCACCCATTTTACATGTAGGATATCTCGAGCAGATGATGTCAATTCCTGAGGGTCAATGCCTTTGATCAAAATAGGCCATTAAGAACAACATATCCATGTTCAAAAATAAAATGTTATAAAGCTATAGACCTTCAAAATAAAAAAGTCAAAAATGCTTTTTGGATAAAATTTTGTGTTCAAGGACAGTTGTTAGAACATACATTAGTGTTATTTTGTGCTTGTGGTAGCTGTAGCGTACCCGCTACCGCTAGATACGGAATTCTGTGCTAGTGATATGTTTAATGAATACACCATTGAATGTAAAATTTAATTCTTTACAAAACAGGTATACTTGACCCAAGTCGAATAGTGACAAGTTAAATAATGCTCTATAAAATGCAGAAAGAAAATAAAGGTAAAACGTCATGCAGTATGACGTACAAACGAAGTAAGAAAGATTTCAAAACAAGGTGAAATGCCCTATACGTTTCTATAAAATAATTGTCCAGTACAGGGTATTCTCCTAAAGATATTCTTTTTACTGCAAAATTATCATAATACTACAACCAACAATAACAACAACATCGCTTCATGAATTTTGCAAAAGTGATGCTAAGGTTGCACTGCGAACTCAACATTTTTTTTCTTAGCTAAGTACTTGATGACGAATACAAGATCGCAATAAGTTATGTTCTAAAGCTGCTCCGTCAAATGTATTGGTAGAAATTGTTGGTCTACATACAGGGTGTTTTACTCAACTTTCGTATAAATTGCATGTGTGATAGTATTCATCAATAGTAACAAAAAACCCTTTATGTTTTTACGCAAATCGACAAAAATTTGCTAAAAATGTCAACTTTTGGGAACTGCTGGAAATTATAGTCAAAACAAACTGCGACATCACCTAGCAGCAGCTGCGTTAATGTATCAGATAGGCACATCCAGCTCCAAGTGTGATTCTTAGACCAGTGACCTGCTACCCACTTTTCAAAAACCATTATTTCTTCGGTTATTATGAAAGATAGACACTAATGATTTTCAGCTTTTTTGTTGCATTTTATGTGTACTACCACCTGTTCAGAGGATACGAATCTTCCATCCAAACCAGTCCATAAACCTAACAGTTTTTGAAAATAAAACGACAAAACCCATCTGGGGGCGTGGTTTAATATTGATATTTTACAAAGTTCAGGATATTATCTACTCGTAAACATGAACAAATCAAGCATAAAGTCATTTTCAAGTTTAGCTGACCAAAATACACTACATTTGATTAGTTTAACCTAGATTAAAAAAATAGCAGTTTCTATTTTTACTGTGCGTTTGTACAGTTACAAGAAAATTATCGAATGTTCGATCCTACTTTCTGTTTAATGAATTTGAAGGTACAAAACAGTATACTCTATATGGTGGTTAAGTGCCTTTAACAGAAACGTCGAAAAGTAACGAAGAAAAGAAGAAGTTTTTTCAAACCTTGCTCAATTTCGTTATATTGCACTTGTTTTAAATATACCAGGCGCAAATCATATTAGTCCACCCAGTTTCATTTTTGTTAAAGAACGTCCCACAGAATTTATTCCGTTTATCTTTTGTTCTATGAGGTGGCCGTTTCTTGTTGCTATAGTGAAGTGCTGCTACTGCATCTACCCTATACCAATGTTCATGAAATTCAATTGGGGGTTGCAACATACACTGTCCCTCCGAACCTTTTGAGTGCCCCGTTTCCATTAAAAGTTCCATTAAGTAATCTTACAAATTACAGACGAGAAAGTTTTCCTTCAGCGTTTTAGCAAAAAAGTCACAAATGATGCTCAACTTAGTTCGCCCATTTTAATTTTTGATAAAGAACACCTCACGATTTTTACCTTGAATGGTCTACGACGTTGTTATTTACTGGTGGTATATAGTACATATCGTCGCCGTTAATGCATATGAACTTAATTCTTTGAAATGTTGTAACTAGCTATGTTGCTAGTTGCGATTTCAAAGAATTCATCATGCCATCTGTAACAAAGTTTTTATAAGCATTTAAACCGCGCTCCTGAAAAATTGCTAGAAAATAGTTCCGCTAGTATGTATTAACGTCGACGATATGTATGAGTGAGTGCTGTAATCCAGTGATATGTATGTGTGCGTGTAGTATCCAATGCAACGAATATAAACAAGGAGTCAGAAAATAATTCAGAAACCAAATAGTTCAAGCATTCATTCTCTCATCTTAACAGTAAAAGAATAAAGCATTAATTAACCACAAACAGTCTTTCAAACAAACAAACACAGAAGATATTACATGTGGTGACCGCCGACTTTAATTGAACATGCAACAATCTGTCAAGAAACTTACTCTTGCAAGCATACCATTCAAGATACCAGGATCCTATTTATGAAGCAGATGTCGAGAAATCAATTAGCATAATTCCAGTAGAGGATCAATACTCTCTCAGCACCACCACTACCTAGTTACTAGGTTACTACCACTACTAGTACATGGAGCAGTTCCATCGTTGAATTCATAATCTGTCTGAAGTCACGGTTGTATATTTTTTTTCTGTTCTAAATTTTTCTGCATCAAAGCAGACTATCAACAGCATCTAAAGAAAGTATTTCAACGCCTATATCATATCAGAACTAACTTGTCTCGACCACACAGTGAACAGTGATGGAGTTACGCCGCAAATTTCAAAAGGAGAAGCTATTCATAACTTTCCAATCCTTAGAATGCAACAAGAATTATGCCATTTCGTTGGCATAGATTGTCGATTTAAACCTGAGCTAAACCTATTTATTCCAGAAAAAGTTTCAGAACCCTACAAGAAACGCACACAACAGTGCGTCGCAAAACGTATAATTACAAATCAGTTGTTGTGAACTTCAATAAACGGTCGTACCAAAAATTCGTTACTTCGTGTGATCGGGAACACAGGGAATACATAGCAGATAAACTCGGATGCAGCCCATTACAAATCCTTCTTATCTTTTTTTGTGCCGTTTATGTAGAGAACGTTCGCAATTACTTTTTGTTACCTGTTAGACATATTTGTGTACATACATTTACTATTTTCCTTTTATGTTGCATATACGATTATTATCCAACCAACAACCTACAAGTCCAACAGAATCCTCATACGTTCCTCTTAGGTTAAGTTTTGTAGTTTTTAGTTATTTACATTTTGCAACGAGCCCTAAAATTTAGAATCTACTGTCTTAATTTTAACCGTTTTCAATTATCTCATTCAATTCTCACGTTATTCTTATTAGCTCATATCTATAGGTTAAGTTCTTATCATTGTAACCAACATTAACATTAAGAGCCCTGTACTAACTTTAATCAATTGTAAAACCAGCCAAAGAAAAAAACGCGGTTTTTTACGTATCTATCAAGTTGCTTTACAATCACAACCGCATCTTATGCGTACATTCACTAGTTCTTTCCAATCCTGTCCTCAAGCAAACTGATGGAGACTTTTTCTGCTGGAAAGATTCTAAAAAACAAGGGAGCAATAAATGTGATGATCACCGTTGCCTTGGATACTTTGTAGTATCCAAGGAAACGAATGTAAACGAGGGATCAGAAAATAATTCATTAACCAAATAGTTCAAGCATTCATTCTCTCATCTTAACAGTAAAAGAATAAAGCTTTAATTAACTACAAACAATCCTTCAGACAAACATACAAAGAAGATATTACAGTACTTTTATACTAAAAAATTTAATCAAGTTCTTGAAATTTATCGTTTGATTACTACGGAAAATGACATATGTACTTTTCCACCTTATTTGGAAACCATCCACTTTCCCCAGAAATTAACTTTTCCGTATTATGTTGCGTTGTCTCACTTGTTCGAAATTCCTGTTAACCTTACTCTAATCATTTATATAAAAAATGAATTCAGTTATAAAGTCCTACTTAAAGATACCATTGATATGAACACATGGATTGTAGGTATTAATATATGCTTTCAATCATACAAATATAACTTTATAAATTTATATCACTCTCCAAACTCCAGTGATGCTCAATTTCTAATGAAACTTGAAAATTTGTTTGATGATATGCTAGTAGATCAGAGACCTTACTAATTATCGGAGTCTTTAATATTGACCTATTAAAGGATTCATATTATGAAAATAGGCTGAGAACTTTAATTAAAAATAATGGACTAAATCAGATTATTGACCAACCTACAAGAATCACTAAGGACAGTGCTACACTCATAGATCTTCTTGTATCTAATGAAAACACCACTGATGCCCAGGTACACCATGTTCCAAAAATAACCGATCACTCAATAATAACTGTAAATGCAAAAGTGAAAGAAAAATATGAAGAATATACAATACAACACAGAGACATGAGCAACTTCAATGAAATGCAATTTCAATTAGATCTAATGGATCAACCATGGAATCCGGACTGTACAAACACCAATCAACTAGCAGAAACATTAGTTAAAAGCATAATGGACACACTAAACAGGCATGCTCCAACTGTTAAAAAAACCATTAAATGTCAATGGAGTTGCAAGGGATCCCAGAAATAGCCTTGGAAATTGAAGAAAGGGACAGATTATATAAAAGAGCAATCTTTACACAAGAAGAAAGTGATATGAATAGGTATAGACAACAAAGAAATGGAATTGTTAGTTTGATCAGGAACCACAAGAGAAATTATTATCAAGAAAAATAGATGATATGAAAAACAACTCAACAGAAATGTGGAAAACTTCATGCAAATGAAAACAAATTGCAGAAAAAATCAATATTTACTTTATTAACAGCATACAACAAATTATTACATTAACAAATTTAACCCAAATTGAAACTGATTTATGTCACATTAATTTACATCAATGCAAGTTCGAAAAATTTTTACCAAAAGAGTTTTTGGAGTTAAAAAAATTATAAACAATTTACCTAATAAGAATAGTAGTGTCGATGGTATTACAGTAAAGATTCTTAAATTAGCTTTCAATGTAATAGGACAGAGATTTTTGCATCTAATTCAAATGAGTCTAGAAAGTGGATCCTTCCCAGAAACCTTGAAGACATCCCATATTATCCCCATTGAGAAAATAACCAACACTAACAAATGTGAAGAATACAGACCGATCAACAGGGTGCCAACTTATGAAAAATTATTAGAGACCGTCGTAAATATCCAGTTTCGTGACTACATTGAAGTGAACAAACTGTTAACACCTTTTCAATCAGGGTTTAGAAAAAATAATTCATGTGAAAGTGCAATACAATCAGTTCTTTTGAAATGGAAAAATGCTATTTACAAGAAGAATGTGATAGGTGTAGTTTTTCTAGACTTTAGACGTGCTTTTGAGACTATTAATAGAGATCTATTATTATTGAAATTAAAAAGATATGGGTTCGGCCCAATAGTTATAAAATGGTTTAGTGAATATCTCAAAAACAGATTTCAAAAAACTAGATACTTTAATAGTACATCTTCAGCTACCTACCTTTGGCGTTCTACAAGGAACTGTATTAGGCCCTGATTTATTTGTACTATACATAAATGATATTGTTAATGTAATTAAAAAATGTAACATTCAATTATTTGCAGACGACACTTTAATATATTTTATAGGAGATGATGTTGAAAAAGTAATAAATATCATCAATGATGAATTAGTAAATGTATATAACTGGTTAGGTAAAAATAGTCTTTCTTTAAATGTAACTAAAACAAAATTCATGATAATAAAAAATAAGTTTAACGAAATTGATACATCTAGTCATGTGGGAATACAAATTAATAGTCAAAAAATAGAACAAGTTTATGAGTGGAAGTACTTAGGCGTAATAATAGATTGTCACTTAACATTTTCTAGTCATTCAAACTATGTTATGAGTAAAGCAAAAAAAGTAAATTTCATGGGTAGAATAAGCCAAAATCTTAGCAAGTGGTCTAAATTATTACTATATAAAACAATAATACTTCCCCATTTTAATTATTGTGCTAGTATACTTTACCTCCTAAATAATACTGAAATTAACAATCTTCAAAAAAAAACAAAATTGTGCGTTAAGAATAATATTAAAATGTAGTAGGTATACTAGAATAAGAAGAATGTTGCAAATTACATCTTTGTTAAGTGTTAAGCAAAATATATTTTGTAATACGATGATAATAATATTTAAAATAAAAAACCGAATATATCCAGAGCACATTTTAAATGAATTACTATTCGTAGAAGATGTTCATGATCATAATACTAGAAGTAGAAATAATTTTTATGTTCATACAGTAACAACAAATATAGGACAAAATAATCTGTTTCATAAAGGTTTAGTTTAATATAATTCACTTCCAGCTAATGTAAAAAACTGTACATCTTTAACATTATTTAAGAAACAGTGTAAAAAATATGTAATAAATTACATTAATATTTAAGAAATTATAATGTATTGTATGGAATTTATCTAGTTATATGCTATAAATAAAGTATATTATTATTATTAATAAATATTAAAACCTTCAATTTTTCAAAGCCAGGGAATTAGTTACAAATGTGGAAAGAACTTGCATACGAGCTGATGTAATTCTTACGTCACTTTTCTCCATCAAATATTAAATGCGAGCTATTATAACCAAACGTTTATAAAACAAAGCTTAACATATGCGTCATGGCAATGTTGCCAGATCCAGGGCTTACGAAGTCTGTAGAACATAGCGGGTTTGATAGCGTCTTGTATAAAAATATACGATATACACTTGAGAAAGGCGCGACGCCCCCTATAGTTCATTGTGATGAACTACGATTGTATAAAACTTTTTACAGACCCTACTTTTCCAAACCCAAATTGTATATTTTTTTATTGCAGTTTTAGATAAAGTTTATCCTGTAGACCTCGAAAACATAAGAGAACGTTGCCAGACCCAAGCACGGGTCTGAGAGCGTCGAAAATGGTCCGACAAGTCGGTAGAATATAGCGAAACGGGTATGTATAAGCGGTTAAACAAATATATATATATATATATATATATATATATATATATATATATATATATATATATATATATATATATATATATATATATATAATATATATATATTATATATATATAATATATATATATATATATATATATATATATATATATATATATATATATATATATATATATATATATATATATATCTATAGGGCACCACCATGCGTCCCCGCATGTAAAATCTTAGGTTCAAGCAGCGTCCGAAGTCACTCGGCGTCCGGATATACGGACGCTGGGTGACCAGTGCCTCAAAATTGCACCATATGAAGCTTAAAGTGTCTAGATGGCGAAAATGTTAAAATTAGCTGTGCGCAGTTTGACACCCATTCCTGATTCGTGTATAAAATCGTAGTTCGAGCGTTTTCCACACGCAGCGCTAATAGCGCGGGATTTGTATACATTTGTATACAAATTTATGGCATAGGTTTACTCTGCGTCCGCATATTTAACAAGAATTGTGTTGGTAACACTGATTCCTTTGTGGCTAGACAGTGACGTCATTTCAACGGGACTTCACATTATGCATTGTATTTCTGAGTAAAGATTACGTCATTTAAGGTGACAAAAATTCGTACATATTATATTTTGTTAAAGCTATTTAAGAAACACTTTTAATACGTTTCATTTATGCGTCATGTAAATTTCGTTTAAACATGTTTTAATTGCTCCTACAAATGGGCGATAATTTTAATAAAATCGTAAGATTTAATAAGATTTAATTCAAAGCTCTATTGATTTAAGTGAAACAAACGTAACCATTATTATATTATCATTCAGTATTTAATCAATCACTGATGCTGTTAGCTAGTAATAAATCTGGCTGTTTAATCTTATCCCATATTATATTTTAAAATTTTTAAAACTCACATGTTTGTGAGGCAGACAGTGACATCATTTCAAACGGGACTTCTTATGCATTAAAATATTGAAATTAAATAACTTTTACAACTTCTAATTTGTTAGATGACATACAAACTTGAGATTTGGCACAATTATAGGAATTGGGATTCTTGTAAGTAGGAAAATAAAAAAATATATTTATGTCAACCCTCGCACCCCCTGTTAGGAGTTGTAAAACTTCTAGATGACTTAGAAACTTGAAATTTGGTGTAATTATAGGATTTAAGATTATTATAAAGAAAAATATAAAAAAATGTTATGATGTCAACCCCTGTACCCCGTTCTGGGGTTGCAAAACTTCTAGATAACATACAAACTTGAAATTTGGTATAGCGATGGAATTTAGGACTCTCCTAAAGAAAAATTTAAAAAAAATTATTAAATCAACCCCCATATTCCATTTGGGGGTTGTAAAACTTCTAGATGACATACAAACTTGAAATTTAGTATAGCGATGGAATTTAGGACTCTCCTAAAGAAAAATTTAAAAAATTATTAAATCAACCCCCATATTCCATTTGGGGGTTGTAAAACTTCTAGATGACATACAAACTTGAAATTTGGTATAGCGATGGAATTTAGGACACTCCTAAAGAAAAATTAAAAAAAATTATTAAATCAACCCCCATATTCCATTTGGGGGTTGTAAAACTTCTAGATGACATACAAACTTGAAATTTGGTATAGCGATGGAATTTAGGACTCTCCTAAAGAAAAATTAAAAAAAATTATTAAATCAACCCCCATATTCCATTTGGGGGTTGTAAAACTTCTAGATGACATACAAACTTGAAATTTAGTATAGCGATGGAATGTAGGACTCTCCTAAAGAAAAATTTAAAAAAATTATTAAATCAACCCCCATATTCCATTTGGGGGTTGTAAAACTTCTAGATGACATACAAACTTGAAATTTGGTATAGCGATGGAATTTAGGACTCTCCTAAAGAGAAATTTAAAAAAAATTATTAAATCAACCCCCATATTCCATTTGGGGGTTGTAAAACTTCTAGATGACATACAAACTTGAAATTTAGTATAGCGATGGAATTTAGGACTCTCAAAGAAAAATTTAAAAAATTATTAAATCAACCCCCATATTCCATTTGGGGGTTGTAAAACTTCTAGATGACATACAAACTTGAAATTTGGTATAGCGATGGAATTTAGGACACTCCTAAAGAAAAATTAAAAAAAAATTATTAAATCAACCCCCATATTCCATTTGGGGGTTGTAAAACTTCTAGATGACATACAAACTTGAAATTTGGTATAGCGATGGAATTTAGGACTCTCCTAAAGAAAAATTAAGAAAAATTATTAAATCAACCCCCATATTCCATTTGGGGGTTGTAAAACTTCTAGATGACATAAAAACTTGTAATTTGATTTAGTTATAGGGTTTAGAGTTCTCGTAAAGAAAAATATAAAAAATTGTTATTATGTTAACCCTCCGCTACCCCTTTAGGGGTTGTAAAACGGGACTTCACTTTATGTATTTAAGTAATGAAATTAAATAGTCTTTATAACTTCCGAATTTCTAGAGTACATACAAACTTGAAATTTGGTATATTTACAGAGTTTCGGATTCTCGTCTAGCGAAAAATTAAAAAAACGTTAAAAAAACCCATATTTATATTTTCAAGATTTTGTTCTGTTTTGGGTAGCAGCCACCTCTTAGAATTTCTACACACGGGAAAAATAGTAAACAATCTTTGTTGCGTTTCATTTTCGAACGGGTGCCGTGAAAGAACATAAAAAGTCACCTATTTTATAGATTTTGCGAAGTTCAGGGTCTAAGGGGGTAGCAATCAACCTTTAAAATTTTGAAATACGGGAAAAATAGTAAATAATCTTTGTTGCGGTTCATATTTGAATGGGTGACGTGAAAGAACATAAAAAGTTACATACTTTACGGATTTTGCAACATTAAGGGTGTAAGGGGGTAGCCAGCCATCCCTTAGAATTTGCAATTGTGGAGAAAATAGTAAAGCAGTTTATTTGCGTTTCATTGTTGAATGGGTTGCGTGAAAGAACATAAAAACGCACATGCTTCACCGATTTTGCGAAATTCAGGATATAAGGGGGTAGCAGCCAACCCTTAGAATTTCTAAATGTGAAAAAATAGCAACGATTTTTGTTGCGCTTCATTTTCAGGGTTATCATGAAAAAACATAAGAAGTCGCATATTTTATGGTTAATAATATACAAGATACTTTTTAGATTTTGCAAAATTCAGATTTCAAATGTGTACGAGTCACCACTTCAAATGTTTAAAAAAAAATAGTAAACACTTAGCCACTTAACGGGTTCTGGCCTATTTAACAGTCTACACTCAATCATTCGGACAAGCTTTTGGTTATAGTAATGGAATTAAAAGAAGTTCGTAGATTTCGGCTTCTTGTTTACGAAAACAGTATTAGAATCCATTCACTTTATTATTTCATTATCATTCACTTTAAACCTGTAGTACCTTATTACTTTTTTATTCAGAATCTCACTTGCTATCGATTTCCATACTTCAAATCTAATCGTTCCATTTAAAAAAATCCTGATGATGATATCCAGCACCAGCACAAGTTCTAAGATGTGTTCTGATTTCGTAAACTAGAGGTCAAAGTATACAAAGTTCTTTTAATTCCACTGCTATAGTCACAAGCTTGTTGGAATGATTCAGTGTAGACTGTTAAACAGGACACCCTGTATAGTCTTCAATATCTTCCTCTGAATCGCAGGAAAATTAATTTAGTGACAAGCGGTTTGGACAAAAAATTGGTTTTTTGTTATTGCACTGTTATTGTTAAAATTAGGAACATTTCTTTGAGAAAAATAATGCCTATATGAAAAGTGTTCATTTAACCAAAACGAAATCAAAAAATTAATAAACAAGAAAACATAATTCCCTATTTTTTTATATAAATCTTAAATGAATTGCTTTTTGGTCTGAAAATTAATAGCATAAGAACCCCAAGGTTTCATAGATATATGGCATGTACTTTCTGAGATAAAAACTAATTTGTTTTTAATAAAATTGTCCCTAAAAATGGGTACCTTTTATTACCTATTGTCTGATAAAAACAAAAGTAGCTATAGCATTTAGAAATATAATATTTTACTAAAGTTAAGCTTTATTAAAGTCAGAGGACTCGAGAAAAAAATGGATATTAGATAATCAGGAATATAACTCAATATTATAGTTTAAAAGACGTCCTTATAAAAATTTAATGTTGTTAGCAAGAGAACATTTCCTTGTAAGCATGGATTAAATTTCATTGCAGGTGTGCAAGTCTATAAAGTGACGTAATTTTGTGTATGCTGTAATCCATCCATCGTGTTCCTTTTAACACTCGTTTTTCGGGGATTTTCCAAGGAGTAGAGGTTCTCTTTTGCAATTATGAATTTGATAAAGGTTACAGCTGTACATATAAGTTAATGTAAAAAACAATTCATTTATACAGCATTCATTCGGAGCATTTAAGAATTAAAGTAGGTTCTCAGAATTGTATGATGAACAATTTGACGTCGCGTCATCAAACATCGTATCAAATATCATGTTACTGAAGATTTTAGTTGCCCATGCAAATTAAAATCTTAATTATTTATGCTGCCAGATTTTAAATTTTTCTTTATATTCTTGAATCTGACATTTTTTTTTCTTGAAAACTAAAAGGCATTAACGGCTTAGAAATATTTTAAATGTTTACACTTGAAACCACCAAAACAAATTTTGGTTAAAAAGTCTTGAATAATTATTGTTTTAAATGCGTTACTAGGATTGAATTAAGATTATTATTTTTTGTTTAAAAGAGTGACATGGAATTATAAATTATAGGACCTTCGTCCAGCTTCAAGCAATCATTGTAGTATAAAATGTACCATAGTGCATAACTTTTTCTATCAAAGAAGGAAAGTGGCAAACACTCTCTTATACTGCATGCACGCAGGCCCCAGTTTTTTTCTGCCTGTCTTTTTCTATGAGTTTCTCAAAATATTTTTTTGTCACTATGTGTAGTTTATAGCAATTTAACTTTGTCCAACAGCGTTGATCTTCGTACACTGGTATAACACCGTAAGCGTTTCAAAATAGAAAACAGCATTCCAATTATACTGTCTCAACAAGGATTTTCGAAGCTCCACTGTCTTTGAGGTATAGCCCAATGCATGAGAGTACCACTTTTAGGAGATGAATCCCTCCAAGACCAAGCAATAGGTTAGGATTTTTATTAGACACACTGAATTTCTTTGAGCATGTGATGTACTTCTTCATTGCATCACAATGAACCCTTTAGTTCAGTTACATTTGATTTTCTAAGAAATAGAGAAACCATACAAGATCCTTGAGAAGGTTTTTACTTCATTTTCTTCGTTAACGTCACTATTTCCTTTTGTTTTGATAGTACAGTAGCTTTTGAGCAGTACAGTAGTTTTTTTCTTTTCCTTTGCGTCATAATTTTTTGCAGTTTTCAATGGTCCAACACCATAGTGTGTGCTTTATATGAAGAAAAGAAGTTGTTAAGGAAAATATTATGATTAGGGTTATTCTCTACAATAGATAGTAGATACAAAACAAAGTGACCTCCCAACCCAAGTCTTGACTTTTTTTTATTTGGAGGATAACTTGTATAAGTACCCTTCATCTGAACGGATATACCATAATTTGAAACCGAATCTTACCGGTTTTACTTTTAGAAACATTTTGTTGCGAGTGCCATTCAAAATATGGAACTATCTGTTCATCTAGTAATATAAGTTGCACGAGAATACCCCATACTGCATGAGTTTTTCATTCATAATGTAAAAATTACCTACTAAGATTTACCAAAAAGAATGAAGTGAATATAATCATGGGTGACTTCAACGGAAAGATAGGTAAAGGGAGAGTTCAATATATTGTTGGAGACCATGGTATTTGCAAACGACACGATAGGGGGGATATCTGGTACAGTTCTGTAATGAAGAAAACTTAATGGTAGCAAACACCTGGTTCCAACTTCCAGAGAGGCGATTGTACACTTAGAAGTGTACTTAGGACCAGGAGACAATGAAGGAAATATCATAAAAAATCAAATAGATTACATACTGATTGATAAACGATATAGAAACGGAATTAAAGGTGTAAGAACTTAACCTGGATCAGACATAAGATCTGATCAGAACCCCGTAGCTGAAAAACGTGAGATTAAATTGAAGAAAACCCGGAAGAGAAATAAAACAAGACCTAACTTTGAGAAACTGGGGGAACCACAAATAAAAGAGGAAATAACACGAGTTTTGAATAGTAAGTTTAGGGAAACGGTATAATTGGAAACAGAAACAATGGAAAACTTTTGGCAGTCTCTTAAAAATGTAAACATGTAGTACAAGAAAATGAATTGGAAAACCAAGAGCAGAGAGCAAAACAGAAATGGATGACGGAAGAAATCCTTTTATTGATGAACGAAAGAAGGAAGTACAAACATAAAGACTATAATAAATATAAAGAAATCCATAAAAAGATTACAAGGCTTATAAGAGAGGCAAAGGAGACCTGGATGGAGAAACTTTGTCAAGTACTCGAAGAGCTGCCAAGAAAGCATGATTTCTTTAACACACAAAAAAGAAGATAAAAGAAATAACTGGAAATAAAACTCATCAACACGATATCTTAGTCACAGATAGTAACAAAAAAACAATAGACCAAGACGAGATAGAAGAGATTTTGATAAGCTATATACAAGAGCTTTTTGATGATATCAGAATGTAACCAGAACCAAGAGAAATAGATCAAAAAGATTAGCCATTGAAAATTATTATAGCAGAAGTGAAACACGCAATAAAACTATCAAAACACGTAGAGTCCCAGGTGAAGATAACATCTATACTGAGATGCGTAAAGTATTAGACGATGAAAGCCTCAACATCTTAACATCTTTCTTAAATAGAATATACTATACAGGAATCGTACCACACGACTGGACCCAACTTACTTTCATTTCGATACCTAAAAAGAGCGGAGTAAAACAGTGCTCACAGTACCGATTGATTAGCCTGATGAGCCATGTACTGTAGATAATGCTAAGAACATGCATCAACGAGTACACACAAAATGCGGACAATATGTAGGAGAAGAACAATTTGGTTTTCGCTTAGGCATTGGAACTAGAGAAGCAGTTCAAGGTCCTAGGACTAGCAGAAATACATAAAACAAAATTAAATAGCTTATCGGTATCTCCAACGTAAGTGACTCCAGCGTACAATGTTGCTTCCTCACGGCTTGCTCCAAAATTATAAGTCTGGATTTCTTCAGCTAGTTTGCAAGCATAATTTTCAGAGAAGTCTATATGTAGTAACCCTTCATTCTTACTAAGACTGTTTTTCAGTGTGTTCTAAGCAGCATTTTCATTTTTAATGTTAAATTTATATTTATTTTTAAAGTTTTCATTTCTTCTTGAACCTCTCCCTGCAACTCTCGGACAGGTTTAGTAACATTGATTTTAGCTACAATCTTAACATTAAGTTGAACCTTTTCTTCATTTTATTTTGGCATTTCAGAGACCTGCCATACATATGCAATGCGGAAGCCTTACTACATGTTACAGGAGTTCATATGAATTTTCATTATCTACAATTTTTAGTGGTTTTAGTTTTTGTGGTTTGAAGCTTATGTTTGCACGTTGCTTGTACAAACAGGTAGCTCTGTTTATTTCATTAGGTTTGCATACATAATATAGACGGTAATAACATAGGGATGGCATCGAGAGAATGTACTGTAGGATATTTTTGTTTTGTGTGCAAGGCCAATTGTTTTATTTGCTAAACTATAAAGACGGTAGTGTCGAATATCAATGGACATCAACAAAGCACTTACAAATCTTTTCCGTTGGTTTTTTGACCTCCAGAAACTCTCCAAGGTTTCACCAGCGAGTCATGCAAAACTAGAGTACGGATTGCTTATTTCTCATTGCTTTTTCCTTTTCCAGGTCCAAGTCCAACAAAACCCAAGTGCAGAGAGGGTTTCTTTTTGTATCAGAACTTGCCCGACGAAGAGAACACAAAAAAATTGCTAACAGCTTTTGCAAACAGCTAAAAAATCTGGCAGGTCAATCACCGCTGGATATTTTTTCTAAAACTTTTTGATGATGAAGTTCAAGATATAGTATTGCGATTTTTTTGTAAAGTAGGCTCATAATAAATAATACACACGATTTTATATTTACAAGGGAAGAACTTTTCAGTTTTATTGGCATCCTGTTTTTATTAGGCTATCACAAGTTGCCTCAAGCTAATTTGTATTGGTATGTTGAAGAAGGCAAAGGAGTCGATATTGTATAGAACTGCATTAGAAAAAACAGATTCAGAAATATTCAGTAAGGTCGATAAAACTGTTACATTTTCTAACTTTGCAGCCTTTTTTACATCTTCTTTTTCTTAAGGTGCTGTCTTCTTATAGAAGGTTAGCAACAACTTCGGCAAATCGTTCACTATCTTTCGCTATTCTTAGTAATAACTGTGAGTTTAGGCCAGTGCAGTCTCTCACATTTCTCAACCATGAGCCTTGTCTCCTGCCAGTTCTCTTCTACCCTCAATCTTGCCCTCCATTATCAGTCTTACGTATGGTTCAGCAGAAGTTCAAGAGTTGCAGGGAGAGCTCCAAGAAGAAATGAAAACTTTAAAAATAAATATAAATTTAACATTAGAAATAAAAATGCTGCTTACAACACACTGAAGAAGAGTCTTAGTAAGAGTTAAGGGTTACTCCATATAGTCTTCTCTGAAAATTATTCTTGCAAACTAGCTGAAGAAATCCAGACTTATCATTTTGGAGCAAGCCGTGAAGAAGCAGTCATTTACGTTGGAAATACCGATAAATTATTTAATTTTGTTCTATGTATTTCTGCAAGTCCAGATCATGTCCTGCAGCTATTTGGGCACACTTAATCCTGTCTTTACCTTTCTGTCGCAACAATTGCCAAGAATCCAAGAACAGTTTATTTGTTTTCAGATAGAATCTCCATTCTTTAATAAGGTAGTTAGTTATCTTTAAACTTTGATGCATTGAGTATTCCTTAACTATCTTTGTAACATAAACGGTTTTTGTATTTAGTCAAAGTAAAACTTCTAACCGAGAAACAAGAACGACGACGAGTGACATGGACTAAATATGTAGTTGTCCTAGACAATGTTCCAGAGAATGACTGGTATAAGGTCATATTCAGCGACTAGTCAAAGTCTGGTGTTTTCGTTGGTTACTCTCGCAAAAGAGTGATCGGAGCTAAACATGAAGCATTCCATAAGTACTGCTTAAAACGTACGGTTAGGTTTCCTCAAGGTGCAATAGTTTAGAGCTATATGTCAGCTGGAGGGTTAGAATGATTTCAGTCCATAGACGGCACAGTTAATGTTGAAAAGTATCAGCAAATTCTTAACGCTAACTTGTTACCAATCGCTAAAAATCGATCTTGACCGCGATTTAATCTTTCAACAAGATGGTGCTTCTTACCACACATCAAAAACGACCAAAAAATGCTTTGAAAATCATAATTTCAAAGTTGTTGAATGATCCTCAAGCAGTTCGGATCTTTAGTGTTATTGAATTTGAAATTATCAGCAAGTGGGGCATTATCCAATTTAGATAATTGTAATCCCCAAGTTAGAAGTATGTCAGCCAAAATTTAAGCGGCGAATAAAGCAAAGCGAGATGTTAAATCTTATTGAATTGTATTTATAAACCGCTATCTGACTATTTAGTTGTCAGCGACTTTTGTTGAATTTTTGAAAATTGTTTTCTGCAGATCTTTTTTACAGAAGTTAATGGTTATTGTTTGAAAATGGGGTAATTTGGAACCCTAGTAGGAAAAATAAACATAGAATTCATGAAACTGTCCGAATACATATTTAGTTGTTAGGGCTCGTACATGTTTTGTAAATTTCACAGAGGAACATCGATAACTTAATACCAGAATTTATATTTAAAAGGTAAATAAAATAAATAAAGGTTGCGTATGAAACTAAAATTTGCAAATAATACAAATTTCTTTCTCAAAATATTATTCCAAACACAAATGAAAATGGTCCGAAATAAACAATTAAATATAACAAGGTTACAAAAAACGTGTTTAATACCAAAAATAGGTGAATCCCCAGTTATATTAGCATTATCTTAATACTACGTATTATGAATGCACAGCTGTTTTTTTCTGAAACTAATAATGGTTTAAATTTATAAAAATCATTTACATAAATAGGTACTTAATGTAAGCTTTGCCTAAATCAGCATCAGTAATTGATTAAATATACTGAATGATTAAAGCTTTGAATTCCGTGTAATTATTTTTGTCACTTATACCTACGACTACCCAAACTCTTTTTGTCAAATTTGTCTTTAGGCAATATTTGATAATATTGTTGCATGCGCTCATTTTTAAGGTTTAATTTAAAAAAAGAATCAAGTTTCTAGCTCAAATATGTTTGGAGATATAACGATTTAAACCACAAATCTTGAAGCTATAATTAACACATTAAATCGCTCGGCTCTTTAAAATATAGAACTAGGTATTAGTAGCAATAAGTATCATCACAATTTTTTATGATAATTACACGTTCTTTAATAAGAGATTAAACAACTTGAACAAAAAATAGAATTTGCAACTGTTTGGTTTTGTTACGTGTAGATCATTATTTTATTACATATGTATATCGGCTCGACTTTGTTTAATAAACAAAATAATAACTAGAATGGGTAAAACCCGTTTTATTAATGTTTGTTGATGTACCGTTTTTAATATTTCACAGGGATATGCATTTAACCTATAATAATAAATTAACCTACACAATTTAAATAGTTTTCATATAGAAAATACATATTAAAATCAACTAAATTCAACTGAATTAAATAAAATTCAGACACAAATGAATTTGGAAGTAAAAGATTTATTAAGTAGCTTTAATAAAACATATTTATTTTTGTCACTTTAAATGACGCAATCCTCACTGAGAAATACACATAGTACTTTGACAATGCAGAGAGCTATATCATATACGCTATTTTGAATTGCTCCCAGATGTTAAGTTTTATGCAAATAAATCAATTTTTAATTTCATCCGTCCTTTAAAATTTGCAAACGTTGACATCAAATTTGAAATCAGCGACTTGAAAAACCCCTTTGTAGAAAATTGCATACAAATCAAATAATATTTCGAGTTTTATGATGTTTTTATGCATATAGTATTTTAAATCTGAAAGCCTTTTAAATAAAATTCATACACATACAGAAACGAAAGTAAAAGTATTTATTACATAGCGTTAATAAAATAGAATTATTTTTGCCAGTTTAAATGACGCAATCTTTACTCAGAAATGCAGACAGTAACTCGACACCGCAGACGGGCAAAGGAATTCAAGCAGGCTGGCCAATACTGAAAAAATAAATGGACGCTGTATAAACCTATAGCTTGCATAAAATAAACAGACGCTGAATAAACCTATAGCTCGCAAAAGACGCTGACTGATACCATCATTTATATACACTTATATACGCCGGACGCTGGGCGCTACGCTTTTGGACCGGACGCATGGTAGGCCTTTATAGATATATATATATATATATATATATATATATATATATATATATATTTACATCAGTCTAACAAATGGACGTCCTTTCATATCTAAGTAATTGGACGTCCACCACAATTAATAACGTTAGAGAAGATTTAGTTCGTGTATATACACTATCTCACATAGTAGTGTTACGTGTGCGAGTTAGATTTTGAATAAAATCAAAAATAAAGAAGTTAATATACACCGCCATTCGACGTCCGCACATAATACAGTCTTAGAACGTCCACTGTATATCCATATAAGTATTTCCGACTAAAGGACGTCCCAGAGATATACGTTAATGTGGAATTCGGTATTTTGACGTCCTGCAACGTTGTCGCTGTGAAAGAAACATCTGGCTCTTTCTTACTCTGTTGTACTGTATGTTGTCTTATTCTTTTTCGCTGATATTGAATTTAAGGCGAAACGAATCGTTAGACATATTTATGACGCTTTAAAAATCTGGTGTTCGTAATATTGTTATGGAAGTAGGGAAGAAACGTTAGAATTCCTTTCTTATCTTATTATATTTCAAGTTAATCCTGAAAAAGTCTTGATTCTTAATAATCCATTTATTTAGTTTGTAAAAAATCATTGTAAAATAAAAGTGTAAACTTTTTGATTGATACATTATTAAGAAAGAAATATTAATTTACCTGAAATTTAAATCACTTAGAGAACTTAAAAACATCTTTACTTTAGCATTTTAAAAACAATACACAAGAATACAAGAACACAAATGTATTTTTTTTAAATTATAATATTGCACGCCTGTATTATTAACTACATGTATAAGAAGTACTTATTAAATATAAGTAGATACATGTATCAATCTGAAGTATTGATATCCAATTAAATTAAATAGAATATGTTGCAGCCAAAATGACTCATTCAACAAAATAATTTTTTTATTTCTCTTACGCCAATTTCAAACAAATTTTTTTTTCGTTATTCCTAATATTATGTATCTATATAATCTCTTGCGGTAGGTAATTATAAAAGTCTAGGAGTGAGATAAGTATAAGTTCTTTGTCCTCCGGATTTAGTTGATAATGCTAAGTCTCTATGATAAGTCTTAAAAGTAAATAGTTTTGTTCTAGTTTCATAGTTATGATCAATTATGATCAAGTTTTGTTTATTTTGATATGTATATAAGACTACTATTAAAAAAATATCTGACGAGAATGTAGTATTTTAGCTTCTTGGTAAAAACATTCTCATGAGCAAGTGGGTTCTTTATTTAAAATAATACGCACAAATTTTTTTGAATGATTTGAAATTGTTTTACGTAATTATTAACCCAAATTAATCAATCCTGGAATAATTAATTAATCTAGTAATTCCGTAAGATGTATTTTCCACGTTTCCGTTAAAATTAAACAATCTAATTCTGTTTGTAATTGACTTAAATATATTTTTAATTCGTCGAAATTTTTATTTATGCTACGAATATTCATATGATATAAATTAAATTTCTCAATATTTGGAAATATATTATTAATTGCTAATGGACCATAGATCTCAATTGCTTGAATTGATACCAAGTTTACATCCGTAATAAATTGGTTCATGGACCTATTTAAAAGAATTGTATATTTTATTTTATTTGAGTAAGTAAATTAAATCACTGAAGAAAATTTGATTGCAATTCAAGAATTTGTTTAACTTATTTCTCCTTTAATCAAAACAAGGAAAAAATGTAATTTAAATTTAAAACTAAAGATGAGTAATGTACATAAGTAATAAACGGTATATTATAAATTAAACTATGGTAAGACTATTTAAACTAGTCCTTTTCTCTCTCTATTATTTAATATTAAATAACCAAGTAAGTACAAATTAATTCAAACACAATTCATATAATTTTAAAATGTTTGCTTGCAATAAAACTTATTTTAGATTGGAAGGTAGGTATATGAATTGTTTAACGTGTAAATGACATAAAATTTCATACAAAACTAAAATAATTATTTATTACATCTTAGTAAGAAACAGAAATTTACTATACTTTTAGTAAACATAATAGCAACATAATTAAGTATTATTTTATGCTTATAATATAAAACAACAGTCCCTAATATAATAAAAAGTCAAAAATCAAATGCCATTAATATTTTCATGGTTCAAATAGTTCTTTATAATACTTAACGAGAAAAGGCGGGTAAAATTGAAAGCAACAACTACTCTTTAGAGGTCAGAACAAATATAAACCCTCGAAATCGTTTTACAACCTTTCTGACATGTATTTATTACCTTTCACACATTTCTTCAAGCGAACTTTTAGAATTTTAAAATAAATCACATTTTATAATATTATCACATAATAATAATCTCATCTAATAATCAGAGCTAATAACAAAATCAGTACATTAATAATACTATTTTTTCAGGGTTCACTATAGATATACCATACTGAAATAAAACATTTTTTTAAACGCCTTACCCGGGAACACAAGAATGAAAAGTAAGACTCGCTATTTCTTTCATTTGTTCTTACGCGTATTGTAGCATCTTAAATTGATTCTAAATTCTAATAGATAAATTAAAAATTAGTGTAAGTATATTTTATTATAAACAAATGCATATAAAATAAATAATAAACCTATGTGACATGTTATATAAAAGTTTTTTGACATGACAGTTTTTTAATGATTCTCTGAATTGTTAATCAAAAACCCAGCCCCTAGCATTTTATCGATAACCAAAACTATACATAATAATATTAGAGTAAAAATGCGACATACATTTTATTTACAATCGCCCACTATCTCCTTGAATACTACTGTAAAGTGTACACCTGTAATTCTTTTATCAACGGGCCGATCTTATTTGAATTTTTAGAGTCCTCTAAAGCGTGTTTGTCATTTTTGGGACCACCAACGTCGGATGAACACAGTAATCCCAACTAAGTAAATTCATTTGGGTACCCATTTACTGTTGAACCTGATTACACAAGAGTTAAGCAGCGAAATGTGCATGCGTCTTTTGTGGGAGCAGTACTTCAGATTACACTTACTTACACTATTACTCGTATCCACCGTCCAGAGACTCTACAGCTCCACGTTTTCCAGAATTCTTCTCTGATTTCCTCCTAATTTCTTTGATTGTCCTAGTTTGAAAACGACTGCTTGTTGTTGTTGAAAGTGTGAGTTTACCTTTTCCTAATCCAAAAACTTTTGGCATTGTATCACATACTAACAGTGCATTGTCAAGAACAATGTGAAAACAAACTTATTCACCAAATTCTTGTTTAATTTTCTTGGCGCCCTCGAGCGGTCTAGACAGTCTCGTTTGTGGACCCCCTTTGGCTCTAAGTAGAGAAAAATGTTATAGAAGAAATTGATGATGCACTAAAAGAATCTACATAATGCGCAGGAATGGAATTTCTAATTAGCCCAGTAACATTAGCCTTTTACTTCCGAGAGATTTGCACCAATGTAAATTTTCGCGCACACCTTTATATAGGTTTTATAAGTAACGTGCAAAAAGTCGCCATCGATATCATGTTGGGTTCGAAAGTAATACAAGGTCAAAGGTCACGAAAACTGATATCGTATATTCAAAATTACAGGAGTTATACAAAATCGCATTTCCTAACGTGTATCCTACAAGATTTGTTTCTAATTTTGTTAAAAAATGGGTTTTAAACTTTAAACCAATTTAATCATTAGTTTCATTAATTGTATTAAACATCAAGTAGGTACGTTTATTTTGCGTTAACTCTCTAGGAAAAAGTGTTTTTTCCATTCACGAAGTGTTTTTGATCTGGGCTCCGCCACTCTCTCGATCTCGTCCAGAATGGAAAATATCCCAATTTCTTAGCTTGTTGCACAAATAGCTATTTTGGTTTTAATCAGTAGTCTGTTATGTTATACTATGTTACTCTTACTGCGGCGACATGATAAAAAGTAGATCCGCAACAAAACTCAAACGCCGTGCTTTGATAAGGACATATCACATACAATTGTATTGTATTTTAACAACGACCGTCATATGCATTCTATAAAATATTGTTCGCATCTCGCGAATAAGGAATTTTACGTAAAGGAATCTACTAACATATGAAATATGGGTATATTCCTACAAGTCAGAACGTGAGCTTGTGTCCCTCGCTATGCGGTGTATTCCAATTTAATGTTTCGGATAAATCGCATTGAAATCGCAAAACTTTTAAACTGTTTAGAAAGTCAGTATAGGTGGATCCATATAAAATAAGAATGAAAGCTAATAATTTTATAAAAGCTCTAGAGGAAAGTGCCCAACAAGAAAAAACTAGAAAAAACATCAACAAAACTAACAACAGACAAAATAGCTTTTAGATGCAAGTATAAAAATATCTAGCATGAAAAGCTAAACTTAGGGAAGACAGGATAAGCGATGAAACAAAGAAATTAACGTATAAAAGATGAGAACTTACTAGTAAAAGGAATCTGTTGATGCGGAAAGCAGAATAGAATTATAAAGAAAAATATCAGAGAAGACATAAGGAAATATAAGAAGTAAAGATTGGAGATGAAGAAGTAATCGAAAATAATATAGGTATGAAGTGCCTTAGATGAACGTCAGGAAGAACTAGCATAATTTCCATAAAAAATGAAAACGGAAAGGAAGAAAGAGATAAAAGTAAAATATCGGAGATAGTTATACACAACTACAAAAAAATTGTATGCATCCAAAAAGCACCAGGAGCTTAATATACAGGAAACAACTCACAAGAAACAGAAACGTAAATTCCAAAGAAATACCGTCATAGAAATCTAGGAAATATCTATAACACAAATAAAAAACAACAAAGCACCCGCCCTAGATGGGATTCTAGAAACTCAGACAAAAATTTTATATTAAAGATCCTTATTGTTTATGTTTAATAATTAATTATTATTATGTTTAATTATGTTTAATAAATGTCTCCATAAAGCAGACTGATTGACATGAAAGTATAGATGTTTTATTAAACAAGAAGGGAAATAGCGACGAATTAAAAAACTATCGAGGTATTTCTTTGCTATCTTAAATCGACAAGTTTTTCATAAAAATCATCAATAACCGATTAACACCTAAAATGGTTTCGTATCAACCTTCAATCAAGCTGGATTTAGGAAGTAATATAGGACGTCAAATCGTCTCCTATGCATCTTAAATCTACATGTTCTTTTATAAAAGTGAATAATAACAGATTAATAGCTAAAGTAGATTCGTATCAACCGGTCGAACGAGCTGGATTCAAGAAGTAATATAGCACGTCAAATCCTCTCCTTAAAGGCATTCTACTGCGTTGAAGTTTGGGTTGTGGAACAAGCCATGAATAACTGTAAAATAGATTCTCAACACAGACAATTAATCCGTAACATCTATGGAAGACCCGCAATGAAAATACAATTGGCACTAAAGACTAGTAGTAACCAATTAAAAAGTGTAAAACGAAAAACGACTGCATCTTAGAGTGGGTGAATGAATACGTATATCTAAATCCTGAAAATCCTGAAGCCTTGAATAAAGAAAACAATCAACCGAAATAACTAGAAGAACACGATTGGAATGGGTAATGTTTAGCAAACTAAAATTGATTTTTAGAAATCCCAAAATGTCACAATATTTAAAGGTTGAATGTTCAACTCCTCTATTTATTTGTGTATGTATTTTATTGTCACAGTCATTAATGTTAACATGGATAAAATCATTACAACGCAAAGATTCGTGAAAAGATCAGTTTTAGGAATAAAGTTAACTGAAAGGAAAATAAACACATGGATCAGAAACAGTACAAGAGTTCAGGAAGCTGAAGAAAACATCACAACATTAAAATGAAACAGAACACAACACAATGCATGACAACAAAATGAAAGGTGGAACACTATTATTCACAGACACAGAACGAGTGGACGACCACAAATTCAAAACAGGGCAAAACATAAACCATTGGCGAGAATTCGGAGAAGCATAAGCTTCTTACATAAGTCCAAAGTTGGATCATTGACAATTAAAAAAGGTCAGCAGCCTAGTGGCTATGAGATTATTTATTTTGTTCAACTGTTAAATTTTTATATTATCCTCTTTACGAAAGTAATAGTAAAGTTGTGTATCATATGCATATAAACGACAATTACAAAATCCTATCTAAAGAAAATTATTGTGTTAATGCTGAATAAAATGGGTTCGAGAAATGAGCCCTGCGGCACACCACAATTTACTTGTAATTGATTTGAACTCCACGATTTATTGAACGAGTGAAACATTTGTAGTAATAACTTGGAACCTTTTTTAAGATAGTTATCTTTAATACATTCTGTTACCGATTAAAGAGATAGATAATGCACCAAAACAAATGAAGTAGCAATATCGATAGCACTATATTTTGGTTAGTAGTGTTAAACGCTTCTGTAAATGCTAAAAGAATAAGAAACACAGATTTATTTTTATTTAAACCATTAAAAAACATCATTTGTTATTTTTGATAAAGTAGTTTCACAACGATAATGTTTACAAAACCCTGATTGAAATTCTCGAAAAACATTGTTTTTATTAATATTTTTCTGTGTATAACTGTGTAGTTATTCAAAATACACATGCGAATAATAATCTTTGCTTTTGTTTATCAACATAGTGTTAATTAAACTTCAGACTAAAAAGTAATTAATAGCAATGCAAGAAACAAATAAGCTGTATGGCTTGAAAATCGAAAAGCTATTGACTTCAGGATGTAAGATAATTCTTCGAAAACCCAAAAACAAAAATTAAATCTAAATTTGTAGTTCAGATATTTTCTGTATTTAGATAAAATTTACGTTTCTATTGCAATCTTACTTTTTACCTCTTCGTACTACGTTTAACGGCAAAGTAAATATTTCAAAACATGTGTTAACAGTTAGGTCACCAGTATTCTGTTACCGAGACAAAGAGACGTCAAATGCACGAATAATGCCAAAGTTATCCTGAAATATACAAAAGCGATGTTGCCAGCAAGAATGTAGGTCTCGTGATGGACGCGGACGTCTTATACACGTAGATCCTTCCGTTTACAATATACTTAGCTGTATATATTTGTCGAATTTAGCGCATCTAGCGGAATTCGCTCGAACTACGATATACACAATCTCCAGCAAAAATCAGTAATTTGACGTCTAAAACAAATTTTCACCAAACGATAGAGGATGCTTTAGTAATCCCAAAAAAATTCAAAGAACAGGTGATACAATCGGACGTCCGATATACGGACGTCCAATTACAACGGACGTCCAACTGATGGTAAATGCGTAATGTACGGACGTCCATTTGTTAGAATGATGTAAATATATATATATATATATATATATATATATATATATATATATATATATATATATATATATATATATATATATATATATATATATATATATGATACTTTACCACTTTTCCGGGTTTCACTCCGCGTATTCACTATTCGGCTCCTAGAGGAACCAGACAATGGTTGACG
The DNA here is from genome assembly GCA_929113105.1 of Agrypnus murinus. Classification (NCBI taxonomy): domain Eukaryota; kingdom Metazoa; phylum Arthropoda; class Insecta; order Coleoptera; family Elateridae; genus Agrypnus; species Agrypnus murinus. The sequence continues at coordinate 251,349,524 of OV816024.1, read as the reverse complement.
ACGTTTCGGCAAGATCACACTTGCCATCTTCGGGTCACTTCTAACTTCCTTCTGCTTCGCGTGGTTACACGATGTAGACTCGATGTAGTCTACACCTCTTGTGCTTTTTAATAACACTTTCACAAACCTTTTTGGTTATGTAGTTAATAATGCTTCTCCCTTCTTGTAGCCCTTTCTCAGGAACCGGTACGCCGCTTGCCCTCTCGAACTGCCCTGGATTCAGGAACTTGCGTAACTCGGGATACGAAGAATTTCCAGATAGCTAAAAATGTTGTAGGTCAAGAGTACCTGTTTGTCGTTACCTTTATGATTGAAATAACTATTCTCTTCTTCTAGGATCAAAGAGAAACTTTGAAGATCTTGCGCCTGTATTCATTTCGAACATCTTTTTGTAGTGAGTATTTTCCCCTATTTTAAACTTCTTCTGTAGACTGCTTATTATGTTTGTTGGTTAAATAAATAACACCTTTACTATATTTTAAACTGGTTTTTAATCTTTATTTTTCATTAACAAAAATTATTACATCTTCCATTTTAAAGAAATTATTATATCTCTCCCTTTTTTAAAATGTTTTTTCTAACAACCTCCCTAGAAACCACCATTCTTATTACCTTCATATTTTTCTTTCTTTGTTTCATAATTTAAAATACAAAATTAACTTTTCTTAGATGATTATTTAGTTTCTCATTATTTATATATCTCCATTGCAACCATGCATTATTATTGAAGAATGGTTGTTATGGATAAATTTTGATTGATATTTAAAATGGAATGCTATGTTTGTACTATTTTTAAATGTACTAAAAGCTATTTTACAACTTTTCCTTAATTCTAATAACAATTTCTTTTCAGGTTTGAGCTTCAGATGTGATAACCTATATAGCCCAAATACTTCTTTTATGTAACAACAATAAACTAAATAGATAAATTTAAACTTGAACTCTGTTTTCATTAATGATTTTATATGAAAGCCAATGTTATGAATGTTCAACATCACAACTACCTCTTCTCTGTTCATCAAGCAATTTTAAAACAATAATGAACTTTTATTAACTTGAACTTGGTCAAAATATCATTACAATATATATATATATATATATATATATATATATATATATATATATATATATATATATATATATATATATATATATATATATATATATATATATTTGTAGTAGGGTATGGTCGAATTATAAATTTCTTGCTTTTCATTATTTACATCTTCAGGTTGACCAACGGCCTTTTCAAAACGTACTGTGGGATCTATTATGTAGCCAATCGAAGAATTTTTTGAAAATGCTATAATGTCTATACGTTTGTTACTTCCATTTGATGAAATCCCAGGTACTTCTTCAAATACATTGTATCCCTTTTTTCGAAAAGCATCGGAAATCATTGTTCTGACATTATGATGACGTGCATTACGTAAATTATCGCTGTATGAGCATGATCCCAAGACATGTGCAAGTGTTTCTGTCTTTCTGTGGCAATGCCTACAGAGGTTTGTGTCAAGGGATCTGCCAGGAACAGCTTTTACGCAGCAAACATTTGCGGTCATCCTTAATGCCTCTTTCCATTCACTATCCGATAACCCTTTATGGTCGCGAATCCATTTATTAGCAGGAGTGTATTCTTGGTAGAGCGCCACTCCTTTACCTTTATGAGGTAGCTGTGACCATTTCTCGAATTCTTTTTGACGTAAATGTTGTCTAATAACTACTGATTTAGGGAAATTACTTCCGGTTGTTTCTGTAAAGTTTTTTAAATCTAAATGTATCAAACAATCAGTAACTTCTTTAAATAGATCGCGTTTGTGCATAAGGTGAACATTATTCGCGTAATGTAAAATTCTGCAAGAGTTTATGTGCTGCAGATAGATCTCCCAATGAACATTAAATAATGCCAGTCCTTTATACTTGTTATCTGTATATAACATACTGTCCGGTGTGTCAGCTGGTATCTGAAGAATTTCTTTGGTTGCGCTCCTAATCATTTTATTTGCTGCAGATATAAACGAAATCGGGTATTTTGTTGGAGGAATGGTTAAAAACTCATAAATTAGGGTTGGTGATATTGAAGAACGTAAGATAGTAAATTTCTGATAGCTATTTAGTAATGGCGAGGAGGTGAGACGATCTATTTTGCTATACAGTTCTGATAATGTAGACTTAGCATTAAATACGATGTCGTTGTTAAAAGATACACCAAGATAGCGCACAGTTTGATCTTTTGCTAGACAGGGGATATTGTAGTGTGAGTGTATATCTTGCCTTTCATGTTTGAGAAAACCGTTTTCTATAGTAAGTTCTACGCATTTATTATAATTTATATTAAGCCCAATCTCTTCAAATCTTTGTGCTATGATGTCAGTGAGATGTATTGCAGAGCTGCGATTATTTGCAATAACGACGATGTCATCGGCAAATCCTAATATTGTTAAAGGAGGAAGGTTCGGGTCTAACTGATAACCGTATTGATTAGCAATTGATTCCTCACTTAATTCTTCGAAGATATGATCAGTTGCTAAATTGTAGAGAAGCGGCGAGAGAGGTGAACCTTGCATTACCCCTTTTGTAATTTTCATTGGCGTGGTACTTTCCAAATTAGCTTTAATCTGTGTAAAGTTATTAATCTGAAGATTAAATACGGCACTACAAAGTTTATCAGGGATACCTAAAGAAAGCAATGTTTTGTGTAAATGCCCATGCCCAATATTGTCAAAAGCTTTTGTTATGTCTATAAACATTAGTGTTGTTGTACCTTTCTTCTGCTTAACATTATCCAACACAGATTTAACTAATGAAGTATTAATGATAGTACCTGGAGTGAAAGTAAATCCTCTTTGGTTTTTGTTGATTGACACATAATTACGAAGTCTTTTTTCAAAAATACGTTCTATTAACCTTCGTACTACTGAACAGATAGTGATCGGTCTCCAATTAGAAAGATCTTTCTCATCTCCTTTCTTAAAGATTAAAACTGTGGTTGCCCGTTTAAAGCAAGGGGTACAATACCAGTTTGTAGAATTCTTGAAGCAATCTTAGCAATTGCTTGATATGCCAGATCGTCTTTTAAAGCTCTTACTAAAACATGGTCAGGACCAGGGGATGTATCAACAGCCATTCTTCGAATCGCTGCTGTTACTTCTTCTTTGGAAATAGAAGTATCGAAAGTTTCATTTAATTTAATTCTTTCATTTTCTGTTATTGTCGGGGGATAAGAAGATCTTTGATTATCATTTGATTTAGAATATATGTTTGAAAAGTATGTTTGTATATCGTTTTTGCTTATTTTACATTTAACTGCATCATCTCCAAGTACGAGTTTTATCGCTTTTCTTCTAACATTGTAATATAAGAACTGTGCGAGTTGGTAAGTATATTTATTTTTTCGTTTTTCACGATCTCTCTTACTTGTTCGTATGGGATTTGAAGAATCAGCGTATTTACGCTTTTCAGTTATAAAATTTTTATTTTTACGTTTTTCGTAAAATTTTCTAGCAGGGTGTTTTGGTCCCGGTAAAAAATCAATTGCTGTTGCTAAAAAATGTAAGAAACTGTCTACTTTGCAGCAAAAATCATCGTCATCTAAGATAGTATCAAAATTAGAAATCCATTCCTTTAGTTTACTTTTATATTTTTTTATAGAATCAGAATCATTTCTATGGGAATTATTAAGATCTTCATTAATGTCTTTAGATTCTAAAGAATTAGAATGCTTTTGGATCTTTTTGGATTGCTGCTTTAGTAAAAGATGCTTACGGTATTCTTTAGGATGACTTTTGCTTAAATGTATTCCTAGTCCTTTTGAGTTTTTATATCCCTTCCCACAAATATCACATATAGCTTCTAACTTTGTATTTTCATTAGTAAAAGAAGTTATTGGTGACAATGGTTCATATGATTTGCTGTTTTTATTTTGAGTTACTGGCTGACTTTCACTGACCGTTGGTGTAATTAATTCAAAATGCCCATTATTAGGGTTCCCAATGAGTAGTAAATAGATGATTTTATTGTCAGAATTGCCATTGTCGTTAATGATTAAGGGACTAGTAGTGACATTAACGAATCTGGTACTACATTTTTCAGTTAGATATATATTGAAGCAAAGATTGTATAGTTTGGACAGAACGTATATTTCTAGTGAAGTTCCAAATGAGCCATCTTTAAGCATCTGATTGCAGTATTCTTCACAAGTTAAATTGACATCTTCATAATTAAGTGTATACTGACGTAAGTCATTCCAGTGGCTTTCAATATATTCTACAGCATTAATACGTAATTCTCTATAACGTTCTTGAGTTTCAAATAAGTGTAAACTTATCGCTCGGAACAAACAATTTCCATCTCCAATAATTAGATTTCTCTTGAATTTTTTGTAATATGTCATTTTGACATATTACATGTTGACAATTAAATTTTACATTAATACACATAAAAAAAGCAAAAAAAATATATTAAAGAGAAAAAACAGTCTATACAAAAGAAAATACAAAATATATAAACAAAAAGAAATAAAATTTTACCGCTAAAAGTTTCTGTAACTGTATAAATTTGTAAAAACTTGCCGCTGCGACTATTATATGTGTTTCACTTTCAAAACAAAACCTACTACAAACAGAAGTACAACCTCAAAAACATTGAAGTAATCGGTTTAATGATTGGTGCTCGCGGAACAATACCTAAATTTCTTGTGGACTTTTGGAAAAAATTCAAATTAAACATTTCGGACTTAAAAAACATCGGATTGGTCACATTACAAAAATCAATTTATATATTTAGAAATCATTGTTATAAGACTTTTAATAATAATTGTAATATAAGTAAATCTAGATGATTGTTATGTTAATTATGATTTAAGTTTTATAGTTACTTTAATGTTTATTTTGTTACACTTGTTCATCTTTAATTGTTATTACGAAAAATTAATTTATTGTTAAACACTTTTGTATGTTATACTTTGTCATTTGGCAACCCACTTAATAGTGGGAAGTTATTATGTGTTATGTGTAATACATAAATAAATAATATATATATATATATATATATATATATATATATATATATATAAGAATAGAAATATTAATGCGCGTAAAAATATAAGTACATAACAAAGGGATAATAATGGGCATTCGCGCAATAGAGTAACAAGAGAAAGTGAGTTGCAGCCGTATACACGTGTTTCGCACTTTTTATTTTATTTTTATTTTATTGCTTTCTATCTGCTATGTTGTACTGATGAGCACTAATAAGTGCGAAACACGTTTATACGGCTGCAACTCACTTTCTCTTGTTACTCTATTGCGCGAATGCCCATTATTATCCCTTTGTTATGTACTTATATATATATATATATATATATATATATATATATATATATATATATATATATATATATATATATATATATATATATATATATATATATATATATATATATATATATATATATATATATATATATCACACACGTGTGCTCCTCCCTCACAACGTGTCCTACATGGAGCAGCTAAAGTTGATGCATCAGAGGCACAGATTACCGGTTGTAAATCGGGATAATTGTTCACCGACGCCGCAAGTTTTTAAACATAGCGTATTGTTGGGTGCAGGATGCAAACGCGGTATAATAGTAGGCAGTTCCGGATGTGCTAAAACCAACCTAATGATAAGTTTACTAGAACATCCAAACGGTTTACGCTTTGAAAACGTATATGTCTATAGTAAATCTCTTTATCAACCGAAATACGCATATCTGCGCGATCTGTTTCGATCATTGCCCATCGGTTATTTCGAATACTATTCTTCTGAAACTATATTACTGCCTAAGGATGCAAACCAAAACTTGGTTATTATCTTCGATGATGTAGTTTGCGATAGTCAAAGCACCATACGTGATTATTTCTGCTTCGGGAGACATAAACACATCGATTGTTTTTATTTATGTCAGACATATTTTGCGATACCTAAACAACTCGTAAGAGATAATTCAAATCTCATTGTCGTGTTTAAGCAGGATAATACTAACTTAAAACACATATTTAACGATCATGTTAGCGGGGATATGACTTTCGAAGCGTTTAAACACTTGTGTTTACATTGTTGGAAGGAGAAATATGGCTTTTTAGTAATCGACAAAGATTATCCACTTAATGGGGGACGTTATCGAAAAGGTTTCGACTGTTACTTCACCATAAATAACGAAGACACGAAATAAACGTTTTAGTAAACATGGACAAGCGTGTAGCAGAAGACTTGGTTAAAGCACGACGTCATGTTAAACAGAAATACAAAAGTCTCAAGTCTGAAATTGCACGGGTCAGAAGTGGAACTACAACGCCGCTATCAACCTATCACTCAACCATTGCGTGAGTTTATAACCGGAGTTAAAACGGAATTATTAACTCTAAAAGAAGAACCCTTATAAACGGAAGTGTCTTCTCCCATACCTACCTCGACTCCGAAAAAATTTTATAAACTTCCACCCGCAAGACGAATAGGTATGCCTCGCGAACCATCACCTATCGCCCAAAGAATGCGCACTACTAGCGTTCCTTCACCTGATATCTCGGTTTTTGAAACAGAAGTCCTGGAAGAATCTGGGATCCCAACATTGGATCAATTGAAAGAACAACTTGCTGCTGTTGGGTTCAGCCCGGAATTCCAAACTTACATAGATGAGACCTTTTCTGGTAGAGCTAAAATGTATAAGGAAAACATGTTCAAGGATACTAAGAACGAGTTCGATCATCATTATGGAGTACGATTCCATCCGGAATCTTACCAGTACCTAATCGGAGACGCCGTACTCACTTTTGACGAGAACCAGTTTCTTTATTAAAAAACCCTCAGGCACAATTTTTAAATATACAGGCACGCCTGGTTTTTACGAATTAGTATTTAAAAAAGCACCTATTGGATACACCCAATCAGACTTGCAGAAGTATAAGGACCTTCTTACACGTACCAATGCTACCAGAAGAGGTTACATTGAGGGTGCACAGCTACACGGAATCGGAAAGAAATATTCAAATATAATTAGACCACTTCTACACTACTCCTGGGGCAAGATTCCGAAGCGAGTCTACACCTACTACACCGGTCACGCGATCGAAAACTCGCACATTACCAAAACGTGGCGGTGGTGATATGCGCGTTCTCAACTATAATAATAAACAGGTGGAATTTATACCTTGGAAAGATCCTAATAAATTAGTGGACAGATTGAGACTACTTTTAAGTTCAAAATAAGCTGGTCACACCGGCCACACTAATGAAATCATATATATTATCGATGAATTGAGAGCTGCTAAAATTATCGAATAAATCATCACACGCGTATCGATCCGTTTCATAATATTGTTAACGTTAGTGCAATCATAACGGTCGATAAATTTGGTAAACATCTTCACAAAACCCCTGTCCGAGTGAAACTCGACACTCGTTCGAGAGTGTACCTAATAGAAGATATACAAAATGTAAGGCAGCGCACCTACTATTTCCGACCTAACGAAATATTACAATTTGAAAGGTAGCAGTACACGGGAATACACAATACCGTTTACAGAAGGGACTGTACAAGAAGTTTGCAACTCACCACCATGTATTATGTTTGTAAACAGTATTCTAGTTGGTGCTGCTGACAACTTAATTGGGAGACTATTGAGAAAAGGCGATAAGATTAAGGCGAGAAGTACGTCGCTATATCCGTCTACAGCCGCCCCATTTTACTTCGAAGCTCTTATTAGTCATCCATATCATCATATATCATCTTTACCTCAAAACGATGACTCTGGATAAGTTCGGTAAACATCTTCACAAAACTCCTGTCCGAGTTAACCTCGACGCTCGTGCAAAAGTATTCCTTTTAGAAGACGTGTCTAATTTGCACTACGTGACAATGTTGTATATGATGGGAATATACAATCATGAAAACGGTTATGCACTTTTGAACTCCACCAACTTCGAGTATGTGGTTCCTCTAACAAAAGGTAGCATTAAACAAATCAAATACTATCCCACAAATGCGCAAATCTTTTCAAACGATAAGTTATACGATGCCGAATCACTCATCGGAGTGTCATTGAAGAAAGGGGATAAGTTTAAGGTGAAGAAGCCTGCATCAAGGGATATATTTATTTTTGAAGCTGTTATTAGTGTTCCAGCATTTTCTAAATGAGTATCAAACGTCAAATAATTGAAGAATTGCATAAACCTGCTCGTAAACGATTTCGAAGAAGACGCGTAATCGTAAAAGTATTGAACGATTTGTACATGGCAGATCTTGTGGAAATGAGTCCCTCTGCTAAAATAAATAAAGGTTTTCGATATATTTTAGTATTGTTGAATATGTTTAGCAAGCGTGTTTGGGCGTGTCCACTTAAACGAAAAACCGGTGAAGACGTCACGAAAGCAATGAGAAAATTATTAACATCAACAGGAGGTACTCCGGACAATTTACAAACGGATATGGGAAAGGAATTTTACAACCAGCATTTTCGTAAGCTAATGCAAACTTTCAACATCAACCATTATAGCACCTTTTCCAGTATGAAAGCAAGTCCGGTTGAACGTGTAAACCGAACTCTTAAAAACAAGATGTGGAAGGAATTTTCAATGCAAGGGTCATATAAGTGGTTGCAATTATTACCAAAGGTTGTTAACCAGTACAACGATACCGTACACCGCACCACCGGCTACAAACCCATCGATGTGAACCACAGCAACGCCAAGATTCTTTTACAAACAGTTTACGATTTCCAGAAAACCAGCGACCTGCGAAGTGCTAAATCCACAGTCGGTGATCACGTGCGAATCAGCAAGTATCGGGAAGCGTTTGCGAAAGGCTATACTCCCACATGGAGTACCGAAATCTTCCAAATTAAAAAGGTTAATCGAACCAATCCCATAACGTATATCTTGGAAGACACGAACGGGGAAGAGATACGTGGAGGCTTCTACACGGAGGAATTACAGATGGCTAAACATCCTGAAGTGTTTTTAGTAGAGAAGGTGTTAAAAAAAGGGAGATCAAGTTCTAGTCAAGTGGTTGGGCTTTGATAATACACATAACTCGTATATAGCAGCACGTGATATAGTGCATTAAGTAGTATAGTGCATGCAGTGTATGCGTTGCAATGTTAATATATAACTAAGTATCATTTTATGTAAGCAGTAAACAATAATAAATCACTTTTTGATATCAATAGTGTGTTTTATCTCGTCTTCTTCTACCTTTAGTTAGACATTTACAGAAACACAGAGTATGATGTATATAATTTATTCACATTAGTCAATACAATACGATAATGATTATAATAAATACATGAAATATGTATGAAATGTAGGACAATTTACAATAATGAGTAAAACAAAGCACAAATACTATTTACAATAATACATAACAAGGAAAAGGCTGTTGTCAACGTAGTCGGGGCCTCTGTGATAATACTAATCAGTACCGTTGGTTCTACGAATAAACGAGTTCCAAAATTACACTTCGGCTTGCAGTAATTCTAACAGACGATCAAAATTCTGATAACTATCGCGCCCCGGATGAATGTCGCGGTGTCCCCATGCTAAAGTGTTGTGCGACCCGGGAATAATGTAACGTTTGTTATCGGCTGGTGATAGCGCTACTTTATTCCAAAGTTCTGTGTACATAGCATGTAAACGTGATTTGAATATAAACATTTTGCGGAAGAGCACAACACCATCCTCCACAACGTGACGGTAGTCCTCAACGGTGAGGTCGCGCTTAATTACCGCCTTTTTTACCCCTTTCGCCTTTTTAAGCGCGATCTCACCGTCGCGGTCAAGCACGTTTGCACAACACGTTTTAGCACCTGCACCGTAGAAACTGCAGAGGGGCACTCCACAATATTCATCTTTCATTTTACCAACCACCTAGGCCGCTCGCGGTATACCGTGAAGGTTGTCAGGTGGGAATTTTGAGGTGTCAAATTTATCTAAGTGTTGCTTCATATCATCATAAAAATTTTCAGTACGAATTTCCATAATGAAAGAGTCAGTATCTGTGTACAGCAAGCGCACGTTATCACCATATAAAGGTTTGAGAAAATCATAAAAAAATTCATACATTATCGTTTTAGAAAGATCCAAAATAGTAAAACCCACGTACACCGGTTTATTGTATGTAACGTACGCTTTTTGTAATTCTATAGCGACCAAATTTTCCGAAAAGACAGCAACGCTTTTGAATTGAGGCTTTGCTACTAACGTCTCAGCCCCATGCTTTCTACCATGACGTTCCCAATGACTGACCAAACGAACGTCCACCCTTTTATTGACATTTTCCATTGTCTTGCCAAATAAACTGTTAACCATTAATTTAAAGAAGTCCCTGTCCGCTTCGTTAGTCGCCTGATTACGTAACGTGGTGTTCAAATCAATATAGGAACGCAACCACCTGGTGCCTGATGAAGTTTTAACACGCGATGAATTTTGGTTAATTCTAAACCATGCTTAAGACACTGTTGTAAATTTCTATAGTGGATAACGTAACGCGTTTTATCGAACAAGTTTTAAATTAATTTTGGGTGACGCGCGTTGCCCGTAGGCGGCACCAAAGGTTCGGGGCAGAAAGGAAAGTCATTATGTAAATCGTGCAACCGCGTTGGGTAGTGTAGATCTACTTCCAGCACGTAGCCCATATCGGCGTCTTCCGCCACGGAATTTAGATCGAACTGTTCAATTTCGTACGGACTAAGCCATTCAAAGTCGCGCTGCGGCAGATACTGTCGCATACTGTAACCGTAGAGATTGGTAGCATCGAGATACATAATAAAAGAATGGGGCTTGGACTCGTCATAATTTGGAAGAAACGTATTATTCGCGAAACACTTCCTGCCAACGCAGGTACTGACACCTCCCCGAATGCCTTTCTTAAAGAAATGGAGCATGTCCAGATCCGTGAGCAGCACCAGTTCTACAGACGTGCGTTTCAACATAGCATCCCAACTTAAACCCGGTGCAGTAAAATACTGCGCCGGATCTAACTTGTAATTTTCAAGACATATACGTCTAAAGTTTTCAAAGACATCAACCAAAAGTAAGACATCGGTTTTCAAATAGAGATCCGAATAGTCGCCCAAAGTCGTGCATCCAAACGTATTCCACACCTCCACAGCGCGAGCATACTGCGATCGAGAGACGTGTTCCCCTGTCAAGTAATCGAAAAGTCCTCATACGTCGGCAACGTGTCCTGTTCGAGTTTGGAGAAGCTGTCGACGTACGAATAGGGAAACACACCTTTCTGTCGCAATAAGTCGAAGCTAACCCCATCTCCAAAATACTTTTTAATAGTCAAACACTGGTCGGAAGACAGATTTTGAGAGAACTTACCCAAACTAGAATTTAGAAATTGTAAACTGTCCAGAAAGCTCATTTTAAGACATACCGGTTGTCGTTGGGACCCGTTCCTAATTTCATCTACCAAAAGCTGTTTCGAAAACGAAACGTATTTCTCTTTATTGACCGCAATCACGCCGATTGCTTCTTTTTCTAATGCCAATTGCTTTATAAATAGATGTGAATCATATCCCGTCAAATTATGGAAAAATATCGGTATGAAGTCGGGAATTTGATACATTAGATTGCACACGGAGTGAGCCGCACCGCGATACTCGCCGCTAAGGTGACAGTGCTCTTTCACCTTAACGTCGTTTTCACCAAAGGGTTTGTCACGAATATGACACACGGTTGCATTGTCATAGTTTAAAGTTTGTCGGTACGATAAAAGTCGCATGTCTTTAACATGTTTTAAATGATCCTTATACAACCTTCTAACATCCCCTTCTAAGCGCATCATAAACTCACTTGCTGCATTCGGAGCACGGTACAATTCAGATTTAGGTAACGCGTCATCGTATGAACACTTAATGTAATACGCAAACGAATGTGGTTCGTGTTCGTACGATGTCATGGTAAATTTTCCCCGAGGATCTGGCTCAACCGTGTCCAAAGGTTAAAAGTAACCAGATACAACATAAAATATAACGCGAGGGAAGATGTTACCAATCAAGGCAGTAATATTATTGGCAATCTTGTACGAGGGGGTAGTGTACGTTGCAAAACTTCCAGACACAACAGCAGCCTTTATTTCATACGACTTCAATACGAGCGTTTGGTTTGGCATGCAACCGGTGACGTTGCAACAAATGGGAATGTTTAAACACGAAATCGGCAATAGAACGCAAGAAGTACGATTCAGGGTCAAATTCGTGTACCCAACATATACCATGGCTAGCGAGTGGCAAACCCTCGGGAATAGTCCGGTAGAACAATGCAAAGTCAGCAGCGAAACGTGTTACGCTTCCGTGGTGACCTTGGGCACCCTGTTAATCGCAGTAGTTGGTGTAAGCATGGGAACATATTGTATCGCTCGTTATCGTTACCATTAAAGACCATGACCTTGGACCCCACCAGTCAACACAGTATATACCATGACCTTGAATCCCCCTCGTCAACTCAGTATATACCATGAACTTGGATCCCACCCGTCAACTCAGTATATATAAACGCATACGCAAGAACACTTCAGTAGTACAACATCTACGCAAGAACACTTCAGTAGTACAGCATCATGAACGTGGTAGAGGCAACCGTTTTAGTAACATTCGATTTCGAGGACGACGACGATGAAATGCGAGACAAAGAACTATACGGTGGAAACGTCGAGAAAACTTTAGACCACCACAAAGAGGCATTCGTTAACGCGTCAAAGAGAAGCGTGTTCTTGAAGCTGGTTATCTGGTGTTTGCGCTAGTGACGTTTGCATATTCAATGGACTTAAATGGGGAAAGGATATGGTTTGACGGAAAAAGTGGGACAGCGCCGAAACAGTTGGAAGAGCCGTTGCACGAATGGTACGATGCAAATATAAAAATTCCTATTATGAGATGTATAGAGGAGTATAATTCGGATAAGTTTCGAAAGGATCATTTGTGTCGTTTCACCATTTTAACAGCGAAGAGTTAAAGTGTTGTGCTGTTTATGTAAAGGCGCAGAAACATCCAGCGCATCAACGCAACAATATTTAGTGAAAAGTACGCCGGGGCTTAACGAATGTATTACTGAAATAAATGTACGCTGTAAACAAATACAAGGTTGTAAATTGTAAAAGATAAATGTACACTGTAAACAAATACAAGGTGGTAAATTTTGAAATATGTAATCCTCTGATATATCAAAGTCAATCATAAAGTGTAAACAATTGAATATGTATTTAGTTAAATCAACCACGTATTTATCCCATTATATCGTTTCATTTAAGACCGAACTCCGTCTCACCTAGACATTAATTTAAGGATTAAATCAAAAGTGAAACTAAGATTTAAAAAAAAAAATTTTAATGTTATTTTAATTTCAATTAGACCCTTACTTGTTGTTATGTTTACAAAAGAATGCACACGAAAGGTCAACACTACCTCAAGGGTAAGAACTACACCAGACAGGCAGGAATGTGCAGGCAGAACAAAAGAAATGCCGCAGACGAGAACAAAGAAATTTCGCAGACATTGTTGAGAACAGATGAAACAAGGCAAGGTCAACGAGACTGTATTTACACAGAAATGAGTGGCTAGACAGGCAAGAATGAATGATGATAATACCAGAAGGGTGACGATGTTCCAGCTCGAGGGATGAAAGTCGCCCGATGGCCATTATTAAGTAACGCTCGTAGTGCATACAACGTTTTATTTTCCCAAGAATATATTGTACAAGCAGAAAATTAGTTTAAATTTATATTTTTTGGCGTTCTTTATATATTTATAAAGCTAGAGATTTTTATGCTTGTCGGATGGTAACAACTTTTATTAAATTTACAAAAGTCAAACAGAGATGACAATTTAAATTCAAATGTTTTTGTTGTTGTTACCAACATGAAAACCTAATAGCAATAATATCATCTAAAAAAATAAGTTAATTTTATCTAAGAGATTTCTGCAGAAGTCTGCACAAAAAATTCGTGGATCACGTGACCAGAAACTACGTTGCAAATACAAATTATTTGTTGTGTTGCAACACATATTCGTACACAAACATATTGTTTCTGGCTACAAAACTTTTTTGTTTTTGTGGGTTTGTGACAGGCCCACAAAAGAAAATTTTTGTAGTTAAAAGGTGAGATACCATACCGTATGTTTTTTCGTGTGCTGAAAACGAGTCCGGGGTCAGAATTGACCCATCACCCAAGGATTTCGACATAACCCCAAAAAACACCTCAAAAGAATCATAAAAATACATTTAAAATAAATCCTTGGGTGATGGGTCAATTTTGACCCCGGACTCGGTTTCAGCACACCTAAAAGCATACGGTATAGTACCTCATCTTTCAACTACAAGACTTTTTTATATTTTGTGGGCCCGTGTTATTAGCGACGTGTTTGTTTATATTTGTATTAGGATTGATGACAGCTAAGCTATCAAAACAATGGTCAGATAGATTAGAATAATAGTTATTTATGGTACAAGTGAGTTAAGTAAGATATTATCCACGGACGGAAAATTTACGACAATCGAGGGCCGACAGGCCCGAAAGGGTTAATTTTTCTGAGTGGATAATATCCTTAACTCACGCGTGTCATACAAAATTTTATCCAACACCTCTTTATTTAAGTTTAAACATCGAATTTGCAATGTATAGTTAGTCTGTAGTTTTGACGGTAATAAATTTTATCCAACACCTCTATATAAATACCATATTTACTATGGTCATTTTAAATAAGGAAAGTGATTGTTTACTCTTATGTTACATTATAACCTACGTTGCCCCTAGCAACGTGGGTTATTTATAAAAAACTCACTCCTTCAAAGATAACAACCAATCACTAGCTTACATTGCATAATATTATTAAAATCCAGTCATCGTGTTAGAGTATTAAATTTATTACTGTCATAAACTATAAATTGCAAATTCGATGTTTAAACTTAAATAAAGAGGCGTTGGATAAAATTTTGTATGGCACGCGTGAGTTAAGAATATTATCCACTCAGAAAAATTAACCCTCTCGGGCCTACCGGCCCTCGAGGGTAAATTTTTCGTTCGTGGATAATATCTTACTTAACTCACTTGTACCATAAATAACTATAATACTCTAGCACGATGACTGGATTTTAATAATATTAAGTAACGTAAGCTGGTGATTGGTTGTTATCTTTGAAGGAGTGAGTTTTTTAAAAATAACCCACGTTGCTAGGGGCAACGTAGGTTATAATGTAACATAAGAATAAACAATCACTTTCCTTATTTACAATGACCATAGTAAACATGGTATTTATATATAGAGGTGTTGGATAAATGAAATTTTTACTAATCAGTTTTACTTGTTTCGTGATTATGAAGTTTCACCTATAAGACTGGAAAAAATAAACAATTTTATTGCATTTAATAAATTTACTTCTTTTATTTTATATGATTACTTTCGTATAAAGTTATTATAACTACGATTTGTAGCCTTTACTATATTGTAATAGTATATTAAAGAACGCGTTTCATAAGGCAAGATTTATTGCACGAGTCCAAATTTAGAAAACAAGCCGCTTGCGGCGAGTTTTCTAAAGGACGAGTGCAATAAGGACTTATGAAGCGAGTTTTTTATGCTATTTTTTATATTTTGCGCATTTTATTCCCTTTTTAAATAAAAAAATTCGCAATTTCAAGATTTAGGGAATTTTGTTATAGTTGCAAACAAGTTGACAACACTGATGTGACATTTGAAAATTCAAATTTTTAGAGTGAAGTATTTGTCAATTTTCTGTTTTTTCAATTTTTTTTCAAAGCTACAAACTTTGAAAAAGTTGGGCTATTAAAGCACTCAAATGAGCTATTAACGCACTGTTTTGGGTGCTTTAACAGCTTTATTATAGATGCAAAATAGAAAAAATTAAAATTGGTCTGAATTTGCCTATAGTTTATTCGCCCGAATTATTACTGTCATTTACTGAAGTTTCACATTCTACATCCATTACAAAAAAATGGCTGACCAATTAATATGAATTAGCATTCAAAAGATCTCATAGTGTAAGCTAAACAACGGCCTCCTAGAGGGCACTAAATTAATAATTACTTTCATTTTAAATCCTTAATTTGAATTCGTATAAGAAATATACACGTTATAAATAAAAAGCACCTAAAGAAGAGACATGTCTTAGATGTTTGCCCTATTGCATTAAAAGATCTTTTGCAATTTATCGTCAATTTTTACAAAACAGTTGGTTTAACCACTAACATCCAGCCGTGAAGAAGAGAGTAATTAGTTTCGCACACCACAACAATTTAAATCTTGTAATCATAACTAACTTGAGTAGTTTAATCGATAATAACACATTTATTTCAACAAATTTGTTGCATGCGAAATGTGGTACAAATTAATAGATTGCATGCGTATATCCTGGAATTACCCATAGATTTAATCTAACCTTACGTAGCAGTACTTGAAGTCTCATTTATTTTAAAATAAATCGTTTAAATTTTAAGATAAAAATTCTAAATTTAACAAACAGGGGACTTAAAAAATAATCTGAAGTAACGCGAAAATAAAAAAAGAATTCTAGTTTAATTTCTAGCTTTCACACTGATGTCACTGACGAGGAGAGAAAAAAGCGGCTGCGTAATTATGAAAAATTGTGGTTTTAATTTTTAAAATTCATTTTTAAGGTAGCTCCTACTTTTATTAAAATCAACGTATACCTTTAACAAAGAAAGATTTATCAAAAAGTGTAAGAGAGAAAAATTTATTACGAACTTTATTATTAAACAGGCACTAGATATTCTTGAAGCAAAACCACCCCGGCCACGTCTTTCCTTCTTCTTTCGTAATTTTTAAAAATGCATAGGGAACATCAGAATATGTGTGTATACCTTCTAGGGAAGAATCCCCACAGAAATTTCACATACATATATAGAATAAATACTTTACGATCTATCTCTGAGGATCTATACGAATAATATTTACAGAGACGACTTCTTTTCTGAACAAATTTATTTTTGTCTTTAAAATGAAAAGATTCCTATAAAGATCAATTTTACGACGTTTTATAACCTTAGGAAAACGTAAAATATATTTTTGGAATGTTTCTTTTTCTTAGCTTTTGGGCTCGTTCGAGTTTTTCTTCTTTAATGTTGTCAGGACTGTAATAATAAGATGTTGTCGCATGATAAGTTGTTTCAGATTTTAGATTTTAAACACGTTCCTTACAGTGGAATTAACATAAAGTAAAACGTTATGAATCGAACATTACTGTATACTATAGAATGGTTAACATTAGCAATTATGCGGAGAACGTGTGCGAAGTGTTAATTTTCCTTTGCTTTACTTTGTTGAAGATTTGCATTTTCACCATATATCATAGGTTTAATTTTTTTTATCTCTAATTTTATATAAGGCGTTTTGTATAGGTTAGGAGTCTCACGATAATTTATTGTCATATACTGCCTTTGAATATTCTAAAACAGATAAAGCTATCCATGTTAGGAATTTTTAAATAACGAAATTTTTATTGAGTCAGTTAACTGGTGTGAACTTATAAGTGAAGCTCGCTAGCAGAACTCAGCAGCTACATTAAGGTTTTTCCCAAAACACTCTTCACTGTAAAAGAATAATTTTATTTATCAGGCAGTATATTATTTTCATATATTAGTACGACTTGATAATGTCACCCTATAACGTCATCGGGATAAAAGATGATCGTTGATGAGTTTCAGTACCTCATAGTTGAGTCTAATGCCTTTTACTTTACATACTGGATGCTTGTATAGTATAATTATTTTCTCAACGTAGGATATATATCGAAATTTTTCTAGTTTGATTAAATCCTATAAGTTATATTCATATCGCCATTTTTATTCTGTTAAGATGTTTATAATAATCATGGTGAGCCTGGTATGAACATAAACCGATTTTAACTATTCTTTTCTCTCCGTTTGTATAATATAGAATATATATTCAGCGTCAGACTGATTAGTATCGTCATATGTACCGATTGTTATATTTCCGTGAATATTTGAGTTTTTATCAATACACAGGATAAATTTTTATCTCTAATTTTATATATGGCGTTTTATATAGAGCAGGAGTCTCACGATAATTTATGCATATATTGTCTTTGAATATTCTAAAATAGATAAAGAACCATGAACCCTTGTTAGTAAATTTAAAAATAACGAAATTTTTATTGAATCAGCTAAATAGATAGTGTACTTATAAGTGAATCTCTAAATAATGAATGCGTTAACAGTACTCCTGCATTAATATACATAACGTTTCATCGTGTTTTTCAAAACAAATTTCATTGTAAAAGAATAAGAATAATTTCAATTTTATTTATCAGGCGATATACATTATATTATTTTCATATATTAGTACGCAAAGTTATCGTTTCATATGGTGTAAAAACAATAAGAACACATATGTAGAAACAGTTTACAAGGTAGTAGATATAACGAAAAAGGCTAAAATCTGTTCAAAACTACATTAAGTCTAGAAACTAGAAAATTAGAGAATTGTAGCATACGCTTGTTAATGAACCGGTAACAACTCATTACTATAGATACGATGAATATCCTACAAAAGTATATAGTATATTATTACATACCTGCGTGTTTCGAAGCTATTGAAAATGTTTGATATATTGTAAAATAGCGTTTAAATATGGCGACGAACTTATTTCTTTTAAACTGACGACAACTCATCATACAAAACATACTGTATTTATGTATTCCCTTTCTCTGCTGATATGTTTTCTACAGTGTGTTTTTAAATATTATACCCCGTTCTCTCAATAATGCATAAAATTTTCGAAATATCTGTTTATTATTTTACTTAACACATATAACCTACTAAGTATGTCCTAATGGTAAAACAGTAATCGACGAGATATAATATCATAGTAATATTATAACAGATTAGGTGACCTAACAAACTCTTTAAAGAAATGTTTATTTACATGTATGAGATAGTATTTAACATAATGTCCTTACATAGTGGTTTACGATAGAGAGGAATAATCATACGAGTTGCTGAAATGTATGATATATTGTAAAATAACGTTTAAATAAGCGTTTACTTTAGATGCTACGAATATCTATATGGTGTATAAACAATAAGAACGTATATGTAAAAATCGCTTACAAGGGTAGAAGATATAACGAAAAGGGTTAAAATCTGTTATTACATTACGTATCGAAAACTAGAAAATTAGATAATTGTAGCATACGCATGTTAAATGTACCTATTCTTTCACCTCGTCTGTAGTAGATATAATGAAAAAGGGATAAAAATCTGTAGTATAGGGTTTATGCTTATACTCAGGCTCGCAATCATATGTAGCGTATCGATGCTTACATAGTATAATTATTTTCTCAATGTAGGATATATCGATATTTTTCTAGTTCGATTAAATCCTATAAGTTATATTCATTTCACCCCTTTTTTATTCTGTTAAGACATTTATAATAATCATAGGGAGCCTGGTATGGGCATAAACCGATTGCACCTATTCTTTCACCTCGTCAGTAGTTAGACTCGAACTTTATGATTTCATATATGAAGAATAAGTTTAGTGATGAATACTCTGTGTTTTAGAATACTTGTATAGGGGCTAGGAAGCTTGATTTGAATACTACAATCTTGATCACGTGGTTGGAGTGTACTGATACCTCGATTGTGTGCATAGAAGTATAATGAGTATCCGTTATCGTATATTCAAATTAGTTGAATATATGTAGTACAACTTTAAAATAAATAATACATCATTATAGAATAGTCTTTGATTAATGCTCATAAATTGTTAACAATCTAACATTTCCTTTATATGAGCTGTTGATAGTATTAAACCTATGCATCGCCGTTACGAATTTTTTTATCTTCGAGTAATGTTTTAAGAAATTCAGAACCGACTTACAACATACCCTTTTCTTCATGTACCCTCTCGTAATCTTACATCGTAGTTATATTGTGTGTATAAGGTATTCATGAATTTAGAGATTAGAGCTTGAGTAGGTCAACCCACTT
Source organism: Agrypnus murinus (assembly GCA_929113105.1). Lineage (NCBI taxonomy): Eukaryota > Metazoa > Arthropoda > Insecta > Coleoptera > Elateridae > Agrypnus > Agrypnus murinus. The sequence continues at coordinate 251,329,491 of OV816024.1, read as the reverse complement.
TCTGATACAACTAAACCATACTGCTTAATTTTACATGATTCGTTGATAGAATACAATGCGTTTGCTGAAACTGTGACTAGACATATACACATACCATAATGAAAATTATTAAGCAAAAGAAGTCGCTAAATATATTTAACTTAGACGATCGTGTTTCTCGATAATATTACGATGGTAATAAGAAGCATGGTAAGCTTTTACCTGTTTCCTGTAGAGCAATTTTGAGTGTACCTTCTTCTTGTGGTAAAACTAACGCCTTGTTAGGTCTACTAATTAATGAAAACGAATTAAAATTTGAAAATATCTACCTACACGCCAAGTCTTTATTTCAACCTAAATATGGCGGAAACGATGATGTAATCACCCCTAATGATGTGAAACCTAATTCAGTATTCATTTTCGACGATATTATCTGTGACAAACAAGAAAAAATAGACAATATTTTAGCATGGGTAGGCATAAAGGGTATTGACTCGTTTTATTTAGGTCAAACATATACGAAAATTCCCAAACATCTGATTAAGGACAACGCTAACTTACTTATTCTCTTTAAGCAAGATGAATTGAATTTCAAACATGTGTATAACGCTCATATTTTAGGAGATGCAAGCTATGATGAACTTAAACATTTAAACGCCTAGTATAATTATTATTTTCTCAACGCAGGATATATATCGATATTTTTCTAGTTTGATTAAATCCTATAAGTTATATTCATATCGCCCTTTTTATTCTGTTAAGTTGTTTATAATAATCATGGTGAGCCTGGTATGAGCGTAATCCGATTGTACCTATTCTTTTCCCTCCGTTTGTATAATATAAAATATATATTCCGCGTTAGACTGATTAGTATCGTTATATGTACCGATTGTTATATTTCCGTGAATATTTGAATTTTCACCAATACACAGGATAAATTTTTATCTCTAATTTTATATATGGCGTTTTATATAGAGCAGGAGTCTCACGATAATTTATACATATATTATCTTTGAATATTCTAAAACAGATAAAGAACCCTGAACACGTGTTAGGAATTTTAAAAATAACGAAATTTTTATTGAATCAGCTAAATAGATAGTGTACTTAACCCGTATTCAAATTTTCTACACATCTAACTTATACAGATTAATACAAGGGCGAGTAGTTGTCATTTAAAACAATAATTTATACCGCTTTTAAGATGACGATCTCTTAACAAATTATTTAGAAAATCTAAATTCCTTTGAAATGTTCAGTCATTTGTAAGAACGTTTTGTTTATTTATGGTTGAAAGCAGTTTTAAGGAATGTCGAAAACAACAAGACTAATTGCCTTGTACGTATTTTCATGCAAAAACATCAGTTTGAAGTAACTTCTTAAACAGTTATAAATACAGAAAATGTTTTTTGAATTTTAAAAATAATGCTCTACAGTATTCTATATTCTTAAAAAGTTTCATTTAAATAAATTTTTAAGAAATCATAACGAACGATGCTAATTGTTTTCTTTCAAATAGAATTTGATTTACTTGTAGACTGTATTTTAAATGTTTATGACGTATATTTAAACATGTCAAAATGCAATAGAGATAATCCGACAGGTGATTACCTTGTATACTTGAAAGTAAATTTTTTCTCGTATTATTACTCTAGATGTTTCTACATGTTAAATTGTTTTCGCAGAATTACATGATGACCTATAGATCTATATTTAAATATCAATTAGGAATGACAACATAGGATTTATTTTAAAATAAATTTATGAGAGAGGGATGACAGATGCAAATTATATATAAAAATGAGATGTACAAATGAGATATGAGTTATGTAAATGAGAGACGAGATATGCAAACGATACCTTGAATTAATTTAATTCGTGAATGCATATGAGAGATGAGATATGTAAATGATACCTTGAATTAATTTAATTCGAGCATGCATATGAGAAATGATGAATGTAAATGAGAGATGAGATATGCTAATGATACCGTGAATTAATTTAATTCGAGCATCCATATGAGAAATGATAAATGTAAATGAGAGATGAGATATGCTAATGATACCGTGAATTAATTTGATTCGAGCATCCATATGAGAAATGATAAATGTAAATGAGAGATGAGATATGCTAATGATACCGTGAATTAATTTAATTCGAGCATCCATATGAGAAATGATAAATGTAAATGAGAGATGAGATATGCAAACGATACCGTGAATTAATTTAATTCGAGCATGCATATGAGAAATGAGAGAGGTGAGATGTACAAACGAGTTATGTAAATGAGAGATGAGATATGCAAATGATACCGTGAATTAATTTGATTGCTCTAATTAAATTAAATTAATTTAATTCGCGCATGCATATGAGAAATGATATATGTAAATGAGAGATGAGATATGCAAATGATACCGTCAATTAATTTAATTAGATCAATTAATTTAATTCGGGCATTTAATTAAACCACGCCTTATTTGAATATTAATTAGATCGCGGGTCATTTGCATAAATGGAGTGGGGGTCAGCTCAAGAGGCGGAATACCTACTAAAACCTGTGATTTTATATGTTTTTAAAGTAAGTCTAATTAGTTCATCAAATATGGATGTATAAATGTCTCATTATTAGCAGAATAGAATTTTGTTGATATTTTATTTTTTTGAGATAGTTATAAAACGGTGAAATTTCTATGTCTCCACAATTGTTTTTACTTTATCAAACCGTTCATGGGAAATTAAGATTTACAGGTGTTCAGTATGATACATACTATGCATTATTTAGGCCCGTATCAGAATATTCTTTAACATATTAAGTCAAATGATCATATTAATCATTACAAAAAAATTCTTTTATACAGTAAAATAAACTTAAAAAAAAACCCCGAAGTCGCATATATGCTTCGGGGGGGGGCTCATAATGATATAGGACAGCAGGGCTAATATGATTTTTTTTACATGAAAACAAAAAGAATAAAGAAAAAAAGCAAATAGAATAAAGAATAAAATAGAATCATATTAGGTCTTGCTTCCTAGATTATTATAAAATCAATATCAATCAAGCAAATCAATCAGTTTAACACAGCAAACTATGTCTCTATATTACCAAAACGTCCAAGGCTTGAACACTAAAATAGAAAATTTGTACTTAACTTTTTCTGTCTGTAATTATGATGTATTAGTTTTAACTGAAACATTGTTTCAAGATAGTGTATTAAACAGCGAATTTTGTAACGATAACTTTGTTATTTTTAGGAGAGATAGAGATATTGTAAACACTAACAAGAAAACTGGTGGTGGGGTATTGATTGCTATCAGTAATGTTTATCAAGTGACTGAAATTCCATTATCTATTAATTTTTGCGGATTGCTTTGTGTCAGAGTAACCTTTAGTAGTAAGAGCACATTATATATTCTTGCAGTTTACATTTCCAGTGCATCATTTGCTGATTATGAGAACCTCTTTGATTATATTTCTCAATTACCATTTATTATGGATCAGAAAACTATAATCGTTGGAGATTTAAACTGTACGGACTATGTAAGGTATTATTTTAATAATGCTGAACACAATTTTGAACATTTAAGTAATAAGACTAATAAATTTTATTGACTATCTAGGATTTACTCAGTCAAACTCAGTGCTTAACGACAATCAGCGTCTTTTAGATTTTCTACTGAGTAATATACATGTTGAGGTACATCAGGATTATGATCCCTTGGTGCCGACAAATTTTCATCACCCACCTTTGAACTGTGATATGAATGTTATTGCCTAAAAACACAAATCTTGTCCTTTTACAATTAAAACTAGATATAATTTTAGTAAAGGCAATTATTTACATCTTTATAATTTAATATCGCAAGTAGATTGGGATAATTTATTATACTGTGAATCAGTTGATGCTATGGTGTCTGAGTTTTATGCAAAGATGTTTAGCATTCTGGACCTTTGTATTCCTAAAGTAAAGAAAGGTAAATACAACAACAAATATCCGTTATGGTAATGGGTGTTCATTTAAATTCGTAATCTAGCAACCTTTGGATTATTGCCTGTCTCTATCTGCGACGTATTATATCTGTCGCTCTGCCTTCTTTTATTAAAATTCCAAAGGTTGCTAGATTACGAATTTAAATGAACACCCGTTATAACAATGAAATAAAACGTAACTTACGATTTAAAAATAAGTACCATAAGCTTTATAAGACTACCAGCCTACTAGTCTACTACAACCTTTTTTCTCATTACAGACCACAATTTAAAGTTTTGGTTAGAATAGCTTATACAGACTATATTACTTCTATTGAAACAAACCTCACGTCCGAGCCTAATAATTTTTGGAACTATGTAAAATCTAAGCAAAATTCTGTGTCTATGCCTTTACCTATGATTGATTTGCAAGGCTCTTCTCTAAATAATGGAAAGGATATTGCGGAAGCTTTTGCAACTTTTTTGAAAGTACTTTTGTAGTTGACAACTCAGTTTATATGCAGCAAAATGAGAGCGTTAATCCTAATACAAATATAAATAATATTTCTCTACAATTTATAGATAAAGGCGAAATATTTAAAGCAATTAAAAGGCTAAAAAAATACTAAATCGTGTGGCTTAGACAATATACCAACTTATATAATTAAAGGCTGTGCTGAATTTTTGACCAAACCGCTGCAAATAATATTCAATAGTTGTTTAAAACAATGTCAATTTCCTGAAGAGTGGAAACGCGCCAAAGTAGTGCCAATCTTTAAAAAGGGCAGCAAGAATGACGTTCAAAATTATAGACCCATTTCAATTTTAATCAATTTTTCAAAGATCTTTGAATCGGTTATTCATAATGCTCTCAGAAACATAATTAATAACTCTTTGCCAATAGATCAGCAGGGCTTTATATCGAAAAGGTCAACTGCAACTAACTTAACTGTTTTTACTCAATATGTCTCAAACGCCTTGCATAATCAGCTTCAAGTTGACGTTATTTATACCGATTTTCGCAAGGCCTTTGACACAGTTAACCATAATTGCTTGTTATCTAAACTCTCGTGTTTCGGGTGTGATTCGGACTTGGTGCACTTTCTTACTTCATATCTCAATAACAGAAGTCACTGCGTTTATTGTTGTGGTTTTTATTCAAATGAATAATATGCCACTTCAGGTGTTCCTCAGGGAAGCATATTGGGTCCCGTATTATTTACTATCTTTATTAATGACGTTGTAGAGGTTGTTCAGTCATCTTGTAAATTGCTCTTTGCTGACGATTTTAAATTATTTCGTACATTTTCTACAACTAATGATTGTAATCAGTTACAGAATGATTTGAACTGAGTCTATAATTGGTCCATTCAAAATAAATTATTTTCCAATATCGATAAATGCGTGGTTAGGACATACAGTACCAAAACAACTTCTATATACCATAACAACGAAATGAATTTTGAACCTCTAAGCAGAGTCAATAGCATAAAAGATTTGGGAATTGTTTTTACACCATCACTTAATTTCAACTGGGTATTGCGAATTAAAAAGCCTATTTGCTTGGATGCTGAGTTTATAATAGCTTCTATATGTAAGAAGCTATTATAAACTCAGCATCCAAGCAAATAGGCTTTTTAATTCGCAATACCCAAAATTTTTATTTTTCTTTAAAGCTTGAAAGAGTACAAAAGAAATTCTTAAAATATTGCTGCTATCGCGTAAATGGCTTTGTTCAAGGTAATTATGTCGATTTGCTAAATTACTTTCAACTATCTTCTTTAGACAGCAGACAAATATATCACATGCTAGTATTTTTATTCAAAATTGTTAACAGTATCTATGATTAGCTACTTTGCTTGCTTTAATGGACTTTAAAGTTCCAGATACTAGAACAAGACTTACGGTTACGTTTTTTCCAACTATTTCTAAGACTAATCGTCATTTGGCATCTACAGTAAATGCAATGTGTAGAACATTTAATAATATAAAGTCCAATGTTGAATTATTTGGTATAACGTTCACGCAGTTCAAAAATTCACTTGATAAACATCTCTTCCATAATGCGTAAGGCATTGTTTTAAGTATACTGTTTTTTATATATTGCTTTTTTTTCTCTGTAATTGGGTTTGTACCTGTTGAAAAATAAATATTATTATTATTATTATTATTATTATTGTTTCTTGTTATTATTTATTGTTCTTGTTGTTGTTGTTGTCGTTGTCGTTGTCGTTGTCGTTGTCGTTCTAGTTCTCGTTCTCGTTCTCGTTCTCGTTCTCGTTCTCGTCCTCGTCCTCGTCCTCGTCCTCGTCCTCGTCCTCGTCCTCGTCATCGTCATCGTCATCGTCATCGTCATCGTCATCGTCATCGTCATCGTCATCGTCATCGTCATCGTCATCGTCATCGTCATCGTCATCGTCAGCGTCAGCGTCAGCGTCAGCGTCAGCGTCAGCGTCAGCGTCAGCGTCAGCGTCAGCGTCAGCGTCAGCGTCAGCGTCAGCGTCAGCGTCAGCGTCAGCGTCATCGTCATCGTTATCGTTATCGTTATCGGTATCGTTAACGTTATCGTTATCGTTATCGTTATCGTTATCGTTATCGTTATCGTTATCGTTATCGTTATCGTTATCGTTATCGTTATCGTTATCGTTATCGTTATCGTTATTAATAATAGTACATACTGTCACTAGGTAGTAAACAGTGCAGTGGTATGTTTTAAAAAATTACTAGTAATGATCTCATTGAGATCTCAAGTTGAAATTTGGCAGACATAGCTATTTCAAGAATATATGCAGTTTTAAAAAATCATCCAGGAATTTGTTAATTAACTTTTTTCCTAACCCAGATTGTTTGTAAGTAATTACTCAGAATACAAAATAATCATTCATAAAACAAAACTCTAATGTTCCCAATATTGAAAAATATGTTTATGTTAAAATGTTGAACATTGCTGTTTTGTTAAAATAATTTAGTAATGATCCCATTCAGATACCAAGTTGAAATTTGATACACATATCTAAAAAATATTCAATTCTATGTCCAATTTTTTTCAGAATTTTTAATCATATGTTTTCTGAAAAATTCAGTCAGAGACTTCAGAGGCCCAATATATATTCTTTTCATACTAAAGTATGCCATTCAACCCATCATTCCAAAGCCCAAATACTTAAAAACAGGCTTTATAACAGTTCTTGTTTCATTTTTTATTTTATTTCTATCAAAAGTTATAAAAGAAAACGTAAACGCCATAATGCAACCGAAAGCGAAAGTAAAACATGCGAGGTGGTTGCTAGGTATGAAAAACTTTCGGTCCCTGGACAACGAAGTAAAACTGTCAATTTTTTAAAATATAATATTATAAGGTGGCTGTTGTCAACATTACCTTGGTAACAATACTGTTGTATATACAAACATTATTTTATTATAATCACTGTATCGCCATTTTATTTATTTATTTGCGGTGGTTAATAAATGTCAAGGGGAGAATGAAAACTATAATACATTACAGGCTGCGAAAGCCCTTTCAGGTGCTCGGTGTTTTTAACTAACCTCGGCTACGCTTACGCTTCGCCTCGGCCAATCAAAAACATCTTGCACCTAAAAGTAAACTTTCACCGCTTGTAATGTAAATAACTATTACTTACTTACAGGCATATACAAGCAAGAAATTCCATGACTAACTATTACCCAAAATGATTGTGAACAGTTCAATAATATAGAATTTTGTCTCAATTATCCTTTAGTATGTTATCTAAAGCTTCTTCTCGAAACCAAATGACTTAATCTTGCAAAAAAAGTTAATGTAATATTTCTGAAATTCCTCAGTCGTTAGAAAATCAGCTTAATTTACTTTCTAATAATAACATCCTTATTAAAAGATAATTTCATGCTAGAAAAACGTATCACGAACAAAAAATATTATTATTGCTTTCATTTCGTAAACAAAGAAGGATTTATATTTTAATAAATAATAATTTGTATTTCGACAGTACAATCCTAGAAATCTTAAAACTTCTCTCCCGGTAATGGATTGGATGCACGGGCTGGAACTAATCCTTAACAAACGTTACAAAGCATTAAATTTACCCTTTGTGTTAATTGTTTCAAACATTAGCTCGAGATGAAGCATGCAAAAGATATAATTATCAACCATTTTGTTAACGATTGTTTAGATAACTACGAAAACTGAAACTTTATTTCATTACATTATAAATAATGAACAAGATCATTAAATAAAAAATGGAGTAGAAAAAATGGGTAGAGAAGTACATAAAGTTTTATATTTAAGAATTTAACTTTTGCAGGATAAAAATAGTATTTTTGCTGCCTGATATTATTGCAAAATTTATGTAATCCATAAACATCACTATTAAAATTTTATTACTCATTTTATTGAAGTGTTGTATTAAGGGGGAAATTTAGAGGTTAAGAATAGAAAATCTTTATGTTGAAAAGTAAGATAAGAAACGTCATTATCATACTGAAGAAATGCTTTAGGGGCTTTTGTTACTTCTGCCAAAGAAACCCTTTTTATATAAAAGTTTGGATAGGTATTTAACGCATCTAACGTATTTGATTTATTTTAAGGAATCAAATGGAAAACTGTTCTTTTATTATTACTTACGATTTCAGCTCGCATACTATAAAAGATTAAAACAGTAAAAGTGGCGAACGACTGAAATTCCATATAACAATTTTAGGGTGGACAATATTAAGCACTTAAAGAGAAAATTTTATATCCGTTAATAAATCTTTCTCTTGTGCGTGCAGAGGACCACTTTGATTACTGAAACATAATAATTTTATAGTCTGTTTAAGTTAAGTGTTTTCTGATTCATCCTATAGGACACTCAAAAAACCTTCACCATATAATATCAACAACTTTTTAGATTATTACAGATTTAACAATGTTTAAATATGCAAATCACTAGAAAAATTTGTAAAGCAATTTATTATTATGTTATTTCATTCGCTTAAAAATAAAATTGGAAAGTATGGAAAGGGATGATGGATAATGATCTCAAGTCACCGAATACTCCAACAGATAACAGAAGGTTGCTATCTCCAAATGAGTCAATCTATTGAAAGTAGTTTGTTTCTATCAACGTCCTGAAAACCTGGTTTAACATTAATTCAATAAGGACCATAAAAGTGCTACTAGTCGAGCCAATTTATCAAGAAGGCCAGTAGCGAATCTAATTTAAAAACACTAATAACAGACCTCAAAGGTTGTGTATCCACAACACAATATTAAAATAGTATATCCAAACCACACATCTGTATTTGACTTATGCCAATAAGTATTTGTACCTTTTATACAGCGAAAACCCGTAAACGGTTATTGGCTTGTTGCTGTTATTGCTTCATTAATACTGAACACTTTATCAAGCATCCATAGATGTCCTCTAGGCCATTGCCGTCCGAGAAGGGGGATGAGGGGCAACCTTCTCCCAGACTCCTGTCGCACCCCCATCCGAGCTTTCAGTTACGACCGGTACACGAAAGTCTTGAAGAGAGATTGAAATTTTATCAAATAATATAAATAATAAATACGAAAAAATAAGCCTTAATAATACTAATAACTAAAGTCGCACGTTTTAGTCGAACTTGATACAAAAGCCCATACTTACATCATTTTTCATAGGCGAGAACTAACAGTACAAGTTTTTATTGGCTCAGGGAGTATTAAACATTATTTACCTAACATCTAATTTTATTTGCATTTTTGCAGCGCACCTATTCGAGCTCTTCCAACCTTCAAGCTCTTGACTGTCGATATGCGTTTAACCACTTATTTAATTGCTGTCCTTTAAAGACATGCTTCATACTACTAAAACGCACGATACTGCAAATAACACTTTTAATTAACTGAAAGAAGTTGACTCAGACACTTTTAGTCAATTATGAACAAAAATCGTTCAGATAAACATAAATGTATAACTTCTAAGAACCTTCTTGGTGTTTCCAGAACTTTTTGGATTAGAAATTTCTTCGCATAGCAATTCGTATAGAACCGAACAAGAAAGGGTACTATGATGTTCAACATTTTCAAAAACATTTTGTCAAATTTCTCCCATTTCATAGCGTATACGTTCCTCTAGATTCTTCAAATGATTTGGCCTATTCCTATAGTCTATGGGAATAGGACTACAGTGTAGCCTTCGCTTTTTAAGTAACTCACCGACAAATCCATCGATTAGAAAATATTCCGTTTAGGTATCGCCGTACATAAAATGCATGATGTGGCGGAGCTCGAACTTGCTGATACCACATATTATTTTGTGACAGACAACAAACGAGCCAACGCAGGTATCAGTAATTCTTGAAGAAACTGCAGACGGCGTGGTCCAATTAATCTATCTTCAAAGAAGAACGGCCTCAACTGCTCTTATTACTCATAATTCCTGTCCATAAATCTAGTTTGAAGATATTGAGTGTTTGACTCCTGCATCCAGTGAGGACTCTCAGCTGCTCAATACTTGCAGTTTTAATTTACATGTCTGTTCAAACAGAAGCTTGCTTCATCAGAAAAAAGTATTCGTTTAACAAACATGGACTCTGCATTGCTAACGTGGTTGTAAAAAATAACAGTAAAAAACCAGCCTAGTGTTAAAAACGTAGTGTTCCGGTTAAAATAATAGAGTAAATTTTAAAGTGTCAGTTTGCACTTAATTTAACACTATATATTTTTTAGTGTTGATTTACATTATATTTGCTAACAAACTCTGTACAGTGACAATTCTCACAACACGGGATAATTAACACTAAAAGTTTTAGTATTTTTTAAGACTTTAGAGCTAATTGACACTAAGATGTTAATAGTCAAAGCACCATTCAGCGCAGTATCGCATATAACACTTCGTAGAGTCATAGTTTTCACTAGTAGTGTATATTAACACTAAAACGCGTCCTCGCACTTGGCAGTATCGCAGATGATGCTCGTGATATCTGGCATTGAAAACATCTTTCTTCGTGGGTGTTCTAGTGCGTATATGATTGTTACAAAGGTATAAGGTAGTGCACCCCAGAAAGTTGCATTATAGTGTTATCAATCTTCAGTTATTATTGTTTGCAGTTGTTGTTGCTATTGTGCAGTGCCAAACAAAAACTGATTTGTATTTAGTTCCGAAATACGCTTTCTTATTCTAGTGTTATGCTTCTGAATGTATAATTTCTGTATTCTCTTATAATACGGTATATGTATTAATTAAGTATTTAATTGTATATTGCTGTATTTTTTGTAAAATAAATGTTTATATTAATTCTCAGCATTTATTTCAGGCTGACTATAATACAACGCCCGTATGTCGTATGTTCTACACTAATGACATAGTTGAAAACACAGTATACTGTGTTGATTAACTCTTCAAGTTACACTTAACTAGTGTAAATAAAAGTACAGACACGCTTCATACACATTTTCATACACTAGTTTAGTGTAACTTAGTGAATATTTACACTAGTTATCTTCACTACGGTAGTGTTTATTTAAACTGTACAGTGTGTAAGCAGAGTTACTTTACACATGGTATATTCACTATAATAGAGTGGATTCTCACTAAAAAATACACTATTTTTAGAGTTCAAATATGAACACTGTCTAGAGGGACCTATATAAACTCAAGATAGTGTTGCTTTAGTGTTGATTTTTAACACAAAATTTTTTACTGTGTAGATAATAATCCGCGATAATAATAATAATACTTGTAAAGTTGGTGCTAGGTAAAAACAATTACAATAATTAATTAACAAATAGTTTTTTCATTTTGACATAACTGAAAACTTAATTGAATGAAAAAATACAATTTATAAAATGATACTATACTTCTGCGAGTGCAACGCAATTTTCAGTTGTTTATCTTTAGTTACTAAACGTACAACTATTGTGGACTTTAAAAAGTTTCAAACATAGTTTAGGTTATTGTGTCAAAATGACAAACGTCAATTATATTTAAAAATTCTTACCTATAGCACCAATCTTACAAAAAAGTTACTATAATTGTAAAGTTTAGCAAGTATGCGATGATATCTATCGTTCTCAGATGGAAGTATTAGCTATTTTTCCTTTGCTAGCACGTGATAACCCAATTCCTAAACGAAGCTTTTCCAATGCTGTATATTTGAAATTATAAAATATCGAAGACTTCAATAAATATTAAAAAATACACATTTTATCACCCTGTGTAATATATGAATTTTCAAAACGTTTGGTATATTCAAAAACCGCACATAATATTGTTTAAAATTATTTTTCGAGCGATAAGCGAATCCATAAAAACTAATAAGGGGTTAACACACATGTATCACCCTTTGCAATAAAATTTTCTTTTGTTTTTTGGTTATTTCGGTTAAAAAGTCTCTCAACTTATTCAATGGTTATACAGTGCGATTCTAAAGTATGGAATAAATTCGATAAAAGGGAAAGTATTGATTTTTGGAAAAATTCCAAAAACACATAAATTTTGTTTTTTAAATTCCGCATTTTCTGACATAATATTCGAATATACAGGGTGATGCGTTTAAGTGTGGTGACGTCATCGGCATTTTTTTTAAATAGCTACTTTTATTTTTTATTTCAAATTCTGACATTTCATCCAATTACCAACATGGTAATGTAATAAGTTTGTTTGTTACCTTACAGAAAAAAATTTTGAAAAAAATAATTATGAAGACGGGAAAGTGCTATAGTCGCCACACTTAAACACATCACCCTGTATATCCGATATGTCAAAAAGTGCGGACTTTAAAAACAAAATTGACATGCTTTTGAAATTTTGACAAAAATCAATACTTGGCGTCTCGCTTTGCATTTAAGTGTGGTGAGTATAGCACTTTCCCGTCTTCATAATTATTTTTGTCAAAAATTTCCTTATGTAAGGTAACAAACTTATTACATTACCATTTTAGCAAGAGGATGAAGTGTCAGAATATAGAATAAAAAATGCAAGTTGCCATTTAAAAAAATGCCGATTACGTCACCACACTTAAACGCATCACCCTGTATATTCGAATATTATGTCAAAAAGTGGGGACTTTAAAAACAAAATTGGCGTGTTTTTGGAAGTTTTTCAAAAATTAGTACTTTTCCTTTTTTCAAATTTATTCCATACTTTAGAATCGCACTGTATCTCAAAATTTTACAAATTAAAGTAAGTAGATCCATTTATTTTTGAAATTATTCACCGTTTAAGACTGTTTCTTTTTTAATGACTTTTATTCTTTTATCTTAGCCCATTTTTTGTCTTAGGCTTCATTCAGAACCTCAAAATTAATACTTAAAATTAATCCGTCCAATTATTCCTGCATATGACTTCCAATGTATCATTCACAATTGATGTAATTAATCAGTAAGACTAATGCGTTATAGACCCTTGAAATAGAGGCGCTATATAATGCGTATTTTTACAGAGCCATATATTTGGAATTTTTAGAACCATCAAAACATAACATTATAGAATGACTGTATTAGCGGCAACCTATAAATAAAACAAACATAACCTCAAAACTTTTGAAAATATTTTTAAAAGTTGTTTTGCCGCAAACCTTTCGGTTTAATAATAAAATTTAGTTAAAAATAAAAAGTTTGCCGGAATGGACGGATTTGGAGATTGAGGAAACGAAGATTTTATAAAGCTTACGCATGCGCACCAAGCTTCTTGTCGGAAAATTAATCCATAAAAGTTTGCAAGCTTTTCTAAGTTAAGTATTAATTTTAAAGATTAATTTTGGATGTTGTGAATGCTATTGGCTTAAAGCATTGTACAAAGTCTGACGTTCTGAATGAAGCTTTACAGTTGTTATTTTCATGTGTTAAAGTAATTGACGGGTTGAAGTGAATTTAAAGCTACGCTCGCAGAGAAGGGATACGACGAAGGTTCTACTTTTTGATGATTTTTGCTGAATTTTTCCGATACGATAACACGTTCATGAAAAGGACTCGCCCTTTGATTATTATATCTGCATGGACCCTAGTTTGCTCCTAGTGCTTGCGAATGTTTAATAACGCAATAGAGGATTTTGCTGCACTACGCTGTTCAATATCATACAAAACAAGTTCTAATTGTTAATTTCATATGTGTCTGCTCTTAATTGCGAGGTTGCTCTTGGAAATATTTAGAGCTTTTATTTTTGTATCTTTTCTGGGTCATCATCTTCCCCAGACTTAGTTCAGAATTAATAGAAATTGCCACTTTGATTCGAAGGACAATTATGCTCCAACTTCTCTAAATTAAGCGCCCTCTTTATGAGATTAAACATCAATGTTTTCTCAATGATGATATATGTGTCTTTTAACAGATGAGTATTGCACTTTGAGAAACATAGGTATCCTAAACACAGAAAATGTATCCTACCTCTACGTTCTTTCTTCTATAGGTACATTAATAAAAGAATCTGCAAAATTTTAAAGAAAACTAAGGAATATCGAGCATTTCGTCAACAAAGCTTTTGAACTCTTGTTATACCTAAATATTCTAAATAACATAAGAAACACTGCAAGACAGTGGCGTATTTAGGAATTTTTTCGGGGGATGGCTACTCTATAAAAATTCCAAATCAAAATAGTACTTGGATTTTCACATAGCATACATTTTGACACTATTAAAAAATTGGGGGGGCTTCAGCGCGATAGCCCCCCTAAATACGACACTGCTGCAGAAGAGAATTGAGGTAAATTAGAATTGATGATAAAAGTGCAATATGGAAGTTGAGGGGCAAAGTACTACTTGTTAAATAGTCGGTTTCCTGGAGATAAATAAAGAGTAATACCTCGGAATTCGCCTTTTGGGCACCGGTTTGATGATTTTTTTAAATTATAAGTAATCGGCTATATTTCAAAGTCTAAATGTTGGATTTGTCCTCTAATGCCCTGTTTAATTGTTATTAACAAATTATTATTTTTCCATAAAGGGCTAATTAATAATTAAATAATTTCATCAAATTTTTATTATAATTGAATAAAATTAGATACTTATAGCTTTTTCGATCCAAATCGGTCAATAGTGTAAAATGGCGGCCACAAAATGGCCGCCGGGGTCAGAAATTTATTATTTGAAATGGCTAATGAATAATAGTACTAGGGGGTTTTTAAAGTCGAAAATTGCGATGTTATAGTTATTTACGGATTAAGATCTGTTAAGATAGCTATAATGGCCAAGGGAGCTGTTTGAAGCTTTAATTCTTCGGCGATCGGAAAATCGTAGACGCCGTTGTCACCTTGGCAATGAAAATTTTGAAAAAAGCGGGGTGTTAAAAAAGACCGTCTGCTGAAACCTCTTTTAACAGCGCTGGGTGTTACCAGGGTGTAATTGACAGCTTAGCGGTCAAAAAATGGCCGCTAAATTAAAAAATGGTATAGTGAATATCTCGAAACAATAAGGGAAGCTATAGTTTACTATACAGATAAAGTTTTACACTTACAACACTTTTGCATAGAATATTTTCTTAATACTTTAATACTAAATATTTATATACAACATTCAGAAACTAATACATCCCACAGAATTTTGACCAAAGCAATTAGACACGATTTCTTTACACTACATTATTGACACTACATTATTTAAAAACTTTTGAAACCATTGTGTCAAAATTATAGTGTAAAAGAAAATCGTATTTGATTTTTGTAGTCAAAAAAGTCTGTGTTTAAAGCTGGGCTGCTAAAGTTACTGTATGTTTATTTTAAGTGTTGAGTTTTTATTGTGTTAAACAGGAATCTTCGCAAATCTTTTATGTTGTATAAATATTTAATGTGATCAAAACATAAGTGTAAAGTTTTTTAGGTGTAGTAACTATATCTACGGAAACAAGTTGCCGCATGCAATTTATAATCCAGTCAATTTGTGCTCAAAAGATCCCCTAGCGGGAAAGTTCTGGGGTAGTTTTGATTTCTTCCATTTTTGTATGTTTTTGGAGTGCTGAATCCGAATCAGAGGTTTGCTAACAAAATTTCGTGACGCAACATTGAAGAAAATGCAAAAAAAGGTAAAAATTCTTATTTTTTGGCGGTTTTTTGCTTATAACTCGGAAACTATCAACTTTTCGTAAATAACCTGTGAATTCAAAATGAAAGTCCATGGAATTTCCTAAAAACTTCACTTTTTAGGTTTTTCTCCGACAAACCGTTCGGGCTCAAGCGATAGTTGAAAATTGGCGTATTTTATCTGTCTCCGCAAAAACCCACTTTTTCCACTCCAAAACTCTAATTTATTATTAAAAGCTGTCAATTAGTGAATTCCTCCCAGTTCTCTGCACATACCTTATTTTGATCGTATATGTAAAGGTACAGGTAATTTCTTCAAAAATTACATACAGTTCAAGCTATTTAATGAAGTCCGAAATTTTACAAATTCAGTTACAAAAAAAAATTCCAACGAAAAATCTTGAAAAATTATTACATTTTATCATATTATATTACAATACATATGATTATATATTACATTATTATATGAGCTGTTGTCGTTTAGAGGGTCCTGGCTGAGATTCTTCGAAGGCGGCGAGTCCTGGCACAGGTTCGGGTTGTGCTATCGTCAGCGTATTGAAAGAGGTGGCGAGAAAACAATAACTTGTGATCATATCTTAAGGAGAGATGAGTGATTACGAAATAGATTGTGAGATTAGACATACCTTCCACATCGTGTAAGCGTCTTTCTTCAGTCTGTTCTTGGTCTCTTTCTTCGACCTCTTCTTCGACAATGTCAATGTATGCTGCCTTCCGGGAAAACGTGTGAAAACGTCGAGCTCCCGGAGTGTGAGCATAGTCGTCCATTAATTGAAAAAGTAGAAATTTTTCAAATGTTTATTATTTTATAACTATGGATACTCACATTATTAAAACCATTGTGTTTTAAATTTATATTTTTGTGTAGTTAATTATACGGTCGGACGCTATACGCTTATACGTCGACAACCTTTTGGTTACCAGTCACCGTAAAACTAATTCTTATTAATTTAAGCTAGTTAGTTAGTTAAACAATTATTACAATGTTAAGCAAAAATCTAGTCGTTCGCTCTGTCGCAATCACAATACAGGGTGGGATTAAAGTATGGAATATTAAAAAAAACAGGAACTCAACCGGTTTTTTTAAAAACGCTGAAACACGTCGATTTTGTTTTTTAAAACTACACATTAATATGTGCGATTCACCTTCCGGCTTTCATTTGTTTCTAAGTTATGACGTCATCACAAAAAAATTTAAATGACAATATAGATTTTTTATAGTGGAATCCGATAGTGATTTTCCCTCTCTTTATGATGATACAAATAAATCATAAGGTTGCATAACAAGAATTCTGAGAAAAATTGAGTTGAAATTTGTAAATGTTTGTTAGTTGTGACGTCATCACAAAAGATTTAAATGACAATATAGATTTTTAGTATTGGAATCCGATAGTGATTTCTCTTCTCTTTATGATCATGTAAATAAATCATAACAAAAATTCTGAGAAAAATCGATCAGAACATTTAATGATATTGATATTATGGTATCAATATATCAGATCGATTCTTCTCAGAATTTTTGTTATGCAACATTATGATTTATTTGCATGATCATAAAGAGAAGGAAAATCACTATCGGATTCCACTATAAAAAAATCGATATTGTTATTTAGATATTTTTGTGATGACGTCATAACTTAGAAACAAATAAAAGTCGGAAGGTGAATCGCACATATTAATGTGTAGTTTTAAAAAACAAAATCGACGTGTTTAAGCGTTTTTAAAAAAAACAGTTGAGTTCGCTGTTTTTTTTAATATTCCATACTTTAATCCCACCCTGTATAATATTTTTGGTAGTTTTAACTAATGCTTAAGTGCACATTAAATAATAGTAATAATTTGGTTCTAACTGTTATGTTAGAAACCTAAAAGTTAAAAAGTGTTTTAGCTTTGACTCTCACACCATGTGTCAAAAATCTATAAATATGGTGTAGCTGGTTGTTGGTTAATAGTTTTTTATGTCATAAATCCTCTTAACAGGTCTGTAAGAGAGAAGTCGGAATATTACCGAGTCCTTAAAGACTGTTAGAGGACGCATAACATAAAAAAAATTGAGATATTATTTATATTTACCATTTAAAAAAGAAACTAGAATGTGATTAATATAATTGTACATTTGTTGCAAAAATCATGTGCTTGGGGGGGGGGGTCGAGATTGTGATTGTCATAGTGACGAAGTTATAAAATAAAGCGTACGTAATGATTTAATGCCCAAACGTAAACCAAGCAGACATAACCTCATTATTTTTGTTCTTTATTTTAAATTGAAAATTGATGTATTAAATATGTATTAATTTGTACTAACAGAAACGATACACGAACATACAATAAACACGAGAAGAACATTGACGGTAAAAATGCGATTAACGTACAGGTAACACCCCTTCCAGTTATCAATCGTTGTTTGCGTTGCATCTCTCTTAAACTAAGGTATTGTAGTTGTAGGAACATACGTTATAGAAATATCTTCCTTCAGCATGCTAAGAGATTCTCCATGACGTACTAGCTTACTTGAACGATATGAATATGACGTAAGGGCCAAGACAGAAAAATTCAACTTTTTCTTTTAATAATAAAATACATAGGTACCAATGTCTTATTATTAAACATTGAACTATATATAAATAGCGTTTACTGTCTCCAGCCTTACTTTGTGGAACTCCATAATCATGAAATATAATATAAATACAAAGATTAGTTAAAGTTTCACAAGTTTTATTAATATATTAACCTGACATTATTGTTTCGACACTTTGTGTCATTATCAAAGGTAGATAAGATTGATAAACAAACATGTTGCTAAGGATAAATACATACAGAAAATAGGTAACTAGATACAATACATAACAAAAACTAAATATCTCACACTTCTAATAAAGGAGAATTACTAAGCTCAGTTTGTTCATTCATTAAAGGTACTGTGCGTTTATGTCTGTATATTTCAAAAGCTTCTAAAATGTCTAATTTGTGTTTGTTGTTGCAAAAATGTAAGAATTTAATGTTGTTTTGAGGTTTCATTGGGTGGTTCTGTTCCAAAATGTGTTTGGCATAATTCGATTTTTCTGGATGTTTAAGTCTATAAGATTCAATAATATTCAAATTTTGTCCTTTTCCAAAATTCACTAACAAAATTAAAGAAATCTTGGCTGTTGAATGTAAAACTATACTCAGAAAAGATCACAACAATTATGCAAAATTCCAAATCTTGAATCTGATAAAAGAAATATCTTTGAAAAAGGACAAAACACAGAATAAAACATCTAACCTGTCACTACTTCAATCTATCAGACATAAAATTACAGAAAACAATTTAATTTCTGTTAATGCAGATAAGGGTAACACTTTGGTAATTCTTTCGAAAGATGTTTACACACAAAAGGTTAATGATTTTATTAATAAAGAAAATTTAGATGTTTTAAGCAAAGATACTACCACAAAATTTCAAAAAGAAATAAAACAAGCTTTAGCAAACTGCAATATCTGCTTTATCGCATTAGAAAAACAACAAATCATACATAAAAACCCACAACTACCAAAACTATGTGGACTGATTAAAATACATAAACACAACATGCCTATACGACCAGTAGTATCATATATCAACGCACCTAATCACACCTTGTCCAAGAAACTCAACCATATTATTAACATCATAGGATACAAATCGAAATACTCTGTCAAAAATTCATTAGAATTAGTAGAAAAACTACAGAACATACATCTTCCAGCACATTCAAAACTTGTAAGCTTTGACATTTGTAACATGTTTTCAAAGATTCCACCACAAGACTGTATTCCTTTGTTAGATAATTTCCTAGTTAATAGTAATGTAGAATTAGTAAAAAGATGAGAGTTAATTCAATTATTTGATCTTTGTATCAGTCAAAATTATTTCACTTTTAATAATATAATTTATTTACAGAAAGATGGTTTACCTATGGGTAATTCTCTGAGTCCTCTATTAGCTAACATATTTATGGATAATTTGGAAGATCGAATATTTGAATTAGATCTTTCTAAACACATTATTTTTTGGTTTCGTTACGTTGATGACATTTTAGCTAGTTTTGACAGTTCTTTTGAGGTTATCAATGAGTTTTTAATTCTTATTAACAGTCTTCACACAAACATCACGTTTACACTAGTAACAGAACAAAATAGAGCTATTGATTTTATGGATTTAACTATTACAATTAATACAAACAATGAATTTGATTTTTCCATATACAGAAAACCTACAAGCACAGACTTCACTATACCTAACGATTCATGTCATCATAAAATGCATAAACTAGCGGCTTATAGATCTTTAGTACACCGAGCTTTAACTACTCCAATGAAACGATCACATTTTGATAAAGAAATTTCAATCATCAAACAATTAGCATATGCAAACCATTATAACCATAACATGATTGACACTTTAATTCAACAAAAAGATTATAGGTTAGCTATCAAAAGAATATTTCCAATTGACACTCAAATACAAGACACAAACTACATATCAATACCATACTTTGGCAAGATATTCAGAACAAATTGCAACTATACTAAGAAAAACCACCAGTTGCAAAATAACCTATAAAACTAACACCAACACCTTTTCATTTTTATTCAATGTTAAAGACAAAACACAAGATATCATAAAATCCGGCATTTACCGTTTGAATTGTTATTTTTGTAACTCGGTTTATATTGAGCAAACACTTAGAAATTTCGACATAAGATACAAAGAACACGTACGCTCTTTAAACATCCAGAAAAATCAAATTATGCCAAACACATTTTGGAACAGAACCACCCAATGACACCTCAAAACAACATTAAATTCTTACATTTTTGCAACAACAAACACAAATTAGACATTTTAGAAGCTTTTGAAATATAGAGACATAAACGCACAGTACCTTTAATAAATGAACAAACTGAGCTTAGTAATTCTCCTTTATTAGAAGTGTTAGATATTTAGTTTTTGTTATGTATTGTATCTAGTTACCTATTTTCTGTATGTATTTATCCTTAGCAACGTGTTTGTTTATCAGTCTTATCTACCTTTGATAATGACACAAAGTGTCGAAACAATATTGTCAGGTTAAGATATTAATAAAACTTGTGAAACTTTAACTAATCTTTGTATTTATATTATATTTCATATATATAAATAACTGGAAGGGACGCGCAAGCACGCTAAATCGGAAAACGTTGTGTCAGGGGCAACAGACAAGAATGTAATATTCCCGTTTCTTTCTAACTTATGTTACCTGCATTATAAGGACACGTGGTGAAACTTTTTACTGATTTTTATCGTAGATTAAGTTTTATTTTGTGTGTGACCGAATGTTTAATTTAAATCATTGAGTTAGAAAAGGATGAGGATCCTACATTGTGGCGGGTTCCATAAAATTTCATTTGTCTCAGCTATTTTCACAAGGCATCCATTCCACTTATTTATATATAGTTCAATGTTATTAAGATTGAATTTTAATTAAATTGTTTCTCTTTTTGCAACCGTGTGGGCCCTAATAATTATCTTGCCCCGGAGCCTAATGCCATCTTGTTACGCTACTGTACGTTTACCAAAGCCACGGCCAAGAATAATTCTGTAAATTTAGCAGACTTGTGCCCAGCGCTCGATTCTGCGCAGCAACATATATCTGCGAGATATATATCTGCAAGTTCAACTATAACTGGAAAATAGTATGACAATTCAAGACTAGGATTGGACAATTATCAATGTAATCTTTGCCCCATAAGCATGACAGACCCTGCAGCTGCAGCAAATGCATTAAAGATTATATTTTACGGATGCAAAACTGGACGTGGAACAGCATGTGTGTGTAAAAAAAGGACTATACTTTACTTCAGCTTGCAGATAATTCAACGGGGATGTCTACTTAAATGTACAACCGATTTTGTCGTTATCAGAAGTAGATGATGAAACTAACATTATTTTAAAAAACACTTTACACACACGAAATCTGTATTTAGATCTGACGATGAATAAAGCTTCAATATTAAAAGGAATTATGGTTAAATTATGGAATATTAATTTATTTTAAAACTATTCGAACTAAATTCCTTTCACCAATTTGAATTTTAAATAAATAATACTCTAACTAATAACTGGAACAATCTTAAAATTTTATTAATATATACTCCTATATAAATTCATCTTAAACAAACATGTCGGAGAGAATAAACATATTTTGAATTTTAATCATATTTAGTTTCGGTGGCCTTTTTGTGACCGGCACTTTGCATCTAGGTCATTTCTTTAGCTTAACATCGCAATTTGTGACCTTAGAAATTCCTAGTACTATTTTTAATATTAAAATATTAAATTTTTGACCTCGGCGGCCATTTTGTAGCCGCCATTTTAGACTTTGGACCGGTTTGGTCACCGAATTCGTAATCTGGGGCCCCAAAAAGCTATAAGTAACTACTTTTATTCAGTTATAACAAAAATTTGTTATGAAATTATTTAATTATTAATTAGCTCCTTATAGAAAAAATAATAATTTGTTAATAACAATTAAACAGGGCATTAGCGGACAAATCCAACATTTAGGCTTTGAAATATAGTCGATTACCTACAATTTAAAAAAAAATCATCAAAATCAAAAAGCTAATTCCGAGGTATTTTTCTCTAGGAAACCGACTAAAAGCAACGTTATTACAAATAGTGGCCGTAATTACAGCAGGCGGCTTAAATGTGGGTGCTGGATAACATTTTTTTTTGTAATAGATATTAGGCAATAATTTTTCTATTGACTTTTGCAGTAAAACATAAACTTTAATTTATAGGCATGCACCATAAAGAATGCTGAAAAGAAGTGCGTAAGTATGTAATCATGTAATAGGGTGGCTTTCTGAAATAAGATAAATAAAGTTAAACAGACTTTCACTAATTAAACTAGATCTTTAGATTGAGTTAATTCCACGCAAAAAACAACCCAACAACATTGGTGTATTTTAGTTCAAAGTTTTAATGTTTAAAATTAAATGTATACATAGAAATGTCAAATATTTAATTTCAAACAGTATTGTTTTATCGAAATGAGAATGAAGTTTTCAACTTTCTCTTGTTTTTCCACCAGTCACCTTCTACTTAGGTTTTCCGTGACGTAAACGTGTCTTGTTTATTTATGAGATAATCGTATAATAAATATATGAAAGTGGCAATTGGTTTAACCCTTTGCATCTGAACTGCGCCTTAAAAAAATACCTTAATGAATGATAAAAATATACGTAATTAATAAAAAATATTTTAAAATTTCGTGGGCATTATTCAAGATTTTCCATTATGAGTGAAAATGGAAAATTTATGTAAATTACTACAAAGAATTTTTAATTTATCAACAAAACCAGAAACATCGCAATTTATTTAAAATATAATAATTGGCGCTAAAAAATACATATTTACGTCCAACTCATATTTCTATAGAGACTACTATGATTAAGAACTGTAAGATAAACTGTGGATAACAACATCTAACTTAAGAGGCGAAATATTATTCATAAGTGGTCATCAAACACTCTTGTACAGATATCAAACATTTATAATATGCAAACTTTAAGAATATGTAGAAAGTAAATATTCAATTTCAGAGGGGGTTTTATTTTTGTCACAACATAGCGAGTGATGGCCTGAAGCAAATAACAAAAAAATTCAATTTCACCCATTTTTACTAAAACAAGCCCATCCACCCCGCACAGTAATTTTTTCGACGACAACTACATTCTGCTTAACTGAGTTAGAGATAGACTACAACATGAGCTAGGTTGGTAATTTTTGCAAGGTATGCCCAACGAAAATAAAAACTAAGGCACTTTCTGACTAAATAAAGTTCTACAAATTTTAAAATTTTAACAATTCAATTTTTATCTTCTAAGTTCAATGATGATGATGATTTACGAGCCTTGTCTCACATGAATTGGACCAGTGTTCTGTAATTAGTATTTATCATTCAACAAATAATTATTCCCAGCCAGCACACTGACGTCATAATGTCGCCGTTTTTTCGGCAGTAACGACGTCAAATTGTTGTAAAACTGGCATCATTATGTCACAGCCCAAAAATGTCAATATAAGACGTCATTAAAACGGCCTATACTAGGACTAAGACAGGAATTATAAATAAATAGTTGAATATTGGAAATAACTTTATTATATACTACAGTCAAAACATCTCTATATTGTGACCACCTGCTTAATATCACCAGTATTCCTTGGCCCCTGCTAAAATAATATCTTTTTAATGAAACTTGTACGTATTGTGTTGTATGTCCAAAAGATGTCGTTTTGAAGACGTCTACGTACGTCCCATTATATGACTTCTTATGGACATCATTTATTAGTCATATGACGTCGTCGACCAATAATGACTTAAAAATAACGTAATTATAACCTCAGTGTGCTGGCTGGGTTATGTGATTAAACGATTATGTTTTTGATTGCGCATGATATTAGCAACAAATAAGTGTCCAACACAAATTAAATAGTCAAAACCAAAATTATTGGCTGGTCCATATTATGTCAGGCAGGGCTCGTAATCAACCTTTGTTTTGCGATTAGTTATAATAATGTAACGAATGGGAAAACCCCTATACCCGAACGACGAACTGCTAGAAGATTCTCGTCCGATCTACAATGTTCGACACGGGCCGCGTATATGACGCATCAGGCGGCTAGACGAGACACGGTACACCAACCAGGCTAATCCAGCACTTTCTGGAAAGATTATAAGGGATATTTAAAATAGTCGCGCACGGAAGAAGGAATCATTGTTCGAGGAGTTAATAAAACGCGCTCAAGGTGTATTAAATAAATATCTTTATAATAAAAATTGTAGTGAAATAAATATCTAGCATTTAAGTTCGTTAATAGTTAATAATTTTGTTTTGTAATTAGCTAAAATTAAATTATAGTGTTTGTAATTAGTGTATGTAAATAATATTTCTCTTGAGAACAGACGATTAAACATCATTTTTGTTATTATTTTAAAAAGAACGTTACAATAACTTTAAAAACTAGCAATTTCAGTTTTACAAGATCTATCCGACCTGTCACCAATTCTATTTGTTTTCTAACATTAACACTTTTTGTTCACTTTGTAGAACTTTTCAGCTAGTTAGAACCACTTGTGTCGCGGTTACTAGTAGTTCTAATTACAAAGTTGAATCTAACGTACACCAGCTTTCAAACTTTACTAGGTAAATGTTTGTTTTCTAATTTTATAGAAAACAGAAATCAGGTTGATAATTTCATTTTTTTCAAAAGGAAAGGTGAAAATGTAATTAAAACTGAAAAGTAATAATGTAATATGATTACTAATTACAAAAACCTATGGCAGGGGTTAATCTAACTAAATACCTTCATTTATAACTTTATTTAACCCTTGATCCTTAATAACTGTTGTAGCATCTAATACTTTAAAATGAATGTTTTTAGTTATAATCTAAGGTTTTAGAAGGGACCAATTACAGAAAAAATTGTTTTGATATAAGAATACGTACGAAAACAAATTTCTACAAAAGTTAAAAAACAAAAACTCGTTCGGATAGTAAAAATTTGTTGAATAAATCTTCACGAATCGAAATTATATTAGGTTCCAAAGGCCCAATTTCATTTTCATTATCAAACTTTCATACTAGCATCCCAGACTTCTAGGTTTTGTGGAAGTTAGGTTGCACTAAAAAGCCTGTTTTCAGGGAGGGCAGAAAGATCCTAACAAAGTAAAAACGAGAAACTTGGAGAACTTTACATTTAGCTTAATTGTTGAAGTTTTAAGCTAGTAATGACTAAATCACGAATCTGATGCAACATGCAACACTTTAGTATAATAATAATTATTTTATTTTTAATACTGTTCTCAAAAAATAATTAAAATCATCTTAGTGTTTCGATTATAAAGTTATTTTCACGGAGTTTTCAAAATTTTTAAAAGAAAACCAGAATAACTCCCTTCTGATAGTGCGTTATCAACCACATCGGCGTCTCATATAGTTATTCCGTTTCGATTATTAAATATTTAAATATTTTAGTTTATGATTGTCGCTTTGGACAACCAATAATTCTTTATCCCCTGTTTGTATATTTTAAAAGATAGGTATTAGTCGGGGAGCAGGCATCTCAAAAAGCGCTTATTTAAAGAGTTGGTCCGGACTCGATGACACACGCTTTTTAAAAACTGATTTGTATGTAGATTTTCCTGCTGAATCCGAATCCGGAAGACGCCCGTCGATTTGAAATGGGCTTGACCCGTCATTTTTACGTAAGATTTTGAAAAATCAAAAACGCGCTTCTTTTCTGTTTGCATCGTCATAACTTCGTCCTGGATGGAGCTAGAAAGTTAATTATTATTTTGAAAAATTCTCCCAGTGTTGTAGACTGCAACGTACTACTTAAAATTCAGGTTTGAGAAAAAAGAATCTGAGAAAATTACTATTTTGTTATAATATGTCATATTTGTGCATTAGAATTTTCACAAGAGATAGACGCCTATATAATCGAGACTATAATTAGTAAACATCCCAAAAAATTTTTTGGCGAAAAAGTTATATCGCTGTCTGTAATACAGACGAAATTATTGCAATTACAATATCGTCGACGCGGACGACTATGACTCTCTCGCTTCAACAAAGCAGCTAAACACGTAATTATGTAAGTGTAACAGATAAGCTGTGATATGTAAACTTCATTATTTTGTTGTAGGGCATTTGAATTCACATAGTCAAGATATTGTACGTTGTACATCATTCTTAACATCTGCATGTTACATATACTTGATTTGCATTGTAGTTTAAGAAAATCTGGTTGAGATGCTAATGACGTTGTAATACTTAGCCGCTATTGTTCCGTCTGCATTCCTAACCTATCCAAATTCTAGTATTTCGGAGAAATTAGCATTAACAGAGTTGTATAGATTCTAACAGTTTTGAGAAATGAAATCTGAGACAATTACAATTTCGTTATACTATGTCATATTTTCAGTTTGCATGTCAGATTAAGAACATTATAAAAATTAAAATAAATCTTTTACATACAACACACATTCCGTTATTGATATATATTCCGGGTCCAAATCCGAGTCAAAAGATTTACACTTGGCAAGAAGCAAAGGTGTAGCAGCCATTGAAAATGCCAAAATAAACAAATTAGATAAAATTTTATCAATAAAACTACAATTTTTCGGCAACAAACGAAACTGCAAACAAATTAACTCAGCTCCATTGACGCAAATGCTCTTGAGAGATGAAGCAAGAGTTTTAAGAAGTTTGAGTTTTACAAGAGAGATGGATGAACAAACTAAAATCCGGGCCTTTTCGTATGCATGGACCGATTATCCATCATCACTTTTTGAACCAGATCCATTAACACCTGGGGGATGTATAATGAGAAAAGGAAATAAATGTGATTTTTTTCAGTGCGATAAATACAGAAATATTTTATTTCATTTCGTATTTCAAACAATTGTTTATATACCACAATCAGTAAAATAAACTATATCTTTATCTCCGTTGTCAATGACACCGGAGTTTAAGACGTTCTTGATCTCCGTTGTTGTTGGCAACGTAAATCATTTGATGTTGCATAACAGCCACACGTGACATGCTGCTTTTTATCTCCTTGGTTATGCGTATTTATTTATTTATTTATTTATTTATTTATTTATTTAAACTGCAAACTACAGCATAGCCAATTACAGCTTGCAGAATAGATAATTTACAAATTATATTACAAATACAAGCCTATGCTTCAGTGTACCACTAACAAAACAAAATCTATACAAAAATCTAACGTTAACAAATTGTATAATAAAGGTAATAGAGTAATACCTAATCGATGTTATACACACATAGTACATGCATGTGATCATAATTTGTACTTAAATCTTTATGAACATGTTATACGAAAACAAACAATCGCAAATTGTTACAAACGAAAAAGAAAAGAAAAGTAATTTCTAAATGATAAAAATAATGTAAAACGCTATAACTGTACACATACGTACCAAAATAATACCTGTGTAAAAATAAGAATTATCTAATATTAAATGGTAACTACTTGATATATTATATATTCTAAATAACCTGAACAATATCTGTGAGCAAAGAACGCTATAAGGAATGGTTTATTTATAATAGTTTAAAAACAACACCTACAAATACAAAACCTAATATTTATAAAGAGACAATAAAGAGACAGAGAAAGTAATCAATTTTACATAAAGTTAATACGAATTCATGATGTATTATATCAGTTAATAGTCATAATCGGTAGAGCTAGTTAGCTGATTGGTGGCATAAAGTGCTGACAAACAAGTTCTTTTATATACAGCAAGACTAGGATGGAATACATCTATGTCTTTTGTGTATCGGTTAGCTAATTTACAGGCTACATATAAAGGTGATTTCAAAAGCTGATTTGTACGCGGAATAGATAAATAAAAATAACAAGGCGTTCTGGAAGTTAATTTTGGAGCTAAGAAATTAATTTTACTTAGTATATTTCCACATGATTCGACTAAGTTATGTAGTATTTTATACAGCACTACAAGCGTTGTAAACTCACGTCTGTTTTGTAGTGATGTAATGCTATACTTGTTAAGCAGATGCTTGTATGGTACAAAGGCGGGATAGATTCCAGTAGCCTTCAAATCAAGGTATCTGATGAATCTCCTTTTCAACTAGCAGAATGTAATTTTGGTAGAAAGGCATCCATATTACTGATGAAAACTCTAATCGAGATCTAACATAACTATTATAAAGGGTGATTAAAGTGTTAGTATTATGAAAATGTGAAGAATTCCGAATAATGTAACCCAACATCCTCAGGGAATCATTAACAGTTTTTTTTATATGATTAGAAAAATTTAACTCTTTATCAAAGACTATTCCAAGATCGCTAACGTTTTCCCTAGACATTAGGGGTACATTATTCATGGTATACTGAAACTCGATAGGAGAATGCTTTTTTGTGTAAGTTAATGTACAACATTTATCTATATTAAAATATAACTTATTGTCTTGACTCCATTTATATATACTATTAATATCTCTTTGTAGTTTAAAGCAATCTGCTACATCACTGATAACTCTCCACATTTTAAAATCATCGGCAAATAGAGCATGTTCAGAATAAATAGCATTCTTTGGCAGATCATTGACAAATAAAAGAAACAGAAGTGGTCCTAGATTTGCTCCCTGTGAGACACCCGACAGAGCCCTGTATTTCTCCGACTGAGCACCATCGTATACAACCACTTGCCACCTATCTGTCAGGTATGATTCAAAGAACGTAACCCAGTTATTCGAAAAGCCAATTTGTTTAGAAGTATTCTATGGTCGACTCTATCAAATGCTTTAGCAAAATCCGTATATACAACATCTAGTTGCAAGTTTTTATCTATTGCCTCTGAAGCATCCTGAACGATATTTAGCAAATTGGTAATGGTAGATCTTTTTGGCATAAAACCATGTTGGGTTTCTGTGATCATAGGTTTTGAATGTGCCATTATCTTTTTATATAGTATAGTTTCAAATACCTTCGAGATAGTTTGTAGGAGAGATATAGTTCTGTAATTAGCAACATTTTGTTTATTACCACTTTTTTTATTTTTTTTATTTTTTATTTTATTTAATATACCACATTCTACAGTACAGGACCAATTACAGAATGGGAAGTTACAGCTAAATAATACTTGCATAATAAGTAGATACAGCAATTAATACAAATGTTATACACAGAGCTCATTGCACAACGGACACAGAAACACTATAGTTTTTTAATAGAAGCCACACTGCAGTTGAAGATATCAATGTTTTGTTGCAACTTATTGTACTTATCGCACATTTGCACATTCGAAAATTTTAACACGTTAGTTCTAGGAACTGGTAGAGCAAAAGTAGAATAATTTCGAGCATTATGCCGCGGTACTTGAAAATGCAGAGAGTTTAGTATTTTAGTGCAGTCAGTTAAGCCATTCAATATTTTATACAAAAAAATAATTTGAGACTTCATACGTCTCAGGTCAAGACTGTCCATCGCCAGACGATTTAAAAGAATGTCGTTCGGAATGCCAATGGGTGGATATATTCTGTCTTCCTTATAACATATGTATTTCATTAAGCGCCTTTGAAATTTTTCTAAATTTTGTACATGTATGTCATATGATGGAGACTCAAGTCGAGACCTAACAAATGAATTATAAAGTAGTTTAATAGTACCACTATCATGAAAATCAGAGGAATGCCTGATAACAAAGCCTAAGAATTTGAAACTTTCAGAAACGACTCGAAATTTTGTATTATTGCGATTAAGTCCTTTAGGACGTGCAAAAAAAATAGCGTATATACCACTGGACTAAAGTGCCTTTTAATCCATCATGTGTTTATTTTCCTCGCTGACGCTCGGAAAATAAACTCACATTCGGGATTAAAAGATGCACTTTAGTCCCTGGGTATATAATATACTATTATCTACGAACATACAAAAAGTGACTATTTTTTACACTGATTTTCCTATCAAAAATTAACGTTTATTGTGCTAGTGTTATAAAAATTTTATTGTACGCTAATGTAAACAAAAGATGTATGATAAATGATTTATTAATATATTACAAACGGGTTGCTAAACAACTTAGCACATAAAAATCAAAGCACGCTGATATACATGACATAAGTCACAAATTTTAAAAAATATTAATTAAAATAAATACTCTTTTAACTTTTAAGTAAAACTTTATGATCGTAGATAAAACGTTGTAAGATACACATATAAAAAGTCTCTTCATTGCTCTCACATCTTTTAAAACACTCGCTCGTGTCTTAAACCGTTCGCGTAAAAAGAATAACTTTTTATACTTCTATCTTAAATATCTAAAAGAACTAGTTTCATAAGGCAATATTTATCGCACGAGTCCAAATTTAGAAAACAAGCCGCTTGCGAGTTTTCTAAAGGATGAGTGTAATAATGACTTATGAACCGAGTTTTTTATGTTATTCTTTTTATTTTGCGCCTTTTATTCCCTTTTTAAATAAAAAAATTTATGGAAGTTTGTGATATTAATACACTGATGTGACATTTGAAAATTCAAATATTTAAAGTGAAGTTTTTGTCAATTTCCTTTTTTTAAATTTTTTCAATGCTACCAACTTTAAAAAGTTGGGTTATAAAAGCACTCAAATGAGCTATAAACGCACTGTTTTAGTGCTTCAACAGCTTCATTATAGACGCAAAATATAGTATGATCAAAAAGGCTTTGGATCAGGGTTGCCATGAAATTAACAAGCTATCTATGAAATTATTTATTTCTATTATTTTTGACATTTACTTCACAACTTTCAAGTCAATAAATAATAGTTCAAATAAATTCCATTATGTGTTCTTTTTATAAATGTTATTAAGTAATACTTAAAATAACTGCAAGCACAAGAAATAATAATAGCGTACGCTAACATAACATTTTCTGTGTGTATGGGGCTCTGTTTAGCGGTGTCAGCGCGTCGTATTTTCTTAACACAGGTGGCTGTGTCTTCATTAGCGCTACTCAAGATACATTGGCGCTACTCTGTACAGTTCACAAAAACTACGGACAGTAGAAGTAAATAATTCTATAGATGGTTTTTACATTCCATGGCTATTGCGATTCAAAGACTTTTTGATCATACGATAAAAAATATATGTTATATAAAAAAATAGATGAAACATTATTTATCTTATAGCTTCATTCAAAACGTAGCTCGAATGGCACCTGGCATTCGCTTGTGATAGTATGCGTGCACGCATCAAGAAAACGCTGCAATAAACCATTAAGGAGGTACTTGCATTTATAAAAATAAAGATTAAATTCTGAAACTTCTTTAAATTAAAGATAGGTATTCTTGGAAAATTTTTTCGCCGCTTAGTTAACTAATAATTATTTTTTTATAGCAATGTGACTAAAAAGCGTCGTTTATGTCAGAATTTATCTGTTGTTTTTGGAGGTTATGAAAGAACTGGACTATAGATAAGTAACTTATTTATTAATTACTTGATAAATATAAACTTTTACTTATGATTTATGTTTTGAGAATTTCGAGATGCTAAAATTAAAAACCAGTAAATTATTCAATTTAGAACAGTTGGCACCTTAGTCAAATCTGCAAGTAAAACTAATTTAATTACAGTTTTTTTCGAAGTCGTACATTGTTAAATCAATATTATAACCAGTGCATTAAATTGTTTTCATACACAATCTACTTGCATATTACCAGATTTTTTTTATTCTACTGGTTAAATTAATTTAGATCCAGCATTCAACTGACTAGATACTCTCGCAAGTACCTCCTTAATAATGTTTACTTATAGGTATACTATCGTATTTTATCAATAATACAAAAATTCTTTGTTAATCGCTGATTTTTTCCATATCAAACAACTAATTTTTAATACCTTATAATGTCAGAAATGCTATAATTTAGCACAACTGATTTTGTTTTTGAGACGTAATAGTATATTATGTATTAAGGGCTTAATTGAGTGTGTTAGAGCCCGCAGAGTCAGTTAGCGCCTGAGGCGAAAGCCGAAGGCGCTAAGACGATAAAGGGCTCTAAAACACTAATTAAGCCCAAAATGCATACGTTAGTTTATGTCAGGTCTAAGTTTAAATTAACATTTAACTTTAAAATAAAAATAATTTAAAAAGTGTAAAACTTCAAGTAGGTAGGTGCAGTGGTCTTAGTTACTATTATTACTATGGAGACGGCGCGGCGTAAACAAGGATAGCCATTTTTTTAGCTGTAAACACTCTTCAGAGTGCTCTAATAGTTATTTATGTATTAAGGGCATAAAGAAGCTTTTATGGCCAGAAGCGTTATTTCTAGCCCGAGGCGTCAGCCGAGGGCTAGGAAAAGGCTGTAGGGCCATAAAAGCAAGTTATGCCCGAAATGCATACACTATTTTATGCACAGATTGTTTTTATTTCAAATCTATTATTGTGTAAAAAACATAATTAAATGAGTACGTAGGTTACATCAAGCCGCTGTACGTATACTTATGTGCTTATATACGAAGTACGTTACTATAGTTACTATCTAAAATACTTAATTTCAGCTTATTTTCATTGGTGATAAGTTTACAAATTATATTAAGAACCAATCAAGTTCTACAAATACAGCTCTGACATTTAATTGACGTTTCATTATTGCCCGTCGGATCATAAAGAGGCCCTTGGGGCATAAAGAGACAGTTATGTTCCGATAAATCTAGCAATAATAGTCTAATTATAATGCATCTGTGCATAATAGTAATTTACGTTATAAGTCCTGGAAATGGAATTTTACAGTCGAGTAAGATGTTACGGACAAGGCGACGAAGGAGCCGAGTCCGGAACATCGAAACGAGACTGTAAGACCATTTTCAGGACGTATGACGTAATGCGTTTTATTTCATACTGCAATTATTGGAATATTGGTTTAATTATATATTACTTAATTTTATAATTGTTTATTATAAAAAAAATTATATAAAATAAATTTCCGAATGCAAAATATGGACATCTATGAAGAACGAGTTTCCATGGTAACTGATTACGTACTAAAACATTGTTCACTTGATTGATTGTATTTGCGTCCGATAAAATTTTTTACAGGCATACTAGACCGTAAAATCGCATGTTTTGGACTAAAAAGTTTGAGGTAAAACTGACAAATGTGGCACAGTATGAAATAAAAGTTATTACAGCCCTTAAGCTGTAATCGAACAACTTACGCTCTAAAAACAGGCCCATAACATGGTCAAAATCGCCCGACCGGACATAAATTACGTTATGTAATTCCCGCTCCGTTCCGTACGCGACGTTGCCACTTTGTGAGATATCAAGCCTTCAATTGACAAATTTTTCATATTTTTCGCAGTTAATTCCTAACAAAGGACACCTTAACGACACGTCTTACAACGTATTTGCATGAAATGTTTTGTTGTCATTTTTTGTTCATTTTTTATAATAAATTTTATTATAAATAAATTTTAGTATAAATAATAAATGTGTCTACTATTTACCATTTAGCATAAGATCGACTGTTATTTTGAAATGCATTTTTTGCTTTAACAAACTTCCTTCATTTTTGTTACATTTTCATTCTCTAGAGCCACACCTTCCTTAATGGGAACTT
Source organism: Agrypnus murinus (assembly GCA_929113105.1). Classification (NCBI taxonomy): domain Eukaryota; kingdom Metazoa; phylum Arthropoda; class Insecta; order Coleoptera; family Elateridae; genus Agrypnus; species Agrypnus murinus. Next base: position 251,295,394 of record OV816024.1, on the reverse strand, counting down.
ATAGCAAGTCATAATTTGCACTAAGGTCACTACAAAAGTTTTGAGATAGGTACGCAGATAGAAAGCATTGAAATGAGGAATTGTGAGTACCTCTAGAAAGGGGATAAATGTCAACTGGTTTTTTATAACTCTTAATCGTCCGATACCGTCCGCAGTGATAGTGGCAAAATTATCTAATAATTTCAAACGAGGTGCGAGAATTTGTCTAAATAAAATGAAAACTGGGCTACACTTTAGTTCTTTTGCACTTTCTTTGAACTGATTTTGACATCATCAATCGATAGTTGTCGGTCTTCTGAGTCCAACAGTACCTACCAGACTTGGGTGGAGAACTATCGATTGATGTCGAAATCAGCCGAAGAGAAGTGGTACAGTAAACTAAAGTCGTTGTTGGGGAAAACCTGTTCAAGTAGTAACACGCTGTCTGTCAGTGATATAAACTATTTCAATGGGGTGTGTTTAATTTAGAGGATGACCCACGTGCTGGACGACCATCAGAAGCTGTCACACCTGAAAACATAGCCGCTGTGAAAAAAACACGTGAAATCTCTCGCATCACATACCAGCAAATCGAAGAAATTTTTTATGCACCAGCTATTCATACAATAGCCATCTTCACGTAACTAAAAAGTTTGTACGCTTTGGGTGCCCCAGAGTTTAACTTAAGTTCCACTGTGCTACTCGGGTTAAAACTATTAAATCCGGAACTCCATTGCAACGGGAGATGAAATATGGCTATATTATTTATTATGACTTACAGTGAAAAACAAAGAATAAAGTTTGAGTGTTCGGCGCAATCGCCGTTAAGAAAACAAAATCGGTAAGCAAGAAGATGCACGAGAAATTGTTGCACGAATTATATTAAAAGAGTAAAATATAGTTACGGCTAAGTGGTACACCAAGTCGCGCTTGACTAAGGTTTATTGAGGCCTTTAAGAACCTTCGACCAAACTTCCAACTTGGCAGCTTGGCACGTGGCGTCTTCAGCACGACGATGCTCCAACACATCGAGCCGCCCTTACTCAAGAATTTAGACGTAACTAAGGGATGCTGATTAGATCTTGCTCCCTGCGATTGTGCACTATTTGCAAAAATAAGTAAATTCTAAAGATTTTACTCTTTCCACGCTTGTGTGACCATGGATCTTGAATAAATGCCGCGGTAGAAGAGTAAACGCTGATTAGCAGATATAAATTACCCGACAGAAAATGAAGTGGAGGGTTTTCGAGATTCGTATCGATGAAATCATTATACTGCACTACACTGTGAAGAAAACGAAGGCTAAGCGTTGCCTACAATACACTGAATCAACGTGGAATTCCAAATAAAAAAGTACTCTAAAGTATATTGTAAAGTTTATTTTTCCAACAGAACTTCACAGAACGTTATTATTCAAGAGTTATTTAAAATAGTAAACTGATATCTGTATCACGAGATATGTATTTTTGAAACATGATTTTGTATAATTTCTAAACTTGACATTATTATGATCCTTTTTAACTGGAATTGGCTTTTTAGAAAACTTGATTATACCTAGTAAATAAGACTACGAGATTTAAGAATCAATATAATTACTAAAATTGTATATAAATGGATATGATATCAAAAGAAGATGGCGAATACAGATAATTAATGAGTCTCTATATTTAATATGGTTTTATTAGTTGTTTTCTCCTAAGTCTTTCTAGATTGTAGTGAGATTATGTTCTTACATTTTGTTTATTAACAGGAAAAATTCATTTTTCATCAATCCATTCCCATTTCCATCCAGTAATGCCTATGATTATATTTTCATTCATTGGTATTTATTGTTAATAATAATGAAGCTTAAAAGCACTGATAGCAATGAGGAATCGGTCAATCGCTTAAGTTTAATGGCATTTTAAGCAAGAATATTTAAGAAAGAATTCAAATTCATAAATTGTTAAAAATAAACTCGAATAGCAGAATTCAGTTGAATATTATACCATAAAGAAAAGATTAACTAACTTATCTTATAATATTTACTGAGATGAGACGCTGAAAATTAATTATTATCGCGCATTTAAAATTAAAATACTCCATTTTATCCAAGTTTCCCCATAAAACTATTTGTAATAAACAAGTTAAAGTATTGTTGAGAGCGGCTTTCCCGAGTCTTTTGAGCTTTTGAAACAAACTCTTTAGAGCATGCTAATAGCATTAACGAAGAAAACAGGAACATTCTTGACTATTAAAAAAAGAGTGTACAAAGCACAAAAGTTGCTTCATAAAATCTCATTTACCTTTTATTATCTTCTCCCAGCATCTTTTAGTAAATTTTATGCAAATTCCCCTAAATCTTTCTGCAATCAGATCCAATTTATAATCCCAACAGATTAAAAACATTGCAACTTTCCATTTTAAGAACGGAAATTCTTAAATTAGTTTTTACTAACAAATACACTAAACATTTAAGTCGCTAAGGTCGCCATGTTAAAAGCTTTTTAGGATGTAATACGAGTATTTGCTTACTTTGTAAACGAATACTCTGTAGTAGGATTTTCCTAACACAAAAACAAGAATTTAATGATGAAAATCTCTCACCTAAGAGATCTTATCTTCGTAGTCAGTTCATTTCAAGTGTTAAAAGTTCCATAATGCAAACGATCAAAGCGTCATATTAAATTTTCAAAAATTTAATTTAAAATTTATTTTGTCGGATTTTCAAACAACGGTACGTAATTCGAAGCCTATTTTATAATAACACAAAGCTCTATTGGGAGCTTTTATGTGCTTTACAATAGAATTCAATGAATCTGTAAATGTACAGAAGGATTAACCTTTTAAAATTTTAATGAATTAAATCTCGGTTGAATTTAGTCTGTTTTTTAATTTTTTCCACGAGCTTTGTAAATCCCTCTCCTGCTTTAATTTTTACCGATAGAAAAAGCATTAAGCTCCACTGAAACTTGTTTTTGCTGAACAAATTTAAATGGTTTTTATTTAAAGTGTATTTCTTTAAAAAACTATATGGCTGTGCTCTAATAGGAGTATATTTGTTTTTAATTATTAGAATTTTATTTGATTTTAATCAAGTTTAATAACTGTAACAGTGATTATTGAATCGAACTGAAATTTGGAAGATTTTATTGTTTCTCCGGAAAAATTTAATAATTTCCTGAATTATCTAATGACACTGTTAATAAATTCCAGAATTTTCATTATGTATGTAAAAACAAAAACAATTAGAAATTGTATCATCGACTTACCATTATTTCATATTTTAAATAAATTCCAATCGAAGAATAAATAAACTAATCGAAAATGTCCAGTGAATTCGCATCCATTCATGTCATTTCCTTGATAAAACACAACGACACAGATATATCATACTAATTAAGCAAAAAAACTTTTTTAAAAGTCGGCCTAGCACGGAGCCACCACGGGGTTTTCAGCTAGAAACGGGCACACCTCCCTGGAAACGAGCATGTTGCGAATCACAAACAACCCGCAAGCGTGACGCCAATTTTAATAGCAGCTATCCACATTGTAGGTTTATCGAAAACATGGCTGTTAATACGCACGCACCGTTCTAAAATAATTGTCTCTAATAGTAAAGCACGTCTAGTTTCTTAAGTCTTAAGAGTTAAACTACACTCACTCAGCAGCACTCCATTTCGTATATTGATCTCTTTCCCACTATTTCACCTGTACAGCCTCGCGGACTTCGAGCTGCTTTTAGGGAATACCAGCTTTCGCGTTTGCGGAAACGGCAGCAATGGATCCCCAGTTCCCCTACTAACCTATTATAACCGGAGCCCGGAGTTTCAGCGCGATTGACGAACCAGTTATTGCGCCATGAAAATTTAATTAAACGGATTCGAGAATGTATTATATCTATATGTTTCTTATCTGTTCTATGTTTCAGGAACATCAGTCTAACAACATGCTATCAACGTGTATAATAATAAACTTTTGTCGGCAATATTCCCTTTCTTCGGCAACCGACAATTTACTTTTAATAATTTAGAATTAGCGTTCGACGATGACGGCATCCCCTACCTCATTCTAAAGATTTTAAAGAATACTATTTAACATCGTCCTCGTCGTCGGTGACCCCCAACGTCTATTTTCAAACCTAACAACGGGACAGTAATGAAGCAAAACAAAAATCAATTTTCCAATTTTACAGCGACAAACCGGAACCGTGTATTTCTGTTACCGGAATCCGAGCTTTCGATTCCGGGCAATCTTGTCTGCTATACCACCAGAGGACGCCATGTAATTATTGATATTCAAATAAACCTCTGTTGGATAGACAACCCGTCATACATACTTTCAATTTCTTTTTAAAGCTAAACTATAGATGTCATGATGAGAATCCACTTCTTTATTTCAAAATTCAAAATAAAAGAAGCTTGCACTTTGTTATAATTTATTTATTATAATACATGTTTGTAGTATATTTTAAGAACAATATTGGAGTGGTCAGACCTATAGTCAACCAAGAATACACCGCAAGAACACTAAATGATGTGATTTAGTCACAAAGTAAATTGCATAATAATTCACTGATATTAAAGAGCACCAATCAAGCAATGCCAGTCATTTTTAAAATTATGATGTATTTAGGAAAAATTTTTAATGAGTCGTTTTTATTGTTAAATAAATTAAACGTTTCAATTAGTTCTTTAATATGATCATTTCGGATTTATTAAATCCTTCCTCAGTTGATAAATTACATAATTAAAAATTTTTGTTGTTATAGGATTGAGATTGAAATTTTTTTTCTCTCAGTTTGTGGTAGAATTAAGCACACCACTTGATTTTTGTTATTTCATTTTGTATAATCTCCTGACCAGGTTTTCGATGACCTGAAGGTATACGGGATTTGACTTCAGAATCTTATTTGGGGTTGCACAGAGGTCCGAAATCCGTGAGCTGGACTTGCCGGAGTATGGTCGTTAACCCGCCATCTTGGATTCAATGCCAAATAGACAAATTGCTGGATCTCCGTAACGGCTGCTCTGAATTTGATGCAGTTTCTTCAATCGATTCCAAATCTTATTTGTAATTCAAAAGGTTATATAACATTTTTACGTATATCTAACAACAAGTGCGTTAAAACTAAAATAATAAAATAACGTTTCTTCTTTCTAATATTTTGGTGTCCAGTTTTTTTGTTCGTAATTTATATAAAAAATTTTCAAATAAAGAAAAAGTGCTGCATTTTAGAGATTTAGACATCGTTTACCGTTTCTAATTATCTTTAAAAATAAAAAAGATATATTGATTTTAGTTGCGAGAAGTACTGCCGAACATCTATGTAGCTGGTAGTAATCATCGGTGAGCGTAAACGGTATACTGCTTTATAGATGTTAATATTGTTAAGTTTTGTTAATATCACACTTGCAAAATTCTGTACAATAAAATTTTTCTTCAAGTACATATTTTTTTAACTTATGAACTTTTATAAGAGCAAGTAATGACAAATCGTTCCGGAATACGGAATGCAAATTGTTACAAATCTATCTCGAAAGCATATTTAGTGGAATCTAAAGATGCATAGTTAGTCAACAATTCAGGTACAAGTCTACAGTAATAAGCTTTTAATAGGTCAATACATGAATGGGAAGTTGGAGACAAAGTTTCGGCTACAAAATTTCTGGAGTGAAAATAGATCCAGGGTCTTAGTTCATTAAAAAACTTGCAAAGAAAATCCTGGTTACGTAGTTAAAACTAAAAATTCGTCAGCATACGATAAACACAATTCCAACACTATTTTTTAAGAAATTTTAAAGGACTTGGAATTTTTTGAACCTACTACCATCATCAATGGCTGGTGGTAGTCATATCCAGTCAGAATGTGGGTCAGAATACATTACACCATTTTTGTTCATGAATTTCATAAAGTCTATGTACCTACTGGAATATTTGTAAGCTAATCTCTTTCTCCGGTGCGGAACCATATTTCCGATTTCTGTAAAAGTTTTAAGGGATGAAATCAGTGGAGTCTTGATGTCATTTTGGAATCACATTATACAAGGTATCAACGATACTTAGTAAAAAAGACAGACATTACACTTATATTTGAAATATTTAAATAATTAATTAATTAGTGTTGATCTGTGACTAATTAATCAGAGGAATCTTTGTCTGGCAAGTTTGCAATCATTTTTTTCAGTGTTTTGATTCATATAAAATTTAAAAAACCATTACATATGCGTTTCAAATGTGACATTTTTTAACCACACCGCTTGATCCCTTCGTCCATAAATCAGAAGAAATGCCTCGTCAGACAAGGGCTTTCCTACTCATGTACTATGAATACAGATAAAAAAGGATTTTATCGCTGGCTCAGACAAAAAAACTAAAGCAAATATCAAAATCAAAATGACCAATTCACAATTTTTGCCGAAAATATTTTGAATATTTGATTTACTATTTGTAGAAGACCAAAATAAGTCTATTGAAATTTGAATGGAGGGGAGGGGCATCGACGCCATTATATGGCATAGTTCTTCAAATTCGTTTGCTGCTTTTTCCTGAATGAAGAAAATAACAACGAATATGTCAACAACATAAGCGTTTTTACAGATATTTTGAATTAGATGTTTGTCTTAGTTCTTTTGTAACCGAAGACAATAGTTTTCCTACTTTACTCGAAACTCGAGCAGTCTATTTTTTTAAATAAGGCCGCCCATCTCCCCTCCGAGCAACTCGTCAGAGAAATAGTCAGTTTTAATCTTCAGAAATTGACGCATTCATTCTTCTTTTGCATCATGTTTCGAAATTTTTACACAAATCGGAAATATGGTCCCGCAAAGGAAAACGAGATAAGCTTAGATACATTCCAGTACATAGACTTTTAGAAATTCATGGACAGAAATGGTGTAACGTACAGGTTGCAGCCCACATTCTAAATGGATGTGAATACACCAGCAAGGTGTAGGTTCATTAAAATTTCTTTAAGAAATTAGTGTTGGAATCGTGTTTACCGTATGCTGAGGAATTTCTAGTTTTAACTACATACCCAGGATTTTCTTGCAAGTTTTTTGATGAACTAAGACCCTAGATCTATTTTCCCTGTAGAAATTTTGTAGCCGAAACTTTGTCTCCAACTTCCTATTCATGTATTGACCTATTAAAAGAGCTTATAATTGTACACTTGTACCTAAATTGTTACGGAGGGACTAACTATGCATCTTTAGATCCCACTAAATATGCTTTCGAGATAGATACTGACGATGCCCTTTTAAAACCCAGTATCAATTTGCATTCCGTATTCTGGAACGATTTGTCATTACTTGCTCTTGTAAAAGTTCATAGTAAGTTAAAAAATATGTACTTGAAAAAAAATTATTGTACAGAATTTTGCAAGTGTGATATTAACAAAACTTGTGAAAAAATAACATATATAAAGCAGTGGTATACCGTTTACGCGCACTGATGATTACTACCAGTTACATACTCGTAGATGTTCGACAGTACTTCTCGCGACTAAAATCAATAGGGTAATTCCATGAAAATGCGACATGGCAAGTTCAAAATAAAACGTAATAATCCTTTAAAATACTTAGGTCACTTGTAGTTTATAAAATATATTTTCCATTAATACTTACTTCAAAATCGAAAAAAGCTTGCCTTTCATTCAAATTCTGAAAACAGTTTCAACTTCCGCACGAACGTATTATTCATCATTATCTTGGCAATGCAAAACATTTAAAAATTAAAATTTAACTGTTTAGTTTAAGAAACTAGTGGTGTTGTGGCATAGATTAAATCACATACTTGCATTGGCTGTAAAATACCCGATAAAAAAATGATATATTGCTCTGTTATTAGAAAAATAAAAGTAGCACCAAAAAAATGTAACGTGAGTGACCAAAAGGTATACATTTTTAGTTTGCACTTGTATTAGGCAAGGTACATAGTTATCCATTTATACTCTCTTTATTTGTTCATATTCTAATACAAAAATGCAATTCTATTCTTTTATTTCTTCTTTAATTTGTTTAAAAACCACATATAATTTTGTAACATCAGTTACCGGTAACTCATGTTACAATGTGCAACATGCCCAAAAAGTATCAAATAAACTATAATATAATAATTGTTTACAAACAAATTGCTAACTGTCAGTTATATATTATTTTTGTTTGATAATCTTTGCTGAAGTCATGTTTTATTAATACTTATATTATTAGTTCATACATGTACGTACATACAAAAATAGCGTTTATTACGGTTACGTCAGTTGTTGAAGCTTTATTAGCTTTCGACGTAACTTGGCACTTTTGGACGAAAGACAGTAAAGGAAAGCTGTGTAAGGCAGTTCAGATTGTGAGTGTTGATGATTTGCAGAAACACGTACTGAACTGACCCCTCATACAAGGGGCGCATTCTTTTATTAAGAAAAATCAAGCACGTGAATATGAAAAAGACAAAGATGCTGTTACCAAACACGTTAATGCTGAAGCTTCCCTTTTACAGATTGATTTTTCAAAGAATTACACATGCTTAGCTTACGATGAAGTCAAAGTATCCCAATTGTCATTGTTTGTGACAATCTATATCACTATCCCCTTGTTTGAGAGAAGATCAAAGATGAAAATCATTTGGAACTATCTCGCCAGTTCACATAGCAAAGGACTAGTTGATGGGATTGGCGGTGCATTAAGACGTATCGTAAGAAGTAAAGTAATCAGTCGTAACAGCCAAAGTTATAGAGATGACTGAAACAAAGATTCAAGATCTACCCTCCGACATGAAATTACACAAAATATTTGAAAAGGCTCCTCCAATAGAGGGATAAAAACCCACAATATTATATACCAAGGATGGTGAGGTATTAACTGAAATCAATATCAACTGATTCAACAACTAACTATAATCTATAAAGAAGAACTTTCTTATAAAATGGTGTATAGATTCGACGATTCTGTCAGTCCAGATGATGTTATACCATATATCAGTTTAAAAAAACAATAGTATAATACATACATACTAACTATGTAAGGTTTCCCTTTCTTTTTGCCTATAGTTACTATATTATAAGAATTATGAAGATAGACACTGAATAATATTGACTACTTGATAAAGTAACGTGAGTTACCAATACCATTGTAACATGAATGACCAGCGTTTAAGGTAGAAAGTCACCCAAACCTTACAACTCAAGAATTACATAATTTAAGTATATTTGGTAAATTCAGTGTTGCTCTTTCGATTGATTCCCGAAAAACGGCATTTCACCACGTATATACCGAGAAAACGATTAACAAAGTTGCAGTCAAATACATTGATGTATATGGGTTTACCAGTATGCCCAAGAACAACTTGAAAGTTTTATATTTAAACAACTCACCATGTATATGAAAAACTATGTAACAATAGTTTAGAAATTGTATTTTATATTGACGTTAAAAAAACTGCAGTTTACCTCTTAGTTATTGAGATATTTCGACTATAAACTTGTATTCCAGCTGTAACCGGAAACTGATGACTGAAGTTCTTGCATATGCAAAACCCTATTATATGATCTGGCAACGTTGCTTCGCGCGGAAATTCAAATTTGATATGTTAGATGAATTTATGTTGGTATTTTTTATATTACTTGAAAATAATGATATACGTAAATAAATTAAATAGATGAAATCAAATATAATAAATAAAATTGAATGAAATAAAATGAAAATTGTATTAACGTTGATTTTTCTCATTACTTGTACGTGAACCCAGACGTGGTTCGGCGATGTGGTCACGGACTACTGAGTGCGTGCTCTATATTAAAGAGACACTTTGAGTGGACAAATCAGTCTAATTTTTGATTAATAAGTGAGTAAATATGAAGTTCATTAGTAACCGTTTATATGTGTATAAAAAGGATCGAAGTTCTGTACTGCAATATTGAAAAACAGTGATAAACTTACAACGGCCTTTTTATTGTTAGTTCGCTCTTGAAGCAAAGCTTTCTCGCAAATTTTTCTCGCTACTTGACTTCTCTATAATATCCCCTGCTACTTCAACGTTGTTTTGCTCACAGCAGACATGTCAAGTGATGTGAGAATCGCGTTGATTTGACTTGCCCCCCCAATACTGGCATCGATCATCGTTGAAGATCAATTTTTGATTAATTAATGTTATACACAAAAATTTATAATGATAATAGGAAATAGTATTAAGAATCTTCTACCTGCTGCAAGTTTTATATTCAAAACATGACGTTTTGTATAATCATCATTGGGGGAGTATGTTTCTGATTTGTGAACGTATTTGACAACTTGGCAAGAAGGGCAGCGAATCGACCAAATTGAAGCTATACCACACACTTGTTCTTTTATGATGTCATCAAAAAATAATTTTTGGTCACAATCATATTCATAACACCGCATAAAACTATTTAACGTGCAGCAGTCAATAATTTTTACCAAACTCTAACCTCACTTTGGTTTTACGTCAAATACTGATCGTACATTGCGTTGCCAAATCTTACGCATCAATGTATACTACGTTAGTAAAGCGAACAACGATGTTATCATTATTAATTTGTTTTCTGATTTAAAATGACAATTTTTGTGTGCTAAACAACAAATAAATAATTTTTTAATTTTCTATAATGTTCATATGTGAATTAAAATTTGTTGAATTTATTCATATACAGCAGCTAGCTTGACTTTAGATTTGGGTGACTTTCTACCTTAATAGTTTAAAAAATAATGTTGTTATTAATATACATTCTATATATTATTAATCAACTTGTATGTTATTAATAAATTCATATTTGATTTTCATTTTATTTTAATACCTCAATCAGAACAGAGTTTCAGACGAATTCATACATAAAGAGGAAGCTATGTCGCTAAATGTAACATGAGTTACTAGAGACATGGACAGACCCAATATATCTTTTTTATTTTTAAAAATAATTAGAAACGGTAAACGACGTCGAAATTTCTAAAATGCAGCAATTTTTCTTTATTTGAAAATTTTTTTATATAAATTACGAACAAAAAAACTGGACACCAAAATATTAGAAAGAAGAAATGTTATTTTATTATTGTAGTTATAACGTACTCATTGTTAGAGATACGTAAACATGTTATATAACCTTTTAAATTACAAATACAATTTGGAATCGATCAAAGAAAACTGCATCAAATTCGGAGCAGTCGTTACGGAGATCCAGCAATTTGTCAATTTGGCATTGAATCCAAGATGGCGGGTTAACGACCATACTCCGGCAAGTACAGCTCACGGATTTCGGACCTCTGTGCAACCCCAAATAAGATTCTGAAGTCAAATCCCGTATACCTTCAGGTCATCGAAATCCTGTTCAGGAGGACTAAATTGTTTACAATAATTTTATAATTTCTCTCAGTAGGGAAAAATAGGGTGTTCTGAAACAACACCACCACTGACCTTGACCTTAAACATATCTCTCTCTAACACATGGTGACCTTGAACCTATCTCTGTCACCTAAACGTGGCAACAACGCATTCTCAAGGTCATCAAAATAACGACAATGTTTTGACCTTGAACTCAAGGTCATCAGTATGGCAACAATGTTGGTGACCTTGAACCTATCTCGCTCTAACACAGGGTGACCTTGAACCTATCTCTGTCACCTAAACGTGACAACAATGTATAGTCATCAAATAATGTATCTTCAAGGTCATCAAATAATGTATCGTCAAGGTCATCAAATAATGTATCTTCAAGGTCATCAATACGGCAACAACGCATTCTCAAGGTCATCAAAATGACAGCAATGTATCGTCACCAAATAATGTAACTTCAAACAACATTCAATTTATTAACCTTGTCAAAGTTAGAAATGATTACGACAGTTTAAAAGAGAAATTTGTTTCATAAAACAAATTAGGGATATATTAATGTTAACATCGAGTGTACAGTGTAAAGACACACCAGAAAGAGAAGTTTGGAAAGAGATATCGATGTCTGGCTCAAGTACCTTTTTACCTACTATCGAATAAAAAAATCTCTCTCAATTCCACTACTAAAGAAAAGTTCCAGTCCAGAACGAGTTTTTGTATTATCTTGTAACTCATTTAATCAAACACAAAATGCTTGTTATCTATTAGAGAATATAATTCACGTGTCACATGGTACATTTTTTATTAATTTCATTGGTGAAAGTACAAAAACAAACTCGCAGAATAGGCTATCAAATCGATGATAATTCTATCACCGCATGTTGACTGTCACCTGTTTTTAATAAATAAAATTGTTTACTGTCAAAGTGACAGAAAGTTTCAGTGTTTATTTTCTTTCAACGTTCATTATATTCTCTCACCAAATATAACACGTGTTATGATTAATCAACGATGATACCACTCGTTAAAACCTTTAGAAAATTGAACTCGTGCTTCGCACTCGGTCAATTTTCGTCGGTTTTAACTCGGGCTATCACCGATGATAATCATAACACTAGTTATATTATCCCCGATTATATAATTATATAATTTTAATAAACTTCTTTTTAATTAATTGTTTAAACAAGAATTTTAACAGGTTTTTAACATAACTCGAGTATGATTGCATGTAAAATAAAATGGATATAACTTAATAAATTGATTTTAATTGTTAGAAAATGAAGTATTGCTGCATTCCTCGTTGTACATCAAATGCCCGGAAGGGCGTTCCTTACATTCATTAGGTTAATGTCCTTTGTGTTGAGATGAGAGCTTACCGCTGTAGTTTTTAAACAAGTATTTAACCGTACAGTGTAGGATTAAAGTATGGAATATTTTGCAACATAACAAGTTTTGTTTGTAGTAGATATTCATCCCGAGTATGTATCCATTCGAACTCATTTAACGTACATGTGTTATCTTAGGAATAACGTGTACAAATAACAGGCTACTTAACGAGAATTACGAGAATTAAGCAATTCTTTAGAATGTATCCACAATTAAAGCGCCACGTTACAATCACTGTTAAAATCACATCTGTTCTGGCGTGGAATTTGAATTTGACCGGTCAGGGAGTTTCTTTAACTAACCGATCAATAGAAGTGGTCGAAATGATTGTAGCTTTATTAAAAATTTTGACGACCTCCGTGGTGTAGGCGTGAAATAAAAAATATACGTTTTTCTCAATATGTTATTTTATTTATAGTATATAAGATACAAAAGCCAGCTTATAATATGCATTACAATCAAACCTTACTAAAGCGATCAATATAAATTTTATATCTATGTTCTATATCTAAAATTTTATTTAACACTACACCACATTTCTCGATACGTCTTTGAAACCGACACCGATCTACAACACTTTCCATCCACAATGATATTCGTGCTTGTCGGTAGGCGTAATTCCACGTAAATAAATAATGTAGTTTATTATTCTCCTCCCTCCTTGATCGTAACACGTTTCTTTTGGTTGCTCATTTTTGTTGTCTACAAACTCTTCTATTGTAGACGTAAATGATTCCAAACCTTCCTTATTTAATTTATCCAACAAGCAATCTATACAGATATTTCCTTCTAAATACGATCCACACAAGTCTACCCCATTCTGAAACTTTAGAACTCTTTCTTTACACTCTTCATCGGTATAATATTTCCCTAAGCCATAGACTGCTTTGTGATCGGCATCAAAGCGTAGATCGCGTAACTCTTCCTGCACTCTCTGTACTGCACTTTTAAGATCAATAGCCTTAAGCCACGATTGTGAACTATAACACATTCACATCTTTATACAAGAACGTTTTGCAAGTCGATGTCACACTGAATTCTTTCCGGATACAATGCCACCAGTTCCAAAGCACACACAACGTTCTCGGACGGTGGTAAAGCAGATAACACTTGTTTAATGTTTTCGGTGAAATCCCCGCTTAATACACTCGATCCTTTTAATAATATTGAACAAAATTTTACAAAAATTTTCAAACGGATTTCTAGCAGAGGAAGTAGTTCTAGAAGCTGAATGACGCTTTCAAATGTTTGGATCTAGCTGAGTGGTGCAACTTGAAGTTATAATTGTCTGCACCACCACTCCTTTCGGTGTAAATACAATCTCATTGACCTTGCCTTGTTTCGTCTGTTCTTAGGTAAGAGTCTCATTGAAATTAAAATAGCATTAAAATTTTTCTTTTTAAATCTTAGGTTCGCTTTTTGATTTTCTATGTATGTGTAGGAGTTCGTTCTTAAATGAAACAATATAATGTGACATATTTGCATGGTTTATTTATCTCACCACTTTTTACAATTCATATAGAATTGTTTACACATTATGATTGACTTTGATGTGTCAGAGGATTACATATTTCAAATTTTACAACCTTGTATTTACAGAGTGCATTTATCTTTTATTTAAGGAATATATCGTTAACTCCCGGCGTAATTTTTCACGTTTCTAATCAATGTATTGATGCGCTGGGTGTTTCAGCGTCCTCAAAATCGAATGTTACTAAAACGGTTGCCTTTACCACGTTCATGATGCTGTACTACTGAAGTATTCTTGCGTATGCGTTTATATATACTGAGTTGACGGGTGGGGTACAAGGTCATGGTCTTTAATGGTAACGATAACGAGCGATACAATGTATTCCCATGCTTACACCCACTACTGCAACTAACAGGGTGCCAAGGTCGTTCACCCTGTATAATCTAAATTAAGGGTGAAGGGTGACATACATGTATGTCACCCTTCACCCTTATAATTTAAATTTTACAGGGTGAAGGGAGAAGGGTAACATACATGTATGTCGCTCTTCACTTTAATCGAAACACCTTAAATAAAACATTACGTGTTCTAACCTATCCTATCTTGGACCACGCCAACTACGCTGTGATTTGTAGGCAGCCATCTTGGATTACAGGAATCTCGTACTGGTGGTATTTGGGGTATAAAAGAAATTTGTATGTGACGCTATTATGTCTACCCTGAATGCCTGCAAATCCTCGTGTACGAGAATCAAGCGCTGGTTCTAAACTAAGTATCCCTGAATGCTTGTAACTGTCATCTGATGACGTCATGCTCTCCAGAGCTCTACCGAAGAGATCTAGTGATAAAGTTACTAGATTATAGAAACTGAAGCAGAAACATTATTATTACTCATAACGAGGGTTTCTCAGCTATTTATCGAAGCATTGAACCGTGTTAAGGGTTAATTAAGGATGATCGATAAGATAATGGGCATCTAGCCAGGGTTAATTAAGGATGGAGAATGATCGATAGATGATGATAGACGTAGTGTTAGGGTTAATTAATGATGAAGGCGTGTCGTGCCATGATGAATTCATGCTGAAGGACGTCGAGCCAGGGTTAATTAATGATGAAGGAAGATCGACAGGGTGATGATAGACGTAACGTCAGGGTTAATTAAGAGTGACCTGAAGAACATGTTATATAAATAGGAGTTCATGATCAATTATTGGTCGATATGAATCGGCGACGCGAGTGTAACATATGTTGCATGAGCGTTTTACGATCAGGGTTTGCTCGTCATTTGAAGATACACCAGGAGTATAAAGTTCAGTGTTCTATTTGTTTATAGTATATTGTGTTACAAGTGCAGAAAAGTGCCAATTTCTCACGAGTGTGAAGATTTTGCGGCATGAGTCGTAGTCGAATGCCGCAATCACACCAGTGAGAAATTGGTGTTTTTGCACGCGTTACACACTACACTTTATCTACGACAACAAAAAAAGTAATAAACAATCAACAGCTAAGAAAGTTTTTTAACCTAGAATTCACTCGCATTCATATTTTTTACGTGAAATATTTGGCAATAAATTAAGAGATATAATGTGAGCCGCTTCCACGATGTTTGGAGGTGTACGAGTGTACACCCCAATTTTCCTTCATCGGATTCTCATGATACATATAGAATTTTAAAAACGACAAAAGTAAACATTAAATTTGTAAAGACAATAGTAATAATACGTTTACAATTTGTATAATTTCAGTCAATCTACTATTTAGTACTTACAGCTAAATAATTATGTACTCGTTTTAAAAAAATAATATATGTACAAAAATCACCATTCAATTGTCAAGGTTTTTAACCTCTGCGCAAAATGTCAAATATTCTCGCATTATGAAGCAAATTATAAATGTTTTCAATGTTTTTATTGTAATTTAGCAATAATAATAAATAAAATTACATTAAAAATTATATAATAATGTAAAACATTAATTAATTTTACGTTTTAATTGAATAACAATCATTGTAACTTTATATAATGAGAAAAAAATATCATTGAAAGGCATCTCGATAGCTCAATTCTTACGCCCTAGCTACTAACCGAGCGATCCCGGTTCAATTCCCCGGGTCTGACCTTAGTATTTTTTCTAGATGGAGTTCCATTCGAAATATAATTTAATGTAAAATATTAATTAAACAAAATAAATTAACCTTTATCAAAAAATTTATAACATTTTATATTTCAAATAATTAATAATATTATAAATATTGCAAGTGGTGACATCTATGGCGTTTTAATACAACTACTGATCGTGAGAAATCATTCCTCACGGTCTTTACCGTTGAGTTTGGAGATTGTTTGCAATTGATAGTTTTCACGGTTACTAGATTGTGCGGAATGTGTAACTTTCTATGGTGGTCGTAGATAAAAGTATTTTACACGCCTCGATAACTATAGAAGTCATTTGAAAACAGTTCATAATACCATAGTTGTTGACAATAAGACATCACCTAGAAATAATGTAATATTTAAAGACGTGAATCTGAAACGTATCCACACCAATGAATCCTGTGCTATAGAAGCCAATAAAGAAATAAGATGCGAGGACGATGATAATGATGATGAAATAATAATCGCTCGTAAGGCTATACGTAAGAAATTAGTCTACTTTCACTGTGATAAAGCAGAACCTCATGATAATCGTGTTATACCTAGATCGGAGACCGTTGCTATCAATCTCTCACCAGAGCTTGAACAATCATCCCCCGTTACATCTGCAGATGAGGAAGAAGAAGAATGCGATTCTAGCTTAAAAGATTATCACAAATTTTCTAACTATTATAGAGCATTATTAGCTAGCGGAGAAACCAAAAACGTAGACAAAACTAGGTACGCTCTATATAACGACATCGATGAGGGGCGATTTAGTTGTTCGCGAGTACAGTTTCAGGGAAAAGATATTTTAATTAAAAACAAACTTTTCAATGGAACATCCGGCCTGTTTAATTTACTAACGCTTAAACGAATACGCTCTCCTAGTCCAACAGAGGAAGATATTGATAACTATATGAAAATAATATCACTTACTAATGCTCATAAGAAAGACTATAGACACAACGCTCGGCTAATAAGCGTTAAACATTGGAAATACGAAAACATAATAAAGCCTAATTTATATAGAATAACAGACTTTGGAATTAGTCTTCCCAAAAAGTTAAACAAGATGATACCGGATTGGATACGTCAGAGTACGCCTGATCAACTAGTAGACCGACTTCGTCTGTTGTATGCTGTAAAGAAAGCTCTTAGCAGCAGTCTCGAAAACGAAAACGAAATAATTTCAGTCATCACAGAGCTTAAAGCGAGAAAAATCATAGAATAAGTAAATATTTAATTTCTAGTTGTACTATGTAATATAGTCGTATTGTAATAGTATTTATATGTAATATGATATTTTTGATATGATGACAAAATAAACGAAATACATTCTATAAAAGCTTCTTATTTCTCAACCTCTCTGCCTCAGTAAACGTTCTGGTATAAATCTGTTTCTAGACTTATTTAATAAGATTAGAGATAAGATAGAAATTCCAGAAAAACGGTCTTAAAATAAATTGTATTTAGTTATACATTGTAAAATAAAAAATGCAAAAATAAAATAAAATATTTCTATTATTAGTTTTAGTAAATAAAAACAAACTAATTTTGATATATTATTATTAAAACAGCGGTATATTAAGCTAATTAACAATCTCTGAAATTCGCCGTTTAAAATCTGAAGATGTAATCTTTTATCTATTTTAAAACTAAAATATTTTAGAATTCAAAAACTTCAAACACGAATCTTTTAAAACTAAAATTTTCAACAGTATGATTTTTAAAGTATATATAAAAAAACCTTTAGAAATGTTAGAAAACGCATAATTTAGTTTACAATTTTTTGCAAATAAAAAAAAATGACCCAACCAACATATACCAAACCAAAAACAACAAAATTATTAAAAAATGGGAACAATCACATTACATTACCAACATTGAAGACAAAAAACTTGTAATACATAATGCACAACTCCCCAAAATATATGGGCTCCCAAAAATTCACAAACAGAACATTCCTATGCGTCCAATAGTCTCTAGCAATCAATCGCCAGTATACTCTTTATCAAAATATCTATCTAACATTCTATCAAATATCACATGTAAAAACGAATATTATATCAAAGACTCTTTCGAATTTAAAAACTTTATCTTATCACAAAATATACCAGAAGACTTTAAACTTATTTCATTAGACGTCACAACATTATATACAAATATCCCTAATAATCTTATCATCCAAACAATTTCAAATAAATGGAACATACTTAAAACTTACACAAATATACCTTCTAATGACTTCATTGATGCTATAAATTTAACTTTATTGCACAACTGGTTATGGAACATCTGGAAGAGCAAGTTTTAAACACAATAGATTTTGACATACTTTTCTACAAACGTTATGTTGATGATTGTCTGATTGCTGTTAAAGAAAACTATATCCAAGTTCTACTCAATTCATTTAATAACTTCCATCCAAAACTCCAATTCACCCTAGAAATCCAAAACAATAACAAAATAAACTTCCTAGATTTAAGATTAATTAATACAAACAATAAAATAGAAACCATCTGGTATACCAAACCTACTTGGTCAGGCAGATACTTAAACTATAACTCCCATTATCCAAAAAATTACAAGAAAAATGTAGTTATAAACCTAATAGACCGTGCTATGAAACTCACCGATCCAAAACACAGACCTGAAATTTTACAAAAAGTTAAGCAAATCTTAATAACTAATAACTATTCAAAACATTTCACAACCCGCCTTATAAAACAAAGAATTTATAAATTATACAATAATAAAAAACTAAATAAAAATCCAAATAAACAAACTACTCCAAATACCTTTATATCTGTACCTTACATACAAGACTTATCCGAAAAAATTCAAAAAACATGTTCCAAGTTTAATATAAAAATTTGCCATAAATCATACAATTGCCTAAATAACCTTTTCACTCAGTTAAAAAGCAAAATTCCGCTAAAAAAGAAATCTCATATCATATACTCAATACCTTGTAATAATTGCTCAGGAAATTACATAGGAATGACCAAACAATACCTAGAGAACCGTTTAAGAGGTCATAAATCTAACATAAATCAAACACAACAAACTGCCTTAACTAAACACATAATAGAAAAAATCACACATTTAATGATAATAGTACAAAAATCCTCACTACAGAAAAAAATTACCAAAAACGAACAATAAAAGAAATGAGCTATATACAAAAAGATAAAAATAACATTAATTACCGAACTGATACCCAATACTTAAGTCACATTTATACTAACCTGCTAACGATTTAACTAATACCTACCCTAATTTTACTTTTCTGTTTCTTACCATATATGTCCATAATACTTAATGAAATAACCTTTACTTCAGTCACCAATACTTATTTCCTTCCACCTTGAATTTTTATAAATGATAACATCCTAACAAATTCAAACTAAACCATTACCTTCTTTCCTGTCAAAATGACTAAACAAACCAACTTGTTTCAACAAATAAAAAACATGTTAATTAAATAAATCAATATCAATAATAACATATCATAATAATTAGCCGTCTACGGTACGTACCTTTTTTAATTTTAAATGTCTATTGTTTTTATTTCATGTTATTTACTTATACATAGAATTTTATAAATTATACATTTTAAATTGTTTTTAGATGCAAATAAATTTCATAAAGAAGGAAACCCTCCTTCGAAACTTCGTTTAATACAAAAAACTTATTTATTATTCTCCTATGAACTAAAGAACCAAAGAATAAACCTAAAAATAAAATCCACATAATTCAAGAAAAAACAACAAAAAAAGAAAATTAAATTTAATTGCTCGGACCAAACTGTTTTAAACTATGTAGTAACTGTGAATTATAGATTTTCAAAGCTTATATTAAATAGCTGTTTAACCATAGTAGGTAATGCGCCACCTTAGGCAGACGTTTTTGAGGGGGATGCAATTCTTTTTATGCAAATGACCCGCGATCTAATTAATATTCAAATGAGGCGTGGTCTAATTAAATGTGCGAATTAAATGCGCGAATTAAATTAATTGATCTAATTAAATTAAATTAAATTAATTCACGGTATCATTTACATATATCATCTCTCATTTACATATATCATTTCTCATATGTATACGCGAATTAAATTAATTGATCTAATTAAATTAGTTAATTCACTGTATCATTTACATATCTCATCTCTCATTTACATATATTATTTCTAATATGCATGCACGAATTAATTTAATTCACGGTATCATTTGCATATCTCATCTCTCATTTACATTTATCATTTCTCATATGGATGCTCGAATTAAATTAATTCACGGTATCATTAGCATATCTCATCTCTCATTTACATTTATCATTTCTCATATGCATGCTCGAATTAAATTAATTCACGGTATCATTAGCATATCTCATCTCTCATTTACATAACTCATTTCTCATATGGATGCTCAAACTAAATTAATTCACGGTATCATTAGCATATTTCATCTCTCATTTACATTTATCATTTCTCATATGCATGCTCGAATTAAATTAATTCACTGTATCATTTACATATCTCATCTCTCATTTACATATCTCATCTCTCATATGCATTCACGAATTAAACTAATTCATGGTATCGTTTGCATATCTCATCTCTCATTTACATAACTCATATCTCATTTTGTACATCTCATTTTTATATATTATTTGTCATCTCTCATCTCTCTCTCTCTCTCATAAATTTATTTTAAAATAAATCTTATGTTGTCATTCCTATTTGATATTAAATATAGATCTATAGGTCATCATGTAATTCTGCGAAAACAATTTAACATGTAGAAACATCTAGGGTAATAATAAAAATTTGCTTTCAAGTATACAAAGTATCTCTAAAGATTACTGCCAATCACCAGTCAGATTATCTCTATTGCATTCTGACATGTTTAAATATACGTCATAAACATTTAAAATACGGTTTACAAGTAAAGCAAATTCTAATTTGAAAGAAAATACTTAGGGTCGTTATGATTTCTTAAAAATTTATTTAAATAATTCCGATAAATATTTATAAATAAAACTTAGAAAAAGGAATATTGTGTAGTACCATTTTAAAGTCAAAAAGCTTATACCATTTTAAATTTTACGCTTTTCAACTGTTGCCGTTCTTAAATGAAATTATACTTAATTAGAAATGTAAACGTCATACGGCTAACATTTAAAATACATCCGAGCAACATAATTGATAATTATCATATAGAATTTTGAATTTTCTCGTTACGAGTCATTAAGTTTTCAAAACAATTATCATTCTGTTATTACTAAGTTCAAAGGAATTTTAAGCCTTAGATTTTCTAACAAATAATTACAGTTGTATTATTCATCTTAAATACAATAAATGAATTTTAAAAACCGCAGTTTTCAAAAGATTGTTTCTTTAAATATTCTAATATTCAGGGCTATATGAACCAAAACGATTAAAAATAAACATTCTTCCCCTGTTATGTGAATAGTATAATAGACAGGCATCGTAATCCCTAAAAGCAATCAAGCTTAAGCTATTTCGACGAAAACAGAATTTTTAAAAATAATTACAATATCTTTAGTACGAACAATAACATTCAACATTCTAGTGTTGTATTAAAATCTAGAAATTTCAGAAAAACGGTTGTAAAATAAATTGTATGTAGTTATACATTGTGAAATAAAAAATGCAAAAATAAAATACATACACGGATTAAACTAAACTATATATTAAACGTAGAGTAATGATTTATGTTGTATTCATTCATTAACTTTAACTTGATATATACAATTCATATATGAGAGAAATGTTATATAAGTCAATACAGCCCTATAACTATCATTTATTGAGCTATACAAAGAGATTTATATCTACGCTAAACTAAAGATTAATATAAGTATTGCATTCCTGATATAATAATAATAAAAATAATAATTACTACAACCCATAACCTAAACCAAGGCCCCAGAAGCTATAAGCTTGTGCGGGAGGGAGGGGGCGATTATTATTATTATGTAGGCCCAATGTGCGGCAGCAGCCGACTTATAGATGGAACAGGGCAAATCCCACATTTGTGTTACAGCTAAGGAAAACTGCAGAAAACCTTAACCAGAGCTGCCAGCGCAGGGAGTCGATCCCGGGCCGCTTGGGTGAAAGTCCGGCATGCCAGACATTACACTACCAAGGCTGTTTGAAGATAATATCATAAGATAACGATAAAACACATGATTATTCTTAGACTAAGGTCTAATTTAGGTTGTCAAATTGTAGGTAATCGAATTGTAGGTAGATATCATGATATGATATCATACAATTATATTCTAGTAAGAATTGTAATAAAGTCGCTGTTATAAATAACAACATTCTTTATCACGATCATCTATCATTATCATAATCATCTAATGTCATGCAGATTCAGCAGCTAGCTCCTAAGTTTGTATATGCGAGAATCGGTATTATATAACACACACATCAGTCTACATTCATTGTTCTAATATTGATAGGAACTTTTTAGAATCTATAAAGTTGTACTACATATATTCAACTAATTTGAATATACGATAACGGGTACTCATTATACTTCTATGCACACAATCGAAGTAGCAGTACACTACAACCACGTGATCAAGATTGTAGTATTTAAATCAAACTTCCTAGACCCTATACAAGTATTCTAGAACACAGAGTATTGATCACTAAACGTATTCTTCATATATGAAATAATAAAGTTCGAGTCTAACTACTGACGAGGTGAAAGAATAGGTGCAATCGTTTTATACCCATACCAGGCTCACTATGATTATTTATAAATGTCTTAACAAAATAAAGAGGGTGAAATGAATATAACTTATAGGATTTAATCAAACTAGAAATATATCGATATATCCTACGTTGAGAAAATAATTATACTATATAAGCATCGATACGCTACATATGATTGCGAGCCTGAGTATAAGCATAAACCCTATACTACAGATTTTTATCCTTTTTCATTATATCTACTACAGACGAGGTGAAAGAATAGGTCCATTTAACATGCGTATGCTACAATTATCTAATTTTCTAGTTTTCTAGACGTAATGTAATCTTGAACAGATTTTAACCCTTTTCGTTATATCTACTACCCTTGTAAGCGATTTCTACATATACGTTCTTATTGTTTATACACCATATAGATATTCGTAGCATCTAAAGTAAATTCTTATTTAAACGTTATTTTACAATATATCATACATTTCAGCAACTCGTATGATTATCCCTCTCTATCGTAACCCTGTATGTAAGGACATTATGTTAAATACTATCTCATACATGTAAATAAACATTTCTTTAAAGAGTTTGTTAGGTCACCTAATCTGTTATAATATTACTATGATATTATATCTCGTCGATTACTGTTTTACCATTAGGACATACTTAGTAGGTTATATGTGCTAAGTAAAATAATAAACAGATATTTCGAAAATTTTATGCGTTCTTGAGAGAACAGGGTATAATATTTAAAACACACTGTAGAAAACATATCAGCAGAGAAAGAGAATACATAAATACAGTATGTTTTGTATGATGAGGTGTCGTCAGTTTAAAAGAAATAAATTTAATGTTGCACGTATTACATCAATTGTATCTGTACAAAACAAAGGTATACATCCCTCTTATTAGATTGTCACGAACGTATGTAGTATACTTCTAAATTCATGAATACCCTATACAAGTATTCTAACTACACAATAAAGGTTTACTGAGATTATATACCTCATTATAGAACAATAGAATTTTTCTAAATTTTATTCTTTAAGTTTTATTTAAATAAATTTTAGGATTCAAAAGCATTTTCCTATTATTATTAATGTACATAGACCTTAGCTACATCGAAGTCGCATGAGTTGTTACCGGCTCTTTAACAAGCGTATGCTATAATTCTCTAATTTTCTAGTTTCTAGACATAATGTAGTTTTGAACAGATTTTAGCCTTTTCCCTATATCTACTACCTTGTAAACTATTTCTACATATGTGTTCTTATTGTTTATGCATCATATAGACATTCGTCGCCATATTTAAACGTTATTTTACAATATATCATACATTTTCAATAGCTTCGAAATACGCAGATATCTAATAATATACTATATACTCTTGTAGGATATTCATCGTATCTATAGTAAACTCTTATGATTAATAATAATCTGTAACCATTTTCGATACCTTCGAAATATAAGTCTATAACATATGTTTGTAATACGTCTTTATAACTTTGAAACACAGGGTAGTTACCTCTTGCAATATTTACAGTTATGAGAACCCTGAAGACTTAACCTGGAGAAATAAATCAGATAAATATTTTACCTTTATTGAAACGATAACTTTGTATACTAATATATGAAAATAATATAATGTATATCGCCTGATAAATAAAATTGAAATTATTCTTATTCTTTTACAATGAAATGTGTTTTAAAAAAACACGATGAAACGTTATGTATATTAATGCAGGAGTTCTGTTAACGCATTCGTTATTTAGAGATTCACTTATAAGTACACTATTTATTTAGCTGATTCAATAAAAATCTCGTTATTTTTAAAATTCCTAACGAGGCACCTACTGATAAGCGTTATATTATACCAGGTACGTATGATACTCTACTGCTGATTGCATACCTGATGAACGCAGTTGTACAAAGTAATATAGGATATACCTTACAGAGAAGTTTAATTTTCCGTGCAACAAATGACCTATATATATTTTATGTACAATGCTGACGTTAACATATTTAGCGCATACCTGTTGAACATAGCTGTACAAAGTAATATTTAAAAGACTTAAAAGGCTTATATTTTAGAGATCGGATACAGTCGCATATATTCCTGTATATTACCTCTAAATTTTACTTTAACAATACGTGTAGTCAGGTTTGGCGTAAATAACAATTAGGGATATCAAAGCCATACTAACTGAACGCTAACATAATATGCTCTACAGGTCAAACTCAATTAATTAACCCTGGGGCTATACATCCTTAGGCTAGAAACAGTTTTGAAGCAAAAAATGGCTGAGTCCACCCTATTAGACAAGAAATCAGAGTATGGGCGTGATAA
Organism: Agrypnus murinus; assembly: GCA_929113105.1. Classification (NCBI taxonomy): domain Eukaryota; kingdom Metazoa; phylum Arthropoda; class Insecta; order Coleoptera; family Elateridae; genus Agrypnus; species Agrypnus murinus. Next base: position 251,270,021 of record OV816024.1, on the reverse strand, counting down.
ATAAAACATAAAGTTATTTTACAAACATTTATTTAGTATACATAACATAATACAAGAATATAGATTATAAGTTGTTTTCTATGACGACTCGCAGAAATACTAATACGTATAAAGTCCGACGACTGACTCATTGGAACTGTACCGGTAGCCCTTTCCTTGTTCAACTCTTCGTTACTATCATAGTTGGTAAACGAGGAACCACATTCATCAATACCCAAATGCATGGTAGGTCCATCTGCTTCCTTTACAACATCTGCGTTATTATGTACGTTTTTTAAATGCCTTTTATAGCTGTCGATGCGTGAAAGATATTTGAAGCAATTAGAACACCGGACTTTGATTGATTCGTGAACGCTTTTCGTATGTCTTATTAAGTTGTCAGAGCTTGAAAAAGTTTTGACACAGCTAGAACAGCGGATTCTGTTTGAATCGTGTATGGTTTTTACGTGTCTTTTGCAGGTGAATGGCCTCGCGAAAGACTTGAAGCAAACCGGACACTGTATTTTGCAATCCTGTCGATCAGAGCCATTCTTCTTCTTACGCTGCTCCATCACGACTAATGAAGGTACAGGAACACTACCCGTCTATTTATACTGATCGACCAGAGCAATCGGTTGTTCTCGGTTACAATCGTAAGCGCTCGGAGATTTCAGCCTTTGCGACTGCAGAAGAAAAAGAATCATGCAATAAAATACATGTAAAACTTCACAACGAACTTGATGAATACGTTTTGACCGATTAAACGCTTCATAGTGTAGGAAACAAGTGTCTCAAATTTGTTCCGAATACTAAAGGTTTCGAACTTTACATTTCCGAATTAAGTCTAGGGAGATTATACACGATGAAAACCTTTTTATTGAAAAAGATTGATAGTATTAAAACTATGCATCGCAATTACGAATGTTTCGTCGAAGAAGTCTTGGACGCGGCTATAAAAGTTAGAACAACGCTTGTAGACAATAATATTTTATTAAGTGTGTTAAATTCTTCTTGTAGATATAAGGTTGATTTATTTTGAATGAATTAATTAAGTTTACTAAGAAAACTATTGTAGATTTGCAGAACGACCTTGATTTAGATGGTAGACTTAAATTTATTACATCTGGATATAATGTATAATAAATATAATATAATAAATGTCTTTAAAACTTATTGTTTTTATTACATCACAGGTTAGAGCATACGAATATATTTTAGGTTAGATTAGGTTAGAGCCTACGAATACATTTTTAGGACAGAACGTAGGGAGCAGAGTAAGTACAAAACAACATACTTTCATACAAGAACGTTTATTGATACGAGTAGTTTCGACGCTACTTAAAACATAATACATAACTTCTATATAATATCTATTAGAATAGTACATTACGTATACACTAATAATGGTACTACATACTCGACTATAAAGTAAACATGGTAGGTATAACAACAGTTTAAAAGAATAGATAGTAAATATAACTATATTTAATTATTTTATAAAATACTATGTTAACTAAGAGGTAATATACAGAATATATACGCCTGTATTCGACCTCTAGAGGGTTCATAAGACTAGACTAGACTAGACTAGTCTAGACTTTTAACTCGATATATACAAATTCATATATGAGATAAATGTTTTGTATCTCAATACGTACCTAAAACGTATTCTTCGTATATTCAGTAAGAGCTACCCATTTTCTAAACATTCGAATTTTGAACAGCTTGATAACCTGTTAATGCTGGACGCGTGATCCACGAATTCTTTCTTGGACTTATTTGGACTATTTGAACTTTTTTTGTTTTCATATTGGTAACAACAACAAACACATTTGAATTAAAATTGTCATATCTCGTTTGACTTTTGTAAATTTAGTAAAAGATGTTACCATCCGACAAACAAAAAAAAGTCCAAATAGCACTAATATCATCTTAATTAATTTCAAGTTAACTTTATCTAAGAAATTTCTGCAGAAGTCGGAAAGAAAGAATTCGTGGATCATGCGTCCAGCATTAACAGGTTATCAAGCTGTTCAAAATTCGAATGTCTAGAAAATGGGTAGCTCTTACTGAATATACGAAGAATACGTTTTAGGTACGTATTGAGATACAAAACATTTCTCTCATATATGAATTTGTATATATCGAGTTAAAAGTCTAAATAACGAAATTTTTATTGAATCAGCTAAATAGATAGTGTACTTATAAGTGAATCTCTAAATAACGAATGCGTTAACAAAACTCCTGCATTAATATACATAACGTTTCATCGTGTTTTTTCAAAACACATTTCATTGTAATAGAATAAGAATAATTTCAATTTTATTTATCAGGCGATATACATTATATTATTTTCATATATTAGTATGCAAAGTTATCGTTTCAATAAAAGTAAAATATTTATCTGATTTATTTCTCCAGGTTAAGTCTTCAGGGTTCTCATAACTGTAAATATTACAAGAGGTAACTACGCTGTGTTTCAAAGTTATAAAGACGTATTACAAACATATGTTACAGACTTATATTTCGAAGGTATCGAAAATTGTTACAGATTATTATTAATCATAAGAGTTTACTATAGATACGATGAATATCCTACAAGAGTATATAGTATATTATTACATATCTGCGTATTTCAAAGCTATTGAAAATGTATGATATATTGTAAAATAACGTTTAAATATGGCGAAGAATATCTATATGATGCATAAACAATAAGAACACATATGTAGAAATAGTTTACAAGGTAGTAGATATAGCGAAAAGGCTAAAATCTGTTCAAAACTACATTATGTCTAGAAACTAGAAAATTAGAGAATTATAGCATACGCTTGTTAAAGAGCCGTTAACAACTCATTACTATAGATACGATGAATATCCTACAAGAGTATATAGTATATTATTACATATCTGCGTATTTCGCAGCTATTGAAAATGTATGATATATTGTAAAATAACGTTTAAATATGGCGACGAATGTCTATATGTTGCATAAACAATAAGAACAGCTATGTAGAAATAACAAGGGTAGAAGATATAACGAAAAAGGCTAAAATCTGTTCAAAACTACATTACGTCTAGAAACTAGAAAATTAGAGAATTATAGCATACGGTTGTTAAAGAGCCGGTAACAACTTATGCGACTTCGATGTAGCTACGGTCTATGTACATTAATAATAATAGGAAAATGCTTTTGAATCCTAAAATCTATTTAAATAAAACTTAAAGAATAAAATTTAGAAAAATTCTATTGCTCTATTATGAGGTATATAATCTCAGTAAACCTTTATTGTCTAGTTAGAATACTTGTATAGGGTATTTATGAATTTAGAAGTATACTACATACGTTCGTGACAATCTAATAAGAGGGATGTATACCTTTGTTTTGTACAGATACAATTGATGTAATACGTGCAACATTAAACTTATTTCTTTTAAACTGACGACACCTCATCATACAAAACATACTGTATTTATGTTTCCCTCTTTCTCTGCTGATATGTTTTCTACAGTGTGTTTTAAATATTATACCCTGTTCTCTCAAGAACGCATAAAATTTTCGAAATATCTGTTTATTATTTTACTTAGCACATATAACCTACTAAGTATGTCCTAATGGTGAAACTGTAATCGACGAGATCTAATATCGTAGTAATATTATAACAGATTAGGTGACCTAACAAACTCTTTAAAGAAATATTTACTTACATGTATGAGATAGTATTTAACATAATGTCCTTACATACAGGGTTACGATAGAGAGGGATAATCATACGAGTTGCTGAAATGTATGATATATTGTAAAATAACGTTTAAATAAGAGTTTACTTTAGATGTTACGAATATCTATATGGTGTATAAACAATAAGAACGTATATTTAGAAATCGCTTACAAGGGTAGTAGATATAACGAAAAGGGTTAAAATCTGTTCAAGATTTCATTACGTCTAGAAAACTAGAAAATTAGATAATTGTAGCATACGCATATTAAATGGACCTATTCTTTCACCTCGTCTGTAGTAGATATAATGAAAAAGGATAAAAATCTGTAGTATAGGGTTTATGCTTATACTCAGGCTCGCAATCATATGTAGCGTATCGATGCTTATATAGTATAATTATTTTCTCAACGTAGGATATATCGATATTTTTCTAGTTTGATTAAATCCTATAAGTTATATTCATTTCACCCTCTTTATTTTGTTAAGACATTTATAAATAATCATAGTGAGCCTGGTATAGGTATAAAACGATTGCACCTATTCTTTCACCTCGTCAGTAGTTAGACTCGAACTTTATTATTTCATATATGAAGAATACGTGTAGTGATCAATACTCTGTGTTCTAGAATACTTGTATAGGGTCTAGGAAGTTTGATTTAAATACTACAATCTTGATCACGTGGTTGGAGTGTACTGCTACTTCGATTGTGTGCATAGAAGTATAATGAGTACCCGTTATCGTATATTCAAATTAGTTGAATATATGTAGTACAACTTTATAGATTCTAAAAAGTTCCTATCAATATTAGAACAATGAATATAGACTGATGTGTGTTATATAATACCGATTCTCGCATATACGAACTTAGGAGCTAGCTGCTGACTCTGCATGACATTAGATGATTATGATAATAATAGGTGATCGTGATAAAGAATGTTGTTATTTATAACATCGACTTTATTACAATTCTTACTAGAATATAATTGTATGATATCATATCATGATATGTACCTACAATTCGATTACCTACAATTTGACAACCTAAATTAGACATTAGTCTAAGAATAATCATGTGTTTTATCGTTATCTTATGATATCAGGAATGCAATACTTCTATTAATCTTTAGTTTAGCGTAGATATAAATCTCTTTGTATAGCTCAATAAATCATAGTTATAGGGCTGTATTGACTTATATAACATTTCTCTCATATATGAATTGTATATATCGAGTTAAAGTTAATGAATGAATACAACATAAATCATTACTCTACGTTTAATATATATGTATTTTATTCTTGCATTTTTTATTTCACAATGTATAACTACATACAATTTATTTTAAAACGGTTTTTCTGAAATTTCTAGATTTTAATACAACACTAGAATGTTGAATGTTATTGTTCGTACTAAAGAGATTGTAATTATTTTAAAAAATTCTATTGTTTTTGTCGAAATAGCTTAAGCTTGATTGCTTTTAGGGATTACGATGCCTGTCTATTATACTATTCACATAACAGGGAAAGAATGTTTATTTTTAATCGTTTTGGTTCATATAGCCCTGAATATTAGAATATTTAAAGAAACAATCTTTTGAAAACTGAAGGTTTTTAAAATTCATTTATTGTATTTAAGATGAATAATACAACTGTAATTATTTGTTAGAAAATCTAAGGCTTAAGATTCCTTTGAACTTAGTAATAACAGAATAATTGTTTTGAAAACTTAATGACTCGTAACAAGAAAATTCAAAATTCTATATGATAATTATCAATTATGTTGCTCGGATGTATTTTAAATGTTAGCCGTATGACGTTTACATTTCTAATTAAGTATAATTTCATTTAAGAAAGGTAACAGTTGAAAAGCGTAAAATTTAAAACGGTATAAGCTTTTTGACTTTAAAATGGTACTACACAATATTCCTTTTTCTAAATTTAATTTATAAATATTTATCGGAATTATTTAAATAAATTTTTAAGAAATCATAACGACCCTAAGTGTTTTCTTTCAAATTAGAATCTGCTTTACTTGTAAACCGTATTTTAAATGTTTATGACGTATATTTAAACATGTCAGAATGCAATAGAGATAATCTGACTGGTGATTGGCAGTAATCTTTAGAGATACTTTGTATACTTGAAAGCAAATTTTTATTATTACCCTAGATGTTTCTACATGTTAAATTGTTTTCGCAGAATTACATGATGACCTATAGATCTATACTTAAATATCAAATAGGAATTGCAACATAAGATTTATTTTAAAATAAATTTATGAGAGAGAGAGATGAGAGATGACAAATAATATATAAAAATGAGATGTACAAAATGAGATATGAGTTATGTAAATGAGAGATGAGATATGCAAACGATACCATGAATTAGTTTAATTCGTGAATGCATATGAGAGATGAGATATGTAAATGAGAGATGAGATATGTAAATGATACCGTGAATTAATTTATTTCGAGCATGCATATGAGAAATGATAAATGTAAATGAGAGATGAAATATGCTAAATTTATTTCTTTTAAACTGACGACACCTCATCATACAAAACATACTGTATTTATGTATTCTCTTTCTCTGCTGATATGTTTTCTACAGTGTGTTTTAAATATTATACCCTGTTCTCTCAAGAACGCATAAAATTTTCGAAATATCTGTTTATTATTTTACTTAGCACATATAACCTACTAAGTATGTCCTGATGGTAAAACTGTAATCGACGAGATATAATATCATAGTAATATTATAACAGATTAAGTGACCTAACAAACTCTTTAAAGAAATGTTTATTTACATGTATGAGATAGTATTTAACATAATGTCCTTACATACAGGGTTACGATAGAGAGGGATAATCATACGAGTTGCTGAAATGTATGATATATTGTAAAATAACGTTTAAATAAGAGTTTACTTTCGATGCTACGAATATCTATTTGGTGTATAAACAATAAGAACGTATATGTAGAAATCGCTTACAAGGGTAGTAGATATAACGAAAAGGGTTAAAATCTGTTCAAAATTACATTACGTCTAGAAAACTAGAAAATTAGATAATTGTAGCATACGCATGTTAAATGGACCTATTCTTTCACCTCGTCTGTAGTAGATATAATGAAAAAGGATAAAAATCTGTAGTATAGGGTTTATGCTTATACTCAGGCTCGCAATCATATGTAACGTATCGATGCTTATATAGTATAATTATTTTCTCAACGTAGGATATATCGATATTTTTCTAGTTTGATTAAATCCTATAAGTTATATTCAATTCACCTTTTTTATTTTGTTACGACATTTATAAATAATCATAGTGAGCCTGGTATAGGTATAAAACGATTGCACCTATTCTTTCACCTCGTCAGTAGTTAGACTCGAACTTTATTATTTCATATATGAAGAATACGTTTAGTGATCAATACTCTGTGTTCTAGAATACTTGTATAGGGTCTAGGAAGCTTGATTTAAATACTACAATCTTGATCACGTAGTTGGAGTGTACTGCTACTTCGATTGTGTGCATAGAAGTATAATGAGTACCCGTTATCGTATATTCAAATTAGTTGAATATATGTAGTACAACTTTATAGATTCTAAAAAGTTCCTATCAATATTAGAAAAATGAATGTAGACCGATGTGTGTTATATAATACCGATTCTCGCATATACAAACTTAGGAGCTAGCTGCTGAATCTGCATGACATTAGATGATTATGATAATGATAGATGATCGTGATAAAGAATGTTGTTATTTATAACAGCGACTTTATTACAATTCTTACTAGAATATAATTGTATGATATCATATCATGATATGTACCTACAATTCGATTACCTACAACTTGACTACCTAAATTAGACCTTAGTCTAAGAATAATCATGTGTTTTATCGTTATCTTATGATATTATTATCTTCAAACAGCCTTGGTAGTGTAATGTCTGGAGTGCCGGACTTTCACCCAAGCGGCCCGGGATCGACTCCCGGCGCTGGCAGATCTGGTTAAGGTTTTCTGCAGTTTTCCTTAGCTGTAACACAAATGTGGGATTTGCGCTGTTCCATCTATAAGTCGGCTGCAGCCGCACATTGGGCCTACATAATAATAATAATCGCCCCCTCCCTCCCGTACAAGCTTATAGCTTCTGGGGCCTTGGTTTAGGTTATGGGTTGTAGTAATTATTATTATTATTATTATATCAGGAATGCAATACTTATATTAATCTTTAGTTTAGCGTAGATGTAAATCTTTTTGTATAGCTCAATAAATCATAGTTATAGGGCTGTATTGACTTATATAACATTTCTCTCATATATGAATTGTATATATCGAGTTAAAGTTAATGAATGAATACAACATAAATCATTACTCTACGTTTAATATATAGTTTAGTTTAATCCGTGTATGTATTTTATTCTTGCATTTTTTATTTCACAATGTATAACTACATACAATTTATTTTAAAACCGTTTTTCTGAAATTTCTAGATTTTAATACAACACTAGAATGTTGAATGTTATTGTTCGTACTAAAGAGATTGTAATTATTTTTAAAAATTCTGTTTTCGTCGAAATAGCTTAAGCTTGATTGCTTTTAGGGATTACGATGCCTGTCTATTATACTATTCACATAACAGGGGAAGAATGTTTATTTTTAATCGTTTTGGTTCATATAGCCCTGAATATTAGAATATTTAAAGAAACAATCTTTTGAAAACTGCGGTTTTTAAAATTCATTTATTGTATTTAAGATGAATAATACAACTGTAATTATTTGTTAAAAAATCTAAGGCTTAAAATTCCTTTGAACTTAGTAATAACAGAATGATAATTGTTTTGAAAACTTAATGACTCGTAACAAGAAAATTCAAAATTCTATATGATAATTATCAATTATGTTGCTCGAATGTATTTTAAATGTTAGCCGTATGACGTTTACATTTCTAATTAAGTATAATTTCATTTAAGAACGGCAACAGTTGAAAAGCGAAAAATTTAAAACGGTATAAGCTTTTTCACTTTAAAATGGTACTACACAATATTTCTTTTTCTAAGTTTTATTTATAAATATTTATCGGAATTATTTAAATAAATTTTTAAGAAATCATAACGACCCTAAGTGTTTTCTTTCAAATTAGAATCTGCTTTACTAGTAAACCGTATTTTAAATGTTTATGACGTATATTTAAACATGTCAGAATGCAATAGAGATAATCTGACTGGTGATTGGCAGTAATCTTTAGAGATACTTTGTATACTTGAAAGCAAATTTTTATTATTACCCTAGATGTTTCTACATGTTAAATTGTTTTCGCAGAATTACATGATGACCTATAGATCTATATTTAAATATCAAATAGGAATGACAACATAAGATTTATTTTAAAATAAATTTAAGAGAGAGAGAGATGAGAGAGGACAAATAATATATAAAAATGAGATGTACAAAATGAGATATGAGTTATGTAAATGAGAGATGAGATATGCAAACGATACCATGAATTAGTTTAATTCGTGAATGCATATGAGAGATGAGATATGTAAATGAGAGATGAGATATGTAAATGATACCGTGAATTAATTTAATTCGAGCATGCATATGAGAAATGATAAATGTAAATGAGAGATGAAATATGCTAATGATACCGTGAATTAATTTAATTCGAGCATCCATATGAGAAATGAGTTATGTAAATGAGAGATGAGATATGCTAATGATACCGTGAATTAATTTAATTCGAGCATCCATATGAGAAATGATAAATGTAAATGAGAGATGAGATATGCTAATGATACCGTGAATTAATTTAATTTGAGCATCCATATGAGAAATGATAAATGTAAATGAGAGATGAGATATGCAAATGATACCGTGAATTAAATTAATTCGTGCATGCATATGAGAAATAATATATGTAAATGAGAGATGAGATATGTAAATGATACCGTGAATTAATTTAATTTAATTTAATTAGATCAATTAATTTAATTCGCGTATACATATGAGAAATGATATATGTAAATGAGAGATGATATATGTAAATGATACCTGAATTAATTTAATTTAATTTAATTAGATCAATTAATTTAATTCGCGCATTTAATTCGCACATTTAATTAGACCACGCCTCATTTGAATATTAATTAGATCGCGGGTCATTTGCATAAAAAGAATTGCATCCCCCTCAAAAACGTCTGCCTAAGGTGGCGCATTACCTACTATGGTTAAACAGCTATTTAATATAAGCATTGAAAATCTATAATTCACAGTTACTACATAGTTTAAAATAGTTTGGTCCGAGCAATTAAATTTAATTTTCTTTTTTTGTTGTTTTTTCTTGAATTATGTGGATTTTATTTTTAGGTTTATTCTTTGGTTCTTTAGTTCATAGGAGAATAATAAATAAGTTTTTTGTATTAAACGAAGTTTCGAATTTAAAATGTATAATTTATAAAATTCTATGTATAAGTAAATAACATGAAATAAAAACAATAGACATTTAAAATTAAAAAAGGTACGTACCGTAGACGGCTAATTATTATGATATGTTATTATTGATATTGATTTATTTAATTAACATGTTTTTTATTTGTTGAAACAAGTTGGTTTGTTTAGTCATTTTGACAGGAAAGAAGGTAATGGTTTAGTTTGAATTTGTTAGGATGTTATCATTTATAAAAATTCAAGGTGGAAGGAAATAAGTATTGGTGACTGAAGTAAAGGTTATTTCATTAAGTATTATGGACATATATGGTAAGAAACAGAAAAGTAAAATTAGGGTAGGTATTAGTTAAATCGTTAGCAGGTTAGTATAAATGTGACTTAAGTATTGGGTATCAGTTCGGTAATTAATGTTATTTTTATCTTTTTGTATATAGCTCATTTCTTTTATTGTTCGTTTTTGGTAATTTTTTTCTGTAGTGAGGATTTTTGTACTATTATCATTAAATGTGTGATTTTTTCTATTATGTGTTTAGTTAAGGCAGTTTGTTGTGTTTGATTTATGTTAGATTTATGACCTCTTAAACGGTTCTCTAGGTATTGTTTGGTCATTCCTATGTAATTTCCTGAGCAATTATTACAAGGTATTGAGTATATGATATGAGATTTCTTTTTTAGCGGAATTTTGCTTTTTAACTGAGTGAAAAGGTTATTTAGGCAATTGTATGATTTATGGCAAATTTTTATATTAAACTTGGAACATGTTTTTTGAATTTTTTCGGATAAGTCTTGTATGTAAGGTACAGATATAAAGGTATTTGGAGTAGTTTGTTTATTTGGATTTTTATTTAGTTTTTTATTATTGTATAATTTATAAATTCTTTGTTTTATAAGGGGGGTTGTGAAATGTTTTGAATAGTTATTAGTTATTAAGATTTGCTTAACTTTTTGTAAAATTTCAGGTCTGTGTTTTGGATCGGTGAGTTTCATAGCACGGTCTATTAGGTTTATAACTACATTTTTCTTGTAATTTTTTGGATAATGGGAGTTATAGTTTAAGTATCTGCCTGACCAAGTAGGTTTGGTATACCAGATGGTTTCTATTTTATTGTTTGTATTAATTAATCTTAAATCTAGGAAGTTTATTTTGTTATTGTTTTGGATTTCTAGGGTGAATTGGAGTTTTGGATGGAAGTTATTAAATGAATTGAGTAGAACTTGGATATAGTTTTCTTTAACAGCAATCAGACAATCATCAATATAACGTTTGTAGAAAAGTATGTCAAAATCTATTGTGTTTAAAACTTGCTCTTCCAGATGTTCCATAACCAGTTGTGCAATAAAGTTAAATTTATAGCATCAATGAAGTCATTAGAAGGTATATTTGTGTAAGTTTTAAGTATGTTCCATTTATTTGAAATTGTTTGGATGATAAGATTATTAGGGATATTTGTCTATAATGTTGTGACGTCTAATGAAATAAGTTTAAAGTCTTCTGCTATATTTTGTGATAAGATAAAGTTTTTAAATTCGAAAGAGTCTTTGATATAATATTCGTTTTTACATGTGATATTTGATAGAATGTTAGATAGATATTTTGATAAAGAGTATACTGGCGATTGATTGCTAGAGACTATTGGACGCATAGGAATGTTCTGTTTGTGAATTTTTGGGAGCCCATATATTTTGGGGAGTTGTGCATTATGTATTACAAGTTTTTTGGCTTCAATGTTGGTAATGTAATGTGATTGTTCCCATTTTTTAATAATTTTGTTGTTTTTGGTTTGGTATATGTTGGTTGGGTCATTTTTTTTATTTGCAAAAAATTGTAAACTAAATTATGCGTTTTCTAACATTTCTAAAGGTTTTTAATATATACTTTAAAAATCATACTGTTGCAAATTTTAGTTTTAAAAGATTCGTGTTTGAAGTTTTTAAATTCTAAAATATTTTAGTTTTAAAATAGATAAAAGATTACATCTTCAGATTTTAAACGGCGAATTTCCGAGATTGTTAATTAGCTTAATAAACCGCTGTTTTAATAATAATATATCAAAATTAGTTTGTTTTTATTTACTAAAACTAATAATAGAAATATTTTATTTTATTTTTGCATTTTTTATTTTACAATGTATAACTAAATACAATTTATTTTAAGACCGTTTTTCTGGAATTTCTATCTTATCTCTAATCTTATTAAATAAGTCTAGAAACAGATTTATACCAGAACGTTTACTGAGGCAGAGAGGTTGAGAAATAAGAAGCTTTTATAGAATGTATTTCGTTTATTTTGTCATCATATCAAAAATATCATATTACATATAAATACTATTACAATACGACTATATTACATAGTACAACTAGAAATTAAATATTTACTTATTCTATGATTTTTCTCGATTCATATATTCATATCGACTAATAATTGATCATGAACTCCTATTTATATAACATGTTCTTCAGGTCACTCTTAATTAACCCTGACGTTACGTCTATCATCACCCTGTCGATCTTCCTTCATCATTAATTAACCCTGGCTCGACGTCCTTCAGCATGAATTCATCATGGCACGAAACGCCTTCATCATTAATTAACCCTAACACTATGTCTATCATCATCTATCGATCATTCTCCATCCTTAATTAACCCTGGCTAGATGCCCATTATCTTATCGATCATCCTTAATTAACCCTTAACACGGTTCAATGCTTCGATAAATAGCTGAGAAACCCTGGTTATGAGTAATAATAGTGTTTCTGCTTCAGTTTCTATAATCTAGTAACTTTATCACTAGATCTCTTCGGTAGAGCTCTGGAGAGCATGACGTCATCAGATGACAGTTACAAGCATTCAGGGATACTTAGTTTAGAACCAGCGCTTGATTCTCGTACACGAGGATTTGCAGGCATTCAGGGTAGACATAATAGCGTCACATACAAATTTCTTTTATACCCCAAATACCACCAGTACGAGATTCCTGTAATCCAAGATGGCTGCCTACAAATCACAGCGTAGTTGGCGTGGTCCAAGATAGGATAGGTTAGAACACGTAATGTTTTATTTAAGGTGTTTCGATTAAGGTGAAGAGCGACATACATGTATGTTACCCTTCTCCCTTCACCCTGTAAAATTTAAATTATAAGGGTGAAGGGTAACATACATGTATGTCACCCTTCACCCTTAATTTAGATTATACAGGGTGAACGACCTTGGTACCCTGTTAGTTGCAGTAGTGGGTGTAAGCATGGGAATACATTGTATCGCTCGTTATCGTTACCATTAAAGACCATGACCTTGTACCCCACCCGTCAACTCAGTATATATAAACGCATACGCAAGAATACTTCAGTAGTACAGCATCATGAACATGGTAAAGGCAACCGTTTTAGTAACATTCGATTTTGAGGACGCTGAAACACCCAGCGCATCAATACATTGATTAGAAACGTGAAAAATTACGCCGGGATTTAACGATATATTCCTTAAATAAAAGATAAATGCACTCTGTAAATACAAGGTTGTAAAATTTGAAATATGTAATCCTCTGACACATCAAAGTCAATCATAATGTGTAAACAATTCTATATGTATTGTGAAAAGTGGTGAGTTAAATAAACCATGCAAATATGTCACATTATATTGTTTCATTTAAGAACGAACTCCTACACATACATAGAAAATCAAAAAGCGAACCTAAGATTTAAAAAGAAAAATTTTAATGCTATTTTAATTTCAATGAGACTCTTACCTAAGAACAGACGAAACAAGGCAAGGTCAATGAGATTGTATTTACACCGAAAGGAGTGGTGGTGCAGACAATTATAACTTCAAGTTGCACCACTCAGCTAGATCCAAACATTTGAAAGCGTCATTCAGCTTCTAGAACTACTTCCTCTGCTAGAAATCCGTTTGAAAATTTTTGTAAAATTTTGTTTAATTTTATTAAAAGGATCGAGTGTATTAAGCGGGGATTTCACCGAAAACATTAAACAAGTGTTATCTGCTTTACCACCGTCCGAGAACGTTGTGTGTGCTTTGGAACTGGTGGCATTGTATCCGGAAAGAATTCCGTGTGACATCGACTTGCAAAACGTTCTTGTATAAAGATGTGGATGTGTTATAGTTCACAATCGTGGCTTAAGGCTATTGATCTTAAAAGTGCAGTACAGAGAGTGCAGGAAGAGTTACGCGATCTACGCTTTGATGCCGATCACAAAGCAGTCTATGGCTTAGGGAAATATTATACCGATGAAGAGTGTAAAGAAAGAGTTCTAAAGTTTCAGAATGGGGTAGACTTGTGTGGATCGTATTTAGAAGGAAATATCTGTATAGATTGCTTGTTGGATAAATTAAATAAGGAAGGTTTGGAATCATTTACGTCTACAATAGAAGAGTTTGTAGACAACAAAAATGAGCAACCAAAAGAAACGTGTTACGATCAAGGAGGGAGGAGAATAATAAACTACATTATTTATTTACGTGGAATTACGCCTACCGACAAGCACGAATATCATTGTGGATGGAAAGTGTTGTAGATCGGTGTCGGTTTCAAAGACGTATCGAGAAATGTGGTGTAGTGTTAAATAAAATTTTAGATATAGAACATAGATATAAAATTTATATTGATCGCTTTAGTAAGGTTTGATTGTAATGCATATTATAAGCTGGCTTTTGTATCTTATATACTATAAATAAAATAACATATTGAGAAAAACGTATATTTTTTATTTCACGCCTACACCACGGAGGTCGTCAAAATTTTTAATAAAGCTACAATCATTTCGACCACTTCTATTGATCGGTTAGTTAAAGAAACTCCCTGACCGGTCAAATTCAAATTCCACGCCAGAACAGATGTGATTTTAACAGTGATTGTAACGTGGCGCTTTAATTGTGGATACATTCTAAAGAATTGCTTAATTCTCGTAATTCTCGTTAAGTAGACTGTTATTTGTACACGTTATTCCTAAGATAACACATGTACACTCAAACGCAAAGAAAATGTCACCCCTATAAACTCGGGTCTCTACCGCCGTAATGAGTTTATGGCATATTGTAAATTATAACCGAGCGAGTTATTATCTAGGTAGACAGACTTTAGATGAAATACTTAGGACAAGTAAAACTTTCATCATGTGACCATTAAATTTCAAGAATATTGTTAAAACAACCAAAAAAATTTGTACGTTGACTTTTGCACTAATTTTTGTTTAAAGAAATTTTTTGATCAGTAGATACATTAACAGTAACTTGACTCACACAAAGATTTTTTTCCGTAGTTTAGAATATGTGAGATTAAAATTCTCCTTTGAAGCTCTCGTCTTAAAAAGGATTAGGTGTTCTGAGAAAATTTTACCTACTTTAAGACAACAATGAACTGGCTGTTTCCTAGATTATGAGTAAGCATGTAATATTCCTGGAAAACTCCTTATTCTACCCCCAAAAAGATACAGGAAATTTTAACGTTGCACATTCATAAAAGCCCAGGGGCTAAGAGTACGATGTTCTAGTGTCTCTTTGAGTTGTTTAGTGCAGAAATTGATTTTCTTAACCCCTTGCCAGAAGCCTCTATTATATATATATTATTGACCTAGGTTAATAATGAAAACAATGCTAAACCACCTGTCAAAGTCTATCCCTTCTATTAAAATAAATATTATAACACATAAAAATTACATTTTAATTAATTACATTTTAAATATTACATTTTTAAAAATTACATTTTAATTAATTACATAAAAATTAAAATCAACGCTAGGGCTATAATAGCGTATGTCTAAACCTTGGGTAATAATATACTATTTTAAGCATATTATTATTTCTTACAAAAAAAACCTTTCAAAAACACCGAAAAAATGTAGGTAGCTGAATGTGAAACTCGCTCGGTTATAATTTACAATATGCCATAAACTCATTACGGCGGTAGAGACCCGAGTTTATAGGGGTGACATTTTCTTTGCGTTTGGCTGTACGTTAAATGAGTTCGAATGGATACATACTCGGGATGAATATCTACTACAAACAAAACTTGTTATGTTGCAAAATATTCCATACTTTAATCCTACACTGTACGGTTAAATACTTGTTTAAAAACTACAGCGGTAAGCTCTCATCTCAACACAAAGGACATTAACCTAATGAATGTAAGGAACGCCCTTCCGGGCATTTGATGTACAACGAGGAATGCAGCAATACTTCATTTTCTAACAATTAAAATCAATTTATTAAGTTATATCCATTTTATTTTACATGCAATCATACTCGAGTTATGTTAAAAACCTGTTAAAATTCTTGTTTAAACAATTCATTAAAAAGAAGTTTATTAAAATTATATAATTATATAATCTAATAGATAACAAGCATTTTGTGTTTGATTAAATGAGTTACAAGATAAAAATTAAGAAAAAACGTAAATACACGAATACACATTAAAATCCCGGATGATTGCAGATTTCAATAGAGTTGTTTACTTGACATGTAATAGCACCAATTTAGCTATCAAATAAACTAATACGAATACAAAAACTCGAGGTTCTGGACTGGAACTTTTCTTTAGTAGTGGAATTTAGAGAGATTTTTTTATTCGATAGTAGGTAAAGGGGTACTTGAGCCAGACATCGATATCTCTTTCCAAACTGGTGTGTCTTTACACTGTACACTCGATGTTAACATTAATATATCCCTAATTTGTTTTATGAAACAAATTTCTCTTTTAAACTGTCGTAATCATTTCTAACTTTGACAAGGTCAATAAATTGAATGTTGTTTGAAGTTACATTATTTGGTGACGATACATTGCTGTCATTTTGATGACCTTGAGATTGCGTTGTTGCAGTATTGATGACCTTGAAGATACATTATTTGATGACCTTGACGATACATTATTTAATGACCTTGAAGATCCATTATTTGATGACTATACATTGTTGTCACGTTTAGGTGACAGAGATAGGTTCAAGGTCACCCTGTGTTAGAGAGAGATAGGTTCAAGGTCATCAACATTGTTGTCATTTTGATGACCTTGATAATGCGTTGTTGCCACGTTTAGGTGAAAAAGATAGGTTCAAGGTCACCAACATTGTTGCCATACTGATGACCTTGAGTTCAAGGTCAAAACATTGTCGTTATTTTGATGACCTTGAGAATGCGTTGTTGTCACGTTTAGGTGACAGAGATAGGTTCAAGGTCACCATGTGTTAGAGAGAGATAGGTTCAAGGTCATCAACATTGTTGTCATTTTGATGACCTTGATAATGCGTTGTTGCCACGTTTAGGTGAAAAAGATAGGTTCAAGGTCACCATGTGATAAAGAGAGATATGTTCAAGGTCAAGGTCAGTGGTGGTAGTGGTGGTGTTGTTTCAGAACACCCTATTTTTCCCTATTTCTCTCATATGTGATTCTTATTAGAAAAACCTATTTTCCTTTAATTCTGTCAATTTAGATAAAAATTAAATTTAATTTAGATTTTCCACTTAATTCCATCAGAAACTGAGAGAAAAAAATAAAATCTCAATCCTATAACAACAAACAATTTTAATATTATGTAATTTATCAACTGAAGAAGGATTTAGTAAATCCGAAATGATCATATTAAAAAACTAATTGAAAGGTTTAATTCATTTAACAATAAAAACGACTCATTAAAAATTCTCCTACATCACCATTAACAAAAAACAACGTCGTTATTAAAATTTTAAACAAAATTAATTATATAAAACTTTAAACAAAATTAATTAATTAAATTTTTTGTGTAGATAAAATACAAACGACGTTTACATTATTTTTAGCACAATCTGCTTATATCGGCGTGTATGACATTTTTATTTGACATGCGCATTTAACGTGTTTCGCTGTTTTCCGTCTGGTATACTGAACTGGAATTAAGTTTCTACGGGCGCGCTTTTTTAAATTATCCAGCAGTAATTTTATCATTATCTTTTAAGTTTTAAGTATGTCTCTGTGACAGTGTCTATCTTTGATTCAATATCTTTTAAAACAAAATAATGTATCTATGCTAGTGTTAAGAAAACAAAAATGCGGTTTAAGTTTTTACTCAAGTATTAATGGCTAATAAATCGTACAAATCATATTTTGATTGTTAAATACATACGCATTTCAAAATTAATATTAACAAACGGAAACAAATAAATTGGTTATTACAACGCGTCATGGTTTTAAGAGAGTCGTCACATTTTACATAGTAGTCCTTTAAATAACCAAAACGCTTATTGAAAAAAAGACAAAATTTTCTTTTATATCGCATGAGTTGTGTGAAAACCAGTGTATAACTTGCACTGATATTTGTTCGTGCAACTCTTGCACTGAGAAAAATATCACTAACTATATTATAGTAAACCGATTTTTTGTTGTTCTGACCTAATTTTAGCAGCGTTAACTAAACATCTAGGTCACTATAAACAAACGATATGTAACGTGAACTATTGTAATGAGCCGGGGTCCCTACCCACTAGACGATCACGGCCAAATTTACTCTACCCGCGTAAAATTCAAATATTTAACAAAACGGAAATTGACACAGTATTACCAACCTTACAAATGACAAACTTTATAATGATAAATACATATAACAAAAAGAACAAACTGGATAATGAACAAACTGGATTCTACGTTGTGATTATTTTTTATAACATGTGACCAAGGTTGATAACGATTGACTTACTTCATAAGGGCGGAGAAAGAGGGATAAACACAAATAACAAAACACAAATAAAAGAACGGTTAAATATGATTAATTTATTCTTATTCTTGAGCGAGGAGGGACGTATTTAAACTGATACAAATAAATGGCTAGTCCTCTAAAAACCTCCTTGAAATTATATGCTAGCCCATCTTAAATACGTACACGCTTCAAGTTTAATATGTAATCAAATGATTATTTAGTTCGGTTACAATAAACAATACAGATCAATAAAGCAATTTATCAAGTTGATACAGTTGTGTGGTTATACTAGGCATTTAGAAATAGACAAACGCAAATCTCTCAACATAATAAAACATCAAAATTGAGTGAAATAGTCAATCAAAAAGATTTACAGATAAACTAGAAAAGGAAAAGTGCCAGATTAAAATAAATACACAAAAACTACTGAACAAAAATCATATCATATTTGACATAGCAATAGATACTTTGTGACCATACATATATAATAAGAAATATCAGAACACGTCTTTTGCAAGACATTACTGTCAGCGACAGGAACGATAACCTAAATAAGCAAGCAAAGCAATAGGCACAAAGAAATAACATAACACATAAAAATATATAAACATGCAAGTGTACACAAAATAACAGTTTGAGGGTTCTCTTTATACACGGCCTATCAAATGGGCTTCAGCCACCGTGGAGATTAATACTCTCTCAAATAATCAATCAGTTTTACTCTTACACGGCCTATCATGGGTTTTATTACCACGGTGAAGATTAATAGACTCTTAAATAATAATAAGTCTAACCTCTTGTTCCAGACCAAAAGATAATCCCTTCATTCTTTAGTCACAAAGTAAAACATTTAGTTAGGTTAGAAAATTTAACCTAAAAATCAATCAGTACTGACAATAAAACACATAAACAATAGTCATATATAAATGCACAAATAACCTTTCCAGTTAGCAATAATTAGCTGTAAGGATACTACAAACGTTAATAAAACATTATTTTCTAGTAATATTTACACATCAAAAGGACAAATTTGTAAATTGTTGAAAGTATCAAACGAATCCTTTAGATTTAGTTACCGTATAGAGTTTGACTTAGTTATAGACAAACGAGAGATTTGTGTTTCAGATTAATGAAATAACATAAAAATTACATCACACAACTAGAATCAACATAAATTAAATAAACTGAAATAAACTTGAAATGAATTTATATTAATTTTTAAAAACAAGCCAATATGACTACTTCCTACCTGTTTTAAATCCCATCATCCTCTCTCTCAAAAAAAACAAAAACGTTCCTTAACTACGCCCTAGCAACACAAACTACCAACATTAAGGAACCTGTAATAACCATCCCTAAACATAAAATCAAATTACCAACCCCAAAGAAATTGTAATAAACATCCCCAAAATTTTATATTGAATAAAATAGTTGTTATTTTAAAAATCACTTACATATTTTGCCTGAACCTGTATGTAATAACAAAACTAGGTAAATTGATTATTATTAAAATTTTTTTGTGACTAAATGACTTGCTACAGCTACTTTGATAATTTTGGTTGACTGTAGGTCTGACCACTACACTATCTAGTTATGGTTAATCGGTCTTTGGCAGATTTTACTCGGCTTCTAGTAAAATCAACCATTAGTGTGGGTAACGTTAGCTTAACTACGAGTTTACGTTAGTTGGGTTAAATCTACATCATTCGAAATAGTAGGATTCACTTTGTACTCAAGTTATATTTACCATATGATGTTGTCATACTACGTGTACATAAACAACATTGGCTTTGATATTTGATATCCATAGCATTTATCAAGCACGTATAAAATGGATTTATGTTTCTGGAAAACGTCTCTGGAATTCAATTTTGTTTTCAAGTCTTAAATATACAGCTTATATTGGGTATTTGTGAAGCTGCTGTTATAAACATTCCCATTAAAAATGCTATATCAGCTTTAGCCTGCGAAAATTAAAAGACATTTTATATCGTGATGTAACAAGTGAACATCGATGTGTTAACAGTGCGACAAGTTTTTTACAACGTGCCTTAATTATGATTGATTGTGATGAAGTTTATTGATTATTGATGAACCCATCGAATTTGTAGGTGTAAAGATGGATTCTTCGAAATTATCTTGCATTTGTTTTTACGCATAATTTTAACGTATTTCATTCTTTATAAGTTGAACTTCTCGAACGTAAAAGTTGAACGTAAAAACGTGATTTTTAATAGTTTTTGGGCAATAACTTTTTAAATAAACATTTCTGGACCTGGTCTCTCCAAGGGGGAGGGGGGCTCTCGAAATGTCGCCATAAAAAATGTAGTATTATAGACTGAACTTCAAGAACTAATAATTACTATTTATTACAGTAACAGAATTACATTGTTCTTTTTTAGTCACTTGCTACGACTGATCTTCAGAACGTAGATATTGGAGACTTGCCATCACCAGTTGGTCAGTTGACCAGCATTACCCAAAGTCAATCTGAGGCCACCTATAGTTCTAATCCATCCTTCAGTCAGGATAGTATTTCTTTGGATCCTGCCGCAGATACAGCATTCCTACATCATCTCCCAGGTCGAAGGGAATAATGAAAGTTTGAGTATTAGTAGTTGTGATATTTCAGTAATTTAATACATTGCTTAGGGTAAAGTATTTCACAGCTGCCTCCAGTTGGTTCAACTGTTTCATGATCACTGTATAATAATCTAAGCCTTCTTTAAACAGTAATACATACCTTAGAAAATTCCATATCAGTATTTTTTGACCACTAGGATAGTCTTATTTTAATTGACAAGGGTAATTACACTGAAAACTGCTTGACAATTTATTTTCATATTTGATTTTTTTTTTGAAGTTTAGTGTGAAATCTTTGTACCGAATCTCACACGCGCTTGAATTAGTAACAAGAAATTCTGCCTCGATCAGGAATGTTTAAAGAAAATTATTCCTTATCTGTGACTCGGGGCACATTTCAAGACATTCCTGACCACGAGAGTATAAGAGACTGTTACCAACAAAATGGGGACTGCTTATTGAGAAACGGTAACAACCTTTAACCGCAGTTAAATCTGTCGGCTGCCAGCTAACTAGTGGGAGGTCGTGGGTCTCACTAAAGGTCTTCTGTAATGGGCGCCAAGAATCGTCTAAGATAGCAACAGTATTGACCGACAAAATCTGAAAAGAACCCCACATTTGCGACTACTACCAATGTGGTCGACTTTCCCCAATAATGACTCCTCGATATAAACTCCAAATACCACACATATAAATAATAGATCTTCAAGTAAGTTATATACAGTGCTTTATTATTAATTAAGCAAATTATTTAATGTGAAATAACCTTGGCAAAAATTGAATAGTGGTTATTGAATGCTATAAACAAATTGCAAGGAAAAAAAAGATTAATGCGATCGCGATTACTTACTCTAAAGTTGATTTAAAGTCGCAAAAGCAATAAGCAAAGGGCACGGTAAGATTTAACAGCGTCTACAGGTACCAATCAGATTGCGCAATCATCAGCTCCAGTAGTGAGCTATTCATCTATTACGGAGCAAAGACATACGTACACACTCGCAAATATTCTTAACAATATCATACAATACATGATATGTGATAGAATTATAAATATGAAGCAGATATCTAGAAATAAGTGCTACACGCACACTGGTGAAAAACCATTTAACACAAAATCATAATACACAAATATACATAAATGTTTTATATACAGTAAAGAGTTGTCAAACGTTATTGTTGTTGTAACCAATTGCTATAATATAACTAACTCACGATACGGTGTCTGTTCTTAGAGCTGAAGAGGAACGTCACCAAAGCTCGAACGTAACGTGATCTCGACAACAGCAACCAAGTCTGCGTAATGGTCTTGTAACAACCCAAATATTCAACGTATACTTGTTATACAGCAAGTAATAACATGAGTAAAGGATAAACCCAACTTAGAGAAAAAAAATAAAAAGTCTGTAACAAATAAATCAAATTAACAGAATGACCATCACAACACTTTATAAATACCTTCGATGGAAGTTGATCTTAAGAGAGATTTATATCGCCTCCATATAACGACGATTATACATAAAAACCTATCGAAAGAATTAAGTATAAGAGACCGAATGATAGAAAAGTTAATCGATAAACTTACGAAAAGGTGTACTTCTATAACCTCAAAAGAACAAGTGGAAATACATCCCATAAACGGCTTCCAGTAAACTAAATTGGAAAAACTAACCCCACAATCAATCATCAAATCTGCACTAAGGCAATTCCCATAACAGTAGAGGGAGATGGCCGGTTCTGGAACCACACCTCTAGCAGGCAACCATGCATACACGCGAGCATACGGGCTAATATACGGTTATCGTTCTCATACAGGAGCGTACAAGAGAAAAATATGAAAGGGGGCTTGAATTAAATGCTATAAATCAGGTCAGGGGTAAATATATCTTAATACTCACCCTGCTTCTACGTTTATGAATCATCCTCATTCCCTTTCTTTATTATTAACATATTACTTTTACTCTCGTTAAATTGGAATGTATGTGTAGGAGAGAGACATCCTTCTTAAATGATACAACATAGTATAAAGGTTTATATCATATATTTATGCATACTACATATACAATTTATAGACTAAAAATAGAATAATTACATAGGTATAGGGTTTATATACAGACTTATATAATACAAGTTATACATGTAGACTTAACTAGTTTCTAAATTATCATCATTAGAAATCCTTTAATTTCCCCAAGCTAAGGTATTTATACATATCACATATACAATTTATAGATTAAATAAAATAATTACATAGGTAGAGGGCTTATATACAGACTTATATAATACAAGTTATACATGTAAACCTAACTAGTTTCTAAATTATCATCGTTAGAAATCCTATAATTTCCCCAAGCTAAGGTATTAATACATATCACATATACAATTTATAGACTAATTACTTTCAAAGAATAATTACATAGGTAGAGGGTTTATATACACACTTATACAATACAAGTTATACATGAACACTTGAAATCCTGTAATTTCCCCAAGCTAGGGTATCTCCGTGCCCGCCAGCAATAATGTATCGTTTATCATCTTTCCATGATAACGCTACTTTATTTTTTAATTCTGTATAAATTTGGTGATTGTATGAACGAAAAGATTGAACTTGTTTATAAATATCTATATTGCGTAATACCACGTTTCTATAGTCTTCCAAACCCAGGTCTTTCTTGATAACTTCCTTCTGAACACCTTTAGCTGTTTTGGTGAGCAGGCCCTCAACATCTACAGCATAAGCTTTTGCCCCCGTTCCCAGAAATTCCCAGAGAATTCTACCCGCATACTCGTCTTTCATTCTACCAATTATGGATTCATTCTGCGGGATTCCAAATTGATTATCAGCCTTAAAGTTTGATGTATCATACTTGTACAAATATTTCTTCATGTCTTCATAAAAATCGTCTGTATACGTCAGTAGAATTAATGAGTCGGTGTCTGTGTACAGCAGCTGAACCTTGCTCCCGTATATTTTTTTAATATGATTATAATAAAAGTCATACATAATCTGTTTAGCCAGATCTAGCACGCAGAAGCCAATATATATAGGCTTATCATAGTGGACTTGTAGTTTCTCCATATGAATGGCTACCAGATCCTCCGTAAAGATAGCACACTCTTTAAATTGCGGTTTTGAAATCATGCTCTCGGCCCCCAGTCTTCTACCTTTATTTCCCCAGTATGTAATTAGTCGTATATCCGACCTATTTTCTGTATTTTCCATCGTTTTTCCGAAAACTGAATTATTTAATAGTTTATAAAACATTTTCCCGAACTCACTCGTATCAGCATTTCGCATATTTGTGTTTAGGTCAATATACCCTTTTAACCACGGAGATTGTTTAAAAGATAAAACACGGTGGATCTTTGTAACTTTCAATCCTGCTGCTATACACTGTTGTAAATTTCGGTAGTGAATTACATACATGCTCTTGTCAAATAAGTTGGGAATTAGTTTTGACTGCTTCGAATTTTGTGGGATAATATTTTCCGGGCAGAATGGTAGCTGATCGTGATCATCGTGAAGTTCTTTGGGGTAACGCAGGTCTACTTGTAAAATGTATCCAGTTTCAGACTTTTTCGAAACTTTTAAAACATCGAAATTTTCAACTTCGTTATCTGTCAACCATGTAAAACCCGAATGCGGCAAATATTCAGACATCGCAGCACCATAGAGATTGGTAGCATCTAGGTAATTTATAAACGTTGTAGGTTTTGTTCTATCGTATGTAAGCATATATTTGTTATTAGCTTGAACACTTCTTTTACTGCATTGGCTCACACCGCCTCTAACACCTTTTTTAATAAAGTGAATCATGTCGATATCTGTTAATAATTCTAATTCTGCTCCTGTATATTTAAGCATTGCAGTCCAAGACAGACCCGGAGCTGTGAAGAAATTGGCCGGATCTAAATGATATACTTTTTGGCAGATATATCTGAAGGCTTCAAATATATCTGCCAGCAGCATCACATCACTTTTCAAGTATATATCTGAATAGTCACCAAGAGTTTTACATTGGAAAGTATCCCACACAACTGAAGCTCTATTATAGTCCTCAACTGATACGTCTTCATTTCGTAATTTATCAAAAAATTCTTCTCGCGTCGGTAATTTGTTATAATTTAGCTTTTCGAATGAATCTACAAATGAATAAGGGAAAACACCCTTTCTTCTCATGAGCCTAAATTTATGGTTTTCTGGAAAATACTTTTTGGTAATCTGGCATTCGTCATCTGTTAAATTTTTTGTTAATTTCTCTAACCCCATAGGCATAAAGCGAAACGAGTCTAAAAATCTTAATTTCAAATATTTGTTTTCCATCGTTCCTAAAGTGTTAACTACCGTGTCAACATGTACGTGTTTTGAAAAAGATATATATTTTTCTTTGTTTACTGCAATAACATCTATTTTAGAACCGTCGACACCTAATGATTTTATGAAGAGGTGAGCATCATAATTTGATAAATTGTGAAAAAATACCGGTATAAAGCTCGGATTCTTAAAATGCAAATTACATATAGGATGTGCAGGGGCTCGATATTTACCCGTTAAATGGCAATGATCACGTACCCTTTCATCTTCCTGGCGGAAGGGTTTCTCGCATATATGACAACATTGAGTGATTGTATGAATCAATTTCTCGTTTTCCGTGAGTTCAATCATTGGGACAATACGTTTCAGGTGGTCGTTGTAAATACGTTTGATGTCGGCCTCTAACCTGTTACAGAAAACGTCAGTACAGTCTTGACCGCGATAAGTAACATATTTTGATAAAGAATCATCATAGCTACACTTTATATAATACCCAAATGAGTAGGGTTGATGTATATTTGTCTTTTCTGTAAATGATTCATTGTTATCGTTCTGACAATATTGGATAGGTTCAAGAATAGTCTCAAAATCGGCATATACTACAAAAGGGTGTTTTAATTTATGTTCAACTGATTCAAATTTTAAAATGTTACCGGGAACTGTATTTCCAAACTTATCAATGCGCGGTTCTGTTGAAGGCAATTTAGCACTAATATGCTTACAATCATGTTTTTGATGTTCGAATAATTTATGTCCAGTATTAAAATTAATTAAACAACCATCGCACAGAAACTTTTGATGGTCCTTTTTTGATAATTGGGAGCTGATTAATCTACTTAAGCTTTTAATTAAGCAATAATGAGAATTACCCGCATTGTCGTCTATTACCAGCAAGTTTACATGCTGCTGACGTCTGTTTTCTGTAAAATGTAGAGGCCCAACAACTTCAAAAGCTACTTTAGAATTATCATAAACCTGATTAAGCCCGTACACGTTTACTGATATGTTATTTAATTTCTCAAATTTGTTGATATCTTTTAACTTAATAGGAAATTCCAACCCGTTAAAATTTAGCTCGTTCTCGAATATTTTATATTTTACAACGCGATGAGGGTTTTCTTCAGTTGGGTGTATAGCAGCTAAAATGCTCCACATGAAACACTTTTGATCAGAATTTTGGATGTTTATTACAGCTTTTTTCTGCTGGATAGGTCCCGGAAGTGGTATGTATGACGAAGCTTTCAAGGGATTGTATTTGTTGATATTCAATTCGATAAATAACAGGTTTTTCAATGTCCACCCGCTCTCCTTCTGCTGAAATTCACTGATTTTATTATCTACCTCGTCCGTAAAATGGTTGTATGCAAGATCTAAGGCTGTTGAACCATTAAAATTTCTAAATTTTGTATTAAAGGATTTCACCTCTTCTAAATCCTTTGATGGCAACTCAAACAGTCCGAAAAGTTCAATATTAACTTTAACAGCCGAATACTTATCTATCACAACTCGCATACAATTTATTGCTTTTTGTTTCAACACCGCCATGAATTCTTTCACGTCCAAATATACCCGATCGTCTGCAGTAATGCGATATGTAGCAATGCGATTTTTAAACGCCTGCTTTATTAATGAAACCCCTTCACCAGTCACAATACACGTTTTATTCTTGTGTTGTAGACTCAGGCAGTGTTGAGGTAGAAATCTTGTTGGTATATCGATTTCACAAACTTTACATTTTGATAAAAGTTCTTTCACTACAGTTTTAGAACTAGTCGAGGTAATACAAGTCTTCTTAGGACTGTTAGCTGATGCAGCCTCGTCCCCCGATAATTTTCTTTTATGCAAACTGTTTTTCGACCTGGTGCTTTTCGAAGTGGCCTTGACTAGTGTATAATATACCACACCGATCACATAAAATAGAAACTGGCTGGCAATAACCTTTCTGGTGTCTTAGTAGACTGTCTTTTCTGCTAAACTGCTTATTGCATTGTTCACACGCGATCATTTTTCAGCTCTTGATGAGGACACGTCTGACTGATACAACCCGCAAGAATAGAAATGATGAAGTGCTTCGGTGATGTTCTTTATATACTGTTTCGATTACCCATAATGCATTGCGATAGTTAATCATATACCGCGCGTGCGTAAAGCTGCTTTGATGTAATACACATAAGATGGTCACGTGATTTTAAAACTAATTACGTAATGATGCTGATTTCCAAGATTCAGAGTAGCCTTCGGTTGGGACCAGCTAAAATCATAAACATAATAATAAGTACAGACGTTAAAAATATGTTTAGATACGCCGAAATACCTTCAATTATAACAAGTGACAGCCAGGCAATTCACCACATCGGATGTACCCTTCGTTAAATGTTGCGATTCCAGACGGTTGACGGAAGAATGCAGGTATAGCTGAAAATAACATAGAATAAAAAGAAAAAACATAACTCTGAAAATACCTTAACTCATGGCAAATATCAGCAATGAGTAGGCTATATAGGCAGATAAATTGCTCTGTTTGCAGCTAGGAATTATAATAGATCATCTGTAGCAAAACACATAATTTTAAATAAATTTAAATTAACTTACAAGATTTAGAAAGAACAGAAATATTGTAGTGGTACTCTCAGTTTAGGGAAATGCTAAATTTAAAGACGTCGATACGAGGCAAGTTGAACTTCAAAAATTTATTATAAAATTTTAATTTATACAAATCTGGTAGGATAAAAAGTAATTCCTAGAAGCAGTATTAAAAGGACCGCAATATATGAAATCATAATTAAACAATCACGCTATATACTTTTATACACTATACAATATGATGCAGGTAAGAACGCGGGACCATATTTCAATAAAAGATAAAGATCTTACCCTTTACAATAAGTTTCTCCTTTTTAAAATCGATAATAAATAACACGAATTCAACCTTTTAATGACATCCAGTCTGTTTATGTGAGACGTGAATTAAACTGATTGATCTAATAGATATGCGCGCATGCAATCTTGCAGTGGGTAAGATCCATTGCAATAGTTCTCCTTTTTAAAAATAGTGAAACATTTTATAATTTCAAGACGGATTTAAATATTTGATGATGGCATATACAAAAGGGCTGTTTTAATTTATGTCGTAATACATTTTAAGAAGATCTCAGTTATCAGGTTATCCGATCTGCACATATATAAACAGACTGGATGTCATTAAAAGGTTGAATTCGTGTTATTTATTATCGATTTTAAAAAGGAGAAACTTATTGTAAAGGGTAAGATCTTTATCTTTTATTGAAATATGGTCCCGCGTTCTTACCTGCATCATATTTAATTGTTTGTAAACTATAATGAGTTAACCTTTACGTTTGGGTGTATACAGACACGATTGTGCGTGTTGATACAGGGTCTGGCCTGTCTGAGCTCGGATATTTCTTGTCGTATATAAAGGGGGTGAGTAATATTGCATTATATTTAGTTTGCAGCAGGTATCCGAGATCGTTGGTGTTTGCATTTGATCTGGGTCCTGAATAGTTTCAGTTGGTTAAATTTAAGCTATTTTTAATGGGGAATTAAACATTGTGTGTGTTATACAGAATACGCGCGCTTCATTGGTTAAATTATTTACGTATAATTGCAGTTACATATGTGATAGAAATTATCTTATAGTGGCTTGAATAATGTTTTAATCAGTGTCTAAAATATGCAGTTTTCTGAAGTAATTTAATAGTGTTTATAAAAATATTCCTACCTGGAGGTAAATCTATTATTATATATTTTTTCTGAATAGCGCTAGTATTTTTTTAGCGCTAGTGATATAATTATATATAATTCCTTTTTATAAGACAAAGATATTTTTAATTTGATTAAACTGGGACTATCTATTGTTAAAATTTAATTCATTTAAAGCTGCGAATCATGTTGAATTTCTATAAATTTTTAAGATAGCGCTGGTGTAAACAGGTGTGCTGAAATGATTTCTTAGCAGTAATAAATAATTTAACGTTGTAAATTATAACCTGCTATCGAATATTTATTTGTGTAGTGTATAAAAGTATATAGCGTGATTGTTTAATTATAATTTCATATATTGCGGTCCTTTTAATGCTGCTTCTAGGAATTACTTTTTATCCTACCAGATTTGTATAAATTAAAATTTTATAATAAATTTTTGAAGTTCAACTTGCCTCGTATCGACGTCTTTAAATTTAGCATTTCCCTAAACTGAGAGTACCACTACAATATTTCTGTTCTTTCTAAATCTTGTAAGTTAATTTAAATTTATTTAAAATTATGTGTTTTGCTACAGATGATCTATTATAATTCCTAGCTGCAAACAGAGCAATTTATCTGCCTATATAGCCTACTCATTGCTGATATTTGCCATGAGTTAAGGTATTTTCAGAGTTATGTTTTTTCTTTTTATTCTATGTTATTTTCAGCTATACCTGCATTCTTCCGTCAACCGTCTGGAATCGCAACATTTAACGAAGGGAACATCCGATGTGGTGAATTGCCTGGCTGTCACTTGTTATAATTGAAGGTATTTCGGCGTATCTAAACATATTTTTAACGTCTGTACTTATTATTATGTTTATGATTTTAGCTGGTCCCAACCGAAGGCTACTCTGAATCTTGGAAATCAGCATCATTACGTAATTAGTTTTAAAATCACGTGACCATCTTATGTGTATTACATCAAAGCAGCTTTACGCACGCGCGGTATATGATTAACTATCGCAATGCATTATGGGTAATCGAAACAGTATATAAAGAACATCACCGAAGCACTTCATCATTTCTATTCTTGCGGGTTGTATCAGTCAGACGTGTCCTCATCAAGAGCTGAAAAATGATCGCGTGTGAACAATGCAATAAGCAGTTTAGCAGAAAAGACAGTCTACTAAGACACCAGAAAGGTTATTGCCAGCCAGTTTCTATTTTATGTGATCGGTGTGGTATATTATACACTAGTCAAGGCCACTTCGAAAAGCACCAGGTCGAAAAACATAGTTTGCATAAAAGAAAATTATCGGGGGACGAGGCTGCATCAGCTAACAGTCCTAAGAAGACTTGTATTACCTCGACTAGTTCTAAAACTGTAGTGAAAGAACTTTTATCAAAATGTAAAGTTTGTGAAATCGATATACCAACAAGATTTCTACCTCAACACTGCCTGAGTCTACAACACAAGAATAAAACGTGTATTGTGACTGGTGAAGGGGTTTTATTAATAAAGCAGGCGTTTAAAAATCGCATTGCTACATATCGCATTACTGCAGACGAACGGGTATATTTGGACGTGAAAGAATTCATGGCGGTGTTGAAACAAAAAGCAATAAATTGTATGCGAGTTGTGATAGATAAGTATTCGGCTGTTAAAGTTAATATTGAACTTTTCGGACTGTTTGAGTTGCCATCAAAGGATTTGGAAGAGGTGAAATCCTTTAATACAAAATTTAGAAATTTTAATGGTTCAACAGCCTTAGATCTTGCATACAACCATTTTACGGACGAGGTAGATAATAAAATCAGTGAATTTCAGCAGAAGGAGAGCGGGTGGACATTGAAGAACCTGTTATTTATCGAATTGAATATCAACAAATACAATCCCTTGAAAGCTTCGTCATACATACCACTTCCGGGCCCTATCCAGCAGAAAAAAGCTGTAATAAACATCCAAAATTCTGATCAAAAGTGTTTCATGTGGAGCATTTTAGCTGCTATACACCCAACTGAAGAAAACCCTCATCGCGTTGTAAAATATAAAATATTCGAGAACGAGCTAAATTTTAACGGGTTGGAATTTCCTATTAAGTTAAAAGATATCAACAAATTTGAGAAATTAAATAACATATCAGTAAACGTGTACGGGCTTAATCAGGTTTATGATAATTCTAAAGTAGCTTTTGAAGTTGTTGGGCCTCTACATTTTACAGAAAACAGACGTCAGCAGCATGTAAACTTGCTGGTAATAGACGACAATGGGGGTAATTCTCATTATTGCTTAATTAAAAGCTTAAGTAGATTAATCAGCTCCCAATTATCAAAAAAGGACCATCAAAAGTTTCTGTGCGATGGTTGTTTAATTAATTTTAATACTGGACATAAATTATTCGAACATCAAAAACATGATTGTAAGCATATTAGTGCTAAATTGCCTTCAACAGAACCGCGCATTGATAAGTTTGGAAATACAGTTCCCGGTAACATTTTAAAATTTGAATCAGTTGAACATAAATTAAAACACCCTTTTGTAGTATATGCCGATTTTGAGACTATTCTTGAACCTATCCAATATTGTCAGAACGATAACAATGAATCATTTACAGAAAAGACAAATATACATCAACCCTACTCATTTGGGTATTATATAAAGTGTAGCTATGATGATTCTTTATCAAAATATGTTACTTATCGCGGTCAAGACTGTACTGACGTTTTCTGTAACAGGTTAGAGGCCGACATCAAACGTATTTACAACGACCACCTGAAACGTATTGTCCCAATGATTGAACTCACGGAAAACGAGAAATTGATTCATACAATCACTCAATGTTGTCATATATGCGAGAAACCCTTCCGCCAGGAAGATGAAAGGGTACGTGATCATTGCCATTTAACGGGTAAATATCGAGCCCCTGCACATCCTATATGTAATTTGCATTTTAAGAATCCGAGCTTTATACCGGTATTTTTTCACAATTTATCAAATTATGATGCTCACCTCTTCATAAAATCATTAGGTGTCGACGGTTCTAAAATAGATGTTATTGCAGTAAACAAAGAAAAATATATATCTTTTTCAAAACACGTACATGTTGACACGGTAGTTAACACTTTAGGAACGATGGAAAACAAATATTTGAAATTAAGATTTTTAGACTCGTTTCGCTTTATGCCTATGGGGTTAGAGAAATTAACAAAAAATTTAACAGATGACGAATGCCAGATTACCAAAAAGTATTTTCCAGAAAACCATAAATTTAGGCTCATGAGAAGAAAGGGTGTTTTCCCTTATTCATTTGTAGATTCATTCGAAAAGCTAAATTATAACAAATTACCGACGCGAGAAGAATTTTTTGATAAATTACGAAATGAAGACGTATCAGTTGAGGACTATAATAGAGCTTCAGTTGTGTGGGATACTTTCCAATGTAAAACTCTTGGTGACTATTCAGATATATACTTGAAAAGTGATGTGATGCTGCTGGCAGATATATTTGAAGCCTTCAGATATATCTGCCAAAAAGTATATCATTTAGATCCGGCCAATTTCTTCACAGCTCCGGGTCTGTCTTGGACTGCAATGCTTAAATATACAGGAGCAGAATTAGAATTATTAACAGATATCGACATGATTCACTTTATTAAAAAAGGTGTTAGAGGCGGTGTGAGCCAATGCAGTAAAAGAAGTGTTCAAGCTAATAACAAATATATGCTTACATACGATAGAACAAAACCTACAACGTTTATAAATTACCTAGATGCTACCAATCTCTATGGTGCTGCGATGTCTGAATATTTGCCGCATTCGGGTTTTACATGGTTGACAGATACGAAGTTGAAAATTTCGATGTTTTAAAAGTTTCGAAAAAGTCTGAAACTGGATACATTTTACAAGTAGACCTGCATTACCCCAAAGAACTTCACGATGATCACGATCAGCTACCATTCTGCCCGGAAAATATTATCCCACAAAATTCGAAGCAGTCAAAACTAATTCCCAACTTATTTGACAAGAGCATGTATGTAATTCACTACCGAAATTTACAACAGTGTATAGCAGCAGGATTGAAAGTTACAAAGATCCACCGTGTTTTATCTTTTAAACAATCTCCGTGGTTAAAAGGGTATATTGACCTAAACACAAATATGCAAAATGCTGATACGAGTGAGTTCGGGAAAATGTTTTATAAACTATTAAATAATTCAGTTTTCGGAAAAACGATGGAAAATACAGAAAATAGGTCGGATATACGACTAATTACACACTGGGAAAATAAAGGTAGAAGACTGGGGGCCGAGAGCATGATTTCAAAACCGCAATTTAAAGAGTGTGCTATCTTTACGGAGGATCTGGTAGCCATTCATATGGAGAAACTACAAGTCCACTATGATAAGCCTATATATATTGGCTTCTGCGTGCTAGATCTTGCTAAACAGATTATGTATGACTTTTATTATAATCATATTAAAAAAATATACGGGAGCAAGGTTCAGCTGCTGTACACAGACACCGACTCATTAATTCTACTGACGTATACAGACGATTTTTATGAAGACATGAAGAAATATTTGTACAAGTATGATACATCAAACTTTAAGGCTGATAATCAATTTGGAATCCCGCAGAATGAATCCATAATTGGTAGAATGAAAGACGAGTATGCGGGTAGAATTCTCTGGGAATTTCTGGGAACGGGGGCAAAAGCTTATGCTGTAGATGTTGAGGGCCTGCTCACCAAAACAGCTAAAGGTGTTCAGAAGGAAGTTATCAAGAAAGACCTGGGTTTGGAAGACTATAGAAACGTGGTATTACGCAATATAGATATTTATAAACAAGTTCAATCTTTCCGTTCATACAATCACCAAATTTATACAGAATTAAAAAATAAAGTACCGTTATCATGGAAAGATGATAAACGATACATTATTGCTGGCGGGCACGGAGATACCCTAGCTTGGGGAAATTACAGGATTTCAAGTGTTCATGTATAACTTGTATTGTATAAGTGTGTATATAAACCCTCTACCTATGTAATTATTCTTTGAAAGTAATTAGTCTATAAATTGTATATGTGATATGTATTAATACCTTAGCTTGGGGAAATTATAGGATTTCTAACGATGATAATTTAGAAACTAGTTAGGTTTACATGTATAACTTGTATTATATAAGTCTGTATATAAGCCCTCTACCTATGTAATTATTTTATTTAATCTATAAATTGTATATGTGATATGTATAAATACCTTAGCTTGGGGAAATTAAAGGATTTCTAATGATGATAATTTAGAAACTAGTTAAGTCTACATGTATAACTTGTATTATATAAGTCTGTATATAAACCCTATACCTATGTAATTATTCTATTTTTAGTCTATAAATTGTATATGTAGTATGCATAAATATATGATATAAACCTTTATACTATGTTGTATCATTTAAGAAGGATGTCTCTCTCCTACACATACATTCCAATTTAACGAGGGTAAAAGTAATATGTTAATAATAAAGAAAGGGAATGAGGATGATTCATAAACGTAGAAGCAGGGTGAGTATTAAGATATATTTACCCCTGACCTGATTTATAGCATTTAATTCAAGCCCCCTTTCATATTTTTCTCTTGTACGTTCCTGTATGAGAACGATAACCGTATATTAGCCCGTATGCTCGCGTGTATGCATGGTTGCCTGCTAGAGGTGTGGAGGTGTGGTTCCAGAACCGGCCATCTCCCTCTACTCATAACACAACAGAAAGGAAAAGATTAATTAAACGGCGATGTCCACGAAAAGGTTCTTCAAGGAACTTCTAGCTTCACGAGCGGATCAAACTAAAAGTGACAATCTCTTATCAAAAAAGGAAATTAGTTCCACAACTAAATGGCAACTACAAGGAGAGAAAATTCAAAAATCCCTAAACGCTATACAACTTAATATAAAAGCATAGCTATACAGGGTGCTACGAAATTAGCACGTAACAAGACACCTGTAGGTGGTGAGCTCGAAAAAATAATGAGCGTAAACCACGCCCCCTAACAGTTTTTGTCGTTTTTCTCGAAAACTATTAGGTTTGTCGAGATGAAGCAGATTAGGTAAAATAAAGCTTATTTAAATCCCTTTGTCAAAACCCATCAGGCGAGATTATCGATATTCTTGGTGCCAGTTGGTTGAAAAATTCGTTTTGGCAAATTAATTCTAAGGAGAGTACACTGTACTAGTCAATTTTTTTATTCAGCCCATTATGTAAAGGTGTTTCGCTTGTTTTGAAATTCTAACCTCCTTTATTTATAAGATCAGTAAATTTGTCTCTTGAATGATTTTTGCTGTAAAACTGAAATATACGATTTAAAACGAAACTGTTGCCTTACTGTGGCGCCCGTACAATAAGAGCAAGTCAGGAATTAAATCATGTATTTCAATTTTACATCAAAAATCATTCAAGAAAAAATTTTTCTCGATACCAAGGTCTTATAAATAAAGAAAATTAAGATTTCAAAATAGGCGAAACACCCTGTACGTATTGGGTTAGATACAAAAGTTAACTGGTACAGTGTACTCTCCCAAGAATTAACTTGCTAATACGAATTTCTCAGCCGACTGGCATCAAGAATATCGCTAATCTCGCCTGATGGGTTTTGACGAAGAGATGCTACGGTAAAAGATGACTGGACTTTCAACAATTTTTTCTTAGCTACTTCACGACGAATATGAGACCATAAAAAGTTACGCCCGAAAGTTTCTTGAGCAAATTTACTGTTGCAAATTGCTGATCCATGTATGACATACCTTTTTTCTTCGAATACACAAAACAAAGCATTATGTTACCTAATCTCCATCTCAATAAACCTAATAGTTTTCGAGAAAAACGACAAAAACCGGTAGGGGGAGTGGTTTACCTTCATTATCTCTTCGAGCTCACCACCTACAAGTGTTGACTTTGAGGGGGTGATTTAACAATACACAAGGGAGCCCTATGCAAAAATTCACGGACTTACCTCGACTTTTGCCTATTTTTTCTAATTTGACTGTACTATAGTGATTTGACCATTATTTTTTACTTCAATATTTTTTACATACCTATCATTTCTGAAATTTGAATAATGTTCTCTTTTCATTGCAGGAAGTGTATGCTGTAACACTGCAATTAACCCCACAGGGTAGAGCCTTATTAGATCTGTACTTCGAGAAAGGTATCCTAGATCAGACAGCCAGAAAGAGAACCAAGGAAAATACGAGTCTTTAGTTTTAGATTTTTATTGGAATCTTTAATTTGTACTTATAATTGTCACATGTTATCATAATTATAATTATTTGCATAATTATTTCAGAATGTTGACTATAATGAATACAATATAATTAATTGTTCTAATGTAAGTTTCTTAAGTAAACACCGTTTAATTTTATTTGTCTTGCCTTCATTTTTGAACAATAACAGTTTTTTTATTGAATTTGATTCTTTTCAACTTTTTTTGTGTAAGTATGATATTGGTGACTTGAACTCACTATTATTGCTAGTTAGCCAGATTTGAACTTCAGAATTACTAGATTTCCATCAGTTATTAATAGTAGATTACTTACCGAGGCGGGAAGTAGAACATTACGCGAGTAGTAAGTAAATGTATGTTCAAGACTAGATCTCCCCATGTTATTCTTATGGGAGTTTCGTTTTTAAGGCAGGACAATTTTGTGAGGTTATGTGTGTCAAACTTACAATTGAGTGAGGTTATGTGTGTAAAACTTGGCGTCCTTCCCGCCAGATGTCAGCATGGGTGCGGGGTTAAGTGTTTAGGCGGGAAAAAGGCGAATGTGATGCTTGTCCGTGATTGGTCGGATCGAATTGCCGGTAAAATAGGTTGCAGCATGTGTCTCTAGATGTCGCTGTGGGCGTGGTTTTGGCAGGAAAAATCAAATCTCAGGCCTGTTCGTGATTGGTCGGATTGAATTGCCGGTAAAATAGGTTGCAGCATGTCCCGCCAGATGTCAGCATGTGTGTGGGGTTGAGTGTTTAGGCGGGAAAAAGGCGAACGTGATGCTTGTCCGTGATTGGTCGGCTGAATTGCCGGTAAAATAGGTTGCAGCATGTGCCGCTAGATGTCGCTGTGGGCGTGGTTTTGGCGGGGAAAATTCAAATCTCAGGCCTGTTCGTGATTGGTCCGAAGTTTGGCGCTAAAGGAGGTTGCAGAATGTGCTGCTTTGGAGCTTAATGTAAACAAACGAGGTTGCCAAATCTCATATTTGGTAAAAATGAAAAGTCCCTAGATAATTCCCCCAGGATTAACATACAGGGTTGCCAAATGTTATATTTTGATAAAAAACAGAGAGCGAGAAAGTCACTAGATAATTCCCCAGCAGGGCTTGAAAGTGTGTTTTAGACCGCGCGCAAAGGGGCCTTCGCCCTGGGCCCCCATTCTGGGGCATCCTAGGGAGATCGTTAGGGTGCTTCGCCCTGGGCCCCCCCATTCTGGGGCATCCTAAAGAGAGATCGTTAGGGTGCTTCGCTGTGGACCCCCCCCACTCTGGCGTTCCCGGGGAGATCGTTAGGGGTGCTTCGCCCTCCTCTTGGCCCCCACTCTGGGGGCCCCCCCGGGATCGACAGCGGTGCAGGGCCCCCTTGTGTGAAAGATGTCGGCGTGCGCGTGAGTGCGGCCGGGCGGTGCGGGTTAATCCGAAAAATTTGTCGGGGCGTTACGTGGGCGGATATTCCAGTGCCCCAGTGGGCCGGTGAGCCGGTGGGGCATTGAAAGGGGTTAATTATTTGGTGGTTGCTGATTAATAATAAGGTGGTGGGTTAAACATTTTATTAAAGGGGGTGGGCTGAAAAAAATAATAAACAATATTAATGTACATACAATATTAACAACATAAGCGTACTGTAGATTTTTCTCTCTAAAGGAGGTTGCAGGACGTGTCGCTTTGGAGCTTAAGATCGGGCTAAAACTTTTAATAAAATAATTAAATAAAACATGATGATATGGATGATATATTTTTTACTTTAACTATGATACATCGCAGACTTAAATATAAACTTAACATTGTTGAACTAATGTGTACATGGTTACATTATTAAAAGACAATATATATATATATATATATATATATATATATATATATATATATATATATATATATATATATATATCTATAGAGGCCTACCATGCGTCCGGACCAAAAGCGTAGCGCCCAGCGTCCGGCGTATATAAGTGTATATAAATGATGGTATCAGTCAGCGTCTTTTGCAAGCTATAGGTTTATTCAGCGTCTGTTTATTTTATGCAAGCTATAGGTTTATACAGCGTCCATTTATTTTTTCAGTATTGGCCAGCCTGCTTGAATTCCTTTGCCTGTCTGCGGTGTCGAGTTACTCTCTGCATTTCTGAGTAAAGATTGCGTCATTTAAACTGGCAAAAATAATTATATTTTATTAACGCTATGTAATAAATACTTTTAGTTTCGTTCTGTATGTGTATGAATTTTATTTAAAAGGCTTTCAGATTTAAAATACTATATGCATAAAACTCGAAATATTTTTGGATTTGTATGAAATTTTCTACAAAGGGGTTTTTCAAGTCGCTGATTTCAAATTTGATGTCAGCGTTTGCAAATCTTAAAGGACGGATGAAATATGGCGGCCATGATAATTAAAATTTGATTTATTTGCATAAGACTTAACATCTGGGAGTAATTCGAAATAAGCGGATTTGATATAGCTCTCTGCGTTGTCAAAGTACTATGTGTGTTTCTCAGTAAGGATTGCGTCATTTAAAGTGACAAAAATAATTATGTTTTATTAAAGCTACTTAATAAATCTTTTACTTCCATTCATGTGCGTCTGAATTTTATTTAAAATGTTTCAAAATAAGTTTTAAGGTACCATAAACATAAAAATGTCGTAAAATTAGAATTTTTATTGGATTTGTATGAGATTTTGTCCTTAAAGGTGTTTCTAAGGTCGTTGATATCGAATTCGACGCTAAAATTTACAATATTACTATTATAATGGCTAAAATACGTTTGGGTTTTGTTTTGTATTTATGTTAGAACTGTACTAGAAACTACGTTTTACATGTCTATTAAATAATTGATTTTATGAAATTATGAAATATTAGGAAAGCATTTTCATTTCAATACCTAATTAAACATATCAGATTCGTTTTTTATTTCTTATTGCCCTTCTGTAATACATTTTAGTACAAAGGTAAAATTCTGATTACAAAAAAAAACCGTTGAGTTAAGCGATAAACGTATTTTCGTATACAGTATTCACTATGATTGCTCTTAAAGGACATTTTAGATATTAAATTATTACGATTGTTCCAATTAGGTCAGTTGATTTTAATATGTATTTTCTATATGAAAACTATTTCAATTGTATAGGTTTATTTATTATTATAGGTTAACGATCATTTAAAGTCTAAACTGGAAATTAGTAATAAAATGAATAAAATCACG
Organism: Agrypnus murinus; assembly: GCA_929113105.1. NCBI lineage: Eukaryota > Metazoa > Arthropoda > Insecta > Coleoptera > Elateridae > Agrypnus > Agrypnus murinus. The sequence goes on along the minus strand of OV816024.1, from coordinate 251,230,130 downwards.
GTTATCTTTTATTCTCAAAAACAAAATCGTTTCGAATTTAACAGAAAGTAGTCGATTCTGCATTTTTTTTAATATTAGTTAATTAATCCTGTGTAGTTATTTTTAAAGTGTAATTACTTTTAGTGTATTTTTCCGTATCCAGTGTATTTCTGAGTAAAGATTGCGTCATTTCAAGTGACAAGAATTGCTACATATTATATTTTGTAAAGCTGTTTAATAAACACTTTTATAATACGTTTCATTTATGCGTCAGAATTTTATTTAAAACTTGTAGGTGGTTTTGCACTGCAAATGGGAGATAATCGTAATAAAAGATTGCCTTACATTTTTCGTTCCTAATACGTTTGAGGTTTCTACAAGAAATTAAAAGGCATTATTGATTTAAATTAAACATGCGTTAACCATTATTATCATTTACTATATAATCATCTATGTAATTCAGAAGACTAAAATTAGCGTTAAAGCTCAAATTTAGAAAATATTTTATTAAAAAACAGCTGTGCGTTTATAATAGTAAATAATATCCTGAGATATATCATGCTAATATAATAGAAATTCCAGCCATGACCAACCTTGACTGCAACTAATAATATGTTTAGTTTTTTTATTTCGGATCATTTTCATGTGTGTTTTGCAATAATATTTTAAGAAATTTTTATTATCTGCAAATATGTAGTTTCATCAACAACCTTTGATTAAATTTGCCTTTTAAATATACATTCTGGTAATAAGTTATCGATGTTTGTCTGTGAGATTTGGGTAAATATCTCAAACGATGTATATTTCAAGTATCCTGCTTAGAAATCGTATACAATAATATTAAAAAGCACTTTTTTTCTTTAAAATTGTTAGTTATATATACTCTACATAAAACAAGTTATATATTTTATCTAAATAACCAATTTTTGTTTAATAATCAGTATCTTAATTAACAATTTATCATTCCCATGGCATGTAACCAACCAGTGTTTTACAGCAATTATATACTTTTCCAATTATTTAAAGGGATTCGATTTATTTCTGCATGACCAAAGTATATCCTTGATGTTGTTTTAATCTAAGACGTATAAAAAATATAGGTTTTTACAGCTTTTCTATACATTTCCCCGACATAAAGTGTGTAACATTTTATTTTCCTCATTTCCATGGAACATCTTTAACTGCACCGTACAATTAATAGGTGCGCTGTAGTAACATGCTATTATGTGTAAAAGACACCTTTTATCTCCCCCTTTCTATGTTATAGTGATTTTTTGTGATGAAACTGAAGTTTCAGTTTCCAGAAAAATTAGATGTATTTGAACGTGCCCAGATTTAGTATAACTTTTTTTCCAATGTTTGTTTGTCAAAGAATATGTTATTTAGTTATTTACTTTTCAATAAAACATTTTTTCCTGCTTAGTTGTTTTATTATTATCATTCCTGTAGAATAACCGTCATTCCCGTGTTGCGACGAAACAGAAAACTAGTAAAAAAGACTTCTAAAATAAATCAGCATTACCAGTGATTAACTCATATTATAATGAGAAAAGATTCATAATATAAAACCTATACTAATTTATTGATATTTCTACATCGTTTCAAAAGGTAAGTCAATATTGACAACAATTGGAGGAATTATCTATTTACAAAACATGTACGAGCCCTAACAACTAAATATTCGGACAGTTGCAATTTTGAAATAAAAAATCAGACAATTCAATCTGCCAGCGCTTTTTTGAATTCCATTTTTATTTTTCTAACTAGTGTTCCAAATTACACCATTTTCTACCAATAACTATTTCCTTCTGTAAAAACAAGATCTGCAGAAAACAATTTTCAAAAATTCAACTAAATATTCGGGCAGCATTCCAAAAACACAATTAAGTAACATCTCCCTTTGCTTTATTCACCGCTTGAATTTTGGCTGACATACTTCTAACTTGGGGATTCCGATATTCTGAAGTGAATGATGCCCCAATTTCTGATAATTTCAAATTCTTCATGGGAATTGTTTTTGGAGGTATGTTTCTCAGTTGTTCATCTTCTGCCACAAGGTTTCAATAATACTTAGATCCGGACTGCTTGAGAACCATTCTAAAATTTTAAAGTTATGATTTTCCAACCACCTTTTGGTGGTTTTTGATGTGTGACAAGAAGCATCGTTTTGTTAAAAGATGAAATCGTGGTGAGATGAAGGTTTTTTACACTTGGTAACAAGTTAGCGTTAAGAATTTGTTGATACATTTCAGCATTAATAACTGTGCCGTTACAGATTTAGCCCATGCCACTCGTCATTCTTCTTGTTTCTCGGTTAGAATTGGCTTTTTTGAGTGAATACAGAAAATGTTTGTGTTACAAAGATAGTTAAGGAATACTCAATGTATCAAAGTTTAAAGATAACAAATTACCTTTAAAAAGGGCAGATTTGTGTCGTTACTTCCATTTAACTTACAGCATTTCCATAACAGTCCCAAATTTATTTTTTCATTCCAAAGTACCGTAATCTCTCTTAAAGTAACACAACGATTCACACAAATTTCCACCAACATTCTTAGACGTCCATCAGACATTAATCTTATTAAGATTAAGACGATGAGAAGTTTTTTTCAACAACTTCAATACTTCCAGTTTCACTATAGTGAACTGAAAACTACGCCAAGTTGTTACTAAGTTGGAAGCCCTCTATCCTGGTTGCGATGTTATCATTCAACAGGATGGTGGGTCTCGTCACACACCAAAACGACCAAAAGATGGAAAATCATAATTTTCGAGTTTTAAAGTGACTCTCAACAGTCCGGATACTAATGCTATTGAAGCCTTGTAGATATGATCAAGCAATACCTGAGAAAGAGTCGTCAAAGCACAAAGCGTAATATATGAGACGAATACCATAAATCCCCGTACTTTTGCAGGACACAGATGCAAAAAAGTTGTGTATCTTACCTACGTTTCGGTTGGTTGCAAATAATACATACTGTTTACTGTAATTGAGCTCTACTGAATCTGGGCGTATGTTTTCTTTCTTGTGAATTTCTTTTTTTTACTTTAGATCACACGTTACCACAGGCTGATTTGTATGGTATGTTGAAGAAGACAATGTAGTCGACATTGAAAAGCTGCACGATTACAAACAAGTTCAGAAATGTTCATCAAGCTCTATAAAACGGATAGATTTTGAAAGTTTGCGGCATTTTTTAACATGCATGAAAAACTCCATGCAGTATGCAGTATTTTAGTGCAACTTATCCTCAGATGAACAGATGATTCTATATTTTGGACGGCACTCACGCAAAATGTTTTTGAAACGAAAACCGGAAAGATTCGATTTCAAATTATTGTGTATTTGTTCAGCTGAAAGTTACTTTAGAAGTTATGCCATATGGAGGCGTATCCTCCAAACCTTAAAAATTAGTACGTGGGTTGGCAGGTGGCATTGCTTTTGATCTACTATCTATTGTAGAGAACAACCATAATCATAATATTTTTCGTGACAACTTCTTTTTTGATATAAATTATGTGCAAGTCTTAAAGAAAAAGAATTTTTTGCAACAGCTACCATTCGTGACAACAGGAATAGTGGATGACCTAGAATCTACACATCCAATTGCTAAGAAAAAGACGGGAGCATTTGACGCAAATCTGGAGAGAAAATACGAATTTCTCTTGTTCGATGCAATGACAATTCGGTTGTGACGGCAATAAGCATGCAGTAAGGTGTTGAACCATTGAAAACTGCAAAAAGATATGACAAAAAGGAAAAGAAAATCAACAACATACCTTATTTTACATACCTCTAATTTACAATTATAACAAAAATATGGATGTTTATGTTGAATCTCCGCGAGAACGTAGTGGCAAACTGTCGAATACGTGTCATGGGTGCAAAAAGTGGCCACTATTCGTCAATACTATACATAGTGGTTACTTGATATTGAAACAAGAACAAAGAAGATGTTCAAAGTCAAACAATCTATATGTGTAGCAGATGTAATTAGTAATGTAGATGTATTCATTTGAATGCAACTTGTTTTGCTCAATATCACAATTCTGAAATGGATATTGAGGGAGTATGAACAGTCACAGTAGAAGCAATGAGAAAGATTCCTATAAAAGTAGGTACTCAACGTAAATGTGACGCTCTGTTTCAAATTGCTCATTACGCATTTATGGTGGTTTTAAAAATACCACTTCATATCGCCTATGCTCAAAAAATAGAGAATTTAAGTAGATCGAAGACACTTATTACCATGGTCAATATCATTATGATCATTTACTTCGTCAAAAAATACTAGTATATTGATCTATCATCAGAGCTAAAGACCGCTATGCTCCAATGCAACTTTCAATAAAACCTGATATCTTTATCCGTGGTGCTACACAGAATTTTGACAGAGTGTTTTCAGCCCTACCATTCAAAACTCGAGCGAAACAAAAAGAGTTTACTATTTTTTCGACATTTAGAAATATTAACAGGTTGCTGCTACTGCCCCCTTATAGCCTGAATTTCGCAAAATCTGAAATATATGTGACTTATTAACGATAGTACATATTATTATTATTATTATTATTTGATATTACATATTACATATTAATGACATATTAATTTTACATCTCCTATTTGAGAATAAAGTGCAACAAAACTAGTTTACTATTTTGCAAATTTTGCATGTAATCAAAGCTTATGCTCATAATAACCCGTTGCTTGGCTTTAATCTTACATTGTCTTTTTATTTCATAAAATCTATCTGCATTAGCCAGATGAAGATTCTTTTCCATTTCAATACTTCGACGTTCATCTAAATCAGTAGATAAATTTAGTTTTGAGAAGAAGCGATCGCAAACAGTGCAAGTGTGAGATCTAGGGAGACCAAACTTAATATTAAATTTTGTGCTGAAAACGGCCCAATAATCTTTATAAGAAATATATAACCTATATAATGAAATATATAATCTTTATAAGAAATCACCAATTAACACTAAATCTGTTTTTATTATTGAAAGTTGTGTTTTATGCTTCAACAACTGATTTTCAGTGAAAACAACCATTGTCCAGAACTATGGTTGTTTTTGTAGAAAATATTTTGAGAAATTCGTAGAAAATGACAAGCAGAAAAGAACAGGGACCTGTGTATGCAGTATAAGAGAGTGTTTGCCACTTTCCTTTTCTTGCCAAAAACAAAATATTTTAATTAAATCCTAGTAAAGTATTTAAAACAACAATTATTCAAGGTTTTTTAACCAAAATTTGTTTCGGGGGTTTCAAGTGATCCAGAATAATGTTCTGTAACGACTTTTACGATTAAAGCCGTTAGTGAACTTTACTTTAGTTTTCAACAAAGAATGTTTAGGTTTCAGAATCTAAAGAAACATTTAAAATTTCGGAACATAAATAATTAAGAAATATTTTAATTTGCATGGGCAGATTTTATGTAAAAAGTATAAAGTTTGTGTCTTCCCCTAATTAAACATACGTCTTGTGTAAGCAGAGCAATAACCTACAAATGCTTTCTATAAGTAAAAACAGCTCTTTTAGCAAAATTAAATTAATAAAAGTGAGTCGAAAGAAGTTATAGACGGTTATTATAGCATACACAAGATAACGTCACACTTTAACTACTTCGACCCCTGCAATCAGTAAATAACCCATGTTAAAATAAACATAGTCAAAAATTTTGGGAAATTTGATAATGCATTAGTCATCCACATAACATTGCTTAACAGGGAATAGTGTAATGCAACGGTTTTTATTGTCTTGCTAATAAACATTTTTATAAGAAGGTCTTAAATAATAGTAATAATAGTGCTAATAATAGTAATAATCCCCTGAGGGGCTCACATCTTGTGAGTACAGGGGCTGGCAACCCGAGGTACCCTAGCTGGGCCTGTCTATACTTCAACTAGCCTTACGGACAGATCCCTTTCTGTCTTTCTTTCCTATCTGGTCTCTCTGGACCAACTCTTGTTCTTTCCAGGCCCCGACGCTATTAGATTTTTCGAGGGCTAGGGGTCCTTTTAAGTTTCCTTGTTTTACTCTCTGAAGACGGACGCAATGGTGAAGGTTTACGCAATTGTTTATGGTTTGGTTTAGACGCAAGAGCTGGCGCTGCGGGGTATAGCTTCACTTCGCCTGAAGTGGAGTCAAGCTTCCGCAGGCCCCCGGCCTGGCAAGCGCTTAGGGGGGTGCCCACGTCGTCGGAGGCGTGGGATCCCCGAAAGTTTTCAACCAGTAAGGGACTGGAGCCGCAGGGAGATGTTTTTTCCTTCCAACAGGGCATATTCCCGGTGCAGCAGGGGAACTTGCTGGTGTCGGTGGTGATCCCACTGACATGGGTATACCCCACCGGGGCAGCCCCCCTAAGTTAGGGATATAATAGATGATAAGCGATGTTATAAATTCGGAGCTTTTCGGCTCCACTCCTAAAACCCCTCCAAACCCAACCCTTTCCCAAACTGATTTTCCCCCTATAAGTTCTTTTAGAGAACAAAACAAAAGCCAAGAGAAGGTGGAACATGTTCCTCGGTTCTTGCTTTTGCAGAAGAAAGAAGGCAATTTTGAAAATATGAGTCCTTTTGTAATTTCTAAGTCCATATATGGTATAGCTGGTGAAACAAAAAGTTTAAAAAAAGTTAAAGGTACATTGTTAATAGAAACTGTCTCTAATGCACAATCAAGGAAACTGCTTTCAATTGAAAGATTTGCGAATTTTGAGGTCACTGTAACCCCGCATCCTACACTTAATGTTGTTAAGGGTGTGGTTTTTTGTCGTGACTTTCTAAATTGTAGCTTGGATGAAATATTAGATGAACTGAAAAATCAAAACGTCATCAACGTCAGACGAATACGAGTAAAACGTGAGGGTGAATTTGTTGATACTCCAAACCATATCATTACTTTTAATTCTACCACTTTACCACAGTCCATCAAAGCCGCTTTCTATTCGTTGAAGGTTAGACCTTATATTCCACCATCACTAAGATGCTTTCGTTGCCAGAAATTTGGTCATACATCTACAAACTGTGCTGATCCTCAAGTGTGTATTTGCGGCAAACCTTTACATGATGGTCAACCCTGTAATGATAGATGTTGTCCGAATTGTAAGGGAGACCATTCCGCAATTTGGAAGGGCTGTCCTGTTTACAAGGAAGAAGCGAAAATACAAGAAATTAAAGCTACACAAGGAATCAGTTACTATCAAGCCAAAAGTATGACCAAGTCTGCAGTTACGCACGCATCTACGTTCGCTCAAGTAGCTAGTTCGCCAATTTCTATTATCCAAGGATTAATACCTGAAATTAAACGAATTGTTGAATCAGTTATTTCTTCCAAATTTCAGGAAATAGTTATTAATCAATTAACACCTAAATCACAGTTTACATTTTCAGACAAACATAAACCTAGTACATCAGATACATTCACTCCTTTTGAAATACCCCATACAAACATTCCTCACCAGAAAAGTCCTAGAACAACTCGCTCAAGCACAACAATAGATGCTACTAAACAAAAGGAAGAAAATGATGCGTCAGGAAAAAGAAACAGGATACCAAGTCTCGACTCCCAAGCTAGTTTGGAGTCTATTGACAAACACATATTATTTGAAGTAACTAAAAAGAAAAGGGGCTGGCAGAAAGGTAAACCTCGTAAACCACAAAGTACTCCCGGTTGTTCACGAAACCCCACATAATCTTTTATGGCTAAAACATTTATATTACAATGGAACTGTCGAGGTTTCCTAAACAAACTTAGTTCCCTACAACTGTTAGTTAGTGAAAACGATCCAGACTGTATATGTATTCAAGAAACACATTTTAAACCAACAAAGAATTACCACCTAAAGAACTACCAGATCATACGTAAAGATTCGTTAGATGGAGACCGTGCACATGCCGGAGTTGCCATTCTAATAAAAGAAAATATCCTCCACGAAGTGATTAATTTAAACACTGAAATTCTTGCAGTTGCAATCAAAATTAATCATCCTAGAAAAATTACAATCTGTAACGTTTACTTTCCTAATATCCCATGGAATACAACTGATTTAGAAGATGTATTAAATCAACTTCCTACACCATACATTATTTGCGGAGACTTTAACGCTCATAGTCATACTTGGGGGTCAAATAAACTCGACCGTCAAGGCAGATCTGTAGATTTATTGCTAGAGACATCAGATGTATGTTTATTAAACAACGGCGATCCGACACATTTTGATATTTCTACCGGACAAAGTAGTGCTATTGATTTGACATTCTGTACTCCAAATCTAGCTTGTGTTCTAGAATGGTCAATTATTCCTGATCTACATTTTAGTGACCATCATCCCATAAAAATAAGCAGGATAGATTATCAGACACCTCCTATTCCAGTAACGCCCAAATGGTTACTACGACACGCGCAGTGGGATCAATATCAAAATGATGTCGATACGTCAATATCGAACACCGAAGGAGATCTGCACATCTCAGACTTAATAAATATGATAAACGCCGCAGCAGAAAAGTATGTGCCCAAATCGAAAGAAAGAGTCCGTAAGAAAGTAGTGCCGTGGTGGAACGAGGAAATTCGCGATCTAATAACTCGGAAAAAACGTGCCTTCAATCAGTTTAAGCGTCATCCAAGCGTCGAAAACCTCGTTGCATTTAAAAGAAATCGTGCACTTTGTAGAAGGGCAATAGTGGAAGCAAAAAAGCGGACATGGAGAGATTACGTATCTACAATAGACGTTTCTACTGATGTGAAGGAAGTTTGGAGGAAAATACGAGCGATTAAAGGAAATCATTCATATCATGAGATAACCCTTAATATAGAAGAGGAAATTATAATAAATCCTATTGACGTAGCCAACAAAATGGTTCAACATTTTTCAGCTATTTCTAATAGGGATAACATCCAAAATGCAGAGCAGGAAAATAATAACGTTATTGAAGATGCTAATCCAGAATACAATTTGCCCTTTTCTATCAGCGAATTAAATGATGTACTTGCTACTCTACGAAATACATCTCCAGGGAATGACTGCGTAGTAAACGCCTTTATAAATCATCTGTCTCCGAATGCAAAAAGACATTTATTAAAAGCCTATAACTATATTTGGAATACTGGAATAATACCTGTGAATTGGAAAGAGGCAATAGTAATTCCAATATTAAAACCCGGGAAATCCCCTACTTCTCCTGCAAATTATAGACCTATATCTCTTACCAGCTGCCTATGTAAGATTCTCGAAAAAATGGTTAACAGAAGACTATCCTGGATATTAGAATCTAAAAATTTGTTAAATAAATATCAATTTGGATTTAGAAAAAATCGTTCCACCGTAGATGCATTATGCTACCTAGAAAACGCCGCACAAGGATGCTTTTTAACTAATAGTCATCTTTCTGCTGTATTTATAGATCTTAAAAATGCATTTGACACAATAGGGCATAAAACAATAATAAACCAATTACAATCATGGGAAATAGGTAGTAAAATAGCCAAATTCGTTGAGTCTTTTCTAACTAACAGAACCATGAGGGTCAAAATCGGTAACACTTTCTCTGAAAGTCAAACACTTAAAAATGGAACACCACAAGGCTCTAGTTTGAGTGCCACATTATTTATTGTTGCTATTAACAGTCTATTAGAATCAATAGATAACTCTGTTAGATATTGTGCGTTTGCAGATGACATCATCATATTTAAATTTGGAAACAATTTTAATGAAATAGAACTTACAATTCAAGCTGCTCTAAATTCATTTACTGATGAAGCAAACAATAGAGGTCTTATTATCTCCACAGAAAAGACCGTTGTAGTTCATTTCTGCAGGAAAAGAAGTACATGTCAACGTGCGCATGCACTTACTATAAATAACAATCCCATCAATAATGCAGACTCTGCTCGTTATTTAGGGGTAATTTTTGATTCAAAACTCACCTGGGTACCACACATAAGCGAGTTGAAAAGTCGATGTTTGAAAAACCTAAACTTAATTAAATGTCTGTCTAATACTTACTGGGGAGCTGATCGCTACACTCTTCTGATGTTATACAAATCGCTTGTGTTGTCGCGAATGGACTATGGGAGTATCATCTATTCTTCAGCTAAATCAAGTCGTTTGCGTATACTGGATACTGTACATCATTCTGGCATTAGATATTCCATAGGCGCTTTCGTTACAAGCCCCGTCCAAAGCCTCTATGTTGAATCAGGCATACCTTCCTTATGGCTACGTAGACAAAAAATATTATTAAATTATCGTGAATCAATCCTTACCTGTCCGAATGGATCTAACAAGGCATCATTTTATAACAATCCATTATGTCGTCGATACGAACAGAAGGCAACATCGTCAAAACCAGCAACAATAAGATCCGCGATCGCATCAAGAAAGTTGGAAATTCCTGAAAGAAATTTATACCTATTTAATTCACAGGATATTCCTCCGTGGACCATTCCAAACATAAATTTTTCTATAGAACTGTCAGCATACAAAAAAGGTGATTCTAATCCGGAACTAATTAAAACAGATTTTGCACGAATTACCAACAACTACGGCCCCTGTAAAATTATTTATACAGATGGTTCAAAAAGTGAAACTGGTTGTGGATGTTCTGTCGTTACACACAACACGACACGTAATTGGTCTCTACCACATAGCACCAGTGTCTTTACATGTGAACTATTCGCTCTGCTACAAGCTACTATATATTGCAATGAACTACCAGATCGAACGATTCTCATCTGCACCGACTCTATGTCGTCTATTTTGGCACTTCAAACAAAAAACGATAAAGAACCGCTGATTCGCAGCATCCTGAAGCAAATATACCTACATACAACTGAAGGAAAACAAATAGTTTTCATATGGGTACCGAGCCATATAGGAATAGGCGGCAATGAGCTAGCAGATAGGCTGCTAAATCAGCTACTAATCGTCCTCCAGATGTGGTGAGAGTCATGTCTCTAAGAGACATAAAAAATGTAATAAAAATAGAGTGCAATAGAGAATGGCAAAATAACTGGGAGACAACCACAACTCAATTAAAAGATATACAAAGAACTATTGCAACCACCAAATGCGAACGACAATTATTACGTAATGAAGAGGTTGCGTTATGTCGGTTACGGATTGGACACTCCCGTCTTACTTCCACATACCTTTTAAATGCAGCCGACAGACCACAGTGCATTACCTGCAGGTCACCTTTAACAATCAAACACTTATTAACAGAATGCATGGAAAATATCCAACAGCGACGTACCTGTCAATTAGCAGAGTCGTTAGAAGAAATTTTACAAATGGAAGGAGTAACAATAGAGAAACTTTTACGTTTTATACGTATGACAAACATAATTACAAAACTGTAAAGACTTAACTGTGATAAAAAAATGTGATATATACACGATGTTAGTTTAATATATTTTTTAATAATAGTTTTATAATTACGTGTGATGATTTGTATGAAAGTACTATGTTATTTATGAAAGTCTCATATTTTATTTATATTGAAGTATTTACATATGTTTATTACAAAGTATGTTAAATGTAGCTAATGACCTTGGCAGTCGATGCTACAATTTAAAAAAAAAAAAAAATAGTAATAATGCTTTTGTTAATAATTTATAAATAATTTTGTTTTTATCAGACAAATAGGTAATAAAAATGTACCCATTTTTAGGAACGATTTTATTAAAAACAAATTAATTTTTATCTCAGAAAGTACATGCCATATATCTATGAAATTTTTGTAGTGGTTAGATAGAAACCTTGCGATTATTATGCTATTAAAAAGCGTTTTATTAAAGATTTATATAACAAAATAGGGAACTATGTTTTCTTGTTTATTAATAGAGATAGCATCAAGATTTTTTGATTTCATTTTGGCTAAATGAACATTTTTCATATGTAGGCATTATTTTTCTCAATTAAATGTTTATGTTAAATATTTATATCGCGCTAAACTTTCTCAACATGGTTATTGCTAAATATATAGTTAACGGTTGATTATACACTAAAAATGGTAATAACCAAATTTGTAAAACACAAAATTTCCAATAAGATTTATTTGAAGTTTTTTTCTATGAAATTAATACTTTTAAGACCTATAACTTGGTAAACTATTGCACCGCGTGAATTATCAGTGGAAATGTTGCTCGTATTAAGAACCCTCAGGAGTAGCGTGAATCATCAGTCGAAATATGTTCAATATATATTAGCATACACGTCTGTACGTAATTCTAAAACACGTCAGCCTTATTATTTTAATCTTCACAATTTTTATTATTGAAATCCAAGACGCGCTGAAGTTGAAGGTAACTTTAATAAAACAATTCATTTTTGTCTAGGTAGCACATAAGTTGAAAATGGCAAAATTGATTGGCAAGGTTTATTGTAGAAATATTATACCCAAATAATATTTTAAATTCTTAAATAATTTCTCGGAATATTTAGTCTATTGAGAAAAAGCACTGTTGTGCTACGTAGATTTAATAATATTATCTAATAATAATTACTTAATAATACGAAATAAATATGCAATAAAATAAAATCAAAAAATAAAATAAAAAATAAATCAAATTTACACTTTTGTTATTCATATAAGAATCTATGTAATACATGCGCAGCACCGTTTTTGTTTTTGTTAGTTTATACACATGTAAGAGCATTCATGATTAAATTATAGATTTAACTGGAGAACTGTAAGACAAACAGATCCCTTATTATTACTAATCTACTGTTGTTATAATTTCACCCTTTGTTGATTTAGATTTATAAAGTATTTACATATATATAAATTTTCTATAGTCTTAGTCTTTTTCTTCGCATATTCTGTTTCCCTGAACAGAATGTGCGAAAAAAAGTCAATTATTTGGTAATATTGTGATATTGTTATTCTTTAACGAATTTAATTTTTATTATTAATAATTAATTAGTTACTATTATTAGATTGTAGATTGATGATTTATAATATTTCTATCCTTTTAAACATTTTTTATATTTTTTATATTTCTAATTACATAAATTGATTTATTTACATAAAATTAACATTAACAGTTAACATTATTATTTGTACTGAAATTTACATTTATATTTTATTTGTACTGAATATTTTCTTTCTTATTAAAATTATTATTATTATTATTATTATTAAAACAGATACTAATCGAAAACAAATTAATTGTAATGCAATAAATTGTAATTTAATAACTAGAACAATATACAGGGTGTATTTTCGGTTTTCTTCCATAAGTAGGCAAATAGCATGTGCACAGACACTTTCTCAGATATTGGCTCCCCTAATTATTTAAGATGAAAAGTTGCAAATCCCTTTGAGTACTATTCACCACCCCCTACCCCACTTTACCATTTCTTTAACTAAAATTCTTAAACAGCTTCCATGCTATAAGCGATTTTTTGGCATAGGAAAATAAAATTGTAAATGGGAAATTTGCTTATTAGCAAATTTCCCATTTACAATCATTTTATTTTCCTATACTATAACATCGCTTGCATCTTGGAAGCTATTTAACATAGAATGGTAAAGAAGACTGTTTTGAATAGTAGTCAATAACATCTAGAACTTCTCTGTAGTGACTTTTCCTCTAAACTACACTGTATAACAGTGAAAATTATTCATTTGAAAGTGGGTACATTTGTATTTTGGAATGCTGTCTTCAGAAGTGCAATTAGAGTTGTTGTAGCACCCTCCGTTTTTGAAATAGTATGTCAGTTCTGATACTTGCATATATTTTAATCCACTGTTGTCGGTACACTTAAAGTTATTTATTTAGTTCTAAAGTTTATAAAGTTAGTTCTCTTTTATTACTCCCATTTTCATTTATTTTGAAGATATATATGACGCAGTCGCTTATTTGGGAATTTTTTTTGGCGGGGGCTACTCTATATAAATTCCGAATAAAAATACTTAGATTTTGACATAAATAACCTGAACTATTAAAAGAAATTCGGGAGGCCCTGCCCGTTGCCCCCACTCCCAAATACGCCACTGATATGACGATTTATAAGTCTTTTATGTCCCCTTTACCCCAAATTTGTCGTTCGCAAAACTATAAACTATGGAAGCAGAATTAAAAAATTACAACATCTATGCTAGATTCTAGATCTAGATCAGACTAGTGTTGGCAATTGTTAGACATTGATTACGGATACCTCCAGCGACTATAAAAACGACAAAGTAAAAAAAAAGTCTGTAAGTTTTTGTGAATATTGTTAATTTATTTTGTATAGAATTCGATTAAAATGCTCTCCATCATCATAATTTTTTTTAACCAAGGGTACTAGACAAAATCTAATTCCAGATTTAAGTGCTCCATATTAAGAGTATCTATAACATCTATAACGTACACCATAATTATTTTCAAAAAATTTTAAGGACCTCAAATGTGTTGTTCAGTGTAAAATTAGGGGAGCCAATATCTTAGAAACTGGGTTTTTACATGCTATTCGCGTATGCAACAAAACCGACAATACACTCTGTATGTAGTAGTTGAAACTACTACCAGTTGCCCTTGTACTTGATAAAAATACTTGTCATTTCTTTTGAGGCATATCTTGCCATCGTTATCTCGGTGCATGAAGGTAGTTTTTCTGCTCTGCGTATTGCTTCCCCAAGAGGTATCTTCTCTATAACTAGTGGACATTTAACTTCTATAATGGGATCTTCATTAACAAGTTCATCGGAGCTTGCCGCCAGAAATGGGTGTTCTTGATCAATAAATAATCCACATTCTCTTACTTCCAAGTTGTATTCACTTTCAAATTCTTTTATGGCAATTGGCTCATGTTCCAAGCCATAATGCGTTGCTCTATTTCCTGTAAATGTTGAGTACAGTATTTCCTTAACTGTGTTCACGCAAGATGTTTTGGCTTGCAATTTGCAGACTCTTCCGAAGTGAGATGCAGTCAATCTCAATGATCTTTCTTGTTTCCAGAGAGGGTTCCTTGACTGACCGACAGTATTTCGTTCTAGATGGGTAATCTCTTCTTTGGACTTTTTCAAGGTGTTACGGAACTCGATTTCTTGAATTTTATACTCTTCAGGTGATAACAGCCCAGCCTTTTCTGTGACACCATAATCTGTGTCTGGAAGTGCAGTAGTTTTCGTTTTGCGGTAAATTTGCCCCTTTTCCTTCTTGTTCTTTTCTAGCATTTGGCGTTTCCTTTTCAATTTTAGAGCATATCTTTTTGTAAATACACTTTGATCTTCTTGTAATAGTTCGTGGTAGTCTGTCCCAGCATTAAATAATATACTAGCAGCTTCACAGCTTGTTTGATAGGAACCTCGAAGGGAATAATTTACCCTTTTCCCCCCTACAAATTTACACATTAACGAATTGTAATGTTCTGCCAAATTGTTATTCATGTTTAACAGCAAACTATTAACATTTAAAGTTAACCTGTAAAGAGTTGCTTCAATATCTTGATATAGGTCACATTTCTTCATATCAGGAACGAAGTTTTGTTCTCCTTTTTTGTACAAGAAAAATACCCTATTTCTTGACATTTTGCATGCTCGCCAAAAACGTGCGAGGGGGCATTTAAAATGTCAGCAGTAAGCAGCTGCATTTTCTCAGCATGAGTTTTGCCTTCTATTATTCTATGACGTGCAGCTTTTGAAATAGATATTCTGAGGCGATACGCATTTTTCTTTAATTCTTGTCTGAGAGCTGGAGGTACTGGCTTATTTTCAGATTTACTTGTGGTTCTGGTGACAATATCCCGTAGTTTGGAAGAGACATTTCGCAGCAAATGATTCCTGCATTCTACTTTCTCGACTAACATGTTTCCATACGGTTTCATTTCTAATAGTTTTTTATGCACCGAACTGTCTCCGTCGCCAACCATGCGAAGATATCTAACTCCATAAAGTTCCAAACTTGATTTAAAACCTTCAAGAATGATGTCGGTTTCCATTCCCGTAGAACTTTTCTGACAATTCTTAAAACACTGATGTTTAGGTATTTCAGTTTGTTTTGTTTCGGCCCTAGCGCATACAGTGCAATACTTATTTCGTACTCCTAGATATAATAACTTTCCTGTTCGATAACCGATTATACAGCCAACCCCAGATAAAGCATCATAGTTGACATTGTACGATCTTTTGCACCAAGCCCCATCAGTCACGACTGTTACGTACGGTATGTTATCTTAGCTAACTTCTCCAAGATCTCTGACCAGCTTTGCTTCTTCGTTCGCTAACTATTTCGTGACATTTTAAATATGTTTTGTTCGACATCATGGGCATGTTCACGGTAGCAGCAATTTCATCCAGTTGGGCATAACCAATTCCAGTTGAAACAGCAGCTAATGTTACAGCAGTGTTGGTATCTAGAACATTATTCCCCGGGGTACCTTCGAAACTTATGTCGTCGATAAGACCGCACATTTTGCATTTAAAAGAAAAAATACTCTTAAGTCCTCTTCTGGTCTCTTGAAGAAACTCCATGGTTGTTATGTTGCAGTCGACCTTATGTTTTAAATGATTTGAGAAGATTTGATCAAAGAAATGTTTTATATCAACAATTCTTCTGCCGGTTAGTTGCAGAAAATGTTCGATTTTCTTCTGTATACGTAGTCGTCTCGCTCACGTCTATGTCCATTCCTCCGTCTTCAGACCAATGGCTACAGCCCGGTTGTGGAGTCATAGATACATTTGGAGACACATTTTCCTTATTAAGTGAAATTGGATTTTCCGTAGTAACATCAGTTTGTTCGCCTCTACCAGCCTATTTTGGGATCTATAATAAAAAATATGATACTCATCATGTGGTCCTACATCTGGCTACAGTTTTGCAAGAAAAGTCGCGTTGTCGGCAGTTCTTTAATGGAATGTTTCGAGGACCCCACAACTAACTCGTAGCTTTCGACTCGAGTGTTTCACCGCTAGTAGGTACGCTTTCCAGAAATGACGTCATGAAAGATGGCAGCGGATTCATTCAGTCCGATTTGTAGATTTTACACTTGTACTACAATGCAACCGAACACAAAGTTTTATAACTTGTATAAGTCGCAGGCAGATCTATACGATTTTGTTACATGCCTATAGGCATTTACTAAATGCCGTTGTTTAGAACAGGCAGTTAGTAAAGGACTTAATGTGTTTCGGCAAATAAAGTAATAACATGCACATTTCTTTGTAGAACATTATTTTTTACATGAGCACTTGGAAAATCTTTGCCCTTGCCTAGGCATTTACCTAATGCCGTTATTTAGAACCGATAGTTAATAGATAATAATGATATATCGCTACCTAACCTAACCTAAGTATTCAAGATGTCCCTACAAATAAGCAGGTTTTTTGCGAGAAGTAAGTTCTAAGTACTCTCTTTACAATGGGCAAAGCTTTTCCAAATGCTCAGTGAAAAAAGAATGTTCTAAAAAGAAATGCGCATGTTATTACCTTATTTGCCGACAGCACATGCAGTCATTTACTAACTGCCTGTTCTAAACAATGGTATTTAGCGAACGCCTAGGCACATAGCAAAATCGCATAGATTGATTTTCGTTTTATCATCTGCCCCGTCACTTCGTAAATGACTAGACATATAATTATTTGCGGGATTTAGCTATCTGCCTGCGGCATGTACAAGAAGACTCTATTAGCTCGCCCTATTTATTTGCTTCGCTTACAAGGTTCTTCCGCTGTTAACTAGAATCGTCTAATAAAGCCCTACATTATACATATACTAGTTACAGAAAAATAGCTAATAGCGGGTAGATCTCAAAAAGTAAGAATCTTCCGGACGCCATCTTTCATGACCTCATTTCGGGCCAGTAGATTCGCTTTTGAATCTACTGGCCTTGTCTACTGGCGGCGAAATACCCTACTACGCGACTTTCCCTACAGAAGTGTAGCCTGATCCAGGACTAATGAATATATTATCAATCAAACAAAAGATACCCGTATACCATTTTACCATTTCTAGAAAAAATCAATTGTATGTACTAACCTACGTTGAGCCAATCTTCGATTTATTCTTTTGAGCAAAGGGATCTTACACGTTTTGTGTCTGCTTCCCTTTTTGTTACACCTCCCATACTGTAAATTAAACTCACAAAACACAAACTATGCACAAGAAATAATCACTACAGCAAACTATGAATAATCTGAACACCTCTTTAGTCCGAACTAGTAGCGCATAGCAAAAAAACTAACCGCTCAAATTAATTCAAACAAAAACAGTTAGATAGACAATTTATTTTTGAATAAAATAGTAAATTTGTAAAATTATCTGATTTTAGATTTTGAATTTTTGCGAATTATGTTACAAAAAGTACGGTTTTTTGGGAGTTTTGACGTAAAGCATGCCTTTAACAATTAATATTTCAATAACTACTCGATAGAATTGAATGTTATTATATACGAAAGTAGCTAATAGTGTTTTATGTATGTGGAAATTTTTGTAATTTGGTATCTGTATTATTTCTCAGGTTATTCTATGAAATAGAGGATAATGCATTCTGGCCTTCTGGAACCTTAATCAAGAACTTTTTTTTTTACAAAAGATAGTACTGGGTGGAAATAAATGATTTTCATCAAGTTACCATTGCATTCCCCATGTAAAAGCACGACGTGCCGCTCTACGAAAATAGAGAAGGCAGTACCATAACCTCAAATTCAATAAATTCTATGAATTGTTTGACAGATTGATTTCATTTATTGACAGAACTAATTTAGTACTAAATCAAAAAGAGTAGAGCGGTACAGAAAAATTTACATGTGAAAAAATGCCAAAGGGAACTTGATGAAAATCATTTATTTCCACGCTGTAGGTATCTCGTTAATAAAACAACAATCTAGGAAATATAAAGCATATCAGCATTTTGTCCTGGCACTTTGTGCTCGAATTGGCCACACACCACTGTAATCGAAGAAAAGTTAGCTAAAGGTTGATTTCACAAAGGAAATGAAAGTAAAAAAATGTTGTATGTAAACTTCCCCAATTAGTTAGTAATTATTAATTACTATTAATTACTTATTAATTTTATTTAAGATTAATTTCTTATTAATTAACCTTCTGGATTTAGCAGATAAAATAAAATTTCTACCTATTTAAAAAATTTAATTCCCAGTTAATATTATTAGTTCAACTACAACAATAATATGTAAAATATATTAAATCTGCAATATGTAGTGTATGTAATTTATCCTCTATTAGCTTAGCAAATCTTTCATAAAATAATAAAGTATTAAGTTTCATTCTTTATCATAATTACAACTCTGGTCTGGTTCCAGGTAATAATTTGTTCGTTATCGTCCCATGGACCGCTCGATATTATTATCGGACAAGTTCTGAGAGATAAAAATATATTTTAAATTATTTTGTTTAAATTGAATTAGTCGATTTGTGGAGTTATGCTTAATTTATCATAAGTGCGTACCTTTTTTTTTCTATGTAACTATTAATCAACTTTGCAGGAAAGCCATTTTTATTAGGAAAATATTTTCATTTCAAAAAATAAAAATATTAGATTTGTTTTTTAAATTTCTAATTAATAAACTAATGGTTTTAAAGGGTTACTATTGTTTACGGTAATAATTGTAGTTCAATTCAAGTTCATAGTAAGAAATACGTAAAATGATTGTGGAAGCAGTCTGTCGTTATAGCATACACAAAATTACGTCACTTTATAGACTTCCACACCTGGAATCAGTAAATAAACATAGTCGGGAATTTTGGGGAAATTATACCAATATTTCAGTACTGACGATGGATTCCAGAAGTAGGATGTTACACAAAATTCAGCAACTTATCCCATAAATTACACATAAATTGCAGTGCCCTTTAGTGAATAAAAAATGGAATTTTTAGTTTTTCATTATGATTATACCAATATTTCATTACTGATGATGGATTCCCGTAGTAAGGATTGTTACACAAAATTCAGCAACTTATCCCATAAATTACACATAAATTGCAGTGCCCTTTAGTGAATAAAAAATAGAATATTTTGTTTTTCATTATGATTATACCAATATTTCAGTACTGACGATGGATTCCTGAAGTAGGGTTGTTACACAAAATTCAGCAACTTATCCCATAAACTACACATAAATTGCAGCGCCCCTTAGTAAATAAAAAATAGAATTTTTAGTTATTCATTATTATTATACCAATATTTCAGTACTGACGATGGATTCACGAAGTAGGGATTGTTACACAAAATTCCACAACTTATCCTATAAATTACACATAACTTGCAGTGCCCTTTAGCGAATAAAAAATAGAATACTTTGTTTTTCATTATGATTATACCAATATTTCAGTACTGACGATGGATTCCTGAAGTAGGGTTGTTACACAAAATTCAGCAACTTATCCCATAAATTACACATAAATTGCAGTGCCCTTTAGTGAGTAAAAAATAGAATTTTTTGTTTTTCATTATGATTATACCAATATTTCAGTACTGACGATGGATTCCTGAAGTACGGTTGTTACACAAAATTCAGCTACTTATCCCATAAACTACACATAAATTGTAGTGCCCTTTAGTGAATAAAAAATTGAATTTTTTGTTTTTCATTATGATTATACCAATTTTTCAGTACTGACGATGGATTCCCGAAGTAAGGATTATTACACAAAATTCAGCAACTTATCCCATAAATTACACATAAATTGCAGTGCCCTTTGGTGAATAAAAAATAGAATATTTTGTTTTTCATTATTATTATACCAATATTTCAGTACTGACGATGGATTCCTGAAGTAGGGTTGTTACACAAAATTCAGCTACTTATCCCATAAACTACACATAAATTGTAGTGCCCTGTAGTGAATAAAAAATTGAATTTTTTGTTTTTCATTATGATTATACCAATATTTCAGTACTGACGATGGATTCCCGAAGTAAGGATTATTACACAAAATTCAGCAACTTATCCCATAAATTACACATAAATTGCAGTGCCCTTTGGTGAATAAAAAATAGAATATTTTGTTTTTCATTATGATTATATATATATATATATATATATATATATATATATATATATATATATATATATATATATATTTACGGCCAGTGTATAAAGTGAGGTCCGTATGAACAAAGTTCACGTTTCAAGTGAGGTCCACAAACAAAGTGAGGACAAATATACGGACCTCACTTTGAAATTCGATAATATTTCGTGTAGAGCTTTTCGAAGGTATAAGTTGGCGATACTGAAAAAATGGGCTGGACCTCAGATGTTGCCAAAACGGCTAGAATTATACAGATTAGTTCAAGGAGTTGACGCCTGGAGTCGCTGCGCCAGATGTATATTTTTCAGACGTATAATTTCTTGTGTGAAGCTTGTATGAATGATGCGCAAAGTGAGATCCGAACAAGTGGCAACGATGGAAATGAAAGTTATACAATATTGATTTTAATTCTATTACAGAAGAGAACGGAAATACCCTAAATAGCCGATTTTATTTCTTACGAGCGGAAATCGGTTTAGAAAAGTTGTATTATTGTGCTGTTACAAAATTTCGATAGGGAAATTTTTAGATTTAATTTCATCGACGTCTGATTATTTGTAATTAGGCAATAAAACTAAAATACATTGTAAAAGAGATTAATAAATCTTCGAGGACTTGCAGCCTTTTTATTTTTTTGTATTAATTAAGAATAAAATAATTTTTTTTCGAATGACATTTCGCCTAATCAAGATTAGGCTTTTTCTAGTCTTTAATAGTATATTAAGGGCTTAATTGAGTGTCTTACAGCCCGTGCAGTCAGTTAGCGCCTGAAGCGAAAACCGAAGGCGCTAAGACGATAAAGAGCTCTAAAACACTAATTAAGCCCGAAATGCGTACTTTAAATGTGCGGTCTAAGATTAAATTAAGTTTAATTTAAAATAAAAATAATTTAAAAAGTCCTAAACTTCAAGTAGGTAGGTGCTATGGTCTATAATTGGTCTATAATAATAAAAAAAAAATTCAAAATAGATTCCTACGCTTCCTATACTTTAAAAAGTTTGGTTATTACCCTGACTACAGAACAATAAGAACAGTGGACTTACGGAATAATTTCAATTTACCGTCACTACATGACAGACGCGAGTGTTCTATGCTGTCCTTTGGATTTAAGATTGTCAATAATGCCATCGACTGTAACGAACTTTTAGCAATGTGTCCTTTGAAAGTACCCAGAAGAAGTGTCAGAACAACTAGCTTATTTCATATACCTTTTAAAGTAATAACCCATAGTAAACCGTTGATTAAAATGTTAAAATTACTTAATTATGTACATTTGCATTTAAGAATTGACATTTTTCATATTACATATGTTAAATTTAGATGCAGTGTGATCGACTATTATAAAATGAATGAATGAATCATCTTAATCTGGTTGAGCCCTTGGTGTGTCTATAACATATTATATAATAATAATGTATTGAATTGATCTGTATATATGTATCCTAACACATTGTACTGAATTCATGTAATTAGGCAGATTTGCCTGTTTCGATTTAAATAAATAAATAAATAAATAATTATTCTTATTACTATGGAGACGTCGTAAACAAGAGTAGTAAAAGGGGGTGCTCTAATTTAGCGATTTACGCTCTAGAAACAGTCCGCAAAATAGGTCATAATCATGTCATAATCACCCGAGCGGACATAATGTATATTATATATTCAGGGACTAAAATGCATTTTTTAAATTATTAATTAACACTTAAAAAACACTTTTAGTCCAGTGGTATATACGCTATTTTTTGCACGTCTAAAGGAGTTAATCGCAAAAATTCAAAATTTCGTTACATGTCATTCGGACAATTGCCAAAATCACATAGTTTCAGGATAATAAATCCTAACATGTACCGCGATTACTTTTTTTTGTTGTTTACTTGTTGTTGTTGTCAAGGAAACACTTTACTCCCTCAGGGAATTCCACCCCAAGTAGGGATTTTTAACGTGCCAAACATCGCATTGACACGGGACCTACAGTTTTACTTCCTATCCGAGAAGAAGGCATGTTTTTAATTTTTCTCCGCTATTAAACATTACCAGCTCAGCCGGGGATCGAATCTGCGGGGCCTGACCACAACGGCCAATCGCTATTTTGGCCGTTGTGGTCATAACCACAACGGTCTCCGTGACCATAACGGCCAACAGCCACAACGGCCAATTTGACCATATCGCCCAACTCGAAACTTGACCATAACGGCCACCATGACCACAACGGCCAACTAGAAACTCCACCCCATCCGCCGTTTTGACCACAACGTCCACCGACGCTTATGTATTGGCGTCGCTGGTGACGATGACCACAACGGCCAACTAGAGTGAGTGACCACAACGGCCAACTATGGAGCGTGACCACAACAGCCAAAATGACCATAACGGCCAACTGTGGCGAGTGACCACAACGGCCAAAATGACCACAACGGCCAACTAGGGTGAGTGACCACAACGGCCAACTATGGAGTGTGACCACAACAGCCAAAATGACCATAACGGCCCACTGTGGCGAGTGACCACAACGGCCAACTTTTTTCATACTGTTATTTTGGTTTTGTTAAAGCTCATTTCTCTCTTTTAACTTAGCCTGTATTTCAATAAGGTACGTCCAGAATTTAACAGCGAGGTCTGATGTCAAAGTAGCGCCGATTTAACGTGACTTACCTATTAGCCCAGTAACCTAGTACATTTTACCTTGCATGAAATGGGGTAGTAGATTTCTTTTTTTATATTGTATGTGATAGTACCGAGATGCCAAATCCAATTTTTCGACCTCCGCGACCTTCCGGATCACAGCCAAAAAGAGGTAAAACCGAAGAAAAAAAGCACTTTTTTTAGATTTGGCCAATTTTGACCATGAAGGAACACTTTTCCGAAAAAGACAATTCTATTCATTTTGAAAGCACATTAAATTTTCTACAATTTAAGACTAAAATGGTTCCTTAAGGTCTAATAGTTTCCGAAATATCGCTCCTCAAAATTGGTTGAAATTTACACCCATGCTATTTTTCAAGTATTAACCTATAGAATTGAGTTCAAAGGTTCAAAATAAGAATAGAATAAAATTGAATAGAATAGAAAATCTTTAGTCTTATTCAAACAAAATCATTTTTTACAATGGAATCTTAAAAATAATCCCTCGTAAATGGCTCATGTTGTCGAGTGGGTATTACCAGAAATATGAAAAGGCGACAGGGAAAACGCCTTTCAATTTGGTTTAAACCTCTTGGAAGGTCCAGGTTCAAGATACTCTACAGCCTCTGTGTCCATGTTCTCCTGTACTTCTTCAGCCTGGTCAATTTCCTTATCTGGAGGGCTGTTAGGATATACAAGCAGTCCATCTAGCTCATCGTCATGTAGTAGGTCATCGAGCTTGGCAGTATCCATGTCAACGATGATATCTGGCCGATTCTCGCAGGACTGTTCACTACATTGGCTACATACAATAGAGCACTTCAAGCCTGCTTTTCTGCAACAGCATGCATTGTCACATCCTTTCTTGCAGTTGCAGGAGATCATTTGCATGAGGTGGGAAGGGGCCGCATCCCTCGATATCATAAAGGCCGTGAGCTGTAAGAACCCACCCCCATTGTTAACAATTGATAACAACTTGTTTTATCCCTGACCAAAGAAGCATGACGTAGAATCACATCCACTAAAGGCATGGGTGAAGGGCTTGAGGTGACGGTAAGAAGATATCGAGGTGGTTGAATAGAGGACATCTGGTATTTTACCTCTTCCGCACTTCTGAAAGTAGATGTTACTGTGTTAGTAGGGACAGAGGATATGGTGAAAGCTCGTGTGTGAAGTTCTTCAGTTCTTCATCCGGCTGTGACACAGTGTTAGGGGGTCAACCGTCACCTGTCTCTTGCCAACAGTCACAGTATTCACAGAAGAAAGTGATACCACTTTATTCTTCCTTTTGAATTTGAAATTTTCGTAGTTTTCCCCTACAACCTTCAACATCGCTTCCTTGCCCATATCTCTAGCCATGTGACAGTTGACATCTTCCACTCCAACAAGTCCACTGCTTATAGACATGACGACATTCGTATTAGGGAATGGAGGGTGATGCAGCAACCAGTCGCAAAATGCGTTTGCATGTTAATGTAACCCGAACCGAATGTTTCATATACTAAATTTATACATTATTGAACTATTTGAGAGGTATTATTAAAGGTTTGATGCCAATTCTATAAGTTAATACTTGAAAAATAGCATGGGTTGAAGTTTTGACCAACTTTGGGGTGCGATATCTCGAAAACTATTAGACCATTAGTAACCATTTTGGTCTTAAATTGTAGCAAATTTAATGTACTCTTAAAATGAATTGACCAGGCTGAAGAAGAACAAAAGAACATGGACACAGAGGCTGAAGAGTATCTTGTACCTGGACCTTCCAAGGAGTTTAGACAAAATTGAAACGCGTTTTCCCTGTCGCCTTTTCATATTTCTGGTAATACCCACTTGACAACATGAACCATTTACGAGGGATTATTTTTAAGATTCCAATGTAAAAAATGAATTTGTTTGAATAAGACTAAAGGTTTTCTATTCTATTCAATTCTATTCTATTCTTATTTTGAACCTTTGAACTCAGTTCTATAGGTTAATACTTGAAAAATAGCATGGGTGTAAATTTAGACTAATTCTGAGGAGCGATATTTCGGAAACTATTAGACCTTAAGTAACCATTTTGGTCTTAAATTGTAGCAAATTTAATGTTCTTTCAAAATGAATATAATTATCTTTTTTGGAAAAGTGTTCCTTCATAGTCAAAATTGGCCAAATCTAAAAAAAAGCATATTTTCGGGGGTCTTACCGCTTTTTCGATGAACTCTGAGGAGCTATATCTCGGAAACTATTAGCCCTATAGTAATCATTTTGGTCTTAGATTGTAACAAACTTAATGTACTTTTGAAATGAATAGAATTGTCTTCTTTGAAAAAGTGCTCCTTCATGGTCAAAATTGGCCAAACCTAAAAAAAGTGCAAAATTTCGGCGGTTTTACCTCTTTTTGGCGGTGATCCGGAAGGTCGCGGAGGTCGAAAAATTGGATTTGGCATCTTGGTACTATCACATACAATATAAAAAAGTCTACTACCCCATTTCATGCAACTGATACCTCATACCCCATTTCAGGTTACTGAACGATATATTGAAAAATGCTTTCTCTATATACAACTGCTGCCCTATGCAGTTGACGACATTTTTCTTTCTTAGTTTCTCGGCAAGTATCCCAGGCAGATTAAATTCTGAAAATTTGATACAGGTACACTATAACTATTTACAGAATCATGATACTTTAGTTCACAGGGTAGTTTATCTTTAACGTCAAAAGAAGTTTTTTTTCTATTACTTGTTTACCTACAGCAATCTTTTCATTTTGGGGACGTTTAAAAAAGTACGAAATAGAACTATAAAACAACACGTTTGATGTTTTATTTATATATTTCCATTGCATTGAATTTGAAGATTTCGCAAGATAACTGTAATCTATAAAGGAATATTAAGGACGGGATACTTCTCTGGCCAATGGATGGTGCCCCAAATAGCAATGGTCCCAAAACTGGAGAAACCGCCATCAGATGTGGCCTCATACAGACCTATTAGTCGTTACCCGTCAATGGTTTGTAAAAAATTGTTCGCCATGCGAATGTCGCCGCTAATTGACGAAAATCAGCGAAAGCCCAACTAACAGTTTGGATTTCGTCGACAATACGCTACAATCGAACAAGTACATATACTTGCATCAAACATCAGGTTTGACCTGGAGACCAAAACATTCTGTTCAGCGGTATTCATAGACACAAGCCAAGCATTTGACAGGGCGTGGTATGTACGTATGTAGATCTACTCTACAATCTCAAGTGACATTTACCGTATACCTTCTTTCAAATCCTCACGTCATACCTCACTAAAAGATACTTTTTCGTGAAATATTCAGACTCCACTTCAGCCCTTCTATCCACAACATCTGGTGTCGCGCGACTGGTCCGACATTATACCTAATCTTCAACTAGAAACACGACAATAGCAACCTTCTTGGACTACATGGCAATACTGGCTTCCCATACTAATGCAGATATAGTTTTCAGAAACTTACAAACCACCTAAGCCTTTTTGAAAGATGATGGAACACGACGCATTAAAGCAAATATACAAAAACCAACACAGGCCACTTATACTACTAAAAAAACTACTTGCCCTCTAGTTCACCTTAACGGAAACTCACTACTCAAGAAGATTAGGTCAAATATCTAGGGTTCCACCTAGACAGACGTCTTACATGGTCAAAAAATAATTGATACATACCACGCCCTGTCAAATGCTTGGCTTGTGTCTATGAATACCGCTGAACAGAATGTTTTGGTCTCCAGGTCAAACCTGATTTTTGATGCAAGTACTTGTTCGATTGTAGCGTATTGTCGACGAAATCCAAACTGTTAGTTGGGCTTTCGCTGATTTTCGCCAATTAGCGGTGACATTCGCATGGCGAACAATTTTTTACAAACCATTGACGGGTAACGACTAATAGGTCTGTATGAGGGCACATCTGATGGCGGTTTCTCCGGTTTTGGGACCATTGCTATTTGGGCCACCTTCCATTGGCCAGAGAAGTATCCCGTCCTTAATATCCCTTTATAGATTACAGTTATCATGCGAAATCCCTCATATGAAAGTTCCTTTAGGAGTTTTCCAGTTATTACGTCGAAACCTGGGGACTTCTTCGAATTTATTTCAGTTTCGATGACCTTACTTCGCGCTTGAAGGAAGTCCCGTATGAATTTTTCTTCTTCAATGGTAAGAGAGGCGTAAACACGATATTTATGACGTTCTATAATGCAGCCAGTTGCTTTAGTTGATGTTAGGCAGTGGAAATAGTTCTGGAAATCTTGATTTCTCTGCTCATCTAATAATTTCTTAAACTCTTTGACGGCCCTATTAAACTACGTTTTATCGCCCGGTACGCGAGTAAGTAATCTGTCATTACTTTCTAAGAGCTCGTTTTCTTGTATTTTTTCTCGGATACGTATGGAGCAATACTGTTTTGGATTATTGCGGTTTGTTTCTGGGGTTACGTCCCATGCTGCTCCCTAGATTGATTTTATTAAGTACTGGGCAGATTCGTAGATATCGTGTTTATTTTTTAGGAGAAGATTTACATTTAGTTTAAATTTTAAAACTGATAAAAACAGCTAATTACGTACTTCAAATTCAATGCAATGGAAATCTATAAATAAAACGTCAAACGTGTTGTTTTATAGTTCTATTTCGTACTTTTTTAAACGTCCCCAAAATGAAAAGATTGCTGTAGGTAAACAAGTAATAGAAAAAAAACTTCTTTTGTCGTTAAAGATAAACTACCCTGTGAACTAAAGTATCATGATTCTGTAAATAGTTATAGTGTACCTGTATCAAATTTTCAGAATTTAATCTGCCTGGGATACTTGCCGAGAAAATAAGAAAGAAAAATGTCGTCAACTGCATAGGGCTGCAGTTGTAACATATATAGAAAAAGCATTTTTCAATATAGGTAAGTCACGTTAAATCGGCGCTACTTTGACATCAGACCTCGCTGTTAAATTCTGGACGTACCTTATTGAAATACAGGCTAAGTTAAAAGAGAGAAATGAGCTTTAACTAAACCAAAGTAACAGTATGAAAAACAGTTGGCCGTTGTGGTCACTCGCCACAGTGGGCCGTTATGGTCATTTTGGCTGTTGTGGTCACGCTCCATAGTTGGCCGTTGTGGTCATTTTGGCCGTTGTGATCACTCACCCTAGTTGGCCGTTGTGGTCATTTTGGCCGTTGTGGTCACTCGCCACAGTTGGCCGTTATGGTCATTTTGGCTGTTGTGGTCACGCTCCATAGTTGGCCGTTGTGGTCATTTTGGCCGTTGTGGTCACTCACTCTAGTTGGCCGTTGTGGTCATTTTGGCCGTTGTTGTCATCGTCACCAGCGACGCCAATACATAAGCGTCGGTGGCCGTTGTGGTCAAAATGGCGGATGGGGTGGAGTTTCTAGTTGGCCGTTGTGGTCATGGTGGCCGTTATGGTCAAGTTTCGAGTTGGGCGATATGGTCAAATTGGCCGTTGTGGCTGTTGGCCGTTATGGTCACGGAGACCGTTGTGGTTATGACCACACCGAGGCTGGCAAGTTTGTTTGTATTATTGCTTTTAGAAAGAAAAGTTAGACGCAACATACTCTGCAGACTATTTTTCTGCATTTAATACACCCAATAATTAAATAAGTCATTTATTAAATTCATTGAAAAAAAATTTCATTTCAGATTTAATCTTTAAATGGAAATAGTAATCATTATGAACAAATAAATAACGGTAGGTAACCCAAAATAGTATATTAAGTGGAATTCTGTTATAAGTTGTAACCTCAAACTGATCACCGGGTGACGATCAGATGAGGGCTTTCCTACACAACTACTAAATGTTCTCAACTTTCATTGTATTATAAAAGCTCGCAATGAATTTAATTCTTACTTCTCAAGGCAGGCTTATAAAAATTGATAACTATAAGTACCAAATATTACAATCAAAACGTCTCTTTTTAAATTAATATTTAATAAAACTAACAATAAGAATAATTTATTAGAACAGATTTAGAATATCAATTATATTTATTATTCACTATGTGATGATGGATGATGAGGTCGTTCCCAACTTTATAGTCTTATAGACTTGAAATCTTTTGTAATGCCTTCAGTATTGAACCAATATAAAATGTTATATGTTTAAAATGGGGGCACGCCCCCTCGGGGGGTTGAAATCCCCATTTAGTACCCCTAATTTAATAACGCAACCAAATTGAGTGAAATTTATGTTGGGAGGGTTCTTGGAGTCGCTGATTATGAATCCAATGAGAAAATTGAAAAATTCAAAGTGGCGGACACCAAAATGGCGGTCCTAAAATAACGGCATTTGAGATTGAGAATGCGATTTACGCCGTTTCTATTAATTTTAGAGAAAAGCTCAAAGAGTCAAAAAGTGTTTAAAATGTGATTTTGCAAAGTAATACACCATTTTGGTTACCTTATTATGTAATCCTTTCTCTCTGCCCTAGTAGTAGAGTCAATTTTTGCATTAAGTTCTTATTTTTTACTATCTAAAGATAGAGACTTGAAATCTTTTGTAATGCCTTCAGTACTGGACCAATATAAAATGTTATATGTACCAAATTGAGTGAAATTTATGTTGGGAGGGTTCTTGGAGTCGCTGATTATGAATCCAATGAGAAAATTGAAAAATTCAAAGTGGCGGACACCAAAATGGCGGTCCTAAAATAACGGCATTTGAGATTGAGAATGCGATTTACGCCGTTTCTATTGATTTTAGAGAAAAGCTCAAAGAGTCAAAAAGTGTTTAATATGTGATTTTGCAAAGTAATACACCATTTTGGTTACCTTATTATGTAATCCTTTCTCTCTGCCCTAGTAGTAGAGTAAATTTTTGCATTACGTTCTTAGTTTTTACTATCTAAAGATAGCGACTTGAAATCTTTTGTAATGCCTTCAGTACTGGACCAATATAAAATGTAATCTGTTTAAAATGGGGACACGCCCCCTCGGGGGGTTGAAACCCCCATTTTACACTCCCAATTTAATAACTCGGGAAGTTTTACATCAACTTGAGCGAAATTCATGTTGAAGGGTTTTTGGGGTTGCTGATTATGAATTCAATGAGAAAATTAAGAAATACAAAATTTTATATATATTTATACATATATATTTTTAAATATAGTTTATTTAGTAGGTACTTATTTATTATTTTATTATTATGTTGTGAACAATTTATAAATATGACTGATGACATAATGCAACACTATCATTAAAAACATTAAAAAGTATTTTATATTGGTACAATGCGAGGGTTGCGCTGAAAATTGTTATTAGCAAAAAGACCGTTGCATTTTTTAACAAACAATCTTTATTGTTTTTCAAAATAATCTCCATTCAGACTAATACACTTGTGCATTATTTGAAACCACTTTTTAAAACATTCGGAAGATTCATTTTCTGAAAGGTCCTCAAAAATTCTTTGAAATTCTGTAACTGCTGCATCTGCGTTGGAAAATCTTTTACTTCGCATCATTTATTTAACAGTTGGAAACAAAAAAAAGTCGCACGGCGCTAGATCTGGGCTATACGGCGGATGAGTTACCAATTGAACTTCCGTATCTTTCAAAAAATCCAATGTTCTGGCAGCAGTGTGGGAGGATGCGTTGTCATGATGGACTAAGATGTTACGCAAACCGGTCCTTTGTCGACCTGCCTGTAATTTTGCAAACATCTGTGGTAAAGCCACTTCGCAGTACCATTCAGAATTAACAGTTCTGCGATCTTTAAGTGGAATAACAGCAACAGGACCACATCGGCGGAAAAAACAGCAATCATTTTCTTCTTGAAGCTTCTGCCACGAATTACTTTTGTGGGCAAGTCTTCATCTTCGAATACCCAAACACTAGACTGCTGTTTAGTTTCAGGGTCGTAACTGTATACCCAAGATTCGTCACTAGTTACAATGTATGCCACTTGCCTGGAAGCTCCTCCGTCAAATTTTTGCAACATAAATTTACACCAGTCTATTCGAGCCTGTTTTTGACTTTCTGAGAGCAAATGCGATATCCAACGGCTTGCTGGCTTTCTTACTTCAAGATGTTTATGCCAAATGGTATTCACCGCAGAGGATTCAATCTTCACTTCCTACTGAATCTCCCTATAAGTAATATTTCGATTGGAATGAATCAAGCTTGCCACACGATCAACATTTTCTGAACAGGCAGCTTCTGCAGGTCTTGCTTCGTCTTCTAGCCGTTCTCGCCCTCGTCGAAATTCGCGGAACCAATGACTAACAGCGGATAATGGAGGGGCAGCAACGCCAAAATCTGCTATCAAATTTTCATGGCTTTGCTGGTATCCTAACTGTCTTTTATAGTCGTAGAAAATCATAGCTCTAAAGGCAGTTCGCGGAATGCTCATCTTAACTGAATTAAAAATGCACAACTACTTACCTTACAAAATTAACTACGTTTCACAAGAAATCGAAACGTTTGACAATTGTGGGTAACGAATGCCAACTAATGCGACATTCAATTGTTGCAATTGTTTCTAGCCAATTGAGCTTCCATGGCCTGCTACTAACTATTAACAGAGCATCCCTCGTATCAACATCCGTATGTCAGATGCGTTTGTTAATTCTTTGCTGGAACTTTTCGATCCTAAATTTATGATATTTGTGACGGTAGAAATTCCTTGATAGAAGCTCTTTTAGATCAGCAAGTGTATGTATATGTTGTATTATTAGCAACTACATGTTTCACTTGTGCCTATACCAATTCTATTGTAGTTAAATAAAATATCCTCGGTTGAAATGACCTTACCATAAAGCCAATCGATACTACCACTTTGTCAAACTTTATGTTGGCGATTTCTCAGATAGATAGATTAAGGTACGAGTTGCATACAAAGCTTTATGTTGGACTGCTATAATTAGTCTAATCAATTTAGAAAAAATAGCGGAAAGTTGAGGTAAGTCCATGGATTTTTGCATACGGTTTCCTTGTGGGTTATTAAACAACTCCTTAAAAGTCAACACCTGTAGGTGGTGAGCTCGAAGAAATAATGAGGATAAACCACGCCCCCTACCGGTTTTGTCGTTTTTCTCGGAAATCATTAGGGTTATCGAGATAAAGGAGGTTAGGTAAGATAAAGCTTATTTAAAGCCCTACCAAAAGTGTTCGAATTTTTTTCGTACTTCGCCTTCTTTCTGTGTTATCGAAGAAAGGAGATATGTCATACACGGATCAGCAATTTGCACCAGTAAATTTGCTCAAGGAACTTTCTGGCGTAACTTTTTATGGTCCCCTATTGCCATGAAGTAGCTAAGAAAAATTCGTTGAGAACCGGACGCGATCGTGGTATAGTCATCCTTTATCTTAGCATCTCTTCGGCAAAATCCATCAGGCGATATTATCGATATTCTTGATAGCAGTCGGCTGAAAAATTCGTATTGGCAAGTTAATTTTAGAAGAGTACCTGCACTACTGAATTTTTAAATCTAACCCAATATGCACAAGGTGTTTCGCCTTTTTTGATATCCTAATTTCCTTTATTTATAAGTTCTTGGTACTAATCATTACGCCTTAAAAGGAGAATTAACGGTACGTTTCAAGCAGTCTTTATGGAATGCTTCGTGTTTAGCTCTGATCAATCTTTTGCGAGAGTAACTAACGGATACACCAGACTTTAACTAGTTGATGAATATGACCTTAGACCAGCATTTCTGCCCAGGACAACTTAGTTTTAGCCCATGCTACTCGTCGTTTTGCAGATACTTGTCAGCGTTAACTATGCTGTTTATGAACTAAAATCTTCTTAATCCTCTAGATAACATACAGCCTCAAATCATTATGTCTTGAGGAAACTTAACATTAAGCAGTTTTGTTCTAGTTTTACTCTCGCAAAAGAGTAATCAGAGCTAAACAAGAAGCATTCCATAAATACTGCTTGAAACCTAATGTTAAGTTTCCTCAAGGCCTAATGATTTATACCTATATGTCAGCTGGAGGATTAGTAAGATTTGAGTTCATAGACGGCACAGTTAATGCTGAAAAGTCATTCACAATAATTATTGGTTGGTTAAATTTAAATGGCAGATTCACATACGGTTCATTACAAGCATTTAAAAAATAACTAGAATTAAATATTAAAAATACCAAGAGCGATATTAATCTTATATCTTTTTACACGGAAATATAGATTTTATATGCATTCTTTTTGGCCTAATAAATACCCTAAATATAGAATAGGGTTGAAATCCCCATTTTGTACCCCTAATTTAATAACGCAACCAAATTGAGTGAAATTTATGTTGGGAGGGTTCTTGGAGTCGCTGATTATGAATCCAATGAGAAAATTGAAAAATTCAAAGTGGCGGACACCAAAATGGCGGTCCTAAAATAACGGCATTTGAGATTGAGAATGCGATTTACGCCGTTTCTATTAATTTTAGAGAAAAGCTCAAAGAGTCAAAAAGTGTTTAAAATGTGATTTTGCAAAGTAATACACCATTTTGGTTACCTTATTATGTAATCCTTTCTCTCTGCCCTAGTAGTATAGTCAATTTTTGCATTAAGTTCTTATTTTTTACTATCTAAAGATAGAGACTTGAAATCTTTTGTAATGCCTTCAGTACTGGACCAATATAAAATGTTATATGTACCAAATTGAGTGAAATTTATGTTGGGAGGGTTCTTGGAGTCGCTGATTATGAATCCAATGAGAAAATTGAAAAATTCAAAGTGGCGGACACCAAAATGGCGGTCCTAAAATAACGGCATTTGAGATTGAGAATGCGATTTACGCCGTTTCTATTGATTTTAGAGAAAAGCTCAAAGAGTCAAAAAGTGTTTAATATGTGATTTTGCAAAGTAATACACCATTTTGGTTACCTTATTATGTAATCCTTTCTCTCTGCCCTAGTAGTAGAGTAAATTTTTGCATTACGTTCTTAGTTTTTACTATCTTATTATTATTATCAACCAATATTATCTTAATTATTGGTTGGTTAAATTTAAATGGCAGATTCACATACGGTTCATTACAAGCATTTAAAAAATAACTAGAATTAAATATTAAAAATACCAAGAGCGATATTAATCTTATATCTTTTTACACGGAAATATAGATTTTATATGCATTCTTTTTGGCCTAATAAATACCCTAAATATAGAATAACCACTTTTCTTTGCTACAAGCCAAGATCGGTTTAGGTAGGAAGATAAATACATATATTCTTTTTAACACGTACCGTAAGGAAATTACAGACAAATTTTTAAATTTAATTAAAAATGAGATGGAACAAACTCAGCATTTTAAATTAGGCGACAATATTTACTGATTTTACTAGCATTTTCAGAATAATTAACATATTATACAGATTTACATCTATAATTATTAGTGAAACTAATCTAACTATTAATAATAATTAATTATTAGGAGTAATACATTTAGATTTTAAAGTAAAGTATGTGGTACTTAGCTATCAATTCACTAATCTGTCCCACTAATAGCAGGCTGTTAATATTACTAGCACAATTACCATTAAAATGATGAGAAACACCAGAATCTTAATCAATAGTTAAATCTAATTTTTCGTCTAAATTTAATTGATCTAAGCGGTCAAGCATTCGTTTAAACATTCTAGAAGGCAATGGAACAGCCAACAGGAAATAGTTAAGTTAGGGAGCCAGTAAATAATCCAAATAGTCTGGAGAAATAG
This sequence comes from Agrypnus murinus, assembly GCA_929113105.1. Classification (NCBI taxonomy): domain Eukaryota; kingdom Metazoa; phylum Arthropoda; class Insecta; order Coleoptera; family Elateridae; genus Agrypnus; species Agrypnus murinus. The sequence goes on along the minus strand of OV816024.1, from coordinate 251,194,889 downwards.
TCTTACGAAGAAAACAGAACAGACATTTTTTATAGAAAAATTAATTATCTATCTATTTTATTTAAACAATTTTTTTGTTAAATTAATATTTTAAGAGTTATTACACTGCAATGTTTTCCTGTTTCAGTGAGATGTTAGCCGTTTGCGAATTATTTAGCAAAACTAAAAAGTGAAAACTTTGCTGTGTAATAACTCTTAAAACATTAATTTGCAAGCAATTAAAAAATTGTTTTAATAAAAAAGATAGATAATTTATTTTTCTACAAAAAAGTCTGTTATATTTTTTTTCGTAGAACCAACCGTTCTCGAGATGTTTTCAAAAACGGGTTTGTTAAAATGGCTACGGAAGCATACCCGTCTCCGCCACATCAAATTAGTTTTATACTGACGACCGACCAACTAACAAATTCCAATAATAGAATAGCATGCCTTTTTGCTGATGATAATGAAAGCAAATGATGGCAACAGCGCCGGTCCTCATGTTATACTTAAAACCTGTGTATAATTTGATATTGGGGCTCACTTTGCGATTAAATCGTATCTAATTATATGGTCCTCACGTCGTCAGTAGTATAGTGTAGCCTCACTTGGTATTATTATACACAGCAAATAAAACTTTTTTAAATTCAAAGAAATCTGTGTATATTTGCGAGATACATAACTAGAACAAGTAAACAAGTGATGACAAAAAAATTTGCAAAGCTGTGACCATTTATAAGGGTGGTCCTCATTAACTATGGTTCATGATATGTCCTCACTTTGATAAGTGGCCGTAAATATATATATATATATATATATATATATATATATATATATATATATATATATATATATATATATATATTATATATATATATATATATATATATATATATATATATATATATATATATATATATATATACAGTGAGGATTTTATTTCGCTGAACATCAGCACTATAAGTATTAACCCTATGTTCAGTTTTTAAAAAACCATGTCAATGCATTACAAGCAATTACAACATAGCCAAGCAACCTCTGATAAAACAATTGCCATTAATGTCCTTAAAAAGTGTCAAAACTGATTTTTTTTTAAGTTTTTGCACTTGCGGTTTACACGAGGGTTTACGGCATGTATTTAAAAGATGAAAAAACTGCTATTGTACGCTGGTACAATTGCAATAATGATAGTATGCAACAAGTTTGCGATTTGTTTGACACTTTTTAATGGCATTAATGGCAATTGTTTTATTAGAGGTTGCTTGGATATATTGTACTCGTAATTGCTTTTAATGTATTGACATGTTTTTTTTTAAACTGAACATAGGGTTAATAGTGCTGATGTTCAGCGAAATAAAATCCTCACTGTATATATATATATATATATATATATATATATATATATATATATATATATTGCGATGTTATGCAGCTATGCAAATAGAATGCCTTTATGTTTTAGTTTAATTATGAACTGCACTCGCTAGATTGTTATCTCTCAGGGTCGCCTTTACTAATTTTTATTTGCCTTTACTATATTTTCTGTACACAATGAGACTAAAATAATTATAATTGAATTTTCAAGTATGGGTTCCTTTTCTTGAAAATCTTTAAAACTTTAACTAAAAATATTATAGAACAATGGAATTTTAAGTAATCTTTAACTATTGAGAAATTTATTTAATGGGAAACTTTGCTTAACCTTGAAAAATTAATATTTTGACGTTTCGTCATAACCACACATATAAATGTGAACAACTTTATAAAATGAGGTAAGTTTGATCAATATTTTAGTTTTAATTAAATTCTTTATTACTTTATAGGTTATGTGCATCATCTGCTTGAAGCCTTTTTACAATAATAATGGTACGTTGATTTAACCTCCGAATTAAATTATAAAATTGCACTTCAAACCTCTTGTAGTAAGTACACTAATGCTCTGCTTTTTAATAACACTTTCACAAACCTTTTTGGTTATGTAGTTAATAATGCTTCTCCTTTCTTGTAGCCCTTTCTCAGGAACCGGTACGCCGCTTCCTCTCTCGAACTTCCCTGGATTCAGGAACTTGCGTAACTCGGGATACGAAGAATTTCCAGACAGCTAAAAATGTTGTAGGTCAAGAGTACCTGTTTGTCGTTACCTTTATGATTGAAATAACTATTCTCTTCTTCTAGGATCAAAGAGAAACTTTGAAGATCTTGCGCCTGTATTCATTTCGAACATCTTTTTGTAGTGAGTATTTTCCCCTATTTTAAACTTCTTCTTCTGTAGACTGCTTATTATGTTTGTTGGTTAAATAAATAACACCTTTACTATATTTTAAACTGGTTTTTAATCTTTATTTTTCATTAACAAAAATTATTACATCTTCCATTTTAAAGAATTATTATATCTCTTTTTTCAAAATGTTTTTTCTAACAACCTCCCTAGAAACCATCATTCTTATTACCTTCATATTTTTCTTTCTGTTTCATCATTTAAAATACAAAATTAACTTTTCTTAGATGATTATTTAGTTTCTCATTATTTATATATCTCCATTGCAACCATGCATTATTATTGAAGAATGGTTGTTATGGATAAATTTTGATTGATATTTAAAATGGAATGCTATGTTTGTACTATTTTTAAATGTACTAAAAGCTATTTTACAACTTTTCCTTAATTCTAATAACAATTTTATTTTCAGGTTTGAGCTTCAGATGTGATAACCTATATAGCCCAAATACTTCTTTTATGTAACAACAATAAACTAAATAGATAAATTTAAACTTGAACTCTGTTTTCATTAATGATTTTATATGAAAGTCAATGTTATGAATGTTCAACATCACAACTACCTCTTTTCTGTTCATCTAGCAATTTTAAAACAATAAGAACTTTTATTAACTTGAACTTGGTCAAAATATCATTACAATATATATATATATATATATATATATATATATATATATATATATATATATATATATATATATATATATATATATATATATATATATATATATATATATATATATATATATATATATATATATATATATATATATCTATAGAGGCCTACCATGCGTCCGGACCAAAAGCGTAGCGCCCAGCGTCCGGCGTATATAAGTGTATATAAATGATGGTATCAGTCAGCGTCTTTTGCAAGCTATAGGTTTATTCAGCGTCTGTTTATTTTATGCAAGCTATAGGTTTATACAGCGTCCATTTATTTTTTCAGTTTTGGCCAGCCTGCTTGAATTCCTTTGCCTGTCTGCGGTGTCGAGTTACTCTCTGCATTTCTGAGTAAAGATTGCGTCATTTAAACTGGCAAAAATAATTCTATTTTATTAACGCTATGTAATAAATACTTTTAGTTTCGTTTCTGTATGTGTATGAATTTTATTTAAAAGGCTTTTAGATTTAAAATACTATATGCATAAAAACATCATAAAACTCGAAATATTATTGAATTTGTATGAAATTTTCTACAAAGGGGTTTTTCAGGTCGCTGATTTCAAATTTGATGTCAACGTTTGCAAATTTTAAAGGGCGGATGAGATATGGTGGCCATAATAATTAAAATTTGATTTATTTGCATAAAACTTAACATCTGGGAGTAATTCGAAATAGCGGATAAGTGATTCATAAGTCATTTAAAGTGACAAAAATAATTATGTTTTATTACAGCTACTTAATAAATCTTTTATTTCCATTCATTGGTGTCTGAATTTTTTTTAAAATGTTTTAAATAAGTTTTATTAAGGTACCATAAACATAAAAATGTCGTACAATTAGAAATTTGATTGGATTTGGATGAGATTTTGTACAAAGGGGTTTCTAAGGTCGCTGATACCGAATTCGACGTAATAAGATTTACAATATGACGATTATATGTTATCATGTCAACCCCCGTAACCCCTTTTAGGGGTTGTAAGGATCTTAGATGACTTACAAATTTGAAATTTGGTGTAATTATAGGATTTAAGATTCTTGTAAAAAAAATATTTAAAAAATGTTATTATGTCAACCTCTGCATCCCGTTCGGGGGTTGTAAGACTTCTAGATGACATAAAAACTTGAAATTTGGTTCAGTTATAGGGTTTAGGGTTCTCGTAAAGAATGATATAGAAAAATGTTATTATGTTAACCCTCCGCAACCCCTTTAGGGTTTGTAAAGCTTCTAGATGACACAGAAACTTGAAATTTGGTACAGTTATAGTTTAAGATTATTGTAAAAAATATATAACAAAATGTTGTTATATCATCCCCCGCACCCTCTTATATGATTGTAAAACTTGCAGATGACACAGGAACTTGAAATTTGATATAGTTATAGGGTTTAAGACTGTCGTAAAGAAAAATACAATTTCTTTATTAAGTTTTTTTAACCACCGCTCTTTATTTGGGGGTTGTAAAAATTCTGGATGACATACAAACTTGAAATTTGGTATAGTTATAGTGTTTAAAGTTTTCCTAAAGGGAAAAATCAAAAATATTAAAATGTCAACCCTCCCACCCCCTTTTGAGTTATAAAACTTCTATATGACGTACAAACTTGAGATTTTGACATAGTTATAGAGTTTAAAATTCTTGTCAAAAGAAAAATAAACAATGGTAAAATTTCTACCCCCCATCCACATTGGGGGCTGTAAAACTTCTATGAGACATACAAACTTGAAATTTGGTATAGTTATAGTGTTTAAAATTTTCCTAAAGGGAAAAATCAAAAATATTAGAATGTCAACCCTCCCACCCCCTTTTGAGTTATAAAACTTCTATATGACGTACAAACTTGAGATTTTGACATAGTTATAGAGTTTAAAATTCTTGTCAAAAGAAAAATAAACAATGGTAAAATTTCTACCCTCCATCCACATTGGGGGCTGTAAAACTTCTATGAGACATACAAACTTGAAATTTGGTATAGTTATAGTGTTTAAAATTTTCCTAAAGGGAAAAATCAAAAATATTAGAATGTCAACCCTCCCACCCCCTTTTGAGTTATAAAACTTCTAGATGACGTACAAACTTGAGATTTTGACATAGTTATAGAGTTTAAAATTCTTGTCAAAAGAAAAATAAACAATGGTAAAATTTCTACCCCCCATCCACATTGGGGGTTGTAAAACTTCTATGAGACATACAAACTTGAAATTTGGTATAGTTATAGTGTTTAAAATTTTCCTAAAGGGAAAAATCAAAAATATTAAAATGTCAACCCTCCCACCCCCTTTTGAGTTATAAAACTTCTATATGACGTACAAACTTGAGATTTTGACATAGTTATAGAGTTTAAAATTCTTGTCAAAAGAAAAATAAACAATGGTAAAATTTCTACCCCCCATCCACATTGGGGGCTGTAAAACTTCTATGAGACATACAAACTTGAAATTTGGTATAGTTATAGTGTTTAAAATTTTCCTAAAGGGAAAAATCAAAAATATTAGAATGTCAACCCTCCCACCCCCTTTTGAGTTATAAAACTTCTATATGACGTACAAACTTGAGATTTTGACATAGTTATAGAGTTTAAAATTCTTGTCAAAAGAAAAATAAACAATGGTAAAATTTCTACCCTCCATCCACATTGGGGGCTGTAAAACTTCTATGAGACATACAAACTTGAAATTTGGTATAGTTATAGTGTTTAAAATTTTCCTAAAGGGAAAAATCAAAAATATTAGAATGTCAACCCTCCCACCCCCTTTTGAGTTATAAAACTTCTAGATGACGTACAAACTTGAGATTTTGACATAGTTATAGAGTTTAAAATTCTTGTCAAAAGAAAAATAAACAATGGTAAAATTTCTACCCCCCATCCACATTGGGGGTTGTAAAACTTCTATGAGACATACAAACTTGAAATTTGGTATAGTTATAGTGTTTAAAATTTTCCTAAAGGGAAAAATCAAAAATATTAAAATGTCAACCCTCCCACCCCCTTTTGAGTTATAAAACTTCTAGATGACGTACAAACTTGACACTTTGACATAGTTATAGAGGTTAGAATTCTTGTCAAAAGAAAAATAAACAATGGTAAAATTTCTATCCCAACAACCACATTGGGGGTTGTAAAACTTCTATGAGACATACAAACTTTAAATTTGGTATAGTTATAGTGTTTAAAATTTTCCTAAAGTGAAAATCAAAAATATTAAAATGTCAACCCTCCCACCCCCTTTTGAGTTATAAAACTTCTAGATGACGTACAAACTTGAGACTTTGACATAGTTATAGAGGTTAGAATTCTTGTCAAAAGAAAAATAAACAATGGTAAAATTTCTACCCCCCATCCACATTGGGGGTTGTAAAACTTCTATATGACATACAAACTTGAAATTTGGTATAGTTATAGTGTTTAAAATTTTCCTAAAGTGAAAAATCCAAAATATTAAAATGTCAACCCTCAAACCCCCTTTTGAGGTATAAAACTTCTAGATGACGTACAAACTTGAGACTTTGACATAGTTATAGAGATTAGAATTCTTGTCAAAAGAAAAATAAACAATGGTAAAATTTCTACCCCCCATCTACATTGGGGGTTGTAAAACTTCTATGAGACATACAAACTTGAAATTTGGTATAGTTATAGTGTTTAAAATTTTCCTAAAGTGAAAAATCAAAAATATTAAAATGTCAACCCTCCCACCCCCTTTTGAGTTATAAAACTTCTAGATGACGTGCAAACTTGAGACTTTGACATAGTTATAGAGGTTAGAATTCTTGTCAAAAAAATAAATGGTAAAATTTCTACCCCCACCCACATTGGGGGTTGTGAAACTTCTATGAGACATACAAACTTGAAATTTGGTATAGTTATAGTGTTTAAAATTTTCCTAAAGGGAAAAATCAAAAATATTAAAATGTCAACCCTCCCACCCCCTTTTGAGTTATAAAACTTCTAGATGACGTACAAACTTGAGATTTTGAGAATAGTTATAGAGTTTAAAATTCTTGTCAAAAGAAAAATAAACAATGGTAAAATTTCTACCCCCCATCCACATTGGTCGTTGTAAAACTTCTATGAGACATACAAACTTGAAATTTGGTATAGTTATAGTGTTTAAAATCTTCCTAATGGGAAAAATCAAAAATATTAAAATGTCAACCCTCCCACCCCCTTTTGAGTTATAAAACTTCTAGATTACGTACAAACTTGAGACTTTGACATAGTTATAGAGGTTAGAATTCTTGTCAAAAGAAAAATAAACAATGGTAAAATTTCTACCCCCCATCCACATTGGGGGTTGTAAAACTTCTATGAGACATACAAACTTGAAATTTGGTATAGTTATAGTGCTTAAAATTTTCCTAAAGTGACAAATCAAAAATATTAAAATGTCAACCCTCCCACCCCCTTTTGAGTTATAAAACTTCTAGATGACGTACAAACTTGAGACTTTGACATAGTTGTAGAGGTTAGAATTCTTGTCAAAAGAAAAATAAACAATGGTAAAATTTCTACCCCCACCCACATTGGGGGTTGTAAAACATCTATATGACACACAAACTTGAAATTTGGTATAGTTATGTTGTTTAAAATTTCCCTAAAGGGAAAAATCAAAAATATTAAAATGTCAACCCTTTCACCCCCTTTTGAGTTATAAAACTTCTAGATGACGTACAAACTTGAGATTTTGACATAGTTATAGAGTTTAAAATTCTTGTCAAAAGAAAAATAAACAATGGTAAAATTTCTACCCCCCCATCCACATTGGGGGTTGTAAAACTTCTATGAGACATACATACTTGAAATTTGGTATAGTTATAGTGTTTAAAATTTTCCTAAAGGGAAAAATCAAAAATATTAGAATGTCAACCCTCCCACCCCCTTTTGAGTTATAAAACTTCTAGATGACGTACAAACTTGAGATTTTGACAATGTTATAGAGTTTAAAATTCTTATCAAAAGAAAAATAAACAATGGTAAAATTTCTACCCCCCATCCACATTGGTGGTTGTAAAACTTCTATGAGACATACAAACTTGAAATTTGGTATAGTTATAGTGTTTAAAATTTTCCTAAAGGGAAAATCAAAAATATTAAAATGTCAACCCACCCACCCCCTTTTGAGTTATAAAACTTCTAGATGACGTACAAACTTGAGATTTTGACATAGTTATAGAGTTTAGAATTCTTGTCAAAAGAAAAATAAATAATGGTAAAATTTCCAACCCCCACCCACATTGGGGGTTGTAAAACTTCTATATGACATACAAACTTAAAATTTGATATAGTTATAGGGTTTAGAATTCTCGCAAAGATGAAAACAAGAAAATGTTAAAATGTCAGACCCCGGCCACCTTGGGGGTTGTAAATCTTCTAGATGACATACAAACTTGAAATTTTATATAGTTATAGTAGGCCAGTAACCGGGTAATTTATTTCTGCAATCTTCTACAGAATTGATTTTCTTGTTGGAAAATGTGCGGAGGTGTTCCCTGAATGTAACGGTTGGAATGAAGTTGTCGGGACGGGGGCGGTTGAGCGCTAGTCGCCATCTTGGAAAACACGTTTTATCAAATATCTCGTGAACCGTGCATCGTACGACAAAAATAGTATAGATCGTTTTTTTGAAATTCTGTTTAATGCTTTATATAAATGGAAGTATATCTGATTAACGTCCATGTGTACGCAAAAAACGTGTGTGTCTTTTTCTTAAATAATATAATAATGTAATAACTTTGGTTTTAAATTAATACTCTAGGAATGTTAAAACTTGCTTACTTTCTCCTAAATTCCAATATCATAAATTTTATACTTTAATATACACTACTGAAACTAATTTCTTATGAAACATAGGGTTGTAGTGACCCGTAATGTCAGTGATCCGTGGCTTAGCTGAACTCTATTAATACCTATTAAGGGAAAACTAAGTCTTTACATTTTTTCGTTCTTGGTTAATTTACTATCTCGATACAGGAGAGGATACTAGCCAAAAAATAAAAAGTTACTTGCGAGATTCTTTGGTATCAAGTATTTGGAAAAACATAAATGTCTATGTTATAATTTTAACTATTTTGGAGTACTGTTTTATTATTATTAGGCAATTAACGAAGATATAAAAATATTATTCTATTTAAATTATTTATTTTAAAAAATGCTTAATGCGATTAAACTTATATTAGGCATCTATTAATTAATTAAAGAAAAAGGAAATACATTTTTAGGTGTATTTATTTGCTCAAGAACATAGACAACTGCTGCGCGAGGAGGTCCGAAACGTAAGAGGGGCTTATCGAGGAGTAGAGACGTCGATACAATTTAAATTGTGTTTGGTGTTAAATTTTATTCTTTTACGGAATTATTGTAATCTCTAAAAATATAAAAGTGGCGCCGTTAGAAGCGAAAGATCGCGGTCTACAATTTTATAAGAACGACTTTTTTCGATTAAAGGCTTCGTTTCTGAAATATGAGTTGATAAACGCGAAAGTACCCTAAAATTAGTTAATTTTTGAAGCTTCGTAAACGAAGTTACAAGCATTTAAAGTTTATATATCCCGTAAGACTCAATGCTTTGCAAAGATTTGTTTAATTTTTTTAGAAAAACGACTATAAACTTCGTCGTAATTCGTAAAAGAACTATCCAATTTTTTTAACTTAAACCTTTGTAATAACTAACACGAATCGCGAAATAGCAATGTAATAATCACTGTTATAAAAAATACATGACTTTTTATAATAAAAAGTGGTCAGACATAAATTAAATAAAATATTATATGCCTTTTATTCTACAACGGTAGTTTAGTATCAAATTACACATGTGGATATCCGTTGCATTTTGTTACTATAAACAAGCCTTGAGGAACAAAAACAATTAATTGTAATAAAGTTGACTAGGTATATAGAATTCTTAGAACGTGTTTATTATAAGATATTTAATTTTTAAATGACCGGAATGAGTGTTGCACAAATAAATTATTTTTTACAAGTACTTTATATGAACTGCAGCTGTAATAAGGTTTATCAAATTAATATTTGCAAAAGAGAACCTATATGGAATATCCCTAAAAAAACGAATGTTAAAAGAAACACGTTTAAAAATTTTTAAACATAACTGACCTTGAATTTGTCAAAAATAGTTTACTTTCATTAAAGATAGGAAATATATATTTGTCTTCTTGAAAATGTTTTGCGTAAATTTTGTAAATATTGTTACTACAAAACATATGGTAACTATCAATTAGGCATTGTAATCACCAGGCTCTGCTTAGTATTGATAATGAAACTTCACTCCTATCAAGAAAAAGTCTTTCTAGTCTTGTATTCTTATTTTACAAAACATTACTAATGGTCGTATACTAATGGTCGTATTGTTATACAGTTATATTGTATTATGTTTATTGTTTTGTTGACGAGTGTAAACAAAGGTATTTTGTACTGCTGCACCAATAAATTATTCTTATTCTTATTCTTACAGTGTTCTGGTCGTCTTAGTCAAATTTACTTTTATGTACCTAGATCTACTAACCGATCAACAATGGTCTTTTATTATAGAATACCAAACACTTTTCACCATTGTTTATTGTTTCCAGCCTTACTTTGTGGAACTCCATAATCATGAAATAAATAAAGATTATTAAAAGTTTCACAGTTTTATTAAAATACAACCTGACAATATTGTTTCGACAGCTATGCTGTCATCATCAAAGGTAATATAATTATAAACAAACACGTCGCTAAGGTAGATACAAAATAGGTAACTAGATAAAATAATAATAATAATCAGAATTAAATATCTAATACTTCCAGTAACGGAGAATTACTGAGCTCAAGTTGTTCATTCATTAAAGGTACCCTGACTTTGTGTTTGTATATCTCAAAGGCTTCTAAAATGTCTAATTTGCGTTTGTTATTACAAAAATGTAGGAATTTAATATTATTTTGAGGAGTCATTGTGTGATTTTGTTCTAAAAGGTGTTTGGCGTAATTCGATTTTTCAGGATGTTTATTTTTGTAATGACGTACGTGTTCTTTATATCTTATGTCAAAATTTCGAAGTGTTTGCCCCAATATATACCGAACTACAAAAAGAACAATTTAAACGGTAAATGCCCGATTTCATAATATCATGTGTTCTGTCTTTAGCATTAAATAAAAATGAAAAAGTGTTAGTGTTGATTTTAAATGTTATTTTATAATTGTTGGTTTTTCTTAGTATATGTGCAATTTTTTCTGATATTTTGCCAAAATATGGCATAGATATGTAATTTGTCTTCTGTTTGATTGTCAATGGGATATATTCTTTTGATAGCTAACCTATAATCTTTTTGTTTAATTAAAGTGTCAATCATGTTCGGATTGTAATGATTTGCATGTGCTAGTTGTTTAATGGTTGATATCTCTTTGCTAAAATCTGATTTTGTTAGTGGAATAGTTAAAGCTCTGTGTACTAATGATCTGTAGGCTGCTATTTTATGTGTATTATGGTGACAAGATTCATTTGGTATTGTTATGTCTGTTTGTGTTGGTTTTCTGTATATGGAAAATTCAAATAGATTGTCTGCGTTAATCTTGATATTTAAGTCTAGAAAGTTTATAGCCCTGTTTTGTTCTGTTTCTAGTGTAAATTTTATATTAGGGTGGATACTGTTAATAAGAATTAAAAATTCATTGATAACCTCAAAAGAACTGTCAAAACAAGCTAAAATGTCATCAACATAACGAAACCAGAAGATAATGTGTTTAGAGAGGTTTCATTCAAATATTCGATCTTCAAACTTGTCCATAAATATGTTAGCTAATAGAGGACTTAGAGAATTACCCATAGGTAAACCATCCTTTTGTAAATAAATTATGTTATTAAAAGTGAAATAATTTTGACTTATACAAAGGTTAAATAATTGAATTAACTCTAACCTTTTAACTAATTCTATATTACTATTAATCAAGAAACTATCTAATAAAGGAATACATTCTTGTGGGGGTATTCTGGAGAACATGTTGCAAATATCAAAACTGACAAGTTTTGAATGTGGTGGAAGATGTATGTTTTGCTGCTTATCTACTAATTCTAATGAATTTCTAACAGAGTATTTCGATTTGTAACCTATCGTGTTAATAATCTGGTTCAGTTTTTTGGATAAAATGTGATTAGGTGCATTGATGTATGATACAACTGGTCTTATTGGCATATTCTGTTTATGTGTTTTGACTAGTCCATATAGTTTAGGTATTTGTGGGTTTTTATTAATGATTTGTTGCTTTTCTAATTCTGAAAAGCAGATATTGCAGTTTTCTAAACCTTGTTTTATTTCTTTTTGGAATTTTGTGGTTGGGTTTTTGTTGAAAGTTTCTAAATTTTCTTTATTAATAAATTCATTAACATTTTGTATGTAAATATCTTTTGAAAGAATTACCAAAGTGTTACCCTTATCTGCTTTAACAGAAATTAGATTGTTCTCTGTGATTTTCTGTTTTATAGATTGAAGAAATGATATGTTAGATGTGTTGTACCTACATTTTGTCCTGTTTTAAAGACATCTCTTTTAACAAATTCGAAATTTGGAATTTTGCATTGTTATTATGATCTTTCTTAAGTATAGTTTCGCATTCAACGGCCAAAATTTCTTTAATTTTGTTGGTAAATTTTGGAAAAGGACAAAATTTGAAACCTTTGTTAAGAAATTGTGTTTCTCTGTCATTGAATGTTATATTCGACAAGTTTATGAAACGAGGATAAAAGTTTGCAGTGTTCTGACAATTAAGGTTATTTTGTAGTGTACGCTTTTGTTGTACAAGTCGATGAAGTTTATTTTTCTGTGTGGTGTATTTTTTGAATTTAATGTGACTGACGGTTTCTCTAATGTCAAAATCTAAGATGTCAAATTGGATATTGTGTAATTTATGAGTAAGTTCTGTGTGGAGTACCTTTATATAAACGTGCATATTGTCTCTTATACTAAACCATTTCTTCGATTCTTCTTTGAGCCATCTTCTTTTGGCATTTCTAATCACTTTTTCGGTAATCGAATTCTTGGTTCTGGTAGTGATGTTTACGTTGTTAGGACTAACCTGACGTTTCAGACATTCTTGGTTAAACCAAACATTCTGACTTGCGATATATTTTGGCAAAATATTAGAAAAAATTGCACATATACTAAGAAAACCAACAATTATAAAATAACATTTAAAATCAACACTAACACTTTTTCATTTTTATTTAATGCTAAAGACAGAACACATGATATTATGAAATCGGGCATTTACCGTTTAAATTGTTCTTTTTGTAGTTCGGTATATATTGGGGCAAACACTTCGAAATTTTGACATAAGATATAAAGAACACGTACGTCATTACAAAAATAAACACCCTGAAAAATCGAATTACGCCAAACACCTTTTAGAACAAAATCATATAATGACTTCTCAAAATAATATTAAATTCCTACATTTTTGTAATAACAAACGCAAATTAGACATTTTAGAAGCCTTTGAGATATACAAACACAAAGTCAGGGTACCTTTAATGAATGAACAACTTGAGCTCAGTAATTCTCCGTTACTGGAAGTATTAGATATTTAATTCTGATTATTATTATTATTTTATCTAGTTACCTATTTTTGTATCTACCTTAGCGACGTGTTTGTTTATAATTATATTACCTTTGATAATGACAGCATAGCTGTCGAAACAATATTGTAAGGTTGTATTTTAATAAAACTTAATTTTAATAAAAAAAATTATACAATTGTTTACCTAGTAACAGGTTTGACATATTTATATATGTTTTCACATCGAGAGGTACTAGATCTAAGATAATTAGTATTTATGAGCAACCACATAACAGTGCAATTTAATGTATTATTATTAACCTAACTATCTCACTTTGGCATATTGTTCACACACTAGTACTATGTTATTATATTATTTATTTGTGATATTATTTTATGGAACATCTACTTTTTCATGTTATTAGTATAATGTTATTGTTAGCTTATGTTTCCACCATAGGCATTTTGTCTGTTGGGAAAAATAAATATTACTATTACTATTACTATTACACAAATCTAAAGATTTAAAAAAATAATTACGTGTACAACGAAAATTACAATAAACAATCTTACGAAAACTCACAGACCAGGAGCAGATTTGTAACACACCCAACCCGTCTATAGAAGGGTTACCTGTCCTGAAGTTTCATTTTTATAACAATATAGCAAAATCTTTGAGTAATTTTAAGGTCCAAATGTACCCAGAAAAAATTTAACGGTACATTAAAAAATCTAAACAAAACCACAGTGGATTTACTTATATGTATTGTTAATAACTATTCCAAATTTAACAATAAGTCAGTACAAAGAAGCTATTTAGACACTCAAATACGGTGAATAAAACTTAACCGCATGATCAATAATCGTCGTTTTTTCATAAATAATCTAATAATGTGATAACTGTGGTTTTAAATGAATAGTCTTGGAATGTTAAAACTTGCTTACCTAACTTGTTTTGAAAAACGATGTTTATTAATTAAATTATTTGACATTTTTTATGTGAAACATAAATTTTAGAAAAACTGTACATTCAAAGTTAACCAAAAAATACAGCTTAAGTCTCATAGTATTTGAAATTTTTTTTTCCAAACATCGTTTTCCAAAACAAGTAAAGTAAGCAAGTTTTAACATTCCTAGAGTATTAATTTAAAACCAAAGTTATTACATTATTATATTATTTAAGAAAAAGACAAACACGTTTTTTGCGTACACTTGGACGTTAATCAGATATACTTCCATTTATATAAAGCATAAGGCAGAATTTCAAAAAAACGATCTACACTATTCTTGTCGTACGATGCGCGGTTCACGAGATATTTGATAAAACATGTTTTCCAAGATGGCGGCTAGCACTCAACCGCCCCCGTCCCGACAACTTCATTCCCAACCGTTACATTCAGGGAACACCTCCGAACATTTTCCAACAAGAAAATCAATTCTGTAGAAGATTGCAGAAATAAATTACCCGGTTACTGGCCTTCTATAACTATATAAAATTTTAAGTTTGTATGTCATATAGAAGTTTTACAACCCCCAATGTGAGTGGGGGTTGTTTTACCATTGTTTATTTTTCCTTCAACAAGAATTCTAATCTCTATAACTATGTCAAAATCTCAAGTTTCTACGTCATCTAGATGTTTTATAACTCAAAAGGGGGTGGGGGGTTGACATTTTAATATTTTTGATTTTTCTCTTTAGGAAAATTTTAAACACTATAACCATACCAAATTTCAAGTTTGTATGTCATAGAGACGTTTTACAACCCCCAATGTGAGTGGGGGGTAGAAATTTTACCATTGTTTATTTTTCTTTTGACAAGAATTCTAAACTCTATAACTATGTCAAAACCTCAAGTTTGTACGTCATCTAGAAGTTTTATAACTCAAAAGGGGGTGGGAGTGTTGATATTTTAATATTTTTGATTTTTCTCTTTAGGAAAATTTTAAACACTATAACCACACCAAATTTCAAGTTTGTATGTCATATAGACGTTTTACAACCCCCAATGTGAGTGGGGGGTAGAAATTTTACCATTGTTTATTTTTCTTTTGACAAGAATTCTAAACTCTATAACTATGTCAAAACCTCAAGTTTGTACGTCATCTAGAAGTTTTATAACTCAAAAGGGGGTGGGAGTGTTGATATTTTAATATTTTTGATTTTTCTCTTTAGGAAAATTTTAAACACTATAACCATACCAAATTTCAAGTTTGTATGTCATATAGACGTTTTACAACCCCCAATGTGAGAGGGGGGTAGAAATTTTACCATTGTTTATTTTTCTTTTGACAAGAATTCTAAACTCTATAACTATGTCAAAACCTCAAGTTTGTACGTCATCTAGAAGTTTTATAACTCAAAAGGGGGTGGGAGTGTTGATATTTTAATATTTTTGATTTTTCTCTTTAGGAAAATTTTAAACACTATAACCATACCAAATTTCAAGTTTGTATGTCATATAGACGTTTTACAACCCCCAACGTGAGTGGGGGTAGAAATTTTACCATTGTTTATTTTTCTTTTGACAAGAATTCTAAACTCTATAACTATGTCAAAACCTCAAGTTTGTACGTCATCTAGAAGTTTTATAACTCAAAAGGGGGTGGGAGGGTTGACATTTTAATATTTTTGATATTTCTCTTTAGAAAAATTTTAAATACTATAATTATACCAAATTTCAAGTTTGTATATCATATAGAAGTTTTACAACCCCCAATGTGAGTGGGGGGGTAGAAATTTTACCATTGTTTATTTTTCTTTAGACAAGAATTCTAAACTCTATAACTATGTCAAAATCTCAAGTTTGTACGTCATCTACAAGATTTATAACTCAAAAGGGGGTGGGAGGGTTGACATTTTAATATTTTTGATTTTTCCCTTTAGGAAGATTTTAAACACTAACTATACCAAATTTCAAGTTTGTATGTCATATAGACGTTTTACAACCCCCAATGTGGGTGCGGGGTTGAAATTTTACCATTGTTTATTTTTCTTTTGACAAGAATTCTAAACTCTATAACTATGTCAAAATCTCAAGTTTGTACGTCATCTAGAAGATTTATAACTCAAAAGGGGGTGGAAGGGTTGACACTTTAATATTTTAGATTTTTCTCTTTAGGAAAATTTTAAACACTATAACTATACCAAATTTCAAGTTTGTATGTCATCTAGAAGTTTTACAACCCTAAATGGGGTTGCGAGGTTGACATAATAACATTTTTTTTAATTTTTATTTACGAGAATCCTAAACCCTATAACTAAACCAAATTTCAAGATTTTATGTCATCTAGAATTTTACAATCCCCAAATAAAGTGCGGGGGTTGACTTAATAAGAAATTTTTATATTTTTCTTTACGAGAGTCTTAAACCCTTTCACTATACCAAATCTCAAGTTTGTATGTCATCTAGAAGTTTTACAACCCCCAAATGGAATACGGGGATTGATTTAATAATTTTTTTTATATTTTTCTTTATAAGAATCTTAAATCCTATAATTACACCAAATTTCAAGTTTCTAAGTCATCTAGAAATTTTACAACCCCTAAAAGGGGGTGCGAGGGTTGACATAAAAATATTTTTTTATTCTTCTCTGTACAAGAATCCCAATTCCTATAATTGTGCCAAATTTCAAGTTTGTATGTCATCTAGAAGTTTTACAACCCCCGAACGGGGTGCAGGGGTTGACATCATAACATTTTTTTATATTTTTCTTTATAAGAATCTTAAGTCCTATAATTACACCAAATTTCAAGTTTCTAAGTCATCTAGAAGTTTTACAACCATTAAAGGGATGTGCGAGGGTTGACAAAAATATTTTTTTATTTTTCTCTGTACAAGAATCCCAATTCCTATAATTGTGCCAAATCTCAAGTTTGTATGTCATCTAGAAGTTTTACAACCCCCGAACCAGGTGCAGGGGTTGACATAACATTTTTTTATATTTTTCTTTATAAGAATCTTAAATTCTATAATTACACCAAATTTCAAGTTTCTAAGTCATCTAGAAGTTTCACAACCCCTAAAAGGGGGTGCGAAGGTTGACAAAAATATTTTTTTATTTTTCTCTGTACAAGAATCCCAATTCCTATAATTGTGCCAAATCTCAAGTCTGTATGTCATTTAAAAGTTTTACAACCCGCGAACGGGGTGCAGGGGTTGACATCATAACATTTATTTATATTTTTCTTTATAAGAATCTTAAATCCTATAATTACACCAAATCTCAAGTTTCTAAGTCATCTAGAAGTTTTACAACCCCTAAAAGAGGGTGCGAGGGTTGACATAAAAATATATTTTTTATTTTTCTCTGTACAAGAATCCCAATTCCTATAATTGTGCCAAATCTCAAGTTTGTATGTCATTTAGAAGTTTTACAACCCGCGAACGGGGTGCAGGGGTTGACATCATAACATTTATTTATATTTTTCTTTATAAGAATCTTAAATCCTATAATTACACCAAATCTCAAGTTTGTAAGTCATCTAGAAGTTTTACAACCCCTAAAGGGGAGTACGAGGGTTGACATAAAAATATTTTTTTATTTTTCTCTGTACAAGATTTCCAATTCCTATAATTGTGCCAAATTTCAAGTTTCTGTGTCATCTAGAAGCTTTACACACCCTAAAGGGGTGCGGAGGGTTAACATAATAACATTTTTCTATATAATTCTTTACGAGAACCCTAAACGCTGTAACTAAACCAAATTTCAAGTTTCTATGTCATCTAAAAGTTTTGCAACCCCTAAAATGGGGTACGGGGGTTGACATAATAACAGTGTTTTATTTTTTCTTTACAAGAATCTTAAACCTTATAACTATACCAAATTTCAAATCCCTGTGACATCTGCAAGATTTACAACCCCATAACAGGGTGCGGGGGATGATATAACAACATTTTTTTATATTGTTTTTTTACAATAATTTTAAACTGTAAATGTACCAAATTTCAAGTTTCTGTGTCATCTAAAGGTTTTACAACCCTTAAAGTGGTGCGGGGGTTGACATAATAACATTTTTCTATATCATGCTTTACGAAAACCCTAAACCCTATAACCAAATCAAATTTCAAGTTTCTGTGTCATCTAGAAGCTTTAAACACACTAAAGGGGGTGCGGAGGGTTAACATAATAACATTTTTCTATATCATTCTTTACGAAAACCCTAAACCCTATAACCAAATCAAATTTCAAGTTTCTGTTTCATCTAGAAGCTTTAAAAACACTAAAGGGGGTGCGGAGGGTTAACATAATAACATTTTTCTATATCATTCTTTACGAGAACCCTAAACCCTATAACTAAACCAAATTTCAAGTTTGTATGTCATCTAGAAGTATTACAACCCCCCGAACGGGATGCAGAGGTTGACGTAATAACATTTTTTAAATATTTCTGTTTACAAGAATCTTAAATCCTATAATTATACCAAATTTCAAGTTTCTATGTCATCTAAAAGTTTTACAACCCCTAAAACGGGGTACGGGGGTTGACATAATAACATTGTTTTATTTTTTCTTTACAAGAATCCTAATTCCTATAACTGTGCCAAATCTCAAGTTTGTATGTCATTTGACAATTTAGAAGTTATAAAGTTTATTTAATTTCAATATTTTAATGCGTAAGAAGTTCCGTTTGAAATGATGTCACTGTCTGCCTCACAAACAAATAACTTTTAAAAATTTTAAAATATAAAAGGGGATAAGATTTATTATTAACTAACAGCATCAGTGATTGATTAAATACTGAATGATAATATAATAATGGTTACGTTTGTTTTACTTAAATCAATAGAGCTTTGAATTAAATCTTACGATTTTATTAAAATTATCGCCCATTTGTAAGAGCAATTAAAACCGGTTTAAACGAAATTTACATGACGCATAAATGAAACGTAAAGTGTTTATTAAACAGCTTTAACAAAATATAATATGTAAGAATTTTTGTCACCTTAAATGACGCAATCTTTACTCAGAAATACAATGCATAAAGTGAAGTCCCGTTGAAATGACGTCACTGTCTAGCGACAAAACCATCAGTGTTACCAACACAATTCTTGTTAAATATGCGGACGCAGGGTAAACCTATGCCATAAATTTGTATACAAATGTATACAAATCCCGCGCTATTAGCGCTGCGTGTGGCAAACGCTCGAACTACGATTTTATACACGAATCAGGAATGGGTGTCAAACTGCGCACAGCTAATTTTTACATTTTCGTCATCTAGACACTTTAAGCTTCATGTGGTGTAATTTTGAGACACTAGTCACCCAGCGTCCGTATATCCGGACGCCGAGTGACTTCGGACGCTGCTTGAACCTAAGATTTTACATGGGGGGACGCATAGTGGTGCCCTATAGATATATATATATATATATATATATATATATATATATATATATATATATATATATATATATATATATATATATATATATATAGATAGAGTTAATTTTTCCATAGATTTTTCTATATGAATTTGCATTCAAAATATTATTTAATGTAAAATCATTATGCAACTTGATAAAAATTAACTCTATCTAAAAATTTATAAAAATTAATTTCCTTTCGGAATGATTCATTATAATCTAGATGCTTTGAATATTGATGTTGTTGTCATGCGACTTGCTGATCTTCATTAATAATGTTCAAAAAATATCTAGTTACTTTGTATGTTTGCCTACTATTTATTCATATGGAAAATTTCTCGCTTTGCTGATAGTCGTGCTCTGTAGCTCAGTTGGTAGAGATACCACCTAGACAGTGGAGGGTCCTGGGTTCGAGTCCCAGCAGAGTCGATAAATTTTTCTATATGAATTTGCATTCAAAATATTATTTAATGTAAAATCATTATGCAACTTGATAAAAATTAACTCTATCTAAAAATTTATAAAAATTAATTTCCTTTCGGAATGATTCATTATAATCTAGATGCTTTGAATATTGATGTTGTTGTCATGCGACTTGCTGATCTTCATTAATAATGTTCAAAAAATATCTAGTTACTTTGTATGTTTGCCTACTATCTAATTCATATGGAAAATTTCTCGCTTTGCTGATAGTCGTGCTCTGTAGCTCAGTTGGTAGAGATACCACCTAGACAGTGGAGGGTCCTGGATTCGAGTCCCAGCAGAGTCGATAAATTTTTCTATATGAATTTGCATTCAAAATATTATTTAATGTAAAATCATTATGCAACTTGATAAAAATTAACTCTATCTAAAAATTTATAAAAATTAATTTCCTTTCGGAATGATTCATTATAATCTAGATGCTTTGAATATTGATGTTGTTGTCATGCGACTTGCTGATCTTCATTAATAATGTTCAAAAAATATCTAGTTACTTTGTATGTTTGCCTACTATCTAATTCATATGGAAAATTTCTCGCTTTGCTGATAGTCGTGCTCTGTAGCTCAGTTGGTAGAGATACCACCTAGACAGTGGAGGGTCCTGGGTTCGAGTCCCAGCAGAGTCGATAAATTTTTCTATATGAATTTGCATTCAAAATATTATATATATATATATATATATATATATATATATATATATATATATATATATATATATATATACACGCCCAACTATCCATACCAAGCCCGCTATGTTACGCAGGCACTCAGAAGCCCGGGCTTTCCTGTAGAGTTTCAGCTATATATTCTACGTCAATCGAACCGATAATTTCATATTATTAAGCGCAACCTGCGAGGGGTAAGTTATTTTTACATACAAATGAATATATACTGTACAGCTTTTACGAGACCGCATATATTATTGGTACTGTAGCAGTCCTGTTTGTATAAAAATAGATATTTCACGCATTATACCAAGCCACGCAGGGTTGCCGCTACTGTTACCAGCAAAACGTAAGATTATTGATCGTGTAATTTGTCTAGCCGGCAGTGAATGTCGGACAAACCACGGTTAGTCACCGAGACTTCCCGAATGCTTTCGTTCTTATGTGATGGTAATGCCGAGTTGGGAGTATCCTAGCGGAACTTTTGTTCTCGCCAACAGCCTGAGTCAAGGTTGTACATCTGGTTATTATCGATTTTATTTTAGCTTTCTCGCGGCATAGTAACACAGACAATTATATACAACGAACTTTATGAAAAGAAGATGGTATTTTAGATTTCAGATCATGTTCTACATGCATAATTAACTGAATATTAAGTTACCTCGGAATTCGCCTTTTGGCCACCGATTTTGATGATTTTTTTTTAAATTGTAGGTAATCAACTATATTTCAAAGTCTAAATGTTAGATTTGTCCTGTAATGCCCTGTTTAATTGTTAATAACAAATTATTACTTTTTTCATAAGGGACTAACATTTAAATAATTTCATCAAATTTGTATTATAATTGCATAAAGTTGGGTACTTATAGGTTTTTAGGGTCGTAGATTCAAAATTTTTATAAAAATTTGATGAAATTATTTAATTATTAATTCCCCCTTATGGAAAAAGTAATAATTTGTTAATAACAATTAAACAGTAATTTTCAAACCTTTGACAGTACAGACTTTACCAATGAAATATTTTAGTTTGAAAGAAAATGGCAAGAACAAAATTACAGTTTTCAATTAAATTAATATAAATAAAAATATTATTTCTAAAAAAAGATAAATCAATATTAGACGGTTTCCTAGAAAAAAAATACCTCGGAATTCGCCTTTTGGGCACCGATTTTGATGATTTTTTTAAAATAGTAGGTAATCGAATATATTTCAAAGTCTAAATGTTCGATTTGTCCGCTAATGCCCTGTTTAATTGTTATTAACAAATTATTATTTTTTCCATAGGGGGTTAATTAATAATTAAATCATTTCATCAAATTTTTATTATAATTGAATAAAGTTGGGTACTTATAAGTTTTTAGGGTCGTAGATTACGAATCCGGGGTCCAAATTGATCTAAAATTCAAAATGGCGGCTACAAAATGGCCGCCGGTGCTAAAACTTTAATATATGAAATTTTGAATGAAAAATCGTACCAAGGGGTTTTTAAAGTAGCAAATTGTGCTGTTAAGCTAAAAAATGACCCAGATGTAAAATGCTTGTCACAAAATGGCCACCGAAACTAAATATGATTAAAATTCAAAATGTTTAATCTCTACTGTATGTTTGTTTAAGATGGATTAATATAGTAGTTAACACAATTTTAAGATTGTTGCAATTATTATTTATTTAAAATTCAAATTGATAGAATGGAGTTATTCCGTATGAATAGTGTTAAAATAAATTAATACTCCATAATTTAACCAGATTCCGTTTAAGTCTGAAACTTTATTTATCGTCAGATTTAAATAAAGGATATTGTCTTAATTATTATTTACTTGTGTTTCATGTAAAGCATTGTTAGTTTTTTCAGCTACTTCTGGCAACGTAGAAAAAGAATGTGCTCTTTACATTTTGAAAACTGATTAGTAAGCTTTTTTTTGGGAAGAATAAATTCTTTTTTACATGCTCTTACTGGTTGCGACACTTCAACAGCGTTTTTCGGCAAAGGGGAAAATAAATTTTTCAAAACTTTTAAATGCAAAATTTTATAGGTGTTTTTATAATTTTTAGAAATAGTTAGGGTTACTGAAGACAAGATAAGATATATAGAAAATAAATAAAATGGAACTTTTTTATTAGAAATTGCATGAAAATACAACTAAAAGAAATTGATTTAATTTTATTTTATTTGACAAATCCCATATTGTATAATATCATCTTCAGAGTCATTGCGTTCTGTTTCTTCTTCTTGTTATTTTGAAAAGCATTCTTCATCAGAGAAGTTTTCATCTAAACTTCTTTTTCATTAATGTTTCCTACGTTTGGACATTTCCAAAACTTTAAAAGATTTGAAGATTTGAGTTTTGTTTTCGACTATGCTTAAAAATTGGCTATAAGTGGATTCGAAGATGCCAAAAATAAGTTGAGAATTTTCTCATTAGTTTCTTCTCTGGAAGATTTGCATGGATGACCTCTTCTAAATTAACTAATCAACTTTATTTATTTCTTCTAAATAGCTTGAAATCTTTTTTCTCGCTTCTTCGCTAGCCGTTCATCTGTATCTTTTTGATGGACCAGCATGCCTCGAAGGTTAGTTAGAGTACCGTAGGTACATTTTACTAAAACATTTTCTGCAGCTTTTATGGTTGAATGGTCTTGAACTTTTCAACATTTATTTCATATCCACATACAACTGTTTGCATAATATCAAATCTATTAATAAATTATCTCTGACTTAATTTCTGTAATTTCTGCAGAAGTCGCAAGCGCTTTGAAAAAGCACCTTGCTTCATATTTTCTTTGTTTTTAAAACTGTAAACTATGTGGGAAAAAATCGTGAATCTGTGTATCAAACAATAAACAAGTAACTGCGATTCACTGGCAAACATTTTAAGAAAAAATGAATGAACTGGGTGTTTTGCAAACCTTACTGAGCTGAAAACATGTGAATACATGTCTGAGATACCTATTAGAGACCGCTAGTTTAGCCGTTTAATTCTTTCGACATTTTGTCAGCTTTTGAAGCAAAATCCCGTTACATGAGACGGTGGAATAGTCTAAATTTTTGACAGTATTGCCTTTTTGTCCGTTCCAAGTTTTGATGACTTTCGGATTTAGATTAATTTATTATGATATGAGCTTTCAATCAGTAAAGGTTTCATCTTGTAAATCCGTTTCCCCAAAAAGAACGACCTAAACAAATCCACAAACTGACAGAGGAACTAAGGGAAGACTGACAGATAGGTGCCCTGTTCGTGTTATGTTATTCATTAACCATGTACAGTGCCGCCCATTTGAAAGTGCACGACTCTTTATATGTAATATTCCAAAATGACATCGTGTAAGTCAGGATTCCATGGGCTGTGTTTATAACAGCTGCAGCGGAATGAAAGGTTTATTATTATTATTTTCAAATACTTGTTTAAAATAATTTATCAGCTTAGAGTAAGTTATAGAAAACATAACCGAGGTAAATCAGGTCTATCGTGTACTTTCAAATGGGCGGCAGTGTACCTCTAAGTTGCTATTTAATACTTCATAAAGAATTATGATATGACTGTTAAATTATTAGTCCAAGAGCAAGAGCAAAAAAGTAGGTTCATAATGCAATGAAATGTTTTCGTAGACAATAACATTTTCTACAACTTTTATTACAAACTTTTTTCTGTATAGTGCATAGCTTTATATTTAAAGCGCGACAAACTTTCTCCAACATGGTTATTGCTAAATATATAGTTAACGGTTGATGATACATTAAAAATGGTAGTAACCAAATTTGTAGAACACAAAATTTCTTATAGAATTTATTTGAAGTTTTTTTTCTATAAAATTGATACTTTAAGAGCTATAGCTTGGTAAACTATTGCACCGCGTGAATTATCAGTGGTAATGTTGGTCATAGTACACGGTAAACATTTCATAACACATAAAACGGCGAAAAGTGTTCAGAAAAATGACAGTACTGTGTAGTGTGTAGTGAATGTAATGTATTAATCTTATAAATAGTGCCAAGAAGTACTCATAATTTATACATCTTTCTTAAATTGCATGGGTAGAACGTATTATCATAAAAAACTGTCAATGTAGCAAGATATAATAGTTTGTACATCACGTACATCATAAAAAAAATAATAATCATGATGATAATAATAATCATGAGAAGGGAAAGGTGGAGAAAAGGATAACAGAGTTCAAAGAATGCAAATTAATTTTTTGAAATAAAAAACGGATTAAAATATTTATTTATACAAAAAGTGGCAAGTTATTTTACATAAGTCTCATCTGTTTCGATGATGAAGGAAGTCACTCATCGTCTTCCACATCCTTGTTTTCTGCCACCGATATATCCGTAGGAGGTGAATCGAAAATTTCATTTTCATCGACTTCGTCTTCGATGGTTTCCAATGTATCTGGCACATTGTCCCATGTGCATCCACCACAATTCGAACAAATAATGGAACATTTTAAGCCAGCTTTTCGGCATACACAGGCAGCCTCGCAATTTGTTGTGCATTTGCAAGATATTATTTTCAGCAAACTTGAGGGTGCTGGAGCCATAGTAGTTCGGATTGGTTGAAGTCCATTTGTAGTCCGCTTCCAATCCCATTCTTCAGGATCATGGTAAAATCCAAGCCAAGTTTGAACCTGGTGGTAGGTTCTAAAAGAATGGTAACGTGCCGTATCTTGGGTTGGAGGTAGAAGTGAGCAGCATTTTTAGCGAAGAGAGTTAATGGACGCATTGAGAGGCGCATGATTTAATATATAGTGTATAATTTCGTGGCTATTGTGCGTAAACTCGGCATTTACAGCGTTATAAGTCTTAAAGTATCAATTTTATAGAAAAAAACTTCAAATAAATTTTATCGGAAATTTTGTGTTCTACAAATTTATCATCAACCGTTAACTATATATTTAGCAATAACCATATTGAAAAAAGTTTGGCGCGCTATAAATATAAACTTATGCACTATACAGAAAAAAGTTTCAAATAAAAGTTGTAGAAAATGTTATTATCTACGAAAACGATTTTTTTACTATTTTTGTGGCACGATGCACAGTCACGAGATATTTGATAAAACGTGTTTTCCAAGATGGCTGCTAACGTTCATCTCTCCCGTCCCGCCAACTAGACATTCAGGGGACACCTACGAACATTTTCCAACAAGAAAATGAATTCTGTAGTTGATTGCAGAAATAAATTATCCGGTTACTGGCCGATATTATTTATTTTCTAACTAACATTATTCCATTGTTATTTCTAAACTACTACTATTTAGTAAGCATTAATCCTACAGTTCGGACAGCTTTTTTAAGGAATTCTCTCGTGTGAAACAGCCAGCCTTCGCATTCAAATGAGACAGTGTTAAGATCTGCAGATGAGAACAACTTTGTTCTATTTCTTTCACCTAATGTAACTGCTATCACTCAACCAACGCACCAAGAATATATAAGAAACACCTAAGAGATTTTACAGACGTACCGTTTCGATTAATTTCTTGGAAACATTTGATATGATGCTATTTTGAAAGTTCTCTAATATCAAAGATGCAATTTTTGCTTTCGCTATTGCATGGATCAATGTTAAACAACTGACAATCGAGAAAACGTTTTTTACAATTATGAATAATGGAAAAGAAGTTAAAGGCGAAGATGTTACTGAAGACGTGATTTGTTCTAAAGGTATTGGTAGTTTGGCAAATCAGAGCGAGGATATGAAAGAGATAGAAGAGTCCGACATTGAAGCTTAAAAACATTGTGATCGTAAAAAACAAGGTTACCAAGTACTGACAGGAGATGCAATAATGGAGGAAGGGGAAATTCCACGCGACACCTCTCAAGTAGATCAAGAAGTTCTAAGTGATGGTGATGATGAGTTAAACATGAAGAAAGTACTTTATGGACAAACTGCTGAAGCCATAGGCGTGTCATTAAATTTTTTTGAACAACATAAGGATCCTGATGTAATACATATTTTACACTGGCAAAATATAAAACAAATGATAAAAAATAACACGGTACGCACAGAAGAAATTTTCAGATTTTCATATAGCTTTTCTAGAACTTTTTGGTATGAAGATTACGAATCTGATGTTGGTTGTTTTCAATCAGGTCAAATGTTGTTTCGAATTTCATTCGTACGCCATGCAGCCAACCCATACCTCCCTCATAAATTTAACTCAAACCGGGTTCCTCAGGAATTGCTTTTTACCTTACGAATGCAAAACACCAATAGAAGAATAGCATGCATACACCACATAAACAGGGTTGACAATTTTGGCGTTTCTTAATTCTACAGCTTTTTTGCTTTGGCGCTTGGTGCGTAAATTTTGCTATTAGTTTTTAGCTTTGCATCGTGTTTGACTACTATTGCATAATAAGTAGCGTACCCCAACTTCACCTAACGATAGAAAAAATGTCAGGCGAGGCATCTGTGACTCGTTCAGAATTGGACTGGTCTAGTGCCCTCATGTCTCTGTGATTTGTGATTGCGCATTAAGTCTGGTTCCGTTACGGGTAAACTAGCTAGACATATGTTTCCGAACTATCGTTCTCAGATAGTTACGTCAAGGAACTTCAACGCTTTCTTGGATTAATTACTTATTTATCTAAGTTCTTTTAAGAACTTATCAGAATTATTAGCTCCACTTAGAGTGCCGTTAGAAAAAGATGATGAATGGAGATGGGAGAATGAACAAAAAGAAGCATTCTGTAAATTAAAAGAAATATTAAAAAACCCTCCAGTACTTGGTAATTTTAACCCAAATTTACCTATTTTATTATCTGTAGATGCTACTAGTACTGCATATGGTGGGGCATTAATTCAGAATGGTCACCCAATAGCTTATTACTCCAAATCTTTAACTAAAACGCAGATCAATTATAGTCAAATTGAAAAAGAAGCATTGGCCATATTACTGGCTTGCAAGAAATTTCCTGTTTATATATGGGGAAACAAAAATCTGATAGTAGAATCAGATCATAAGCCGTTAGAAACCATATTCAGGAAGCCATTGACTGAAGCGCCTCCCAGACTACAGAGAATCCTATTTGAAATACTGCCATATCCCACAATTGTGTACAAAAAAGGAACGATGTTGTACATAGCTGATATACTGAGCAGAGACTGCGCAAAAAATGTTCATGATGACGAGGATGAAAACTCATTTGAGACATGTGTAATAATACCAATGAGTAAAACGAGATTGCAGCAGTTAAAACAAGAGACAAATACAGATATAGAATTGGTGGAATTAAAACAGCAAATACTTGTAGGATGGCCCGACAGAATAAGCGAAGTTCCGGCTTCTCTAAGAAAATACTTGTCTTACAGGCACGAACTAGCAACTTATGAAGATATCATATTCAAAAATGATAAAATAATGATACCTCCGAGACTACAAGAAGTTGTTCTCAAATGTTGTCACTTTAGTCACAAAGGTATCACTGGTACTCTCTGATTGGCCAGAGATTTTGCGTATTTTGGCCAAGAATGTCTGTAGACATTATTAAATTGGTGCAAAACTGCAAGATTGGTACGAAGGAACAAAAAGAGAATCCTAAAGAAAAAATTTTACTTCAAGAGTATCCAGAACGGCCATGGCAAATATTCGCTTCTGATATTTATCATTTGAAGGACAAGGAATACTTGCTAATGGCAGATAGCTATTCAGGTTATTTTGACTTCGTGCAATTATCAAGATTAACCAGCAGGTCAATAACTCGAGCATTTAGATGTTGGTTTGCTACATTTGGAATACCTGATATTCTTCGTACAGATGGAGGAAAACAATATGTATCTGAAGAATTTAAAGAATTTGCTAGAAGATGGAGGTTTGAACATAGACTTTCCAGTCCACAGTTTCCCAGACCGAATGGTTTAGCAGAGCGATATGTACAAGAAGCAAGATCGATACTAGATAAATGTATAGAAGAAGGTTCAGATATCCAGTTAGCCCTTTTACATCACAGAAACACACCAAGAGACACCCTAGGTTCTCCAATGCAAAGATTAATGGGTCGAAGAACTAAAACGTTCATTCCCATTAATACAAAGTTATTATTACCTGAAACAGTTAAAAATGTTTCTGAAAAGTTGAAAAATATTAAACTAAAAGAGAAGAAATGTGCAGATAGAGCAAAAGCAAATTTACCAGAATTTTAAAATGATGAAAAAGTATTAATGAGAAAGAGACACAAGGAATGGACTCCTGCAACAGTTGTAAAGAAGGCAGAAGAACCAAGCTCGTGGATTGTACAATAGGGTGGTCCAACAAAAAAAGCAAAGTCGGAAATCTTATGTTCTCACCCCCTAGGATTATTGTATATCGAAAAAAAAGTACCCCTATTTTTTATTTTGAAATCGGACGATGTTTAGGGGTGCCTCAAAGCCCTTAAAGGTTCCAATGTATTTTATATGGGAAAAAAAACTCTTTCATAGGTTTGGTATAGAATTTTAGAAAATCAATATTTTTCAATGGGACTACTCTGTTTCTCTTCAGAAATGTTCAGAAAATGACATCCAATAATTTATTTATCAAAATATTTTACATTAAAGAATAGTAATAAATATTTTTTACCGATTTTTCTGTTTCTTTCATTTATGGGGTTCTTTGCGGATCTGTAAAAAATAGTTAATATAAAAAATTTAACAAATAAATTATTGGATGTCATTCTCTAAACATTTCTGAAGAGAAACACAGTAGTCCGGTTGAAAAATATTGATTTTCTAGGATTCTATGCCAAATCTACGAAAACGTGTTTTTTTTCTCATATAAAATACATGGGAAACTTTAAGGGCTTTGAGGCACCCCTAAACATCGTTCGATTTCAAAATAAAAAATAGGGGTACTTCTTTTTTCGATATACAATAATCCTAGGGGGTGAGAGCATAGGATTTCCGACTTTGCTTTTTTGTTGGACCACCCTATTGTACAAACACCAGATGGTACACAATATCGAAGAAATTCATGGTTCATCAAAAGAAATCACTCAGAGCTACAATAAATAAATCATGGCGATGATGTTAAGCAGTTGACAGTAGTGTGTCAAATCAAGAACCAAAAGCACAAGCAACGAATGATCAATTTCTTCAACAACAATATACTTATATCAAGATATGGTAAAGTAATTAAGAAACCAAACAGACTGAATTTATAACTGCAGAATTAGTTGATGTGTTGTGATTGATATATGTTATTTGTTAAATGAATGATGTGTAATTTATTTATTTTATTAGAAAAAGAGAGATGTAATACAGGGATCTAGTTACAGATAGATAAACAAACATTGTACTAGTTTGACATTAGTAAATCGAACACGTTAATAAATTAATTATTTAAATAACATGTTTTATTGGGTAATTATTATTATAAATAATAACATAAAACATGACATTATTTAATGTCAATTCTACTGCTATTGAGAGACATAGTACCAACGACAGTAATAGTAGTAACTTGTAATAATGTAAATTCAGCTTTAGATACTTTTTATAACATCATCAATTTAATTTTTGACGATTGTATTCCAAAATCTAGTAATAACAAAAGTAAAAACAAAAGTAAATATCCTACATGGTTTAATAATACAGACGAAATAATACAGTTATTACAAGCAAACAACAGGTATCACAAACTCAAACATCTTTCAGACAATTATTTACAACAATATAAAGAATGCAGACGGAGGTTGAAGTCTCTTACTTCTATTGTTTACCATAATTACTTATCTAATATCGAAACTCATATTATGAATGATACAAATCAATTCTGGAACTATATAAAATATAAAAAAAGAAATAGTAGTTGTGTCACTAATTACACCCACAGAGGTGACAAATTGAACACTGCAGAAGTTGCTGACGCATTTGCGAATCATTTTCAGTCCGTTTTCTCTACTCAACCTTCTACCTACAATGTTCGAGATTTTGATTGTCAATCAGTTTGTACCAACGATTTGTTCACACTTACTGAATTACTAGAAGTTGATTACAATAATGCTCTTAAGAATTTAAAACCAAAGAGAGCTGCTGGACCGGATAATATACCGCCATACATACTAAAAGCTTGTGGAGAATGGTTGCAAGTACCTCTTTTATATATTTATAATTTAGCCTTAAAAACTAATACGTTCCCAGATAAATGGAAATAATCCTATATAACGCCGATACACAAGTCTGGTCCCAAAGAGGCTGTCGAAAACTACAGGCCAATTGCTATACTATCCGCTCCAGCAAAACTCTTTGAGCAGATAATTTACTCCAAAGTCTTTTCTCACATTAAACCTTACATTACAAGTCATCAACATGGCTTTGTGCCCAAAAAATCAACTACTACTAATTTATTGGAATTTTCAAATGATGTGCTCTCCAAATTACAATGTAAAAAACAAGTGGACGTTATATATACTGACTTTCGAAAAGCTTTTGACACCGTTGACCATGACATATTATTAAAAAAGTTATACAACTGTGGACTTGGACCAACTTTGCAATTTTTTAGTAGTTACCTTTGTTCTAGAAAAATTTATGTAAGATTTGGAGGTAATACGTCTGGGAAATACACAGCAAATTCAGGTGTCCCTCAGGGTTCAAATTTAGGGCCTTTACTGTTTTTAATTTTTATTAATGATTTACCTTTAGCCTGCAAATATTCCAAAGTTCTTCTATTTGCCGATGACTTAAAGTTTTATAGAGTCGTTGAGAATAATACTGATTTTCAATGTTTACAAGAAGATGTCCAGGCAATATATAATTGGAGTATTGACAACAAATTATACCTGAATACTGACAAATGCTTCATTATGTGCTGTATATCCAGACGTTTACCTACCACAAACAATTATATTTTGGGCAGTGAGGTGTTAACACGAGTAGAAGAGATTAAAGATTTGGGTGTAACTTATGACACAAAACTGAATTTTAATCGTCATATAGATAATATTGTTGCAAAAAGTCAACAAAAATTAGGATTTGTGTTAAGAAATTCATTAAACTTTAATAATCTAAAAACTATAACCAAGCTATATCAAACTCTTGTTAGACCTCTATTAGAATATGTATCACCTATTTGGAATCCAATGCTCATGTATCAAATTGAAAAGATTGAGAAAGTTCAAAAGCGTTTTTTAAGATTTTTATATTTTAAAAAATATGGAACATATCCAGATTATCGAACTGTTCGTTCAGAAGATCATAAAACAGAATTTAATTACTTGAGCCTAGCAGCGCGTAGAAAATTTAATTCCGCTATTTTATGTTATAAAATCTGGAATAATCTTATAGACAGCCCCGAACTGCTAAGTTTATTACAAATAAAAGTTCCACCACGATCCATTCGTTCTTCTGTCATGTTTCGCATTCCTCTGCAATTGCGTAGTACCTTGCTTCCACCCATGATTACTATATTACGACTTATGAATGAATTATTAATTATTACAGATTTAGATTTATCAATATCATTAAATAGATATAAAAAAATTATATTTGACTACTTTAGTAAGTAAAATTACTAATTATACAAGTTTAAAGTAATTAGTTTGGTATGCAGCTTCAACAGTTAAAACTCAAAGAATACTCAATTCATGTTATATTGAACTCAATACTATTATTACTATAGAATAGCAATCAATTTAGGATTATTCTTATTAAGCAATCACTATTAATTTCCTTTTTATTATTGTAAGAAAAATTATTATTATTATTATTATTATAATTATTATTATTAAATTAATATTAACATTGAGCAAAGCAAATTTTACATTCATTAATAATTACATTATGTTATTGTTCTGTAAGAAGGGCAGAGCCCCTGTTGAACAATTAAGTTAAATAAATAAATACTGCCAGGTGCTTTTTCAAAGCGCTTGCGACTTCTGCAGAAATTACAGAAATTAAGACAGAGATAATTTATTAATAGATTTGATATTATGCAAACAGTTGCATGTTGATATGAAATAAATGTTGAAAAGCTCAAGACCATTCAACCAAGGAGACTGCAGAAAATGTTTATGGTACTCTAACTAACCTTCGAGGCATAAAATGCTGGTCCATCAAAAAGATACAGATGAACAGTTAGCGAAGAAGCGAGAAAAAAGATTTCAAGCTATTTAGAAGAAATAAATAAAGCTGAATAGTTAATTTAGAACAGGTTATCCATGCAAATCTTCCAGATAAGAAACTAATGAGAAAATTCTCAACTTATGTTTGGCATCTTCGAATCCACTTATAGCCAATTTTGAAGCATAGTCGAAAACAAAACTGAAATCTTCAAATCTTTGGAAATATTCAAACGTTGGAAACATTAATGAAAAAGAAGATTTAGATGAAAATTTCTCTGATGAAGAATGCTTTTCAAAATAATAATAAGAAGAAACAGTTTTGCATTCAAAAGGTTTTTTTTTGGGGGCAAAGAGAAAAATTTATTTTTCCCTTTGCCGAAAAACGCTGATAAAGTGTCCCAACTAGTAAGAGCACGTAAAAAAGAATTTAGTCTTCCAAAAAAAAGCTTACTAATCAGTTTTCAAAAATTAAAGAGCACATTCTTTTTTTACGTTGCCAGAAGTAGATGAAGAAACTAACAGTGCTTTACACAAGAAACACAAGTAAATAATAATACAATATTCTTTATTTAAATCTGACGATAACTAAAGTTTCAGACTTAAACAGAATCTGGTTAAATTATGGAATTCCATTCCATCAATTTGACTTTTAACTAAATAATAATTGCAACAATCTTAAAATTGTAACTACTATATTAATCCATCTTAAACAAACTTGTAGTAGAGATTAAACATTTTGAATTTTATTCATATTTAGTTTCGGTGGCCATTTTGTGACAAGCATTTTGCATTTGGGTCAGTTTTTAGCTTAACAGCACAATTTGCTACTTTAAAAACCCCCTGGTACGATTTTTCATACGAAATTTCAAATATTAAGCTTTGACACCGGCGGCCATTTTATAGCCACCATTTTGCACTTTGGACCAATTTGGACCACGGATTCGTAATCTACGACCCTAAAAACCTATAAGTAGCCAACTTTATTCAATTATAATAAAAAATATTTA
Organism: Agrypnus murinus; assembly: GCA_929113105.1. Lineage (NCBI taxonomy): Eukaryota > Metazoa > Arthropoda > Insecta > Coleoptera > Elateridae > Agrypnus > Agrypnus murinus. The sequence continues at coordinate 251,160,871 of OV816024.1, read as the reverse complement.
ATTATTAATTAGCCCCTTATGGAAAAAATAAAAATTTGTTAACAACAATTAAACAGGGCATTAGCGGACAAATCTAACATTTAGACTTTGAAATATAGTCGATTACCTACAATTTAAAAAAATCATCAAAATCGGTGCGCAAAAGGCGATTTCCTAGGTAATTTAATATTCATTTAATCACGCATGTAGAACATGATCTGAAATCTAAAATGTAATTCATGCGAATAAGATGTGACAAAAGCTTTTATTTTACTATACATACATCTATTTTATTCTTAATAATTAAAAATCACAACTGTTATCTTTTATTAATAGTAAAAACACCTTACATTTTATTCACATGACCCATTATTTTGTAATCAATCTTTGAAACAAATTGCGTGTAGTTTCTTCAATTTTATTTCATAATTACCCATTTACCAATTTTCATAAATTATCAGGTATTTTTTTCAAATAAAAACATTTCAATCTTCACTTTATTATTTAAAAAGTTAATTACAGCGAAAAATCTACGTAGCTAATTATAACTAATTATTGTAGAATTCTTACAAAAAGCCTGGATCACCCTATTTTATGAGAGATATTGTTCAAGAAATAAAATATGTACCTAATATCACCAAAAAATCAACGGAAATATAAAATTTATAATTAGAAATTTTAAAAATTCCCTATCTGCAACTACAAATACTATAGTGTGGGTTTTGTTTTTATAATAAATAGCTATACAAACTACCAAATTAATATAATAATAAATTAAACATTTTCATGAAGAAACGGAAACTTAGGAAATAATTTTAAAGAAAATACAAGTTTGTTACAAAAATCAATATTAAATGTGTGCAAATGTACAAATAAGCAGTAAACGAATTTGCGCGGGAACCAGTCCCCCTACATACGTTAACCACTCTTATGGTATAAAAATGTGTGAAGTTAAATAGAAAAATCAATAATCCAAACACTTGACTTTCAAGCCCCATTGCCAGATCACTGGGACTCGTATAATGCGTGTAATTTGCATCGCGCGTAAGGTCAGTTTGATGTCTACAGTATATATACAACACCAATCGTTGGCCCCCTATATTTATTTCCCTTGAACTAAACGTGTGTATTTTGAGATATATGACGGTCTTTACCCGCCATTTCGAAAATCGAGATTCCGCATCTCCTGATGATGCTTAATCAAGAAAACACTATTATACACATAAAATTTACGAAGCCCAGAACCGGGCTGCGTAAGTTGGTGCCGGGCTTCGTATAGATAGGAGAACACTCTGTTTTAGGCTTGGTAATGCCGCCTAATGTGTATATATATATATATATATATATATATATATATATATATATATATATATATATATATATATATATATAAATTGGTTAGAATAACGACCAAAAACACTTTTAAAAAGAACTTTTTTTTATCTTGGGAATTGGTCGGGGCTTTAACAAAACACCTTTTGTTATTTTTTTCTAAGCTTTCGAAATAAATTTATTTCATCGTCAGAGGTAATCTACAAGATATATAATAACTGATTAATTTTAATAATTAATAATTATGTATTAAACTCACAACTAGGTGTGGATGCATTTACAAATTGACATTATAATGACAGGACTGTTGAAAAAATTTTTTTTATACAATATTGACAAAAGGTAACTAAAATTAAAATAAGAAAAAAAAAATTAAAAATAATTATTAAAAATATTTAAAAAAATTTAAAAATAATAATAAATAATAAAAAATAAGAAATTATTCATGTAAATCAACATTAACGTTATTATTATTAAATTTCAGTTTATTACGATCTAACTCTAAAATGTATGAGTAAATACAGCTCATATTATCTACATCTGTTTTAAAATTTAACGTTAATGGTTCTTTATTTATATAGTACATTTCCAGAAAAAGTCTGCTCTTATAGTTTTTTGATGTATCTAAAATCTTAACATTGTTAAAATCTGGTTCATGGTTAAAATCATTACAGTGAATTGACAAGGCACAGGATTTCTTTTTTATTTTGCAATCGCTACGATGTTGTGTCAATCTTGAACGTAGCCATTGACTTGTTTGACCTATATATTTTTTGTTACAATCTAAACAGGGAACAGAATAGATTAAATTAGATTGAAGCAACATCGGAGTTTTATCTTTAACTTTAGAAAATAATTCATTAACTGTTTTTAAATTATATTTAGCAAATTTAATTTTTTTATCATTTAGGACACCTATTAATCTTTCTGTCAAGTTAGGAATGTGAGGAATTTTTTTATAAATTATATCATTATGAGAGTCAACAGTTGAAGAAGGGTTGTTGATAGTATTGTCAACTGAAGAAGAGGTATTAAAAAGTAAATTTTTGACAAGGGGTTTAGGATAGCCATTATTTAACATAATGTCATTTAGTTTCTTTAAATTATTATTAAAAAGAGAAGGGTGTGTAATTCTTTGTATTCTATTTTTTAAACCTGATATAATGTTTAACTTTTGTTTAAAGGGGTGATTTGAGTAAAAATTTATATATCTGCCTGAAGAAGTCGGTTTCTGATACCAATCAAGTATAACATGATTGTTATCAGTCCTTATAAGTTTAGTGTCTAGGAAGGGAACACTTTGGTTAACTTTTGTCTCTATTGTGAATTGAATATGACTATTAAAAGAATTGAAAGTGTTAAGAGTTAAATCAATGTTATCAGCAGGAACAGAACATATTATATCGTCTACATATTTCTTAATAAATGGAAATTGAAAAGGTAAGGAGGGAATAACCGCATCTAATAGAAAATCCATCACAATATTTGCTAAACAGGGACTAAGGGGTGAACCCATTGGACAACCTGACAACAACAATTGTTATTTCTCACAGTTGTCAGGTTGTCCAATGGGTTCACCCCTTAGTCCCTGTTTAGCAAATATTGTGATGGATTTTCTATTAGATGCGGTTATTCCCTCCTTACCTTTTCAATTTCCATTTATTAAGAAATATGTAGACGATATAATATGTTCTGTTCCTGCTGATAACATTGATTTAACTCTTAACACTTTCAATTCTTTTAATAGTCATATTCAATTCACAATAGAGACAGAAGTTAACCAAAGTGTTCCCTTCCTAGACACTAAACTTATAAGGACTGATAACAATCATGTTATACTTGATTGGTATCAGAAACCGACTTCTTCAGGCAGATATATAAATTTTTACTCAAATCACCCCTTTAAACAAAAGTTAAACATTATATCAGGTTTAAAAAACGATGTAGACGTACACAGTCTACATCGTGTAACCACGCGAAGCAGAAGGAAGTTAGAAGTGACCTGAAGATGGCAAGTGTGATCTTGCCGAAACGTCGTCAACCATTGTCTGGTTCCTCTAGGAGCCGAATAGTGAATACGCGGAGTGAAACCCGGAAAAGTAGTGAAGTATCATATAATATCCGCGGAAACTTAAAATGTAACATATATATATATATATATATATATATATATATATATATATATATATATATATATATATATATATATATATATATATATATGTATGTATGTATGTATATATATATATATATATATATATATATATATATATATATATATATATATATATATATATATATATATATATATATATATAATATAATTGTTATTGAGGTTGAAGTCAATTGACTTCAACCTCAATAACAATTATATTAATTAATAAAGTCAAAAGATTTCCCAACTAGTATATATATATATATATATATATATATATATATATATATATATATTGCAATGATATTGGATAATTAACAATAATAAATTATTTTTAAAAATTTTATTATATATTTTGTAACTGTGAATAATTGCCGTTCGATCGTAGATAATTATTTTATAAGTAAATTGATTTTTAATTTAACTGTGAACTTTGGAAATGCTTTTTAACTTCCCTCTTTTATAAATTCTAATATGATTTGAAAATACCTTTTAATAGATTTAATAATGCAATGGTTATATAATATTAATGTTACGTTAGTTCTTGACTAACTCCAGTTTACGTAAGAGAGTTGGGCGCCAGTTAAATAACTTAAATTAACAGAATTATATTTAATAAAGACTCATCTCAGGGTGAATGTGGATTCTTGTGGTATTAAAAAAATTATACAAATTGAAATTTAAAAACACTTTTAAAATTGAAATCTTAATTAATTTTTTTAACTATTACTAAATTGTTCATATCACTTTACTACACTTTACAAACGATAGTCTTTTCTTCAGCAAATGCCAATACAAAAAAAGGAAATAACTTCCTACCTTTTTTTTTTATATATTTCTTCTTTCCCTTTATTATAGATGTCCTCTTTCCCAAACCATTGGCAGAGTAGATCACTTTATGTTGACCCAGGGCTGGTTTCCAATTCAGGGTTGACTTTCTTCCTTTTGCATGGATTTTCCATATAATCTCATCCACACACTTGACTTTGGAACTCACTTTTGTTTATTAACTGCGGGTTCAATTTCCCTTTTTCGAAGAACTGGTATTTGCTTTTTTGTGTTTAATTAAATAAAACACCGATTGATGGTTTTAATCGAAGATTTATTATCTTGCTTATTTAGCAAGTAAATTAACTTTAAAAGGTGGTTCTTTATACACTTTTACAAGTTACAACCTTTTATTACTTTCGCCGTATTCCATACATCAACCAACTTAACTATTTATTTACAATATTATCAGCCACGACTTTACTGGATTTACTATAATATCTTTACTCTTTCGTCGTTTAACAGTAAGTGATTATTTACATATTTACTATATTTCTTACACGACTTTACTGCGTCGCTTTCTATCAGGAACTCCCTAAAATTATGATTTTCTAAGCTTAAATACTATTTCCTATTTACATAATTTGACGTCACCTTATGATCTAATACAATGACTACACTATTTACAACATATAATACATAATAGCAGATTATTACTCTTTATAAAAGTGACACATCTATTACAGATTATTACACAATACTTTTACGCAATAATAACGAACTATTTACATAAACAAAACCTTAAAAGAATCACATAACCCGTCGATAATGCTCATTTGAAATTATACATAATTGAATTACATCATAACAAAAACTTTCGAACAACTGGATGTTACGTACACTTAAGTAATCGGTGAGTAAGCTATTTGATAATAAATAATGAAACATGTATTATTTAACCTTATTAAAAAGTATACACATTGATTTCAAAATCAATGACACACCATAAAATACCTCAAATTTATTTTTAACTGGAAAGTTGATAAAAATATTCCAAAAGTGTTAGTATTTAACAAAGATTTTAGATTTTCACAAAATTTTCAAAATTTTCCAAAATTTTGAAACTACCATCCACAGCATTTATCCCCTCCTGTTTCAAATAAAATTGAAATATGCAATTTTACTTTTAAACACAATATAAGTTAAAACAACAATAATAACAATATAAGTTATACAAATAAATAATTTTATATTTTTAAACACCAAAAATCTTTTTGTATTTTAATCTTTTATCCCAATAAACTTGCCCTATTCTAAATCTGCTAACTAAACTATCTACAATATTTACAATAATAATTACATCTTATCAATCCTCGTCCCAATCCTATTCATCTAATTATTTCAGAATCCTATTTCTTCATATCATCATGTTTTCATATTCCTTTTCATTAATAAACGCTCTCTTAATAAATCTACTAAACTTTTCCTCATCAATATCATAGTTCATCATAATTTCAATTTAATTCATTTCTAAAAACGTCTAACCTTCTAACTTCTTCTAACCACAATCCTATTTCAATAATATATTTATCATAATCAAATTCATCCTCCTCATTCATCATTTCATCATATAATTATCATACTTTAAACTCCATTTTCCCCTATTTTAATAAATATTTCAATTATCTTTCTTCAATCATATTCAAACTATTCCCTTCTTTATTTTCAATAACAAATACATAAACATAAGTCCAAATTGGGTATAAAATTCCATAAGCCTGTTTATTATATAAAGTCATATCGGTTTCTTGTCGCAAATGGTTATGTAAATTCTAATTACAATAATATTCCACAAAGATCTTTATTTCTTTCTTCTGCTTTTATAGTTCGTTAGATGAAAATTACTAATTGGTAAAATTTGTCTTTTCCAGGGTTTATTTCCAATCCTAATATTTTTCCCCTTTCCTCTATCAAACTTTTTATTTTTCTTTTCAATCTTTAAATTATTAATCATGATTTTATTACGCTTGTTTTTATTTTCTTTGTATTTTAACTTTACCTTTTTACTTCTAATTTTTTTACCTATAACAACCTTTTTCTTACCTTTTCTATTATAATCTACCTTTCCTAATTCTCTTAAATTTTTCACTTTCTTTTTGTTTGTTAATTTTTCTTCATCATTAATATGTTTAACTACAACAGCCTCCTTCTTAGATTTTTTTCTACATTCTAATTTGTCAATCACTATTTCCTCCTTTAAAATTTCCTTATTGGCATTATTTCCTACATCTATCTTTCCTAATTTTATTGAATTTATTACTAGTTTTTTATCTGTTGATTCTGTACCACCACCCTTGGGAAAATGAAAATATACTTGTGGTTGTATCTTATCGTGGTGAGTAGTGGTACAAGCAATTAAAAATTTTCTTCATCGTGTTGCGATTGCTTTTCCTTGAAAGTTACAAATTTTTCCTTTGTAGGACTATATAAATGACTAGGCATGTTACGTGATACCTCTCGCTCCGTATTATATTTACTACAGTTACCCTCCTTACTATTCCTACCGTATCTATCATCCCTTCCGTGCTCCTGCTCTATTTTATCATGTTTCTCATATTTTCTATACTCATCCCGTTCATCACACCTATTATCACTAACTGGATTTCTAACATTTCCCCGATAGTTATCCCTATTTCTATATGAAAAACTAGAATTAGATTGCATAAAATTCAGATTTCTTGGACCAGGTCTTGTTGAATCTCTTTTAAGATTATCTAGTACGTCAAAGTTTTTTAATATTTGCAAAAATCGTTCAAACTCTTTTATATCGTCCGTATAGACCTTCTCGAGTATAGGTCTATCAAAATGTTTAGCTAATTGTTTGATTACAACCGCCTCTTCTATCGGATTGTCTAATTGGTTAATCATAAACATTTTATTCAAGGCATAATTTTCTCTTGTAGTCCCTTGAAGAGGGTTAAATCTTCCAAATGTTAAATTCTCTACGACTTTTTCTTGTTCTGATAAACCCCAATATTGCGCCAAAAATAACCTTTCAAAATCTTCAAAATGGAAGAATTTATTTTCATTTATTGAAAACCATTTTTCTGCTTCTCCTTTCATCAGTCCACGAATAATTGATAATTCATAATCGAAATTATATGATTGTTTAAGACTTATTTTCACATTACCCAAATACGATTTTATATTCTTTATAAAAGTCTTAGGATGCATTCTTTTATCCCCATAAAATTTAGTAATATTTTGTTCGCTCAAAGACGGTAACACAATAGGTACGCATGAATGTTGTCCTAAACTTGATTCAGTTTGGATACTTTTTAATTCATTAACCTGAACAGTAATTTGTTTCAAATCCTCTTCTATACATTCGGATCTTTGAATACAATTTCCTTGAACTTCGCCTATCTTATTTTTAAAATATATTAAATGAGTATCTTGAATTCCTTTTACTTTTGTTATTTCTTGTGAAAAGGATTCATGTTTTTGTTCTAATTCTGTAAATTTCTTTTCATTGTCTATTTTCAATGCTTCTACTTTACTATTAATCTCTTTTGTAATCGCCTCAATATCATCTTTTAATTCTTGTTTTATTTCCTTTATATCATTTTTAATTTCTTGTTTCAAAGTTTCTGATTGAATTCTCATTTCTTCTTTCATTTCTTTATCACGTTTCTCTTGATCTTTGGATTGTTTGTCTAATTTTGTATTCAGTTCTTCTTTGTCTTGTTCCCTTTCTTTTTTTCTTTCTTCAGATTGTTTGTTCATCATTTCCTGCATTTGTGCCAACATTTGCGAAAGTTCAGATTGCGCTGGCTTGCCTTCTTCGCCGTTCCCCTCCATTACTGAACTGGTTAAAGCTTTCTGCTTCTCAGACACAACTAATTCTTTATCTGTATACTTCTTTTTTAATACTAAATTACTTTCCGCGGCAGAATATATATTTTTAACTGACGTCATACATTAACCACTAAAAATCTTTTCTATATCTCTTAATTATGCTATTATAATCTAAACAAGCTAAAATAATCCTAATCAGCCAATTAAATTACTATACGCAAAATAACCTACAAAAATTAAATAATGTCAAAAGCCAAATAATCTATTAAAAGCTACTATAACCTACTATTTTTCAAAAGATTATATAAACCACAAAAGGCTATATCTACCACAAATGTCCCACGTTGTCGGTCGCCATATATAAATGCAATGATATTGGATAATTAACAATAATAAATTATTTTTAAAAATTTTATTATATATTTTGTAACTGTGAATAATTGCCGTTCGATCGTAGATAATTATTTTATAAGTAAATTGATTTTTAATTTAACTGTGAACTTTGGAAATGCTTTTTAACTTCCCTCTTTTATAAATTCTAATATGATTTGAAAATACCTTTTAATAGATTTAATAATGCAATGGTTATATAATATTAATGTTACGTTAGTTCTTGACTAACTCCAGTTTACGTAAGAGAGTTGGGCGCCAGTTAAATAACTTAAATTAACAGAATTATATTTAATAAAGACTCATCTCAGGGTGAATGTGGATTCTTGTGGTATTAAAAAAATTATACAAATTGAAATTTAAAAACACTTTTAAAATTGAAATCTTAATTAATTTTTTTAACTATTACTAAATTGTTCATATCACTTTACTACACTTTACAAACGATAGTCTTTTCTTCAGCAAATGCCAATACAAAAAAAGGAAATAACTTCCTACCTTTTTTTTTATATATTTCTTCTTTCCCTTTATTATAGATGTCCTCTTTCCCAAACCATTGGCAGAGTAGATCACTTTATGTTGACCCAGGGCTGGTTTCCAATTCAGGGTTGACTTTCTTCCTTTTGCATGGATTTTCCATATAATCTCATCCACACACTTGACTTTGGAACTCACTTTTGTTTATTAACTGCGGGTTCAATTTCCCTTTTTCGAAGAACTGGTATTTGCTTTTTTGTGTTTAATTAAATAAAACACCGATTGATGGTTTTAATCGAAGATTTATTATCTTGCTTATTTAGCAAGTAAATTAACTTTAAAAGGTGGTTCTTTATACACTTTTACAAGTTACAACCTTTTATTACTTTCGCCGTATTCCATACATCAACCAACTTAACTATTTATTTACAATATTATCAGCCACGACTTTACTGGATTTACTATAATATCTTTACTCTTTCGTCGTTTAACAGTAAGTGATTATTTACATATTTACTATATTTCTTACACGACTTTACTGCGTCGCTTTCTATCAGGAACTCCCTAAAATTATGATTTTCTAAGCTTAAATACTATTTCCTATTTACATAATTTGACGTCACCTTATGATCTAATACAATGACTACACTATTTACAACATATAATACATAATAGCAGATTATTACTCTTTATAAAAGTGACACATCTATTACAGATTATTACACAATACTTTTACGCAATAATAACGAACTATTTACATAAACAAAACCTTAAAAGAATCACATAACCCGTCGATAATGCTCATTTGAAATTATACATAATTGAATTACATCATAACAAAAACTTTCGAACAACTGGATGTTACGTACACTTAAGTAATCGGTGAGTAAGCTATTTGATAATAAATAATGAAACATGTATTATTTAACCTTATTAAAAAGTATACACATTGATTTCAAAATCAATGACACACCATAAAATACCTCAAATTTATTTTTAACTGGAAAGTTGATAAAAATATTCCAAAAGTGTTAGTATTTAACAAAGATTTTAGATTTTCACAAAATTTTCAAAATTTTCCAAAATTTTGAAACTACCATCCACAGCAATATATATATATATATATTAAATAATATTTAGAATGCAAATTCATATAGAAAAATTTATCATCGACTCTGCTGGGACTCGAACCCAGGACCCTCCACTGTCTAGGTGGTATCTCTACCAACTGAGCTACAGAGTACGACTACAGTTGGTAGAGATACCACCTAGACAGTGGAGGGTCCTGGGTTCGAGTCCCAACAGAGTCGATGATAAATTTTTCTATATGAATTTGCATTCTAAATATTATTTAATGTAAAATCATTATTCAACTTAACAAAAATTAATATCAACTAAAATTTATATATATATATATATATATATATATATATATATATATATATATATATATGTATGTATGTATATATATATATATATATATATATATATATATATATATATATGTGTTACATTTTAAGTTTCCGCGGATATTATATGATACTTCACTACTTTTCCGGGTTTCACTCCGCGTATTCACTATTCGGCTCCTAGAGGAACCAGACAATGGTTGACGACGTTTCGGCAAGATCACACTTGCCATCTTCAGGTCACTTCTAACTTCCTTCTGCTTCGCGTGGTTACACGATGTAGACTGACGTCTTGCTGTAGCGGTTGGTCTTTATATACGGTTACGGTGTTGCGCATGGTTGCGGTCGGCTGGTTTTTGGCGCGGCTGCGTGTCATTGGTCTCGCTTGATCCGGTGGCTTTCTCTCGCTTTCCCTTTTATCGTTCTGCTGTGCTGGTTTTCGCTTCTTGACGGTGATGCTGGTTATAGCTGGTTTCCAAGCTGATGGTAGTCGCTGTGTATCGTCCCTGGTATTAAGATTGTTCGGACGTTTCTCGATCTCAATGGCTTCTCTTATGGTTCGTCGGGTCTTATGTTGTATATTCGCTAAAACTTTTGTATTTTCGAAATCTATGTTATGAGATGTACCACTTACATGTTGTGCTAGTGAAGACGTTCTCTCATTTTTGTTGACTGCATTTCGGTGTTCTTCTCTTCTTACTTGAATTCTTCTGTTGATCTGCCCTATGTAGGATTCCCCGCAGTCTTTACAAGGGATCTCGTATACTCCTTGGCTTTCTAGTGGTATTTTTGCTTTTGCGGATGGAAGCATGTTTCCAATCTTCTTGTCGGTGTTGAAGATGGTGTCAATGTTGTGTTTTCTCAGCACTCTACTTATTTTGTCCGTGGTCCCTTTGATGTACGGTAAGTGCGCTTTGGATACCGATGTTTCTTCTTCCTTTGGCTTTGGGTCCCTTGGTGTTAACGCTTTCTTGATATTTCTGGAAGAGAAACCATTTTGTTTTAATGCCAACTTCACCTGTTCTAGTTCTTGATGTTTATTATCGTCATCAGTCAATCGTTGTGATCTGGTTATTAATGTCTTGACTACTGACTGTAGTTGCGCTGGGTGGTGATGTGACTGCGCGTTCAGGTAGCGATTTGTGTGGGTTGATTTTCGGTATACTGTGTATCCCAGGCTGCCGTCTTCCTTCTTGATTATAGATACATCTAGGAAAGGTAGTTGATTGTTCTTTTCCACCTCCATTGTGAATTTGATCTTCTGGTGTATGTTGTTTAGATGCTGTAAGAAGGTCTGCAGCTTCTCTTCTCCATGGGTCCATATAATAAAAGTATCGTCTACATATCTTAGCCATAGTTTAGGTTTGTCACTTGCCGTTTCTATTGCTCGGACTTCTAATTCTTCCATTAATAGGTTCGCTATTACCGGCGATAAAGGTGATCCCATAGGTGCTCCTTCCACTTGTTTGTACCGTTGATCTTTGTAGATGAAGTAGGTGTTGTTTAGGCAGTGTCTTGTTAACTCGATGATTTCATTTGGGACTTGGTATTTCTGTTGTATCATATCTACTGCTTCTTTTACTGGAACATTCGTGAATAAAGAGGTTACATCAAAGCTTACCAGCAGATCTCCTGGTGCCACTGTTATGTCTTTTATACGCTCGATGAAGTGGCTTGCATTCTTTACGTAAGATTCGGCTTCTTCGGCATAAGGTTGCAGTTGCTTGGCCAGGAATTTCGCTAGAGGTTGCAGTGGTGATCCAATGGAGCTTACGATGGGTCTTAGTGGTACACCTTCCTTGTGGACTTTTGGTAATCCGTACAGCTTAGGGCATGATGACGACTTCTCTCTCGGAATTAGTTGTAACTGTTGTTCTTGACTGAAACTGCAGGCTTTTATTTTGGCTTTAGTGGTCTTTTCCAAGTATGTTGTAGGATCCGTTGAGATTGTTTGGTATCCAGGATCATTTAGTAAGGTTTCTACTTTTCTTTCATATTCACTCTTATCCATGACTACGGTTGCGTTGTCTTTGTCTGCTGGTAACACGATTACGCTAGTATTCGCCCGTAGGTCGCGTAAAGCTTGGATTTCTTCGTGGGATAAGTTCTTCTTCGGTGGCTTGGCTGTTCTCAGTATACGTGACACGTCTTGACGTATAATTTCGGCGGTATTTCCTGGGATCCCTGTTATTGATGCTTCTACTCCGCAAATAATGTTTTCTATTGGAATCCGGTTTGGCGCTACTGCATAGTTAAATCCTTTCGATAGCACGCTATGTGTCGCTTCATCCAGCGGTAGATCTGAAAGATTGAAAACTACTTTGTTTGGTTCAACTTGGTGGTTGATGTACTTCCTGGGCTGTTGTTCGGCTTGTAGCTTCTCAAATTTCTTCTTCTGGTTAGAAGTTGTCAAATTAGCGTCAGTTTCTGCGCGAAACTCCGTTAGGTTATCTAGTGTGGACCATAGAGCTGGATGAATTGTGTTACTTAAACGTAGGTGTAACTGTAGTAGATCGATGTTGATGCTATTTAGCGCCCTTCTGGTATCGTGAATTGCTTCTCTTGTCAATGCTAGGCTTGCTCTTCTCAAGATGTTCCTCGTTTGGTTGTTATTTTTGTGGAACGTCAGCTTCATGGAATTTGGTATTATATTCTCGTCCCGGCAGCGTTCCAGGAATGCGAGGTTGCACAGCAGCTTGTTTCTTTTGGATCGTAGCTTCTCCAACTTCTTGAGGTCTCGTAGAATCTCCTCTCCTAAAACCCTCCCGTAAAGGTTATTAATGTTACATTTTAAGTTTCCGCGGATATTATATGATACTTCACTACTTTTCCGGGTTTCACTCCGCGTATTCACTATTCGGCTCCTAGAGGAACCAGACAATGGTTGACGACGTTTCGGCAAGATCACACTTGCCATCTTCAGGTCACTTCTAACTTCCTTCTGCTTCGCGTGGTTACACGATGTAGACTGACGTCTTGCTGTAGCGGTTGGTCTTTATATACGGTTACGGTGTTGCGCATGGTTGCGGTCGGCTGGTTTTTGGCGCGGCTGCGTGTCATTGGTCTCGCTTGATCCGGTGGCTTTCTCTCGCTTTCCCTTTTATCGTTCTGCTGTGCTGGTTTTCGCTTCTTGACGGTGATGCTGGTTATAGCTGGTTTCCAAGCTGATGGTAGTCGCTGTGTATCGTCCCTGGTATTAAGATTGTTCGGACGTTTCTCGATCTCAATGGCTTCTCTTATGGTTCGTCGGGTCTTATGTTGTATATTCGCTAAAACTTTTGTATTTTCGAAATCTATGTTATGAGAAGTACCACTTACATGTTGTGCTAGTGAAGACGTTCTCTCATTTTTGTTGACTGCATTTCGGTGTTCTTCTCTTCTTACTTGAATTCTTCTGTTGGTCTGCCCTATAATACCAAATTTCATGAAGCTGACGTTCCACAAAAATAACCACCAAACGAGGAACATCTTGAGAAGAGCAAGCCTAGCATTGACAAGAGAAGCAATTCACGATACCAGAAGGGCGCTAGATAGCATCAACATCGATCTACTACAGTTACACCTACGTTTAAGTAACACAATTCATCCAGCTCTATGGTCCACACTAGATAACCTAACGGAGTTTCGCGCAGAAACTGACACTAATTTGACAACTTCTAATCAGAAGAAGAAATTTGAGAAGCTACAAGCCGAACAACAGCCCAGGAAGTACATCAACCACCAAGTTGAACCAAACAAAGTAGTTTTCAATCTTTCAGATCTACCGCTGGATGAAGCGACACATAGCGTGCTATCGAAAGGATTTAACTATGCAGTAGCGCCAAACCGGATTCCAATAGAAAACATTATTTGCGGAGTAGAAGCATCAATAACAGGGATCCCAGGAAATACCGCCGAAATTATACGTCAAGACGTGTCACGTATACTGAGAACAGCCAAGCCACCGAAGAAGAACTTATCCCACGAAGAAATCCAAGCTTTACGCGACCTACGGGCGAATACTAGCGTAATCGTGTTACCAGCAGACAAAGGCAACGCAACCGTAGTCATGGATAAGGGTGAATATGAAAGAAAAATAGAAACCTTACTAAATGATCCTGGATACCAAACAATCTCAACGGATCCTACAACATACTTGGAAAAGACCACTAAAGCCAAAATAAAAGCCTGCAGTTTCAGTCAAGAACAACAGTTACAACTAATTCCGAGAGAGAAGTCGTCATCATGCCCTAAGCTGTACGGATTACCAAAAGTCCACAAGGAAGGTGTACCACTAAGACCCATCGTAAGCTCCATTGGATCACCACTGCAACCTCTAGCGAAATTCCTGGCCAAGCAACTGCAACCTTATGCCGAAGAAGCCGAATCTTACGTAAAGAACGCAAGCCACTTCATCGAGCGTATAAAAGACATAACAGTGGCACCAGGAGATCTGCTGGTAAGCTTTGATGTAACCTCTTTATTCACGAATGTTCCAGTAAAAGAAGCAGTAGATATGATACAACGGAAATACCAAGTCCCAAATGAAATCATCGAGTTAACAAGACACTGCCTAAACAACACCTACTTCATCTACAAAGATCAACGGTACAAACAAGTGGAAGGAGCACCTATGGGATCACCTTTATCGCCGGTAATAGCGAACCTATTCATGGAAGAATTAGAAGTCCGAGCAATAGAAACGGCAAGTGACAAACCTAAACTATGGCTAAGATATGTAGACGATACTTTTATTATATGGACCCATGGAGAAGAGAAGCTGCAGACCTTCTTACAGCATCTAAACAACATACACCAGAAGATCAAATTCACAATGGAGGTGGAAAAGGACAATCAACTACCTTTCCTAGATGTATCTATAATCAAGAAGGAAGTCGGCAGCCTGGGATACACAGTATACCGAAAATCAACCCACACAAATCGCTACCTGAACGCGCAGTCACATCACCACCCAGCGCAACTACAGTCAGTAGTCAAGACATTAATAACCAGATCACAACGATTGACTGATGACGATAATAAACATCAAGAACTAGAACAGGTGAAGTTGGCATTAAAACAAAATGGTTTCTCTTCCAGAAATATCAAGAAAGCGTTAACACCAAGGGACCCAAAGCCAAAGGAAGAAGAAACATCGGTATCCAAAGCGCACTTACCGTACATCAAAGGGACCACGGACAAAATAAGTAGAGTGCTGAGAAAACACAACATTGACACCATCTTCAACACCGACAAGAAGATTGGAAACATGCTTCCATCCGCAAAAGCAAAAATACCACTAGAAAGCCAAGGAGTATACGAGATCCCTTGTAAAGACTGCGGGGAATCCTACATAGGGCAGACCAACAGAAGAATTCAAGTAAGAAGAGAAGAACACCGAAATGCAGTCAACAAAAATGAGAGAACGTCTTCACTAGCACAACATGTAAGTGGTACATCTCATAACATAGATTTCGAAAATACAAAAGTTTTAGCGAATATACAACATAAGACCCGACGAACCATAAGAGAAGCCATTGAGATCGAGAAACGTCCGAACAATCTTAATACCAGGGACGATACACAGCGACTACCATCAGCTTGGAAACCAGCTATAACCAGCATCACCGTCAAGAAGCGAAAACCAGCACAGCAGAACGATAAAAGGGAAAGCGAGAGAAAGCCACCGGATCAAGCGAGACCAATGACACGCAGCCGCGCCAAAAACCAGCCGACCGCAACCATGCGCAACACCGTAACCGTATATAAAGACCAACCGCTACAGCAAGACGTCAGTCTACATCGTGTAACCACGCGAAGCAGAAGGAAGTTAGAAGTGACCTGAAGATGGCAAGTGTGATCTTGCCGAAACGTCGTCAACCATTGTCTGGTTCCTCTAGGAGCCGAATAGTGAATACGCGGAGTGAAACCCGGAAAAGTAGTGAAGTATCATATAATATCCGCGGAAACTTAAAATGTAACACTTAAAATGTGGTTTAAAATGTTGATAATCATGTATTACGCCGTTTCCCAAATTTTAGGTCGGAGTCGAAAAATACCTATTCACCCACTCATAGATACATTTTAGTACATCGTGTTATACCCTAGGCGGCGCTTTCGCTTTATACGAGATACGTTTTAGCCTAAGTAACAGCATTATACACCTCACTACATTTAACATGCGTTTTTTGTTCATATTAGCGGCAACACAGCTCGAGGCTAAACCTACCTATGTGTATCTTCAAGAAGTTGTTCTATTGTATACACTTCACCATGGGCTTTCAAATTTATTAAGAAACAGATTTTTCATAAGATCAACAAATTAAAATGAAACTAAAATTTTGTTACTAAAAGCTTTACAATTGGTTACTTGCATTATGTATGATTTGGGTAACTTATGTAAATATTAAAACATAGTTTTACACATAAAATTTGTAATCATATTCCAAAAATACCTGTTTAAATTTCTGAAAAAGGTAGACTTCGACCAAAAGCTGGTTTCAGAAATTCGCAAAATTCTTAATTGTTATGAAATGACCCTGTTTATTCGTATGGTATACATTATTAAAATCGAATAAGAGGCCTAATAAATACATAAATTCTGTGAAATTATTTCAATCGACTGCCTACGTATTTACTTATAAAAAAATTATATGATATGATATTTATTTCTTCCCTAGCACTTTAAACGTAATTTAAAAATAACCAAAATACTACTTTTGCATGGCAAATGCCCTCACACGTACTGCTCGCCTTTGTTTATTATAATATACATAAAAATGAATTTAGGAAATCATTTTAAATACCTCATTGCCAAAAAGTTTTGTTCGTTATTAAATAAAGTTTAATATTTATGTCTATTAAAATTGTAAGCATAATTAGGCTATATTAGACGTTTTCTTCTTATTTTATGATTAAATCCAAACAATCATTAACATTTTAGCACGATTTGAGAATGCTTTGTCACAAATTGTTTGTTGTAGCAACAGTTTGTAAAATGATACTGTCAAAACTGGAGAGGCGCAGTATTACGATGACTTCATAATTTTAAGAATAAGAATACAAACTCAGCAGTACGTATCACCTTATTACTGGCAATCGACGAATCAACGATTGTTGTATACAATAAAATGCTATTATGTGAATAATTTAACTTTCTACGTCTTTTTAATTATTTTTATTATTTATAATTATCATAATTATATTATTTTCTAACGATAAAAAGTGCCATTCTTGGAGGCATACTGTCTTAATAAAACGCTGTTACATAAACCATTATCACTTCACAAGATTAAGAATGAATGTTTTTACTGACAAACATTTAATTTATAAAAACCCACATTCTATGTAAGCAAGAATAACAAAAAATTCTGTTGTTAAAAGATTAAGCTATTATAGAAATTTAATGGTATCCTTTCAATTAAAATTACAATGAATAAATAAAGTAACACAATATTTACTATTTAAGATGTTATTAATTATTTGGTTTCACTCAATTCATCTACTTACATACATACATACACATGGTATACGCAGAATTCCTTATGGACTCTTATGAGAAGACAACGTCGCGACGCGTCGTTGGAGGCATGCACAACTGATAGCTACATACAATATATACCAACAGGAGTTGACAGAGTACGTTAAGTATTTATTTAAGTATACATGTCTCTGAGCATTTAACTTGCGTTTTTTGTTCATATTAGCAGAGACACTGCATGAAGGCTGATTATACTAAAACGTTTCTTTAATAATTTATTGTATAATATCCAGGCACGGATTTACCATATTCGAGGCCCCAAGCTAAAATATTTTTGAGGCCCCCACCGTATTGTCAATAATAACATTTTAATTGCGAGAAATGGTTTCAGGGAATAATAACATTTTTGACTAAAGATTTCATATCTATATTCGAAATTTAACATTTTTAATAAAAAGTAACTTAAGAAAAAAGTGAAATATTTATTATTAAAAACGTTAATCATTGGAATAACACGTCTTGGTCATTACATAAACATATAACCATTTTTTCCATTGTAATTTAGCAAATCTATAATATCATTTAGTAATTTTTGAGACCCCCTGGAACCCAATAATTAATTTAATTAGATCTGAATAATCATTTAGAAGTCATTAGGAGACTTTAAATTGCACGACAATTTTTATAAATAATTTTTTTTATTATGTCCTAACTAGACTAAAATCTATTTAAAACATTGGTATAAATAAAATATATTAAGCGTAATATTCAACAGTGCAGTTGTCAGTTACGCATATCGGTCGATTGTGGTAAAACTAATTTTGATTGCAATTTTATTTTTTGTGAAAATTATTGTCAAAGGTACATTCTGTTGACAGTAATACTTTTACTTTAGTTTTTTATTTTGAATCAAGATATTCACATTTAAAATGTCCCACACAAATTTTCAAATATAAAAATTACTCGTCAACTTTAGCAAAAGATATCTCAAAAAAGGTAAAACCGTATATGAGATTTTTGTTGTCAACACTAAATTGACTATTATTCTATCCAAATAACTAATTTATAACTGCTAACGTTCGCAATTCTGATCTTTATAGAATATCTACAGGCATTCCATCAAAAATGAATAACAAAGATCTTTAGGAGAAGTGGATCTTTAGCGAACACTTCGACGGAGTATCAAATATTATCACCTACATTCTTGATCCTTTCGGTGTAGAAAATTGCTTTGAAAGTCTTAATAAAAGTTATATGTAAATAGGGATTCGACAGCAGTTCAGGGTACAAGATATTTAAACAAAAATTTTCTGATACCAAAAACACTATTAATTTTTTTTGTAATAGCTTTTTTACCTCTGAAGTTGGTTGATAATACTTCTAGGAAAGATTAGAGGATCAATCATTGCCCAGAATCAACAATTTTTCGGAGTAGCGATTACTTCTCCCTCGGAAAGTAATGGTAAACCACCGAGGTATACTTTGCCCAGAAAATCTTCCTAAAATTAATAAAAAATCCAATCCAAAAATCCTATGTACTTAGGGTGGTTCGAGGCGTACCTTAAGCTCTAGGTCTCCGACACTTGAGTTCACTGGATACGCACAAAGCAAGTGTAGGAGGGAAACGATAAAACGCAACAGAGCCCAGCACTCGCAGAAAAAGAACTAGTGATTGTACAACTGGTTCTAAATTAAATTTTAGTTTTACGTATAATTTCATGCTTTGACATCAAGTTGTAGTTAATTTATTACATCATGATCTTTTTTGTTACAAATTGGTTTGATTTTAATTTCTTTATCTAATTTTGCAAAAATATTTACTGAAAAAAATGTTACTGTATAAATCTAAGCGTAATCTACTAATTAATGTGAGAAATGGCACAGATTCTGTACAAAAAGACACACTTTTTATTTTTGACCAGATTAGTAGTCATCTCTTATCCTTTGTTAAATATCATGAAAACTATCTGGTTACTATGTTACTAACCAACTTATTCATTAGAAAACTGAACATTTCAAAAATTCAATAACATTATTCTTAAGGCGATAAGTCACGTTTATCCCACATGAAACGATCATTACAAGGTGCGTACTGTGTCGCGACTACTTCTACTCACGTCGATATACGAGACATTAGAAGGAAATAGACTGAGTTATTTGTATTTTTATAAACCTGTAAATGTAGCAAAAAGAAAATGTTTATTAGAAAAAAAATTTAAGTCAGTTAGATAGTTAAAGGGTTATAGAATGTGTGAAACATGTTAAACTAAACAAATTTGTAATATTTGTGTAAATAAATGGTATTAAAAACAAAACTTCGTTACTGTACGTATTAAAACATTTAATCTCTAGACTAACTACATTTAATTAAATTAAATTAAAGTAAAAAGCTGCATTGCCCGTCTCAGTTCCCCTCAGTTATTAGGCTAATACACTATCTTTGTCGTATATTGTCGAATTCTAAATGTCTGTTACGATTTACAATCGCTCATATAAGATACAAATGCTAACGTCGCTCATTTCTCATAATAACATAGTTGGGCAACTGGTTAAACTTTTCGTATCTATTTCGTGGCCGGTGTGCGGGCTTCGGGCGCTCAGCTGCCGGTTGGAGTCGAGTGCCCTTCTCTGTTCGATTAGGTAACGCACGGTAGGATAAACAAAGAGAAATCTATTCTTTACTATAGATGTTTTTCTGAGAAATAGAATATGGAATACGTTAAGATAAATTAATTTCAAGTGAGGTAGTGTCTTATGCTCTTAATAGTTACCCAGACTATGTCACATATATAAAAAGCATGTCACTATAGAAAACCCCTAATAGTAGTTATTTATGTACCAAGGGCGTTCGGATAAGGATAATGACAGGAGGGGACAATTTTGCAGCCCGAAGGATGGAAGTAGCTCGATGGGCATTACCATCTAGTAACGCTCGTAGTGCATACAAATTTTTTTTCACGCGAATATATTGTACAAGTAGAAATAGTCATTTATGGTACAAGTGAGTTAAGTAAGATATTATCCACGAACGAAATTTTTCTGAGTGGATAATATCCTTAACTCACGTGTGCCATACTCAATTTTTTCCAACACCTCTTTACTTAAGTTTAAATATCGAATTTGCAATTTAATGTTAGTCTGTAGTTTTTGACAGTAATAAGTTTAATACTCTACCGCGATGACTGGATTTTAATAACATTATGCAATGTAGTCGGCAGTACGGAAGAGTGGTTATAGCGGATTTCTATCGCTTAACATAGTTAAGTCGAGTTTGTGGCGGTCAGTAGTTGGATGGGTAAACCACGAGCGAAGTGTACTTGCCTATATGACTCCGCTGCCTCGTCTCACGTACACATATCCACTCTGCGGCTCGGTGTGTCCGGTACTTCGACACCGAAAGGTATAAGAGGTTAAAGATTATGTATGTATGTATGTATGTATGTTATGCAATGTAAGCTGGTGATTGGTTGCTACGTATAATAGCAGCCAATCACCATTCTAATGTAAGTATATGTTTTTCTACCCACAAGTGAGTAAACATCAACTTTAATTGCTTGCAAACATCAAGTTTTAGCCCTCTTTATTTAGAGGTATTGGATAAATTAGCTGTTGATAATATTGTTGGCGTTGCCAAGGACGTTGTTTATATATTTATAAAGCTAGAAATTTTTTTGTTTGTCGGATGGTAACAACTTTTTACTAAATCTACAAAAGTCAAACAGATATATGACAATTTAAATTAAAATGTTTTGTTGTTACCAACATGAAAACAAAAAAGTCCTTATAGCACTCATGTTATCTAAAGAACAAGTTAATTTTATTTAAGAAATTTGTGCAGAATTCGGCACATAAGAATTCGCTGATTACGCGCCCAGAAACTACGTTGCAAATACTAATCTAACCTAGCCTAACCTGGACTGACCTAGCCTGGCCTAGTCTAGCCTAACCTGACCTACCCTAGCCTAACCTACCCTAATCAAATCTAACCTAACCTAACATAACCTAACGTAACCTAACATAACCTAACATAACCTAACGTAACCTAACATAACCTAACATAACCTAAAATAACGTAGCCCAGCCCAACTCAACCCTATCTAATCCAACCTAACCTAACCTAATCTAACCTAGACCCATCTACAATTCCATTAAATTCAATATGTTTTTTTCTAAAAGTTACATAGTTATTTATTAGTGAGGAACCAGTACAAGAATTACCATATTACTGTCGAATAGCGTCCAATACACCTTCGACAATGCCTACGCCGACAAATATTCGCATATATCGCTGCACGTTACGCCCACGAAACCACTCCTTAGCCGGTGGCCAAGTTGACTCAATCCTCTGTGTATGTTTCTGTAGAATTAATATAACTTTTATGACTAGCTCGACGAGAAGGGTTCAACGATGTATAGCAGTGCCCACCAAGGGCATGTATGCTAAAGTAAAGTCAAGCCTATTGAAGATTTGGGAAACAGTAGTGATGATTAGATAGACGTAATTTTACTAGGCTAGAGAACATACAGCCCCTCACGTCGAAGAGAACTTCTTGTAGAACCTGGGTCTCCATTAGGTAGACTCGAACGATACTCTGCCAAAGGCAGATAAGAGTTCAATGCACGCTTGGTTTCGATGTGGTTCGCGCTGGGAGCTGCACTCCGACGTGTGAGCTACGATTCTAGCTCCGGTACTGTCTTGGAAAGCTAGCAGAAGGTGGATGTTGCCTAGCTCCCATCAGTACGAACTAATAGTTCTGTGTATCTCAACTCTTCGCCCACGGACTGGGCTGGATAGATTCTGACACTCAGTTTGTAGAAAGCGGTAAATGTAAGCTAATAGCTAACTGTTCAGGGCCGGATTTAGACTTGATAAGGCCCTAA
This sequence comes from Agrypnus murinus, assembly GCA_929113105.1. NCBI lineage: Eukaryota > Metazoa > Arthropoda > Insecta > Coleoptera > Elateridae > Agrypnus > Agrypnus murinus. The sequence goes on along the minus strand of OV816024.1, from coordinate 251,138,163 downwards.
GCTATTTGAGATATGGGGCCCTTTAGTATGGGACGTCCCGGACATGCCGCATTGGGACAAATAATACTGCAGTATTATTTAAGTATATACATATGACAATTGCTCACTTGGACAATTTTTTTTGGGCCCCCCCCCCAAGAAAGTGGGGACCCTAAGCTATAGCTTGTGTAGCTTATACGTAAATCCTGCACTGTAACTGTTCTATTAAAAACAGTACACCATTTCGGCATTTTTGTTCTGTTTATTATCCTGCTTTTTGATTGTGAGGTTATAAATTTGAAATTATTTACTTAAATATTGTTTTCTTTTTGGAAAATTATGGAAGACATAATCATTGATGTTTTTAGGTAAAACAGCGAGAAATCATTTAAACGAATGTAATATTATTTATTTAATGATGATTTTGCGGTAAACGGCGTGTTGCAAATACCCAGCCAGCACACTGACGTCATAAACGACATCAAATTGTCGTAAAACTGACATCATTATGTCACAGCCCAAAGACGTCAATATAAGACGTCATTAAAATCTATACGAGGACTAAGACGGGAATTATAAATAAAAAGTTGAATATTGGAAATAACATTTATTATATACTACAGTCAAAACATTTCTATATTGTGACCTCCTGCTTAATATGACCAATATTCCTGTTAAAATAATATCTTTGTAATGAAACTTGTACGTATTGTATTGTACGTCCAAAAGACGTCGTTTTGAAGACGTCTACGTACGTCCTATTATATGCCGTCTCATGGCCATCATTTATTAGCCATATTACGTCGTCGACCAATATTGACTTAAAAATAACGTCATTATAACCTCAGTGTGCTGGCTGGGTAGTGGTTGATAATATTGCTAAGGCTGTATTTTACGCGCTAATCATTCCCACCAACCGTGGATAACCAAAGTAAGCGAAAGTATTTTAAGATGGAAAGTTTCATCAGTTTCTGACTTTCTGTCGGAGGTGTTTATTAAAACAGTTGAGTGAGCAATTTAGCAACTGAACTTCCCTGAATGCGCCCAATGTCTTGTTTGGCCAATCAGCAGAGCTCTGAACGACAATAATGATGATGCACACACATAGCTGTCAAGGCCATGAAAGGACTTATCTGGTTTTGAGCGAGTACCTAGATTAATTTGTTGTGTTGCAACACACTCGTACGCAAACATTGACTATTAGAAACAAATTACTACGAACAGAACACCGGGCCCGATTGCAAAGTATACGATGAGCGGGCGCTATAGACTATAACGCTCGTTTATAATGCCCTGGTTGTTATGGAGTTGTTTATATAGTTCGTATCACAGGTATAAACAAAGAATAATATGCAAATGAAACATAATAGTTATTTATGTGTTAAGGGCATAATGAAGCTTTTATGGCCAGAAGCGTTATTTCTAGCCCGAGGCGTCAGCCGAGGAAAAGGAAAAGGCTGATAAGTAGTCAAAGTTAAGTAGACTATTTTTGTGGTGCTTAACACTCATGTCTATCATGCTTGCGAATACCACTCGTGCTGCGCACTCGTGGTATTTAAATGCAAGCATGATAGACATTCGTGAAACCACCACAAAAATAGTCGACATAACTTTGACTACTAATGGTATTATAAGTGATTATATGAAGTTCGTTACTATAGTTACTATTCCAAAATATTTAATTTCAGTTTATTTTCATTGGCGATAAGTTTACAAATTATATTAAGAACCAATCAAGTTCTACAAAAAAACTTCTGACATTTAATTGACTTTTCGTTATTGCCCGTCTGACCATAAAGAGGCCCTTGAGCCATAAAAAGACGTTTATGTTTAGATGAGTCTTGCAATAATAGTCTAATTATAATGCATCTGTGCATAATAGTTATTTATTTTATTTTGACATGATAATCGTCTTTATTGGAACTCAATTGCGGGCGTAATTTGGCTTTTTTAGCCCGAGGGCGTATAAAGTTGCTAAGATACAAAGAAAACGTTTCTATAGAGTTCTAACAATTTTAATAAATAATTATAACTATTACATTTTTTCAAAATGAAATGTGCAATTGCTTGCAATTATCCTTTCCATGAAGCAAAATAAAATAAAACGTTGTATGTACCACGGGCATAATCAAGATAATGGCCCTCGAGAAATTAAAAGCCCTCCTTCGTCGGGCTTTAAACATTCTCTCATGCCATAATCTAATAGATTATGCCCTTAATACATAAATAACTATTATGTATTAAGGGCATAAAGAAGCTTTTATGGCCAGAAGGGTTATTTCTAGCCCGAGGCGTCAGCCGAGGGCTAGGAAAAGGCTGTAGGGCCATAAAAGCAAGTTATGCCCGAAATGCATACACTATTTTATGCACAGATTGTTTTTATCTCAAATCTATTATTGTGTAAAAAACATAATTAAATGAGTACGTAGGTTACATCAAGCCGATGTACGTATACTTATGTGCTTATATACGAAGTACGTTACTATAGTTACTATCTAAAATACTTAATTTCAGCTTATTTCATTGGTGATAAGTTTACAAATTATATTAAGAACCAATCAAGTTCTACAAATACAGCTCTGACATTTAATTGACGTTTCATTATTGCCCGTCGGATCATAAAGAGGCCCTTGGGGCATAAAGAGACAGTTATGTTCCGATAAATCTAGCAATAATAGTCTAATTATAATGCATCTGTGCAAAAAAGATTTTTATTTTCAAAACAACTCGACATTGAAAATTTACCCGACTTGGTCTAGAAATCTCATAAGGTGTATTTGAGGATAGCCCTAATTAGGAAAACCCGATCAAGTTCCTATGAGTTCCCGATTACGTCAGCCCCAATTTAATTCAAGGATAAGTTACTTAGGGTAGCCTGATTAAGACCTCATGAAGACCCGACCGGGACAGCTACAGTTTTTTTCTGGATTAAACTACATAGGGGAACCACTTAAGATCGTTATGAAGTTTCAAAATGGGCAATCTGAGGTAATTTTACAATAAAATAACTTAAGAAAGCCCGATGAGGCCCCCACGAAGGCCCCAAAAAGACAACCTCAGTGTTTGTAAGGTCCGGATAAGATGTCCTAATAAGTTTCTTATAAAAGGAAATTGCGTTACTTGGCTTCACAATGTCCTAACAACAAATATGATTGTTTTATTATAACAAAGGTTAAATAATTTGCACTTTCTCCGATATGAGTTACATTTTGTCCTATCTTACATCCAAAAATACTGCAAAATACGAACGAATTCAATTTTTCATATATAATTTAACAAGTGGTCTAATTTTTTCCGACAAAATTTGTCATTTCAGAAATGAGTATCTTTTGCAACTAAAAGCAAAGCTACGAATGTCTTAAATGACAAATTTTGCAAGAAAAAATTAGAACACGAGTTGAATTCGTCTTGACAATCAATCGAGCAAATTTGACATTTCATTTTGACATATATCTTTTCACTGAGAAAAAACCACTACTGGTTTTTTCAGTATAAACTAATTTCATTGGTCCTAATTTGAAAAATTCTGTAATTTGATTGGTTAAAAATTTTCGAGATGGATTGTCAAAATAATCTTAACTATAAAGCAAATATTTCCTCTATCATTCTAATATTTTCAAGGTATAATTGATTTCTGATCGTTCCAATGTTTCCAAGGCTTAGCTATTTTTGCAGTAACCAAAGGTATCATTCGATTCATATATATTTCTTTTCTTTATAACACTCCCGAATATTTTTACTGTAAAATAATTAGGGGAGATAGTATTAGGGTTTGAAATAAAATGCATATAAAACTGTATGGTGCGTGAAGCGATTCTACACCTTATATGCTGCACTTGCTTAATTAGATCTTTTAAATTATTGGAAAATTAGACCTTTAGGCTTAAGGTAGTCATTTTTGAAGAATAAATAAGTGTACTTCTCTTACTGAATAAATACAAAGTTAACTTCTAACAAAAATTCAACCTTTTAAATTAAATTAATTAAATTAAGTCTTTTAACCAATTCTTTTAACTCTAAATACGTGAAAGTACGTGGTAGAATGATATAATATTACACGCCAACGATACAAATATATTCAACCGTCCTTCTAAAATATGGCATATCTCTATTAAATTAAATATTATCATTAGTAAGCACACGACTTATAGACAACAATGCAAATAATTCTATTTATAACAGAGGTACTCAGCGAACCTGTTAAACAACAAGGACAGACGAACCGTGCGTGCTTTGGTAAAATGGTTATTAATATATAAGAGATACAAATAATACATTTTCGACTCCGAAATAATAGCAACGCCGCTGGAGGCGAACGCAACTGGTTGTCATATACAGGGTTATGATAATGTAATGCACAAAATTCATAAAACGTACAACGATTATTATGAAACTTACGTTTATTTCGTTTTTTATTCATTTTCTCGTTTTTTTTTCTTATGTGAGCCCTACTGCAACTATTGTTCCCTAGTGTAACAAAACAAGCTTTCTCCAATAATGTAATAAAAATCTTAGCTTCCCATTAAAAAAATATGTTAATGACGTCATAACTTTGACAAATTTGACGTGTTATTTTTGTAACTTATGTCAAAAGATGCGGAATAAAAAAAAACATTTGACGTGTTTTTGCATTTTGTTCCAAAGTGATCGTTGTACGTTTTATGAATTTTGTGCATTACATTATCATAACCCTGTATAAAATATACAAATAGGAGTTAAAAGCGTATGCTAAAGATTCAGAGGCGAAATGGTACGGTAATTTGTTCACCCTAAGTATAAAGAATTTACAAAAAAAAAATTCCCCTCTCCACGTGCTCATCATCAACAAAGCTGTATAAAGCAATAGCGATAACTGGTATGTCCGTATCTGTATATTTAAGGCCGGAGTCGCGGGCGCCTTATAGCCTGTCGGAGTCGAAAAAGATAGATAAGCACGTATATATATATATATATATATATATATATATATATATATATATATATATATAACAAAGGGATAATAATGGGAATTCGCGCAATAGATTTATAAGAGGAAGTTAGTTGCAGCCGTATACACGTGTTTCGCACTTATTAGTGCTCATCAGTACGGCATAGCAGATAGAAGAAATAAAATTTAAGCAACAAACTAGAAACAATGTATAACACAAGGTTTCACAGATAGTAGCCAACCACACATTTGTAGTTTCGGCTCGAAGATATTGAGTTTTCAATACAACAACAAACGTCACTACGGAGGTAGCTATAGCCACTACCGTGAGACAACCTAATCCCAAAACATATCAATATGAATAGAAAGATTAATGCGCGTATATAAACATATATAACAAAGGGATAATAATGGGAATTCGCACAATAGATTTATAAGAGGAAGTTAGTTGCAGCCGTATACACGTGTTTCGCACTTATTAGTGCTCATCAGTACGGCATAGCAGATAGAAGAAATAAAATTTAGGCAACAAACTAGAAACAATGTATAACACAAGGTTTCACAGATAGTAGCCAACCACACATTTGTAGTTTCGGCTCGAAGATATTGAGTTTTCAATACAACAACAAACGTCACTACGGAGGTAGCTATAGCCACTACCGTGAGACAACCTAATCCCAAAACATATCAATATGAATAGAAAGATTAATGCGCGTATATAAACATATATAACAAAGGGATAATAATGGGAATTCGCGCAATAGATTTATAAGAGGAAGTTAGTTGCAGCCGTATACACGTGTTTCGCACTTATTAGTGCTCATCAGTACGGCATAGCAGATAGAAGAAATAAAATTTAAGCAACAAACTAGAAACAATGTATAACACAAGGTTTCACAGATAGTAGCCAACCACACATTTGTAGTTTCGGCTCGAAGATATTGAGTTTTCAATACAACAACAAACGTCACTACGGAGGTAGCTATAGCCACTACCGTGAGACAACCTAATCCCAAAACATATCAATATGAATAGAAAGATTAATGCGCGTATATAAACATATATAACAAAGGGATAATAATGGGAATTCGCGCAATAGATTTATAAGAGGAAGTTAGTTGCAGTCGTATACACGTGTTTCGCACTTATTAGTGCTCATCAGTACGGCATAGCAGATAGAAGAAATAAAATTTAAGCAACAAACTAGAAACAATGTATAACACAAGGTTTCACAGATAGTAGCCAACCACACATTTGTAGTTTCGGCTCGAAGATATTGAGTTTTCAATACAACAACAAACGTCACTACGGAGGTAGCTATAGCCACTACCGTGAGACAACCTAATCCCAAAACATATCAATATGAATAGAAAGATTAATGCGCGTATATAAACATATATAGCAAAGGGATAATAATGGGAATTCGCGCAATAGATTTATAAGAGGAAGTTAGTTGCAGCCGTATACACGTGTTTCGCACTTATTAGTGCTCATCAGTACGGCATAGCAGATAGAAGAAATAAAATTTAAGCAACAAACTAGAAACAATGTATAACACAAGGTTTCACAGATAGTAGCCAACCACACATTTGTTGTTTCGGCTCGAAGATATTGAGTTTTCAATACAACAACAAACGTCACTACGGAGGTAGCTATAGCCACTACCGTGAGACAACCTAATCCCAAAACATATCAATATGAATAGAAAGATTAATGCGCGTATATAAACATATATAGCAAAGGGATAATAATGGGAATTCGCGCAATAGATTTATAAGAGGAAGTTAGTTGCAGCCGTATACACGTGTTTCGCACTTATTAGTGCTCATCAGTACGGCATAGCAGATAGAAGAAATAAAATTTAAGCAACAAACTAGAAACAATGTATAACACAAGGTTTCACAGATAGTAGCCAACCGTACATTTGTAGTTTCGGCTCGAAGATATTGTTTCTAGTTTGTTGCTTAAATTTTATTTCTTCTATCTGCTATGCCGTACTGATGAGCACTAATAAGTGCGAAACACGTGTATACGGCTGCAACTAACTTCCTCTTATAAATCTATTGCGCGAATTCCCATTATTATCCCTTTGTTATATATGTTTATATACGCGCATTAATCTTTCTATTCATATTGATATGTTTTGGGATTAGGTTGTCTCACGGTAGTGGCTATAGCTACCTCCGTAGTGACGTTTGTTGTTGTATTGAAAACTCAATATCTTCGAGCCGAAACTACAAATGTGTGGTTGGCTACTATCTGTGAAACCTTGTGTTATACATTGTTTCTAGTTTGTTGCTTAAATTTTATTTCTTCTATCTGCTATGCCGTACTGATGAGCACTAATAAGTGCGAAACACGTGTATACGGCTGCAACTAACTTCCTCTTATAAATCTATTGCGCGAATTCCCATTATTATCCCTTTGTTATATATGTTTATATACGCGCATTAATCTTTCTATTCATATTGATATGTTTTGGGATTAGGTTGTCTCACGGTAGTGGCTATAGCTACCTCCGTAGTGACGTTTGTTGTTGTATTGAAAACTCAATATCTTCGAGCCGAAACTACAAATGTGTGGTTGGCTACTATCTGTGAAACCTTGTGTTATACATTGTTTCTAGTTTGTTGCTTAAATTTTATTTCTTCTATCTGCTATGCCGTACTGATGAGCACTAATAAGTGCGAAGCACGTGTATACGGCTGCAACTAACTTCCTCTTATAAATCTATTGCGCGAATTCCCATTATTATCCCTTTGTTATATATGTTTATATACGCGCATTAATCTTTCTATTCATATTGATATGTTTTGGGATTAGGTTGTCTCACGGTAGTGGCTATAGCTACCTCCGTAGTGACGTTTGTTGTTGTATTGAAAACTCAATATCTTCGAGCCGAAACTACAAATGTGTGGTTGGCTACTATCTGTGAAACCTTGTGTTATACATTGTTTCTAGTTTGTTGCTTAAATTTTATTTCTTCTATCTGCTATGCCGTACTGATGAGCACTAATAAGTGCGAAACACGTGTATACGGCTGCAACTAACTTCCTCTTATAAATCTATTGCGCGAATTCCCATTATTATCCCTTTGTTATATATGTTTATATACGCGCATTAATCTTTCTATTCATATATATATATATATATATATATATATATATATTGGTTTAATCGACGTTGTCGGACCCGCTATATGATAGGGTCGTTAGTAGACCCGCATTTTTTGATTTTTAAAATGTGTATATTTTATATAATATTGATCGATTTCTGATAAGCAATATTTAAGATCCTCGAGGGGTAAAAATATATGAAAAAAAAGTATTGGTGATATTTGACAGTCGTTCTTGAACCCGATACATATTACAGTGTTTACAGACCCATTTGTATAATTTTAAGCAAGCCTACCTACCCTACCGAACCCAGCAACGTTGCCGAATGTATCAGAGATAAAATTACGATTGACGTAATGATTTCGGGATGCTAAGCACATAAGTGATCTTTATTTTTGATGATTTGTTCGTATATTCCATAAATAACCTTAAACGCAGAAAAATTAACGTTTTCCGTAAAACGATGTAATTCTGAAAATTATTATTAACGTGAGAAAATAGCATTGAGCCTCTTTTGTTCTAAAATACATAAGGTTTATGCAAATAATTGTTTTTTAATAATTTGTTTTTAAATCATTTATTTTAACATGATTATTTTTGTTTACAAGAATACAATTAAAAGTTTCGAAGACACGTCATGTATATGTGTTTTGAAAAAATAAATGTTATAACCAAATCTTTTGACCTCCTGAACATTTTACTGTTATGTTTTTAGCACAAATGAACAGTTTCTAAGATATGTATATTTTAATGCCACGGTAACAGTTCAGTCAAATTAGTAAAAATAGAGGGGAATTGAGGTAGATCCTTGGATTTTTGATAGGCCTTCTTTGTGATATGTTAAATAACCCCTTAAAAGTTACTACTCAAAAGTGGTGAACCAGAGAAGCTGATGAGGGTAAGCCATGCCCCCAGATGATTTTTACTGTTTTTTCAGAAACTATTAGGTTTATCAAAATGAGCCAGTTAGGTAAAATAGGATTTTATTTAACTTTCATACCAAAAAGCTAAGAAAACTTTGTGCATGTTGTCTTGTTTCTGTGTAATCAAAAAACGATCATATGTCACACAGACAAATAATTTGTATCGGTACATATTATACGAGAAGCTTCGAGCATAACTTTGTGTGATTTGATGTTCATAATGAAATAGCTATGGAAATCTCGTTGAGCATCGAACGCGATCCTGGTTCAGTCTTTTTCTATCTCAGCATCTCCAGCAAAATCTACGAGGCGATATTATAATTATTATTGGGGCTAGTCATATGGTAATTCTCGTATTGGCAAGATACATTTTAGGGGTATACCCTGTACTAATCAATCTTTTTACTGAACCTAAAACGTACAGGGTACTTCAGGGTTTTTGGATCTCTCTTACTTCGTTCTTTATATTGATATTCTTTTTTTTATTGAGTGGTTTTTGTTTTGGAATTCTAAGTTCACGACTTAATTCCACGCCTGCTTTAAAATGTAGCTAGATATTTAACATTAAATGGGACTTCACCCATTTTACATGTAGGATATCTCGAGCAGATGATGTCAATTCCTGAGGGTCAATGCCTTTGATCAAAATAGGCCATTAAGAACAACATATCCATGTTCAAAAATAAAATGTTATAAAGCTATAGACCTTCAAAATAAAAAAGTCAAAAATGCTTTTTGGATAAAATTTTGTGTTCAAGGACAGTTGTTAGAACATACATTAGTGTTATTTTGTGCTTGTGGTAGCTGTAGCGTACCCGCTACCGCTAGATACGGAATTCTGTGCTAGTGATATGTTTAATGAATACACCATTGAATGTAAAATTTAATTCTTTACAAAACAGGTATACTTGACCCAAGTCGAATAGTGACAAGTTAAATAATGCTCTATAAAATGCAGAAAGAAAATAAAGGTAAAACGTCATGCAGTATGACGTACAAACGAAGTAAGAAAGATTTCAAAACAAGGTGAAATGCCCTATACGTTTCTATAAAATAATTGTCCAGTACAGGGTATTCTCCTAAAGATATTCTTTTTACTGCAAAATTATCATAATACTACAACCAACAATAACAACAACATCGCTTCATGAATTTTGCAAAAGTGATGCTAAGGTTGCACTGCGAACTCAACATTTTTTTTCTTAGCTAAGTACTTGATGACGAATACAAGATCGCAATAAGTTATGTTCTAAAGCTGCTCCGTCAAATGTATTGGTAGAAATTGTTGGTCTACATACAGGGTGTTTTACTCAACTTTCGTATAAATTGCATGTGTGATAGTATTCATCAATAGTAACAAAAAACCCTTTATGTTTTTACGCAAATCGACAAAAATTTGCTAAAAATGTCAACTTTTGGGAACTGCTGGAAATTATAGTCAAAACAAACTGCGACATCACCTAGCAGCAGCTGCGTTAATGTATCAGATAGGCACATCCAGCTCCAAGTGTGATTCTTAGACCAGTGACCTGCTACCCACTTTTCAAAAACCATTATTTCTTCGGTTATTATGAAAGATAGACACTAATGATTTTCAGCTTTTTTGTTGCATTTTATGTGTACTACCACCTGTTCAGAGGATACGAATCTTCCATCCAAACCAGTCCATAAACCTAACAGTTTTTGAAAATAAAACGACAAAACCCATCTGGGGGCGTGGTTTAATATTGATATTTTACAAAGTTCAGGATATTATCTACTCGTAAACATGAACAAATCAAGCATAAAGTCATTTTCAAGTTTAGCTGACCAAAATACACTACATTTGATTAGTTTAACCTAGATTAAAAAAATAGCAGTTTCTATTTTTACTGTGCGTTTGTACAGTTACAAGAAAATTATCGAATGTTCGATCCTACTTTCTGTTTAATGAATTTGAAGGTACAAAACAGTATACTCTATATGGTGGTTAAGTGCCTTTAACAGAAACGTCGAAAAGTAACGAAGAAAAGAAGAAGTTTTTTCAAACCTTGCTCAATTTCGTTATATTGCACTTGTTTTAAATATACCAGGCGCAAATCATATTAGTCCACCCAGTTTCATTTTTGTTAAAGAACGTCCCACAGAATTTATTCCGTTTATCTTTTGTTCTATGAGGTGGCCGTTTCTTGTTGCTATAGTGAAGTGCTGCTACTGCATCTACCCTATACCAATGTTCATGAAATTCAATTGGGGGTTGCAACATACACTGTCCCTCCGAACCTTTTGAGTGCCCCGTTTCCATTAAAAGTTCCATTAAGTAATCTTACAAATTACAGACGAGAAAGTTTTCCTTCAGCGTTTTAGCAAAAAAGTCACAAATGATGCTCAACTTAGTTCGCCCATTTTAATTTTTGATAAAGAACACCTCACGATTTTTACCTTGAATGGTCTACGACGTTGTTATTTACTGGTGGTATATAGTACATATCGTCGCCGTTAATGCATATGAACTTAATTCTTTGAAATGTTGTAACTAGCTATGTTGCTAGTTGCGATTTCAAAGAATTCATCATGCCATCTGTAACAAAGTTTTTATAAGCATTTAAACCGCGCTCCTGAAAAATTGCTAGAAAATAGTTCCGCTAGTATGTATTAACGTCGACGATATGTATGAGTGAGTGCTGTAATCCAGTGATATGTATGTGTGCGTGTAGTATCCAATGCAACGAATATAAACAAGGAGTCAGAAAATAATTCAGAAACCAAATAGTTCAAGCATTCATTCTCTCATCTTAACAGTAAAAGAATAAAGCATTAATTAACCACAAACAGTCTTTCAAACAAACAAACACAGAAGATATTACATGTGGTGACCGCCGACTTTAATTGAACATGCAACAATCTGTCAAGAAACTTACTCTTGCAAGCATACCATTCAAGATACCAGGATCCTATTTATGAAGCAGATGTCGAGAAATCAATTAGCATAATTCCAGTAGAGGATCAATACTCTCTCAGCACCACCACTACCTAGTTACTAGGTTACTACCACTACTAGTACATGGAGCAGTTCCATCGTTGAATTCATAATCTGTCTGAAGTCACGGTTGTATATTTTTTTTCTGTTCTAAATTTTTCTGCATCAAAGCAGACTATCAACAGCATCTAAAGAAAGTATTTCAACGCCTATATCATATCAGAACTAACTTGTCTCGACCACACAGTGAACAGTGATGGAGTTACGCCGCAAATTTCAAAAGGAGAAGCTATTCATAACTTTCCAATCCTTAGAATGCAACAAGAATTATGCCATTTCGTTGGCATAGATTGTCGATTTAAACCTGAGCTAAACCTATTTATTCCAGAAAAAGTTTCAGAACCCTACAAGAAACGCACACAACAGTGCGTCGCAAAACGTATAATTACAAATCAGTTGTTGTGAACTTCAATAAACGGTCGTACCAAAAATTCGTTACTTCGTGTGATCGGGAACACAGGGAATACATAGCAGATAAACTCGGATGCAGCCCATTACAAATCCTTCTTATCTTTTTTTGTGCCGTTTATGTAGAGAACGTTCGCAATTACTTTTTGTTACCTGTTAGACATATTTGTGTACATACATTTACTATTTTCCTTTTATGTTGCATATACGATTATTATCCAACCAACAACCTACAAGTCCAACAGAATCCTCATACGTTCCTCTTAGGTTAAGTTTTGTAGTTTTTAGTTATTTACATTTTGCAACGAGCCCTAAAATTTAGAATCTACTGTCTTAATTTTAACCGTTTTCAATTATCTCATTCAATTCTCACGTTATTCTTATTAGCTCATATCTATAGGTTAAGTTCTTATCATTGTAACCAACATTAACATTAAGAGCCCTGTACTAACTTTAATCAATTGTAAAACCAGCCAAAGAAAAAAACGCGGTTTTTTACGTATCTATCAAGTTGCTTTACAATCACAACCGCATCTTATGCGTACATTCACTAGTTCTTTCCAATCCTGTCCTCAAGCAAACTGATGGAGACTTTTTCTGCTGGAAAGATTCTAAAAAACAAGGGAGCAATAAATGTGATGATCACCGTTGCCTTGGATACTTTGTAGTATCCAAGGAAACGAATGTAAACGAGGGATCAGAAAATAATTCATTAACCAAATAGTTCAAGCATTCATTCTCTCATCTTAACAGTAAAAGAATAAAGCTTTAATTAACTACAAACAATCCTTCAGACAAACATACAAAGAAGATATTACAGTACTTTTATACTAAAAAATTTAATCAAGTTCTTGAAATTTATCGTTTGATTACTACGGAAAATGACATATGTACTTTTCCACCTTATTTGGAAACCATCCACTTTCCCCAGAAATTAACTTTTCCGTATTATGTTGCGTTGTCTCACTTGTTCGAAATTCCTGTTAACCTTACTCTAATCATTTATATAAAAAATGAATTCAGTTATAAAGTCCTACTTAAAGATACCATTGATATGAACACATGGATTGTAGGTATTAATATATGCTTTCAATCATACAAATATAACTTTATAAATTTATATCACTCTCCAAACTCCAGTGATGCTCAATTTCTAATGAAACTTGAAAATTTGTTTGATGATATGCTAGTAGATCAGAGACCTTACTAATTATCGGAGTCTTTAATATTGACCTATTAAAGGATTCATATTATGAAAATAGGCTGAGAACTTTAATTAAAAATAATGGACTAAATCAGATTATTGACCAACCTACAAGAATCACTAAGGACAGTGCTACACTCATAGATCTTCTTGTATCTAATGAAAACACCACTGATGCCCAGGTACACCATGTTCCAAAAATAACCGATCACTCAATAATAACTGTAAATGCAAAAGTGAAAGAAAAATATGAAGAATATACAATACAACACAGAGACATGAGCAACTTCAATGAAATGCAATTTCAATTAGATCTAATGGATCAACCATGGAATCCGGACTGTACAAACACCAATCAACTAGCAGAAACATTAGTTAAAAGCATAATGGACACACTAAACAGGCATGCTCCAACTGTTAAAAAAACCATTAAATGTCAATGGAGTTGCAAGGGATCCCAGAAATAGCCTTGGAAATTGAAGAAAGGGACAGATTATATAAAAGAGCAATCTTTACACAAGAAGAAAGTGATATGAATAGGTATAGACAACAAAGAAATGGAATTGTTAGTTTGATCAGGAACCACAAGAGAAATTATTATCAAGAAAAATAGATGATATGAAAAACAACTCAACAGAAATGTGGAAAACTTCATGCAAATGAAAACAAATTGCAGAAAAAATCAATATTTACTTTATTAACAGCATACAACAAATTATTACATTAACAAATTTAACCCAAATTGAAACTGATTTATGTCACATTAATTTACATCAATGCAAGTTCGAAAAATTTTTACCAAAAGAGTTTTTGGAGTTAAAAAAATTATAAACAATTTACCTAATAAGAATAGTAGTGTCGATGGTATTACAGTAAAGATTCTTAAATTAGCTTTCAATGTAATAGGACAGAGATTTTTGCATCTAATTCAAATGAGTCTAGAAAGTGGATCCTTCCCAGAAACCTTGAAGACATCCCATATTATCCCCATTGAGAAAATAACCAACACTAACAAATGTGAAGAATACAGACCGATCAACAGGGTGCCAACTTATGAAAAATTATTAGAGACCGTCGTAAATATCCAGTTTCGTGACTACATTGAAGTGAACAAACTGTTAACACCTTTTCAATCAGGGTTTAGAAAAAATAATTCATGTGAAAGTGCAATACAATCAGTTCTTTTGAAATGGAAAAATGCTATTTACAAGAAGAATGTGATAGGTGTAGTTTTTCTAGACTTTAGACGTGCTTTTGAGACTATTAATAGAGATCTATTATTATTGAAATTAAAAAGATATGGGTTCGGCCCAATAGTTATAAAATGGTTTAGTGAATATCTCAAAAACAGATTTCAAAAAACTAGATACTTTAATAGTACATCTTCAGCTACCTACCTTTGGCGTTCTACAAGGAACTGTATTAGGCCCTGATTTATTTGTACTATACATAAATGATATTGTTAATGTAATTAAAAAATGTAACATTCAATTATTTGCAGACGACACTTTAATATATTTTATAGGAGATGATGTTGAAAAAGTAATAAATATCATCAATGATGAATTAGTAAATGTATATAACTGGTTAGGTAAAAATAGTCTTTCTTTAAATGTAACTAAAACAAAATTCATGATAATAAAAAATAAGTTTAACGAAATTGATACATCTAGTCATGTGGGAATACAAATTAATAGTCAAAAAATAGAACAAGTTTATGAGTGGAAGTACTTAGGCGTAATAATAGATTGTCACTTAACATTTTCTAGTCATTCAAACTATGTTATGAGTAAAGCAAAAAAAGTAAATTTCATGGGTAGAATAAGCCAAAATCTTAGCAAGTGGTCTAAATTATTACTATATAAAACAATAATACTTCCCCATTTTAATTATTGTGCTAGTATACTTTACCTCCTAAATAATACTGAAATTAACAATCTTCAAAAAAAAACAAAATTGTGCGTTAAGAATAATATTAAAATGTAGTAGGTATACTAGAATAAGAAGAATGTTGCAAATTACATCTTTGTTAAGTGTTAAGCAAAATATATTTTGTAATACGATGATAATAATATTTAAAATAAAAAACCGAATATATCCAGAGCACATTTTAAATGAATTACTATTCGTAGAAGATGTTCATGATCATAATACTAGAAGTAGAAATAATTTTTATGTTCATACAGTAACAACAAATATAGGACAAAATAATCTGTTTCATAAAGGTTTAGTTTAATATAATTCACTTCCAGCTAATGTAAAAAACTGTACATCTTTAACATTATTTAAGAAACAGTGTAAAAAATATGTAATAAATTACATTAATATTTAAGAAATTATAATGTATTGTATGGAATTTATCTAGTTATATGCTATAAATAAAGTATATTATTATTATTAATAAATATTAAAACCTTCAATTTTTCAAAGCCAGGGAATTAGTTACAAATGTGGAAAGAACTTGCATACGAGCTGATGTAATTCTTACGTCACTTTTCTCCATCAAATATTAAATGCGAGCTATTATAACCAAACGTTTATAAAACAAAGCTTAACATATGCGTCATGGCAATGTTGCCAGATCCAGGGCTTACGAAGTCTGTAGAACATAGCGGGTTTGATAGCGTCTTGTATAAAAATATACGATATACACTTGAGAAAGGCGCGACGCCCCCTATAGTTCATTGTGATGAACTACGATTGTATAAAACTTTTTACAGACCCTACTTTTCCAAACCCAAATTGTATATTTTTTTATTGCAGTTTTAGATAAAGTTTATCCTGTAGACCTCGAAAACATAAGAGAACGTTGCCAGACCCAAGCCCGGGTCTGAGAGCGTCGAAAATGGTCCGACAAGTCGGTAGAATATAGCGAAACGGGTATGTATAAGCGGTTAAACAATATATATATATATATATATATATATATATATATATATATATATATATATATATATATATATATATATATATATATATATATATATATATATATATATATTGATAAAGGGTACCTTGTCACCTCCAAAGTAGATACCCAGCATACGTTGTCACCTCATATATAACGTTGTGACCTCCGTTTTCGGAGGTCACAACGTTTTGCCCTGTTTTCGACTGTATAAGCATATAGATGGTGTTAGAAGCCTAAATTCAAATTTTTGTCTGGAGGTGATAACGTCATACTTATACTCACAAAATTAATTTTTAGTTCAGCTGTAGATCGCTGGCGTTGCCGTCGCTGTTAGTTGTATAATTGCCAATACGATGTCACCTCCGCCTGTATATGTTGTTTTTTGTATCATGTACGGTACGTTGCAGGCTCCACACATTGGCAACGTTGTGTACAAGACCTAAACCACTCAGGTATATAGAATTCCATCGAAACCAGTACCCCTGGCGTAGTTTCGGCCATTTCATGCTACCTGAATTTTTACAGACACTTTTTGGGTATAGTAGCAGCATTTAAATAAATATTTGTAAACTACTCAGAAAATTTAAGGGATCTCTTGAATTGTACGTCATTTTTAAATAGTTAATGATACTTAAGAACAATAAAATAATAATTTCTATTTCATTTAAAAAGTTTTGAATTGAAAACGACTTTCTTTGAGATATGAAAAAAATTAACGGAGATCAAGATATACTTTATATTACTAATTGTGGTATATAAAGAATTGTTTGAAATACGAAATGAAATAAAAAATATTAACTGTTTATATTTTTACATAATTACGACTAAAACATATTTTCTATTAAATTCCATATTGTAGCGGAAAATAAAACCTTACGTCATAATCTTGACATGAAGCTTTACGTACTGAATGGCTTAAACAAACGTCAGTTTAACATAAAGTGTCGTATTTTTATTATTAGTATAGTCAATTTTTGCATTAAGTTCTTATTTTTTACTATCTAAAGCTAGAGACTTGAAATCTTTTCCAAAGCCTTTAGTACTGGACCAATATAAAATGTAATATGTTTAATATATTACGGTCTCAATATGTGTTGAGAGTCTAAGACATTAATCATTTATACGAATTTTCGATTTCTTCGTATTTGTTTTGTTAATGAACATTTTATATCCAACACAAAAATCGACTTTGCATCCAGTTACGGCGAAACAGTAATGGTAGACTTCGTTGCTTGTTTGCACTAGCATTCACTAAAGGAAAAGGATTGTGTAATAGTTGCTTTGTTTCGCAATTACCAGCCTTGGTACTACATTAACATTCAAGATCGGCCCAAGACTAACTTTAGTTTTACTGCGATATCGATGTCATTTATTGTCCAAAACATTGCATAACGTATTGGTTTTAGCCAATAACAACCAATATTGGGTAACTCTGATCTTTCCATGTCTGAGACCAAGCTTGGTATCAAATTATCATCCCTACTTTAGTCTAGCAGTGGGCCATTTTCGGATATTAAGGTTGTGCCAAGGTTGATAAACATTGTTTCAAACAAAAGCTTATAGTGGTATTTTGTTTTAAATGGAGAGCCGCGAATGCTAACATAATTAAGCGTCAAATAAACTGCCACTTTTAATTCTGATAAAGCAATATACCTACTATTTATCTATGGTTTATACAATGTTATCAAAAAAGACTACATTAAGTTAAACCTGTCTTTAATGTGGACTTAAAGTACACGTTCCATAAAACGTACATATTTTGTCGTTAGTAAGTGCTTTATTTAAAACATAAGTTAAAACATAAATTTACAAGAGGTAGGTACATGTATAACAGTGTAACATACGTATTCTGTATTTCGTTAGATCAACAAATGCTGGAAAAAATGTCTTAAGCAAAAATTCTATAAAAATGTTGATTAATTTGTTGTGTTTCGATTTGTTTTAATCTTAATAAAGTTGGTAACTCTTTTTGTTAATCAAATCACGGGAAATTCAATGGTCCTACATGATACGTGCGTGACTTCGGAAACAACAAGCATTTGTTGTAAAAAACACAAGATTTAATTTGTTTATATTAAACTCTTATCGAGTTTAGTAAAAATTAAAAGAGTATCTGCCTTTAGTTCAATCGAAATGGAATCTGGATAAAAGCATATTCAATTTAACCGTTATTCCCGAGATTAAAAGAAACTTTGTAGAATATCATATTTATACAAATACTACGTTACATAACTGATTT
Source organism: Agrypnus murinus (assembly GCA_929113105.1). Lineage (NCBI taxonomy): Eukaryota > Metazoa > Arthropoda > Insecta > Coleoptera > Elateridae > Agrypnus > Agrypnus murinus. The sequence continues at coordinate 251,119,437 of OV816024.1, read as the reverse complement.
ATGTCTAATACATCTAAATTTCAAAAATGTGCTATACTAATTATACGCAATATTGGTACTGGTTGCGTTCTTATTGACTTTTATTGACAATAACAAAAGAATTCCCTTTTTCTGGTTTTGTTATATTTTCAATTCATTATAGAAAGAAATTTCTTTCTAATATATAACCGATCTAAGTATTTCTAATCAAATTACTAAAGTTTTCATTTAAAAAATACAACTTTATGAAGTAAACCAGAAATCAATGATTATAATTAGAAAAGCCTTATTCAACTAGTCAGTGCTACTCATAAAGACGCTTTAATAGTGTCGAAACGGCTTTTTAATATCTTTAATAACAATTCATAAGAAATACAAAAACGACAATTTCCTATAACTCAAAAAATAAAAAATAAATAAATCGAGAATGCTCGCTTGTTTTCTTTTGTTATCTGGCCACTAAAATGCCTTCGGCGAGCAATTTAAACCACCCGATTTCAACATCTGGAGACCCACAAGAGAACCTTTTTATGAAATGTGCATCTATGGAATGTGGAGTCAACGCTCTGTATATATAACTGCACATAACGGTGGTATCTTCTGACCTCCGAACACTTGGCAGCGCTGCTGGAGGTAACAGAGAACTATAAGTATCTTCTTATATATAAATTTTGGAGGTCGGTTCGTATCTTCTGTATACTCTATATATGACAAAATAAAACAAGGGAAATAATTTCCCCTTTCTTGAGATTCGGATTCTAGAGGTTCCCCTCATCACAAATATAACAAATTTTTAGCAATATATCCACGGAAATACCCGGAAGTCAGGCCGTCTCCTCTGTATGACGGAGGTGACAGCTTAACAGGCATCAATATATATATATATATATATATATATATATAAAAAAGTTGTAAGGAAGTAACGACCGTAATTATATTAAGTGTTATAGGTTATCGGGATATCGGTCTACAATTAATTAAATCTCTTTGTTCTGTTCAGGTTAACAGAACAAAGAGATTTAATTAATTGTAGACCGATATCCCGATAACCTATAACACTTATATATATATATATATATATATATATATATATATATATATATATATATATATATATATATATATATATATATATATATATATATATATATATATATATATATATATATATATATATATATATATATATATATATATATATATATATATATATATATATATATATATATATATATATATATATATATATATATATATACAGGGTGTCCTGTTTAACAGTCTACACTCAATCATTCGGACTGGCTACTGGATACAGCAATGAAATTAAAAGAACTTTGCATAATTCGACTTCTAGTTTACGAAATCAGTGTTAGAACCCATCTTGGTTATTTTACTGGTACCGGATATTACGTCATCGGAATTTTTTTAAATGGTACTATTAGGTTTTAAATATGAAAATCGATAGCAAATGTGATTCTGAATACAAAAGTATTAAGGTAATACAGGTCTAGAATGCATAATAACGGAGCTAGAGCCACTTAACGGGTTCTGTCCTGTTTAACAGTCTACACTCAATCATTCGGACTGGCTTCTGGCTACAGCAATGGAATTAAAAGAACTTTGTATAATTCGACTTCTAGTTTACGAAATCAGTGTTAGAACCCATCTTGGAACTTTTGCTGGTACCGGATATGACGTCATCGGGATTTTTTTAAATAATACCATTAGGTTTTAAATATGAAAATCGATAGCAAATGTGATTCTGAATACAAAGGTATTAAGGTAATACAGGTCTAAAATGCATAATAACGGAGCTAGAGCCACTTAACGGGTTCTGTCCTGTTTAACAGTCTACACTCAATGATTTTAACTGGCTTCTGGCTAAAGCAATGAAATTAAAAAACTTTGCATAATTTGACCTCCAGTTTACGAAATCAGTGTTAGAACCCATCTTGGAACTTTTGCTGGTACCGGATATGACGTCATCGGGATTTTTTTTAATGGAATCAGTATGTTTTAAAACATACAAACAAACAGGAAAACAGTGTTAGAAAACTTTTTAGTGCTTATGAGATATCACAAGTATTATGTGGTCAATGATTAAATATCAGCAACTCTATATTTTTATACGTTGCGGTCTAGATGGTACTAACCGTTCTTGTTGCTGTACACGCTATGGTGTTAAAAAATTAGATAAGGAAATGTTTCGTCCACATAATAATTATTATTTAGATTATTAATTGTTGTGCCCAGATCACATCCATCACATCAACTACAGGTTGTACATTTAACAATAAACTTTTATTGAATAAGATGCCTTTAAGGTTTCATCTTGTAGTTGCTAAAAATAAAGTGATCTGGTTTTCCAAGTTTTGTTTTGTTGTTGATACAAAAAACTCTACAAAAAGTGTCAATATAAAATTTATATCTTACAACCAAATGTAACATAATATTACACAAATGCATAAATTGTTATTAATATAATATTTTATTATTAAACACCATTATTAACCACTAATTGGAATGTCCTTTAATTTTAATGGAGTCTGCTAAATACACAGCTAACATTTCTGGGCTTCATTAGAATCACAACTGGCAAGGAATCCTTTTCCCTGCAACAAGAAGATAATTCAAAATATCAAGTAGAATAAGAATTATTATAACAAACTTACCTTATATCTACTTCCACTTGAGAAGCTCTCAAGTCACACGGACACGTTTGTTTGGTGCTCTCCATATATCTCCAGCGAGCTATCATTTTCCTGAATGTTCTGGACCACACTGCAAGTTGACTGGACTCACTGGCAAGAATCAAGCTTCTAATGCAAGGTAATATCTTAAAGGCTGTCATTATACTTACCTAATATTCAATCAAACTCCAACTTATAACAAAATTCATAATTCCCAAACTAAACTATACAGCTCCATTTATCTCTCCACTGTTGAGAAGTGGGTGTCTTTTACCCAGTCCCCCACAGGAAATAAAGGTTTTTTGGTATTGGGTCTGCTGTTACCTATTGAATAAGTACCATTTTTCTATCTAATACAGGTAAGTCGAACATCTCCTCTACTGGAAAGCTAAATCTCAACATTAGGATATTAAAGAGATTAGTTTGGTTATTATCATTTTGATTCTAAAATTAAAAGCGCATTTGTTTGATGAATGCTATAACATCAGCGATTGAGTTAAGTGGTAGTGGCAGATATTATCTGGTGACATAAGGTGGAATCGTACATGAGAAAGTTCAATTTATTAAAAGTCGTTATAGCGGTTTGGTAACAATGTTCCATTATTCGCTAATAGTCCAGTCAAATCCAGTCAACAAATAGTTGAAAGTTGAGGGTAAGTCCTTCCTTGTGGGTTGTCAAATAACCCCCTGAAAGTCAACATAATGTAGGGCTCGAAGAGATAATAAACCACGCTTCCTAACGGTTTTTGTCGTTTTTTTCGAAACTATCAGAAGGAATTTAGGTAAAATAAAGTTTATTTAAATCCCTACCAAAAATTCTCAAATGCTTTTTCCTGCCTCGCCTTCTTTTTGTGTTATCGCAGAAAGAAAATATGTCATACATAGACCCCATAAGCACTAAAAAGTTTTCTAACAGTTTTCCTAAGCTCTAGATGTAACTACACTACTCCTGTCAACTCCATTGCTATAGCTAGAAGCAAATTCAACTGATTGAGTGTAGACTGTTAAACAGGACATCCCGTTAAGGGGCTCTAGCTCCGTTATTATGCATTTTAGACTTTTATTACCTTCATACTTTTGTATTCAGAATCACATTTGCTATCGATTTTCATATTTAAAACCTACTGGTACCATTTAAAAAAATCTCGATGACGTCATATTCGGTACCAGCAAAAGTACCAAGATGGGTTCTAACACTGATCTCGTAAACTAGAGGTCAAATTATGCAAAGTTCTTTCAATTTCATTACTGTAGCCCGAAGCCAGTCCGAATGATTGAGTGTAGACTGTTAAACAGGACAGAACCCGTTAAGTGGCTGTAGCTCCGTTATTATGCATTTTAGACCTGTAATACCTTAGTACTTTTGTATTCAGAATCATATTTGCTATCGATTTTCATATTTAAAACCTAATAGTACCATGTAAAAGAATCTCGATGACGTCATATCCGGTACCAGCAAAAGTACCAAGATGGGTTCTAACACTGATCTCGTAAACTAGAGGTCGAATTATGCAAAGTTCTTTCAATTTCATTACTGTAGCCCGAAGCCAGTCTGAATGATTGAGTGTAGACTGTTAAACAGGACAGAACCCGTTAAGTGGCTGTAGCTCCGTTATTATGCATTTTAGACCTGTAATACCTTAGTACTTTTGTATTCAGAATCATATTTGCTATCGATTTTCATATTTAAAACCTAATAGTACCATGTAAAAGAATCTCGATGACGTCATATCCGGTACCAGCAAACGTTCCAAGATGGGTTCTAACACTGATTTCATAAACTAGAAGTCAAATTATGCAAAGTTCTTTTAATTTCATTGCTGTAGCCCGAAGCCAGTCCGAATGATTGAGTGTAGACTGTTAAACAGGACAGAACCCGTTAAGTGGCTGTAGCTCCGTTATTATGCATTTTAGACCTGTAATACCTTAGTACTTTTGTATTCAGAATCACATTTGCTATCGATTTTCATATTTAAAACCTAATAGTACCATGTAAAAGAATCTCGATGACGTCATATCCGGTACCAGCAAAAGTACCAAGATGGGTTCTAACACTGATTTCGTAAACTAGAGGTCGAATTATGCAAAGATCTTTTAATTTCATTGCTGTAGCCCGAAGCCAGTCCGAATGATTGACTGTAGACTGTTAAACAGGACAGAACCCGTTAAGTGGTTCTAGCTCCATTATTATGCATTTTAGACCTGTATTACCTTAATACTTTTGTATTCAGAATCACATTTGCTATCGATTTTCATATTTAAAACTTAATGGTACCAATTAAAAAAATCTCTATGACGTCATATCCGGTACCAGCAAAAGTTCCAAGATAGGTTCTAACACTGATTTCGTAAACTAGAAGTAGAATTATGCAAAGTTCTTTTAATTCCATTGCTGTAGTTAGAAGCCAGTCCGAATGATTGAGTGTAGACTGTTAAACAGGACAGAACCCGTTAAGTGGTTCTAGCTCCGTTATTATGCATTTTAGACCTGTATTACCTTAATGCTTTTGTATTCAGAATTACATTTGCTATCGATTTTCATATTTAAAACCTAATAGTACCATTTAAAAAAATCCCGATGACGTCATATCCGGTACCAGTAAAAGTACCAAGATGGGTTCTAACACTGATTTCGTAAACTAGAGGTCGAATTATGCAAAGTTCTTTTAATTTCATTGCTGTATCCAGTAGCCAGTCCGAATGATTGAGTGTAGACTGTTAAACAGGACACCCTGTATATATATGATACTTCACTACTTTTCCGGGTTTCACTCCGCGTATTCACTATTCGGCTGCTAGAGGAACCAGACAATGGTTGACGACGTTTCGGCAAGATCACACTTGCCATCTTCAGGTCACTTCTAACTTCCTTCTGCTTCGCGTGGTTACACGATGTAGACTGACGTCTTGCTGCAGCGGTTGGTCTTTATATACGGTCGGCTGGTTTTTGGCGCGGCTGCGTGTCATTGGTCTCGCTTGATCCGGTGGCTTTCTCTCGCCTTCCCTTTAATCGTTCTGCTGTGCTGGTTTTCGCTTCTTGACGGTGATGCTGGTTATAGCTGGTTTCCAAGCTGATGGTAGTCGCTGTGTATCGTCCCTGGTATTAAGATTGTTCGGACGTTTCTCGATCTCAATGGCTTCTCTTATGGTTCGTCGGGTCTTATGTTGTATATTCGCTAAAACTCGCTAAAACGCTAAAATTTTCGAAATATCTGTTTTTTATTTTACTTAGCACATATAACCTACTAAGTATGTCCTAATGGTAAAACTGTAATCGACGAGATCTAATATCATAGTAATATTATAACAGATTAGGTGACCTAACAAACTCTTTAAAGAAATGTTTATTTACATGTATGAGATAGTATTTAACATAATGTCCTTACATACTGGGTTACGATAGAGACGGATAATCATACGAGCTGCTGAAATGTATGATATATTGTAAAATAACGTTTAAATAAGAGTTTACTTTAGATGCTACGAATATCTATATGGTGTATAAACAATAAGAACGTATATGTAGAAATCGCTTACAAGGGTAGTAGATATAACGAAAAGGGTTAAAATCTGTTCAAAATTACATTACGTCTAGAAAACTAGAAATTAGATAATTGTAGCATACGCATGTTAAATGTACCTATTCTTCACCTCGTCTGTAGTAGATATAATGAAAAAAGGATAAAAATCTGGGTTTATGCTTATACTCAGGCTCGCAATCATATGTAGCGTATTTATGCTTACATAGTATAATTATTTTCTCAACGTAGGATAGATAACCGATTGCTCTGGTCGATCAGTATAAATAGACGGGTAGTGTTCCTGTTCCTTCATTAGTCGAGATGGACCAGCGTAAGAAGAAGAATGGCTCTGGTCGACAGGATTGCAAAATACAGTGTCCGGTTTGCTTCAAGTCTTTCGCGAGGCCATTTACCTGCAAGAGACACGTAAAAACCATACCCGATTCAAACAGAATCTGCTGTTCTAGCTGTGTCAAAACTTTTTCACGCTCTGACAACTAAAAAGACATACGAAAAGCGTTCACGAATCAATCAAAGTCCGGTGTTCTAATTGCTTCAAATATCTTTCACGCATCGACAGCTATAAAAGGCATTTAAAAAACGTACATAATAACGCAAATGTTGTAAAGACAGCTCTGGTAAAGGAAGCAAATGGACCTACTGATATCGTTGAGACAGAAGAAGAAGAAGAATATATGACTTCAGCCATGCATTTGGGTATTGATGAATGTGATTCCTCGTTTACCAACTGTGATAGTAACGAAGAGTTGAACAAGGAAAGGGCTACCGGTACAGTTCCAATGAGTCAGTCGGCGGACTTTATACGTATTAGTATTTCTGCGAGGACATACGACGACTCAGAGACCCGTAGAACTACAACAGTCGTCATAGAAAACAACTTATGATCTATATTCTTGTATTATGTTACGTATACTTAATAAATGTTTGTAAAATAACTTTATATGTTTTATTCATCACGCCCATACTCTGATTTCTTGTCTAACAGGGTGGACTCAGCCATTTTTTGTTTCAAGACTGTTTCTAGCCTAAGGATGTATAGCCCCAGGGTTAATTAATTGAGTTTGACCTGTAGAACATATTATGTTAGCGTTCAGTTAGTATGGTTTTGATATCCATAATTGTTATTTACGCCAAACCTGACTACATGTATTGTTAAAGTAAAATTTAGAGGTAATATACAGGAATATATGCGCCTGTATCCGATCTCTAAAATATAAGCCTTTTAAGTCTTTTAAATATTACTTTGTAGAGCTATGTTCAACAGGTATGCGCTAAATATGTTAATGTCAGCATTGTATATAAAATATATATATAGGTCATTTGTAGCACGGAAAATTAAACTTCTCTGTAACGTATATCCTATATTACTTTGTACAACTGCGTTCATCAGGTATGCAATCAGCAGTAGAGTATCATACGTACCTGGTATAATATAACGCTTATCAGTAGGTCCCTCGTTAAGAATTTTAAAAATAATGAAATTTTTATTGAATCAGCTAAATAGATAGTGTACTTATAAGTGAATCTCTAAATAACGAATGCGTTAACAGAACTCCTGCATTAATATACATAACGTTTCATTGTGTTTTTCAAAACACATTTCATTGTAAAAGAATAAGAATAATTTCAATTTTATTTATCAGGCGATATACATTATATTATTTTCATATATTAGTATGCAAAGTTATCGTTTCAATAAAAGTAAAATATTTATCTGATTTATTTCTCCAGGTTAAGTCTTCAGGGTTCTCATAACTGTAAATTTTGCAAGAGGTAACTACCCTGTGTTTCAAAGTTATAAAGACCTATTACAAACATATGTTATAGACTTATATTTCGAAGGTATCGAAAATGGGATTATTGTGTAATCAAACGTTTTAAATTTTTTTATGTAAATTAAAGAATCAATAGGGTTTTTCTGAAGAAGGTTTTCCTGAAAAATACTATATAAAGTCAACCTAATTATGATTAAATGAGAAAACATATTATTAAGCTGTTCAAAATTCGAATGTCTAGAAAAAAATGGGTAGCTCTTACTGAATATACGAAGAATACGTTTTAGGTATGTATTGAGATACATAACATTTCTGTCATATATGAATTTGTATACATCGATCTAGATCCTGCTACCGTATATGTTTAACATAAAAATAAATAAAAACTATAAACTTCTTTTATCGTTTTTATTTATAAAATTTTAATAATAATATTAAATGTTTGCATTGTACGACATACTGATAGGGTAGGTGAATTGCAGGAATTTAGCAGGTCCATGTTTCTAAATGCGGATCCATAGGCTAGAAGAAGAATCAGAAAAAAGTATTAGGCAATGTTCATTGAATAGACTACCTGTTACATTTCATACCTTATTCGTCTCGATGAACATACAGTCAGCATACAGTTGATATCTTTCTGTCTTTACTTTACCTAAGTAAACCAATCCTAGAGACAGAGTTGTATTCGCTATCTTTTGGTTGAGATCGACCACTTTATCTTCAGTAAGTTTGTCGGCGAATCTTTTGGGTAGATATGTTATAGACTTATATTTCGAAGGTATCGAAAATAATTACAAATTAGTATTAATTATACGAGTTAATATCCTACAAAAGTATATAGTAAATTATTACATATCTTCATATTTCTGAGTTGCTGAAATGTATGATATATTGTAAAATAACGTTTAAATAAGAGTTTACTTTAGATGCTATGAATATCTATATGGTGTATAAACAATAAGAACGTATATGTAGAAATCGCTTACAGGGGTAGTAGATATAACGAAAAGGGTTAAAATCTGTTCAAAATTACATTACGTTTAGAAAACTAGAAAATTAGATAATTGTAGCATACGCATGTTAAATGTACCTATTCATTCACCTCGTCTGTAGTAGATATAATGAAAAAGGATAAAAGTCTGTAGTATAGGGTTTATGCTTATACTCAGGCTCGCAATCATATGTAGCGTATCGATGCTTACATAGTATAATTATTTTCTCAACGTAGGATATATCGATATTCTTCTAGTTTGATTAAATCCTATTATTAATCTTTAGTTTAGCGTAGATATAAATCTCTTTGTATAGCTCAATAAATGATAGTTATAGGGCTGTATTGACTTATATAACATTTCTCTCATATATGAATATTTTAGTTCAGAGAGCATTTACAAACAATGCACAATTTATACAAAGCAGTCATTCAGAACAGGGTAAGATAATTCGTATGATCTATTAAATTTAAAATAGTAATCTGCTGTTCAGCTTGATTTAATTTTCGTAAATGTCTAAATATTACAAACATACAAACAAAATAGACTTAAGTAAGAAACAAAACGTATACATTACATATCTAAAATTGTACAACATATTGATAGGGTAGGTGAATTGCAGGCATTTAGCAGGCCCGTGTTTCTAACTGCTGATCTATAGGCTAGAAAAATCATAAAAGTATTAGGCAATGTTCACTGAATAGACTACCTGTTACATTTCATACCTTATTTGTTTTAATAAATAGACATTAGTCAAACGATGGATATCCTCATGTCTTTACCTTCAATATATAATATATGTATTTATGATATCTAGTTAATGATATACGTATGTTGTGATCTTGATTGACTGTAATCTTTTTCCTGTAAGATCCTATAAAAGCCGTAATTAATATTTCTTAATATATATAGTTTAGTTTAATCCGTGTATGTATTTTATTCTTGCATTTTTTATTTCACAATGCATAACTACATACAATTTATTTTAAATCCGTTTTTCTGAAATTTCTAGATTTTAATACAAACAAAATTGATTTAGGCTTCAGCTAATATCCAAACAGATTTACTCAGAATTTACGGTTGTTATTAAATAATAATTAGCCGTCGGCAACTTTTAAAATATTTCGATTAAACCAATAGTCTTTCATGTTTGAATTTTAACTTTCTACACCCGCTAATTGGAAATTCATTAGCAATGGTGAAATCATCGTTACAGAAAATAAATTTTACAACCAAGACGTCATGTTTTTACCTTACCGATCTCATTTTTCATATAAGTTAATGTAGGATAATAATGGTACTACATACCCGACTATAAAGTAATCATGGAAAGTATAACAGCTGTTTAAAAGAATAGATAGTAAATATAACTATATCTAATTATTTTGTACTGATATAAAAAGCCGCGGATCGACTGATGTTACGGGCCTCATGTAGTAATAATATCTGTATATAGTTTTCAAATTGTTATATTTAAGATGTATCAAGAAAGATTTCTTGAGTTTCTTCACGATTGGCTCATATAAGGTTAATAATTGTCTCATCTCAATGACTCATGATAATAATCATAATTGGCTTATAATTTTTGAATCTTAAAGATTTAATATTATTAATGTACAATATTTATAAATATTTTCCGGGAATTATTTTTAAATAAATTGGATTTAATCAAATATACGTGAAAGCATTTTTATAAATAACTCATATGTAGTAATTTAAAAGACAAGCTCCGTGGTCTCGGGGTTAAGCTATGGAGTTCTAATCAGATGGTTGAGCGTTCGAACCCCGGTTACTCCAAAATTGACTTTTATAAAAAAGTGTAGCAGGTTGCCTATCTACAGGCTGTATTATATTATGAGTACGTGGTCGCTAGTCAACAATTTTTTTTATAACCCGTTTACAGTGGTTGATAGCGTAATTAATGTACAATTATATACAATACTTTCCGAGAATTATTTTTAAATAAATTTGATTTAATCAAATATACGTGAAAGCATTTTTATAAATAACTCGTATGTAGTAATTTAAAAGACAAGCTCCGTGGTCTCGGGGTTAAGCTGAAATAAATTTCTTGATATTAATAATTTAGTTCTGAGTTATTTTTATTTTAATAAATAAATTTAATAATAATAATGTATCACGTTTAGATTTATACCTAAAATTAATAATAATGATGAATATCATATCTGATAATATGAAATTACTAACATGTATTATGTTATAAGTACGTGGTCGCTACTCAACAATTTTTTTTATAACCCGTTTACAGTGCTTTAATAGATTACCTTCGTGGTGTAATGGTTAAGTCCTAGGCTTATAACCAGACGGTCGAGCGTTCAAACCCTGTTGACTCCATTGGTTTTATAAAAAATATATAGCGGGTTGCCTATCTACAGGCGTATAGAAATCTACTATACCGATCATATGACGTCACCGATAGATGGCATTAGCAGCGCTAGGAATTCAAATCTTTCAGCGGGAAATGATGACAAGTTGGAAATGAGGAGCGAGAGAGAGGGAGATGAGAGATGAGATATGCAGATGCTGTCACCGATAGATGGCATTAGCAGCGCTAGGAATTCAAATCTTTCAGCGGGAAATGATGACAAGTTGGAAATGAGGAGAGAGAGAGGGAGATGAGAGATGAGATATGCAGATGCTGTCACCGATAGATGGCATTAGCAGCTCTAGGAATTCAAATCTTTTAGCGGGAAATGATGACAAGTTGGAAATGAGGAGAGAGAGAGGGAGATGAGAGATGAGATATGCAGATGACCCCGCGAGATATAAAAAATGATCCGCTAATGACCCCGCGAATTAAATGAATTAGATCGTGATATGCAAATAATACCGTTAATGATACATACATAACACCGCGAATGATATGCAAATGATCCACTAATGACCCCGCGAATGATATGCAAATGAACCTCGAATTTCGCGGATGACCTTGAAATGCAAAACGAACCTTCATAAGAAAATACATGGGATTTTGAGCTAGAACTGTTATAGCATATCTACTGATGCTGCTATACCCCAGGGTGTAGAGGTATCGCTTAATTATAGTATTCTTGTTAATATTTATACTAATTTTTTTAAGTGAAGGTTTATAGTAAGGATTTTGGTTTTTCTTCTAATGGTAATGGTAATAACCGTACTGAGGTCAAGCTTTCACTAGATGAATTAAACATTTTTTATGAGAATATAAAATACAGTGATCTTTTCAATCTATTAAATAATGATATAAACTTATTTCATTGAAGTAATTTGTTAATATCTAGAACTTCACACCTAACTATAAATATATTGTATCTTATTTTAGGTATAAGCTGTAATCGTTTAACAATACCTGTCTGTATATAGTATTTTATTTTTACCTTTACACCTATGTAGAATAAATTTAGTTTTAATCGTATTTTTATTGTACTATAGTACTTAACCCATATGGATCTTCATCACGTAAAAGATGTTTTTGTCTAAAAATAAAACATTCTCACACAGAATAATTTTTATTAACAGTTTAATATTAGGTAAAATAGAGAATCGTTATATTAAATGCAATAACAATAAAAATACTAGTAAAATCTTCACTAGTTGTTAATATCTAGAACGAAACAACGAAAACAATATTAACTCTAATACGGCCGGATGATGTTAATATCGCTGCTTACCTGTATCGTAGTATAGGACTCTCTCGCCCAACTGATCCAAGTATGAGTATAATTTAAGTCGGGCTTGGGTTGTTACAAATGCTTGAAACTAGTTAACTTATATTCTTATAAATAGAGATGCATCTGATCTCTTTAAATTGATTTTTCTCATGTTGATTTGATAATTAATATTTAAATAACTTTTAATTTATAAACAAATCCGCAGTCAAAGGTTCAGATGAAAATAAAAAACAAATATTTTATACAAGAACTTTTATTGAAAGAAGAAGAAAATACATTTCATAGAGATATATTTCAACAGTAGATGATGAATGATAGGTAATCGCTATCTACATGGGGTAAAATTATATACAGTAAGAAGGCATATATAGAAATCGTTTACAAGGGTAGTAGATATAATGAAAAAAGGTTAAAAATCTGTTCAAAATTACATTACTAACGCTAATAAATACCTACATATTACTATTTTTCTGTGTTTCTGTAAGAATTTATTTTCTGTTTTTAATATCGTATGTCTCAATCACCTGTTTCAATATAGTCACCTGTTTAGTATTGCTTACTTAGAACAACAAAAAGGTAAATAATAACTTATGACGCTGTTAAATGTACAGATTATTCCACACCTAATGTATTCTAGTTGTCGATATTGAATATATCCATTAACTAGGGTAAAACACGTGATGACGGCATATTAAGAGCAAATATATACATTATACACATATGTTAACTCTAGTATTGTCCATAGAAGATATACATCAGACAGGCACTAGTGACTGGGCTAAATTTACAAGCATTCAGATACACTTAGGTAAGAACCTGTGATTGATACAAGCAGTTGGGTACACTTAAGTTTTGTATTGTATATAATTGCACATTAATTACGCTACGTTGATTTGAAAATTTAATAATGTAATTTATCGTTTAAACTACCTAAACTTTTTAAAACAATAATTTATGCCGCTTTTAAGATGATGATCTAAAATGAAATCAATTATTCGAATGTATACATAAACAAACCGTTTTATTTCTTTCTTACCCATTTCATCACTGATTGGAAATACGGCTTCATAGCATGGATAATAATTATTAGAACTGCCTATACTCATCATGATATTGTTACACGATCGGATATGGCTGATAGCGTAATTAATGTGGTTGATAGCGTAATTAATGTACAATTATATACAATACTTTCCGGGAATTATTTTTAAATAAATTGGATTTAATCAAATATACGTGAAAGCATTTTTATAAATAACTCGTATGTAGTAATTTAAAAGACAAGCTCCGTGGTCTCGGGGTTAAGCTAAAATAAATTTCTTGATATTAATAATTTAGTTCTGAGTTATTTTTATTTTAATAAATAAATTTAATAATAATAATGTATCACGTTTAGATTTATACCTAAAATTAATAATAATAATGAATATCATATCTGATAATATGAAATTACTGACATGTATTATGTTATGAGTACGAGAACATGTCAGAATGCAATAGAGATAATCTGACTGTTGATTGACAGTAATTTTTAGAGATACTTTGTATACTTGAAAGCAAATTTTTATTATTACGTTTCTACATGTTAAATTGTTTTCGCATAATTACATGATGACGTGTAGATCTATATTTAAATATCATTTAGAGAATGATAATTGTTTTGAAGGCTTAATGATGAGCTTATTTAAGCGCGTTTTGTTTATTTTGTATTTGTTTGAAAACAAAGTTCAACGTTTAGAATTGAAATGTTTTTTTTAATTCGCTTCCAAGAAAAGCTAATTCTTTTGTTATGAAATTTATATTTGAAAGGTAAAATGTATATCGGATTATTAAATCTAACCCTGATATATTGACAATAAGAAATTCCAATCATTTTGTTATCGCTTAAACTTATAACTAAAACACGTCTAATGATTTGCATTTATTTAAGCACATGTTTAGAATTGAAATGTGTTTTTTTTAATAAATTGCTTGATATTAATAATTTAGTTCTGAGTTATTTTTATTTTAATAAATAAATTGATGTTACTATATTTTAAACGACTATAATGTCTACATTTAATTAATAATAATAATGTATCACGTTTAGATTTATACCTAAAATTAATAATAATAATGAATATCATAACTGATAATATGAAATTACTGGCATGTATTATGTTATGAGTACGTAGTCGCTACTCAACAATTTTTTTTATAACCCGTTTACAGTGCTTTAATAGATTACCTTCGTGGTGTAATGGTTAAGTCCTAGGTTTATAACCAGACGGTCGAGCGTTAAAACCCTGTTGACTCCATTGGTTTTATAAAAAAATATAGCGGGTTGCCTATCTACAGGCGTATAGAAATCTACTATACCGATCATATGACGTCACCGATAGATGGCATTAGCAGCGCTAGGAATTCAAATCTTTCAGCGGGAAATGATGACAAGTTGGAAATGAGGAGAGAGAGGGAGATGAGAGATGAGATATGCAGATGACCCCGCGAGATATAAAAATGATCCGCTAATGACCCCGCGAATTAAATTAATTAGATCATGATATGCAAATAATACCGTTAATGATACATACATAACACCGCGAATGATATGCAAATGATCCACTAATGACCCCGCGAATGATATGCAAATGAGCCTCGAATTTCGCGGATGACCTTGAAATGCAAAACGAACCTTCATAAGAAAATACATTGGATTTTGCGCTAGAACTGTTATAGCTTTACTACTTAGAGACAAAAATTCATTACAAACACATAGTAGTTCAAACCGCTATAAGTAGTCCAGAAGTAGCTTCATAGTAGTTCACTGTGAATTGTGTCACAAATAAGCAAATAATTGAATGTAAAGAAGTTAACCAAGAAGACTATAAACAGGAGACCAAACTGCAGAAGTGGGGGAAACACAAAATCCGACGTAGGCGGTCCCTCAGAAAGCCAGTGGCATAGATAATATAATAATATACTACGTATATAGAATGCAAACTCCAAGCATTGTTCGATGAATAATTCGTGCGCCATCTGTATTTTTGGGGCTAAGTATCTTAAATGCATTTTACCTGTACGGTTTCATCTTTAAGAATTTAAATTATTTTTCCTTTTGGCTTAGAAAGAAATCCAAGTAATTATTTAAATTTTAGATTTTTTTACAAAACGTACAATAAATTGTCTATTGATTGTTTGTTTTAACTTGTTAACTTTCTGATATAACTTTTTTTGCTTTTGGACACTGTTTTGTTTTTGGTTGGCCTGACTTAAAATTTGAAATTGTATCCTCGGAACATCTTCGTATCCTTCGAAATTGATGTATGGCTTTCCAGCAATACTTTATAACATCTCTAAATTCTTCCTGCGCTACAATAATAAAATTGTAATTAATTTATTTAAAGAAATTCGACGAAACATTTACTCGGTCTGCTTTACAAGTTATCAGCATTAAATACCTTACCTTTAGAACAGGCACTATTAACTAATTTTCCTGTGCTAGTTATACCTATCACAAATACGGTAATTGTTAATTTTCTTCTCAATTAGTTTTTCAATGTAAGAGTTGATAAAAGTTCTTCCATTTAAAGAATGTCGTCAGGTCCTTTGTATAATTTAAAAATCGATGGCAAATAAATTTTGTAGCGAAAACTTAAAACGGCACAATTATATTTTGGAGTATTTCATTTTTTGAGAAATGTCAGTTTCAATTTTAAAACAAAAAACTGAATTTATAGGATACAGCCCACGTCATTATATTATACAGTGCTATTAAATTAAAATGTAATATGCGTACTATATTGCAAAAGCAAATTAAAATAATCATTTCAAATGCAATCAACAATACACAAGCGCTGAAAATGCGCTAGTCGTTTATCCTTTCATTTCAATTACACTGTACAGATATTATGTAAACAGCATTGATACGGTTTGTCACTAAGCTATAGAGCAAGCTGTAGGTCTAGTAGGTCCATGGCCAGTTGCATCGGGTCTTGGCTTTATTAATGGAGATGGTCATGGCAGACCGCATTACAGGTGCCATCTGTATTTTTGGTGCTAAGCTCATAAAATTTTGATTGTATTCAGTTTGGATTCTATATACGTATTTAGTATATTATTATATTATCTATGGCCAGTGGTAGAGTTCCTGTATAATAATAATAGGTTATATAAGATAAGAGTTAGGACATGTGGATCCAATGTCAAGAACGACTTGATTTCTCATAAAGTATTTTCACCTATCAATTTTCAGTTGTTTGATTTGACAAATTATTTCTTGACAAACTACGTACATAGATGTCAATAAGTCTTTCGATTCAACATTATGATAATAATTTATTTACTTATAAAAAATACATATATTATATTAAGAAAATTTAATCTCATAAAGAAAATGTGTATTAGGATGTAAAGTAATGTAAATGTTGTTATACAATTTAAAAAACAAAGTACCAAACTATTAAGATCATGTACTCCTTGACATTGGATCCAGCCAATTAAAATCTGGCATCGTACATGTCCCAACTCTTAAGCTAAGTACTCACACCAGCGGATCCGCAGGCGGATGTCATACGATTGGTCGGTTTGAGTCAAATCGACTCAAACCGACCAATCGTATGATATCCGCTGCTGTGAGTACTTACCTTTAAGCTAAGTACTCACACCAGCGGATCTGCAAGCGGATGTCATACAATTGGTCGGTTTTAGTCAAATCGACTCAAACCGACCAATCGTATGACATCCGCCTGCGGATCCGCTGCTGTGAGTACTCACCTTTATTCTTATTATTTAATATTATTATAAAGGCTCTAGCCAGTGGTAGAGTCACTCTATATTACTTATAGGAGTTGAGCCAACGCGAATGTCAAACCGCCATTATGGATCCAAAAATATACGTTGAAAGAATTATTGGTTATGTTTACCTGGAAAATGTCAAATGTTTCATAACCTGACATTTAATTCATTATAATTTACCATAATGAATTGATTAAATTAAATTGCTCATTTGAATTGATTAATATAATAAATTTCTTAAATAGAGTAATATATTTATATTTTATCTGCAAAATTGAGAAAAGGAGCAACTACTCTCAGCTACAACAAAAAACTGTTAATGTCTCTTGTGCTCTAGTAAGTCAATTTCCGTTTTAATTATTTCCATAATCATTTAAAAAGTGAAAATATTTTGCTTTTATTAATCGTTTTATTTCAGAGTTATTACTCAGTAACATATTTTACACATTTTATCAAATGGGCCGACTAAGAAAGATATTTTTAACTTCAAATTGTGGACTGGTAAGTTTTTTGTAAAGAATCCTCGACCACCTATTTCACTAAAATCTTCGCGAATGTATCGCATACATTCACACAATAGCATTTTTGTGTTAAATAAATAAATTTATAGAAGTAAGAGATAACTATTCTGGAACGTGCAGGCAATGCACAATCAGAAGCAAGACTCCATTTTACTATACTCCGGACACCGAACAGATATAGTTAAAAAAAAATCAAGGCAGCACAGATTGTTCTGATTGGTTTTATGTGAAAGTTAAATTTACAATAGAACATTTTTGCATATGAATTGTTCATTCATATAAATTCATTATTCATTATAAATAATGTCACCTCGCGAAATTTATGCTAGTATAAATAATAACCATACATTTTAAAAAATTGCATTTTATTAATTTAATAAAAAAGCCATGAAAAGTTCACGAGTGCTATGTGTTTACACATATTATAATATATAATATTTTTTACAATAAAACAAAGAAATTACATACAAACATACTATATATACGTCTGTAATAAAAAATGTTTTATACAAAATAGAAAATGCAGATTCCAAAATACAAAATACATAAAAATATACGATATGCAAAATATAGAACTGTAACTGAAACTATACTAAACAAATACAGGATACACAGGAAAACTATAAAATATGTACACACGAGAACAAGTCGGCAAACTGGATAAAATTTTTGGTTGAATTAAAAAATAGATATTAATCAGAATCTGAGCTTGTTTTTACTATTATTATATGTGATACCGCCTTCTTCCAGTTTTCGGAGGAAACATAGCAACTCCAGTAAATATTTAGTAAGTTCTGTACATCGTGGATTTTAAAGGTGGTATTATTTCTTGCTACTTCTCGTTTTACTTAGACCCAAATTAATTCTATATAGGATTAACTTCGCACTGATATGGTGGCAATCGTTAACTTTTACGACCAACTGCTGTAGCTAATTCGTCAATAGCATATTTCTTTTTCGCCGGTGCGAGTTCTTCCGTAACCAAATGTGAATTTCTGCCTATTTTGCTGAAACAGGATTTTTTCTATACTTTTGTGCTGTAATATGGGGAATTATTCATAATTATCATTGCTCCTTCCTCCAAAGCCGGCAATACTGCTTGGAACCACTTTTCAAAGACTTCGGCGTTCATTTCTTCATGATACCCACCAGTCTTCTTGGATTGCTTACACTGTGTGACCTGCAGTTACCCAAGTTTCATCTAAGTAATACATTTTTTTTCCTTCTGCGCTCAATTTTCGCACGTTCCGGAGGTAATGTTGTCTTTAAGTCACAATTTCATTTTTTTCCATTAACATTAGCCATTAACACTTCTTTTTCTTTTGCTATACCTTCAACAATAATAAATTTAGAGATAATGACATTACTTACAGCATATATATATTTACTGAAATCCAATTTCCTTCAGCAATGTTATCAAAGTAGTGCTTTTGAACTCGCCAGTTCTTCGTTATAATTAATAGTAAGCATTATTTTTGCTATTGTTGGTGGTTCATTTCGTAGGTAAAATTGGTGAATGATTCGTCTGACTCCGCTTTTTATATGTTCATCAATATTTGTCCAAAATGGGTTTACTTCAATGATAAGACTTTGGTGGCTTGAATTTATGGTCAGTCTTATATTGACATTAAAGTAATAACACAATGCCTACAAAACAACAGTAAATAACAAATACAAATAACAAACGAATGACAAAATGCAAAAAAAGGTGCAGGAAAAATGGAATATTTCAAACAGAAAAACGGGGAAACTAAACATACAAACAAATGAAGAATATCTGGAAAATCAATAAATTTTGTAGAAAATATTTACAATTACCAGCAAATCTTATTCGCTTTCAGAAGAAAAATCAGATGACGATGTATCGTCGCCTAAATGAATTATGAAGGGTTCGACTACTATGTCCATTGCAATATCCACTTGCCACATCTGTTCTTCAACATCTTTCACATGCCTACAGGCATTGCTCCAGTTTTCGGGAGTGACATTTGTAATAGCTTCAAGGAAGAGATTTTTGACATCCTGTAATTTAAATGTGGTGTTTTTTCGAGCTACTTCACCTTTAATTTGCGCCCATATTAACTCAATTGAGTTCAACTCGCAGTGGTAAGGTGGCAACCTCAAAACGGTTCTGTTGCTTTTCTGTGTTAATTCGTCGATTACGTTAGCACTGTGTTTAGGTGCATGCTGTTTTACTAAAGATAACAATTCAGCTCTCACCATATTGTCTTCGTAGGGGATAGTTTTTTTTGCAGCCAGTTATGTATGTTAGCTTTCCTTGTGTTGCTAGACGGAATTTTTTCAATTTTTCTTGTGTGATAACTTGCGTTATCCAAGACGATAACGCAACCTTCTTCAAGACTTGGCAAAATATTTTTAAACCATTGTTTAAATGTATCTGCGTTCATTTCTTCATGGTAGTCATTTGTTTTCTTGGATTCCAATAACAGTAATCCATTATCTACAAAACCGTCATCAGATCCTATATGAAGGGTGATGAGCCGCTTTCCTTTCCCCGATGAATTTCTCAAGCCAGTCGATAACCCTCTTAAAAATGCATCTCGTGGATTTGTTATGGACATGTCAGCCCACACTTTTTTTACAGTGTGATCCGCATTAACCCACGTTTCATCTAAATAATAGATTTTCTTCCCATCTTCTCGGAATTTCTTGATTTCGCGAAGATATCGTCTTCTCCATGAAATGATATCATCCTTCCCTTTCCAAATGCTGTTTCTAGATCTTGCTGTGAAACTACAACAAGCTTTTTTATATACCGTAAAAAGTAGTTGTTTTAATTACCTAAAGTTAATTTCTTTTAAAAGTTTTCTTAAAGTAGACCGTTTAAAATTGGGAAGATCTTCATTTTCATTTAATTTCATTAAAACTTTGTCGAGAGTGGGAGGTTCATTTAAAAGAAAAAAACTATGAACAAGCCTTCTGATGCCATTTTTGTCTTCTTCGGAAACATTGTCCAAAATAGCTCTTGGTCTATGATACGCCTTAGGAGCATCAAAATAATTAGGATGTTGCTTGTGCTCACGAAGTATGTTGTAAACACTGGCCACACCAATTCCTAAAATTATAGTATATAAGCAGGTGGATTGGAAGGCAAATTAAAACATTACCTATCAATCTAGCAACATTTTCCACTTTGTCGTGTTTTTTCCACTGAGGATTCTGCTCTTCACACACTTTAAACGCGTTCATAATTATTTCTTCACCTCTACAGAAAAGTGCTTTTTGCCGTTTTTTTGGTGGTGACAACTGAATATTGTTGACGTTTTCATCATCCATTTTTTAATAATTTTGCAGTAAGGAAAATTCTACAAATTAACCAACTCATTATTAATGTTAACTTTTCATATAATTCTAACTTACTTATTGACAATCGTTCGTGTATTGAATAGTGCGAGTCTTAATAAAGACTTGTAATGTACCTAATATGTAGCACAGTTGGAAAAACTTTGGAAATTTTCAAAATAACTGACGTAAACGCATGCGTAATAAGCTGGCGTTTGCCGTTTGTGTTTGTATGTGTAAATGAGACTTTTATGGAGTACCGCCCCATTTATTTCAACCAATGGATATTCAAGTTTCAAGTTGCATCTGAATGTCTCTGGTTTTTCATTACTATATCTGTTGGGTAAACGGAGATTAGTGAATTACAACTTGTACCTATGTACCAGGGTCCTATTGAGATCAATCATGCAAAGCTAAAAGATCTTCAAGCTCTTTGTGAAGTATTATCCAATCGAAAACACCGTGGATTTTATGATATTCTGGAGACTAATGGAGACCCAGGTGACATTGTCGAGGACGATAATAGCAGTGCTTACGAAGATTTTTTTCTTTCATGCTAGATATGAATCTTTTTTTAATTTCTTTAGATCTATCAGACCGATGTATTCTAATTTTTTAATTAAAATATATGTATCTTATGTTTAATAAAAGAAATAACATTTTCGTATTGCAAATTTTCGTCAAAAACCACAGATTTTTGGATTATGTTTATGAGAATGTTTCATAAACTGCACATAGTTACAAATAACACTAATTTTGACCTTACAGTTAGTTTTAGGTTCTCCTAAAGGTTGTAGTTTTTTTCGACCAATGCTGTTTTTGACATCAACCCGTCAATTACAATTAATATTTATTAAAAACTTAAAGAGAAATACATAAAAATTCTTTGATTTACTAAACATCAGTTTGTCAAATTAAGGGCGATCTTTTCACCTCCTTGTAACTTTATTTGGCGGTTAATTGTCACAGATACAATTGTAACCATAGCAATTAGCTTCCACATAAATTTATGAAGAAGTGAAAAGAGCTGTCCTAAATTACATAATTCTGTCAAATTTCGTGTTTTGTTAAATTGGCATTAGTGCAAATGGATCCAACCAATCAGCATCAATTCCCGCGTTGGCCCAACTCTTATAAGTAATATAGAGTGATTCTAGCCAGTGGCTAGCATTAGCGACATCTAGCGGCGATTAGAGAAATGTCAGAAAGTTGATGTAAAAGATCCCTCAAACCAATTCTTTAGGTAAATTCAAATTCATTGCGAACAGTTTAATAATTCATAAGTTTAATAATTCATAATTTTATAATAATACTTTAAATAGTAATGCACTCCAAACTGTTTTGTTTATTAAAATGTTTTGTTATAAAATAATACTGTGTTTTTTGTAAACGATAATATAGGAAATTTAATGGAATTTTTATCATTTTCCTCGTAAGTTTGTTACCTTGCAAATGTAAGAAGAAATTTTGGTATCAATCGAAAGAACAATTCATTTTACGTCAAAAAAATATTAAACTTTATGAAGAAAATCAAAATCGATTTAGAAAAAGACTTAAAAAGCTTATTAACTTTACTGCTTTTGGTATTATTTTATAACAAAACATTTTCGTAAACAAAACAGTTTTGAGTGCATTACTATTTAAACTATTATTATAAAATTATAAATTATTAAACAAAAAGAAAAAGAACGGGTTTGAGGGATCTTTTACATCAACTTTCTGACATTTCAGTAATCGCCGCTAGATGTCGCTAATGCTAGTCACTGGCATATTGGTATATTCTTTGCACTGGCCCTAGATAAAACTATATTATAGATGATTATCTTTAATGGACTCTACTGTATCCATAGTTACTATCTGATATCTTAGTAGGTAGTCCACGCGGGTAGATGGCGCTGTTTTCAAAAAATTTCTTAGGTAAACGATCCAAGTGGCAATAGTAAAATTGAGTAATGTAAAAAAAATAAAAGAAAATCTGACTTGTTTCCATGGTACTGTAAAAATAATTTGTCATCATCTTTGGCAAAAAATTTGCAAATGAATTATAATTGTAGAAAGTATTTAGTCACTTTTAATATTTGAATTGAAATGTACGGAAATGAAAACTTAAAGAAAAAATCGTCATACGCTACATGGAAAAGTTATCGAATACGTCATCTACATGTTGTGCAAGAAGACATTTAATAGTCTGTTAAGAAAAGAAGCCATTGTAATACTTTCCCTTCCCAATAAAAATATGAAACGATATCTTTGGAGAGTTGAGAACCGCAAGTGTAACTGAAGGTTAGTAGAACGAGCTATTATACAATACTAGAATAACACAAATATTATTTTTCAGCTCAAAAATCAAATTTAAACTTTATAGCTGAACCAGAAGCGTCCCTAAGGTCGGTCAGCCGGGCGTACGCCCGGGGTCCGGGAGCTAATGGGGCCCCGCAAGGAGCTACCTTATTTTAATCAACACAAAGAAATGATATAAAAAAGTAACTAATGATATGAACAGCAATCTAGTTAGTTAATTTGATTGTTTGAAGTTAAAGATTAAGTAATTTATAATGTAAAAGAGTTTTGTTCTGTAGTGGTGTCTGTTGGTGTCCTTAAATGAAAATACCACCCTAATTTAGTAAATAAATTTTCTTTACAATGGCATATCTTTTCCTAATAGTTGCATATACTCAGAATTCCTATAATTTTAAATGTTCGTAAATGATTGTATTTTTTAACTGTTTTTAATTTTTAGCATATTTTGCAAAAAATAAATGGTTATAATTAACAGTTAAAAAATTACAATCATTTACGAGGATCCGTATTACGATCAATAATATATTCTTTTGAAGCATTGCATATTTCGAAATTTGCGCCATAAATTAGTTAATGGTCCACGTGGATAGATGGAGAATTGGATACAAAAGTTAGTATGGAATATAACCATCTATTACATATTGTTTATCTATGTCACTGGCCTTCTGAGGGAACGCCTACGGCGGATTTTGTGTAAAGAATTCTTACCCTTTCCGTTGGAGCTTGGTACATTAGCAAAGCATCTATTACTCTATTACAATTACATCTAAATCTATTACATTTTTAGTAATTCTTGTTTTTGTTCTCTTTTTTATTTATTTATTCTTTATTAAAACGTTTCAACGCAAAAAATATTAGGCGACGGAAATTAATACCATAAAAAAGACATTCAGCAGATTTCACCAATGCAGGCATCTTGATATCAAGGGCGTATTTAGGGGGGTGCTTTTGGGGCAAAAGCACCCCCCAAGACTTTATATTAGTATTTTTAAGTTTTATTCATATAATAACAGAACAATTATTAAGAAAAACCATATCCTATCATTCATAATTCTTCTAACTCCTTTTTACAGTTTTAGCTATAAAAATGGTGAGAAACTCCAGATGTCGGTAATCCCTTTTTGAATATAATTGAATAGTGCTTTACTTAAGAAATACCAGGTAGGTATGTAATCCCCTTATACAATGCCTTATGTGCTCAGTTTACCTAAACCCCGTATAATATTTATAGACAAGTTGTAAATTATTGGTTTTGCATGAATACCTGTACTGTCTCTTTGCCAGTTTTCCAGTTATTTCTAATGTTGCCATGGGAATCTTCTAAGAATCTTAAATTTGCAAATTTCAAGTTTGAGAGAGTAAAGTTGAGTTCACTTTACGTCATTCATAAAATGTGGTAGTGATAATAGTGTACTGTAAAAGTAGCAGGTCTTAAACAATAGACATAGTGAGAAGTTTTCTTGTTATCTAATGTTATTGTATGGTCGGTGGTGGTGCCGCTTAAAGTGGATTTATGTAAAAGACAAAACGCTAAGTGCATGCTGAAGATTGCTCATGCCTTATTCCTTCTAATATAGAGCACAATAATTATAATTCTCAACTTTAAACATTTCTGCACTTGTCAGAGAGTAGGTATTGGGACAGTTGAGTCCACCCCCTCCCTTCCTACTTTTAGCCACGCCCCTTTCCCCTTCTCCCTTCTGTAAGCCACGCCCTTTGCTTCTGATTGGTCGACGCCATCTTGGATGACACGCCTACTTCTCTCTGATTGGTCGACGCCATCTTGGATGACACGCCTACTGCTCTCTGATTGGTCAATTAAGTCACCCTTACTGCTCTCTCATTGGTCAATTAAGTCACCCTTACTGCTCTCTGATTGGTCAATTACACCACCCCTATAGCTCTCTGATTGGTCAATTAAAATAAGAGAGTTGTCCGGATTATTGATTGAGTTGATCGGCTTCGCCCCTATAGCTCTCTGATTGGTCAATTAAAAAATAAAGGCGTTGTCCTGATTATTGATTGAGTTGATTGTCCAATAGAAACCTCTAGAAGGTATTAATTAAACATAATAATAATTGAAGGGTGGTGCGCGCGTTACCCTGAGTATTGATTTGTAGATTAGCCCAATAGGAGGCAGGGATTCACAATATTGATTTTCCCTAACTGTTGTCACGTCCCTACGATTACGGAAATCTGTATTACCGACAACGTACTGAACTACCGACAGACGGAGCCATTTGTAAAAGGAATCGATATTACAGAAAACGTATTCATGCCAATTGTAAAAAGGATAGTTACGTACTTTATGCATGTTTTCAACTATTACAATAATAATAATAAGCGTATATTCAAAAGCATGAAAAAATTCTTGTTTGAAATTACCGAAATACCAGTTGAAAGGGTTAACATATGGAAAGATCACTAGTACTAACTAACTATAAACGAGATATATTTTAAATGTAAATACAAAGTGTGCAGATATTGATTAGTTGCAAAGAAGTAAGGGTGTGAAATGAACCGTAACAAGGGGTAAATGCATAAGTTATATTATGATGTATCCGTGATTGAAACGTCAATTACTTTTCATGAATTAGATTGTATAACTCTCCCGTAAAAAGACGTAATACATGATAAAACGATTACGTAACATTATATAGCACGATTCATTAAAGGGTGTTTGCATACAACTACGTACAAAACTAAAGGTCGTATTTCACCTCTTCTAAAATATTTAAATTAATCAGTCGCTTTATGAAATCTATAGAAAATTATGCAATCTTATTAAATAAGTCTAGAACAGTAGTCATGTTTTGTTAATTGTTTTCATTAATCTCGTATCAAATATATTCAGCAACTCTATATTTTGGAATGTTGATTAGTTGCAAAGAATAAAGGGTGTGAAATGAACCGTGATTGGGGTGTTGATTTAATTACTACAAGAGTACAGTTTGTCTGGATATTGATTTTTCGAATGAAAGGGGGAGTTAGGGTAGATATACCAACTGAACGGTTAACTTATTGAAAGCTCACTAGTACTAACCAACTATAAACGAGATATATTCTAAAAAGCGCAAAATGCAACAAGCATGTTAGTAAATAACTTAGGGAGAGTAGTAGTAAATAGTTTCCCTCTTCATTTAATTTTGTTAATGTACTAAAGAGGGTCCTACTACCAACCGAAAATCAATAAATGTATGCGTACTTTGCAAATTCACCCTTTGTATCTGTTGATATTGAAAGAAAATTACTATCTAAATGTTTATACTATCATGCTAAAGATAGGAGGATATGTAATATAGGTGAACCGACATCGGATAACGATGTGATCTCTAGACAATATTTTAATTCACGAGCTATGCATACAGACGACCAACAACAACAACAGTTTAATGCAGGTGGTAAACGCATTGTTCCAGTAAGTTATCCCTTGGATGACACCGATGCTGCTGCTGCTGCTTCTAAAGTCTATGTAGCTGCTCAATTCGACTCTGCAGTACAAACTTTCACTACAATGACCGGTGAAACTGTAGCCTCGGACTGCTCTTGAGGGTGTGGGTATGGTTCAACAACAATATTGAGAATGCTATATACAGGGCGCCACAATATTTATTGCGGAAAATATTGAAAACCGGTTTACTCTGAATGTCGAGGCAAATAATTATCAATTGAACAATCAGTCATCAATAAAAGAACATTAGGATTTATAACAGTACTCAGTGTTTATTAAAATAAGTTTAACAATGCTGTATTAAAGATGTATTTGAACTAGCATTACTTGGTTAAGCCAAACGAAATTAAAATTAATATATGTTGGTTACAAAGACATGGATTCGAATTGGTGTATAGAGATCTCTATATGTTATGTACAAAAAATATACATTTATTTATTTTTATATACCTTGATAATTTGAGAGCAAATTAAGTATGGCAGTTCTTATACAGTAAGAAAAATCAAAGTGAGCACATTAGTTTTTATTATAGTCCAAAAATTTCACTTATCTGTCTTTTATAATGGAGCGATATTTTCAGGAACTCCTTCTAATCTTATAGCAGGTTGGTTTCTTAATTCATTGGATAGGATGGCAGCAATGAAACTTGAATGGGACGGTAGATACATTGCATATGACGGAAAGGTACGGTACTAATAGATCGCCATATGTTAACTAATCTTCTGGCCAGAAAAAGGTCTTCCACAAGCACACAAAAGGATTAGTAGGTCTAAACCACTAAATATTCGATAGAAGAATCTTGCCGCAAATCTTACAATAGATGTTTGATGAATCCAATGCCAATCACTAAATAAATCCCTCCGTAAATCCCTAGAAGAACGGACATGAATATATCAAATAAATATTACCTGAAAATACTACCTTTCCAGAAGGGATAATATATACCACGTCAAAATCGACAAACTTAATATAATTCCAGTCAAAACGGAAAATAATTACTTTAAATTCAAAAAGTATTGATCTTTTTTTATAAAAAGTCAAAAAGCATTTGTTTTTCCAAAAACACTGTGATTCTAAGTTTTTTTATTAGAGAAACCTAGGTAACTAGACAAACAGAATGTTACAAAACTCAGAACACCATTAAAGATCTAAAACAAAAGGCAGCAAAATTATACCCGAGAACATCCGACGAGCTGTATAAATCTCATGACGTATTGAAATATGTACATCATTGCGCTATGAAGATCTCAACTATAAATACTGTGTATTCTGTTCGTGCGTGACAGTTATTTGTCATACGTCATCATGAACACAATAGATCTCTTCGGCAGAGCTATGATGAGCACGACAGATGAAGCAATGGCTGCAACAAAACGCGGACCGAGAGGTTATGGTTTCAAATTAACACCAGAGGGCAATTTCGATGTTGAGAACCGACGTATAACTAATGTAGGCGCTCCTATCAACGATAACGATCTTGTCACGAAGCGTTCTGTACTAATGTTATCAGATAGCGATGAAGGTGTAATTGATGTTAAGAAAAGAAGACTTGTACACGTTAAAGGACCGCTTGACGACCACGATGTTTGCACGAAAAAGTATACCGACGAGCTGGTGGACGATGTTGAAAGAAAATTACTCTCTAAATGTTTGAGACGACGAGAGGATAAAGGACAGGGGTCGTACTATGATGCTAAAGATGGAAGAATTTGTAATATAGGGGAGCCTCTAGAGGATAAAGATGTAATCTCTAGGCATTATTTTAACAAGCGAGCTATGCATACAAACGATCAAATGCAGTTTAATGCAGATGGTAAACGTATTGTTTCAGTAAGTTACCCTATAGATGGCACGGATGTCACTTCTAAAGCTTATGTAGATGCTCAATTCGACTCTGCTGTACAAACCTTCATTACAATGACTACCGACACTCAGAACACTATTAAAGATCTAAAGCAAAAGGTAACAAAGGTTGACATTGAAACTAGTAAACTTAACAGTTTGCTAACAACGTTGGAAAAAGAAACAAAGAGAAATCACCTAATAGCGAATGATGAGATGGAAACTAATCATTCGAGTGTGCTGACAAAGATAGAAGAAACGAATAATACCCTAGATAGTAATTATAAAAAATTATTAGATAAAGTACAAGTGCTCGAGGATACTCAAAAAGTTATGCGATCATCGTTTGATGCCCTAATAGCCGAATCTGCAACACGTACGAACTCTTACAACATAAACAGAGTGTACAATACCTACCGACTAATAACGGAATTTACTACTACTATCGGTTGACCTAATCATATTGACACCATTTTTTATTCTAGTTTTAAGTGTATTATATCAAATGCCTGATTAGCGCAGATAGGAAACGTGGTGAGCCTTACGGGAATGCTGCGCAAATGCTTAGTTTGCTTATATCTACGCTAATCAGTTATTTTTTTCTATCTTAGCCTAAATGTATCGTTGAAGAAATAAAATGTATTTAAACAAAGTTTTTAGTTTTACTAATGTCAATAACTCTCCAAACATAGCGATTTGTAGCAACAGCAGCAGCAGCAACACATCGATATGGTAAAGAAAGTAAGTTTCGCCGACGCAAGCATGAATAATATACATCATATGATAGTATGGGAGTATGCATACAGACAGGCAAGAAAGGGAGACTGGCAAACATTAGCTCTGGACAGATACCGTTTTCAAACAAGAATACATAATGTTGAAAAGCATCTGTGTGAAATTCTACAAGCTGATCATAGAGACTTTATCTATACGCAGAGATTTCAGAACACAGATTAGTCCGGCGACGGCGGCGACCATGTATAAATACAGGTACAAGCAGTCTCTTCTCTCAGTACCAGATGTTAGTTCACGAAGGTAACGGCTTTGTTAACAAGCTCATAGACAAGCTGCCTATTGAACTACATCTTCCTTCATATCAGTACTGTGGACCTGGTACTAAATTATCTAAAAGATTACAACGTGGCGATAAAGGTATAAATCCTTTGGACCAGGCGTGTATGCAGCACGACATCTCGTACGCTCAAAGCTCCGATTTGAACAGTAGACACCAGGCAGATCGTGTATTAGAAGAATCCGCTTGGAAGCGTGTTAAGGCTAAAGACACTAAATTAGGGGAAAAAGCATCAGCTCTGTTTGTAACCGGTATAATGAAGGCTAAAAGAAAGTTGGGAATGGGCGTAAAGACAAACAAACTGTCGGCGAAAAAGGGTCTCGCTAAAAAGATGATGAAGAAAACTGTCACTTTCAAAGGTGGCGTTTTAAAGAAGCTTGTTGGTGTAGTGAATCGTGCAAGCAAGAGACTCACGGGTAAAGATTTAATACATCATGCCTTGAGCGCTGCCAGAAGAATCATTCAAAACGTAGGCGGTCGAAAAAACGTTAAAGTACCCCGAATAATTCCAGTGCCTACAGCTACAGGGGGTATTTTACCACTCATACCAATTTTTGCTGGCCTCTCGGCTCTCGGTGCAATTATAGGAGGCGCTTCGGGCGTACCAAAAGCTGTTAACACTGCTAATAGTAATAAGAGACAGCTAGAAGAAACTACACGGCATAATAAAAGTATGGAAGCTATCGCTTTAGGCGGTAAGAACGGGGACGCCCTTTACCTGAAGCCGTATAGAGCTGGCGGAGCTGCATTGTACTTAAAACCATATGTCAGGCGGTCAAAAAACTGAATAACTTGCCTCGGAGACCACTTACAGACCTAGATATAATAAAACATGCTAAAGACATTCCCTATTTTAGAGGTGTCTATATGAGAACAAGTCTACCTGCAACGAAACCTTTGCAATACGAAAGAGCTATTGTTAATCTCGACGACGCTGGAGGACCGGGTACTCATTGGGTTGCCTATAGAAAGGATCGAAACGTGGTTTTGTACTATGACCCCTTCGGAGACCTGAGACCACCATCTGAACTTGTGAAATATTTAGGGCCTCGCTGCGCCGTATACTACAACGTAGCCCAAGAACAAAAGTTCAATACATACAACTGCGGACATCTGTGTCTACGATTTTTGTATAAAAGAGAGGTGAAAGTGTAAATCGGTTAAGTATGGCTAGGACCATCACGGTGTACGGTACAGGAAACAGGCTTTCTACGAATCGTATTTATCCACCTATAACACTAGATCACGTGCGTTACGAATACTCACTAGGTTTAGTCGGCTTATATACAAGTCACACGATACGGAATATATACCCAGGCAAAAATAAATTTTATTACGGAGAAAATGTGATAACTATTGAACCGGATAGCTACGAGTTGTCTAAAATCGTTAACTATATAAAGAATCAAATTAGTGGCGATCCCGAAGAGGGAGATCTACTACTACAAATCAAAGCTAACACTAATACGGGAAAGTGTGAGATTGAATCAGCTACCGAGTTGATTGATTTTACCAAACCCGATAACATAGGATCCCTACTAGGATTTAAGAAGCGCGTGCTAGAACCCGGTAGTAGACACGTATCAGATCGAGTTTTCGATATACTTTCAACTCCAAACATCTTTGTAGACACGAATATTACAGGCGGCTCATATAGAAACAATCAAGCAGGTCATACAATCTTCGAATTTGGTGTTTGCATACCACCCGGTTATCTGATTGAAAAGGAGCCATCGCATGTGATTTACTTTCCCATCACTGTCACCGAGATCGACAACATTACCATTAGACTGGTAGACGCGAGAGGAGAGTTGATAAATTTGTCTGAAGACACTTTCACGAGCATCAGGCTAGAACTTAAACGTGAAAAATGGGAATAAACTTTAGCTATAAAAACATCAGCATATGTCCATCAAAGGTCATTCACCGTCGAACGTCGGCACGTGCAGACCTTCGATTAAAACTAACTAAAGCTCGTCGCCTTTTTCTTGAATCTTTAGGCTTTAAAGTACGATAACAGCAGCAGCAGCAGCATGTCAAAACGAAGTAAAATGCATATTAACACCGACACCTTTACCATTGATAAATTAAACATATTTGGGAAGCCTCGCGTCGATACAGATATAATAAAAGAGGATTTTTATACCTATCTGCCGTTTACGCTAAATGCCAATCATTCCGACACCATTAGAATCAGCATACAAAATCCCGATAACGTTTTAGCTTTGTATGACAGCTATGTACTTGTTAAAGGTAGCATAACGCGTGCAGAAAACAAGCAATTCCTTCTGGTAAACAATTTTGCCCACTTTCTGTTTGATGAAATTCAACTAATATTAGGCACAAACCAGCTCATAGATGTCTGTAAACAGCCCGGCATTACAAGCACTATAAAAGGTCTCGTTTCACACGGCGCCGAGGATAGAGCTTTAACCTGTAACGCGTGGAACATTGGGATTACTAACGATAATGCTTTGCTACATAACCAGGGGAATAACGTTTTTCATTTCACGTGTAGAATACCATTAAAAGATATCTTTGGATTTGCAGACGATTATAAAAAAGTAATACCTCATATGAGTTGTCAGCTAGTTTTAATTCGCTCCAAGAACGATTTTAATTGCTATAAAAGCGACGCAGGTGATGCAGGTACCAATGTAGATATCAAGATTGATAAGCTTTCGTGGGAAGTTCCGCATATACTGTTATCAGATGAAAGCAAAGTGAACCTGGTGGAGAGTTTAAGAGATAATTCTTCTATTATCGCTCCGTTTAGACGTTGGGAATTACACGAGTTACCCTCGTTGGGAACTACTAAAAACCAGGTTTGGCGCGTAAAGAACTCCAATGATCTAGAGAAACCGCGCTGGGTCTTTGTAGTTTTACAAGACGAGCGTCAGCTGGGTATAAGAACGGGTAACCCGACTACATTTACTCATTCGAACTTGGTCGACGTTAAGTTGTATTTAAATTCGCAAGTGTTCCCGCATCAGCGTTTAAATCTCGATTTCGACCGTAAGGACTACATTCCTGCGTATCTGAATTATACTCGTTTTCGCGAGAACTACTATGACGGTATAGGTAGAGGTGCGGCTGAGAGCTGTTTACTCAGCTACAAATCGTTTGAAACGTATCCCATTTTTGTTATTGACTGT
The DNA here is from genome assembly GCA_929113105.1 of Agrypnus murinus. Taxonomy (NCBI): domain Eukaryota; kingdom Metazoa; phylum Arthropoda; class Insecta; order Coleoptera; family Elateridae; genus Agrypnus; species Agrypnus murinus. The sequence goes on along the minus strand of OV816024.1, from coordinate 251,086,366 downwards.
TCAAGACAGGTAGAGAGTTTTAAGGATTCCACTGTCGATATTAGACTAGAGCTCGAGTCTTCAGCCGCATTTACGAACACAACTAAGGCGTATTGTTTGATCCTTCACGACGCATTAATCGAGTATAATCCGTTTAACGAGACCGTGACTAGACACGTATGCATACCGTAATGAAGGTCGTTAAACAAAATAAGTCACTAAACATATGTAACCTAGACGACTGCGATGATACATCTTTACAACGACGATCAGGCGAGTATGTTAGGAAACATGGCGACCTGTTACCTGTATCATGTAGAGCAATATTGAGCGGTCCATCTTCCTGTGGTAAAACTAATACTATGTTAGGTTTACTCATTAGCGAAAACGGATTAAAATTTGAAAATATCTACCTATACGCCAAATCTTTATTTCAACCTAAATATGAATTCTTAAGACGTGTTATGAAACCACTTACGGGTATGGGATATCATGAATTTAGCGAAAACGATGACGTAATCAGCCCCGGTGATGTTAAACCTAATTCAGTGTTCATTTTTGATGATATAATTTGCAGCAAGCAGGAAAAGATTAGAGAATATTTTAGCATGGGTAGGCATAAGGGTGTCGACTGTTTTTATCTAGGCCAAACGTACGCCAAGATACCGAAACATCTGATTAGGGACAATGCAAACCTAATTATTCTCTTTAGACAAGACGAGTTGAACTTAAAACACGTGTTTAGCGATCATGTTGTAGGAGACGGTATTAGCTATGATCAGTTCAAAAACATTTGCTCTCTATGTTGGAAGGAGCCGCATGATTTCCTGGTAATTAATAAAGACAGCTCTCTAGACCGTGGCAGATATCGGAAGGGTTTTGATTCATATATAAGTTTATAATCAGAGTCGAATCGTTTAGTAGTCTCTGCATAGCCGACATGTCCAACACGTATGATCTGAGTTTAAAGCGTAAAATAATACATGCTCGTAATGCTATACGTAAGAAGTTTGCATACTTTCGTCGTGATAGAGCAGAAGCAGAACGTATGTATCGCGTCACGCACAATCCAGTTATATCACCACTGGAAACCATTGCTAAATCAGTTAACACCTCTAACGTACCCCTATTGAAAGTTAAAACACAACCATCTGCTGCTACTACTACTACAGCTAGTTACATTCCCCAGTTGAAAGTTAAAATACAACCTGCTACATCATCATCATCGGAAGCAGACGAAGAAGAAAAATCTAATAAAACTCTTGATCTCCCTACTCATTACGGTATGCTGATAGCTAACGCTGTCGGAAACAAAAATATAGATAGAACTAGATTCGGTATTAGATATAAAATTGATCGAGACGCGTGGACATTTGCATCTTCCCCTGTGACTATGCGTGATACAAACATCATAATTAAAAACAACGTTTTCAAAGCAACACCCGGTTTGTTTGACTTACTCACGTTTAGTGAATTAGAGTCTATACCATCGCAAGCTGATATCAATAATTATATGCAGATAATAGCCCTTACTAATGCGCATAAGAAATCATATAGACCACAGGGTAAACTAACAGCTGTTAAACATTGAAAGTATGATTATATAATTAAACCGAACTTACCCAGAATCAAAGGCTTAGGCATTAGACTATCATCATCATCATCGACAAATTTTAAAAAATTAAGCGATTGCAAAGTCGAATACGTCTACTGGAATAAGGCTAACGAGCTAGTCGACCGGCTTCGTTTGTTATATGCTGTAAAGAGTGCCGGCAACACTAGTCCACAGAATGAAAACGAAATAATATCAATTATAAGCGAACTTAAGGAGGAAGGCATCATAGAATAGAATATTTCGGGGGTATATAATGATATATTGCTTTAACATTGTTCAGTATTCATCAAACACGGTTGCTGCCAATATAATTATTTGAGACGTTGCTCTCTCGGTGTCGTTGAGATTAATTGTATGATAATGACTAGTGCTAAACAAACCGTTGTTGATGAAATACACAGGGCTGCTAGAAAAAACTTTCAAACACGTCGCACTATAATAAAAGATTTCCAGGACTTGTTCCAGGCTGACTTAGCCGAGTTTATTCCCTATGCTAAAGTAAATAAGGGGTATCGTTACATACTGTTGATGATAAACTGTTATTCGAAATATCTGTATGCACGACCGTTGAAAACTAAATCCGGAGAAGAGGTGACAAAGCAGGTCCGCAGCATCTTTAAGAGTTCAGTCATACCCAAGAATCTTCAGACGGATCTCGGGAAAGAGTTTTACAATAAACATTTTAAACGATTAATGAAAGAGCACACTATAAATCATTACTCTACATATTCCGTAATTAAGGCTTCGATAGTTGAACGCGTTATCCGTACAATTAAGCAAAAACTGTATAAAGAGTTTAGCTACCGTGGATCATTTAAATGGATAGATATATTACAGAGGGTAGTTGACAGCTATAACAACACCAGACATAGAACGATAGGCCGAGCTCCTGCTACTGTTACACCTACGACCCAACTAGCCGTTTATGACACTAATGTAAAAGCTGATGTCGCGGCAGGAAGTAAACGTAAACTAGACTTGAATGACCTCGTACGTATTAGTAAGTTCAAAGGGGCTTTTTCTAAGGGATACACGCCCAGCTGGTCAACTGAATTATTCAAAATAGTTAAAGTTCAATTTACAAAACCTGTCACATATCTGCTGGAAGATCTTCATGGGGTTGCTGTTCGAGGAGCTTTCTACGAGTTCGAGTTGCAGAAAACCAAACAGCCAGACGTTTACTTAGTTGAAAAAGTCCTTAAACACCGCAGCAATGGTGACATTTACGTCAAATGGCTTGGTTTAAACGAAAAGTCCTGGATAAAGGCTGAAGATGTTCTCACATAACATCTAAGTTCATTTATAAATGATATACTCTCATATAGTTTCATGCATATGTAAGTTATATTTAGTAAAAGGATTATACTTCTATATTACTAAGTTAAAGTTAATCTAAGTAATTTAGACAATGGTATACTCATATAGTTTAATGTGTATGTGTCTCTCTCTGTGTGTGTGTGTAGTTTATTTTAAGTAAAAGAAAAAAACTGTTAGCATATAAGTTGATTTAAGTTAGTTTATAAAATGATATACTCATATAATCTCATGCATATGTAATTTATATTAAGCAAAAGTATGAAATAAAAACCAATAAAAATTATTTATCGAGTTTCATTATTATTATTATTATTATTAGTTCATAAAACATGTTAGGAGAAGAAATAATTCAGATAAGTATTATATTGTCTTACGCCTCTATGAGGGTTACGAATGAAAGAAAATCAATATTGTAGACCCCTCAGTGCTTCTAACGATTCAGTAGTTCATATACTTTTTTCAAGCATTTTTATGATTTTCAGGGCTTGGGTATATATGCAAATCAATAATATCCATTACTACTACTATTACATCCTTCCTTTAACACTCTATAAAACACTATTTTTCATTTAATTTGACGTTAAGACTTGATATCTAGGATAATACATTTCTAAGTATTTTGCATACGTTTTTATGGTAAATATGCTCATTCGCCTTCAAAACATAAAGATAAATAAATATCGTATACCTATAAGCATGTACAGTGACACCCGACAAGAGAAAGCAATAACATAATTGTTAATAAAAATGAATTATTATTAATAATAATAAAAACAATGGTAGCTATGTATTATTACGTAAGTAATTGACTTTTCAATCACGGATACATCATAATATAACCTATGCATTTACCCCTTGTTACGGTTCATTTCACACCCTTTATTCTTTGCAACTAATCAATATCTGCACACTTTGTATTTACATTTAAAATATATCTCGTTTATAGTTAGTTAGTACTAGTGATCTTTCCATATGTTAACCCTTTCAACTGGTATTTCGGTAATTTCAAACAAGAATTTTTTCATGCTTTTGAATATACGCTTATTATTATTATTGTAATAGTTGAAAACATGCATAAAGTACGTAACTATCCTTTTTACAATTGGCATGAATACGTTCTCTGTAATATCGATTCCTTTTACAAATGGCTCCGTCTGTCGTAAGTTCAGTACGTTGTCGGTAATACAGATTTCCGTAATCGTAGGGAAGTGACAACAGTTAGGGAAAATCAATATTGTGAATCCCTGCTTCCTATTGGGCTAATCTACAAATCAATACTCAGGGTAACGCGCGCACCACCCTTCAATTATTATTATGTTTAATTAATACCTTCTAGAGGTTTCTATTGGACAATCAACTCAATCAATAATCAGGACAACGCCTTTATTTTTTAATTGACCAATCAGAGAGCTATAGGGGCGAAGCCGATCAACTCAATCAATAATCCGGACAACTCTCTTATTTTAATTGACCAATCAGAGAGCTATAGGGGTGGTGTAATTGACCAATCAGAGAGCAGTAAGGGTGACTTAATTGACCAATGAGAGAGCAGTAAGGGTGACTTAATTGACCAATCAGAGAGCAGTAGGCGTGTCATCCAAGATGGCGTCGACCAATCAGAGAGAAGTAGGCGTGTCATCCAAGATGGCGTCGACCAATCAGAGCGAAGGGGAGGAGCTAACAGAAGGGAGAAGGGGAAAGGGGCGTGGCTAAAAGTAGGGAGGGAGGGGGTGGACTCAACTGCCCCAATACCTACTTCAGAGTTTTATACAACATATATTGATTTTAATGAGAAAATTCTTAAATCAGAATATAAGCTAGGGGTAAAAAAATATCAAGATTTAGAAACGTAACCTACAACAATCATTGATCCTTTATCAATATCCTGATCCTATCCTCTACAAAAACATCAACACTCTTCTTTGGATTTTAACAGCATTGCCTGAAACATCTTGCACTCTAGATCGATCATTTTCATCTCTTAAATATATCAAATCATATTTAAGGAACTCTATGAAAGAAGAAAGATTAAATGGATTGGCTTTATTGTATATCCATTAGGGCGTTCCTGTTAATGCTAAAGAAATTCTTGATGAATTACAGAAGAAACGTAGATGAATGATATAATGTTGTAATTAGCGCTTTTCAATGCGTGTACAATGCTACCTTGGTTTGCGAGCATAATTCGTTCCGGACATGTGCTCGTCTTGCAAAACACCCGCATACCAAGTTACTCGCAATGCAAGGTTTTACTGTATGTATTTTAATTTTTATATATTGTTATATGTATTTTATTATATATCTTTGTAAATAAATTCGCCAGTACCACATGAAGATCAATCATACTGAAAAAATGATGGCAAATGATTAGTAAACTTTGTAAGTTAATCTTGCACAAAATTTTATTTTTAGAATATCTGTTTGCCTTAAAATCAAAATGTCGTGGAAATTTATAACTGTATTCTATGTAGGGAGCAATCAAAGAATGCCCTGCAGAAAGCTGACATCGACTGTTACACTGATGGCTCCAAAACCTCGGATGGGGTAGGAGCTGGAGTGTACTGCAACAATCCAAGAACTGAATTGTACTACAGTCTTGGAACGCATACAACTATTTTTCAGGCAGAGGTGTATGCCATCGAGATGTGTGCAAGGACGTTAATCGACCTGCGTCATGCACTCAAATCGATAAAGATCTTCTCTGACAGTCAGGCTGCTCTCCAAGCCCTGACAAACTGTGGCTGTACATCAGCAACAGTATGGAGCTGTCAGGAGGCACTCTCCAAATTGGGGAAAGCCAACAAAGTCACCATAATTTGGGTTCCCGGTCACTCTGGCATTGAAGGGAATGAGTTAGCTGACCACCTCGCTAGGAGAGGTGCCAGCTCAAGGTTTATTGGCCCAGAGCCGGTCCTTGGCATTTCAAGGGCCGAGGCCAAAAGTGCTAACAAGCTGGATGAGGCACTGTACACAGGAACTGTGGCATAGCCGCCCAGGGATGGCTTATTCCAAGGCAGCAATAAAGGGCCCATCCAAACCCAGACATACCTCACTGTTAGAGTTGAACAGACTAGGACTGCGCATCGTAACTGCCCTTCTCACTGGGCACTGCCGTCTTAGATACCATATGCATAAGCTAGGCTTAGCAGACGAGACCGTCTGCCGTCTATGCTTAGAGGCAGAGGAAACAGCAGAGCACGTCATATGTACCTGTCCCGCAGGGGTCCGCACCAGATTCTCACTGTTTGGTTCAGTGCAACTGAAGCTGGAGGATCTGACCAACCTATCACCCACCAGACTACTCACCTTCCTTAAAAGAATGGGACTGGAGGGTGAACTATAACCTAGGTGTGAGCCACAATAGACCCAGGAGGTCGCAGTGGAGGGGCGGACACTCACCTTTAACCTAACCTAACCTAACCTATGTACGTAGTTATTTTTGGTACTTATAATTTATTTTATAAAAAAATCCTCATCAATTTGCAGTATGGTTTTTGAATGTTGTTTATCCATTCATTGTAAATTCATTCATTCATTCAAAATAATAAATATTAAATCGTTACAAGAAAGTCAGTGTGAATAATTTAGTTAAAAAGTATCCTTCATCATATACCGAAAACAATGAGCACCCCCCAAGTTAAATTTCTGGATACGCCACTGCTTGATATCATTTACTAATAGGAACCTAGAAATTAAATACTGAATGGAGTTTGTTAAAAAAATATTAAAATCAAGATTCGGATCTTTTAACATTTAAAATTTATTTTCGTTTATTGTTTCCAGCCTTACTTTGTGGAACTCCATAATCATGAAATAATTAAAGATTTGTAAAAAGTTTCACAGTATTTATTAATTCTAATTATTATTATTTTTATCTTTTTATCTAGTTACCTATTTTTGTATCTACCTTAGCGACGTGTTTGTTTATATTTATATTACCTTTGATAATGACAGCTTAGCTGTCGAAACAATATTGTTAGGTTATATTTTAATAAATACTGTGAAACTTTTTACCAATCTTCATTTATTTCATTTAAAATTTATGTTGTTTTTTTACATAACATTCGATTTTTTCTATTACTTTATTATATTGCATTTTAAATAATAATTCTTTCTGTATAAAAAGTTATTAATAACAATAATACCTAAATCTTTTTAGATTTTCAATATAATTTATTTTATTTTTCCTTTTTTAAATCAAGATCAGCGTTGCCAACCTGGACAAAAACAGAAATAGTACAGGAGCATTGAAAATTATAGTACTCTTACAAAAAATTATAGTACTCAATCAGTTTTTCAATGTTAAGAATGGCCAACGTAAATGAAGTAAAAACGAAATTTAATAGCATTTGATAACTATAGAGCAATTGTTCCAATGTTATTAGGCATACTTATTTCGGGCGTTTTTATGTAGTCAAAACAATAAACATACTATTACTTTTATTAAAAGACGGGGGCGAACGCGAAACTTGCGGCAGTTAGCTGCGGTTTTCGGTACCTAATGTTGAATCGTACAAGTATTTATTAACTGCTAAATTATTGATACCTCTTTTATCAAGTTCCTAGAAGAATTTTATTGTTTGTTATTAACGACACAATAATATAAATGAAGACGTTTTTCATTTGTTTTTACATGATGTTATTATGTGTAACTTAGTATTAGATAAACAGAAAAAATATATAGTACATTTGGCGTACTATTTACATTTTAAAAGTACATAGTACCGATAGATCCAATTATAGTAGGAATACTATAATTATAGTACGGTTGGCAACGCTGATCAAGATTTGTTTTGACATTTTCACCTAATCTTAATTTTACAGGAATCTATTACAATTTAAAGCAATCTGTTACATTTTTAACCTTAAAACTAGTACGAAAAGCTGCCGCTCTATAACATCACTGGTCTGTTTATAGTCTTCTTGCATTTAACCAAAACAATAATAATACTGGAATAATTCATTTTTAAAGAGTATGTCTGCACCACCACGAGCTTTACCACAAAGTAAAGAAGCACTATTAAAATCATACAGAACTCGATTAAAAGATGACGTGAAGAGTATGTTAGAAAATTTCGAAGGTAAATAGTGAGGTTATGTAAATTTATATAGAAGCAGTTGTATTTTGTTTATTTCTTCTAGAAATAATTAAATTAGCTAAAGGAGAGAACGATACTCAGTTATCAAGAATGACGCAATGCGAACAAGATACTTATGAAATGCATGTTCGTGCAGCAAATATCGTAAGAGCTGGTGAATCGTTGATGAAACTTGTGTCCGATATTAAACAGTATTTGATTTTAAACGATTTTCCATCCGTAAATGAAGCTATTACACAGAACTCTAAACTATTTCGGTATAAATATATATTTTCTACAAAAGGATTTCTGTTTCTATTATTATTATTATTAATTAATTTTAGGACAAAACAAGCAGAATGTGATCAAAAATTAATGTCGTTGAGAGATGATATGGCAGCAGATCTGTATGACTTAGAGGAGGAATATTACAATAGTATAAATAAATAGTTTTATAATTTATTAGTTATTGTTGATTTTTTTCATGCAATAAAATATTCAATAAGTTTTGATTAATGATTATTAAGTGATGGTTATACTTTAGAAAAAAATTATTCTGAACCATGGAAATTAACAATGATGTGTGAAAGGTTCAAGTGAGGAACATATGTTTATCACCATAGTTTGTAGAAGAGTTAAAATATGCACTCCCTACCAATGTCAAATGATCAATGCCAGTATGTAATGACCGTTACAGATCTATTATATTACACTACAATATCGTCTTTAAAATTGCAAATACTTAAAAAGATATTAATTACTACTACATTTTATTGTAAAATTATTATCAAACATTTAATAATAGCCAGTTCCAGTGTCCGATGTCCACCGAAAAATATCTCGAAAACTAGAAGACTTGGTAAGCTGAGATTTTACAGGCAGATGTGCCTTACCCCAAAGGGGTACATGAGTAAATTTTTAATTCTAAAATACCCAGGGGGAGATATTTCTTAAAAAATCAATATGGCTATATATCTCTTAAACATAAGCTACAATCTTCAAATGATTATACTTGATTTGATTTCACAGATTATACTTGAAGCAATTCTAAAGATAATGAAATACATAAATTACCAGTGTTTCATCGGGGGGGAGAAGTAATACAACATTCCAGGAGAAGTTTTCTGAAAATATAATTATTAAAGAAACCTTGATTGTGAGTAATCTGTAAGAGATACATATATGCCACCTGGGACTTTTTTGTAGATCTTATTGAGATCTACAATTGGTTCGCTTACAGATTGCCTTTATCTGTTACCGTTTTCACAGCGTAAGCACAGATAATAAACAGATACGCAGCCTCTTGAAAATAAATACGCTTACTTTTTTGGTTAGTTCGTGCAACTGAACTAGGCGGCGTGACTGAGCTCTGGGCAACTACATTTGTCCATACAAATAATGAAGTAATATTCATTAATTGTTTAGTCGAATGCAATGTTATTATATAGCATGCGTAAGCTTACAGCCGGCAGGCCGATGCACGTGGTGACTGATACAGAAATTTTAACAATGTTATTTGTCTCACAGCGGAACAGTTCTTAGTGTGTTTGGTTTTGATATATTGACTGCATTTGCAGTATTTGTGCGGAGTCGATTAATAAATACGTATTTCTTCTTAATTTGTTTTAGTTTAAAAAGTTTCTGCTTAGCTTAGATTAGAATATTGTTTAGTTCATTAGCAAATATTAGATTGCTTAAATATTTCATATAGCACTTTCTTTAAGTACCTATCAACTTTTTAGATGGGCATTCACTTGGGATTTCTCGCAATTAAGTTTTCTTTATATTTTTATTCAGATTAAGCTTAAATAGTTTCGCGGACAAGATATACACAATATTTTTTGTGCAAGCTTAAAAAATATGTAATTACAAATTCTATTGCTTTTAAAAAATCAACAATTTAATTCATTGTTAATAGAAAGGCGGCGGCGAATAGGTTACAGTGTTTCTATGGAAATTACATAAAACAATTAGTTTCGTAAAAACGACTGGAGATCAGAGTTGGGCATCAATCAATTAAATTTTTAATCAACCAGTTGATTGAAGATTTAATTATAATATTTCAGTTGCAATTATATTTAATCGCAATTAATCTCTTAATTGCAGACTGCAATTTTATGAAAGTTTTTAAATTTAAATAAAACCAGTTGAGAATGCGCAGAGCTAGCATTGCCATGACGAACAAAATTTCTTTTTGTTGCTAAAAATGTTTATTTTTTCGTAAATTTAAAAAAAATACAAAATTTTTCAAAAATTTACCGAAATTTTCGGTGGTCATTTTGACCACTTTCCCGAAGAGATACAAAAAAATGTTTCAACCAAAAGTTTCTTAGAATCCAATGTACTATAAGATTCCAAAAAAGAGATTTTCCAAGAAAAATCAACAAAAGTCAACAGGGAAAAAGGCGACAGACCGACTTCACGAATTCAGAGACGAACTTTTTGTTCGTCGAAAATAACTATGAAGATCCCTTCTAGTATTTTGTAATAACAGCAGATCGCATTTCAGTTTTGTCCCAGACTTTTAAACAAACCCTATTATAAATAAAAAGAGCAATTGAAATATCTTTATTAGGGTGGACCTTATTTTTCGACCATCGAATTTTTTGCACGCGACCCTCTAGATTTGTTCTAGTCAGGAAAAAAATAAGTTTTGCAGAAGGAAAACTCAATTGGACAATGGGAAGAGGTGCCACAATCGATTTGAAATTTGAAAATTTCAATAATTTTAGTCTAATTCTACGTATAACTAATTTAACATTTTAAATATGAAGGTTATTGTTATGATATAAAAATATCATCCTTTAATAACAATATTCACTTAAGAGTTTAGACAATTTATTCGAGACTTCAGATTTTTACAATATGAAGCAGAACTACAGCGACGATACCCTGTCTAGGCGAGGGCACGGTTCTAGACATAGAAATCTTCCTGTTTGAACCGAGGGACTGTTCTTCTTTCACAACCGATTTTATACTCGCTTGTTTGTCCTTTAGTACAACTTGTGTAACAGTGAGCAAAAATGGAGACAAGAATAAGTGATAAATTGTCTTTATTAGACTATCTCGAACAACACACTGTTGGTACAAAATTGCCGAGTATCGGTCAGGTTTTACTAGAGCTTTTTTATAATTTGCGTAAAGTAGGCTTAAATCTTTGCACTAGTGCGGTTCTAGTTCTAAAAGAAGTTGAAAGTTTTTGGTAAAATACATGAATTTCAGCGAAGAAAACAGCAGATAGTATTAACAAGTTAGAATAGCTTTATCATAAGTGGAGAACACTAAATAAGACTTCGAATCAACGAACTGCGATTCATATACGACCAAGAATTTAAAGAATCGTTAAACGATCGATTTGATATCAGTCATGCAAATGCTTTGGACATGATGAACAACGAATAAGACAACATATTTCTGTCGAAAGAGGGAAAAGAAGGGCGAATTGAAGTAATGGGTGCTAGTGGATTACACTTTATCAGAAAAAGAGAAGCGAAAAACTCTTTGAGCAGAACGAAGAGAAATGCTGCAACAAAAGGACGCAACAATTAAATTACTGAAAATATTTTTAGGAATTTAATTATTTTAAATATATTTCTAACTTAATGGAAATAAATTTAGTAAATATTTTTTAGCATTACAGAAACAGTTACAGTTGCAATTTACGTCATCCAATGATGAAGGATCAACGAATGTTGAAGCCCATGTCCATTACTTGAAGCTTCCAGCATTGCGAACGTTCCTGCGACAAGTTGCAGGTCTCCGGTGCCTCGGAAATTAAAGGTGATTTGGACATAAATCGGCCTAGCAATCCAAAACGGAAGAAAGGAAAACAACAGGTTTCCTCTTCAAAACTCATTGTCACTTCATTTAGATGCATGCAAAATTAGTGATCGCGATGCTGTTCGTATTACTATGACAACAGCAGAGGGTTTACGATATGATCCAAACGAGTTAATAACGAATAGATCTTCGATTCGACGATTTCGTCATTGTTTTCGTGCATTTAAAAAAAAGACAATGGTATAAGACATACTAGTTGCTTTTGGTGTTATTACCCTAAAAATTACAAAGAAAATATGCGGCGTGCAACTTCACGCTTTACGTGCAAATGCGAAACGGAATGATTAATTCTGTCGAACTTAATGCACTGCCAGCAAATACTGATTTTTACTTTAAGATAATGTTTAAATGTCTTTTTTACGCAGAGTAAATAAATCGAAACCTTACGTACATTTTGCCGATGTTTGAATTTTTGAACAATCGTCGCCGATGCCGATGTATTGGTCGAGTCGTAGTTCTCTCTTAAGTGGACACTTCTTCTCATTCCTCTCAGATGACGAAGACTGACGTTATGTTACGGTTAGATGATTATTATGTACAAAATTTAGAGGATAAACCTAGATGAAATTGTATATTTCTTTGGTTTTTAATAAAGATTATTATTACTTTTCCTTTTTTCTTCCTATAACCGGACATAGTCGTTTTTTTATGCGGACGTCTCCAACAAACGTACAAAAAGTGTGGTACCGGGTGGCCGCTAATGGGAAGTTTCACTGTATTATTATTCTTTCTTATTTTCCGAATTAGTACATATGTATTTATAATATACAGATTTCTTTTATATTTTAATAAGCTTAGTTGTAATTTGTAAGTTTATATGCATTAGTAAATAGCCTAAACAATTAAATAGTAGATACACAAAACATTGATCACTTTTATTTTTTGGTTTTAATTATAAATAATTTTCTTTCTCCTATAACAATTAGAATATTACGTTAGAATAATATATAATAATCAATGGAATTGGAAAAAATGGAAAAAAATATTTTTGGTAAAGTTCAAGTTTTTTCATAAGCAAAGCCGTTGTGGCACGTCTTCCCATTGTACGATCGACTCCAAATTTAGAGAAAATTAACTTTTCAGTAAGTAGAATATATTGCAGGGATCGCGTAGGTTTAATTTTGAAAAAAAATCCGCCAAGAGTAACTAAGGTCCACCCTAACTTTATGCATGTATTGTAATATTGGGTGCACAAATAAACTTTGTAAACTATTAAAAATGTATTATCTGCACAATCTCTATAAAAATATAAATCGTAAAAAGCTTTTAATAAGAAAACGTATGTCCCAGCTGTAGTTACAAATAAAAAACATCTGATTATTTAAGGGATGCATTATTATATAGCAATCTGCCATCTTTTTAATAAATATCAGGTTAATTGTCATCATAATGAATATCAATTGTTAATTGCAATGACAATTACAATTAATAATTTTAACTAACAATTAATTAATTGTGAATTGTCGGAGCAACTAACAATTAATTAATTTTTAATTGTCAGATCGACTAACAATTAATTAGTTGTAATCATAAAAAATAAAAAATAGTCACAATTAATTAATTTAATTGTCAATTGCCAGTAAGATTTAATTTTGTCCAACACTGTTGGATATACGGTAGCCCAGGTAAATTAAATCATTTTCACCAATATAAAGGAAAAAATTGGGGAAAAGCTAAAAATTGGTATATAGGCTTAAAAAGTTGTGCTAAAAACCATCAAAACTCCCTATGCGTAGGTGATGACCCGGCTGCGTCATCATGGTAAAATGGCAGACAAATTGCTTTTTCGCTAATATTTCAGAAAGTATTAATTTTACGGGCATCAACGTTCAGAATGAAAATGTAGCTGACAAAATTCCCCATAATTTTCTTTTTTATTAATCCTCGTACGTCCCAGAGTTTCTGAAATAGAATTTCTTCAGCAACTGTCATTTTTCGACATTCCGGAAAAGTGCTGTTTCTTTGCGCGTTTTTAAAATATTTCAAGTTTGGCTGCTCCTACGTACAAAATGCATTATATAAAAGCTAAAAAGATTAAGTTTCCTATAAAACAGTTGGTTATTGAATGTCATGCAAGCAATATTTCCTGAGATATTATGTTGTAAAAAAATGTATATTTTCGTTTACTCAGTTAATTATGTGAAAATTTTGAATTAGTGACGTAATAATAAATAATAACAATAAGAAACATGAAAGCTATAAATGAAATATTACTATTAATATAAATGGACTATTGGTTTCATAATGATCTAGGACAGCAGAGCTAATATGATGCTATTTTTTATTATTTTATCCTATGCATTTACCGATTCACACTGAAAAAAAAGAATAAAATAGCATTGTATTAACATTGCTGTTCTAGACCATTATGAAATCAATAGAACATGAAACATTTTTTACAAATTACTGTACACAATATTTATAAAAAAATTATTACAAATGATTTTCTCTAGAAAATTTGCTGAAATTTAGAATTTCAATAGAATCGGCGTTATCATTTTCATCGCTGTCAGAAGTTTCTTCATGAAGTTTCACACTGAAGGTTTACTGTAACTGACGAAGATAGCGTCGACTATACCACCGTACATCGCCGAAATCTGTGAGAACGCATTCCAGAGAGACTAACCGTCATTGTGAATTGAAGGAGTGAGTCGTCAAGGACCACAGGTATATTCGCCATCGTGTAACTCGAATACTATCCATCTTAAAAGTATGGTTAATGGCCTATTCGAAAGGTAACAATCATGTAGAATGAGCTCTGAAACGTCCGTAAAAATTGTGGAAGTATATATTTTGTGGATTATTTCATTCTACTTCGTTTTTGACCAATCGCAAGGCTTTATTTTTTGGATTACAGCGATAATTCGATAATTTTTTATTGTCCTTTTCGACTGTTTTTATCTTCGTGACAACGCTGAAAACTAGTGTTACATGTGTCCCATTTTTTACTTTCATGTCAAATACTAATCTTTATGTTAATAAGTAGATGCTTAAATAAACAACTGTATCATGAAATAATCTTACCGAATTACATGCTCGTGCTTCTGAAATTATCTGTTGTAATACTCAAGTTGATTAAAACGCAACACTCGTGTCATTTTTTGACAAATTTCCCTCCGTTGCACGTCGGGAAATTAAAACGTCAAAAAATGACACTCGTGGTTGCTAATCAACGTTCGTATTACAAATCGACAATTTCGAAGCACTCGTGTAATTACAAGTGATTATTTCATTCTACTTCGTTTTTGACCAATCGCAAGGCTTTATTTTTTGGATTACAGCGATAATTCGATAATTTTTTATTGTCCTTTTCGACTGTTTTAATCTTCGTGACAACGCTGAAAACTAGTGTCACATGTGTCCCATTTTTTACTTTCATGTCAAATACTAATCTTTATGTTAATAAGTAGATGCTTAAATAAACAACTGTATCATGAAATAATCTTACCGAATTACATGCTCGTGCTTCTGAAATTATCTGTTGTAATACTCAAGTTGATTAAAACGCAACACTCGTGTCATTTTTGACAAATTTCCCTCCGTTGCACGTCGGGAAATTAAAACGTCAAAAAATGACACTCGTGGTTGCTAATCAACGTTCGTATTACAAATCGATAATTTCGAAGCACTCGTGTAATTACAAGTGATTATTTCATTCTACTTCGTTTTTGACCAATCGCAAGGCTTTATTTTTTGGATTACAGCGATAATTCGATAATTTTTTATTGTCCTTTTCGACTGTTTTTATCTTCGTGACAACGCTGAAAACTAGTGTCACATGTGTCCCATTTTTTACTTTCATGTCAAATACTAATCTTTATGTTAATAAGTAGATGCTTAAATAAACAACTGTATCATGAAATAATCTTACCGAATTACATGCTCGTGCTTCTGAAATTATCTGTTGCAATACTCAAGTTGATTAAAACGCAACACTCGTGTCATTTTTTGACAAATTTCCCTCCGTTGCACGTCGGGAAATTAAAACGTCAAAAAATGACACTCGTGGTTGCTAATCAACGTTCGTATTACAAATCGATAATTTCGAAGCACTCGTGTAATTACAAGTGATTATTTCATTCTACTTCGTTTTTGACCAATCGCAAGGCTTTATTTTTTGGATTACAGCGATAATTCGATAATTTTTTATTGTCTTTTTCGACTGTTTTAATCTTCGTGACAACGCTGAAAACTAGTGTCACATGTGTCCCATTTTTTACTTTCATGTCAAATACTAATCTTTATGTTAATAAGTAGATGCTTAAATAAACAACTGTATCATGAAATAATCTTACCGAATTACATGCTCGTGCTTCTGAAATTATCTGTTGTAATACTCAAGTTGATTAAAACGCAACACTCGTGTCATTTTTTGACAAATTTCCCTCCGTTGCACGTCGGGAAATTAAAACGTCAAAAAATGACACTCGTGGTTGCTAATCAACGTTCGTATTACAAATCGATAATTTCGAAGCACTCGTGTAATTACAAGTGAAAATATAATTAACCATGAAAATGAGTGCATAAGTGTCATAGAAACGCACTTTTCTTCGAACATACATTATCGGTCGACATTTATTGCACACCAAAGAATAATATAATACATTTTTTCCACTACTAGCTATGAAGTTGACAATTATTGCGTCTCCTAGCCAACTGAGAAGTTGAATTTCTCTAGTAGTGGTTAATAATTTTTTCTATTATTAACCTAGGTTAATAATGGATAAATTTAAATGTTTTGAGAATCCAGGAATAGTTGTTTAAAAAAAACTTGTGCAACATAATTTTGTATACCCAGGAGATTGTCTTTAACGTATTCTGCTCCTACGTACAAAATGCATTATATAAAAGCTAAAAAGATTAAGTTTCCTATAAAACAGTTGGTTATTGAATGTCATGCAAGCAATATTTCCTGAGATATTATGTTGTAAAAAAATGTATATTTTCGTTTACTCAGTTAATTATGTGAAAATTTTGAATTAGTGACGTAATAATAAATAATAACAATAAGAAACATGAAAGCTATAAATGAAATATTACTATTAATATAAATGGACTATTGGTTTCATAATGATCTAGGACAGCAGAGCTAATATGATGCTATTTTTTATTATTTTATCCTATGCATTTACCGATTCACACTGAAAAAAAAGAATAAAATAGCATTGTATTAACATTGCTGTTCTAGACCATTATGAAATCAATAGAACATGAAACATTTTTTACAAATTACTGTACACAATATTTATAAAAAAATTATTACAAATGATTTTCTCTAGAAAATTTGCTGAAATTTAGAATTTCAATAGAATCGGCGTTATCATTTTCATCGCTGTCAGAAGTTTCTTCATGAAGTTTCACACTGAAGGTTTACTGTAACTGACGAAGATAGCGTCGACTATACCACCGTACATCGCCGAAATCTGTGAGAACGCATTCCAGAGAGACTAACCGTCATTGTGAATTGAAGGAGTGAGTCGTCAAGGACCACAGGTATATTCGCCATCGTGTAACTCGAATACTATCCATCTTAAAAGTATGGTTAATGGCCTATTCGAAAGGTAACAATCATGTAGAATGAGCTCTGAAACGTCCGTAAAAATTGTGGAAGTATATATTTTGTGGATTATTTCATTCTACTTCGTTTTTGACCAATCGCAAGGCTTTATTTTTTGGATTACAGCGATAATTCGATAATTTTTTATTGTCCTTTTCGACTGTTTTTATCTTCGTGACAACGCTGAAAACTAGTGTTACATGTGTCCCATTTTTTACTTTCATGTCAAATACTAATCTTTATGTTAATAAGTAGATGCTTAAATAAACAACTGTATCATGAAATAATCTTACCGAATTACATGCTCGTGCTTCTGAAATTATCTGTTGTAATACTCAAGTTGATTAAAACGCAACACTCGTGTCATTTTTTGACAAATTTCCCTCCGTTGCACGTCGGGAAATTAAAACGTCAAAAAATGACACTCGTGGTTGCTAATCAACGTTCGTATTACAAATCGACAATTTCGAAGCACTCGTGTAATTACAAGTGATTATTTCATTCTACTTCGTTTTTGACCAATCGCAAGGCTTTATTTTTTGGATTACAGCGATAATTCGATAATTTTTTATTGTCCTTTTCGACTGTTTTAATCTTCGTGACAACGCTGAAAACTAGTGTCACATGTGTCCCATTTTTTACTTTCATGTCAAATACTAATCTTTATGTTAATAAGTAGATGCTTAAATAAACAACTGTATCATGAAATAATCTTACCGAATTACATGCTCGTGCTTCTGAAATTATCTGTTGTAATACTCAAGTTGATTAAAACGCAACACTCGTGTCATTTTTGACAAATTTCCCTCCGTTGCACGTCGGGAAATTAAAACGTCAAAAAATGACACTCGTGGTTGCTAATCAACGTTCGTATTACAAATCGATAATTTCGAAGCACTCGTGTAATTACAAGTGATTATTTCATTCTACTTCGTTTTTGACCAATCGCAAGGCTTTATTTTTTGGATTACAGCGATAATTCGATAATTTTTTATTGTCCTTTTCGACTGTTTTTATCTTCGTGACAACGCTGAAAACTAGTGTCACATGTGTCCCATTTTTTACTTTCATGTCAAATACTAATCTTTATGTTAATAAGTAGATGCTTAAATAAACAACTGTATCATGAAATAATCTTACCGAATTACATGCTCGTGCTTCTGAAATTATCTGTTGCAATACTCAAGTTGATTAAAACGCAACACTCGTGTCATTTTTTGACAAATTTCCCTCCGTTGCACGTCGGGAAATTAAAACGTCAAAAAATGACACTCGTGGTTGCTAATCAACGTTCGTATTACAAATCGATAATTTCGAAGCACTCGTGTAATTACAAGTGATTATTTCATTCTACTTCGTTTTTGACCAATCGCAAGGCTTTATTTTTTGGATTACAGCGATAATTCGATAATTTTTTATTGTCTTTTTCGACTGTTTTAATCTTCGTGACAACGCTGAAAACTAGTGTCACATGTGTCCCATTTTTTACTTTCATGTCAAATACTAATCTTTATGTTAATAAGTAGATGCTTAAATAAACAACTGTATCATGAAATAATCTTACCGAATTACATGCTCGTGCTTCTGAAATTATCTGTTGTAATACTCAAGTTGATTAAAACGCAACACTCGTGTCATTTTTTGACAAATTTCCCTCCGTTGCACGTCGGGAAATTAAAACGTCAAAAAATGACACTCGTGGTTGCTAATCAACGTTCGTATTACAAATCGATAATTTCGAAGCACTCGTGTAATTACAAGTGAAAATATAATTAACCATGAAAATGAGTGCATAAGTGTCATAGAAACGCACTTTTCTTCGAACATACATTATCGGTCGACATTTATTGCACACCAAAGAATAATATAATACATTTTTTCCACTACTAGCTATGAAGTTGACAATTATTGCGTCTCCTAGCCAACTGAGAAGTTGAATTTCTCTAGTAGTGGTTAATAATTTTTTCTATTATTAACCTAGGTTAATAATGGATAAATTTAAATGTTTTGAGAATCCAGGAATAGTTGTTTAAAAAAAACTTGTGCAACATAATTTTGTATACCCAGGAGATTGTCTTTAACGTATTTGCTGCTTGAAATTACCTAACACGATAAAATTATTTGAATAAAAATGCCATTAGTCTAAAATTCGCGCTCAACCAATAATGACTGATGACATCCCGTAATACAACATGGCGGAATGCAGGAGCCGGATAGAGCCGGAGCTTGGTTATGTTAGAAAACTATCTAAACAACAGAACTTTATTTAAACAAGTATTATATTCAAAAAACACCCAAACACGATAATTACAAACGTTGTTTGAAAATAAGTTTTATTAGTGGAAATGTCAATCTGCATCAGACTACTTGATTTTTATTTTATTAGTGGAAAGGCGAATTTGCATTCCTGTGCTACTTGTTTTTTACAAGAAAAATTTTAATTTTTAATTTTTGCCTTAAATTTGGCTAGTAGTGGAAATATAGTATATACACCACGGTGGTGAAGACATTAATAGGCCTCGCACCTTATTCCGCTCGGGGCAAAGCCCCTCGCGAAATAATCTTGGTGCTCGGTCAATAATAACAGTCTTCACCACGTTGGTGTATAATATACTATTGTAGGCTTCAACTTTGTTTTGAGGTATTTTATAAGTATACCTCATAAAACCTGGGAAAATTGCAAAACAGTCCCGCTAAAGGCCTTTTTCATATCAAATTTCAAAAAATACCCATTATTGTAGCGACTGTGTTCCGAAAAGTACGAAATAAGCGCCATAAATCCTCGGTCTGATATAGAAAAAATTAACTTGGTAAAATATAATTTATTTTTCAATATAAAATATCCCCTAATGTCAATACACTTATTACAACGTGGAATTAATAATTCAATGCCCTTGTAAAAATAATCTGAAGTTTTTCCTTCAAAATGTTCAATTACAACTGCTTGCAACTCGTTCTCGTCCTTAAAACGACGTCCCCTAACGTCTTTCTTTAAATTGGAAAACAAATAATAGTCACTAGGAACCATATCCGGACTGTACAGTGGATGATCCAATGCTTCAAAGCCGCATTCGCGAATGGCAGTTTGTGAAATTGCGGTAGTATGAACGGGTACATTGTCGTGTAATAATCCAACACCTCTTGTCAATTTTCCTCCACATTTTTCACGAATATTGTTTCTCAATTTATGCAATAAAGACGCATAATATGTACTGTTAACAGTTGTATTGCGTTCTTTAAAATAAATCAGTAAAATACCGTCACAATCCCAGAATATTGTTGCCATAGCTTCTTTGTCGATAGAACGACTTTCGCCTCTTTGGGACGAGGTTCGTCGGGTCGCCGCCATTTCATCGATTCTTTTTTGGATAGAGGATCATAATACAGAACCATTGTTTCATCTCCAGTGACAATGGACTCTAAAATCGGCTTTGGGTCGTCTCCACACAAGTTTAAAAACGAGCGCGCACATTCGACGCGACGTTGATGTTGAACAGCAGAAAGAAGACGTGGTACCCATCTTGCACTAGTTTTATTCATACCCAAATGGTCATGAAGAATTCGAAGAATACTTGTTTCCGAAATGTCAGACATCACTGCTAACTCCTTAACTTTCAAACGGCGATCTTCTAATACCATTTTTTCAATGATTGCAACTTTTTGAAGCGTTACCGCTTCAAGTGGACGACTGGTGCGCTCATCATCTTCAAGAGATTCTTGCCCCAAACGGAAACATTTTGACCACTTTTTACAGTGGAATATAAAGGAGAAGTAGGGAAAATAGGAGAGTTCTGGAACCACCCCCCACTCCTGACCTTGACCTTGAACCTATCTCTCTCTAACACATGGTGACCTTGAAACTATCTCTGTCACCTAAACGTGGCAACACCGCATTCTCAAGGTCACCAATATGGCACCACCGCATTCTCAAGGTCAACAATATGGCAACACCGCATTCTCAAGGTCACTAATATGCCACCACCGCATTCTCAAGGTCAACAATATGGCAACACCGCATTCTCAAGGTCACCAATATGGCACCACCGCATTCTCAAGGTCAACAATATGGCAACACCGCATTCTCAAGGCCATCAATATGGCAACAACGCATTCTCAAGGCCATCAATATGTCAACACCGCATTCTCAAGGCCCTCAGTATGGCAACAATGTTTTGACCTTGAACTCAAGATCACTCTTCAAGGTCATCAAACACCATTCAAGGTCAAGCTTTAGATATATATATAGCAGGTCGCATGTATTGAAAATGCAAAATGTGTGTAGAAGCGAGCTTGCAGAATACGTGCCTGACAGAACGAGTGTTATCATTTCGTAATTGGAAGGGTATACAAACCCCAAAATCTTTAGCTGAGGCCGGATTTGTGTATACGGGGCGTGAAGATAGAGTAGAATGTTTTTATTGCCGAGTGAACATTTTCAAATGGGAACTGTCGGATAGTCCAATCGTAGAACACCTGAAATGGTCACCACATTGCGTGTTTGCAAACGTGTTAGCACCCATAAACGTTGAAAGCGGTAGAGACGTTTGCGGTTAAAAGAAGATACAACATAGAATATAACACTAAGGAAGATGTTACCAATCAAGGCGGTAATATTATTAGCAACCTTGTACGAGGGTGTAGTGTACGTTGCAAAACTTCCAGACACAACAGCAGCTTTTATTTCATACAACTTCAATACGAGTGTGTGGTATGGAATGCAACCGGTGACGTTGCAACACATGGGAATGTTTAAACACGAGGTCGGCAATAGAACGCAAGAAGTACGATTCAGGGTCAAATTCGTGTACCCAACATATACCATGGATAGTGAGTGGCAAACCCTCGGGAATAGTCCGGTAGAACAATGTAAAGTCAGCAGCGAAACGTGTTACGCTTCAGTGGCGACCTTGGGCACCCTGTTAATCGCAGTAGTTGGTGTAAGCATGGGAACATATTGTATCGCTCGTTATTGTTACCACTAAAGACTATGACCTTGGCTCCCACCCGCCAACTGAAACCATGACCTTGGATCCCACCCCTCGACTCAGACCATGACCTTGCATCCCACCCGTCAACTCAGTGTATATAAACGCATACGCAAGAACACTTCAGTAGTACAGCATCTATACAAGAACAATTCAGCAGTACAGCATCATGAACGTGGTAGAGGCAACCGTTTTAGTAACATTCGATTTCGAGGACGACGAGGATGAAATGCGAGACGAAGAATTATATGGTGGGAACGTCGAGAAAACTTTAGACCACCACAAAGAGGCATTCATTAAACGCGTCAAAAAGAAGAGTGTTCTTGAAGCTGGTTATCTGGTGTTTGCGCTAGTGACGTTTGCATATTCCATGGACTTAAATGGGGAAAGGATATGGTTTGACGGAAAAAGTGGGACAGCGCCGAAACAATTGGAAGAACCGTTAGACGAATGGTACGATACAAATATAAAAATTCCCATCATGAGACGTATAGAGGAGTATAATTCGGATAAGTTGCGAACGGAACATTTGTGTCGTTTCACCATACTAATAGCGGAGAGTTAAAGTGCTGTTTATAGACTAGTATAAGCCGGATAAGTTTCGAACGGAACATTGGCGTCGTTTCACCATCTTAATAGCGGAGAGTTAAAGTGTTGTGTTGTTTATGTAAAGTCACAGAAACAGCCAGCGCATTATTTAGTGAAAAGTACGCCGAGGCTTAACTAATGTATTATTGAAATAATTGTACTCTGTAAACAAATACAAGGTTGTAAATTGTAAAAGATAAATGTACTCTGTAAACAAATACAAGGTGGTAAATTGCATATGTATTTAGTTAAATAAACCACGTATTTATCTCATTATATCGTTTCATTTAAGACCGATCTCCGTCTTTTCTAGAGATTAATTTAACGATTAAATCAAAAGTGAAACTAAGATTTAAAAATGTCATACGATTTTAATTTCAATTAGATTCTTACTTAACTATGAAAGTATGCAGGGGAAAGATCAGCACAACCTCAAGGTAAGAACGACACCAGACAGTCAGGAATGTGCAAACAAAGAAATTCCACAGACATCGTTG
Organism: Agrypnus murinus; assembly: GCA_929113105.1. Lineage (NCBI taxonomy): Eukaryota > Metazoa > Arthropoda > Insecta > Coleoptera > Elateridae > Agrypnus > Agrypnus murinus. Next base: position 251,062,910 of record OV816024.1, on the reverse strand, counting down.
AGAACAGATGAAACAAGGTCAAGGAGATTGTATTTACACAGAAAGGAGTGGCCAGACAGTCAGGAATGTGCAGAAAAGAACAAAGAAATTCCACAGACATTGTTGAGAACAGACGAAACAAGGTCAAGGAAATTGTATTTACACAGAAAGGAGTGGCCAGACAGTTAGGAATGTGCAGACGAGAACAAAGAAATTCCGCAGTCGTTGTTGAGAACAGTCGAAACAAGGCAAGGCCAACGAGATTGTATTTACACAGAACGGAGTGGGGCCACAGATATATCTATACCTTCCAAGCTGCAGCACTCAGTTACAGTGAAAATGAATAACGAGTCAAGTGCAGCTGCAGCAGAAAGTTCGTCACCGGAGGTTGACCGACCGGCTTCGAGCAACTCGTCAATATGGAGCGAGGATACGGAGATCCTCGTTGTGAACGACGTTGCGCAGGTAGAGGACCTGGAGGAGACGGAGGAGATGGAGGAGATAGAGGAGGAGGTAGACATGCCCCAGTACCAAGAGCTGGTACGTAACTAAATAATTTAACAAAATTACTTTTAACAAAATTACTTTTAACAAAACGATGGAAGTGCTGGTAACTAACTAAATAATTTAACAAAATTACTTTTAAATAAAATGATGGAAGTGCTGGTAACTAACTAAATAATTTAACAAAATTACTTTTAAATAAAACGATGGAAGTGCTGGTAACTAACTAAATAATTTAACAAAATTACTTTTGAATAAAACACAGATATGAACCATATATATTTTTATTTTAATGTTTATAGCCACACATTATCCTCTTTGCGAGGTCTCGGCCCGTTTTGGTTTGGAGCAGATTTAGCACGGAGGTGCTATGTTGTGAGTGCCGCGAGCGGTACATAACAGTCCCTCGGGACTATGAGGCAGTGCGGCACGCAACCACACACCAAAAGTGTGAGGCATGCACATAAGTGAGTTAGAATTAGTTTATTGTAATAAAATACGTTTTAATTTACCCCGTGTTTTGTAGGTGCAGCGCGTTAAGTTAAGGTAGGTTAGGTTAGTTGAAAACTAGATGATACTACAAAGAAAACAAAGCTGATACTATAGTAACCCCCTTAAATGGATTTTAAGGGGTGTCAAGGTAAAGGTGAGGTAAAGTACTGGAGGGGGGAGGAGGCATGGGAAGGGGTGGGAAGGGGTGGAAGGTGGGCCTCAGGGGGGGTGGGGGCCGGGGGGGACGAAAATTGAAAAATCAGCGCTCTAGCTCTCAAGGTTAACGAAGGGCAAGAATTCGATTGCTCGATTTGCTAGGTAGAGATAAATGAAGGTCATCACGGGTATGCTGTTGATCACAATTGAATGGTCATAGAGTATTTCCGGGTTACTACAAACTTTTGGATTTTGGTTTTTTTGGATTTTTTTTTCTTTTCTTTTCTTTTTTTAAATTTTGGATATTTTTCAGAGAGTATTGTCTGGTTGCTACAAACTGTTGAATTAAAACAACATAGTGAGTAATGGGTCAGACGGTTTTAGTGACTTTTTGTTTACGGTTATAATATCTACAATTTCTCTTATTGTATACAATCAAATCATCAATTGTAAAGGAAAAAGAATTATTTCATGCTATTTTTATTTAAAATGTGCTGGTCCTAACTAAATAATATTAACAAAATTACTAACTATAATGTCTATAATGTCTACAATTACACATCACTGCTGATCCATCTCCATCTCCAACCGTGCATTCAATATTTGAAACAGTGGGCTTCCGTGACAATTATCATCTCAGGTACACTCATCCGCATCGTTGCCTCCAAATTGGGATACCGGACCGAGGATATGCAACCGTTTGGAACACGCAATTGGGTCGAAGGTGTTGTAAAGCATCCGTTTCATGCATCCATCACACCAATGGGATGGTACGTGGTATATTGATCTCGACACCCTGGTGTGGTATGCCTGCGGTAGGGTGGCCGTACTACACACACTGCGTATGCAGCTCTTGCATAGACGCTTCTCTTTCCACGTGTAGTATGACCACCACAGACAGTACGGGACATCTGCCACGGTAAACCACCCCTGCAATACCGTAGCCACCTGTTGAAACCGTAGGGTTCGGTTTGCACAAGCAACGTCCCCCATGTCACCGAAACGGTCTTCATCATAATGTTGGGCGTACTTAGCGGTTGTATACCAATACCATTTCCACATCACCCATAGTTCGAACACTAGGCGTTCAATTCCTATACCTATGGATGATTGTGGATTCATCAGCTCTCGATGGTGGCGGGCGATGCCTACATGTGGACCCAACGAGGCAGCGATGCAGCGTAACGATTGAGCCCGTAGGCTGAGCCAGCGATCCCATTGCTGCGCATCTGGCGCGGTATCTCCTTCAGCAGAATGTGGTATGCGAGGAGCGATGATGGACATTGTAATGTGTTACCTGGTGTGGAAAACACTCCCTATTATATCGAAGTGTATCACCGACCTATACACCAATGCCCTTGAGGAAATGCAAGGTTTCTGTCTAGAAACCGACTTATACACCAATGACCGTGAGAAAATGCAAGGTTTCTGTCTATACACCAATGACCGTGAGGAAATGTAAGTATTTGCGCGAATGCAAGGTAAAGTGGTGGGGGTGATGGAGGGGTTCAAGGTGAAGGAGTGGGGGTGAAAGTGGGGTTCAAGGTTAGGGAGTGGGGGGTAGTTCGACAAAACCGGAGGGCGACGCAGCGGAGCTTCAGTCTGTCTTCGTTCATCATGGATACATCATCTAGTAGTGTTACCAGTGTTGGTGAAGTGAATAAGTGTCGTTGTGTGACATTGTGCTTCTGGTCAAAATTATCGATGAAGAAAGCGTGCCCGGTACATGTGCCGCGTACACCATCTCCAGTTGCTGCGTGCCCGGTACTTGTGCCAACTATCGAGCGTGCACCATCTCCAGTTGCAACGTGCTCGGTACATGTGCCGCGTACACCATCTCCAGTTGCTGCGTGCCCGGTACTTGTGCCAACTATCGAGCGTACACCATCTCCAGTTGCTGCCGCAAAGAAGATCAGAGTACTACAAAATGTGGTAGTAAAGGCGGCAGCCGTTAATGTGGAGAAGCCGAAGTACGACATGCTTTCCGGGCGTTCACCACCTTTACTGCGAGAGCTGTTGACTTCGACAAATGTGTTTTACGCTGCTGGAAGTTTGCACATGAGAGGAATCCCCATCGTGACGGTCCAGGAAGCACCTGCGGCATCACCATGTTCGGGTGAGTGGGACTCCCAATTGTTGAATAGCCCACCGGGCAGCGAGTATGATATCTCAATTCGGGGGTCCCTTTTGGGGGATGCATCACCATCTGCAACCGATGATGAAGTGAACCTGCCCATGGAGATTGCCGCAAGTGCAAATGTAATTGTTGATGAAACGGAGTCGGACTGTTCCACATCAATTGCAAGCGCTCGTGACGATGACGATGAGGAGTTAATCATTCCGGGTACTCCCTGTGATGACGGGGTGCATGACCATTTGGACATTTTAGACACAGCGACACTTATGGAGGTTTCTGATGACACAGCGTCTATACAGTTGTCCGGCAGCATCAGAGACTTCACAACTTCAGCGATTGTCTTCATAGATGGTGTACCATGCGAGAAGCAGTCTTTACCGCTTGCTGTCGTTGATGACGCACCGCAGACAAGGATTACACGACGGTTAAGAGAAGTGGCGTCCGGTTTGCGAGGGTGTGAGAGTGAACGCATCGCTCTCCTTCAACGCAAAGCGGAACTCTTAGCTGCTGTGGAAAGATATGAAATCAAAATCAAGAGTATCAAGACGCAGCAGCTACGACAAGTGATGGAGGAGTTGGGGTCCTGTGAGAGCGAACGCCTCGCACTTTTAACCGAAGCGGAAAACTTGTCTGCTTTGCGTCATCAACGACGTTAACGGTTGGTATAACTGTGACCTCCCACTAACAATAACCCAGTCCTCTTCCTATCCCGGTCGGGTTTGCATAACACGTCCTCGTCGTACCGACTGGAAATCAGTATCGCGAACGTTAGTGGTAAAAGTTGACGTAAAAGCTTTATCGTTTGCCAGTGCGTTCCCGTTTACTGATTACTAAGAATATGCATGCGTGTAGCTGCGGTGCGTCCTTCACCCGACGGGATGCCTTAGCCCGTCACCGAAGAGAAAGCTGTCATGGACCGCTGGACTACCCATCCACGAGCGGTAAGTAACCATTCCTGTGAGGTTGTATGATGTGATACGAATATTTTGTCGATTACAGCTGGGGGAGCTTCGGATGCTGTAGGGAATACCGGTGAAGGACCTGCATCTAAGAAAGCGAAAAAAACCTCCCCGCAAGGTACGTGTACACATTGTTAACGGCTTTAGTGTTAGTGATCTGTGCAATTGTTTCAGGAAATACCTCCGCGACGGTGTATTGCGATGTGTGCGAGCTGGATGTTCCACAACATGGCTACGCTGGACATCTACGAAGCAACCGCCACAATCATCGTAATGCCGCGTCAGTGCAGTCGGAGGAAGTGGTGGTCCTGGAGACGGCGTTCAAGTCTCGTATAGCCAGTTATCGAGTCTCGGTGAGAAATCATCACATAAATCTCAGAGAATTTACTGATGAGACCCGCGAAAATGTGTTAACACTATTAGAAAGAAACGTTCAACGCTTTCATAGTGTGAAAGTCAACCTAGAAGTATTCGGAATGTACTTTTTGGAAAGTCAAAATTTGCACGAAATTAAATCGTTTAATACGCAAAATGAGATTGTGACCGGGACTTCGAATCTGACCGATTTGTATGATGATTTCGTTGAGATGCTGGATACGAAGATGTCGGACTTTAATGATCGGAACTCAGGTAATGAATAGTTACGGGTTACGATTCGATTGCTAATTGTAGGGTCCTTACAGGATGGGTACTGGAGCAGCTGTTATTTATAGAAGTCAACGTCAATAAATACAACCCGCTCCGTGCTTCCTCCTATGTTCCACTTCCGACGTCGATACAACATAAAAAGGCTGTAATCAACGTGCAAAATAACGATCAGTGCTGTTTCGGTTGGGCCTTGGCGTCCGCTTTATATCCGCCGAGGGGGCGACCTTCCAACAGGACGACGTCGTATCCAAATTTTGCGCAACTGTTTGATTTTGAAGGTATCACCTTTCCTGTCAAACTGGATGCTATTTCGAAATTTGAAGCGCGTAATCCACGCTTATCTATTAAGGTGTATGGTTTGGAAGCTGTATTTAAAGACGGAGAAATGAAACAAGAAGTTGTAGGGCCTCTGCATTACTCTAAGCAAAAGAAAGAAGTACATGTTAATTTATTATTAATTTCCGATATGGAGGGTAATAGTCATTACTATTGGATAAAACACTTTTCGCGTTTGGTGTCGTCACAGTTGTCGGCTCACAAGGGAGAAAAACACTTTTGTGACGGCTGCTTGCAGTATTTTAAAAGTGAAAGTAGATTAGAACAACATACCCGTTTTGATTGCAATCATGTTTACACCAAGTTACCAACTATCGAACCCGTATGCGATAAATTGGGGCACGACCGGCCGGGTAATCTATTGAAGTTTGAAAATTTTCAAAAGCAACTTACAGTACCTTTTGTCGTTTACGCGGATTTTGAAAGTGTGTTGAAACCTTTGGACACGGTTGAGCCGGATCCTAGTGGAAAATTTACCATGACATCGTATGAACACGAACCACATTCGTTTGCGTATTACATTAAGTGTTCATACGATGACGCGTTATCTAAATTTGAATTGTACCGTGGTCCGAATGCAGCAAGTGAGTTTATGACGCGCTTAGAAGGGGATGTTAGAAGGTTGTATAAGGACCATTTAAAACATGTTCAAGACATGCGACTTTTATCGTGTCGACAAACTTTCAACTATGACAATGCAACCGTGTGTCATATTTGTGACAAACCCTTTGGTGAAAACGACGTTAAGGTGAAAGATCACTGTCACCTCAGCGGCGAGTACCGCGGTGCGGCTGACTCCGTGTGCAATCTAATGTACCAAATTCCCGACTTCGTACCGATTTTTTTCCATAATTTGACGGGATACGATTCACATCTATTCATAAAGCAATTGGCATTAGAAAAAGAAGCAATCGAAGTGATTGCGCTCAATAAAGAGAAATACGTTTCGTTTTCGAAACGGCTTTTGGTAGATGAAATTAGGAACGGGTCCCAACGACGACAGGTATGTCTTAAAATGCGCTTTTTGGACAGTTTACGATTTTTAAATTCTAGTTTGGATAAGTTGTCTCAAAATCTAACTTCCGACCAGTGTTTGACTATTAAAAAGTATTTTGGAGATGGGGTTAGCTTCGACTTACTGCGACAGAAAGGTGTGTTTCCCTATTCGTACGTCGACAGCTTCTCCAAACTCGAACAGGACACGTTGTCGACGTATGAGGACTTTTTCGATCGTTTGACAGGGCAACACGTCTCTCGATAGCGGTATGCTCGCGCTGTGGAGGTGTGGAATACGTTTGGATGCACGACTTTGGGCGAGTATTCGGATCTCTATTTGAAAACCGATGTCTTACTTTTGGTTGATGTCTTTGAAAACTTTAGACTTGTATGTCTTGAAAATTACAAGTTAGATCCGGCGCAGTATTTTACTGCACCGGGTTTAAGTTGGGATGCTATGTTGAAACGCACGTCTGTAGAACTGGAGCTGCTCACGGATCTGGACATGCTCCATTTCTTTAAGAAAGGCATTCGGGGAGGTGTCAGTACCTGTGTTGGCAGGAAGTGTTTCGCGAATAATATTCTTCCAAATTATGACGCGTCCAAGCCATATTCTTTTATTATGTATCTCGATGCTACCAATCTCTACGGTTACAGTATGCGACAGTATCTGCCGCAGCGCGACTTTGAATGGCTTAGTCCGTACGAAATTGAACAGTTCGATCTAAATTCCGTTGCGGAAGACGCCGATATGGGTTACGTGCTGGAAGTAGATCTACACTACCCAACGCGGTTGCACGATTTACATAATGACTTTCCTTTCTGCCCCGAACCTCTGGTGCCGCCTACGGGAAACGCGCGTCACCCAAAATTAATTCCAAACTTGTTTGATAAAACGCGTTACGTTATCCACTATAGAAATTTACAACAGTGTCTTAAGCATGGTTTAGAATTAACCAAAATTCATCGCGTGTTAAAATTTCATCAGGCACCCTGGTTGCGTTCCTATATTGATTTGAATACCACGTTACGTAATCAGGCAACTAACGAAGCGGACAGGGACTTCTTTAAATTAATGGTTAACAGTTTATTTTGGCAAGACAATGGAAAATGTCAATAAAAGGGTGGACGTTCGTTTGGTTAGTCATTGGGAACGTCATGGTAAAAAGCATGGGGCTGAGACGTTAGTAGCAAAGCCTCAATTCAAAAGCGTTGCTGTCTTCTCGGAAGATTTGGTCGCTATAGAGTTACAAAAAGTGTCGGTTACATACAATAAACCGGTGTACGTGGGTTTTACTATTTTGGATCTTTCTAAAACGATAATGTATGAATTTTTTTATGATTTTCTCAAACCTTTATATGGTGATAACGTGCGCTTGCTGTACACAGATACTGACTCTTTCATTATAGAAATTCGTACTGAAAATTTTTATGCTGATATGAAGCAACACTTAGATAAATTTGACACCTCAAAATTCCCACGTGACAACATTCACGGTATACCGCGCACGGCCTCGGTGGTTGGTAAAATGAAAGATGAATATTGTGGAGTGCCCCTCTGCAGTTTCTACGGTGCAGGTGCTAAAACGTATTGTGTAAACGTGCTTGACCGCGACGGTGAAATGGCGATTAAAAAGGCGAAAGGGGTAAAAAGGGCGGTAATTAAGCGCGATCTCACCGTTGAGGACTACCGTCAGGTTGTGGAGGATGGTGTTGTGCTCTTCCGAAAAATGTTTATATTCAAATCACGTTTACATGCTATGTACACAGAACTTCGAAATAAAGTAGCGTTATCACCAGCCGATAACAAACGTTACATTATTCCTGGGTCGCACAACACTTTAGCATGGGGACACCGCGATATTCATCCGGGGCGTGATAGTTATCAGAATTTGGATCGTCTGTTAGAATTACTGCAAGCCGAAATGTAATTTTGGAACTCGTTTGTTGGTAGAACCGACGGTACTGATTAGTATTATCGCAGAGGCCCCCGGCTACGTTGACAACAGCCTTTTCTTTGTTATGAATTATTGTAAATAGTATTTATGCTTTGTAGTTTATAACCGTATATATTTCATATATTTATTATGATATTGATTAATGCGAATAAATTATATACATCATACTCTGTGTTTCTGTAAAGGTAGAAGAAATAAAACACACTATTGATATCAAAAAGTGATTTATTATTGTTTACTGCTTACGTAAAATGATAGTTATATATTAACATTGCAACACACTGCATGCACTATACTACTTAATGCACTATATCACGTGCTGCTATATACGAGTTGTGGGTATTATCAAAGCCCAACCACTTCACTAAAACTTGATCTCCCTTTTTTTTAACACCTTCTCTACTAAAAATACTTTAGGATGTTTAGCCATCTGTAATTCCTCCGTGTAGAAGCCTCCACGTATCTCTTCCCCGTTCGTGTCTTCCAAGATATACGTTATGGGATTGGTTCGATTAACCTTTTTAATTTGAAAGATTTCGGTACTCCATGTGGGAGTATAACCTTTCGCAAACACTTCCCGATGCTTGCTGATTCGCACGTGATCACCGACTGTGAATTTAGCACTTCGCAGGTCGGTGATTTTCTGGAAATCGTAAACTGTTTGTAAAAGAATCTTGGCGTTGCTGTGGTTCACTTCGATGGGTATGTAGCCGGTGGTGCGGTGTACGGTATCGTTGTATTGGTTAACAACCTTTGGTAATAACTGCAACCACTTATATGACCCTTGCATGGAAAATTCCTTCCACATCTTGTTTTTAAGAGTTCGGTTTACACGTTCTACCGGACTTGCTTTCATACTAGAAAAGGTGCTGTAATGGTTGATGTTGAAAGTTTGCATTAGCTTACGAAAATGCTGGTTGTAAAATTCCTTCCCCATATCCGTTTGTAAATTGTCGGGAGTACCTCCTGTTGATGTTAATAATTTTTTCATTGCTTTCGTGACGTCTTCACCGGTTTTTCGTTTAAGTGGACACGCCCAAACACGCTTGCTAAACATATTCAACAATACTAAAATATATCGAAAACCTTTATTTATTTTAGCATAGGGAATCATTTCCACAAGATCGGCCATGTACAAATCGTTCAAGCCTTTTACGATTACGCGTCTTCTTCGAAATCGTTTACGAGCAGGTTTATGCAATTCTTCAATTATTTGACGTTTTATACTCATTTAGAAAATGCTGGAACACTAATAACAGCTTCAAAAATAAATATGTCCGTTGTTCCAGGTCTGTTCGCCTTAAACTTATCCCCTTTCTTCAATGACACTCCGATGAGTGATTCGGCATCGTATAACGTATCGTTTAAAAAGATTTGCGCATCTGTGGGATAGTATTTGATTTGTTTAATGATACCTTTTGTTAGAGGAACGACATACTCGAAGTTGATGGAGTTCAAAAGTGCATAACCGTTTTCATGATTGTATATTCCCATCATATACAACATTGTCTCGTAATGCACATTAGACACGTCTTCTAAAAGAAATACTTTTGCACGAGCGTCGAGTTTAACTCGGACAGGAGTTTTCTGAAGATGTTTACCGAACTTATCCAGAGTCATCGTCGTGAGGTACTGACGATATATGATGATATGGCTGACTAATAACAGCTTCGAAGTAAAATGGGACGGCTGTAGACGGATATAGCATCATTGTTGTGTACCTTACATTTTGTATATCTTCTAATAAGTACACTCTCGAACGAGTGTCGAGTTTCACTCGGACAGGAGTTTTGTGAAGATGTTTACCGAACTTATCCAGAGTCATCGTCGTGAGGTACTGATGATATATGATCATATGGATGACTAATAAGAGCTTCGAAGTAAAATGGGGCGATTGCAGACGGATCTAGCGACTTAATTTTTACCTTAATCTTATCGCCTTTTCTCAAACGTCTCCCAATTAAGTTGGCAGCATGCCCAACTAGAATACCGTTTACATACATAATGCATGGTGGTGAGCTGCAAACTGCTTGTAAAATCCCTTCTGTAAACGGTATTGTGTATTCCCGTTTACTGTTGCTACCTTTCAAATTGTAATATTTCGTTAGATCGGCAATAGTAGGTTCGCTCGACCCAGGCTCGGAGTCCGCCCACATATACATCATTGTTGTGTACCTTACATTTTGTATATCTTCTAATAAGTACACTCTCGAACGAGTGTCGAGTTTTTCGGGTTTTGTGAAGATGTTTACCGAATTTATCGAGCGTCATGAGTGCACTAACGTTAGCAATATTATGAAACGAATCGATACGCGTGTGATGATTTATTCGATAATTTTAGCAGCTCTCAATTCATTGATAATATATATGATTTCATTAGTGTGACCAGTGTGACCAGCCGATTTTGAACTTAAAAGGAGTCTCAATCTGTCCACTAATTTATTAGGATCTTTCCAAGGTACAAATTCCACCTGTTTATTATTATAGTTGAGAACGCGCATATCACCACCGCCACGTTTTGGTAATGTGCGAGTTTTCGATCGCGTGACCGGTGTAGTAGGTGTAGACTCGCTTCGAAATCTTGCTCCAGGAGTAGTGGGGGGGGGGGGTCTAATTATATTTGAATATTTCTTTCCGGTTCCGTGTAGCTGTGCATCCTTAATGTAACCTCTTCTGGTAGCATTGGTACGTGTAAGAAGGTCCTTATACTTCTGCAAGTCTGATTGGGTGCTTTTTTAAATACTAATTCGTAAAAACCAGGAGTGCCTGTATATTTAAAAATTGTGCCTGAGGGTTTTTTAATAATAAAGTCGTTCTCGTCAAAAGCGAGTACGGCGTCTCCGATTAGGTACTGGTGAGATTCCGGGTGGAATCGTACTCCATAATGATGATCGAACTCGTTCTTAGTATCCTTGAACATGTTTTCCATATACATTTTAGCTCTACCAGAAAAGGTCTCATCTATGTAAGTCTGGAATTCCGGACTGAATCCAACAGCAGCAAGTTGTTCTTTCAATTGATCCAATGTTGGGATCCCAGATTCTTCCAGGACTTCTGTTTCAAAAACTGAGATATCAGGTGAGGGAACGCTAGTAGTGCGCATTCTTTGGGCGATAGGTGATGGTTCGAGAGGTATTCGTCTTGCGGGTGGAAGTCGTTTATAAAATTTTTTGGGGTCGAGGTAGGTATGGGAGAAGACACTTCCGTTTTTAAGGGTTCTTCTTTCGGAGTTAATAATTCCGTTTTAACTCCGGTTATAAACTCACGCAATGGTTGAGTGATAGGTTGATAGCGGCGTTGTAGTTCCACTTCTGACCGTGCAATTTCAGACTTGAGACTTTTGTATTTCTGTTTAACATGACGTCGTGCTTTAACCAAGTCTTCTGCTACACGCTTGTCCATGTTTACTAAAACGTTTAGTTCGTGTCTTCGGTATTTATGGTGAAGTAACAGTCGAAACCTTTTCGATAACGTCCCCCATTAAGTGGATAATCTTTATCGATTACTAAAAAGCCATATTTCTCCTTCCAACAGTGTAAACACAAGTGTTTAAACGCTTCGAAAGTCATATCCCCGCTAACATGATAGTTAAATATGTGTTTTAAGTTAGTATTATCCTGCTTAAACACGACAATGAGATTTGAATTATCTCTTACGAGTTGTTTAGTTATCGCAGAATATGTCTGACATAAATAAAAACAATCGATGTGTTTATGTCTCCCGAAGCAGAAGTAATCACGTATGGTGCTTTGACTATCGCAAACTACATCATCGAAGATAATAACCGAGTTTTGGTTTGCATCCTTAGGCGGTAATATAGTTTCAGAAGAATCGTATTCGAAATAACCGTTGGGTAATGATCGAAACAGGTCGCGCAGATATGCGTATTTCGGTTGATAAAGAGATTTACTATAAACATATACGTTTTAGAAGCGTAAACCGTTTGGATGTTCTAGTAAACTTATCATTAGGTTGGTTTTACCACATCCGGAACTGCCTACTATTATACCGCGTTTGCATCCTGCACCCAACAATACGCTATGTTTAAACACTTGTGGCGTCGGTGAACAATTATCCCGATTTACAACCGGTAATCTGTGTCTCTGATGCACCAACTTTAGCTGCTCCATGTAGGACACGTTGTGAGGGAAGAGCACACGTGTGTGATATATATAAATATATGTAGACGGGTCACTTACAGTCACTCTTCACCTGTGATAGGAGGAGTAATGTGTTCTGAAACGTACTCTGCGAAAAGCGGATAATCGTCAATCAACTCGTAAGGGGAAGGGAGTGATCAACACTCTCATTAATAAGTTACCGTTAGAATTACATTTACCAGGGTATAACTACTGCGGACCTGGCACCCGTTTACATCAAAGGCTTGCTCGTGGAGACAAAGGAATAAACCCGTTGGATGACGCTTGTAAAGAGCACGACATAGTCTATTCAAAAACTAACGATCTTGGTGAACGTCATAAAGCCGATAGTATATTAGGACGTAAGGCGTGGACTAGGTTTCGTTCTAAGGACGCTAGTTTTGGAGAGAGAGCGGCTGCACTTACTGTGGCCGGCATTATGTCTGGAAAAAGAAAATTGGGTATGGGTGTTCGACGACGACGACGACGATCTAAGGTGATAAGAAGGGGTACTTTAACGTTCAACAACGCCATCAAATTAGCTAGAAAACGTATTGGTGGTAAAGTAAAAAAGTTATCTTTAAAACGATCTGCTCGTCTTGCCCTAGCGGCCTTGAAACGTAAACGTATCATTGCTCCCAAAGGTCGGATTATACCTATTCCCAAGCAAGGTGGTTTCCTACCGCTGATTCCTTTATTTGCCGCTCTCGGAGCTATAGGCTCGTTAGGAACTGGAGCAGCTGCGGTTGCCAAAGCAGTGAATGAAGCAAAAGCAGCGAAATCAGCGCTCGAAGAAACGAAACGACACAATATAGCGATGGAGCAAGCGCCTGTAGGAAAAGGATTATATTTGAAACCGTACAAAAAAGGATTAGGATTGTATTTACGACCTCCAAAAAACTACCATTAAAGCTACCACACCGACCACTGACCAATATCGATCTGTCAAAGTACGTAAACGAGTTAAAAATTCCATACTTCAGAGGTATTTTTATGCGAAACGGGTTACCGAAACGTATCCGTAAAAACGAATGTGTAATTGTGAATTTGGATGATACAGATGGGGAAGGTACGCATTGGACATCGTATGTTAAACGTGGTCGACATATATTATACTTTGATAGTATTGGACAGTTAAAACCCCCACTAGAACTCGTTCATTACTTTAAAAGTGATGGTAGCTTAAACGTTATTAGTTACAACTATTACGCTTTTCAGAAGCTAAATTCGTACAATTGTGGACATTTAGCGCTGAACTTTTTATATGAAAACACTCCTTAACATTTCCTCAGTCTTACTGGGAATGTTGAGATGTCTCAAACATTCATCTTCTCAGCTACAACGTCTGTTTTAACTTCTCCTTTTAACCCTCCCATATATTTGGATCCTACAAAACAATGGGTTATGCGTTTGACAAATTTCGAAACGTTCAATACTATCCCGAACGTAACGGATAAAAACAACGTGTTTAAAATGGGAGAAAGAATAATAAAGATACCTACTGGATCATATGAGCTTACCGATATGGCTCAATACATTAATTCTCAAGTAAACGGTGAGTCTGTTAACATCGATCGGAATCATAATACCCTAAGATCGATTATAAAAGCCGATCACGACATTGACTTTACAGTTGAACACTCTATCGGAACATTGTTAGGGTTTAAAGTAGGTATTGCCCCACTTGAGTCTATCCCCACCCTTTTTATGCAAATGACCCGCGATCTAATTAATATTCAAATGAGGCGTGGTCTAATTAAATGCGCGAATTAAATGCGCGAATTAAATTAATTGATCTAATTAAATTAATTCACGGTATCATTTACATATCTCCTCTATCATTTACATATATGATTTCTCATATGCATGCGCGAATTAAATTAATTCACGGTATCTTTCCATATCTCCTCTCTCATTCCTCATATGCATGCGCGAATTAAATTAATTCACGGTATCATTTACATATCTCCTCTCTCATTCCTCATATGCATGCGCGAATTAAATTAATTCACTGTATCATTTACATATCTCCTCGCTCATTCCTCATATGCATGCGTGAATTAAATTAATTTGCTGTATCATTTACATATCTCCTCTCTCATTCCTCATATGCATGCGCGAATTAAATTAATTGTACATCTCATTTTTATATATTATTTGTCATCTCTCTCTCATAAATTTATTTTAAAATAAATCAGTTCTATTTGATATTTATCTACAGGTCATCATGTAATTCTGCGAAAATAATTTAATATGTAGAAACGTAATAATAAAAAATTTATTTTCAACTATACAAAAGTAACTCTAAAGCTACTGTCAATCAACTGTCGGATTAGCTCTGGTGCATTAGAGCTGTTTAAATATACGGCATAAACATTTAGTTTGAAAGGAAACAATTAGGGTCGTTATGAATTCCTAAAATTTTATTCAAGTGAATCTTCTTAAGAATATAGAACACTGTAAAGCATTATTTTTAAAATTCAAAAACATTATCTATAGCTAAAACTGTTTAAGAAATAACTTTCAAACTAAATGTTTTTGCATGAAAATACACACAAACTAATTAGCCATGTTGTTTTCAACATTCTTTAAAACTGCTTTCAACTATAAATAAACAAACGTTCTTACGAATGACTGAAAAGAATTTAGATTTTATAAATAATTTGTTAAGAGATCAAAGCTACTGTCAGTCACCTGTCGGATTATCTCTGTTGCAGTTTTAAAAGTTATTGAAGCGTGAATCAAATCTCTATGATTCATTTGAAAGCAGAAATACTAAACAAGTGACTGAGATTCCCTGAAGTTTCTTTATAATTAGCTCATGCAGAATAACACAAAGGGAGTCACTTGTTTAGTATTTCTGCTTTCAAATGAATCATAGAGATTTGATTCACGCTTCATTAACTTTTAAAACAATAATTGTTACTTAAGACAAAGTGTTTTTATAATAACAGATTTCTTTGTGTTATTTTAAACGTTGTTCGTCGAGCAGTGAGTCAGTCACGTGGTTACTTAAATTAGTATAAAGCTTAGAAATTTTTATATCTCAAATCAGTACGAAAGTGTTTCCATAGAGAAAACAACTATTATCAACACAGCTATCCAGAGTTTAACAGTGTATATTTAATTTAATCAGGTAAGTTATTATGATTTTATGTTTAACGATCTTTCCACTACTATTTACCTGCTATATATATACTATGTAAATGTTCTACATTTGTTTATGTAAACTAATCATTTGAACTTTTTTAGATCGTCTACAATTCCGTATCATTAAGAAATATAATTTGTTTATTTGAAATCAATCATGTAAGTTGCTTTTATTTTAACGATATTGTGTAAACTTATTTTGAAATTTGTTATAGACTGGCTGCAGTTTCTATCTGCGTGGAATCCACATAGTTTTTTATTCCAACAGGTTGCTGTATCAAGGAAGTCGAAGACACGAAATTATCATCGTTTGATAATTCTGTATCCTGCAAATTTATTTGAAATATATCAAGCAGGTATGTTTTATCTTCAGTTGCTTATATTTTAAACTATATGTAAATGTTTTACGATTGCTTACAGTAAGAAATGGAATTTTTAAACGAATTGAACCAATCAGCCGGAACAGCAAAACCCGTCAAGAAATTGCATGAATACAACATGAAGGAAGTAGCAGAGATATCAGAGATCAAAATTATCACCTGCAGGGACGGACGCAGAGCTGTGTTCATTGTCGCTGAAAAACATATAACATATCTACCCAAAAGATTCGCCGACAAACTTACTGAAGATAAAGTGATCGATCTCAACCAGAAGATATCGAATAAAACTCTGTCTCTAGGATTGGTTTACCTAGGTAAAGTAAAGACAGAAAGATATCAACCGTATCCTGACTGTATGTTTATCGAAACGAATAAGGTATGAACTGTAACAGGTAGTCTATTCAGTGAACATTGCCTAATACTTTTTTTCTGATTCTTCTTCTAGCCTATGGATCCGCAGCTAGAAACACGGACCTGCTAAATGCCTGCAATTCACCTACCCTATCAATATGTTGTACATTGCAAACATTTAATATTATTATTACAATTTTATAAATAAAAACGATAAAACAAGTTTATAGTTTTTCATTTATTGGCGTATAGGTAGATATTTTCAAATTTTAATTCGTTTTCATTAATTAGTAGACCTAACAAGGCATTAGTTTTACCACAAGAAGAAGGTACACTCAAAATTGCTCTACAGGAAACAGGTAAAAGCTTACAATGCTTCTTATCACCATCGGAATATTATCGAGAAACATGATCGTCTAAGTTAAATATATTTAGTGACTTCTTTTGCTTAATAATCTTCATTATGGTATATGTATATGTCTAGTCACAGTTTCAGCAAACGTATTGTATTCTATCAACGAATCATGTAAAATTAAGCAGTATGGTTTAGCTGAATCAGAAAGTGAATTGACCGATTCAAGCTCTAATCTAATGTCTATAGTAGAATCCTTTAACAATCAATTACAAAAACTGGATGAGTTTCTGGCGTATAGGTAGATATTTTCAAATTTTAATTCGTTTTCATTAATTAGTAGACCTAACAAGGCATTAGTTTTACCACAAGAAAAAGGTACACTCAAAATTGCTCTATAGGAAACAGATAAAAGCTTACAATGCTTCTTATCACCATCGGAATATTATCGAGAAACACGATCGTCTAAGTTAAAATTATTGATTTAAAAAGTAATGACCATTACTCATCCTTTGTGTTTCGCCATATTTAAACGTTATTTTACAATACATCATACATTTTCAATAGCTTCGAAATACGCAGATATGTAATAATATACTATATACTCTTGTAGGTTATTCAACGTATCTATAGTAAACTCTTATGATTAATAATAATCTGTAACCTTATTGTTTTTTTATTACATCACAGGTTAGATCATACGAATATAATTCAGGTTAGATTAGGTTAGAGCCTACGAATACATTTTTAGGGCAGAACGTAGGGAGCAGAGTAAGTACAAAACAACATACTTTCATACAAGAACGTTTATTGATACGAGTAGTTTCGACGCTACTTAAAACATAATACATAACTTATATATATATAATATCTATTAAAATAGTACATTTCGTATACACTAATAATGGTACTACATACTCGACTATAAAGTAAACATGGTAGGTATAACAACAGTTTAAAAGAATAGATAGTAAATATAACTATATCTAATTATTTTATATAATACTATATTAACTAAGAGGTTATATACAGAATATATACGCCTGTATTCGACCTCTAGAGGGTTCATAAGACTACACTAGACCAGACCAGACCAGACCAGACCAGACCAGACCAGACCAGATCAGACCAGACCAGACCAGACCAGACCAGACTAGACTATAGATGATAGACAGTAAAATCATGAACAATTATACGGCCTGTAATATAATAGAGCTTACTTGATATTTTAAAATTAGTGGCTGAATCTAATTATTACAGAAATTCAATTGTAGAAACTGAAGTAGGTAGATTTAGGTCGCGCGACCTAAATCTAACCTAAAATATATTCGTAGACTGTAACCCAACTAATATAATATGTAAGTTTTTCGAATGTTAATGACGATTTTGTAAGTAGCTACAATGGTCTAACGTAATAAATATTTTATGAACTAATCTTAATAGAGATTTTTTGTAAGTAGCTACATGCTCTAACCTAATAAATGTTTTATGAACTAATTTTAATAGAGATTCTTGAATCTTTGCAACAACCGGAGTCTAAAATCTATAACCTTAATATAATTCTTGGGGGTCTAACCTAGATTGCTTCATTTAATTTAATCATTTATATTAATATTATATCGATTTATCATGCAATTTTGGGTTTTAAAGTAAAGTTTAGAAGTTTAGAATCCTTAAAACTCTCTACCTTCCTTTAACAACCAATTACAAAAACTGGATGAGTTTCTGGCGTATAGGTAGATATTTTCAAATTTTAATTCGTTTTCATTAATTAGTAGACCTAACAAGGCATTAGTTTTACCACAAGAAGAAGGTACACTCAAAATTGCTCTTCAGGAAACAGATAAAAGCTTACAATGCTTCTTATCACCATCGGAATATTATCGAGAAACATGATCGTCTAAGTTAAATATATTTAGCGACTTCTTTTGCTTAATAATTTTCATTACGGTATATGTACAGTTCTTCCACTCGATCTTTACCCACACGTCATCAATTATGTGTAGCTAGTAAAGACAATTCATATGTTCACATCCTTATTACTTACGTGAGATAATAAAGAATAAAGGATAAAGTACATTTTTTAAGTGGTAATGCAATGCTTTCTTGAGAGATGGCGCTAAAAGCATGATGAATATTTTAAAACCGAAATAATTTTTATTTGTAATTACAAATTTATTCTATAAAATTTTGCTGTTTAACAGTTCTAAAAATTGAAAGGTCGCACAAAAAGCAATATGAAGTGAGAGAGATAATTTAAGATTTACGAAAAATTTCATTTTAGTTCTGCTTTTTAAAAAACTAAAAAGTGCGGGAAGGAGTGAGAACTGCGTGATTCATTTAATAATTTTTGTGTGGTAGCCGTCATTTTTATTTTATTCACTCTTAAAACAGCTTTACTAAATATGTAGTTTGAAGATCATCACACATTTTCTGTAATTAGAAAAAGTATAAAATAAAACCATTTTTTGGAGCAACTTATTAAAAATTGTAGGTTATCCGAAAGTTTACGACTGTTAATGGTTGTGAACTTGGCTAAAATGTCAAAAATATGAAACTAGTCGTTGATTTTATTAGAAATTCTTGTTCATTAGTTCGTACGCATAAAATCTATGACGTGTGGGTAAAGATCCAGTGGAAGAACTGTATATGTCTAGTCACAGTTTCAGCAAACGCATTGTATTCTATCAAGGAATCATGTAAATATCAAAAATTCGTAACGGTTATGCATAGGTTTAATACCATCAACAGCTCATTTAAAGGAAATGTTAGATTTTTAACAGTTTACGAGCAATAATCAAAGACTATTCTATAATGATGTATTATTTATTGATAAACGTTACATAGTATAGTAGCTAAATACATGACTGACTGAAAAAGTTACTTTTATTAATGATGACTATTGAATTCGATCTGTCACTCTGTAATTTATCGTTTAAACTAACCCTTGTTTACTTCTATATATGTTTAATTAATATGTAATTAGTACATCAAATTATGTTCTTAATATGTTTTTAAATTTCCTTATAAAATATAACTATATATCATTGAAATAAAACATTATTAAAATATTAAAAATAATTTTATTTTATCACATCCTAAATATTTACACGACTGATCGCGTTTCTCGTCAGCTTCTTTTCAAACAATTGCAGTCGTTTATCATAAACCTAATGGTGAGCTTGTATTATTCGTATTACGATATGGATATATTATTCAATTTTCATGTCTTTTGCTAACCCTAATTTTTTATGTACTAATAACTCTGATACTATTTACTGCAATTCAATGCTTGAAAACTTAGACTTGGTTCAGATCATCAATGAACCGTCTATTTATACTGATCGACCAGAGCAATCGGTTGTTCTATCCTACGTTGAGAAAATAATTATACTATGTAAGCGTAGATACGTTACATATGATTACGAGCCTGAGTATAAGCATAAACCCTATACTACAGATTTTTATGCTTTTTTCATTATATCTACTACAGACGAGGTGAAGAATAGGTACATTTAACATGCGTATGCTACAATTATATAATTTATAGTTTTCTAGACGTAATGTAATTTTGAACAGATTTTAACCCTTTTCGTTATATCTACTACCCTTGTAAGCGATTTCTACAAATACGTTCTTATTGTTTATACACCATATAGATATTCGTAGCATCTAAAGTAAACTCTTATTTAAACGTTATTTTACAATATATCATACATTTCAGCAACTCGTATGATTATCCCACTCTATCGTAACCCAGTATGTAAGGACATTATGTTAAATACTATCTCATACATGTAAATAGTTACAACAACAAAATAGAAAAGTATACTTGAGGGTAAGAAAGAAGTCCTGGACGCGGCTATCTATAACATATGTCATATGTTTTGTAATACGTCTTTATAACTTTGAAACTCTACGTGATTTCCTCTTACAATATCTCTAGTTATGAGAACCTTGAAGACTTAACCTGGAAAAATAAAACAGATAAATATTTTACTTTTTATTGAAACTAGTTAACTTATATTCTAACATGTAAATAGTTACAACAACAAAATAGAAAAGTATACTTGAGGGTAAGAAAGAAGTCCTGGACGCGGCTATCTATAACATATGTCATATGTTTTGTAATACGTCTTTATAACTTTGAAACTTTACGTGATTTCCTCTTACAATATCTCTAGTTATGAGAACCTTGAAGACAACCTGGAGAAATAAAACAGATAAATATTTTACTTTTTATTGAAACTAGTTAACTTATATTCTAACATATATATTTGAAACTAGACAACTTATATTCTAACATACAAATATACAACAACAAAATAGAAAAGTATACTTGAGGGTAACATTTTGTATAACCATTATCTTTTATTCTATAATACCTTCTTCTTTAAGCTCAGAAATAATTGAAATAATCTCATCCTAGTTTTCTAAACTACTGCTACCCCTCTGTTTTAAGGTATACAGTAGACGAAGCCTATCGACAACTTGATTCCGATACGGCGTTTTGTTTTTGGAATTTGAAATTGGTAGCTTGAGGTTAGAGCCTACGAATACATTTTTAGGGCAGAACGTAGGAAGCAGAGTAAGTATAAAACAACATACATTCATACAAGAACGTTTATTGATACGAGTAGTTTCGATGCTACTTAAAATATAATACATAACTTAAATATATAATATCTATTAAAATAGACCAGACCAGACCAGACCAGACCAGACCAGACTAGACTAGACTATAGATGATAGACAGTAAAACCATGAACAATTATACCGTCTGTAATATAATAGAGCTTACTTGATATTTTAAAATTAGTGGCTGAATCTAATTATTACGGAAATTCAATTGTAGAAACTGAAGATGTAATCTTTAAAACATCTAAAGTTAGAAGTTTTTAGTAGTCAGGTTAGATTAATAGAGGGTGTTATAATCAAATCGTTTTTAGAAACTATTTGTTTTGTAAGATTGGCGCCGTAAGGAAAAACAACATAGCTGTAGTCTTGATTTTGAAATTGAGATAGCTCGGGACAAAACGATGAATACAAAGTTTAGAAGTTTATTTCAAAATTTTTGTGATAAAAAACATTAATTCTTCTTTACTTTACTTTAAAACCCAAAATTGCATGATAAATCAATATAATATTAATATAAATGATTAAATTAAATTAAGCAATCTAGGTTAGACCCCCAAAAAATTCTATTAAGGTTATAGATTTTAGACTCCGGTTGTTGCAAAGATTCAAGAATCTCTATTAAGATTAGTTCATAAAGCATTTATTAGGTTAGAGCATGTAGCTACTTACAAAAAATCTCTATTAAGATTAGTTCATAAAATATTTATTAGGTTAGACCATTGTAGCTACTTACAAAATCGTCATTAACATTCGAAAAACTTACATATAATATTAGTTGGGTTACAGTCTAGAAATATATTTTAGGTTAGATTTAGGTCGCGCGCGATCTAGAAATATATTTTAGGTTAGATTTAGGTCGCGCGCGATCTAAATCTAACCTAAAAATATAAAATATATTTCACGACTGTAACCCAACTAATATTATATGTAAGTTTTTCGAATGTTAATGACGATTTTGTAAGTAGCTACAATGGTCTAACCTAATAAATATTTTATGAACTAATCTTAATAGAGATTTTTTGTAAGTAGCTACATGCTCTAACCTAATAAATGCTTTATGAACTAATCTTAATAGAGATTCTTGAATCTTTGCAACAACCGGAGTCTAAAATCTATAACCTTAATAGAATTTTTTGGGGGTCTAACCTAGATTGCTTAATTTAATTTAATCATTTATATTAATATTATATTGATTTATCATGCAATTTTGGGTTTTAAAGTAAAGTAAAGAAGAATTAATGTTTTTTATCACAAAAATTTTGAAATAAACTTCTAAACTTTGTATTCATCGTTTTGTCCCGAGCTATCTCAATTTCAAAATCAAGACTACAGCTATGTTGTTTTTCCTTACGGCGCCAATCTTACAAAACAAATAGTTTCTAAAAACGATTTGATTATACC